>CM057390.1:67801112-69220278 GCA_030015415.1 Cynopterus sphinx | reverse complement strand
ATACAGATAAAGGATGTCAAATGTTAGTGGCAAACTCTAGGTGAGACCCAGGTTCCCTGCCTCCCAGTCACCTTTCCGTTAGACTTCTTCGAGGCAGCCTTCTCAGACAGCCGGGCAGAGGGCAGGAATACTCGGACCTCCACGTGCTACACGCCAGGGGACAGTGGAAAGGAAGGAATGCTCTCCAGCCTGGACCCCCAGCAGGGCAGATAAGAATTGTTGGAGGGTGTGTTTTTCAAAATATGCATGCTCTTATTATGCTTATTCTCAAAGTTAGCAACTGAAGCTTGTCGCACATGGAGGACAGTGTGGGAGCGAGAAAGGTTGACAACAAGATGTAATAATCGATGTTAAGAAAATGTCTTTAAAGATGGGCGACGTTTACCATTTCTTGGTAACTCTGGGTTACGTATTAGCTCTCAGGTATCACTAGCACCTCTGCGGCCTTCAGGAGAATTGGTTATCATGAGAAAAACAGTGGTGACAGCGTTGTGGCCCTGGCTCCCCAGAGGTGTTATTAAGTCAGGACCCCATTTTATTAACTCATTGACCCCATTTTATTAGAAAAAAAAACTTCTGTTAAAACAGCTAAGTGGAGCTCTTACATACTATTTCCATAACACGTTGGGTACAACTTGGAGCATGTTGTCAAAAAATACAAATTCAATTATCATTCTCATCAACCCTTAAATGATAGCAAATTTTGAAGAGTCAACCTGATTTTCCACTAAGACTTGCACAGAGTACATCTTTCCAAGTCACCTTAAATCTTCTTTGCTATTTTCCATTCCTTTCCACACTCTAGGGTCTGTGGACTGTTCTGTTCCTAAATATATAGGCTTCTTGTATTGTTTCTTTCTTTCTTTTTCTTTTTCTTTTTTTTTTTTTTAATTCTTGTGAGCGCTACTAGCTATCTGGTTGCAATATAGTAGAGAAAAGTCTGTTTCTTTTGAGAGTCAGCATGGAAGGCCTAGCATTAAAAATCGTCCAAAGAGGAGTTATCATTATCATGATGATTGTTGCAACTCTCCCCCTCTAACCCCGGCTTCCTCCCTAGACGATCATGAGAATGATGGGAGACCAGCTGCTGACAGAATCAGAAGATGCTTATGCTGAAATGCATTGTTATGTTTATCCTAACCAATTTTGGGCTTCTCCATTCATTGGCTTTCTTTGACCTTTTTATTTCCCTTGAAATTTTAATTAAGTTCAACTACATTCTGTTAACTGTTCCAGTGGAATCTTATTTTTCTGGTTCATTATAACAAGAAATCATTTTTTCTCATAAAAAAGTTGATATAAAAGTTGTTGCATGTAACTTTTTATCGAGGCACAGCAAAGCATGATAACTTTCCTGAACTTGAGGCAGTCAGTTCATAAACCGACTATTAACACAGTTAAGGATTAAGTGGAAACAATATGCATCACGATTTATAAAGTGTAAGATTAGTGCTAATTTCCATTCAGCTTGAGATTTCTCATTTTGGGGAGGAAAACAAAAATGTATGGCCTTCTTCATTCCTCTGGGAATGAAAACCTTTTCCTAAATCAGTCATAAGGGCAAGGACTACTTTTCCTTTAATTATACTAATTAACACACCATTTTTTTTTTTATTGTCAAGTCTATACTGACTTTCAGTCTTGGCAAAACAGGAGGGGGAAAATCACACAGCCTAAAGCACTACTCACTTGAATCTTATCTTTTTTGTTTGCATGTGTTTTGCGAGCTCACTGTAAGAGTGGAACAAACTGCAATGACATAGCTCTATCTTTTTTATTTCCATCAAAGAGTAGTTCCCTTCCCCTCTACTTGAGGCTTCTATGTAACAGCAACGACTCACTGGTGACACGTCCCTTCACCAACTAATACACACAACATAGACCTTTTTCCCCCAGAGCTCGGTTCTCTTAGCAAGACATGGTTACTTTGTACATTAAACAAAATCTATTTTAAATAGGACATAATAAGAGTTTCAAACAGAGATTTTCTACAAATGGTTAGACAAGCAGAACATGAATGGTTCTAGCAAGATGGCTAGAGAATATGACTATAGGAGAAAGAAGACAGTTTAGGGGAAAGACAAGTTACTAAGTCTGCCCCAAACTCGTTTACTGACTTTTTAATATTACATGGAAGCAACATGTTATCTGGGTAAACCATTCAAACAATTTAAGTTTATTGTAAGATTAAAAACATTTCAAAACAATATGATCAGTAAAGCCAGGGCAAAAAGTATGCTCATTTATTTGTTGAAAGAAACAAAGAGAAAGAAAGAAAGAAAGAAAGAAAGAAAGAAAGAAAGAAAGAAAGAAAGAAAGAAAGAAAGAAAGAAAGAAAGAAAGAAAGAAAGGAAGGAAGGAAAAGAAACGAGCTATCAAGCCATGAAAAGACACAGAGAAACCTTGAATGCATATCACTAAGAAAGAGAAGCCAATCTGAAAAGGCTAAATATTGTTTGATTCCAACTACATGACATTTTGGAAAAGGCAAAACTATAGAGACAATAAGATCAGTGGTTGCCAGGGGTCGGGAGGAGGGCGGGATGAATAGGTGGAGCACCGAGGACTTCTGCACCGTGAAACTATTCCGTATGATACTATGATAGCGAATACGTGTCGTTACACATTTTCCAAACCCATAGAATGTACATCACCATGATTGAATCATTATGGAAACTGTGGACTTTGGTTGATAATGACGAGTGGATGTAGGTTTATAAACTAACAACTACACCACTGTGTTGCCAGATGCTGATAGTGGGGGAGGCTGTGGTTGCGTGGAGGCAGGGCGCACGTGGGAACTCTGCACTTTCCGCTTGATTTTGCTGTAAAACGAAAACTGTTCTAAAACTAAAGTCTATTTTTTTTTTCTTAAAGTAGAGGTTTTGACTTATGAGTTACTGGGGTAAAACTTTAAGAAACGTTTCCTGAACACCCATCACTGATTGCCCTGCTGTGGCAGGCAGCCTTCAAGATGTCCCTGGGTGATCCCTGCTCCCTTCCTTCTCATTGTACCAGGATTGGTTTGTGTGACCAGTGGAATACGGCAGAGGTAATGGTGTGTCACTTCTGAGATTAGACAAAAGACACTGCAGCTCCCTTTTTGCTCATTCTTTCTCTCCCCTGGAACATTCATTTGGGGTGTGTGTGGTGGGGTGCAGCTGCTCTGTCATGGACACCCTATGGAGAGGCTACATGTCAAGGAACTGAGGCCTTCAGCCAACAGCCACGTGAGCAAGCCTGGAAGCAGATGCTCCAGTCAAATCAAACTTCCAATGACAACACTCTGGCTGAGATCTTGACAGCAGTCTCTTGAGATACCCTGAGCCAGCACTACCTAGCCAAACTGCTCCCAGATCTCTACTAAACTGTATTTTGTGTGTATATCTTTCATATTTCTGAGAACAATTTTGATATGAAAAATAAACAAAATCTTGGTTTTTCTTGTATATCCCTGGTTTCCTCAGAAACTAGGTGAGGTAATAAATTTTCATTGTTTTAAGCTGCTAAATTCAGGGGTAATTTGTTATGTGGCAACTGATAGCTACTATACTTATACTAGACATTGGGAAATGCAATAATAAGCCACGTGTAGGAGAAACTTTGTCAGGTTGTTTATTTCCAACTTCCTAGTTCCTAGACCAGTGCCTGGCACATAGGAGGCACTCGGAAATTATTTACTGAATAAGGGATTAAAATATGGCCACTGCCCTGCAGGTGCTCACATCTGAGGGGAAGAAGACATATAAACAGATAGTTATTATACGGGTATGACTGACACACGTGTGTAAGAGAGATGTGTCATAAACACAATGAAGCATTGTGTGACGATTCATTCTGTATTGGGAGGTGGTCCCAGAGTCTGAATAAAGGAGGTGACGACTTGGCAGGGCTTTACAGGCCAGGCCTTTCTAGCTGGGCCAAAATCTACTATCTTTCCTCTGGCTTTATTGTCTGATTTACATCTATATCTTGGAAAACTGTGACTTTAAGAAGAGAATTTTTTCCTCCATATGAGAACAGTTCTGGAGAAAATACCGGACAAAGCTGTTAGTTATTAAACATGGTTGTTTATAGACATGGTCATACCCAAGACCAGATTGAGGGAGAAAATGGCACTCGTACACACACACACACACACACACACACACACACACACACACCCTCTTCTAAGATCTAGGAAAAGCAAGGAGAAGGTTTTTCCATCTTTTAATGGCCTCCAGAAATGAGGGTGGCAGCTCAGAAAATCAGAAAACCAAGAGAAGGGAGCTCAAGAGACCTGGAGAAGGCAAAGCCTATGTCTCCAAAAGAGCAAATCAAAACTAAAAAATAAATGTAAAGTGACTTTCAGAACAAGTCTCCAGTGCCAGGCTGAGAGCTGTTGTTTAGCCCAGCGTGAAGCATATGCTTCGTGATGGGCGAGAAGCAGTCAGAGAGATGGTGTTCCCATTTCTAGGTATCCCATCTGCACAGGGCTGTGCAATTTTGCCATAACTGTATATCCCTGGGCTGTTATTTTCTTTGTCACTCCACATTTTTAAAACTTGAATTTATTTGAGAAGGACATTTTATATTATTATCATAAGTAGAAACTTAGTATCTTCCTATCACGCATTAAAATAAATACCTAACTATTAAAATAACAAATTGACACCCATACATCACTTCAAGTCCTCTTGAGAACCTCTGTATGGTATGTAGCCACATTCAAGAAACACTGATTTTAGTAAAAGTAATTAAATCACAGTTCAGTGACAGCTTGCAAGAAAAAAGATGATGGACTCCAAGGAGATTTCATTTATGGAGAAGCAATACCAAACTTTTTAGATGTTCAAGATTTAGAATATGCTAGAATGTGGAATATAAAAGACTAAGAGCCAGTGAAAGAACCACGTCAGAACTTGTACACACTTCTAGCACTAACCTCATTATTTTCAACTGTCCACTTACATCTCCGTCTGTCCCACCTGCGTAAAAAATCCCCTGGGGCGGGTGTGTCTCATTGATCTCTCTCTACCCACCAACCAGCCACAGCAGGATCAAAATAAGCTTCTTTGCAAGAACAAAGACATGTGTAAGGCATTGATTTTTGCTGCAAAGATCATCTCTTGCATTTGTCTTATGCAAATAGTTGACACATTTTTGTTGACCATAAAAACACATTTTTGAACAAAATTTTGGTTTGAAAAAATAAAGAAAATCTTGGCTTTCCTTGACCCATGACTTTGGATTGCCGTTTAGTGGACAAATAGATAAACCATAGGCGTAATTCATTGGAACACAACACCTTAATCCTGTCTGCGTAGCATAATCACATGTAGAATTTCTTAGACACCCTGAGGCCTGGGCCCCACCCCTGGATGTTCTGATTTTGATTCAATGGTGAAATCATACATCTACGGCACAGAGGTGCGCAGTTCCGGAGTAAGGCATTTGTCATATCAAAAGGGAATGTGAAGACACATTCTTGGAAAATCAATGAAAAGTCTTACTATTTTCAAAGCTTCGTTGTTTTCTTTTTATTTCTTTTTAATGGTACACATTCAGAATGGGCTTGTCTCAAACTATTTTATTATTCCCAGAGGTTAAAATAGCCAAGGATGACTTTTAATCATGAAATAGGAGTACCCCCCAAAGAGCTTTTGTTAAAATACTGTCTGCAGAGAGTGCAGAGGTGCTTGGGAGCACGGATTAAAGACCAGAAGGGAAAAGCTCTTTTTTCTTTTTTCTGAAAACCACTCAGCCCTGGACGGTTGAGCTGAAGAAGAGTCGGGAGACAGCCCCCCAGTGTCAATGCCACACTCAGGTGGGGGAGCTTCAGAACCTCTGGGTATCAATCTCCCTAACACTTCCACAGTGGGGACAAGCAAGGGTTTGGGGCTCTGTGGAGGCAGAGTCAGAGTCCACCTCTATCACTGACAGATTCTGAGACCATGAGAATGCATTCTGAGCTATTTTGTTCATCAACTTAGCCTTTCCTTGAAAAACTAATTTTTCAATTTCTTCGTCATAATTTTAGAGCACTTTGTGAATTATTTGTTTGAAAATATTTTCCTCCCATTAAAAAAAAAATTACTCACAAGTTGTATCTGGTAGCAGTGGATATTTACTTATTTCCAAATACCCTGGGTCTAAACAACATAAAAAACAGGATGCAATGATTCAATTGTCACCTAATTTAGTTTTACAAAGGACAAACAGTCATTTTCTTTTCGTCCTCTTTGATCCCACAGCTGGTAAACAGCAGGTGGAGATAAGGTTTTATTTTGGGGACAGATCTCAGAGCTCATCTCATCGGAGGATCTTAAACCCCTAAGGCTGACTTCATCAGCCCTATTCTGGTTACTCACCACTCACATTGTCCATTGTAACAGGCAGCCCCAATTAACCTCTGTCTTTGAAGCTGCCATCCTTTTCTGGCTGTAATGGGGCCTCTGTTTACTTTCTCCCAATAAAGGGAAGAGGAGAGTGTGAGGCAGGGATACTGCAGGGGAGACCACCCACCTCAGTTTCATCTGACCTGCATCTGGGAGGGTCTTGAACCCCTTGCTAGGGGACAGTGAACACAGGCACCTCTGCCTCGTTGGACCATGGGCCTGGTTTTCCAGGCAGATGGCCCAGAGAGGGCCCCAGGCAAAGAAGAAGATAGTCTTCTGCAAGATCAGAGGAGTCTGAGCCTTCCACATGCATTTCTAAGAAAGGGAGAGGAGAGGTGGCCAGATCTCATTGGTTTTAGATGTTATGATGGCCTGGGACAGTTTCTTCTAGTACTTCTAGAGGTATCTTGTAATTTTGTAACTTCCCTGCAATAGTTGTTATTTTTCTCAACCTCTATTGATTTCCCACGTTAGCATAAAAATTCTCAAAAACAATCAGGGGATTCTGTGTTTTGTGTGTGTGTGTGTAGGAGGAAAGTGGGAGGAAGTAGGGACACTGGGTGTTGAGCATCTGTTTAGCTGGGGCTGAGGGATGGAGAAGGAAAGCCAGGTGGAAGGGGAAATGAGTGTACTCAAGGTGAACTGGTTGGCCCCTGCACCCTGGGATGAAGGGAGGAGCCAGGGGTCCCAGAGAGGAGAAGTGGGACCTGAGGCTCAGAAGATACCTGCAGTTGCCCAGCATAGGCAGTGCATGGATTGGGAAAAACGCTGTCTCAGTCCAGAGACTCAAACAACAGCAGGCTCAGGGTTCTGCCTAATTTCGGCCCAAAGACCCACCTCTGTAGAATGGCCCTGGATCCCTCAGATTCCTCTCCTGGTCCCTTGTCAGAGGAAATAAATCATCTGATGATGTGTTTGCAAATGTGGCAGCCAGTGCTCTATTTTAAAATCGCTACTCTTCACAGGCAGCTAGTGCCACCTCCCTCCCATCTCCTGGTCCACCTTGGTTTGATGAATTGGTCCACCTTAGGGGCAGGAATAAATAAGTTTAACATCCCTGTCTCATTCCCTCAACTTCTATCACCAACTAAGTTGGAAGGGCCATCGAGGTGTCTGGTTTAAATGACAAGAAGGCTAAAGGCCAACTCATGTCACCTGTGCAGGACTGAGCCCGAAGTGTCCCTGAAGCCTACAGGCTCCGGAGCTTCCAACTCAGTGTCCTCTGCATGGAAAGCAGAAGGGAATTCAGTGGATCTGAGCGAAAACAATAAACCTCTGTCCCCTGGTAAGGCCTGGAACGAACAGTTATCATGTATAGAGCTTTGCCGAGACATTGTGGCCATTGATGATACAGCTAAATGTGAATAGAATTTCATCCATAAATCAACGAACAAAAATACAGATGTGTTAGGGGTCAGCTCCCAAAGGGCAGGATCTGTGATTCCCCTCTGGATCCTATAGATCCTGGCATACAGCAGGTGCTCAATTAACATCTTTGAGCTGATGGTAGGTAAATGAGACTAATAACCAAACACAGATTCACCAGGCACTCCAAGCCATTGTTTAGGCTTTTGAACTCACACCGTTTCCTAGCTTCTGTGTTTGATGCTTTAACATCTTGGGTCCTCACTGACTCTGGGGAGACTGCCCCTCCTGGGGTTAGCTGGAAGATGAAGGACTCCCCGGCAAGCAAGCCTCTTATGTGCAAACCAACTGATCTAGAGCCCACACCACACAACCACCTCTTTTATCAGCTCTCACACTCTGGGCCGCTACTCACCTGCCCTAATCATCCCAGGGCCACCAGGTACCAGACAACTAGTGACAGCCTTTGCCCTCCAGAGCCCACTGAACTTATCCAAACTAGCCAGTCCCAAGCCTGCTTTCCCTGCCTCACCTGTTCCTTCGGAAGGAAATCACAATGAAAACTCTTGCCTGCGGTTTCCCATCGCTCCCTCAGTAACAAACTACCTTTTCAATGGCAGCTGTCTTCTGATCTGTCAGCCTCACCATACCTGAATAATAATAAAAACTACTTTTAAAAACAGCTTTGAAATCTCCAACAGTGCAACACAACAGGATAACAGCTGCCACTTCCCAAGCACCTATTCTGGCTGAGCATTTAGATAAATCAATTATGAGCACATCAACGGGACTGTGACTCCCATTTTGCAGATGACGAAGCTGAGCCTCGGCGAGGAGAGGTGCTTTGCCCACAGCAAGTGGCAGAGCTGGGATTTTTCAGTCTTGCAAAGAAGGAGGAGATGTGAGGTCCACAGTAGGGACGGAGGCGGATAAGAGGGAAGCTAGAGGAAGCAATGTTACAAAGACAGTTCTTTCCTTCATTCAGAGACCACTTCTTGAGCAAGATGTGGTGGTCGCGAGAGCTGACTTCCAGACCCCATCTCCGCTGCCCATGCAGTGCAGGCCCTAGAAGGATTTGGGCACCCAGCCCAGAGACGAGCGATGTGAGTGTCCTGGAAGGCAACCCCCGGAGAGAACCCATGGCTGTTTGCTTTATCTCTGCTTGATCCCAAGACAGGAACTGCAGCCAGGGGGCATGAAATAGAACACATTCTCCTCCTAACGATAATTTACTCTTGTATCTAGGCTTTGTTCCATTTCTGAGTTTCCTTTGGTCGTGAAATTGTGCCCCTAAAAGGTTTATCATCTCCTAGAATCTAGGACCTAAACTAGCTACACATAAGATTTGGGGGTTTGAAAACTTAGGACTAGAATAGCAAGAATAATTATATTTATAGTAGCAAGAATATAAATACTCTTATATTTATTTTTTTAATTATTTAAGTAAATGAGTTTCGAGTATATAGTGCATTGATTAGACATCTATATAGTTCATAAAACGATTCCCCCAATTATTTTTATATTTCTGATCACAAAACATAACCACCTTACTAGGATGTGCATTTGCAGAAGGTGGGGGAAGGGCACACCCAGCAAGTCCAGGGTCCCTGTGGTTGCCCCGGGCAGGCATCTATCCGCGGGGCAGGCTGGCTCTTCTTAATTCCACCTGCTGCTCTTCTTACCTTTAGCCAGTTAACCCCTCAGGAATTCCCAATATAAACCTACAGGTTCTAAGGCAAAGCCCTGCCCTCCCCGCACACTGCCCTAGGAATGCTTGGCATACTTAAGATATCACATTTCCATTTTAATAGATCCCCTTAGGTCAGGGTTGTGGGGACAGCATAACTCTGCAGGGAAGAAATAAATTTCTACATTTGGCAGAGCATATTGAGGTCCGAACATCACTGGAGAACCAAGAAGCAGGGATAAAACTCACTGGGGAGGGGACAAGGTCAAGCTCGCTTTTATTCATGGACAAACTCTGAGATCACCTTCAGACAGAAGCTCTTTTACGAGTGACTAGAGTGCTCTATGAATGCAGGCAAAGGGAGAGCGGGCCTAAACCAAGCCGGTTCCTGCGAACTGGGACGTGTGGACTCCACTGGGGAAGCTTGTCCTCTTTAGTCCTCTTCAATCTGCCCCTCCTGACCTGATCGCTGTCATCTATCTGCTTAGAGTTTCTAGTATGTTCTATCTTCCTAGTGTCTCCTCCGTCAATGAGATCGCCTGTGCTCCCCAAAAAGACACGTGGATGATGGGTGCTCTAACCCTCAGTGAGGTGTCAGGAAAGAAGGCGAGCAGCCAGACCCCTCCCTGTAGCCTCCTTTCTTAAAAGGACATCATTTAAGGGGAGCGATGAATTAATTAATTTTATTAAAGTACAGCTGATGTATACCACATTAGTCTCAGGTGTACGACACAGCATTTCTACACCGCATACCTTACGGTGCGACCACCAAGACAAGTCCAGTAACCACCTTAACAGGACTTTCTAAAGACAGCACTTCTGCCCACTGAGAACATCTTGGGTTATCTTGACCTGAATCTTAAGGCAGACAGCAGGAAGTGGGGAGGAGCGGGAAGGCTCGGGACTGTGCCACCATCACAGCCCCCCAACAGCTCTGTGGCTGGGCCTTACCAGCAGCCAGGTCTGCAGGGCAGTGGTTTAGGGACAGGCCATTCCTACCCTAAGGGGCCCCCTCTTCACCACCGTGTTTCCGCCACTGAATTCTGCATGTGGAGGTGAGACTCCGGCCAGAAGCCCCAGGGGCCCTGGGGAGGATGGGGCATTTCTCTGACCTCAAGTCCACCTGGAGGTTAGCATCCTAGGCTTCTCACAGAAACCGTTTAAGACCCTGTCACTGAGTTCCTGTCCAAACCTATCTATGTTGATATCTATTTCCTGCCAACAGCACCTCTTAGAATAATTCATTCCATCTGTCTTCTACACTGTAGCCATTTTTCCCATGGCCCCACCCTCGCTTTATCATCAGCCAGAACATCTCCACCCCTGAAGCCTTAGATTCCAAGAATTGGCTCTCATAGGCCCTCACAGCCACCGGGGACTGCAGGGCCTGGAACCAGAGGAACGGGCTTGAGATGTGCTGAGGGACAGGGTTGGAGGACGAGGCCCTGTGGCTTTGAACCCAGGCTTTGCCTCTGACCAGCTGGGTGACACTGGGCAGTTTACTTCAGCTGAGATTTTAAATTCTCACGGACAAACGGAATAACAATATGTAATGAGGTTTAATGGAGACGATTTATTGGAGCCCTGATCATAGCGCCTGCTTGTGCCACATGCTCAGGTGAGAGGAGACATGCACCATTGTCACTTCTATTATAATTACCCTAATAGACACAGCCACCCCTTTCACCACTGCCCCTGGCCTCCTGGCCTCTGTGAGAGCCAAAATGAACTCCAGAACTCCTGGTGCTGTAGGACCAGGACCCCCTCCCCTGGCCCACACGCCACTGTCAGCGGGGAATGGTGGTCCCTAGGACTTCGTGTGCTCCTGGAAAGACCTCAACTGTAAACACTCAGCCTCACCATCAGTTTCTGCCCCGAGATCAGCCTGACTAACCCCCTGAGTCCTCAGCCCTGACTTATATCAGCCCCACAGAAGCCCTAGGAACCCCCAAGACTCCCCAGTCACCCACCACAATCCCCAAACAGCCTTGTTTATCCTCCCTTAACCCTAGATGCCTCCCCAACCACTGAAATTTCCCATCTGGACCTCCCAGCCACACATCTGAAAACTCCCTGATTTCCTCGGCCTCCGCTCAGAGCATTTCTTTTGCTTGCTTGCTCTCCCTGAAGCCCACTTCCTTCGTCTTCCCACGTGTGGATTTCTCTCTCTCTCACCACTGGTCTCAGGGTGCAGCAGGTGGCGGTGCTTTTCTTTGCTTCTCATTGCTACTTCCAGAATTGTCTTCCTCTCTTCTCCCTAAAAGTTCCCAGCTTGGACTCACATCACAAGACTGTACTCTTGTCCTTGCTAAGGGACATCTGCTCACCCTTCCCTCTCTGGGCTCACTGTCCGTCTCTCAATCTCCTTGGCTACCTCATCCTGACTGCCTCCCCGCTCCTGATTTCGCCTCCATCCTGACGCACTTGAAATGTGGCTGGCCAGAGCTGAGGTGGGCGCGAAATGCAAAATACACACAGGATTCTGAAGGTTCAGCATGACAAAAAAATACGTAAATACCAGCGTTATTTTTATAGTGATTACATATCAAGAAGATAATATTTTGGTAAAATTAGATTAAACAAAATATATCCCTGTATTTAAATTAGTTTCATCTGTGTCTGCTTACCTTTTTATGTGGCTTCTAGAACATTTAAAATTGCACATGGGGTTCACGTTACATTTCTATTGCCTTTGCCAATAACTAAAAACCTTTCTTAGTCCCAATTTCAAAAATGCCATGTTGCAGCCACTCCTCCTGTTCCCTGGTGCGCTCCCTCAAGAACTCTGGCTCTGGGACCCTGAATCTACAAACCATGGACCCCACTGCCGTGCCACCTCCTCTCCCTCTCCTGTTCTTCTTGTCTGACTTCCACTCTCTCATCTAGGTTAGTCTCACTCCACACCGGTCCTCCACCCCCTTGCTCCTCGCTGGCTTCCTCACACTCCCTTGGCAACACTCTAACCCTGGCTGGATGTAACTCTGCAACTCTGCACTTTTGTCCACGTAGCTGGGCATAGCTGGGGAAAGGAAGAGCACACCGCCACGCTTATCAGTCTGACTTTAAGCTCATGGTCACTAGAACAAAGTGGGCCCTGTCTCGTGGGCTTCCTGCCTGTTCACACACTCATCTTCCAGGCACCTGTCCTACACCTTTTCCTCCCTCTTCACTCTGAAAAAAACAAAAGCAATGAGAAATAGCTTCCTTAAGTTCCCACCACGATGTGACTAACCACTGACACGCATCCAGGGCCTCACGCTTTGCCTTCCCTTTTGTCACCGTCGTCGTGCTGTCTGTCCTCTAGGCTCAGCCATCACCCCGACTGCACATCAGTTTCCCTCTTCTCTTACCTACTCAGGGACATAATTCCAGCAATTCTGCTTAGCCAACATTTCCCTCTGCGCGGTATCACTCCATCAGTGTGAACCATACCGCTATTTCTTTTGTCTTAAAAAATCTAGCAAAAATTTCTCTTGATCTCCCTTTCCACTTCACGTGTGTCCTTTTAAACAGCAAAACTTCCTGAACGACTTGTGTGTTCCCACTGCATCCAATTCCTCTCCTCATGTTCTCTGCTGCACCTATTCCAATCAGTCTCCTCCCACCCAAATTCCCCGAAACTGCCCTTGTCAGGTATTCTGGGCTGAATTGTGTCCCCCAAATGCCTGTGTTGAAGTGTTAAACTCCAGCACTTCAGAATGTGACTATATTCGAAGAGAGGGCCTTTAAAGAGGTGATTAAGTTAAAATGAGTCTTTAAGATAAACCCTGATCCCTCAGTGGTGTCCTAATAAGAAGAGGAAATTTTAAAAAATCACCAGAGACACATACACACAGAGGAAAAAACAGATGAGGAGAAGGAAGACGCCAGGAAGAGAAGCCTCAGGGGAAACCAACCCGGCTGACACCCTGATCTTTGACCTCCAACCACTAGAATTATGAGAAAATAAATATTTGCTGTTGAAGCCACGCAGTCAGTGGTATTTTGTTACACAGCCCGAGCTGAATAATACACCAGCCAGGTCACCACTGGCCTCCAATGGCTCAGTCCAATGGCCAATGTTCACTACCTTCCAGCTTGACCATTTAGCAGCATTGGCACCGTTGGTCACGCTTCTTCCTTAACGAACTCCTAGGACTCAATATTCTCACTTTCTCTTTCACTAGCTGCTTCTGCTCTGTCTCCTTGACTGTTCCTCCTAACTCCCGGCCTCTCAGACCTCTCAGCCTGGTGTGAGCCAGAGCCCATCCCCCGGGGCCTTTTCTTGTTTTCACGCGCCCCGCCAATCTGTCAGCTCTGAGCCAAATGCACACAAGCAGAACTGCGTCACCTCTCACCTCCTCTCCTTCTTCTGAGGCCCTGGCATTTCTCACCCGGATTGTCCTACCTGGACTTGACCTCATACCCCCTCTTTCCACTCTGCAGATCCTTTTTTCAAGCGCACAGCCAGGGACCTTAAAGCAGAGTCTGCATTGGGTCCTCTCCCTCTCTTTCAAGTCAGATCTAACCCTCTGCACCCTGGCTTCTCTCCACACACCCCACCTGAGCTCTGCAGAGGTCACTAGTGACCTTCCTACTAGAAAATCAACTGCCCTGTTGCAGCCAGAATATCCATTCTGAAAAGCAAGTTGGACCTTATCCTTTCACTGCCTTGAAACCCTCTGCTGGCTTCCCGTTGCCTCCAGAGGTTCAGATTCCTATGGATGGCACAGGAGACTTTTCCGGATTTGGCTTTAGCTTCATATCATTAAGAGTTTGGGCTACAGAGTCAGTGAATTCTGACTCTGATTGCTATAGATTGAGTGTTTATGTCCCCCCGAACTCATATGTTGAAACCTAACACCCTGTGTGACTGTGTGAGGGTGTGAGGAGGTGGGGCCTCCAGAGGGTGACGGCCATGAGGGTAGAGTCCTCGTGATGAAGTTAGTTCTTTTATAAAAGAGACCCAGAGAGATCCCACTCCCTCCGCCACAGGGAGAAGGTAGCATCTACGAACCAGGATGTGGGCTCTCACCAGACACCAAATCTGCCGGCACCTTGATCTCAAACTTCCCAGCCTCCAGCACTGTGAGAAACAAATCTCCGTTGTTTATCGGCTACCCGGTCTGCGGTATTCTGTAAATAGCAGCCTGAATGGACAGAGACACCAGTCCTTCCTAGCTGTGACCTTGGGCAAGTTACCAGGTCTCTGTGCCTTGATTTCCTCATATGCCACTTGGGTATAATAATGAGACTCATCTCACTAGGTTAATGTGAGGACCAAGTGAGCTCATCCTTGTAAAATGCTTAGAACAGGGCCTGGCCTGGCAGAGCTCAGTGAGTGAGTGTTCACTCCTTCCCACCGCCACCCTTCCTCAGCCTGAAGGCTGCTTCCCTTGGCTTGGAAGCGTTTCCCTGCCCTTTGTAGCAGGCACATTGCTGCCTGTGATATTGCCCCCCCCCCCCCATCTATCAGGAGGCCTTCCTCCTCCCTAAGGCAGACTGAGGGCTCCACCCCTCTAACCACACTCTACATATCCTTTCATAAGCGTATTAATTAACTTATACACAGTCTGTTTATGTGTCTGTGTCTTCAGGGGACTCTAAGCCCCTTGAGGACAGGAACCATGGCCTTCCATTTCTGAGTGCACCAGCAGCACCATAAAACCCTGTCACCTGTGGATGAATGAAATCGCAGTTCCTTTTATTTGTCTTAAATTCACCTCTCTAAGCCTTCCTTCATCCTGGTGCTTATAGATTTAGCGAATAAGAATGCGTTCGGTCATTTCGCAAGCGAAGGTGACTTCTATGTGCAAGACAGTGCTAGGTATTGGGGACAAGAAGATGAACCCAAGGCAGACAGTGTATGCCCTGAAGAAATTATAGTCCAGAGGGGATTCAGAGGCACAAGCTGCAGCCTAGGTGTGAATGGACAAGAGTCGTGGGATGGGGAGGCTGGCTCAAAGGCTCAGGAAAGAGAGAGAGGGAAGCCAGGGCATCTAGACTCAAGGAGCATCAGTCTTGCTGCTTATCATGAGACAGCAGGAATCAATACCAGATAAACCTGGGAGCAAGATGAGAAGAGAGCTCAGTACCGGGGAGACTGAAAAATAGAGACTGTGGAGGAACTAGAGGCCATGGGTGGAACCAGACAGTGAAAGGCTGCGACATACCCATCCTGAGATCTAACACTTACGAGTGCTCAGTGAACACCAGGACTTCATATGGAATAGCTGGTGTCTCCCTGCAGTACCCCGTGTTAGGGGCTATGAGAACCCCGTTTTACAGAGGAGGAGAAGCTGAGGCTAAGGACGTGCTCAGGGTTTCACACAGAGAGAGCAAGCGGCAGAGCCAGAGTCAGAGCCCACCCAGCCTCTCTGGCTCGGAGCCTGGGCTTTTTGCCACCGAGTAATGTCATCCCCACCCTGGCAAGGGCCAGACTGTTCAGGAAGTTAAGTGTGGACTCAGGTACCTGGGGTGAGGCTGCCTGTGGTTCGCACCAACCTTGTGGGCCGGACCCTGAATGTCCTTCTCACTGCACCACCTTTAGGAAAGCTTTGTGCTTGGCCCAACCTTGTGCTGGTCCGCAGTGGGGAGGGCAGCAGGAGAGAGGGGGACAGGCCAGCTAGAGTGATGGTAAAATGACAGAAGGCAGGGCCTTGTCACATGCCTGCTTGCGCCCCTTGCTGCATGTAGCCAGCCAGTGTGAAGCCCCCGGTGCCTGAAAAGCACCTTTCTTATCGAAAGATGAAGATAAGAAAATGAAGGAATGAATGAGCAAGGGAATGAAGGGCAGGAACCACAGGAGCAAGGTCCTTGGGTGGGAGAAATGGTGACACAACAAAGACCAGCCATGACCTGACTCATCGGCCCTCCATTCTGGGTATCTCCTGCAGCCTCCTTCCCACCTGCTCTCACTGCAAGTCCTCCCTCAGCCCACCCGCTGTGGAGGCATCCTCACCGCCCCCACTCCTTAAGTCGTGCCACAGAGGACGCGTGGCATGGCTAAGTGGCAGGGGCTTGGGTGAGGGAAGGAAGCAGAGGCTCCTTTTGCATCCATGGGTCCTTGTGAAGAGGAGTGCGTGTTTCCTGGGAGACCCTGGGTGACAACAGCTGCTCCTGACCTCCTCGTCTCTCCCTCTCCTTCCTCTCCACACCCCCAAGATTTGTGGGGACTCCTCAAAAGGCAGGGAGGTGAAATACAGGTGTATCAAGCGCTGACTGTGCACAGGTGCTTTACCGGGCTTGTGCCACCTGATTCCCGCCACAGCTCCTGCGAGGTGAGTAACATTATTCCCATTTGGCAGGTGGGGACACTGAGGATTAGAGGGTCAGGCCATAACATGCCCACAACAGTTGGAGTGGTGTCCTCGGGCCATAACCACCCGGGCCTCCAGGGTTGGAAGGGAGCAGTCACCAGAACCTGGGAGGAGAAAGCCAGGCGGAGGAGGTGGCTTAAGAGGACCTGAGACCTTGGGTGGAAGGACCCAGCAGCCTGATGACCCTGTAGGGCAGGAGGTGGACGAATAAAGACTCCACTTCCCTTTCTTTTATCTTCCCATCTCCTTTCCAGGCAGCTCCCCTATAGCCAACCCCAGCAAGACAGACAGTGGGGTGAACGGCGGCGAGTGGGAATGGAGGGGCAAACGGGAGACACCGCACTGAGCCCAGGGCCACACAGCCAGTGCGGTCGGTGGATTCAAGCCCAGCCCTGCCAAACTTCAATGTCCAGGCTCTGGTCCCCTCCCCAGGCTGTCCCCCATCTTGCCGTGGTACGGTTCCTTGGGCAAAAGAGACCAGGACCCAGTCTGACACCCCCCCACCCCGCCCGTGACCACACTCACATCGAGCAGGACTTTGCTCTGGTCTAACGGAAACAGAAGCCCGAGAGAACCGTGGTGCTGCATGAGTTAACATCTCCTCTTTTCTGCTGAGTGCCTGGTTATCCAACCTGTAGAGGGCGGGGACTCCCCTTGAGGCCCCTGCCAGACACTCCCAGGAAACCCACTTCTATCTCTGGCAGCTGCCCAGCAGCCCTAGGCTGCGCCAGATGAACGGGGAAGATTTGATTGATGAGAAAGTAGATAAGGGGGTTCCCCTGGGAGAATAATTTCACTTTACGTGAAAAGAACACTGGGATGGGGAGCTCGGGCCCTAAACTCAGCGAGCTGCCCGGCTGCAGGCGTCCAGGCACAGCCAGGGACATGTGTAACTCATTACCTCTGAGGACCTCCCATTTGCGGCTGGTGGATGACGCCACGAGTGTGGTGGAGGGCCTGAGGCTGCAGGGTGAGCTGACTGCAATATTTTTCTGACACTAACACCTCTCTCTGGCCCTCCGAAAGGGCCGTGGAGGAGCCAGGCCCAGCCAAACATCACCCACACCCAGCCCTCCGCCTCCTCTGCCTCCTGGCGCCAGACGAGCGAGGCCTACAGCTGTACAGGCGAGAAAAGAAAGAAACAGAAAGGTGAGAGGGGAGGGAGAGGAAGGAGCAGAGGGGAGAGGGAGAGAGGAGAGGGGTGAGCAGGCCCAGCCGGCCCACTTGGGTTTCTGTTTCGAAGGGTGGTAGAAGTGAGCATCAAAGTCAAAGGAAGCTCAGCTAGAGGACCTTGGAGGTTGGATTCTGCAGTTACTCCTTCCATGCTTTTGCAGAAAAATGGTGGAATCAATGCTCATGCCTGGGGGCAATGTGGAGGTGATGTGGTCCCTCCCTCGGCCTTCCCATCCAAAGAGGGCTCTAATGAGGATGCTGAGAGCCCTCTTTTGGACAAGAGAGGAGGCCAGTCCTGAGAGGGGGCCCAACCAAGGGGTGCAGAGGAGGGAGAGGGACTTATGACATCACAGGGGGGAGTGTGGGAGTGAGCCTTAAGGGATGTAGGATTGGGGCAAGACGCCTTCTCATACAGGGGACAGAGGAACCGAGAAAACAGTCATCACCTTCCCTCCTCGCCTGGTGAGTGAGAAGAAGGGAAGGGATAGAGGCGAAGTGGGAGGGGAAGAGAAGACAAGAAAAGAGAGAGGAAAGGAGAGGGAGCTGTCAGTGCACGACTTGTGAAACAACATGTTTACCCCTTAATGTCTTTAGAGTCCTGCCTGCGTTAAAGTCCAAGTCACACCATAATATCTGGGCTGCATTTTCGCAGCTTAGCTTCCCCAGTATCCCCAGGGTCAAGAGGAGGCACCTCCTCTCCTCCCCATCTCCTTACCTCCAAGGGGAAAAACCTGGAAAGAACTTGGAGCTCCTGTGAGGCCCACCACACGGTACCATTTCAATTTACTCAAGGCCCACAGGTGGCTTGGGTCTCCCTCCCTGTCCCCATCTCTGCTCACTCCCTTCCCATCAGCCGTTCTGCCCCATGAGTGTGGCGTCGGCCTTCCTCTCCCTCTCCTGTTACTCTTTTCAGGGATGAGGATCAAGAAGAAGCACAATCCTGGAGAAACACATCAAATGTGGTTGGAATTTCCTCAGTCACAGCTCACTGTTTTCCTCTTAGAAGTGAAAGAGAAGGAAAAAAAACCTAGAAACCCATGAGGTTTTATTTAGGTGGCTGGTTGCATCTCAACAGTCTTTCTGGATTCCTTGTGCCCTTTTCCCCCAAACTCTGTGCCTGGCATCCAGGAATGAAGAGCAAGGGAGGCGTAGACAATTTGAAAATCAGGTTTAGAATGTATTTGTTTTGCCACCTCAAGATTTCTAGGACCCCTGCATTCATTCATTCATTCATTTGTTCATTCATTCAACAAATATTTAGCACTTACTACATGCCAGGCTAGGAAACGTCGGTGAACAAAACAGAGATGGTGCCCTGTCCAGTGTGTTTTTCCCATGAGGGACAGATAGCAAATGATAAATGTAATAAGAAAATTACATATGTGTTAGAAGGACATAGGACTAAGGAAAAAAGGAAAAAGAGAGGCAGGAAAAGGTGCAGGAGAGACAGGAAGGCCTCCTGGAGAAGGTGAGATTTAGACAAAGGCCGGAAGGAGGGGAGGGAGCGAGCTGAGTGGGGAGGGGTGGCAGAGGCAGCCAGCAACAAAACGTGGCACTTGAGAAAAAGCTGGAAAAGGGTCACGCGTGATGGTTAGTTTTACATGCTCATTTGACGGCCACAATGGTGCCTGGATTAAACATCACCTCTGGGTGTGTCTTGGAAGGCGTTTCTGGATGAGATTAGCGTTTGAACTGGTGGACTCAGTAAAGCAGATTGCCCTCCCCTGTGTGGGTGGGCCTCGTCCAATCAGTTGAGGGCCTGAACGAAAGGTGGGAGTATTTGCTTCTTATTTCCTGCCTAACTGCTTGCGTTGGGACATCGCATCTCCCACCCTCAAATTTCTAGTTACACCACTGATTCCTCTGGTTCTCAGGCCTTCTGCCATGTACTGAGTTGTACTCCCAGCTCTCCTGGGTCTCCGGCCTGCCCACGGTAGATCGTGGGACTCCTCAGGCTCCACAATCACGTGAGTCAATTCTGCGTAGTGTATCTCTTTATATATGTCCATATATATCATACGGGTTCTGTTGGTCTGGAGAACCCCAGCACAGACTATCTCTGCCTCAGTGGCCCTAAGTCTCTACTAGACTCTTCTGTGAGTTTCATTCTATTCATCTTCCAAGAGGGGATGATGCCGTCTGCTCCTACACTCACTGCAAAGGGGAGTGTATGTATTCTCGCAACAAGCATTTATTAAGCACCTGGTGTATGTATTCTCGCAACAAGCATTTATTAAGCACCTACTAAGTGTCGTCAAGCTCTGTGCCAGATACACAGGAGGCAGGCTATCGGCAAGGGGCTTTGGGCTTTTGTGGAGGAAGCTGCATCAGTTGCATCTTCACATTACTAGCCTCCAAAGATGCAGTACCATCTGGGTCACTGGGATGGGGGAACCTCTCTCTGTGACATGGCCTGGGGCCTCAGACCAGGGGGAGAATGAACACCTGGAAAGGTCTATTTTCTCCTCACAAATGCTTCTGGAAATGGACTGGAGGCTCCTCACCTGAGGGTCTGAGCTAATTGGTTCAGATGCCTTTACCTGACCCCAAAGAGAGTCAGGAGACTCAGTGCTGGAACTCCTCTCTAACTGCCGGGCTGAGTTATCCGCAATGCTTTTCTCAGCCTCCACTAGCTCTTCTTGCTGATCACACAGGTTTGCTGAGATGCATGAACGAGAAAACACATGGAAAATATCTTTCAAAGCATGAAGTTTAACATATACAGTATTAAGTGGGAGGTCACCAGCACCCTGGAAAAATGCCAAGGTTGGGTGTGAGGTCCAGGGTGGATCTCCCACCCCAAGACCAAGTCAGAGGCACTCACCATCCTCGCACAGGTTCAGCTTGGACAGGCTCCTGCCATCAAAAGGTTCTTCAAAGATGGAGCCTGTGTCACGGTCGCCCACGGTGTGCAGGTACATGGCTTTGTTCTCCATCCTGTTCTGCAGCAGCAGCGAGAAAGGCAGCAGAAGGAAAGGAGATGGAGGAGGGAGGCAGGGGGGAGAGAGAATAAACTGTAAGTGGAAACAAATGAATGGATAGAACAGGGTGCCCACGCTGGACCCCAAACCTGGACACTGAGACCATGTCCTCATCAACAGGTGACATCTACTGGGTCCTTAGGACCCTGATTCCCCATCTCTAACTTCCTCAGTGCTGGGAAGGCCAAGGCCCTTTGGAGCTTTCTGATCATGGGATCCACCCACTTCCTTCCAACAGCTCTCTGAGCTGGGGTGGGGCACCCAGGGCCATGCTGGGTGGGGCCTGAAGGAGCTGACCTCCTGACCCAAACAGAGCAATTTCTGAGCCTCTGGAGCCCTGGGCATGTCAGACAGACTTGGGCTTCTTCTTTGCATCAGAAATGAGGAAAATTAGACACCAAGGTGTGAACGGAGACAACCAGCCAACACGGCTAAGACCAGAGCTGCTCCTGACCCAGCTGGGCTGGTGTGGTCAGAGGAGCTGGGTTCAGGGGAAGCATAGCAGGGATTCATCTCTCATGGGAACCTCAGAAGCAGGTGGTCCCAGGCCCCCCGGACACTAAGACCGGAGCAGCCTTAGACCCAGGGAGGACCCCAGTGCCTGGATGGCCTCCTGAGGCTAGATTACAGAGGCTCGGGGTCCTACCCATGTTGTCCCAGGAACATGCCCACTGACCGGGGGCAATGCTCTGCTGTTTGAAGTGAACCAGCCCCGTTTACACAAGTGTGTATGACACAGGCCCAGTTTGTAACATACACACATGTCCTGCATATGTGAAGGGAAAGACTGGACATGAGGAGGTTCCAGTTGCTCCAGGTGAGACGTGTTACAGGACTGTGGTGGGAATTATGTCTACTTTTGTTTGCTGGACTTTCTGGGTTTTCTATGATGCATTTGCATTATTTATGCAATTAGAAAAATCAATTTTCAAGCCAAATTACAAAGTATTTACATAAAACACTTGATATTCTTTTTCTCACATATATGCTCAGTGACTTTATAAACTACTCCCTCCTGTCGGCTGGTTCCCACCATTAGCTTGGCCTTTGTTTCTGAGGCTCTCTGACTATCTGGATATCGAATTAAAAATTCCGCTTTTAAAAAGTTAATTCTTTGGAGGATAAAAGCTCCAAGATAGATCCCATGCCCAGAGTGGAATAAGCTCAATTCTGTGGTCCAGAGCACCAGCCAGGGGACTACTCCCTGGGAGGAGGGGACAGGGACCTGGCAGGAGACAGTGGGGGACAGTATTGGCTGATTGAAGGGAGCAGCTAGCCAGTTCCTCTTCAGAAGTGGGGTGAGAAAGGTGGGGTCAGCACCATTTCAATAAATAGAGATAACAAAGGTGGAGTCTGGCCAAATGGCTCTGCCTGGTCGAGCAGGCATGTCTCCTGTTCTCAAGGCTTGACCTTTGTCTTCAGAGAACTCAGGGCTGAGAACAGACCATAAATAACAGCTGACACACAACTGTCCTTCCGCTGGCCCAGGAGGGATGGGTAGGGGCTTCTGCTCCTGTCTTTTCAAGTAATGAGATGCCACATCCCGGGCACACACCTGCAGGCATGTGCGCATACGCAGGCACCAGCAGGATGCTCCAGTCTCTGTGGCCCTTTCTTCCAGCCTGTGAAGGGAGAGGAGTGGGGAGCCCAGGCTCAGCCAGCATGTCTCCTCCCTGCCCCAGGTTTCCCGGAGCCCTGAGACAGCTCCCACCCCAGCTTCTCCATGCTGTGCTGCCATCATGTCCAGTTTGCTTGTCTCCAGCATCCACCCTCTATCCAAGTCCTCCACCCAGTAAGGGCCTCTAGGTGGGGCCCTGAGCAGTTTGCTGCTGCTAAGCCGCAGGGGACCCTCCCTAGTTTCACAGCACCCTCCCTCTGGCCTCCATCCAATCCTGGGGAGCTACTTCTGCAAGTGGTAACCCTCTCTTTGCCAAAGGCAACAGGCACTACCTGCCTGAGCCTTCGAGCCGGGAGTGGAGGTGTGGAGATGGGCTCGTGCCAGCTTAGCCCCGTCTTCATTTCCACCTCCCCCTTCTGCTGATGGCCTCCTGGACTAGAACTGGAATGCAAGGCGTGCTATCTGGAGTGTGTGTGCAGGGAGGCCCGTCTCTGCCCCCTCCCAACCCCTCAGCCGGTGGAGCAGGAGCCCTGGGGAGCTCGTTCCTTGTTCCTTCTTCGGGAGAGGGGCTGGCTGAGCAGGAGGCCAGATGTGAGTGAGATGCGACTGAAAATGCTTAGCCAGCACTGCTAATGTTTGTGACTTGGGAATGAAACCTAAGAATGTTCTGTCTGCCCCAGGTTTTATTTTGGGTGATTTTCTTCCTTGGGGAACGGGGGCAGGAATTTGGACCTTTTGAACGTTGGTTTTATAACGGTTGGGCCATTTGTGCTCTCAGGAAAGGCACCACGAACCCTTCCCATGTGCCTATGGCCCATGAGTTACAGACGTTTGCCATCAGGGATCTCTCTGTCCTTCCAGGAACACTGCGAGGGGGGCAGGTGGTATCAGTCTGTCGCTCCCATTTTAAAGATAAGCCAATTGAGACAAAAAGAGGCAAGAACCAGTGGATGTCAGAGGAGGGCGAGGCGCCGTGCAAAGGCTTCCCACCCGCAGCACTGGCTTGGCCACAGGTTGCTTTGTCCAGGAGAGATGTATCAGTGCCTTTCGATGACCACCTTTAGGGTCAGTGAAGAGAGCCAGGTAAGCGCTCTGTGGCCAGAGACCCTGAGAGCTGGAAGGGAAGGGACAAGGGACACAGAAATATAGGCAAAATTTCAATGCTAAAGAGCCCTTGGAATCTGGACTTCTAAGTTCCAAGTCAAAGAGTGAGACCTTCCTCTACCAGGGAGAGGGTACTTTACCGACCTCTTTGGGCATCTTGATGATGCATTTTGGAGCTGAAGCACTCAGCCATCCAAAGTCCCACCCCAGGCGGCCCTGTGCTGGCCTGTGGGGCGGGGGTAGCTCAGCGGACACGGGATCCTATCCCGGCTCCACTTCTTGTTATTCGGGAACTTGGCCCACTCAGCTGAGCTCGTGCAGCCTCGGGTCATCATTTTTATGACTGAGAGAAGCACATCTGCCAGCCACTTGGTTATCAAGAGCCTCATGTGGAATCGTGCGTGTAGAAGGACTTTACGAACAAGGGCACGCAGGGAGCTGGTGGCAGAGTCTGGTGAGAACCCACAGCCCCTTGGCAACATCTGGTCTTGCCAAGCAACCAGGTCAGGGGGGTCTGCAGTTCCTGAGGCCTCCCTCCTGCCATGCCAGTCCCAGAAGCAATGCCCTTTGGGGTACCCTTTGCAAAAGGCAATTGGGACTGCAGACCAGAGCAGAAATCCACACCCCGACCCTCAAAGTCCCTCTCTGGGCAGCAGAGGACTCAATCAATTCATCCTGCCAAGGAGGTAGCATAAGCCTTGCTTTTTGCTGCAAAGGTGGTGTCTCTGGATTCTAACATCTGACTCTGCGGGGCTCCTGGCTTTTCTTTGGATCGCCTAGCTTTAAAGTCATCAAAACCAGGTAAAAATCACCATGCAAGTGGCCCTCTCCAGAGATACTATCACTGAGAAGGTTGTAAGCCCTTTCCTCCTCTAACTGTACTCAGTCAACCTAAGCTGGAGATGTGTAGACGCTTTATAAGTGAGCTTTCCTGCATACGCTCCACCAATAGGCATGCGTGTGCACACACGTGCACATATGCATGCACATGGGGATGTAGAGCAACATGTAGAGCAGCTGTCACTTGTACTATCTGCTCCCTGAAGAGGCTCGAGCTGTGACCCAAGCCAGGCTTCCTCTGCCACCCCAAATGCAGGCTCACACTTGCAAGTCCAGGCAGCTGGATGAGGGCCCAGTGTATCTCCACAGGCTGACAGCTGGGGTCCTCCTATCTGGCACTCGCATCTCCATGTTCCACACCCCGAGAATGCCCAAAGGCTGTGCCCTGCGCCACCCACCACGTCCCATGTCCTCCAACTGCCTTTGGGATACCGTGCCGAGGTGCTGGGACAAAGTTAGTGTCAAAGTGACAAAAACTCACCTTAGTTCCTCCGCTGAGGCTGCAGAGGCTGTCCCCTCAGTTCCCGGCATTCACTGTGGTGACTGGAGAGAGGGCTGCTACTGTTGAATTGAGACCCAGGCAGCCCCTTGGAGCTTGTCCCCACAGCCAGCCAAATCCAGACGGAGTCATAGAAAGAGGCTGCGAGGGTGCCCAGGGACTCGTCTCGGGGGTCACTTCTCAAGGAGGATCAAGTCTGGAGGCAAAACTCAGCCTTGTGCCTGAGCTGGAGGCCTGTGGCCAGGGAGTCCCTATGTTGGTGCCTCGTCTCAGTTGGCCACGGGCAGTGCTCAGGAGATGTTCTGTGGAGACACCAGCAGCTCTGCTAGGTACTGACTGTGATGTGAACTGCAGCCAGTCTTTAAATATGTTCTTGGAGCAGCCAGGAGGCCCGGCGAGGGTCTGGATCGCGTCCCTCCTCTGGTGGCCAGGCGCAGTATTACAGCCTCGCACAGGACCGGCTGCGTGGTCCAGAGCCGGGAAGGCAGCCTTGGCCTTGGGAGGGACTCCCCGAGCCTATTCGCAAGACCCTTCTCGAAATACTTCTTGGAAAGCTTCTAGGAGAATGGCAACTAGACCTGGCTTATGAGCCATGCAAGAAAACCAGCCTTATGTCTAGGACAGAATTGGCACTGCCACATGCATTCGCCAAACCCAGTTGAGAATTACTTTACAAGTTTTCCTGAAGTGACATTCACCCGCCCAAGCATACAGATTGGCCACACTGAGGAGATTCTCGAGACTGCCTCACGGGATTCCCAAGGTCAGTCCCAACACAACTCAGCACCAAAGCCAGCAGTGACAGGGCATTGGCATTGCACAAGGGCCGGGAGATGCAGGAGTGAGAAAGATGAGTTCTCTGTCCTCTAGGGGGTTGCCATCCAGGATGAGAGCTGGGCTCAGGCACAAATAACTAAACCTAAGGATGATGCGCTACATTTAAAACAGGACATCTAACCAGAACGTTGAGAGGAATGACCTCCGCACGAGAGTGGAGATGGGCCCGTCATCAGAATTCCAAAAAGAGTTGGAGCCAGTTTATGTGGACAGCCCTCCTCCCTACCCGAGGTCGTGAATAGCCTCCCAATTGCCGGTTAAAAAGTCAGCCTCAACACTCGACTTAGACCTCGTACATGAAAGCCGTTCGCCAAGGCTCAGCTCTCCCCACAGGACAGCTGCCAACCCTCAGCGGAGTCAGAAATGTCTTAGTCATTTTCAGTGACTGCGCCTCCTGCCCGTCCCGGGCAGGCAGTGCCAATATGAGGCTCGGTATTACAGAGGGGGAAAATGGTAATGACATAATAATGATGATAATTCTGATAGAAGGAGGAAGAGAAAGAAGAATTGGGGGAGGAAATACTTTATAGTGTACACCACGTGCGAGGCATATATTAACTCACACATTAACTCATTTAACCTTGACAACAACACTGTGAGGTAGGTACTGTTATTATTTCCACTTTACGGAGATGAAGGAACTAGGGAACTTGCCCAAGGTCAAGCAGCCTGCAAGTTCACCTTCACGTTGCTGTGCAAACATCACCTCCATCCAGCTCCAGGATTCTCTTCATCTGGCAAAACTGAAAGTCTCTCCTCATCAAAGAACTCCCCATTTCCCCTCCTCCAACCCCTGGGTGGAGGCGGGGGGAGCTTTCTGTCTCTACACATTGGACTAGTTAGGTACTTTGCTGTGTCTTTATTTGAGGCATGCTCTACCAAAAATATATATTTTTTATAATTGTTACCTTAAGCATTTTTTTTATTTCAATCTATTTCATGTCAAGTATAATTATTTCAAAAACAAGTTTTGTGCATTGTTCACAAACCACTGTTTATCTTTTTCTGCTGTTGTTCAGCTTTGTAGAAATATTCTGGTAAAAAATATGTAATCTCTAAAAACCCAGAATTTGGATTTACCATTAAAAAAAGGTCATTATTGTTTGATTATACCATGAATCTCATCAATTTAGGTCTTGTTCCAGAGATAGTTTGGGTAAAAACTAATTATCGTACACACAAAATGATATCAGAATTTAGCTTTTGTGGTTTTATAAAATTTTGTTTAATCAGTAATTGAAATGCTTTCGGATTTGTCATCTTATTGTTTATCTCAAAGTGCCCATCTGATTTTAGCTGAAATCCACCAACCCCCTCCAGCCACCAGCCCCACTACCCTCTGCCAATAAAAGCTACATCTGAGGGAAGGCAGACAGATCCAAGGAAAAGGGCTTCTGAACTGGAAGGCAGCCCAGGTCCCTGGGAGAGTCTATGCCTGCTCAGCTTTAAGTCATGCCTAGTGATTTTTACTTCCACCTCTATGAGTTTCTGTATCTTCCCTCCCCAAAGTAATTATGTATGCTTTATTAATTGGGAAAAGTATAATTACCGCTTCAAAAGATGATTCTGACATTGAGAGGCTGAATTAGAGACAAAGCTGCAGATTTATAGTGTCAACTCCTGGACTTTAATCTGATTATTCCTAGTTGTGTGTCCTAGGACAAATCGCTGAACTTCTTGGTCTCAGTATTCTCATTGGACATAAAGATAATAATCCCATATCACAGGGCAGTTGTGAGGATCGAATGGGATAAGGCAATGACTGTGAGCCCACTAGCTTCGTGAGATGTTCCTAGGAGTTCCTTGAAAAAGGATTCTCTGATCAAAGCAAAGGTGCTGTTTAACTGCAGGCCTTATCAGAGCCTTTAAGAGGCTGCTGAGCGCAGTGATTCTTTAGGAGAGGGATGTAGTATTAAGCTTCTCCATTCTTGGTTGAAAACAGAGAGCAGGGCTCGTGTTCCATAGGATACACGGAAGGAAATCCCGACCTAAGGTAGTAAAAAAGACTTGTTTACAATCTAAACAAAAACATTTTCGAAAACTGGAAGGCTTATTCTTCTGAGTGCCAATGGTAGAAGATGTGTCATGCTACTGGAGTGTGGTGAGGAGCCGTTAATTCCAAGAGGACAGTAAGACAATCCTGCCTTTCACCTTCACCTTGTCATTGTCTCCCCATTCTGCAGCATATAAACGTCAGTGAGTTGGATGCCTAAGCATGGGTTTCACTTCCTTGCTCAAGGCCTCTCCCTTTCTTAACTTACTTCCCTGTTTTGAGAGAGCACATTTATGGTGAAATACATTCAGGGAGACCTCGCACGTCTAAAAATATCTTTACTTTTACCCTCACCCTTGGCTGATAGTTTGTCTAAGTATAAAATTCTAAGGTTGAGATATGAAGGGGGGAAAGCACTTCTCAGGGAGTCAGGACCTGCCATCAGCAGGCTGTTGGGAGAAACATAGACCCTTCAAGCGTACAGCAATTCTCTTAAAATTGCCGATGTATTCTACATAGAAAAGAACTTTGGTGAGAACTCAAGAGTTAAGGGAATAAACAGGAATAGAAAGTGTGTGCCTGGTAACCCCAGGACTGCTTCATTGCACAACTCCAGGGGTACCCCTCACATTGTATTTCCTGGGAGCTGCACCCCTGGAGTTGGGACACAATGCCCTACCCTTTTGGCAAACTTCAAGTTAGTCTCTTAGAACATGAAAGCTGGAAAGCGCCTTTGAGTCTAGTGGCACACGATTCCCTCATTTTGGAGGTGAGAAGGTTATGGCCCAAAGAGGTGAAGTGACGTGTGCAGGCATCCCAGGCAGAAGGGGCAGGACCCATAGCCAGGGTTCTTTACTTTCTCTTTACCTTTGCTCCCCCCCAAGAGTGGTCCATAGACCACTGGGAATCTGTTGCAAAGGCAGCGTCTCCAACCCCAAGCCCAGACCTGCGGAATCCAAACCCACCCTTAAACGCATCTGTCACTTGCATATGCATGTGAAAGTTCTAAGCACGGACCTCCACCACACCCAAGAAGAAACCATGGAGATCTTTAGATGTGCTCTTATTTTCAAGATAACCCAATTTTCTCCACTCTGAAAGAAAAAGGATGGATGATGTTGTGTGGGCAGGGAAGGGGGGACTAAAATGTGTGCATTTTCAGAATCTAGTCATCGGGAGAAGCTTACCCTTCCAGGTAGGCAGCCTCAGGAGAGAGATCCATCATCCAAATAATACACATTGAATAGCCTCAGTAAGATGTAAGGAAATGCATGCCTAAATGCAACCCTTAATGGGCATCCATTACGGCTACCTAATGTTGGCTCTGCCCTATCTGGGCTTCAGTAGGCACGTTTAACACACTGAACGATTTCTAAGCATCAGGTAGTACCAGGGTTTCAGTAATTCTACCAGGTTTTAAGAAACGTCTTTCTGCTACAGGTTTTGATTTGAGAGAGACTAGGGGTGGAAGAGAGAGAATATGAGACTCAATTGCCTTGGACTTTGTCTCCCAGGCAGCAGTCATCAACTCTCTCCCCACCAACTACACACAACCTTTTTTTGTCTTCTAGCTCGAGACAAAATATGCCAGAAGCAAAGATCGTGGTCACACAACTTGTCCCGTTTCCAGCAGCACAATCCCACATGTTCCTTCCATGGGGGAAATAAAGAAAGCACTTTTATATGGACTATGCAGCAGGATTTTAAAATAGAGGTTTAAAGTGGATTTTATCACAGAGGGTATCTAGAACACAGTCTTATCCAGATGTCATGGATCATCAATTTTCTTTTTGCCTCTTATCAGATAGAACTATGTGGTTAGGAGAAGGGGGGATAACTGAGTTATGACGTTACTCAGATCGAAGAAAATAAACTGGCAAGAATTCCTACTATTCTGGGTAATTCGATTGGAATGGAGAGAAATGTAAAAGAAACAAAAGAACCAAAGGTCGGTTGATCCCACTGATTGCGCACGGTGTGATGCTCGCCGAGAAAGGGAGGGGTCTCTTCTCGGTTGTCTCTGGTTGTCTCCTTGACGTGGAGATGCTGATGTTGTTTTCTGTTAACACTTCATTGACCCAGTGACATCATGTAATGAAGTGCTCCACGCATACCACATTCCCTTATGTCGTTTAGCAGACAAGTTTTTATTTTTCCAGTTTGGATGGCATGCATTCTAAAACGATCGTTTCCCCGCTCTCTTAAGCAGAGCCTTTGGCCGTAATTTAATAGTTTGAATGAGCCAGGGTCACAATTTATGACTATTATTACTGTAACTGTGGCAGGATACATGTGGGTCCTCCCAAGAAGAGAACGGGGATGAGAAAGAAGCTGATTGAAGTTGTCGCCATCTGGCTGAGATGGATCTAACAGCCTGCCTCAGTTCAAGGGGTGGCTTCAGTGACATCCGCCTGGAACAGCATAGCGGAGAGGTGACTTAGCACAATCGTGCCAAGAAACAGAGTCCAAGAGTAAGCTCTCCTCCTATGGATAAGTTCTAAAGTAATCATAATCATAACCATAATCATAAGCACTGCTTTGGAGCAATGTGCTCGCTCAGTTTGCACGGCCACGGCTCCTGCTGGTGCAGAGTCTTCAGCTGTGGAATTGGGGTCTGTTCCTCCCCTTTCGAGTGGACAAACCTGGCAGAGAAACGTCTTCATTACTTTCCAGCCAAAGCCAAAATGTGAAAAATGGGCAGAGTTCCCAAAGGAGGATGCAAGGGGCCTGAAGAGGTATCTAATCATGAAAAGACTTTAGACAAACCCAAATTTTATAAAACTACTGGCCTATATTTCTCAAAAATGTCTGCAGTTAAAAGAAGCAAAGAGATGTGACAACTAGATAGAGTACATGACCCCTAGCTAGATACTGTACTGAAACAGGCTGCTCCACAGGCCAGAACCGGGTAATCAATGAAATTTGAATATAGACTGTGGCTGAGATAGTAGACTTGTAGTGAAGTTGAATTTCCTGAATTTGAGCATTGTCCTGGGGTAATATACTTGTTTTTATGGAACTCAGTAAAATATTAAGGCATAAGGAGACATAGCATATGCAAACTACTTTGAAATAATTCAGAAAAAGTACATGCGAGCACATATCCATATGCACACGTGAAGAAGGAAAAAAAAATGTCAAAACAAGTTTTAGGAAGTTGATAAAGGGTCTATAGGAGCAGTTTGTGCTATGACTACAACCTTCCTGTAGGTTTGAAATTCTTTCAAAATAAAAAGGAAAACATCATATAGTGATGGGGAACTCCCAAAGAAAAGATATGAAAGGACAATTCAAATAGAAGAAATTCAGATCAGCACAAAACATATTTCAGCATCAGTAAAACCTGAGCAATACAAGACAGTAATATCAAAAATCCGATCCCATCATTCCATTGCAGAGAAGGATAATAACCAGTTTTAGTTAAGAAACGAACAAACGAACGAAAAAACCAACAGTGTCATAGGAATTCCCATTCCTGCTAGTGAGTAAACGGGGTTTCTAAAAAACAATTTGAGACTTTAAAATGGTCTTATACTCAAATCCAATAGTGAATGAACTCTTAAAATTTTATCCTAAAAAGGAATCAGAGATAGGGGTACGGATGTCTGCATCAGAATATTTTCTACGATGTTATTTATAATGGAGACAACCAGCACCATCAAAATGTCTAACAGGATAATGGTAAAATAAATGATAGGACGTATATATACGTTAGAATACTGTGCAGGCCTTTAAAGTTTGTTTCCAAAAAATACCGAATTGTCTTCCCTGCCCACCTCACAGTCTTCTGAGCAGCGTACCTGCTCTTCTGCTCTAGAACCCAGGCCTGCCCTGAACCCTAGTCTTACTGTCTCTGGCGGTAGCATCCTGCCTAACTCTAGCCAGTCTCCCCTTTCCCCGGAAGATGGATCTGCCATGACTTAGAATCCATGACGGGGCCGGGGAGCTGGACTAAGTAAGAAACACAACAAAAGATTCTTGCTCCCCCTGTTAATCTCCTGAACCACAGCTCTTGCTCCTGAGTCTCCTGCAATTTGATTCTACCCTTGGTATATAAGCTTTTTCTCTCTTTCTGCCATGAGTTCTGACCTTCTCTCCTGGATCCGTGTTATTATCTGCCCGAACTCTCCCACCAGGACTGAACTCTCTGTCGCTGCTTCTTCCCCCTGGTTCTGCTCTGCCAGCATAGGTGCCCTCCTGGCAGGCAGCTCCCAGTTCTGTTCTTCAGGCAGTAAACGAACAGCCGGCACCAGCGCCAGCTCTAAGATTTTAGGCTTTGGCTGGAGTTAACGCCATGGCTCCTGATAGCAACGAGGTAATTTCACTTGGGTAGAACTGAGATTTAGAGGAGAGAGCTCTAAACACAACAAGATGTGAGTCTACAGCCTCCATTTGGCCTCTGGGTTATTTAGAAGCATGCTGTTTACTTTTCAAATATTTGGAGATTTTCCCGATTTTTTTCCAGGTTTCTTTCTGTTGCTGAATTCTAATTTGATTTCCTTGTGGTCAGCGAATAGACTCTGTATGATTTCAATACTTTTAAATTTATTAAGACTTGTTTTGTGGCTCAGGCTATGGTCTTGGTAAATGTTCCAAGTACACTAGAAATGAATTTATACTCGGATGCTATTGAGTACAGTGTTCTATAAATATCAGTTTATAAAGTTGGTTGACATGTTGGTCAAGTCTTCGAAATCCTTTCTGAGTTTCTCGACTTCTTCTGTCAGTCGTTGGTGGGGTGAGGTTGAAATTTGCAACTATCATTGTGGATTGGGCTATTTCTCCTTTGACTTCATGTAGTTTGAAACTTTGTTATGAAGTGCATAGCTAGGATTGTAATGTCCGAGTTCTGAGTTGCCAACTTTGTCGCTATGAAATGACTCTCTTTACCCCTGGAAATATTCCTTGCTCTCAAATTTACTTTGATATAATATAGGCGCTCTAACTTCCTTTAGGTTAGGATTTACAAGTGTACGTTTTTCATTCTTTTAATTGTGTCTTTATATTTAAAGTCAGTTTCTTGACAAACTCAGATACAGACAACAAATTAATAGTCTCTAGGTGGGAAGAGGTTCAGGGGGCTGGGAGAAAAGGATGAAGGAATTAAGAAGTACTAATTGCCAGTTATGAAAACAGTCACAGGAGGTTCAGTACAGTATAGGGAGTACAGCCAATAATATTGTAATAACTGTGCATTGTGTTAGAATTGTCAGGGTGATTACTTCACAAGTTATATAAATGCCTAATCTCTAAGTCATATATCTGAAACTAATATAATGCTGCATGTCAACTGTAACTGAAAAAAACTTTTGAAGCAAAAAAAAAACCAAATTGTTTTCATGTAATTTGTGTTCTTAAAAAGCATCTTCTTTCAGGGTTTAACAAGAGTTGAAGGAGATAATTCATGCCAAGTGCAATAAAATGTGTATGTACACATTTGCTCTGCACATGTAGTGCTTATAGTAGCTGCTCAATAAACATCAGAGGTTATTAATATTTAAAAATAATGTGGGTTTCTCATAGACAATATATAGTTGGGTCTTACTTTTTAAAAATCTAATCTGATAATCTCCACCTTTTAATTATGTTTCACCATTTACACTTAATGTGATTGTAAGATTGGGTTTAGATCTACCTTTTAGCAACTTGTTTTCTATTTTACCTTCTGTGATTTGTTCTTTTTCTTCTTTTCCTTCTTGTTTAGGATTTTTCGAGTATTCTTAATATTCTATTTTATCTCCCTTAGTGACTAATTAGATTGATCCCTCTTTTGTGTTTCTAGTGTTTGCTCTAGAATGTTATTTATATTCACATGTAATGGGTTTATTATTGTTACTTTTAAATGAATTGTAAGTAATCATTTACAATTTACTCGTTTTAATTTTGAATACAGTAAATATCAGTAAGTATAACCCACATAAGCAAAAATTCTTTAATAATTTTTAAGAGCATATGGTCCTGCGATCAAAACATTTGAGAAGCACCCATCTTAATTAGCGCCCCTGAGAAGTAATAAAGCTGGGTCTGTCTGGCTGGCTCTCAAGCCCATGTTGCTCCCACGGCACAGTGTTGCCTCCTTCCCCAAAAGTCTCGTCAGTATTAAAATGGGAACTAGAATTGGATCTTTAAAGCTTTATTTTGCAATTGTTTTTCCCCATAACTTTTAATTTTTTTATGTTTAGATATTTTTCCTTGGGGAAGCACATGTTTCTTGTCCCTAAAGCTTTAGAACCCTATAAAAAAGATGACTCTTTTTAGCTATAGAAGAAAAATGAAATGATGTTCCTCGGTAATCTGCTTATGCCAGAAGTAACAATCCATTGAGTTTTATGTTGTATAGAAAGCATGACTGGGAGATGTTCTTTATTAGATTTTAAAAAACAGAAGTAATTCTAATTATTTGGCTCCAGGCTTTTTTCTCATCCACTTGGCACTAAAGCTCCAAGAATTAAATTTATGTTTTGGGGGGGCCAGCTTTGCTGGGGGACATTCTCAGGAGGAAGTCTTGCATGCCCCGCCGTAGCACTGCATTCTCAGCGACCTCCCTCAGGCTTCTGTGTAGCTTTTCCATCTCCTTGTATTCACTTTTGACATCTACGGAGGAGCAGAAAGCACGCACTGGGAGTTAGAATCTTTTTCAGAAATATCCCAAGAAAAATCCCTTGAGAATCGTATTGTGACTGGGCCACTTATCCCAGAATCTGAAATCTGAAATGGGGCTTGGAGATCAGATTATCCAATTGATTTGTTTTATAAATAACCTGATTAAACCCAGCATTCTTGCTTCTACCTTCAGGCCTGTCTCAGGATAGAGGTCATCCTTAAAACACACAAACCTGCCAATAAGAAGGTTTGGGCCCTCACTGGGTCTTTATTAGGGCCCCACGCCAGCTCAGTGGAAGGAGCTACAAAGAATACTACACAATAAACCTCCCCTACGTCCTCTCTAGGCATCTCATTCCCCTGATCCCTCTCCCCACAGTCCCCATTCTAAGCGAATTTGCTCTATTATGGCATTTCAAGTTCTCATCCCACGATCTGCAATCAAATTGTATCCTTGCGACGGTTCATATTATGAGTCAACTTGTCTAGGCTCTGGTGACCAGATATGTGACCAAACATTATTCTGGATGTTTCTGTGAGTGTGTTTTCTGATGAGATTTACATTTAGATAAGTAGAGCTGGAGTCAAGCAGACTGCCCCCCTCATCGAGTCATTTAAAGGCCTGACTAGAACAAAAACACTGGCCTCCCCTGAGCAAGAGGGCCTTCTCTAGTGGACTGCCACATTCCCTGTGAGACCCTCCCAGAATTCTCTGCCCTTACTCCTAGGCCTCTCTCTCCCATTCCCTGCTTTATTTTCCTCCATAGCATTTATCAGCCTTCGGCATGCCTCATAGTTTGATCTTGCCTGCCTTCTGCTGCCTGGGCTGCAAGCTCCATAAGCAGAGATTTTTGTCTGTACTGGTCACTGCTGTATCCGTAGCACCTAGAACACTGCCCGGCCCTTAGGAGGAGCTTATCATTACTTGCGAAGCGAACGCGTACCATCCATTGCTGTGGTTTACATTCTCACACATCTTGTCTTACCAACCAGGTAACATGCCAAGCAGGGACCGCTTGAGGTTTCTATGGCACCTGACACAGTGCTCCCTACATAGTGTATATTTGCTGCTGATGGTGAAGAAAAGAAAATGATTTTAAATTATGGCAGGAGCAATGTATGTCCAACTCAGGGGAACATTTTCTGTGCATGAGACATGGAAGACCTTAGGCAAGTAGGGGTTCATTAAAGAAGACACCGTGGGAGACCCGGATCTTAAAACAGGTTCCTGTGAAGGCTGAGATGGAAGGTCATGAGAGAGGCCAATGAATTACAGTGAGGGGTGATGTAGCCCCTTTCCAGGACAGCATTAGGAGGAGGTCGTGTGTCCATGTAACCAGCCAAGAGGGGGGCAGGTAAGTGCAGAACAGATGTTGAGAAGTGGCAGTTGTGGCTTTATTTTGGAAGCTTTGACCACTTGTACTCCTACACACTCAGTGACATACGGCAATGGCATCAGACCTTTTTTTTCCCCAGCTGGCAACTATGCACATGGTTTAAAATTTTAAAGGCACAACATGTAGAGTACAAAGCCAATCTCCCACCCTCCCTGTCCCCCAGCCTCCCAGTTCCTCTCATTAGAGGCAACAAGTATGACCAGTTTCTGGTATATCCCACAGAGACCTTTTTACATATGCATTTCCCTTTTTTCTCTCACAAATGGCAACATACTACACATATTTTTTCACTTTGCTTTTTTCCACTTCACAACATATTTTGGAGATTGTTCCATACTGCTACTAAATATAAATATGCTTTATTCTTTTTAACAATTATGGTCCTTCACTAGTTGTGTACCTAAGTTAACTTAATCAGTGCTCTCTCAATAGATATTTGCGTTGTTCCAATTTTTGGTATCATAAGCAATGCTGTCCTGGATAACCCTGCCCACATCCCATTCTGCTCATGGATGAGGACACCATAGGATAAATTCCTAGAAGTAGGATTGATGGGCCAAAGCATAGCGGCATTTTAAATTTTGCTAGAAATTGCCCATTTGCTTTTTGCACCAGTTTATACTCTCCAGTGTCTATGGTGCCTGGTAGAGCCCACAGCACAGAAGGGAGATGGCTGCCTGCAGTGGGGCACGCGGAGGTGGTATTGCCTCCACAGGCTCCTGGTGGAGAAGAGAAACCCTTCTCCATCGCCACCAGGAAATGAGGCTTTTCATGAGAAGGTATCGACTTAAAAGAATGGGTTTATGGAGATAGCAGGGAATCTGTCACTTTCCAGCTATGGATCCCTGTACACATCATCTCGTCTGAGTTTCCGTTTCTGTATCTGAGAAATGGAGCCAGCACATCTACCGCTGAGGGCTAATGTGAAAATTCAATGGGATGTTGTGCAGAGAGCCCGAGAGCAATGCTTAGTTTTAGCACAGTGCTCGGTCAAGGGTGCAGCAGTCATAATCCTATCATCATCTCCAGTCTTTCCGCCAGAAATTCTTCCTCACTTAATCCCCTTAAATCCGGTAAAGAGCGGCCACAGCAAAAGCACCGATTATGGAAAGCTTTTCTTTTGTATTTACCTGCAAGCTCCTTGTAGAGAGCATCCCCCTGGGATGAAGCCAGCGTCAGCATGGTGGCGATACTGCCCTTTACCTTCTCCGTGATTCCATTCTGCACCAAAAAAAAGGGTCATCATTCTGTTAGGGGGGCACAGCACACGGGACAGGGAACCTTAGGAAAGGGATCCCACCCAATTCCAGAGTCAAAGTGCACAGACTTGGGTTGCCAAATTAAAGTCGGGTCCCAGGTGGGCCACTTTGGAGTACACAGAACGACTCAGGAGTTGTCAGGGCAACATTTCTGTGGGGTCCCACCCGTCACGGCATCGCCTTTCCTTCCTACCAAGACTCATCAGGAGTTGTCCCTCTCGTGCTGACCAGCTAAGTCAGGAGCTAACGAGGATGCACAGAAGCCTAGGGGAGAGCACAGCTGCCACAGCGATGGACAAAGGACAGTGCTGGTCTCTAGCCCACCGTCCTATCATGCGTTCAGTCACTGGATCCATGTTTGTTGAGGACCTGCTTTGTGCAGCATTCCACACTTGACTTACCTGATTCTTCCCCCCAACTGCCTGACAAATGTCTTCGTGCTGCCCTCAGTCCTATCACCTAAAATCATTTCCCCTCCTCTAACCTCCTCTTGCCTGCCGTTGAAAAATGCTCGACACATTCACCTAGCCTCTAGCTTTGAACCTGGGTCTCCTGACTCCAAGTCTTATGCTTTCTTTCTTGAACGTATCAGGCCGAAAACCCTAAGCTCCAGTCTGAGCCCTGAGCTCTGAGCTAGTCACTTCGTCCCTCTCTCTGGGCATCAGCTTTCTTGTTCGTAAGATCAGAGAATGAGGACGTTCTATGGTCTTGTCTAATTTCCACTTCCTACGTTTGTCATTGAAGATACATTTGTACATGGCCAATGTATTAAGCTTTTTTTTTTTTCTTTTTAGTGGAATAGTTTCCTTGGTCACCTTAGGAGCCCATTTCTATATACCCAGTGGAGACTGGATGCTGTAGAGTTTGGCCAATTTTCTGCACATATTTGCAGCCTGTAATAATATGTTAAATGACAGAAAGCAAACTGCTGCTGCTACAATGTATATCTTAGCCTGTTCCAAGAGAAATTACATGCTTTGTTGCTGTTGTTGTTGTTGTTGCTGTTGTAGAGAAGCTGCAGTGAGATGTGAGTGGTGGGGGGAGGAGACTGAGCAGAAGCAGGTTGGAGATGTTTCAGGAAGTAGGTAGGTTCAGAGCTGAACCAAAATAGCAACTAGCCAGAGGGTTCCCCAGAGGGTCAGCTAAGCCTGGACCGAGGCTGAAGAATTTGGAAACTTAGATGGCCAAGGAAGGGTCAACACGTCTTAGGCTAAAACAAAGATTTTTGTTACTGGGGTGGGGGTGGCAGGCTAAGACACCCAAAGCTGAGATAAGATGGCCCAAGTATACTTGACAGAAGCAATAAGGTTCAAGAAATCTGTGAGGAATTATCTTCCCAGACAGAATCAAGCCTAAATCTCTGCTAGGTGCTGTAACTGACTGACCTATAATCGTTTTTTATTGACATTTATTTATTGATATTTTATGTAGACATTTCTCTCATTAAGAAATCCATCTAGAGATTATGTTATTGTTGGAGACGCTGGGGTCAGGTTACCTGGTCCCAAATCCTAGCTCTGTGACTTACTAGCTGTGTGGCCTGTTGCTATAACTCTCTGCTTTCGTTTCCTTCTCCGTAAAATGAGAAGAATAATAGCATAGTCCTACCCTGGTATCCGAGGGGGATTGGATCCAGGGCCCCTCAGTGATACCAAAATCTGAGGATGCTCAAGCCCCATAAATAAAACGTAGTATTTGCATATAACCTACATGTGCATATGGGCTACAGCAGGCTATGCCTACACATCACTTTCATGTGGATTCAGTGTAGTGTTTGGTATACGGCAAATTCGAGTTTTGCTTTTTGCAAATCTCTGGGATTTGCTTTTACCAAATATTTCGGATCTGCGATGGTCGAATCTGAGAACGTGAAACCTGCGGCTGTAGAGGGCTGACGGCATTTACCTGACAGATTTGCTGGGGATGAAATGAGCTAAGGAATGTTAAGATCTTAGGATCCCACCTAGATATCACGGCTGTTTTACTGACGACTTATTAAAAAAGAAAGATGCAGGAAAGGGCTGGAGGGGCTGCATTTCTGAAGTCACAGCCCCAGAAGGGAGGCTGACTCCAGCAAGTACTGGCATGACGGGAGAATGCCAACCACCAGCTGGCCTCTCTCCCTGCACCGTGGCCACTTGTTGGGTCCACTTGGCAGAAAGCATCTGGTTCTATTTGGGCCCAAACTCCTACTACCACTTCTACCTTCTGTGCCCACTTCCTCTCCCCTCTTCCCTACCCCAGGAGCCTCTTAGGGGCTGGGATTTAGACTACGGATGTGGAATACCTTCAGTTGTTGAAACTGGTGCTGCATCCTTTCTTGAGCCCTTTCAAACATGCCCTCGGCCACCTGCCGGTCCACCCCTCGTCTGATGACATCTTTCATCCTCTCACAAGCTTTTTTGCCAGTGATCTGAGCTGCCTCTGGCAAAAATGATAGCCACAGTCACAGTCCAGCAAGGACTTGCTTAGAAATCTTTAGCATCAGAAAGACAGACAAACAAATGAACAAACTATATATCTATATCTTTATCTCTATATCTATCTATATCTATATATATGTATACACAGTTATATATAGCACCAATTTCCACACAGTGGAAATCATTTAATAAAAACATGATATAAGAAATTAGCACTCTCAATATTTACATAACTGTTATTTAGAAATCTAATGAGTGGATAAAAGCAGAAGCTTACAAAATTTCAACCTGCCCCTCCGACACACACTCAGCAAACAATAACAGGACCACCAAAATGAAGCCGGAAAGTGAGTTTACAAATACTTTTTAAAAAATAAGAATGAGAATTGAATAATGGTTTTTACAGTTTAATTAGCTGAGATGCAGCACAGGGAGGAGAAGCGAGGTGTCTAGATAAAGAGTAGAGAGAAGAAACTAGAAACGTAGGTAAAAATAATTTCTGAATTACCTCTCCCCACACCCTTGCAATTATTTGATTTTAATATATAGACCAGGAGTGTTACAGGGGCCAGGATGCAGGAGGACAAATCTTTTGAGGGAGAAGCAGCCAAAGAGGATCCTAAAGGAGCTGACAGGAAGACCCCAGAGGAAGCAAATGTTGCCCTTGGAGCCCCCACCTTCATAACAGGGCTTCAGGTCATTCTGAACAGAGGCGGTCAGGGACTCATAGATCCTCCTCTTCTTTCTGAGGATGTATCCCTCCAGGCCTCCCAGGATGGCGCTTATCTGAGAATCCGAATTTTCAAAAGGCCGATTGTAACAGTTTCCTCAACAGAAGCCGTCTGGTGTTCCCCGTGTGTCACCATTTCCCTCTGCCTTATGTTAAGGTTGGCTGTTCACTTGTCGCCACAACTAGGCTGTGAGCTTTTAATAGGCAGAAATTTATGTCCCAAAGTGCTCGCCACAGTGCCTGGCCCCTACAAACAACTTGTTAAATATTTGCTGAGTAGAACTGAGGCCCATGCAAGGTGCTGGAACAGGCTCTCTTTGAGGGAGGATGAGGGGAGGCACAGCCTACTTCTGCAGTGCTGCCATGTGCTTCGGGCTGGGCCTATGCTCTGGATTGAATACTTGTGTTCCTCACCCACCCGCCCCCCGCCAAATAAAATTTTTATGTTGAAATCCTAACCCCAATGTGATGGCTCTCGGAGGTGGGGCTGGGTGGTGACAGGTTTTGAGGAGGGGGCTCTTATGATTGGGTTACTCCCCATATAGATGAGGCCCTAGAGAGTTCCATAGCCTCCTCTGCCATGCAAGGTTATAGTAAAAAGCTGTCTATGAACCAGGAACTGGTTCTGCCTGCACCTTGATCTTGTACTTCCAGCCTCCAGAACCATGAGCAGTAAATTTCCTTTGTTTATAAGCTACCCGGTTTATGGTATTCTATGATGGCAGCCCATATGGACTAAGACAGCCTAAAAGAAAATGAGTCACAGTTAAGAGTCTTGAATACTCAAAACTGCAAACTTATCTGCAAAAAAGAAAAAAAAAAAGATATTTCTTTCATCCTCACTGCTTTGAATAATACTTAATAACACTGGCCAATATGATAGAGAGGTTAGTGAAAAACATTACAAGTGGATTTAAATTTTTGTATATCTGAGAATTCTTTGAAGATTCTTCCTGGTAACTGAGTCTACTTTACAACCTCAGCATTAAAGTGGGTCAGAGCTCACCGGGGTGGCCAACACCTCCATAGCTGCCCCAGGGCCACTCCTACGCCAATCCCACTAGGTCGTGCATTTCACAGCAGCTGCTGGGAGACACAGCCAGACCTGGACACTGCGGGGGACATGCAGGGACAGAAGGCAGTGCCCAACTTCCCGCTGGGGAGAAAGCTCCTACTCAACCTCACTACCCTCTTTGTGATATGAAGATCTTACCTCCTGGATCAGGAAACTTTTTTTGCAGCTATCCAATTTCCAGCCATTTCTTATCCCAATTTCTGTCATTTTCTCCTGCAGAGAGTGCTTAAAAGCATCTATGTGAGGCATCAAAGCTGAACCGCTGGGCGTTCCTGCCCTACAGAAGAAACCAATGTCAAATGTTAAAATACGAAGGTGGCTACTGTGAGGCTAAAACAAAGAGGGAACCAGCTGGTGTCCTTTTATTCATTTTAAAGGGAAGGGGGATGAGGTCCAACAGTTATCACATTCCTATAATGTGCCAGACACTGTGTCGTGCCAGCCTTTGACATAAAAACCTATGAATAAACAGTGCAATGATGCCCATTTTACAGAAAATAAAACTGAGGTTCAGAGATGTTTGCTGATGTGTTCAAGGCCACACAGCTAGTAAGTGGCAGAGCCAGGCTTTGGGCACTGATCTGTTTTACCTCGATACTCAGCCTTTCCACTGCCGGGGTGTTACCCCTTGAAAGGGTGCGACTTAAACTACACTTTACAAGACACATAAGATTTAGGGAAGTGAAAAGCAGTTATTCCCCACTGGGACGACAAACTGAATGAAGTTTCAGAATGTCCCAGGAGGGAGGTGTAGCACATTATAGAGAAGAGGGTATCAGCTTGCAATGTTAGCTCTTTACTTATGAGCTGGGTGACATTGGGAAAGCTGTGTGATTCCTCTGAATCAGTTTCGTCACTTGACAGAGCACTTCGGAGGGTTATTGGAAGGAAGGAATGAGATAATAGACACAAAGTACTCAGCACAGTTCCTGGTCCATCTCAGTTGCTCATTGTTCCCCTCCAGGCTGGCTAAAGCAGAGAGAGGACATAGGCCACAGCTCAGGGAGAGATCAGAAAGGCCATCTGGAGGCAGCGAGAACGTCTTGACTGGTATTCTAAGGAATTTGGCGTTTACAGACTTGTAAACAGTGGGTGGGGTGGGGTGGGCATAGGTGGAATGGCATGATTCCTAAAGAGTTTAAAGGATGTTAGGGGTGGGGAAGGGGAGCACTGAGAAAAATCAAACAAAGGTTCAAGCAGCAGCAGGTGGTGGACCAGAGCAGAAGGAGGGAGACTGGGGACAGGCTGGGACATTAGAAGATTCTGTTTTGTTGATGGAGAAAGGATTGAAGGTCAAGGAAGGACAGAAGGAGCAGGTGCCATGGAGGTACATCCATCCCCACCCGTGCCCCGTTTGTGAGCATGCAGCATGTCAAAAACAAGCACAGAGTCAGCATATCGAAAACAAGCAGAGTCCTCAGCAAGCCACTTCTCATTTTCGAATTCAGGAAAACTTACGAAGGCCATATGTTTGCTTAACTCCACACTCTCCAACCAAAATACCCTGTCCTGGGCTCAGATCCACAACAAAATTTATCCTTTGCTGCACGTACGATATTTGAAAAATAAAGGGAATCATAATATTAGTCTGAAAGCAACAACGACTGCACTCCAGGTCACCCCGGGAAATTTTTATGTAAACCAAAGCAAGACGTCTTTTGTGTTTTGCTAGAGAGTAAGCTTTCCTCCTCGAGTTGCAAGCTACTCTTTACACTTCCAGATCCGAAGTATAAATTCTTCAAGATGAAACTCTGGGCCAACGCTTTTCAGATGTTTATTCATGAAAGAGCAAGACGAAAGATTCTTTACCTAAAAATGCCTCCGAAAACAGGGTCAATCTGGTCATAGATGGGCTGAGTGATGGCTTCGTTCAGATCGATCCTTGTGCCAGTCCTGGAGGCGTAGATGCCGTTTTTCAGGCACACGGCTTTCAGAGTCTGGTGGAAACCCTGGTTTCCTCTACTCCTCTAGATAATTAAACAATAAGGTAGTAGAATGAGGAGGCAGTAGCTAGAGTGCCACAGAGTCAGAATCGCATCGCCTTTGGCCAAAAGCTGTTACCAAGATTCACAGGGAAGAGCAGCGACAACACGGTCTTTCAACACATTGGGAAGCTAGACGGAGAGGACAGCAGCCATGCCTCTGCCTGGGCTTCCTCCCAGACCATCATTAGGCTCCTCTAGCAGGCCATTGGCTCGCTGAGATCAGGCCCAGTGTCTCATCCATCTCGATGTCCTCGCCATCTGGCAAGGGCATGAGTAGTGCTTGCAAAATATTTGTTAAGTGAGCAATTATTAAATGAAAATGTGCTATGACCCGACTGGGAGTATCTGTTTCAGATTTTTGCAAGCGTAGTCCAGGTTTTTTATACTTTCTGTTAAATATTTAATGAAATGCAATTTGATTTTTATATTTTTGTAATATTTTTCCCAGAGAAACAAATTCATGTATCAGAGGGGGAAAAAAATATTACGAAGCTAGAAGTATAAGAGACTTTGATGAATTTTAGCCAGATGGAAATCCTTAGTAAAGAGAATGGAAATACATTTGCACTGACCAAAATTTCAGTAGAGGGCTTGGGGTCATTATTTAATGATGTATTTTTTAAAGGATTATTAAAGGATGTATGTGTAAAGGAATACCTTTCAAGTGAAGGGCCGTGTAGCATGATACAATTGGCATCATGCTATTTATCTCAACATTCTTCCTTTTTCACCCAATATTATAACATAAGCAGTTCCTTAATTCATTGTACTTTCAAACGTTATTTTAATAACCTAATAATATATCATATAAATGTGTCATAATTCATTCTACTATTCTCTTATTATTAGACATTTAGGTTACTTTATTATGTGATGTAACAATATATTAGCATCTAAACGTTTGCCCAAATTTCCAATCACAAGGAAAGTTGCTTATCAAATAGGAACACCTGGGTATGTTTACTGTCCCAGAGAAAGAAGCCATTGAAGGCCTGATAAGAGAGGACAATTCATAAGATGAAGTCCTAATGGATGGAAGATGACTGATTCGGCTGCTGCTTCTCACCAGCAAATCGTCTCAAAAGTGGTCTCTGCCTCCTGCCTTCCCCTTCGCAGTACCCACTTGCTCATTCACTTATCACCTGGCATCTTTGACCATCATATAGAAACGGTTCTCTCCAGGGTCACTTAGCTATCTACTGCTATGAAACAAACTACTGCAAACTTAGTGGCTTAAAATACAATGTTTATTATCTCTCGCCAATTCTGCAGGCCAGGAATTCAGATTGGTTTTGGCTTGGTGGGTGTTTTATAGTTTACTGGGCTCTGCAGCCGAGGTTATAAGGCAGATAAACGCCACCCAGAGAAGAGACCAGTGCATGATTCCAGGTCACTGAGAACAGATAACATGCACACCAGGCTCAAGTGATACAGCATTTATTTACAGCGAGGGGAGGAAAATTCACACACAAGACCCAGCCCCTTCCAACGCCTGGGTGCCCCATGACCTGCAGATCCACTCCAACCCCAGTGCAGGTGGCACAGCCACACGCACCCCACTTTGTGCTGCAGTGCAAGGACCCAACCCCAACCCCATTAACAAAAACTGGGGGCTTGTCTGAGGGCCTGTTATGCTTGCACCACACAGAACAAAGGAGTACACACCGAGATGAAACAAGGGAAGATATTCCCACACAAGGAGAAAAGCCCAGCACAGGCTGCGAGGGCTATTATTGATCTCCTGGCAGGAAGTACAGCAGGCGCAAGGCCCCTGCTTATGTGGCCCAGTGAGGTCAAAGACGGCACGCGCCAGAGTGCCTTTCCCAACAGCTGGCCAGCTCTGGCTCAGAGCTTCTCCGTGAGGCTTCTTCAAGTGTCAGCTGGGGTTACGGTCACCTGAATGGGGCTGGACGATCTGCTTCCAAGGAAGCTCACTAAAGGGCTGGCAAGGTCATGCTGGCTACTGGTGGGGGACCTCTGCCCCTCTCCACACGGACTCGTCTGCACAGTAGCTTGACTTATCACTTGGAAGCTGGCTTCCCACTGAACGAGGGATCCCAGAGACCAACGTGGAAGCCTCAGCTCTCAATGACCTAGCCCCAGAAGTCACACAGTGTCCCTTCTGTAGCACTCTACCACCCACAGAGACCAGCCCCAATTCAGTGAGTGAGAGGACTCCCCAGGGGCCTGAATAGCAGCAGGGGAGGCTCACTGAACCATTTTGGGGGCTGCCTATCGCAGTCACCATTATGCTCCATGGCCAAATCCAATAGCCTTTTTCTTACCCCAATTTTCTTTAACCCATTAGGAGGATATGATAATCTTCTTAATGAACCTTCCTGCCTTGGTTTTCTTATTGAAAAATAGGAAATTAAGCATTACACTAAAAGTAAGTATAAAAAAATAGGAAAATAAGCTTTACACTCTTTCTCCTACTACTTCTCAGTCTAATTTTTCTCTGCTCCCTCTTCTGGCTCCTCTTTATTCTGCTCCGTAAATGTGGCTTTTGAGGTTATGTCTTATTATTGTCCTTCTCTCTATTGTTTCTCAATGCTGTTCACTCTTATAGAGCTATCAGTTTCTTGCTGTTTACTACCAAACCCTGACCTTGGGGATCAGGCAGACTTCACCAGACATCACAGGTTTCCCCGGAAAGGGCCACTCACCGCCAGGCAAGCCCCGAGGGCCCGTCGGTAGGAAGTCCTGGCATTCCTGACCCCTTCTTGCAGAGGTCGTGCTAGGTGGCCAAAGCACTGGTCGATGGCCTTCTCCAGCAGCTGTATCTTCTCTTCCACAAATCGCCGCAGGCCACTCATGTGCAAGTATTCATTCTAGGGACAGGACCATAAGGAACATGAGGCCACCCCTCCCTAAAGGCACTTTCTCCTCAAACTTTGCTTCCTTTAACCTTGATTTAGCCTGAGCTAATCACCTACAATCGACTTCTCCCTGTCATCCAATAAGGTATCCCTCAGTACATGAAACTACTTAAGCCTGTGGGATTGGTATACAATCTATCAGGCTATTTGGGGCAATAACATCTAAATAAAAAATCTAATTGTTACTAAAAGAGATTTTCCCAATGACATCTGATTCAACATGTCATGTGCCTTGACTGTGTACAAAGCAGATTTTGAGGCTAGTGTTTTTCAAAGTTTAGTGTGTATACAATCTGAGGGCCTGGGATTCCACATTTCTAGGAAGCACCCAGGTGAAGCTGATCCTCTGGGCCCTGAATCACACTTTGAATAAAACACCAACAGGACCACAGAAATAAAGACCTGGTCCCTTCTTCAAAGGAACATACAACCTAGTCAGGGAGAAAAATATCTATTTAGATAATATAGGGGAGGAACCACCAGGGACAGCTTTGACCTCTAGGTTTCAAACGGAACTCTAGTGCCTATTCTCTGCGGGAGAGCCTCGGGGGACCACATAGCACCTGCCCGCAGCAGATGAAGACCACATTCCTTAGTTTGGCACTTAAGGCCCTTCCTAGTCAGGACTCAACCAACTTCCCCAGCAGTACTAGCTCTTTGACTGAAAAATCCCCTCATGTAGCTGCCTCTGAACTTGCTACAATCCCCCAAAGGTGCTATTCCTTTTGTGACCTCGTGCCTTTGCACATGCTGTTCCTACCTTCTCTTCCTTCCAGACAAAGCTCAAAAGTCACTTCCCATGGGATGCCTTCCCTGAACCCCCAGGGCAGAGTTGGGGCTCTCTTTCCTGTGCTTCTATCACATTTTGTACATCCGTGTGTCACATTCATCCTGCCAAGCTACGTCTCTCATTCCACATCTCCTTCTCTGGACAAGAGACTTGTTGAAAGGACAGACTGTGTTATGCATGTTTGTTGATTCCGAGATATGGCACAGAGTGTGCAGCCAATAAACATTTCTGGAATGAATGAGGGGCATGGAGAAACTGTGGATGATGTAGGCTTTTAAATTCTATTCCAAATTTGATGACAGAAATAGCTCTTGAATTGATGTGTGACCTTGTACAGATGACTTAGCTTCTCTGGATCTTGAATGCACCATCTCTGAAGGAAGTGACTGGGGCTGAATGATTATGAAAACAGCTTCAAACTCTCACACTCTGTGAGTCTTAAGAGTTGATGAGTTTTAGAGGTTAAGGAGACTAGTTTTAGGCACAACTTGGGGATTTTTGTAGTTTCACTGGTGAGAATTCTGTAAGCCACATTTTTTTTTCAGAGTGCCCTTTAGATTCTTTTCAGTTTGTTTCAAAATGAAATAAGAAAGAAGTCGTGCAAAGAATATCTATGGGCAAGATTCTCACAAAGTTTCACTCTCAACAAATCCAAGTTAAAAAAATGAAAAAAAATGATAAGGGAAGGGCTGACACCTAAGATGAATAAATCCAAGACTCATTTGACATTGAGATGTCATAATCAACTCCTTATTGATTTGTAAACATAATGACTAGATCCCTGCTCATTTAAAATCACTAACTACCCAAACTCTAAATTTTTTTATTTGAGGCACACTTTTAAAAAATGATCAATCATGCACATTCTTACGTTCAATTTTTTCAGAATGCAAAGGGGTTGACAAAACTCTTGCCTTCCAACTTTCTATCAAAGGACTAAGACTGAGAGCAATATCTGAAGCCAAAGAATTTTGAGGAAAGCTGCCGGCAACTCTCTGCAAAAGCTTATCACAGAAGGGCCAACCAGCCACCTCCTCTAAGTCTGGCTGCTAGGATGGGGCTGAGCCCCTACAAAAGCTGCACCTCCACGTCAACAGAGAAGACCACATGGGGCAGGCGCTACAAGTTTGATTGCAAAATGCCTTGTCCTTCTGTTTGTAAAACAAAGCAACCACACACAGCACCAAAACAGATTGGTTTTCCATCAGCATTTCCAAAGGCAATCTTTTGCTGGGCAGAGAGGCAACTTCAGGAAGTCAGAAGTTCAAACCCTTCCCCAGTATTTCAGAGGACAAAAGTCAAATAAGAAAATCAGATGCCGGCATGTTTTGTTTTTTGTTTTTTCCTCACAGAACTAGACGGGGAAAAAAAGTCATAAAAAATACAATGACAATAAAAGCAGTGAGTCTTGCTCTCTATGTCACTTTTATTTAGAATTTTTAATATGTGGACATTTGACCAAAACTGCATAGACCATCTATAGTTGGTACTGCTTACTTTTCACATTCAAGTCAGGTCTCCATTATCTGCCTCTCCTTGCCACTCCTCAGGCCATCCTAGGTGCACTTTCCCACACTCTCAGGACCTTGAACTCTCATAGGACCCTACACTTTCTCTGCCTCTTCTCTGTTCTGCATAACAAGAAGTCAGACAACTTGGTTGTGTAAATCTGAGAAGTGGAAGCAAGTGTGGAATTAAATCCTGAATGAATGAGAATGCACAGAGCCTATTTATTCGGTTTGCTATAGCAAGGGAGTCAGCCACCAACATTTGTGTTTGACAAAGGGGGGGAAGGCCTCAGGTGTGCCCTGATTGGAGGCCACAGATATAGGGAAGCTAAAGGTGGGCTAAATAGAAGAGATTCTACGTGATTCAGTAGGGTGAATATTTGGCTTTCTCTGGTTGGTCCTATGCTGAGTGCAGTGATAAAGATTAGAGAAGCTGTCAGTTATCAGTCAAGGTCTGGCTACTTAGGGTCATTTGTTACAAAAGTTATTGTATAGCTTCTTGGATCATTACTAGAGATAGCAGCCTGACTTCCTACAAGTCTAACTCACAGTAATCTGGCTTCCTGAGCTGTTTATTGTTGATAAAGAGTTGATTTCCTAGGCAGGTTGCCACGGGCCGTGGCTCACAGTTTTGTCTTTATATAATTGACCCTTGAACAATGTGGGAGTTAAGGGTGCTCACCCCCTATAGGCAGTTGAAAATCCATGTATAATTTTTGACTCCCCAGAAACTCAACTAACACTTCACAGTTAACCAGAAGTCTTACTGATAACATAAAGTCAATTAACACATATTTTGTATGTTATATGTATTAAATACTGTATTGCATATTAGTAGACCCGCGCCTTTCAAACCCGTGTTGCTCAAGGGTCAACTGTATCTGATTGTCCTTTTGTAATTCAGTCCCTCACAAGGAAACAATGCAGCTGGTGATTGATTCTGGTACCTGATTTTTCTTCAAAACTCCCCCAAGTCTCTAAAACGGCAACTTACCCTCTTTTTTTAGGGCTAAAAAATCATTGGATCGAAGCGATAAATTTGCTCATTACTATGAGAAACATAACTTTTAACTGGTCACTCCACAGGCCTGGATTCTTGACCTTGAAAATAAATATCTAGACTCTGCTGAAAGTCCCTCCATCTTGCCTTCCTCACACATCCTTTTACGGAGTCTGAAATTTTGACAGTACCAGGGCATGACAGGAGTCCACAGACAGATGAAAACTTTTTGGACTGTATGTATACACACGCCTCTGCAGGAGAACCAAGAATTGTCTGTATTCCACTAGAAGTAAACGTATCATTCCTGCCATCGCTTAAACACACTCCATCTTATTCGAGTCTCAGGAGAGGGGAAAGTAGCAACTGACTATTTCTATATTTTCCTCTCAGTCCATTTGTCCCAGGAAAAATCTTATTTCTTTCTTTTCTACTCAAATGTTACAATTTTAACCCTTTAATTATCTTTTTGTCCTCTTTATATTCTCTAAACTTAGTGTCTTCCTTTGGTATGAAAAGAAAAACTATCATAATTTCCTAAAAGGAATGTTCTGCCTAAGGTGGGAGGCAGAGAATATACAACCCGGGTGACGTCCATACCGGCAGGTTTTCCGTGCAGTTGAAACTGTCTGTGAGGAGCAACAGGCCGAAGGCTTCGGTCACATACTTAGTCACCATCCTCCTCTTTTTGTCCAAGAGCCTTTTCCTGATGTATGCTCTTAACTTGGGGATTTCTGGAATGTCACAGGCACCACAAACAATTTTATAAGACCAGGGTTCATAGTAAATAGAATTCATAAACTCACAGGTCAGGATAGCAGTCTCAGTTAACTTCTGTTGAGGTCCTGTGTGGGCTGGGTGTCCACTAAACCAACCTTTCTGAGAAACTTTTTCCCGGGTCTATGATTGACAGTAATGAATGGTAAAATCAGCAATGATTAGTATTAATTTTACTCAACGGTATAAAACAAACTATGTAGAAAAGTGTAGGCTTGTTAAAGAATCGGCACTTTCCCCTGGATGAGTACTCACCTGAATAAACCCCATGTGCTCACATTTCTAGAATCTCAGCTCCTCTTCAGTTCCCCTAGACTTTCCTATACATATCAAATAACCCTTAATATCAAAATAGCAATGGCTGGGATTCTAGATTAGAAATTTATCTTAGTCCTACCCTTTTGTTATTCAGAATATAACAGATGTCACTCTGCTATTTTCCCCATTATTCCTTTAAGTGTAAGCTTTTCGACATTCCTTGTGTATGCCATGCTGTTTATTTCTTTCATATCCTTGACCAAGGAGTTTCCCCTTTCTGGGAACATCTCACACCTTCTGCTGCTTAACCTCGTTTCACACTCACCCATGTCTGAAGAAATGCATGCACATTTTAAGTCATTCTGAGCTCAGGTCTGAGTCAAGCTCTGCCTACTCACCCAGTTTTCACTGCGTGCTGCAGTCACACAGATCCCCAGGTCCTCTGAACTTGTACTCACAGCACCATTTAACTAAACCTTATTTCTACTTTGGCTTTCGCACATGGCTTAGTACTAGTTCCTCATCTAGATTTTAAGTTCTATAGAGGATGGTGCCATGTCTTCTACTTTGCCCTCACAGGCAAAGCATAGAATAGATACTCAGTGAATTCTTGTAAGACCCATAACTGGGTGCATGATGAATCTCAAGCCAGATTATGGAAATGACAACCAGATCACTGACTTCCACCAACTCAGACAAGATTTGGAGGAGACAGGAATTATGGTCTCTCACACCATATTCATGCAGGGAAGGAACAAACATATTTGCTAGTAGATACAGAAACTGTGACAAGCTGGAACTGTGCCACAAAAAGTCCAAGAGCGGGAAATTCAGAGTGCTAGCCTTAATCTTGAGAATTTTAGTGATTGAAATTTTAAAAAATTACCAGTTTCCTCCTCAGTGAGGAGAGCCTGCTGCCAGTATTCTTGGGCGCTGACTGTGTACACCAGATCTGAGGCTTCCAGGATCTTGGAGTCAGCCGGCAGTTTTCTCTGAAGTGAGAGAGGCACACAGGGGACAGGATAACTCAACCATGGCAAAGCAAACAAGCACAGGCCTCACGAGAGCCTTCAGCAAATTTCAGCTCTCTCACTCTCAGTTCTACGAGAGCCCCTAAAAGAACGGACACTACTTTTATGTCCACTCCTTACTAGGTTGGAAGTTGTGAGGAAATCACCACACAGAAACTATACTTTTGGGAGTGAAAAAATCAATTCTGGAAGGAAATGTAGAGAGAAAATAGTTCAGAAGTGTATTTAAATGTTCAGAGTGGGGAAAGAACCAGGATCCCTTTTGGGAAAAGAAGCACAGCTCTGGCAGAGGCAGTGATGTGCTGGGGCCAGCTTGCACCAGCTCTGAGAGAGGACTCTACACAGCTCGTCTCAGTTCTGCCTTCAGTGACATCCCACTGATAGCTTGAAACTGGCCATGGTGGGAGTATTTATACCATGGGAATTGACAAGCTACATAACAGGTTTAAAAAAAAAAGAAATGAGAGCTGATTGTTCGACATTTACCAGCACAACACAACACAATGCTGAGCAATGGTCCTATAAAAGCGGTGTTGGGGTGTTGAGTGAGTAATCAAACACATTTACGTGTGGAATGATGTTTAAGCAAATGACAATTTTAAATGTCAAAAAATTAAGAATCATGAGAAAATCTTTTTTATTAGAAAAACGACATCACAGAGAAGTCATACTAGAAGTATATATATATACTGTTCCATAATCTCATTCTTCACACTTAAAAAAAAAGAGAGAGAGAGAGAGAAACCATAAAGAGCATGCATGGGTATTCGGGGGTGGTTGAGAACAGTAGAAAGTTGTAAATTTCTTTGATGCAAAGGTATAAAAGAGCTGTGCAAGTAGACCACTAAGAGAGGGGAGAGGATACATCTCTGGCAAGTTATAAACCCAAGTAGTCAAGACCAGAATAGAGATACTGAGTAGGTTTCCAGAAGCCCCACACACCAGAGTCAAGACCAAAATTGTAAGGGATCTGCCAAGATCCATGTTTTTTTCCTTCTTATAGTTTTGACTCTAGTGGGGAAAGTTCAGGGAAAATTGAAACTGTATTCTACTGGGAGATAAAACTATGTAGAACTAAATTTAAGTAGAGTTTTAAAATTGTTAAAAGGCAGGAGTACACCTAAGCTGTGTCTAGGTGTTTGCATTATTTAAAATCTTGCTCTCAATTTTGTATATCTTCTAAAAATTATGAAAACTTAGTTAACACTTAGGCTTGTTATTATAGTACAAAGAAATGTTTTTATAGTGTCAATGAAGTGACTACAGTATGCAAGTTCCATATTATTGTAAAAGAGAAATAGAAACAGTTACAGCTGGAAGGTAGGATCCAGGAGATAAATAGGTATCCTTTAGACTATCCTATAAAATGATTAGTCACTGTTTTAATTTACACAAATGGTTTGTTATGATAATGTGTAGCACAATATATTAAAGTTTGTAAGAAGATATTATATATGGGAAAGGAGAAAACCTGAAAGCTCAAAAAAGAAGGGATAGCAGATGGAAGCAGAATCAAAAAGGATATAGTAAAATTGGACTTAGATTGAAATCAGTAAATCATGACCCCATTTTTGTAAAAATCTATCTTTTCTAGCTTTGTCACTGAAATGATTTTGCAGTAATGTTACCCCATCCACTTCTACTTGTATGAAATAATTTGATATGAACCCCTAGCACGCAAACTTTTATTTTTAATACTATTCTCTGCTAAAAGGAATCCAAGTTTCTTTGAAAATAGTAGGTCCATGTCTTGAGGCAGGGAAAAAAGAACAGGCCTAAAAATCTTCTTGTTGCCAGAGAGCAAAATGTACTTTTTAATGTCTGGGTAATGCTAAAATGAACCAACTTAAATGAAAGTTCCCCTTGGCCTAGATGTGATCAAAAATAACACAATAATTCTGTGAAAAGCCATGAGCTCATTGTGATCCTCAAACTGAGGAAAACAGTATAAGGGATAGTGAAAGGACTAGATAGATAGATAGATAGATAGATAGATAGATAGATAGATAGAATCAATTGATCTGCTAGGAGAATCTTTTCTTCTAACATTTAGCCTTTAAACCCATTTCCCAGCACATTCTTATTTCCTAGGTGATAAGAGCAATAGGAACATCCTTAGTTCTAGTTGGTCTTTGACACTGGTTCCTGAAACCTGGTTCCTAATCCCTTGGAATTTCCTGAGTGACAGGAGTGCCTTTTGTTCTAATGAGGCAACTCTAGATGGGCTTCTGAATGGGGTCCGGTCACCAGAAAAACCAAGCCATTAAAACTTTGAAATTTTCAGCCCCTCTCTGCCTTCTCCAGATCAGGGAGAGGAGCTGGAAATGGAGCTAGGAATTAATCATGCCTATGTGATGAAACCTCCTAAAAAGCTCAATAGTATGGGGTTCTAAGAGCTTCCAGGTTAGTGAACACATTTACATTCCAGCAGGGTGACATACTCCCACTTCATGCGGACAGAACCTCCTGAGCTCAGGGCCCTCCCAGACCTTGTCCTGTCCTGGCAGTCCACCTGTATCTTTTATTACATAATAAGCTGAGTAATTGTTTCACTGAGTTCTGAGCTGTTCTAGCAAATATTCAAATCCAAGGGAAAAGAGGTCACAGTAACCTTTAATTTGTAGACAAGTTGGACAGAAGTTGTGGGTAACCGGTGAACCTACTACTTGTAATTGACATCTGAAGTAGGGGGCAGTCTTGTGGGATTGCGCCCTTAGCCTGTGGGGTCTGACATATCTCCATGTAGTGTCAAATTGAGTTAAATTGTAGGACACCTAGCCAGTGTCGCAGAGCATTGCTTGGTGTGGGGAATCCACAGACACACATCTGGTGTCAGAAGAGTCGGTATGGTAGTAGTGTGAGAGGAAAGGAGATACACACAGGAGGAGCAGCATAGGTTTTCTTGACAGGTGTGCTAAAACAAAGGTAAAATGCTGTGCAATAACCAGTTCAAATGACACTCCTGAGCACATCAAAACACAGCTCTCCTTTACCTGCCACACGCAATTAGTCATGCAGACCTGTGGATCTAACCTCCCTAATATTTCTTGAATGCACCTCCTCTACTGTATTCCTACAGTGACTGCCTAGTTAGACTCTTAACTAACCCTCCCAATGGTCTCTCTACATCCAGTCTTCACTTAGCTGTCCCGTCAACCTTCCATTCTCCATATTGGTGAGAAATCTGAAATGCATAGTATAGTTGACCCTCGAACAGCATGGATTTGAACTGTCTGGGTCCACTTATATGTGTTTTTTTTTTTTTGGGGGGGGGTGATCTCGGTTCAAACCAATGTTGTTCAAGGGTCACTCGCCTCTTAGCTTTGAGAATCTACCACCATGTGCAGAGAGTCAATGGTATTTATATGCAGATTTTCAACTGCTCAGGTGTCAGCAACTCTAACCCCAGCTTTGCTCAAGGGTCAACTGTATTTCCAAACAGAGATCTATAAATGTAACCTCCAGGGTCTGTAATTTCCTTTTGATATTTTTTCTTAACATTTATTTTTATAATTAAAAATATAAGCATAAACAGCTATATGAATGAGTTCCTTATAGTCAGCTTCTGCCTCATATTTTCTATGATTAAATTTGTTCCAAATGAGAACTTGCAGTACAAGTAATAATTCAATTATTCACAATAATTCAAGCTGAAATAAAGTGATTGGAGAATTAGGGCATCACTGAGCCCTCAGAGGTGAAGGTGCACAGACCACAAAAACACTGCACCATAACAGTCAGAACTATAATCACCCTATGGGCTGATTATTATTGCCCACACCTCATTTTGTTGTACACACCAATTTGCCATATTAGCAATAAACATTGTGGATTATGTATTGAAGCATTATGTTTCTGCTTCCAGAAACACTACAATTAGGTACTCATAAAAATGTATATTTTTAAATGCCAACAAGAATGATTAAAGAAAATAATAGCTTTAGTGAGTTATTGCCTCATTAAAACCGGCATTCAGGAATTGCATAGTAAAAGACTTTGGCTTACGTATGAGGTCTGATTATTCTGAACCAGAACCAAAGCTTTGAAATTTTCAATTCCACATAGTATATCATACATTTTCTGCATCAGTATAATTGGAGTCAAAATACAGAAAGCAATTAAATATAGAAATGGACATGAGGCCATATGTTTTTACTATAAAAACCAGCACTGAAGACTTAGTTTCAGCAAAACCGTAGTACCTTCTAGCACATTATACTAACTCTGATGTACCATTTATGTTGTTTTGTTTATATTTTATCTGAAAATTTGTTTTAGTTTTATAGTAGTATAAGGTTACTATAGTAAAAAGTTTTGTTTATATTATAGTAAAAAGTCACCTATTTTAGTGACAGAATAATAAAAATAACTTAAGAAAACCTCAAGTATCGCACAGAACAATTACTCAAGCTTGAAAAATAAAGCTCAGGCCTTATCTCCTAACACTCCTGCATGCCCCCTTGCTGAGCCATTCAAAATTACTTGAATCTAGCTCATCATACAGAACAAGCTTTTTTAATCATGGTCTTGCCTCCATCTTAAATGTCCTTTCTCCTACTTCTTCACCTTACTAAAGATAATGCTTCTTTAAAATTCTGCCCACGAGGCTGAGAAGTTTTCCCTGAATCTCTAACCAATACCGCCTCCCTGACTGCCAGTGTCTAAAGCATTCTCCTGTGTTCCCATACCATCCTATGCATTCCTCTAGCCAAGAACACCTCAAACTGATGATCCAGGACTTGACCTACACATATTTCTCAGTAGACCACGTGCACATTCAAGTCTTCCTGCAATCTTAGGAGGTAGATATTATTTCCCCATTTTACAGACGAGGAAATGGAGGCTCAGAGAGGTACAGTAATTTGCCTAACGTCACGAAAAGTTATTAACCAATAGGACTAAGTTAAGTTCAAATTTCTACTCCAAAGCTTTTGCTTTTGCCACTACCCAAGACCAAATAGACATTTGTTTCTAAAAATCTCAGTAGTTAAAAAGCAGAAAAGTACATAAGGAAATCTGTTAACTTACCTTTAGTTTTTCCTTGAGAATTCTATTCCTTTGTAGTTTTATCATTTCATTTCTTTCTAAAACGGCCTCTCGCTGACTTTGAATAGCTTGCTAGATTGTGTAAGGAAATAAAAAAGCATGCCAAAGAATACACAGTTATCAAGAATGATGAAGTGATAAAATGCATTTTTTTAGCAGATCTTCAATTGGCCCAAATAAACATGCACGTATTTGAATTATATTATCATAAAAAGTCTTATTTAAAAATAACTAGTCCATCCATGCCTATGGCCAAACTCATCAAAATGTTGACATTAAGTGTATACAATTTTTAGTGTATCAATTATATCTCAATAGAGCTTTAAAAATTAAAAATAACTAGTTCATACTTACATTTCCCATTTTTCTTTCCCTGAAATGAAATTAGAAAAATGTAATAATTACTTAACTCACTATGTGTTGCAGTAGTCTTTTGACTTTTTCTGAAAGCGGTGTACACTGTCCTGCCTTTAAGCCTTTGCATAAGCTCTTTCTTCAATCCAAATACTCTCTCTTCTGATCCAACTCCAGTGTCCATTTAAAAAAAGTGTCTTTACTTCTCAATGTTTCATTGTCGGTGGAATTTTCTGTGACCTCAACTCCAGGTGCAGTCAAAATACAGTACTATCTCCCTCTGGGTTCCCACAGCACTTTGCTAGTCTCTCTCATGTAACTTTTCATCTTCTTTTAAGGCAGTGACCTTAGCGATGAGTCAATACACCTCTTTAAATTGGCAGCTACCCCTCTACAGAGTTCAATAAACATTTAATAAGTTAGATTGCCTTATGTTTAGTTTTAGAGTTGGCGTAGGAAAAAGAGAGTTTGAGATATTATTCTGCAGTAGGGGTTGGGGTGGATGGAATCCGCAGGAAACATAAATGAAGCTGAAATTCCAAAGTAGACCATGAGACCAAGAACTAGGTGGGGAAAGCCTTAATCTACTTCTTTACCGAGGAAATTTTCTCTGCTTAGTGAATGCTGGGAGACAGTAGACTCAAATTTCAGTGGGTATAAGGGAAATGGTGGAGGTGACAGTTGACAGGTAAAGAAACTCTTGTTAGAACCAAAAAGCATCAACAATGCTACATCCCTTGATCATATGCCTGAGTACGCAGCACAGCCGGTCTATACCGGCTGATCCTCTGTAAGGGTTAATAATACCCCCTTTCACTTTCAAAATGTCCCAATATGGAAGATAAGCTATAGTCCTCTTAGTTACAGGGGATGGGGAAGAGGTCTACATGAAAGTCAACATAAATTATAGCTACTAAGCCCTAAAATGCTTCTCTTTCATTATTTTTTTATTAAAAATATGACTTTATAAGAATGCTTTCACTTTCAGCCAAAGTTCTAAAACTTTAAGAGCTTTGTCCCAAATGAGTTTAAAATCTCAGGAGTAGACAAATCTGAAAACAGGACCTGACACTTCAAAACTTTACTGTGCCAGAGAGAATTCTAGAAAGTGCCTACTAGCTGAGGTGGTGTCTACATTCTTCCACATCTGGGGGCCTGGGAAGGACCATCACACTGCACAACAGCTGGAGGTGCTATCTGCCTCTCATACATGCAAGTGGCACCCTGGGAGCTATGTAGAGGACACCTGTTGAGTGTTAAGCAGCTTCTCTGGAAGAGGGGCCACAATGGTTCAGATTCCTGAGGCGATCCACTTAAGGGTCCTGATGTCCCAAGAAGTCACCCAGACTTCTCTTTCATCCCCAACACTCATTTCCCCACATCCACAAAGCCTGCCACATCGGAACTCAAAGCTCTGTCACTGCTGTAGTCAAGACCCATGGAGGAAAGCCCACATCCCCACAGGCCTAGCTCGGTACCTCAGATATTCCAGCAAGTGGAGTTTGTCTGTCTTGGTGACCACCAGGGCAACGTCCCTGCAGAAACCTCGTTGGCAGGCTTTGATGCTCTCATTCAGAAGGTCTTCATGGGCTCTCCCTCCAGAAACTCTTTCAATGTCACTGATCACCCAGATCACGGAGCATTTATCAATGGTCTGTGAAACATGGCCGCAATATGTTTAAGAACATAAATGGTGTCTCACTGGTAGAGGATATGATTCCTATCATTCGTGTCCTCCACCACATGCCCGTCTCTCTCTCCTGTCCCACCTCTCCCCTCTCCCCACTGCAGTCTCTATGAAGCTCAGCTAGGCTGAGCTTCTTACAGTTTCTCAGATGTAACTTTCTCTTCAATCTCTCATGGGCTTTGCATTTGCCACAATCTCTTCTTGACCTCCACCTGCCCTTTGAGACTCTGCTGAGGATGGACTGGTCACTAGGACTTCCCTGCCGAACTACAGAGGAATTGTACAAGGGTGACTCTCTGTACCTCCCTCCCCGTTGCCTGTTGTGAGGTACCTGATGAGAAGGGACTGCATCTTTCAGTTTAGAATCCACATCACCTCAAGCACAGTGTGTGGCCATACCAGAGGCTCCCTAGATGTGTGTAGCATTGGTGATTGATAGAACTCGAGAAGTCAGACCTCAATCCCAGATCCATCACTGCCTTGCTCTACCTCAGTCGTCCTCTAGGGGAAATGACTGTTCCCCCAAAACTAGTTCTGGTCATGCATCTACCCCAAAGCTTTCACCACAGGGCGACCTTTCCTTGTTGACTGTCCTACATAATCAGCACATTGCCACCACGTGGCAGCAGAGAGCCAGAAACCATATGATGCAAGTTGCAAAGGTCAATGAACATGAAATTACAACTTATGATGAATAGCATAAATATTGCTTTATCAAGCATGCAACTTTCATGGGACAAGTAAGCATGTGTTGTGACGTTTCTCTTACTGTATCATTTCACTTGTCTTACCTTTCCATATAAATGAAAAGCTGGTACAACTCAGGGATGGAGTTTATTTGCAGTTCTTCAGAACAGTGCTTTGCAGGAGGAAGAAATTCCTCCTCAATGGGTAACAACCCAGCCAATGGGAGCTGGCCATAGCAGCCAATGAAAAGTCACTGTAGTTCAAACTTTTAGTTTCCTCCAATAGCCTCTTTGTAGACAACAGCCCCTCCCAAGTCCATCAAAGAGCTTTTTCTCCTTTGTTTCTGTGGAGTTCTTCCTGGTCTGCCATTAGATCTCACGCCCCAAATTACAATTCTTTATTGTTCCTGAATCCACTCATTTCGCTGGAGCTATGTCTGGCTATTTGTTAAAGGCCAACAGTATTCCCCATGATCCTGGTCAATTACAGGTGCTTAATAAAGGTTTAGTAACATGAGAAGAGGACTGCAATCATAAAGGTTGCAGTGATTTAACTTCAGGCCCTACACAAAGCTCCTAAGTGCCAGAATTTGGTAACATTAGAATCACAGAAGACACCAAAAAGCCAGTTTATAAGACAAGAGCATCTGGACTTAAGAGTGGGTATGATGCCAGCCTCACCTCCCTCCCTCCCGCTGAACAGAACAGGCCTCAGAGAGGCCAGAGGGCATGCCTAAATCCTCAGGACTTCTAAGTGGCAGAACAGAGAGGACTGAATTCATGACCGTTTTAGCTTAGGGAAGGCCAAGCTGGAAGGTGGAAAGATGGGGCAGGGATGCTGGCTCTGCTCTCCCTGGAAAGGAGAGAATCTTTAGGAACTTCTCGTGAGAGGAGATCTCAAAACCACAAGAATGTAGGGGAGCCGAGGCCAAACACAGCATGCTGGGAGCTATTCCTTCCCTTCAGCCTGACCTCCTCAGAGTGGGTATTCTGAGCCAGATTTGCTGGTTCCTCTGTTCTGAGTGGCCTTTGATAAGCTGCCCAGTGTATCTGAACTGGCAACAACCACGGCTCCATCCAGTGAGAGAGGCTGGCTGCCTCTCTAGGCTGCGGCTCTCTGGGCCTGGCCTGAAACAAGCCACAGCTGGCGATTCCACTCTAAGAGCTGAGACCCTGCAGAAACAAAGGCTCTCATGGCCAGGCTGAGCAGACTGACCAAGGAGACGGATGCTGGGTCTGCCTTTATCTCAAAGAACTGTTAAGAGACGTCTGGGGGGACCAGGGTGGGGGTGAGAGATTAAGTCTCAGTTGGGAAGATAGAAACCCACTCTTTGGTTTAAATTCTGCTATTGAATAGCTGTGTGGTCTTGAGCAAACGACTTGCCTTCTCTCAGCCTTCATTTCCTCATCTGTAAAATCAGGGCAAAGACTGATAATTTGTAAACTGTCATCCTGATCTGGATCAGAAACCAGTCACAGAGTCCTGCAGCTGCTGCGCTGACCATGTCTCCCTGATACCGGCCCTTCCTCCCAGTGCCCTTCCAGCACCAGTCCTATGTCTCTCATGTTCCCACTGTGTGTGTGCCTGAGCTCCTTCTGCCCAAAGACACCTTTTCTTTCTCTATCTCATACCCTAGTTCTTCTTGTCCTTCGAGCTTCCCCAAGAAGTGTAGTATTAAAGTCCACCCCCAGCTTTTCCAGGTTTTCTTCTGTGCCTCTCCCCTCTACACCCTTCTACTCCCTTCTCTCTAGCTACCTAGAAAGACTCATCCTTGCCCCAACACCCAGTTCCCTCAGCCCTCTGGATGTTGACTAATGCTGGCCTGGAACAGTGATCAGTGGTCCTATCCCAACCGCTGTCTCTGCCTGGTGGAGGCTAAGCTTTAGTGTCCTCTCTGAACCCTCACCACCTCCGAAAAGAATTCATCACTTTGTGCTCTCATTTTTAAGTAATGGTTTTAGTTAATTAGTATGACTAATTGATTCCTCCCGGACTGTAAGATTCCCAAGGGCAAGGACTTTGTCCATCCAGAACCTACTACAAAGTTGAGTAGATGCTCAGTGAAGGAATGAGAACTCTTAGTGGAGGTAATTTCTACTTTTGAGTATCCACAGCACCTTGTCCCTCTATTACATTACTTTCTGCCATGTGTTTAGTCATCTGTATATTTTATCTGTCCTATTAGACTCTAAGCCCTTTGCGGTAAGGCTCTGCTTCTCATTAAGCTTTGTTTTGTTTTTGCTTTCAACTTTTTAGTTGAAACTTCTGATAGAGTTAGGTAGTTGGTGTGTGTCCCGTGATCTCACTTTTGCCGTGCATTTATAGACACTACACAGACATATATACACACGTGTGCACATTAAAGGTCATCATGCTCTGCATCTTTTCATTTACTTCATTTAGTCATGTTTTATCATGTAGGATACAGGAGGAGTTAAGAGCAGAGAGGCTCTCAAGACATTTTGTCCAGGTTAAAACTCCCAATGTTATAATGGGCAACTTCATGAAGAATAGTAGCTACCACAAAGTAAATGCTCAGTAAATATCTACTCTCATTATTATTACCTATAATATTTCCATCCTCAGTGTTTAGCTGACTGTTACATATTATACATGTTTGGTGAATGAACAGCAAATGAACAAAGAGGTAAATTCTTAAAAATACTTCAGCCTCTAATCACTAAGTGCAGATCAAACACTAATGCTTAATTAACTCTGGCTATAGACACATCTGGGGGGTGCCTGGTCAGCTTATACCCCATTTACTGGGAGTTGAACCCCTATCCAAGTTTTTTGCTGAAGGGGTAAACGTTCATTTTAACCACCACCATCAGCCACAGCCGATTGCACTAGGGCTGGATACTTAATCCAGAGAAAGCTAATCCACTCACTGTGTAGTAATCAATCAGATTTTTCTTCTCAGGAATCTGAACTAAAACACATGGAGATTATAGTCAAACAGTCATAGGCACATGGACTACAATATCATTTAGAGACAGGGCTAGGGTGGTCATTTTCCACCAGGTGGATTCTCATGGCTAAGTACAGAAGCTAAGAGAGAAGCAGGACTCTAGAGAGATGCATGAAGAGAGACAGTCACAAGAGTCTAAGCAAAGGGTGAGAAAAGATAGCTACTTCATTCTTGAGAGGTGGCCCTGAGGCCTGGCTGTGTCTCATGGCATCCTTTGATATTCTTTTTGCTCTCTCTACACTTGGGATTTATTTCTTGATTTTATCTTCTTTACACTCAAATGTGATAGTAGCCTCCTGGTTCCCTGATGCCTGGCTGTCAGCTTCTCTGCTTGGTACTCAACTTTTGGCCTTCCTCTCCCACTCTGTCCTGGTTTGTTCTGCCTACTCTTAGGCTTCTCTCTTGCTGACCCTTCTCATATACATACACTCTTGTTCTGGCTGCCAGGCCTACCTCATGATTCCTAACTCTTCGATTTCCTGGCCACCCATATCCTGCTGATGCCCTGAGGCTTAGGATATAAAAAATGGGGGTGAGGGGGAAATTACCTTAAGCTGAAAGTGGGGAATATTTTGTTGCTTTAGAAAGGGTGTAGAAATTGAGGGAAGAGGGAAAGAAGCCATATGACAGAGAATCACCTTTTTCCACATCTCATCCCTCTTGGTATTGAAGTCACCGGTGCCTGGAATGTCCACCAGCACGACCCCTTCTGGAATCAGCTCTGATTTGGGAAGAGTCACTTCTACATGTTTTATCAAGGGCCAGATTTGTATCTCAGCTGATTCTTCATCCCAGTCTCTCCTCTTAGTCCGGATGTAGGGGTCCAGTTTGACGGACAGCTCTCCTGCCTGAGGAAAGAGGAAGAGGTCACACACACCAGACAGACTCCCAGCATTTCTATCCTGGATTGGCTTTGATTTAGGATCACTGAAAATACACCGAGTAATGGTTAGAGGCAGCACTGACAATGGGCACGAGGAGGTGCAAGCGCCTAGACTCTGAGGGCCAGAATGGAGATGGAGATCAGGAAGTTCAAGCACTTCAACTTATGGGTGAAAACACCAGAGTCAGTTAGAAAGGGACTCTTCAGCAAAGTTACAGCTTTTCCAGATAACGGTTTATCTTCTAAACTTTGTTTCAGTTCTAAAATTAATGTAATTAATATGCAAGCTTCTGTGTTTTGGAGAGAGAGGATTCTTCCTGCATAACTAATGTGAACATTTTAATGACCAGACAGGCCCAACTACAGAAAATTGGTAGTGATATAATGAACATATTTTTCAAATCGAAATTGGTCTAAAATTGATTTTTAAAAAGGTTTTAAAATTTGTCTTCCAAGTATAAGAAATATCTTGACATGTAGGAATTTCAAGCATGTTTAATGATGGTGGGTAGGATAGAAAATAGTTCTCAGCCTATTTTTCCTATCTAAGCATATCCTGGGACAATGACACAGTGATGCCAGCAACTACGTATGGCAGCAGATCTCTACTGGGCTACTTCAGGAGACAGTAGATTTGGGATGTGTGGTAGTCATTGTTCAGATATAACTATAGAATTGTCCTGGAAGATAGGAAATTCTTAAGATAGTTGAAATAAATCAGGAGATTCATTGCAACCAGGGTAGGAAGTAACAGATTTTATTAATGCTAATCAAATAATGAGAAATTGTAAAAGAGGAGATGATAAAAGTTTTTAAGGATATTTTAATTATAAAATAAATCAGATATAATGAAGGCAATGCAAAATAAAAAGCATGAGCTTGAAAAGCCCCTTTCTATAAGAAGAGAGCTCAACCCAATAAATTGGATCAGAGCAAACTGTTCTGAGAGGCAAACTCAGATTTCCTCAACCGAGTCTAGCGTCCCTGACCCAAACTCTGAATTCGTGCCTTCATTCACTGAGATGGTAATTCCATTGCCATTGTTTCAATGGCTAATTTGTAACACTGGAAAGGAATATTTCTAAATACAAAGTAGGGAAGAAATAAATATTGTGCTGATACCTTGGTGTAAGTTTTGTGTATTCACATAAAGTAATCTGTTTTGCAATCATTGTGTTTCTTTGGACATGCTCATTCTACATTTTAGATATTAGGAACATAATTATTTTTCATAGTAATAGCCATTTAAATATAAGAAATGGCTACTACATTCTACACCTGAAACTAATGTAACCAAGATAAGATGTTATAACAATTATACTTAAAAAATAAAAATAAAATAAAATGTTAAAATATTAAGTTAAATTTAAAAAAGAAGAGCTACTACATTTGTTTGATATCCTAGTTATACAAAAGCTAAATGCTTTAAAAGGTTTCATTCATTTAACTTCTAAGTGTGCTTGGTCATGTATTTTAAATTTTTTGAAAGAATTTAATATATTAAATTTGAATTATAACATAAAAAGTCTAAGGAAGATCATTTTGTAAGTTATAGAAATATCATGCTATACATCTAAAACTAATATAATATGGAATGTCAACTATCATTGAAAATTTTTGTAATTAAAAAATGTTTAAAGTCTAAGGAAAAAAACGTCCAAGGACATTTTATTATTTATGTGAGTAGCATAACTAAGAAGGATTTGCTATGTTAAACTTAGGAGATAATTGAACATTATGTTTTAGAACAGGTGTAAGTAATTGTTCTTATTTTATACAAAAAAATGCCAGATTTTTAAATAGAATATTTTAAAGGTAAATTTTAAGATGCAAGAAAAACTGGGTTTTTAAGTGTAAAACATTGTTAAATTGAATATCTGTTCCACAAGTATTTCAGTTTAATTTAAAATTAAATTTTAATAATATTAATATTGATTATAAGTATAATATAAATATAACCTACTAATTACATATCAAATATCCACCCTGTCCTTCACCCATGCTAGCAGAATCCTGATTGTTTGTGGAGGTAGTGGATTGAGATTGGGCTTAGCAAATCATGACAAGTTTGCTTCTTCCTTTCTCTAGACTCCCTTTTAGTGATGATAGACCACTCAACTTTGAACAAGGAAATCTACACAGAAGTTTGTTGTCAGGACGAAGAATGTTTCTAGAAAAGCTTTTTCTTCCCAGTAAAAGAGGAGCTGTGGTTGGAGACACCTTTTTATATATTTTTTCCTTAGCTGTGAAGTCCAGCAATTCAGTAGCAATGTTATGACTGTGAAGCAACAAGTATGATGGAGGCCAAGGGAACCAGAGAGATGCTGATCTTGACATTGTGGAGCTACTGAACCAGCCCACAAACCCAACTACCTCCAGACTTATGTGAGAAAATAAATAAATCCCTATTGTTTCAGCCATTATAAACTAGGTTTTTAAAAATTATTTGCTGCTAAAACATCCTTAATTGTCAAGGAACTGTAGTCTTTTCAGTACACAAAAGCTACCCTCCCTCCCATTTAGACACTAAAAACTCCCGTTTGACAGCTATAAATAATAAAAAATAACTTGGTCATGGATATTTCTGATTTGGGTATCAACTTTTCCAATAAAAACATCATACCTTGAATAAATCCCCTAAATTGTTATATTTAAGACTCATGACAAAAAAAAGAATATCTTGACACTACCTCTTCTGCCTTGAGGGTGATGATTCTAGAAGTGGGGATCTTCCCTTTGGGCTTTGTCCTTAGTAACTCCTCATAGTTCTTTCTTTCTGCCCCATTTCCATAAAGCATCTGTAGCTTCCAGATGGCTTCCTCCACTGCGTCACCCCTGTCCCACACATCTGCCTCTTCTCTGCCTGGCTCCTCCGTCCCGTGTAGGAGTTTAGTCAAGTTCTTCAGCTCCTCCTTCCACTCCTGCAGAGCAGAGTAGGGCCAAGCCAGTCATGACACAGATGTGGAAAAGACTGACAGTGGGAGAAGTCCACTGTCCCTGTGGAGGGCAGGGGGGCTGTGTGTTTAGGAAATCTAAAATCATACAATCCAGCAAAGGCTCATTTAATTCAATTCCTTTATTTTGTAATAAAGTCTCATAATGATTTGCAATGGAACGCAGGAAGAAGCCCCATCTTGCTCTATTAAACTTTCTCATTCAGTACTATGTTCTTTTCATTTACTAAAAACATAAGCTATATTTATAAGAAATATAATGTTAATCTCTAAGAGAGAAGGAGAAGAAAGAAAAAAAAGGAAGAAGGAGACACTTACCTGGTCAGAGAGAAGGTGGATTTTGGCCTCATACTGCTCACAGCAGCCTGAGCTCACTTGTACAATACATGAAGTACATATACTTTCTCCAGACACTGGTAGAAACATTGCTTGCTGGATGATGGCATTGATCAGGGAGCTCTTCCCAGCCCCAGTGCTTCCAAATAATCCAATGTAGATTGGGTCCAATAATGGTTTTTCAATTAAAGTAAGAAGCCTGTTTCTAGATCAATTTTTAAATGCACATTGCAATGGTCATCAAAGCATAGTGGGAAGAACATCAGAACAGAATACAAAGGAACCGAGTTCTGATCCTAGGCAAGTCACAACATCTTTCTGTGTGTCTTGGTCAAAGGAGAGTGTTAATCCCTGTTTACTAAACAGAGCTGTCATGGGGAGCAAATGGGATTATGCAACAATACTTGGTAATTCGACACACACACAAAATGATAATTTTACACAAACTCTATGTCTATATAGGTACGAAGCAATCTAGTTTGTATTCTGTGGAAATTACTTAGTCTTGACCCTAGAAATAAAGTTTATGCAGAGGTAAAGGATTATTAAAAGCAACACAGTCTTATTGAGGAGAAGATGCAGTCTCAGCAACCCTCAAGTCGTTTAAGTCCACTCAGCAGAGCAGTTGAGGGCACGAGCTTAGAGTCGCACACTCAGTTACTTACACATGGTGTAACTTTGGTTAATGTCTCAGCCTTCCTGAGCCTCAATTTCAGTAAAATGAGAATGATGATAATAGCTTCTACATTATAGTGGTATTGGGCCAATTTTATGAAATTTTATGTATGTAAAGTATTTATCAGATTGCCTAGCAACAGTTAACAGCTGTTAACACCAATTAATGGTGACTATCAGTAATAATAATAATAATAATAATAGTCTATAATTGTGGAAACTTTCAGCCTTCCTTGCTTAGTTTCTAATTGAAAATTCTCTTTCACCGTTGGAAAAAAATACCTACAATCACCTAAGGAAAGTCACCAAAATAAGATTTGATTTTAGCTAATATTAGACTTACATGAGATACTTGACTCCATTCGGAATGCTGTCATCCAGGAAGACAGACTGAATAAGTTTCTGATAAGTGTTGCTTAAAACCCTTCTCGTCCGTGACTCCAATTTTTCATCTGGAATCAACAGAGATGTATTACCTGGGATGTACTTGGCAGGGATCAAGGACTAGATCTCCACAGGAGAAATCTGCTCAATATTGCAGAGAAAGATTTTTTTAAAAAATGAAATGAAGAGCCAATTAAATAATATAGTAAGTTATCTGACCCTAGAGACAATAGCTCGTGGGAGATAGCAATCATTGATTCTGACAGCGCCCCCAGGGAGCCGGCCTGCTCTGAAACTCCTTTTAACAGAAATCAGCATAGGCTTTGCCATGGCTTTAGCCCTTCTAGATTCTTCTGTCCTGTGGTTATAAAAAGAAAAAAAAAAGTCACCTGAAACTAATATATTGTATATCAACTATACTTTAAGATTAAAAAAAGGAATAAAAAGCAAAAAAATTCAAGGACGTGATGTAATTATCCACTAAGGCACCAAACCAACCATTTTCATAGTCTCTGTTCTAATCAGGAAGAGGTTATTTGGACAACAACCCTCCTCTTTCTCCAGAGACTCCTAGAGATAAACCAACAAATTTTATATTTCTGCAGAGACTACGCGAGGCCTCCTTTTCTGGATCAGGGTTCTTTGAAGATGTTTTATTCTGCTTCTGAATGTAACCTTTTCTTCCTGTGAGCACTGTAATACATTCAAAAAAGAACAGAGTCCCATCCAAACAAGCTCTAGAGTGGTTCCGACTCACATTCCTTAAGAGCACTTTGTTCCATGGAGGGAAATGCTCGGAACCGCTGGTCTCGATCTGATCTTCTTCTTTTTCTCGTTGGTTCTTTAAATAAATTGTCGCTGACTAGAGATAAACAGAGGTTACATAAGATCATAGGTCTGGGGCCATGGTATATTCTCCTGACCGCTATCAATACACAAACCCAAGTAGTCTAAGCAGATCCCTGCCAGCATTGCATGCCTGTAGGCACATTTCAGAAGCAGACAACTGTTGGGCCATTCCAGTCTGGTTTCTACTTCTCAGGACTTTACGTCCAATTCCAAAAATGCACGGTCCATCATCTGTCCCCAGAAGATATATTGAAATGAAATGAACAGTCCTGTTTGAAAATCCTGAGAAGTCAAAATGGCGTGATAGTCTTTATCAAGAGCCAACTGTGTAGAGAGAAGCCCAGAGAGTATTGCAGTGCAGAGGTATGCTGTTTGCCAAAGCCTGAATCTCTGCCACCTCCTGCTCATGCAGAGACAGGTGATTGAAAGAGCTTGTCCTCCAGACCCTTCTATCTCAGACATTCTAACTTAATAATTAAGCTCAACTCAAAGAATTCAGCCTGTCTCCATTTAAGAACTGCCTTAGAGCTAAATACCAGTGGTCACAGGCTGGAGCTTGAAAGGAAGAGGCAAAGAAGAAAAGAATATGTTACTCAGGCCCCCAGGCCAGCTACAGGCTAAAGAACTCTTTAGTCTGCATTACAAAAAGTGTCTCCGAACCTGTCTGTGGAAAGAAAGCAAATGGATGTTGGGCCTTGTTCTTGACTTTTTAACTCTGAAACTCTTTTGTGTAAACAATGTTGGCCCAGTGTCTTAGCCACAAGTATAAAACAATATCCGTGGCCTTTATTTCAACTTTATAAGCATTGGCAATCAATATGATAAAAGATGGAAGCTTATTTCTCAACTAAAGCAAAGGCTAATAAGTCAAATTAAATGGCAGGATTTTAAAATTCTTCAGTTTCTAAAATGAAAACCACCTGGAAGGAGAAAGTATTCCATCTTGGATCTGTACAGTTTAAGGAAAAGATTTTTATATTAAATTGCAAGTGGAATAAGCTGGCCTGAACTGGCACGTCTCTTATTCCTTGACATTGTCAAGCACCCCCTCAGCTTTTCTAGCACTTGCACATTATCTGAGGAGAGAGAGCAGTAGGGATGGGTGGGGGCAGTCTGAAGAAGGAAACCATCGTCTGCTGCTGCCGTTGCTTCTTGCTTCCACAAGGTGTCACTTTTGAAGTCATTTTTGGAGTCATGTGGCCTGACTCCAGGATACAAGTTCATCGCAGATCCAGACCTTTGCTCTAGACTGCCATGGATCTCCCAAGCAAAACAACCCCACTCCTTGAGGGGTAAGTTCTACCAAGGGTGCCCCCAAATTGCAGTTCTTTTGGTTTGCACGACCAGCCATTCCTCATATGCTAGCCACTACCCCAGGAACACAGCTTCCCTTGCCCCTAAGCCTCTCTGATTCTCAAAACACAAAAGATGTGTGTGATACAACCCATTTTCTGGACATTTTCCTTCATCTTCCTAGAAAAAGGCCCTTGCTTTGCTCCAGGAGCCCCACACTCAGCCTTGTAGGGAGGGGACCACCTCATTGACTACAATGTGGGTCACCCTACATCTTCCCTTCTAAGGAAAGCACCTGAAAAAACTCCAGGGGCCCTACCTTGCCCATTGTAAAAGAGGCTACCCATGGAAAACTCAAGAAGGTTTTTGAGACCCTTCTTTGAAAGGAGGGAGGCACAAATTGAATTGCTAGTTAGACAGTCCACCACATCATGAACAGGATATTTTAGTTATCAGTGAAATAATATATATTCATTCACTGTCAAAAAGTGCCATGAGAAAGCAGCTTCAGAATAAAGAGCAAGAAACGATGTTAAGTACAGTCTCAGCCCATTGCCCTTGATTATGTAATGGAAAGTAGTTTATTTACTTCATCAGGGGTTAATATAGGGCTGGTACCTGGATGCTGTTCCTGGCCCACAAAATCCTCAGTTTCTGCCATTTCCTGTTGTATTAATGACTGCTTTCGTCCACTTAGGAGAACAAGCCTAAAAATACAAACAAAGTACAAGGGGTGGGGATGGAGAATAGCAAAAATTATAAATACAAAAAGCAAAAAAAAAATAAATTTAAATAACATGGAAATCTGCTTATACTTTGTTTCCCCAACTAGACTTCAAGCCCCAAAGGGAAATGATCATTTTAACTTAACTTTGAATCCCTCCCAATGTGTTGACTTAAAGGTGACAAAAATCAATGCTTGACCATTGGTTTTCAACAATAGTTGTATCTATAGAACTTTAAACTGGTATGACCCGAGATACTTAAGGCCTAAGATTCCCTGGAATTGCTTTGGGGGCAACATAATGGAGAAAGAGAGATACAGTAACTCAGTTCTCTGGAGCTTCCTCACCATCCCACTCCACTGAAATAAAAGATTAGAAGGACAGCCCTACTGGGGGCTGGCTATACACAATGCTACAGCATAGGATATCTGCAGGGGAGGGAGCAGGAGAGGCTCATCCAAAAGGAGAAGTGTCAGATCCAACCTGTGTTCTGTTCACCTGCAGGCAGGGCTTGGTCATGGAGGGGAACTGAACCTACAGAGGCTCAGAAGAGAGGGCACTTCACAGACCGGGTGGGGAGGCGCTATCCTGGAGCTTCTTTGTCTCCACACACAGAAGAGAATGTGAGGAACACAAGTAGGGGCACTGACAGCGCCTACTCCCCATATCTGATGTTGCTATGTGGATCACTCAGTCATGTAATTCAAAAGGAGGGAGTCACTAGCCCTTCTGAAATATGCAAAACCTCACCTGACCTGTCAACCACCACCAGGCCCACAGACTGTTAGGAAGACCATGTTTCATTTACATATTAACCCCTAAAGAAAATCTCGACTCATCAGCTGAATTTTAAGTCTACTGCAAATCCAAGGTTTTTATGTTCTTGCTTAAAATGTTCATCATAGAGCTGGGAGTGGAAGTGCCCTATGAGGTAACTAAACTTCATGAGAGACACACGCAACTCCTGCTTTGAAATGCTGAGTTGGAAATGCTAAACCACACCAAAACCCAGGTGAGTGAGGAGGGAAATAAAAAAAGGTAGATGGTCTATAACCTGCACAAGAATATGGTAATGTCTTCCAGTAACTTTGACACAGAACCAGAATTACTCCTTGGAAAGAGGGTGGTTGTTTTCTGAAGACAGCAGCTCGATGAGCCTTAGTTACCCAAGATGTTAGGATCACATCACAGTGGGCACAGGAAACAAAACAAAGTGTGTGGCCCTACCAGGGGACAGACCCACTGCAGACCTCCAGCACAACCTGTTTTCTGGCCATCAAATGGCAGGAAGAAACAGGTGAGCTGGATGAAACCCAAAAGAACGAACGCTGAGATAAAGGCCCTTTTGTCTGAGAGGGAAGTGGGTTTAAGTGGGAGCAAATGTGTTCACCAAAGCCTGGAATGCAGGCAATGGTTCTGGCTTTCGTCAGGATCACAGAAACTTCACTTCATCTAACTTCATTTACCAAATCAATGGGACGCAGAGGCCAGCAAGGGCTGTTGGCATGTAGCTATGTGGGGTTGGACTGGGATTAGCTACGTGCAGTTACGACACCAAATTGTGAGTCCCCCACTGTAATGGCATCTCCGGTACCAGCACACGAGTAATCTGTGCCCCCTAACAGACATTTGGAGAAGCTGGGAATTGTTTGAGATGTAGTTGTGGGCTTCACATTCATTTGCCACTATTCAAAAACCGGCTGGATGGGATCGTTTGATTGGCAAACTAAAAAATGAAAAATGGAAAGGGATCATTTACCAAAAAGGCTGAAGAAGAACAGAAAGTAAAGTACCAAGCATTCAAAAGAGTAACCTATAAACAAACATATCAGTTAATGGGGGTGTGTGGGGGTGTATATCATTGGGTTGAACTAAATGATGTGATGGGAAGGGCATGAAGCTGGAAATCTGGTGTCGAAGATTCCAGTCTGGCTTTGCCACCAACCAAAGAAGCTATAGGACAAAACAAATCATTTCGTCACTCGAGGCCCTTTTTTCCCATCTATAAAAGAAAGATCACTAGACCTAAAAGTGTGAATGTTCTCTGATTAAGTAGGGTACTGAAAGGATTAGAATTCTTGTTTTGAAGTGTCACCTTTTGTTGAAACCAAGACCTAACCAATGACGAGGGCTCTTGTGTAATCAAAAATAGCACAACTGAGATTACTGAATTTCAGGTTCATTTGCTTTAAGGGGTAAACAACCTATAGGTGCAAAGTCCTTCTTCAAATGTTGGGGTCTACTTTCTTCCCAAAGAGAAGCAGTAATGATGGTGAAATTTTGTGAAAATCTGGTTTCTGTGGAGAAGCGACTGGAAACAGTCCAAATCTATTGCTCAGACAGACAAGGTTTTCATTTGTGGTTTATTTCACTTGTATTTCAACTATGTGGTTAGCATTAAGTTTTGCTTTTAGTACTTATTTACATTCATGTGCGGTGAGCCTAAGAATAGAGTCTTTTAAATGAGACTCTGCATATTTGGCTAGATATGGGAAGGTTGCACAGAACGAGTTTCCTGTTAAATAATTATGACTTTTGACAGTTATGCTTGCTTCTCCCACTCAGTCTTCTGTTTGTGTTTTCTTACTGTCTTTTTCCGTAAAATAACATAACAGAGCTGACACGTGCAATCGTCATTCCTCTACTATCACAGCTTCATACAGTGGAATTAAATAAAGGATGCTCTGGAGCCCCTTCTTTTACAGATGTGGACACTGCGGCCCAGAGAGAGGAAAGAACTTGTCCAAGGTCGCATAGTGACTCCATGTCCAGTGTTCTCTTTATTCCACACAGCAACTTCTAATAGGTGCTATTTCAACAAAGGTTAAGAGTAGGAGAATGGAGGGAACAGTCCCCAGAAATGAGGAGAGAAGCAACTTGATAAAACTGTACTTAGGGACTCAAACTAAAGCTACTGCCTGAAATTCTTCAATATCCTCAGAAGTAAAACAAGCCAGTGTGTGTGTGTGTGTGTGTGTGTGTGTGTGTGTGTGTGTGTGTGTGTGAGAGAGAGAGAGAGAGAGAGAGAGAGAGAGAATATGACACTTTCACTGCGTTGGTTCTGTCTGATACAGAATTATATGTGTTAATTGATAATCACCGACATCCTTTTCCCTCCCCTAGCTCTTTTGTTTTAGTCGGAATCTCATCTCACCCTACTTTGCCTCGTTTCACTCACTTATCCCAACATTATTCTTGTTTTCCATTTATTTCTACCCCCTCCAGCCAGCCTTAGGCAGCACTAATAGAAAAAAGAATCAAAATGCTTAAATTAGCTAAGTTCTATAAGGGGCATTTTGATCATTAACTTTGATTTATTCCCCACTTTTAATAAGTGTGGGATGTGCTTGGTACATAGTAAGCACTGAATAAATAAATATTTGTTGAAAGAATGAAGTGTATCTTTTCAATACGTCTTAGATAATAAGATTTATAATGGCAGAAATTATATTTATTCAACAAATATTTGTCAAATGTCTACTATGTGCCAGACACTCTTCTAGGTGCTAAAGATACATCAGGAAACAAAATGGGTTAAAATGTTTGCACACATTGCTTACATTCCAGGTAGTGAATAGTGTAATAAAAGTTATTCAGTAATTAGAGTCAGAATGCCTGAATTTTGGGATCTTAATCCAGTACCTCAATGTGACACTGAACAAATCATCTAAACTCTCTGAGCCTCAGTTTATCCACATATAAAATGAGAATGTAAAAATACCTACAACCAGAGTTCATTGTGGGGATTAAAGATGACATTGCATGCAAAATTGCTGTACAGACGCTTAAGCATCTGTACTAACGATGGAATTTTGATGGCATTTAGGGTTGATTTCCTTTCTTCTTAAGGTTTAAGTACCGTTAGTGTTGGCAACATTTCCAACCCCCATATTGGAGATCACACTGCTCTTTCAAACTAGGTATGCCTCAAAGGAGCAATTTAAACACAGCTTAGAAGCAAAAGTGAAACAAGGACCTTCAAACCCCCAAAGGCAAAGAGTTGTATTTTGAGAGTTAACGCAACGGCTGCAGTGTGCAATATTAGAAGCAGCCACCAGAGGTAGATACAGCAGAGGAGGCACTGGAATGGCACGATTTTCTGTCCTTCTCTCCCAGGTGAATAGACAAATAAAGTGAGCAGATATTTTCATAACGTACTTTTTCAGAATTTGAATCCTCTCATATTGCTCCCCCGAGCTTGCCAAAGTTAATGACACGTAAGATGACATGAATACTATCCCAATGATGCCTGCAAGTATGTTTTCTTCGGGGAGGAATTATTAGTAACCTACCTAAGATCACACTGTCAAGTAAAATTCAAACCAATCCCCGATCCTCCAGATTTCTAGTTAATTGGCCTTTACATAGCCTTGAAAGAACTTAAATAAGAAAGTAAAATTCACTTTCCTTCAAGAAATAATTTATTTTAAGCAAATGAAGAGAGGGAGAAGAAACAAATCTTCCACATAAAAAAAAAGATCCAAATACTTTACGTAGCTACTCTATCCTCAAGGAGAGGGAACATGGCCCCCTATTCCTTAAGTGTGGGCTGGGCAGAGTGACTTCCTTCCAAAGAGGACAGTATGGAAGGGAGGGGGAGGGATAGAGTAACTTTTCAGTGGAGAAACCTGACAAACGCTGCCTTAACCTGGTGATCGAGGTCAACACCAACAGTCAAAAATCATGGCAGTATGTGATGTGATGAGAACATCACTTTAGTCCTGTGATCTTTCTCCCCTAAACCCATAACTCCAGTCTAATCTTGAAAAGAAAAAGAAAAAAACATAAATCTCAATAGAAGAGAATCCTACAGAATATCTGATCAACTATATCCTACTAACGTAAGAGAGGAATTTGGGTGTGGGTTATATGGAAGCCCTCTGTACCGGCCTCTCAATTTTTCTATAAATCTAAAGTCTATTTTTTTAAAAAAATCAGCCATAAGTGACAGCATAAATTACATAAGAAAAATAACTTACCAGATGTCACTTTTTCTGCTTTGGCTCCAGGAGTCCGCAGTGGAGGTGATGGCAGTTTCTTTGCCTGAATGCAGACATGTGGAACCAGCTGGGGTAAACAGCCCTTTGTGGCCACGGTCACGAAGTCGTATTTGCACAAGCGGAAGTGAGACCAATGTGTCACCAGAGGGTTATTTATGGACAATGTCCTCCCGCAGAAATTGATTCATATTATTTTCCCCTTTCATTCAAACTTAAATTGTATGTGAATTAGGAATCTTACATTCTTTTCTGCCTTATTCCCATAAGCAGGCAGATTTTAGTTATTTTTCCTTTCCAAATAGGCTGCAGTATCTTTTCTTTGAGGGTGAAGGTTATTTTGATGGTTCTGACTTACTGAAGCAAATAAGAAAAATGCTCCAGTCCCAAAAGAGACAAAGCACTGGTACCTATGCCCCAAATACAAGACAACTAGGAGAGATGTATGATAAAAGGTGGTGAAGATAAATTGATTCTTGTCACAAAGTCTTGAAATTCTTCCAAAACCAAACAACATTGTACTGTTTGATTGTGGAAATGAGTGTCACACAATTTAAAGAACTCCTTCTGGAATTAAAATGTCACATCTTTTTTTTTTTTTTTTTAATGTAAAATGCTGTCCAGAGAAGAAAGTAGAACCTACTCCACTTTGCTTTGTCTGGCCACCTCAACGATCACGTCAAGTACAGGGAAAATGCTATTTTTTTTTTTCTAACCTTCAACTTCAGGTAGTGTCTGATGTTCAAAGGTACATTACAAGGATAACCCTCATTAGCTATAGGTATGTTTTTAGTCCAAAGGGAGGATCAAAAGGCAAAGAGATAAAAAAGAATTGAAGATAAACATTTAGACTTTAGTCTTAAAAATTGCTTTGAACTTTTGACAAGATGGTATGCCTTATCCATGGGAAAATCATAGAAAGACAATACAAAGTTCAAAACAAAGAGCATCAACGTGAATACCATCATTAGTGATGGATTTTTTTTTTTTTTTTACCTCTGGGCAAAACCACACTTTGCCCTTATATTCCTGTCACATGTGCTTAGCTCTCCCTCTACTGGCTGTTTTTTGCTTCCATAGTTAGCTGAATTCTTAATCAGAGGTACTGACTGCTAAAGTACTTAGTAACTAAATTAATTTTTATCGCTTTTAAAGTTGCTTGGGTTCTTTACGATGTTCCTTGATATCTGCTCTGGACTTAAATGATAGATCAGTTACAAGATTGGGGAAACTCCCAGAATTTTCACATTCTCTGAAGATACTGAAGCAACTGAAAGAGAACATCCACAGAGCCGGACCATCTCACCCAACCACCTATCAGAGTCTGCACTCACGTGCTCTGCCTTTCAGTCTGTTAATAAATGAACCATCCACACGCCCATCAGAAGCTAATACATTCCCTTGTGTACCAGATTCCATTCCCTTTCTCCAACTCCAGGACTACGCAGAATATTTTCCCCTTTTCTCTTAATTCATCAAATGTTCACTCTTCACTGAATTATTCCCATCGACATACAAACTTGCTGTTAATTATTCTGAACTAGCATGGGGATATAACAAGAGGGACTCCATTTAAAAATCAGATTCCATCCTTGCTATTAGGTCAGGAATGCAAAGGGAAAAGGCCGAGACACTTATTAACTGACTACCGTTGCCCACATCCTGAATGTACATAACTAAGGAGGAGAAAAACAATGCAATCAGCAGACCCTGTAACACAACCAGCAGGTTCCATTCTCATGATGTTAATCATTTCAAGAAAAGCCGGAGATTGTAAAACTCCTGTGTGAGTTTGTTTTTATAGGACCTGAAGGAAAACCCTGTCATGAGACGAGATTGAGCAGACATCTGCTGACCATGATGAGATGGAGACAGTTTGCTGACGACAGCAGGAATGATGGCTCGTGGGACAGCCCACCAGCTTCCCCTCCCTAGCCCTTCTCCCTCTCCGAGGAGCCCGCAGAAGCCCCTCACACAGTCCCATCAGGGAACCAGCCATTCCTTCCTTCTTGCTGGTTCCCTGGTGTGCTAGCTCTCTCTCAAAAACGATTTCCTTGCTGAACTCCATAATCAGGTCCAGTGCTCATTTCTATGACATTGGGACCAACAATTCCATTTTAACAAACACACTCTCCCTTTGACCTCAGTTTCCCTGCCAGTTACTACCCTATTTCCCTGTAGTTCTTTATGGCAAAACCCGTCCAAGGACCTGTCTAAACTCGCTGTCTCAAATGGCTCTCCTCTCAATCTATCATAAGCCTATTCCAGTCAAGCCTTCACCTCTACCATTCCATGATAGTGTTCCTATTAAATTCCCTAGTGATCCTTACTAATTTTCAACCCTCGTCTTACTTGACTCCCAATAGCATTCGACCCAGTGGATCATCCTGCTCCTTAAATCACTTTCTTCACTTGGCTTCCAAGTAACCTCACTCTCCTAGTTTTCTTCTCATCTCCCTCAAGGTACCACCTGAGCCTTCTCCTCAATCTAATAACAATAGAGTACCCCCAAAGCTTAGTCTTTGGTCTCGTCTCTTTCTTTTCCACATCCACCCTATTTCATAGCTTTAAATTTCACCTCTATGCCTCTAACTCTCAAATGGTATCTCTAGCCCCAAGCTTTTTCATGTCTTACAGCTCACTAGGCATCCTGAACACAACATATCCAAATGGAACCTCAACCCCCACCCCCTGATTAAAACCATTCTCCACCTACAGTCTTCTCCATTTCAGCTAACAGCGATGATCTGGTTCCAGTCCCTCAGTCCAAAACCTTCAGTGTCATCTTTGATGCTGATGTGTGTCTTCTCTCATATCCCACATCGGATCTGTCAGGAAGTCTTAATGAAATCTTCAAAATATATTCAGAATCTAAACACTTCTTAACACCTCCACTGCCTACTATGCTGACTCAAGTTGTTATCATCTCTGGCCTCATTCGGTGATTCCCAAACTTTGCTGCACATTAGAATCACCCAAGGATCTTTTAAAAATCCTAATGCCTGGCTTTCATCCTTGATACTTTGATTTAATTGGTATGGGATGTGACTTGAGCACTGGGATTTTCCGCTATTCTCCAGGTGATCCTAATGTGCATTAAGTTTCAGAATCACCTGCATTGGTATGATAATAGCCACCTAACTGATCTCCCAGGTGCCGCCCTGCCCGTTCCCATAGTCTATTAACACGGCAAATAGAGAACTTTATAAATCAGATCATATCTCTTCTTAAAATCCTCCGGTGGCCCTCCATGTCACTTAGAGTAAAAGCCAAAAGCTTTACAAAAGCCTGCAAGGTCTTACAAGAACTGCACTGTGCCCCATCCCACCCCACCAGTGCATCACTTCTCTGACTTCTGTCGAATGAACTCAAAAAATCTAGAGGCTTTGCTATAAATCAAAGATAGAGATTTAGTCAAGAGTCTTAGTTCGCAAACTGAAAACACAGCTAGACAAAAACCAGAAAGTGTTTCAAAGAGGAAAAAAAAATTCTTGAGAATTAGCAGTTCTGTATCCTTAGCTGTAGAATTGGTCCAGGACAGTTATCGGTCAGATGTCAGGCCGTCAGGATGATGGATGCCAGGTGGTGACGAAGAGGGGTGCCAGGTGACCTGGTCACATGCAGTGGTCTGCATAGCTGACGGCAGGTGGATGTGTACGTGAGTCCTTCATTGGGGTAATCAGTTGGCCTGGATGCATGAGTCTTTTCAGGGGGTAATTAGTGAGTTACCAGACGTAGATCCAGGCATCAATGTAACTGGAAAGTTAAAAAACAGTGTAAGTTCCCAGGCTAGTTAGAAACAACAGTAGAGTCTTTCCTCATGCTTCAGCTTTCATGATGTTAATAATTTTAGCAGCTTGGTTAAAGTGACTCCATTTTATACAACCCCTGTCTGCACTCTTTCCTCAGCTCTGTGACACTTCCTCTCACTCACTGCTTCATTGATACCTGCCTCCTTACTTTCTGTGAACACACCAGGCATCCTCTCCCCCTAAGATTTTAGTGCTAAATGTTCCCTCTCCCTGAAATAGTCTTCCCCCACACATCTGCATATGAAGTATTAACTCAAAACATCACATTCTCAAAAAGGCCTATCCCAATCCCTATTTAATACCCACCTTAATACCCACTTTGCTCTTTCTCTTGTGTGAGGTAAAAGAATGATGAAGTAGATGATGATTTCTTCTGTTAAAAAAAAACAACAAAAAAACAAACAAACAAACAAAAATTCAGCTGAGTAAATTTTATCAAAGTGGCTTTATTAAGTGATTCATGAATCTGGTAGCATCCCATCTAGCAAGTAGAAGGACCCTTCAAGGGGTTATACAAAATGGATGGTTTTTATAGAAAGAAGGGTGGGCAAGGGAGCTATCAACAAGAGAAAAAAAGTATTTTTTGGACCAGGACCTCTTTTGGGGAGAAGGGAATGGCAAGAATTTTATTACACAGATTGCCTCTTCTTTCTATGGAAGATGGAGAGGGCCCATGTGATAGATTATCTTACCAGTGCTTGACCAGAACATTCCAGACAGATTATTTTTCTAGGAAAAACCAAAACAGCAGTTATGTCAAGAATTACATCTAGGTTTAGAATCATGGGCTTTAACAAACGTGATGCCATTTTGGGGCTGTGGTTTTCTCCACAGATAATTCCAATGCTGCAGGAAGCGACACCCGACAGAGGAATTTGGATGCTCAGACAACTTAATTGGAGGAAGGAGGAAGGAGAATTTACTGGCCGGTAGAGCGCATGGAGTTTGCAACACTATGCACGAGCTCGCTTTGGTCACATTTATTACAGCTTATATACCTCTGCAGTGTCCATGCAAAGGGTGCATGATTCCTTTGTCTGAGGTTTCGCGTGTGCCTCATCAGTCAGGATCAGAGGGGGAGCTTCAGGTGGGGCTGTAAGAGGAAGGAATTTCTAGAGCACAGGTCTTACACGTCGTTTGTTTTGCAGAACATGTAACCTTGGCATTTTCAGCACTGTGATAAGATTCTCAGAGAGATGGGACACCAAGGCTATCAGCAGAAAGTAGCACTTATTAATGCCAACACCTGCTCAGTGGGTTCCTATTCAAAGGCTGAGCCCCAGCTGTAACATAACAAGCAGTTTTACACGGTTTTGTTATTCCTACACAGCTACAGAGATAAGAACATTAGTTGGATAGCAAGCTAAGAATCAATAGATGTGAGCGGGAGAGTCCTTGAGGTGGGGGAGGTAGCTATGGGAAAACATATTAGCTGGAAAGTCCTGGAAGGAGGAGTGAGGGCAGTTAGGAATGGGCTTTCACTAGCTGAGTCATTTCTGCAAGCCCTTTCCTTTAAATTTTTCAGATGCCTTCTCTCCTCTTTCAGCAAAAGAAATGAAAAGAGTTTTATTCATATATGATTTGTTAATCACAAAGTAGCTCTCGGTATGAACCAAAGACATGTTCCAAAATGGAGGGGATAGGGCTAGGTTTTTAATGGCAGAAGCTGAAGAAGCTGATGAGCAGAGCAACGGGTTGCTAAGAAACAAGATCACAAATTTACATTACTCATTTTCCGATTTGTGGGGACACCTAGACTTTTCAACAGTCGGCTCACTCAGTGGTCAGCATGTAGGGCTACAGTTCAAGAAAGGTGGGTAACATATGATTAGGCATTTGTCAACATCCAAGTTCCAGTTCAGGCTTGTAGCACAGAAGCTTTTGGGTTACTTATCAACAGAAATCTAACAGCACAGAGAGACCTTTTGTTCTGCAGGCAGTTTCTAAGCACAAGGAGCAGTCGTGCTCTGAAAGCAGCCTCAGAGTACAAAGTGCAAAAATCCAAATGTTGGGCCACAAATTATGATATTAAAATTCTTCTGAGTCCTCATAAGGAAGAGTAGGGAAAAGAGCTGATTTGGAGTTAAAATAGAGTTTCTATTTTGGACATGTTAAGTTTGAGGTGCATATTAGACACTCAGCTCTAACAAGATGTGAAAAGGAAGAAGTTGGGGCTGGACTATAAAATGGGAGTAGATAGTATTTAAAGCTACAGTGCTTTGAGGCTCCCCTTGGGGGACAAGGCTGAGAAGTGACTGCTGTGGTACATCAATATTTTGAGGTGCGGTAGAGGAGTACCCCAGAGACTGAGAAAAAAAATAGAAACCAAAAGTGTGGAAGGTCCAATCATGAAAAACGTTGCAAGGAAGCTTCGTCAATTGGTACTAGGATGATGCTACAGATAAATACTACTGAACTTGGCCTGATGGGGTGTCACAACCAGAACAGTTTCAGGACGGTGGTGGGTCAAAGACTTGCAGTTACCTCAATTCTAGTGAGAAGGAACTGGAGGCAGCACACATTCCTATTTTTATGTTAATGAGTTCTGTATTTCTGGCCCAAGAACAAAAAAGATCAAGGATGGGTTTTGGGAAAATGGTACGCCAAGCCCTGCTTTTAAACGCTACAAAACTTGGTGCACGTGTGCACTTTTCTGGAGAAACCTCCATAACTTCCATTGTTGTAGCCACCAACCCCCGATGGACACACGGACATCCAGAAACCAGTGAGTTACTGGAAACACACTCTTTGTTCATCCAGCTGGGTCTGCCAGGGGTACGCAGACCCCAAATTAAGCAGCCCCGAAATGTAGACGTACGGGTTTTCAAGCCCTAAACCCCATGCTACATCCTGTTTGGACACACATGTCTATTTTTCTTCTTTTTGCTGTCAACCCACAGGTCCACTGTGCAAGCAGGGGTGGGTACAGAAGCAGAAAGCTTATTGTCAGACTATCACGGTCCCATGGGCGCTAGCCAAGCAGTAATTTTCCAGCCAGCACATCAGACGGCTACCAATAACATGCGCCTTTCATCTGAGCCCAAGGTGACAAACTGGCATCAAGGCTTGCACCTCAGATGGCCCCTTGAAGCCTGCAAGGCCTCTTCCAGGCTCTGGATTGAGTCTCAATCACAGCAGCAGCCTCCGGACCCCATCGCCCGGTCCTGCTCCCGCCCAGCCACCTCTGTCCTAACTTGGAGACCCCACATCCACACTCGGCCTCGCAGATAAGCTTCATCTGTCTCGTGGCCGAGCCGCCCACCTGGAGCTTCATAAGGCCCTCGCGCCTGGGCCCGGGACGGCTAGGGGGCGGGGCGGGCGCGCGCGCAACGCCTTCTGGGAGCAGCTTTACGACAGGCTGCCCGTCGTTTCACAGCAGGCCGGGGCTGCTTTGTGGCCAAGTGTCGCCGCGGTCCGAGTCGGGCGCCACGTTATCTGCGGAGGGAGCTGCCTCTGCGGGCGGAGAAATGAGGCAGAAGCGCAAAGGTGCGTAGAAGGAGGGCGAGCAGGAGCGTCGGAGGTGGTCGGGAGGCAGCGATCGCGTGCGCTGTGGGACGCAGGGCCCGGTTTTCCCCGCCGGGCATCTGCCGCCTGGGTCTGTCTTTCGGCCCCAGCCCCTCCCCCTCGCCTTCTCATTTTACTTTTTGTGCTTTCTAAACCGACTTCCCTTACTCTCGTCCTCTGGGGCTTGGCGTCTTTGGAATAGATGGCAAACAAAGCGGGATTCCAAGGTACGCGCCGCCCCACGTGTTTAACGTGGTCGGTCGATTTACCCCGTTATCGGACCCATAATTGGCTAAGGTTGGTTTGGGGACACGTTTCTTCTTTTTCTTTTTCTTGAGATTTTTTTTAAAGCCGTAAGTTAGGAAGAAGGAAAGAAAACCCCTGAATGATTCTTGGGTTCTGTAGGACAGTTTTGCTCATTTGTACTGCCTTTTGAGGTAGCAGGGAGCAGTGTTATCTTAGGTTTTCAACAGGATGGGGTCAAATTTCAAATATTTTCTCACCGGTTTTAGTCTTGGTATGCTCTTCTGAGCAGTCAGTCGAATAAGAATGCTTATGCTAATAGTAGCTGCCTTTTATTGAGCTTTTGTTAATAACTCTGAAGTCAGTATCCTCCCCATTTTACAGATGGAGAAGCTGAGAATCAACGAGTTAAATAACTTTCTCAGCCCAAAATTCTTCTTAGGAGGTGGAACTGGTCAAGCTGACTCTATGAACGCAGAAAACAGATTTTTTTTTTAGTGTGCTTTTTAATCACTATGCAATTTTTTTTTTTGAGCAGTAGCTCCAAGTGTCCAAGTTACCTTCAGTTGTCTCGTGGTGTCACACTCTGCATGCCTCAAATTAATTTGTCATTTTCTCTCTGCGGCTTGCTCCTCCTCAGTTTGTCAGGCCAGACAAATCCATACTTTTAATTTTATCTGTCACCAAACCTAGATAGGTCTTAGAAGCCACCTCTCGAAATAGTGTATTCTTCATCGTTTTGGCCACCATCCTCCTAACCCACTATAATCAGTAACTAATATTTGAACAGTACTTTGGCTTTCGTAGACATTATTTCAGTCGGTCCTTATAATGGTCTTGTGAAATGTGTATATGTTATCCCAATTTTTCAGACAATGAAGTGGAGCTTAGAAGTAGTCGATCTTTCCAGTATCACACAGTCAGTAGTGGTTGAGTGCTACGGAAGGAACCCATCTTCCAAGTTTTTTACTTTAAAGCTTGCGGGAGTTTTTTTGGTTTTGTTTTGTTTTTACAGTGTTACCTTTCAAGAACCTTTTACTTAGTGTCCAGGTTTTATGTATTTTCACCTTCTAAATCATTTTTTGTATCTTTTTCTTTTGTATACTTAATTTCTTTAAATGCTACTTTGATCCTTTTACTCCCAAACATGAGGATCTAATTATCCACTTCTACTGCATTCCATTTAAATGCCTTTGCCTAGTAGCCAGTGTACCCTGTAATCTGTTTTTTACCAAATCCTATCAGCCTGTATTCTGGTGAGGCAATGCTCCTTCATACAGAGATAGGTAATTTCTATACCTAACATTCCTTCTGGATTGCCCTCTTGCTTCTCCAGATCCTGCCCTTTTATTAAAGACTCCTGTACCTTTACCTCCATGAATAACTAACTTACCTCTCCAGTTAATTCTTGATACACTCAAGGGCTATACAAATGGATTTCAGATCTTTATTTTTATCACCTGAATCTCCTCTTCCCCTCCAAATTTTTTTTTGCAGAATTCTCAATATTAAACAGCTGAAAGCTGAGCTGCTTTGGTTGAAATGAAGAAAGAGACCCCCCTTTTTCTTCTTTACTTCCCCCCTTCTTCTACCTCCACTACCAGCAGCCCTACCTCTCTCTCTGTTACATGGCCCCTTAGGTGCCTTTGTAGCCCTCCAAAGTGCTGAGTTAGATGGTTTAAAAAGCATTTAGCCTTTGATTACAGATGGACTTTTACTCTCTCTCAGATTATTTTGCACGTGTTAGCCTTGCCTCATTAAGTTAGAGGTTGCTTGGTACAGTGAGGGAAAAAGCCATGGAAATTATGGAGAAAAGACCTGGATTTAAGTTTTAACTATGCTATTTACAATGGCATCGTCACTTGCCTTAATTTTTCACATCCGTAAAATGGGGCGCAGTTTTGTTGTGAGATTTCAAATAAGATAAAGTAAATTAAAGGGCTCCATAATTGCCAGGCTTACTCAGCTATGCTTCTCTCTGGGGACTTTATTTATCTTTGCATACCAGGTTTCTTTACAGATCAAAAGCATGCTTGCTAGCAGCTCTGAAGCTGAAATCTCACAGCTTTTATCACTGGAGACAAATTAGTGTTTTTTTTTTGCTTTGGAGATAGCTCAGATTGGCCTGACTTGGATAGGTGCTCATCCTTGAACCAATCAACAGTAATTGCAGGGTCATGTAAAAACATGTCACCTTCTGTTACTGCCTTTTAGATGAGAAGAGGAACCTCAGTTGCCATGAGATTATAATGGTGGGCAGACTATATCTTAGACATGCATTAAGATTCTTAGACAAGTAAAGAACCCACGTCCTTTCTATTATAAAGTGGTATTGCATTGCTTTGTTTCAACTTCACCATGCATAGTATTTTTATGGGACAGTTATTCCTCACTTGTTCTAAGTATCAGATGAAATAATGCAACAAAGTGTAATTACAAATCTGGAGATAAAGGGAAGCTATTTTAACTACTTTGCTCCTTTCCTGTGCAACTAGGTTCTTTCTCCTTGTGTTTACCTACTCTTTCCTATATATATCATTCTCGTGGTGTATGTGCTTCTAAAGTGAGCTCCTCCCATTCATAGGTAAAGCCAAGTTTGCTTTAAAGATATAAAAGATATGGTCAAATTGTAAACAATAGATTTACATGTCTTGTTTAATGTCTTGTGAACATGAGCTATTCATTTGGTACAGTTGGAATGATTTGGAAGGAACATTGTTAATAATTTTCAAAATCTGTACTCAATAATGATTTTTTTAACATTATTGAATATTATGTTTCCAGGAGATCTCAGCCCTGCTGAGCTGATGATGCTGACCATAGGAGATGTCATTAAACAACTAATTGAAGCCCATGAACAGGGGAAAGACATCGATCTAAATAAGTAAGTGGGTCTATAAAAAGGACAATTGTGTTCTTAGGTGTTAAATCTCTTTAATGAAATTATCAAATACTATTTGTTTTCTATCTCATGTTTTATTTTACTTGAGAATTTAGCTTTCTGCTCTTCCTGTCACTTTATATGGCAAAATTGTCTCATAGCCTAATAATACTAATAGCCTTTAATATTTATCGGGTACTTGCTGTATTCTAGTCACTGTATTTCAGGGCATTATATGTATCAATTCAGTTCAACCTTTCAAACACTATATGAGGTGGGTACTTATATGACCCTCATTTGACGGGTAGATAATCTGAGACAGAGAAAGGTTAAATAATTTGTTCAAGAGTAAATAGTGATGAACAGAGCTGGGATTTAAAATTAGGTTGCCTGTCTCCAGAGTATATGTTCTTTCTTTCTGTGCCACATCACTTTACATCCTTCTTCTCTTCCCTATTGTCTGAGAGGAAGCAGTAGCTCTCTTTCAGGAAAAACTTCCCTTTGGAGCCCTTGATGTAATCCAGCCCTTCTTTACTTTTGAACCTTCTTGACATGTTCACCTAATTCCTCTCCACATCTAATTCATCTAATGTTTAGCTTTGACTTTATCCTCAAATAAGAGTGGTCTTTCATCTCTGCATCTGTATTTTTAACTACATATTCGCTATATAGATCTGCTGTAATGAAAGGGTTCTCTCCCCACCCCAAGATCTAATCACCACATGCATGCCTTTTTAAGATCTTATTCCATTATTTGAGATACTGCAATGTTTTGCCCCTTCCATGGAACATTGTGCTTATTTAATAAACATTTACTAAGGGAATAAATGAGTAGGTCCTTTCTGTGAAGGCATATTTTAATATTTCTTCCACACCTAGCACACCTCATCATTGAACTTTTTTTCTTAGGTTTAATTAAGGTCTGAAGTTTGTTATCTTCCTTACAACTCTTGCTTTCATGTCCACTGCTCTTTCATCCACTCCCTAGTTCATCTCTTAAAAACTTACGTCTAAACTACTGCAATAGTTTATTCTTCTGGTCCCTTTTACTCTCTTAGTGGGTCAATTTTTGTCTCATCTTTTATCATGTCATTTCCCTGTGCAGGAAATTCAGCATGTCCCCAGTGCTTATGGAATTAAATACAGATTCCTCAACCCATTATGTAAGGCCTCTCGGTCTGGCTCCAGTAACTTTTCTAATTTTTTAAACTTCTGTACCTTCTCATTGAAAATCTGCTTTCTGTCAAGTCATTCTACTCATACTAAAATGTGTATTTTGTTTTTGCATCTTCACATAAGCCAGCCTACCTCCTCTCATTTCATGTTTTCACTGCATGTCTGAAGGCTACTTTTGCCTGTGCCATTTTCCATGAATATCTACCCAGCATACATTGAGTTCGTCTCTTGAACTTTGGAAGCGTTCATTGTTGTGTGTGTTTTTTATCACATTTTTATCACTTACATATTTATATTTATGCATGCCTATCTGTAAACATTCAAACAGAACATGAAACAACTATGCCTTATACCTCAATATACTAAATAGTTAGCTAGTCTCTTGTGTATGTCAGGTACTCAGTTAACATTTGGATAAAATATTTTTAGATGGGTTAAAATGAGAAGGTAAGGTGACTGTTAGGGTTTGGCTAACAGGAAAAGAAAAGCTGGTAAGATAGAAAAGAGAAAGGAATAGGGATAAAGGTTACTTCTGGGTTTTAGAGTAGAGTTACAGTAAGGAAAGGGCAAATGGGTATTCTGAAGTTCTGATTATATTGTGTTGTGGAGTGTGATTACATGAGTGGTTGCTTTATAATTGTTAAAAGGATAGGTTTTATATTCTGTTCTTTATACATTATTTTGTATTAGAAAAAGTTTTTAAATACTTTTGCATAGCTTTCCCTTAAATTGTTTATGTTTGGTCTAAGTGGTTTGCAGTCAGGTCTGATTTTCCCTCCACCCCAGGAAACATGTATCAATGTCTTGGGGCATTTTAGCTGTCACAACAGGAAGAGGGGTGCTAATGAGTAGAGGCCAGTGAGGCAGTTAAGCATCCTACAGTGTGCTGAACAGTTCCCCAAGGCAGAATTAATCTGATACTGACTGTAGTAGTTCTGAGTTTGAGAAAAGGGTAGAAGCCTTTAAAACTGGAGCACTGCTTTGAATAAGACCTACATTGTATCACTCTCCTGGGCCCCTTGCCTATAATCATCTCGTTTTCTTTCTGGTACTCCGGGTGGGAAGATAAAATTATTCATTCATAAATTTTGTTCTAGTTCCCTGATATTCACAGATGTCAGAGCCACTATTGACATCAGGTGACAGGACAGGGAAAAAACAGGATTGGAGATACTTTTTATAGGTCATCTTTTTGGTAGTTTGTCCTTGAAATATCATGATCTTGATAATGCTAGATGCTTTACTTTCAGGGTGAAAACCAGGACAGCTGCCAAATATGGCCTTTCAGCACAGCCTCGCCTGGTGGATATCATTGCTGCAGTCCCACCTCAGTATCGAAAGGTCTTAGTCCCCAAGTTAAAGGCAAAACCCATCAGAACTGCCAGTGGGGTAAGCGATTCCAGTCATGAAATAATGATTGTGTATCTGTACTGCCAGAAATCCCTGCCTCTGTGTAAGACACAGGTAGTGAGGTGGGGGTGAGGGATTAAACTAATCTGTATATTGTGATACGTACTGAAGTAGAGATGTGTGCAGAATGCCAGGAGGGCATACACAGGGAAAAAGTTATTGTGCTTAAAAGAGCTAGTGATGTTTTGGTGTCTTTATAGATTGAGGCTTGGTGACTATCGTAATATGATAAATATTGTTGGCCATCTTAAGCTCGTAGCTTTCAAAATAATTGATATTTATAAAGGTATTTTTGAAAAGTAGTTAACGGTGCACATTCTGTATATAATTGTGAAAATGATTGACCCAGTGGAGAGCACTATGAGAGTCCAGGGACATACAGTGAAAGGGGATAGAGAAGGTGCAGTAGAAAGTGTGGCGCTTGCTTGACATGTAAACGGTGCTCATGTAGGCAGAGAAAAGCAGGCTCTAACAGTAATGGGAGCACGGGTAACAGGCACAGAGATGGGGATGATAAAAGAGGTGTGGCGTGTACAGGAAACAAACTACGTCAAACTGACTGAAGTCGATAATTCATTTGGGAAAGCCTCAGGATATTAGGTTGAGAGTTAGTTTGGGATTGACTTGTAAAAGATACTAAATATCCCACAAAGAAACTGGACAATAGGAAAACCTTTTTTTTTTTTTCCCAGTGCTTAAACCTAAGGAAAACTTTATTTAGTCTTTTATTTTTTTTTTTAAAGCAATCTACTTTAAAAATGTCCTGAGGTTAGGGGAGAATATGACACCTTCCAACAGACAGACACACAGACAAAAAGACCAGTTAGGGTCCTCTTGGTTTGACCTAGATGTGAGGTGTTAAGAGCCTGATTTAGGGTAGGGGCTCTAGGATAAAAAGTATGAGAGAAAGATAGGACCCTCTTAAAACAGTGTACCCAGAATTGAATTCTCTCTTCCTGATGTAATCTAAGAAGTTCAGGCTGATATTTGGATGGAGCTATTACACTTCTAGTAATTACATCTTGTGTTGATTTGTTTGGTGGCTGTATCACCTGGATCATACTATTTTTGTGGCTAATTAAACCCCCAAATTTACTGTGTGTCACCAGTCTTGGTCTCTTCTGCTTTGTAATTAAGATTTTCAGTTTGTTTTTACCTAGTCGTAGAAAGCTTTTTAAATGTCTCATTTTAAATAAAAGCATTTGTTTGAAAATAATTGTTTTTAATTCAGATCTGTAAAGTATTTGGAGTTTCTCTAAATCATTATGAAAAATAATCACAAACTTACAGAAAAGTTATTAGGTCAGTACAGAGATTTTCCACATGAACCATTGGAGCATAAGTTGTGAAGCTGATGGCTTCGAATATTTTAGTGTGTATTTCCAACAAGCAAGGACTTTTACTTACATCACCATAATTAATACACCATCAAAGTCAGGAATTTACAGTGATACATGACTATTGTCTGATACTCAGACCTCATTTGTTTCACCAGCTATTTCAATAATGACCCACAAGACCTAGTTCAGAATCATATGTAGTATTTAATTGTCATGTCTCTTTATCTGGACAATTCTGTATTTCCTTGACTTCGTTACCTGAACCCTTTTGAGGATTTCAGCTAAGATGTTTTGTAACCTGTTCCTCAATTTGGTTTGATCAGATATTTCCATATAAGTAAATTCAGGTTATGCATCTTTGGCAGGAACATTCCCAAAACGATATTGTGTTCTTATTGTATCCCACAAGGTGGTGCACAATTTTAATTTGTCTTGTCGCTTATGTTGTTCATTTTGATCAAGGTGATGTCTACTAGGCTTCTCTGTAGTTATTCTTTTCCACTTTGTAATCAAGAATTTTTGTGTGGTTAAGTACTTTGAAACTGTAAATATCCTGTTCCTTATCAGATTTCCAGTTTACTTCACTTATTTGTATGGATGGATTAATGGTTTCCTGTTTGGACTATAATCATTATTTTGATGCACAAATTAGGCCAAATTTGACCAATGGAAACTCTTTCAAACTGGTTTGTGTCTTTTTTAAATGTCCTTATCATTCTTTGAGAGATTTCATAATAAAATGTTCTAGGCCCATCGTGTACTTTCTCTGCCTCAGCATGAGAATCAGCCATTTCTCCAATGAGTGCTGGTTTCTTTTAGTAGAGGAAGCTATTTAGAGACCCTTAAGATGTGAGTGCTAGATATGCTCACTGCTATTAGGGTGTTGCCGTTCCCAGATTCTCTCAAGTAGGAAATATAGATGTATATATACATACGTACATCCACAAATATAACACATTTGCATCTGTATTTTTTGTACATCAGTCTGGGTGTATTGAAAACTATGAGCTCACAATGGTACCTTCAATTCCATCCAACCCACAGAGTTCATTCTAGTTCTCTCCCTTTTTATATTTATCACTTTCTTCTCTGACAGTAAGAAACCTTGGTTGCATTCATTTTAACATGTGCCTTTATTTGACCAAGCACCCCTATGTGTAACCAATCTTCTATTTCTGCCATTCCTTCCTTTCTCAAGCAAATACTCTCCTCACCCCACTGACAGAGCCCTCTGAAAATATTTTGCACACACTTTGAAGTCTAGTTCCTAGTTTAATAGTCTCTGCTCTAAATATTGAGATCTAGTTTGTCCATGAGGAGTTTGAGTTATAAGGGTTAGGTTTGGATATAATTTTATAGAATTACATAAAGTAATTTATTTCTAGGTTGTTTTAGTGAAACAAACCACAAGAATCACTAACTTTAAAAATTAATTTCTTTTGTACTTAATTTATTGTAAAATATACAAACTAGTATGCATATGTACATTTTAAAGATTTATTAACATTGAAAAAATCTCCCTTGTACCCACTGCTCAGCTTAAATATAGCATTACCAATACCATTGAAGGCCCTTGCATGCCACTCTCATTGCATTCCTCTCCTTCATTCTGAAAGATAACAGCTCTGCAGGATTTTCTATTATTTCATAATACCTTTTTTATTAATCTTTTATAGATTGCTGTTGTGGCTGTGATGTGCAAACCCCACAGATGTCCACATATCAGTTTTACAGGAAATATATGTGTGTAAGTATGATTTCTGATAAGTTGTGTGTGTGTTTTAAATGAACTAGTAATAGTAAGTCCCCTAGAGTCTTATTCAGAGCATGCTGGTAGTATTTAAAACTTCGATTTAATGGATTCATAGGTTCTTTGAAACAAGCAACCATCAATAGGATATTTCATTGCTTTAAAAATGAAACATATAAAGATTTTAATATGTTGCAGTATACAATAAAAAATACATAGGTATAAAAAAATCAGTAGCTATTCTGTTAACTTGATAAATGAAAACATGAGCCGCTTAAATTCCAAATATCAAGAAATTTGAAATGAATTTGGATCAGAAAAGTATCAAAATAAAAAGTTATCCATATAAATAAGCTTTAAACTTCTTAAATATAGATAATCGGAAAAATGAGAATATGCATGATTCTGGATATGAAAATTAAACAGGTGAAAGGTTTTCTTAAGTATAATTACCAGGAGAGCACTGTATCAATCCAAACTTAGGTTCTGTTATTTGCTCCTAAAAACTTAAACCTCTAAAATAATAGTGACTATAATATTATTAAAATGACTATAATGTTCTTTTATTTATCTTGTTTACTTGTTAGTAGAAAATATATTGTAGATAGTGCAAAGATAGACTCTTCTATTAGGATTTGAAAATGATGCTTGTTTGGTTTCAGGATTTTATGGAGACTGCAAATACTTGAACTAGACTATTGAACTAAATTTTGTATCTGATGTCTTCATTTTTTTGTTAATAGATACTGCCCTGGTGGACCTGATTCAGATTTTGAATATTCAACCCAGTCTTATACTGGATATGAGGTAAAGTAATGTGAGGTTGGTTCTGAGGAAGTGTTACATCATACTTTACCTTTAGTGTACTTTTACAATTACTGGTTTTTTTAATTTTTATTTTTTTCCTGATTACAAAAGTTGTTCACTAAATATTTGCTGAGTGTCTATAAATATTGTCCTCATCACTGGAGAAATACTTAGGTGAACACTTATTATTGATATCTGTCAGACACTCTTCTAAGTGCCCTACAACTTTGAATCTTTCTGCAGTGTTTTAAAGGTAGACACTGTTATCTCAGTTTTATAGATAAGGAAACAGAGGACTAGAAGCCCCGTACAGCTAGCCCGGAGACTTACCACTAAGTGACAGAGCCAGGTTTTGAATTCTGTGTTCTTCACCAATACCTTGTACTGGCTCCGTAACAGTGAACACTGGGCAAGGTCTCTGGTCTTGTGGAATTTACATTCTAATAATGGGAGATAAATAACAACCAAACAAGAGAAAAAAAATATGAGGTACTAGTAAATGCTAGGCAGGGAAATACATCAAGTAAGATGTAATAGTTGGATGGGTACTTAGCTATGGTGGTTAGGAAGGGATTCTCTGAAGAAGTAATATTTAAACCGAGTCCAGAATGACTAGGAGTCTTTCAAGAATATCAGGAAAAAGCATCCCTAGCAGGGAGAAGAGCCAGGAATGATGGTGAGGTGTTCTGGAGCATGGTGGGTAAGGGGAAGAATGAAATTGGAGGGACAGATGTTCGTAAGCCAGAGCAAGGAGTTTGGGTTTTATTATTGGTGTCATTAGAAGCCATTAAAATTTAAAACAGGGAAATGATACAATCCCATATAGGTTTTTAAAAGATCATTTGATAGGAGGAAAGGATTAGCGTGAGGGTCAGTGGAAGCAGAAGACCAATGAGCAGGCTTTTGAAGAAGCCTCTTTGGAAGTCAGCAACCAACTATTTGACTTTTTCTTATTATCTATGGTCTTTTTTACCTGTTTTTCATTGTTCAAATTTTTATATTTTCATTTATCTCAATTTAATTTTTAAAAATCAGTTTTAGTGAGGCATAATTTAAGGGCAATAAATTTTACCATAAGTCAAATTTTTAAAAATAGAAAATGAGAATTATTTATTGAAAAGTTTTTCTGTCATTCCTGTCCACTGGCCACCCCTTTCTGTTTCAGTTTCCCTCACCCCACAACAGTCAGTTATTATCTCTTTTCTACCCATCCTTCTAGGATATATGGATATATAAGCACATATTATTTATCCTACTTTTTTACACATAAGGTAGTGTATCAAAATCTTACACCTTGCCTTTTTTATTTAACAATATATTTTAGAGAATATGTATCAGTACATTGTTTCATGGCTGTAGAATATTCCATCGTATAAAGACAAAGCTTTTTGTTAAGCTATTACAGACTTGTATTTCATGACTTTGTTTAAAGATTATTTTATCAAATAACTCTTTTAAATATGCGTGCACATCTGTGTCTGAGTAGTCTAACAATTTGTGTTGTTTCTATAAGTGTTTACACAAAGATAATTTAATGTGGGCGTAACAGGATATTTTTCTTTTATTAGCCAACCTCTATGCGAGCAATCCGTGCTAGATATGACCCTTATCTACAGACAAGACATCGAATTGAACAGGTAAATTTTTAAAAAGCATTTTTAAATTAGATATTTATACTTAGAAGGTTATTGCTTGATTTCAGTTGAACCTAAAATAAGGACTAAGATTGTTTTTCTCCTTTGTAAGTTTTTAATATCCATCTGAGGAAGGGAAACTATTTTCCAGTACCTAGCAAAGTCAAAAATACTTTCTTTAGAGACTATTTCTTTAAAGGTTTTATATTCTGTAAATTTCTTTCACTTTGTAGAAAATCATTAATGGTATGAATTTTGCAGGATGTACATGTATGGAAGTTCTTAGACCATAGGTGGATGGATTGAATTTTAGCTTCCATAAGCCAGAAAAGAAGTATCATGAGTAGTTTGCTACAGTAGGAATAGGGAATTTACTGAAAAAGGGTATGGGAATCTCTTGGGACTTGTAGAATTGTTCTGTATTGTGGTTGTGATTATACAACTCTACACATTTAACCAATCTCATCCACTTTACACTTAAAATTAATTGATTTTATTTTATGTAAATTATAAATCAATATAATTATTTTAAAGCAAGTGCTATGTAAACGGCCTTGCTCTGTTCAAGAAATCTGAACATTAACACAGACTTTTTATAGTTTTGCAATTTTAAACTTGTCCAATTTTTTAAAAATGTGAGTGCTGTCTACAGTTTTTACAGTAATATCTAGATTTTGTAGGGCAACTACAGAATCTCAAGTGGAAAGTACTATATGCTGTAGTCATTTGTGTTTATCTATTAGTGAATACCAGCTAGTTCTGATTTTCACTTCACTGTCACCTGAGCATATTAGATCGGTATTGTCAGCTGTAGGAGAGCCTGCATGGGGGAGCCTATGTAGCTTGGAAAAGTGTGTTCTAAACTGACCGTTGCTTCCTTTTTTTAGCCATGATATTTATATTTAATTCATTTAAAATGTTTTAATATAGTGTGAAATATTTATGTTTACCAAATAGGAGCATAGGTTTTAGAAGACTTAGAAACTACCATAGAGCAGTGATTTTTTAATCTTTTTTCCTAATTCAAGAATCACCTAAATAACTTTTTAAAACAAAGGCCAGATATTTACCTCTGGAGACTGTAAGTATGGTTTAGGGTCCTGCCAAGTATTTCAAAAAAGCTACCAGGATGAATTTGTTGTGTCTCCCTTGTAAACTGAGATTTAGAATACTCTTTTAGTGTTGAGATACATGTAAACACGCACGCATGCACATATAACTATATATGTTTTTACATATGTATGCATTTTCATGTATTTATGCATATGTATATATAAAATATATACATACATGTATGTATGTGTAAATTATTTGCCATTTTCAGAAAGATATTTTAAAAGGTACCTTTTCCATATTAAGTGTACACATTTTTTTACATGGTGTATTAATTTGAGTTAATAAATTGGTAGCTACCTGACCAAGTTTTTCTCAAGCCTAAGATGTGGCAAGAAATTTAAATATCTATTTTTAAAAATTAGAATCTTAGCTTATTAAAATTGCCAAAATCAAAGATTATGGCATTGCATCCTCATAGTTGGAGACATCATATTTTGTGTTTTATTCATAAAACTTTTTTTTTTCCTGGAAAGCAGGCTTGAGATGCTACCTATACCACAAATCTTGACATTTGATTTAAAACTTTAAAGTTTTAATTTAAAACTGCTTTCCTAATTTTTGTTTCTAATGTGGTGGGGTTTTTTTCTTTCATTTGCAACAAGTCCCAGTTATGTTGCAAAAATCATCTACTTTGTCCCCAAGGCGTACCACAAAGTCTGGCATAAAATATGTGATCTCTAAATAGTCGCTTATTGTGTTACATATTGTATTATATCATATTTGCCTTTACTGCTTGCAAGTTTATATTCTGTGTGTTTTTAAATTTCCACTTTGTAGGTATAAATATCATCAAGCTTCTTGTTTACTTTTTAACTCTTACTCCTTATTTGAGCTATAATTTTTTCTTGACATTGGAGTCTATTTAATCTACAGAATTTGCTAAGTGTGTTTAATTGCTTCACATTTTAAACTATACTGGTGAAAACACTACAAAATAAAATTAGAAATTTGCAATACCCTCTTACAATAGTTGACTATCTTTCTAATGCTGATGAATTTATATGTCTTTCAGTTGAAACAACTTGGTCACAGTGTGGATAAAGTGGAGTTCATTGTCATGGGTGGAACATTTATGGCCCTTCCAGAAGAATACAGAGATTATTTTATTCGAAATTTACATGATGCCTTGTCAGGACATACCTCCAACAATATTTACGAGGCAGTCAAGTAAGAAATCCTTATTTTATCATATTTTCCAAAGTGGTTGTCAGTTTATCCTCCTAGCAGCAGCCTATGAGAATTCTTTGCAGGATTCTGCTTTACATCTACATTCCCAATTCTTTTTTGGAGGGGGAATGGTGAGAGGGGATTTCATTATTTTTAAATTTTGCATATTTTTGGTTGGTTGTAAGGTTAAATACATTTCTTTCTCAGTTTTATTGAGATACATTGATGTAGAGCACTGTGTGTGTGCAGGGCATATAGCTTGATGATTTGACCTACATCATGACATGATTACCAAAGTAAGTTAACACCTATCATCGCATAGATTCCTAGTTCTTATAGTTACTTCTATTTTGTAGGAAAGGATTATTTTCATGGAAACAATCCTTTTTTTCAAGAAAAAGTATAATTTGTTGACACTGGTATTCTCAGAAAGAGTGAAGACCTTTTCAGCCTTAGGCTGGTCTAAACTGCAGTAGTTTGACTGGACTAGTTGAGTTTTCAGCCCACCCAAAAAGAGCACTGGGGCTACTCTTTATCTGAAACATTTAGCTGCTATAAAATCAAAACAATTATTATTTCATAATTTTGTTTATTAATAAGTACTATTTAATAACTACTCATTTGTTTATGAATGGGATTATTCCAAATTATAGTTGATAGAGAATAATGCATTCTTTAGATACTACTTATCAATTTTTAGCAAGAAGGTTTAGTATATAGTTGAGAGATTTAAGAAGTGAACGTCTTAAAACAGTTTTTATTTTCACAAGTTTCAGGAACACCTGGTTAGTTAACTGTGTACTATTCCCTCTTATTTATGCATTGTTCGTTTAGGGCCCACTAGGTACTACTATCACTATTTTAAGTACTTGGAACAACGTGGTTAACAAGACAGAGGTCGTCCTTGCCCTCATGGTGTTTATACTCTTTTAGTTCAGAAAATAACAATAAGCACTATAATGGGGTTAGACAGATACTGTGATAGAGAATATGTAGGATTATTCTCCAGATGAAGTGGTGCTTTTAAGTTGAGACCTGAAGCATAAGAAGAGTCAAATCATGCCAAGAGCAGAAAGACAAAGGCAATGAAATGGGGAAGAACTGGGGTTTTCTAGGAATAGAATAGAGACCAAGGTGTCTAGATTCCAGTAAGTAAGAGAATATGTCATGAGGTAAGATTGAACAATTAGGTATGGGCCAGATTATATACCTTGAGGAGTTAAAACTTTATTTGAAATGCAATAAAGATGAATAGTTGTAAGCATGGGAGTGATATATTCCTGATGATAAGGTCATTCTGGTTATTGTCTGGCTAAAGGATTAGAGGGGGACAAAGAGAAATCTTGTATCCATCCTGGCTCAGATGAATAGACGGTGGGGGCAGTTATGAAGGAGAAGAGAGAATGGATTAGAGCTGTATTTTGTTGTTGCAACTGACAGGATTGGGGTGGAGGTAAAAAAGATGAAGGAATCAAGGATGACACCCAGGTTTAGGTTGGAGGAAATGGTTGATGGGTAGTGCCGTATACTAACTTGGAAAAGACAGAGAAAGCAACAGATTTGTGGGAGAAAATCAAGAATTCTTTATATGTGTTAAGTTCGGAGTGCCTATGATACATACAAGAGATGTCTGAGCTACAATACAAAATTAGGGATTATCTGCTCATAGATGACATTTATAGCCATACAAATGGGAGAATTGCAGATCTCCACAGCATACTGTGAAAAAGCAGCTTTTAAGGAGCAGCTCTTGCAGTGAGCCCATCGTATTTGATACATACACATATATGTATAAATAGATGTTAGAACTGAAGAAAAAGGGATATGGGGAATGCGGTAAAGGAGGATGTTTACATATACTCTATACAGTGTTATGGGCATTGTGATAGGTATTCACTTAATGCAACATTTCTTTGAGTTAAATATTTTAATTATCCCTGTTTTACAGGTGAGGAAACTAAGGCTCAGAGAGGTTAAGCAACTTGCCCAAAGTTACACAAATAGGTATTGGTGGAGTGGGGCTATGAGATCCAGCTAACTTTGCCCTCAGAGCCTGAGCTTTGCTATAATGCAAGAAACTGCTAGGTGAAAAATGTTGAGTGTGTCTGTGTATGTGCAAGCACACATGTGTGTACAACATTAGAGCTTTAAAATATTGGAAGGAACATGGCCTCTTTTTCTTCCTTCGCTACTGCCTTTAGAATTTATTTCTGGCTTCTCTTTTATATCAAGAAAATGGGATCACATAGCTACAAGGTTGTTCAAATAGTGCTCTTCTTAGTTTTTTGTGATAAGTAGGACCAAATTTTGAATGAATCTAAAGGTGGTTTTCATTACCCAGTGATTAAAACAATTCTTGACATATAGTAGTCATAAGTAAATGTGTGAATCTTGAACGATCCATCTGTAGGTTAAATATTGAGAGCCAATGACATAGGTAGGGCTTCCTCTTGGAATTGGGACTATGGACATCTTTTTTGTGCCCTCTGTACTTCCCCATCTCCTTCATTGCTTTCCCTTGGGCTTGTATGAGTTTAAATAAATATGAAGGGGGTAGCTCAAGGGGTCTATATAAAGAGTTCAGCACTGGGAGGTTGGTTGATTGCCTCTAGAGAATGTGACAAGTTAATTCTTTGTCCATGAATCTTAACTTTTAGTAATAGCAAGCCAGTGTGATCTCTTCCTCCTACAGGATGAGGTGGTGACTATATTTTCATTGCTCATTCAAAACCTTAATCATTCTTGAATATGAGTCATGCTTAGTGCTGAAGTCTTTCAAATTTTAGAGGAGTCATGATATACTCCAATTCATTCTTCTTAATAATACTGAGAATCAGATGATAGCTGAGAATAAAATATATTTTGAGGAAAAACAACTTTAATTAGTTCAAAGCTCCATGACATTGGAATGGTAACAACTTCAGAGGGTTACTGACTAAAATTCATTCTGCTGAGAATTTCTATTTATTTACAGGATAATTTATCTACAGGATAATCAAGACCATTATTTTTTTCTACCCACGCTTATATACTCTTTTCTCAGTGAAGCAGTTCTTGGGTTGCAGGCTTTGCAAATTAAGTGGCATTGAACTATAAAAATATCTTGGACTTGCCCTGCCCCATCCCAACCCCCATAAAAGTTTGCCACAAAGTTTTTCACAGTCTACAGTTTGAGTGTCCTGAGTCATAAGAGCTAGGCCAACTACATAATGAATGTTTAGGATGCAGCTAGTTTGACATTTTCATCAACTGAAATTTTAGGAACTTTAGAATATTTGCTTTCTTTTGGTTAAATTTTAGCTTAATTTTGCAGAAATGTTCTAATACTTAGTACTGTTTGTAAGTTGTCTGTCGCTGGGGTGAAAATGGAGTTTTAATATCACAACCAGTTAGCTTCAGATCACAATAAGCTTATAGAAACCCTTTGGAGAAGAAAGCTTATTCCTGTAATGGGCTAGTAGGCAAAGCCAGCATTGTTTTCTTTCTGTTCTTGAATTTACCTCAAGAGGGCAACAAACTACTTTCTGATAAAAATTTATATGAGTTGAGTCTTTAATGCACCAAATTTCATAAATGGCTCTTGGGAAAGTAAAAAAAAAAGTACAGTCTGGGAGCCATAAAACCATCCGTAAATGCTACACTGAACCTTGCCAAGCTACACTTGACATGTTTTCTCTTTTCTCCTGATTTCTATGCTTTTATGAGGTAATCTGAAAAAAGCTGATTTTTGGCATCTTGTTTGCTTTGTTGAGGTAACGTTTCTACTACCAACTCCCTATAATAGAATTGGTATTTGTTTTTGGGGGGAAATGTCATGTAATTTGAAGAAATAGTAGTCTGGTTTGTACTATAGAACTAGAGATATAGAAAACAATTTTCAAAAGCTAACATCTTTGGTGAAATAAAGAGCAGCGCAGAGGTTCTGTATTTTGGACATAAGGTGTTTTCTTCAAAATTTTTGAATGATATACCTACCTTGTTCTGTGTTATCTTGTATCTTGCACAGAAGGTTTTCGTGAAAACTGGTTGGGTTACCCAGTATGTTTCTCAGAAAGTGATGAACTTCATATTTCTTTTACTATTAGGTGGTATTAGTTATTTTTCTTTGCTAACTACAGGTGTAGTACTGCCTTTTCATTGTTTAACAGAGGCTTTTATCTAAAAGATTAATTTTAAATTAGGTTAAAAATTATATCATGACAGATGGATCAACAGTGTTTAAGGTTAAAAGTCTTTGTTCAAATTAGGGTTCACTGGTATTACCCTATTTTGTTAATTATGTATCTAACGTGATTAAAGTTTTCCTTCTTAAAAGATTAAAAGTTTGGGTAAGTAAAGGCCCTAAAAAGGTGAACCTGGTTATTATGCATGGTAAATTAGTAAGAAAAAGTGTGTTATATCCTTGCAGATAGAAAAATTGGAAAGCTGAGTGAATAGGGAGCTCAAGGACAAAGCAGGTATGGTTTCTGTCAAGGCTCATTAAATCAAGCAAAACAATAATCACTGATTTCTATCAGCTAGACTGAGACGTTTCAATTGTCTCCAGAGAGCAACAATTACTGGTGACTTTCGTCGTCTAAAAATCATAGCTCTAGAGATGAAAAAGACCAGCCGTGGGATCTGAGTCACGCATTCACTAGAATGCAGATGTTGTCACATAACTCAGAACAACCTTTTAAAATAGTTTTATTTCTTTTTAATCAGTCCTGTCCAGAAGCACTTTTATATTCAGTCTTTAATGCCCCTTGGCTGTTTTCACAAGATGCAGTTTAAAAGGGTAGTTACCCATCAAGAAATGGGTGAGTCATACCTTCTCCCTGTGGAATTTTAAATTCATTTTCATTCCTCCTTATCTCCCCAGACCCCAATCAATGACTTTGAATCCTCTAACTATATTCTTACATGTCTTAGAAAAGCTAGAGTGATAGTTAATACTGCATTCCAGACCCAGAAGACAATTTCATAGATTTTTGCAGAGTTATAAAGAAAGCAAAAGCAACCTAAGAAGGCCTGAAAGTAACTGTTTCCTGCCTTGCTGCCCTGGACCTTATTTCTGGCAGCCTTCAGAACCTCCTGCATGTCTGAGCTTTGGCTCTAATACTCCTCCACACCTTTATATATTGACCACTTATACTTCCTCCCTTGGTCAACCAGATTTCCATAGGTGGTGACCAGGATCTTTAACATTGGCATAATCTTAGCCATCTTAAAAAGAGATATCAATTCTTTTAGTTACATTTTATTTCAAACAAAAACTGACAGAATTTTTCAGTGGATACCACATTATGTGTTCTACAATATTTGCTTTATCACATATTTATTCAGTTATCCACGCCTCTATCCATTCCTCAATCCTTCTTTTTTGTTCTTTTTTTTTTTTTTTTTTTTTTTTTTGAGATCAATCTCTGGTGTTTTTGTTTGTTTGGGTTTTTTTTTTGAAGTCAGTATGCATACAATGAAACACACAGACTGTGAGAGTACCTACCATTTGATGAGTCTAACAAATGCAAGACGGGTACAACAAAACCCTTTTAAGATATAGACAATTACCATCATATAGTTTCATTGGGTCCCAGTAGAGTCTCACTTTCACCTCCCAGAGGCAGCCATTGTACTCATTTTTTTCCCTTCTGTAAATTAGTTTTACCTATTCTAGAACTTTATATAAATGGAACCATGTAGCATATACAGTTATACCTTAGAGATATTGGGGGTTCACCACAATAAATTGAATATCATAAGGGAGTCACATGAATTTTTTGGTTTCCCAGTGCATATAAAAGTTATGTTTATACTGTAGTCTATTAAGCGAGCAATAATAGCATTATGTCTAAAAAATAATGTATATACCTTAATTTAAAAATATTGCTAAAATATTCTAACCATCATCTGAGCCTGTTGGAAATATGCTGATGGATTTACTTGAAGCAGAGTTGCCACAAACCTTCAATTTGTAGAAAATATCTACAAAGTACAATGTAGTGAAATGCAATAAAATGAAGAATGCCTGTACTCTTTTTGTGTCAGGCTTCATTCACTGAGCATAATATTTTGAAATTCATCCATATTGGATATTTTAGTAGTTGTCCTCTTTGAGTGCTGAGTAGTATTTCATTGTATGCATAGAACAGTTTGTTTATCCATTCTGTTGATGAATACCTTGGCTGTTTCCAGTTTGTGTCTATTATGAATAAATTTTAATAAATATACTGTACAAGTCTGAGAATATATGTATTTCTCTCTGGTAATAAATATCTAGATGTGGAATTGCTACATCATATATTTAGTTTTACAAGAAACAGACATTTTTCCAAAGTGATTGTGCCATTTGTACTCCTTCCAGTAATGCATAAACATTTGGTTATTTCACCCAACATGTGGTGGTGTCATTCTTTACATTTAGCCTCACTAGTGGGTGTGCAGTAGTGTCTGATTGTGGTTTTAATTTGCATTTTCTTGATCAATGATTTTTTTTTTTGAGCACTTTATTTGCTTATGCTTTCTGTCTGTTTTGTGAAGTGCCTGTTTTGCCCATTTTTTTAAATGGAGCTGCTATAAATATCTTGGATACTCATCCTGTGTAAGAGCTGCATTTTGCAAGTATAAAAAAAAAAAACAGTCTGTGGCTTGACTGTTCATTATGTTAATGATAATCTTTGAACAGAAGTTTTTTATTTTGATGGAAGTCCAATTTAGCAATTTTTCTTTCATAGTTATTACTTTGTGTTTGTCTCTAATAAACTTTGGCCTACTCCCAAAGCACAAAAGATATTCTCCTGTGTTTTCTCCTAGTTATTGTTTTAGTATTTATATTTTGCTTTCATATTTAGGTTTATAATTCATCTTGAATTTTTAGGTGTAGAGTGAGGTAGGAGTCAATGTTTCTTTTTTCTCTTATAGATATCTAATTGTTTCAACATCATTTGTTTAAAAGCTTCCTTTCATGTTTCGATTGTATTGGCACCTTTATCAAAAAATCTATTGACTATGTACAGCTGGGCTCTTCTGTTGATTTGTTTTTCAGGCTTTATGACAGTACCACCCTGTCTTGATTACTATAGCTTTATAGTGTATCTTGAAATCAAGTATTAATAAATCTAATTTTGTCATCGTTTTTCAAGATTGCTTTGGATATGCTAGGTCCTTAGTATTTCTCTGTAAAGTATAGAATTAGCTTGTTAATCTCTGTTCAAAAGTGTGATGAGATTGGGATTGTGTTAAAAGTATAGAACAATTTGGAGAAAATGGACAATTTAACAGTATTGAGTCATCCATGAACATAGTCTGTCTTCTCATTAACTTGAGTTTATTTTCATTTCTCTTAACAATCGTCAGTGTAGAGATTTTGTAAGATTTTTGTTAAATTTATTTCAAAATATGTTTGTTGATGCTATGGTAAATGAAAAATTTTTTAAATTTTGTTTTCAAATTGTTTGTAGCTAGTACCTTCATCCCTTGTACGCACAGGGATTTGGTTCCAGGACCAACACACCCCTCACTCCCTGTGCAAATACCAAAATCCATGGACACTCAAGTTCCTTATATAAAATAGCATAGTATTTGCATATAACATACACACACTTTTCCCAAATATTTTAAATCATTTTTCCCATATACTTATAATAGCTAATATAGTGTAAATGCTATATAAATAGTTGTTACACTGTACTGCTTAGGGAATGATGACAAAAAAATCTGTACATGTTCAGTACAGATATAGTCAGCAACCATCACAGACCTAACTACACAGTATGTGTCAGCATCAGTGTAACTTTTTTTTTTCAAAGATTTTCCATCTAAAATTGAAATTGTGGATGTGAAACCTGTGGATACAGAGAGCCAACTATATATAGGTATATAGTTGATTTTTATATATTTACCTTATATGACCTTATTAAATTGACTTAGTTCTAAAAGTTGGTTTTGTAAATCTGCTAGGATTTTCTTCATAAACAATCATGTAATCTGCAGATAGGGTGTATTAATTTTTTCTTTTAGATTTGTCTACTGTTCTTTTTTCTTACCTTATTGCAATGGCTAGAACATAGTACAATGTTTAATAGAAGAGTGGCCTCCTCTTACCAATAATACAGGGAAGAAAGTTACTATTTTAATAAGTGCAATGTGGGATTTTTCATAGATAACTTCATTAGATTGAAGAAGTTTTCTGAGAAGTTTTATCATTAACTCAGTTGTCTAATGACATCAGTGCATCCATTTAAATGGTCACATAATTTCTTGGCATCTATTCAAATAGTCACACGATTTCCCTCCCTTATTCCAATAATGTAGATTACTTTGGTTGATTTTTTTAATGTTAAATTAACCTTGAATTCCTAGGATAAACGCTATTTGGTTATAGTGTTTTATCTTTTTTATAGATCACTGGGTTCAACTTGCTAATACCTTGTAAAGCATTTTGTGTCTATGTTCATGAGGGATTGTGGTCTGTAATTTCCTTGTTTGTAATTCCTTTGTCAGGTTTTGGTATTAATGGTATCCCGGCCCCATAAAACAAATTGGGAAGTGTTCTATTTTATGAAAGACTTCATATAAGATGAATGTTACTTCTCTCATGAATGTCTGCTAGAACTCACCAGTAAAACTATCCATGGCTGAAGTTTCCTTTATGAGAAGGTTTTAGATTAATTTTATTCTTCTAATAGATACAGAGACATTCATATTTTCTGTTTCATCTGTGTTCATTTTGGTTAAGTTACATTTTTCAAGGTATTTGTTTCATCCAAGTTGTCAAGCTTTTTGGTATTAAATTGTTAATAATATTTTAAAGTTTTAAGTTTTCCTCTAAACACTGCTTTAGTTGAATCTCGCGTTTTAATGTGTTGTATTATAATTATTATTCAAAATGTTTTCTAAATTCTTTATATTTTCACACAGAGTGTATAGAAATGGTTTGTTTAATTCCCAAATATGTGGAGTTTTTCTTGATATTTTATTTATTTCTAACTTAATTCCATTTGGTCAGAGAAAGTCTATTCTGTATGATTTCAGTTTTTTATTAAGACTTATGGTGTGGCCTATGTGGTCTCTCCTGGTAAACATATTATGTGTATTTGCAAAAACATGTATTCTGCAGTTATTGGATGTAATGTTCTATAAATATAAATTGAACCAAGGTGATAGATAGTATTGTTCAGATTGTTTTTGGGCTTTTTATTTTTTCCTGTCTAGTTCTATCAGTTGCTAAGAGAGGAATACGAAATATCCAACTATAGCTGACATATCTATTTCTCCTTCAGTTTATATTATTCATTTATCTTGAAGATTTGTTATTAGGTACATATACACTTAATGATTGCTATGTTTTTCTGATGTATAAGATTTTTATCATTATGAAATGTCCTTTATTCCTGGTATTAAAGTTTCCTTTATTTAATGTTAATTTAACCATTACAGCCTTTATGTACTTACAGTCCTCCCTATGTGTTGTCTTTCCATCCATTTACTTTCTACCCATATGTGTCTCTAGATTGATAGTGGGTTTCTTGTAGACAGCAATCTGTAATAGTTGGGTATTGTTTTGGTTTTTTTGTTTTGTTTTCATTCATTTTCACAGTGTCAGCCCTTTAATTTCCTGTTAACATTTACTATAATTATTGATACAGTTAGGTTTTCATATACCAGTTTAATCACCTTCTTACTTTGGTTTTTAGTAGCCAAGAATAATAGTATTCATGAATACTGTTATTGTCTAATTTTGTATAATGCATTTTTAAAATATTCTTTAATAGAGAATGTCTTTTTAAGAGAGAGGATCCCTTATATCTAGTATAGTGCCTTAAGCGTAGAAGTTATTTAGTACGTGTTGTTAAATGCATACAGCAGAAAGAACTGCATTAAGAATCAGGAGACTTAGGTATCAGACTTCTGTTATTATCATAATTTGACCAAGTTTAAGCCACTTATTCTGTGCTTTAGTTTCCTCGTCTTTAAAAATGGGGAGATAAGGCTTGATTATCTTTAAAATCACTTCTTTTCGTGACATTCTGTGATTTGAAGATTCTATTGGAATGAGGATTTTTACCTTAAAATGTGTTCACAGGTTATTTTTCATCTAGCAGTCCTTTCTGACAAAACTTTTTTACAATGACACCAAGTTAGTTTTCTTAGGTAGGACTCATTTATAAATGAAAATTCTGTTTCTCTCTGTTTCCTTGGCTTGTTTTGGGCAGAATCCTATTGTTTTATAGGCCTTCTTGACATAACTACCAATATCCAGGAAGCAAACTTGACCAACATCTCAAAAAAAGTGGGAGTTAGTAATTTTTAAGTCCTCAAACACACCAGACATCCAGCTCAATCATTTTAAGTCTAGAATATTATGACTATAGCATTATACAGAATATAAAATTTTATTGAGGTATTTTCCAGATAGTTGTTTAGAAAAGAAAATGTGTTCTGTGTTGGTACCACTGAGGAATTATACCAGTGATCCCAATGTTATTTAGCATTTCAAACAAATCTTTGGCTGACCAAAGAAGTTTGTAAAGTCTACTTACTTATTTGGGGACTGCAGATACAGAAGAGTTTGTACATTGTGGCTAATGAAAATTAATACTTTATCTATGTACCATTGTTATATACTTTGCAATTTGGTTTGAGTAGGTTGAGCTTGAGTTAGAGGGATGTTCACGTAAGAGACTTTACATAAGCCTTTCAGGAATTTGGGCCTAGAGCTCCAGCGAGATTTCATGCAGTACTAGACTAAGGCACATCTAGCTTCATTAATGACAAGTTTTAAAAGAAAACTGCAGCACATTGATAGTGTTGAGAAGAGTTTTAACATATGGCATGTGGTCTTCTTTCTGTGTCCACCTGGTTGGGACCCTTAGTGCAAGGAGAAAGTAAGTAATAATAGATAACACTTTATAGGTTACTTTATTTCAGAAGTAGAAGTGTGCTTCCCAAGAAATAATCTGTATCCATTTTTATTTCTGCTGCTTCTAGCTCTTTGTTCTTAAGTGGTTCTTGGTTTTGTCTTTGTGTCTTATCCTTGCACCTAGATTGTTCAGCATCTCTGGGATAAGAACTATTGTATATTTACATCCTATAGAATACCTGGCCTAGTGCTGGGCACCTTCTGGGGTTGATTGTTTGCAAGAGGAAACAGAATTGTCTAGAGGCTGCAGTGAAAGTGAAGTGAGACCTCTTGTGTCATCAGTTGTGCATAATTCACTTATTCATTCTTTATATTGTATTTTTTATACTGAAGGAATGCTGTTAGTGTCGAAGCCCCTAAGCAGTTAACATCTAAATGTTTTTGAGCCCTTGCCTGCCAGGAGCTTCCTGTAAGGATGGAGAACCATGAAGAATTATTGGGTTTTAGGATGTTAAAGAAATTGAAAAGGAAAGAAATCTCATGTCTAATGCTGAATTGCCTAAGTGTGATAAAATGAAATATATAGAGCAAGGATTCTGAAGCCAAGTGGACCCAACTTCAAATCCTGACTTGGATTTTCTGAACTGTGTACCCTTGGACAAAGTATTTGATCCCTTTGAACTTAAGTTTCTTCATCTGTAAAATGGAGATTTTAAGACAGACTTCGTAGAGCTGCTGGGAGCATTCAGCATGTATGGGATGTACAGCACAGTGCTTGGCCCCAGTGGCCTCTGTCAGTGTTAGTTTCTGTACCCTCACATCACCAGTTCCCTTAGCAATAATTTTTACCTCTCTGGGTTTTTGGCCAGTATTAAGGCCATTAACTCAAACAGTTTGAATCTAAAGTGGTACTCACTACTCTGATATCTGATTTTATTGAAAGAGAAAAAAGATTGCTAATTTTGTAAATCATTGCTAAGAGTAATAGTCTTGGCAGAAAGACCTTTATTGCATGTAGAGGACATTTTGTCCAAGTTATTCCTGAGATCATTTTACATACCTTCTCCTCTTTTTTTTTTTTTTTTCATTTAACATGACAAAAATATAGAGTTGGAGATTAATAATACATATGGTTTTCACTTATATGAAAAATCATTGCTGGGAAATGAAAAATGGGATTTTTACAGTTGAAATTACTGCTTTCAAAGAGATTATGGTTGCAGAATACTACAGGAGAATAATGATATAATAACATTACTGAATGCTAGTTTGGTCGTGTCAGTCTTATGAGGCATAGGCACTGTTATCCTCATTTTGCAGATAATGAAACTGAAGTACAGAGAGGTTAACAGCATTTGAGTTGGCATAGTTAGGAAGTAGCAGAGTCAGGATTTGAACTCAGAGTGGCTCTAGAGCCCATGCTCATACTGCGAGGACAAAAAGAAGACAATCCTTTAAATGAGAGCAAATGTGCTAAAATTGTGGCAAGTTGTTCACTTTTATATTTGCTCTACAGGTATTCTGAGAGGAGCCTCACGAAGTGTATTGGAATTACTATTGAGACCAGACCTGATTATTGCATGAAACGGCATTTAAGTGACATGTTAACCTATGGTTGTACAAGGCTGGAGATTGGGGTGCAGAGTGTCTATGAAGATGTTGCCAGAGATACCAACAGGTAAGATGGTGGCAGATGATCTTACACAAGCATTTCTCTCCTCACGCCAATTCTATGTTCATACTCATTTTTCCCTCTTTCCTACCAGTCTTAGGTATAGATTCCTCCTTTTTAGAGTCATTCTTCTATTTATGTTCTTAATTCCATCTTCTCTTTCCTTGATTTTCAGTCTTTCTTTGCTGACTCTTTTCCAGTAGCCTATAAACATGTTCATATCTTTTTCTAGTCTTGTCATAAAAAGCCTTTCCCAATTGAAAGCAGAAGTCAGGGCTCATGGTGAGTAATTTAAAGCAAGAGAGAAAGTAAAGGAAAATGGGAACAAAGAAAAGTGTTTGAACAAGAAGAAAGTCGAGGCAAAAATTAAAAGAGATTCGTTTTTGTGGAGTAGATGCCAATGGCAGGGTAGTAAGAGAAAGTTTGGTGAGGCAGTGGGTAGAAACTTTGAGAAATCTGGATGTGTGAGGAAGGAAGAAAGAAAGGTTGATAGAGCCATCTGAAGTTCTCATCCCTCTAGAAATGTATCACTGAGTTGAGAAAAGATATACATGAAAGGATAATTGTATAAGGAACTTTATGATTAATTGGTAAATTAATGAAAAATAAAAGATCTCCAGAGTTTGTTGACAGCAGAGATCCTTGACCTAGGCTGGTAAAGGCAGGCTTTGGGGAGTAGGTATGTGTTGAGTTGGACTATTTACTTTAATAGGATTTGAGTAGATATGACTGGGGTTGTGTTAGGAGAGTAAAAGGGAATAGCCATGGTCAGCCTCTTAGAAATAACCAAGAAGAATGCCAGGCTAAGGAAAGTGGAATCTTTCTTTTAGGTCATATAGGTCTTTTGAATATTTTTTGAGCACAGGGGATAATCTGATGGGTATTATGCTTGAGAAAAATTAACCTGAATAGAATGCATGCTCGTAGAGGAAGACTCAAACTGGGAACACTGGTTGGACGGCTGCAGTTAAAAGGGCTGTTCTAGAGAAGTACCTACGGCGATGAAGAGTCTTAAAATGCAGGGAAGTTTTTTGAAGAAAATGGCATCTAAGTTGACATCTAACAGGAAGAACATGAGTTTGGTGGCAAATGGGAAAGTTGTTTCTGGCAGAAAGAAAAATATGAGCAAATTGCTGAGCATGAGAGCACATGGCACATATAGGGAATTCAGAGTGGTTTGGTTTGGTTAGAGTGTAGAGCATGCGGTAGAGTGGTAAGAGGTGAGGCTGAAAGGTTGGCAAAGAGGCCAAATAATGAGGAGCCTTAGGAGTCAGCCCAGGGAGTTTGGGTTTAATCCAAGGACAAGCCATAAGCTAAGTTGTGATACAAGCCTATTGACATTTTGGAAAGATGACTTTATGGGGGTTACAGTATGGAGATGGATTAGGAAGAGTAAGCTAGAAGGAAGACCAGTTAAGAGGCTGTTGTAGGAATTTAAGGAAGAAATGACATGCTGAGCAGAAGTAATGACCGTGTTTGGTGACCGAATGGAAATGAAGGTAAGAGAGTGGGAATTAGAGGAGGCTTGGAGGGAACATGCATTTCATTTTAGATCTATAAGAATCTAAAATTCAGTATAACAACCAGCTGAAGGTTTGCTTTAGAGCAAGGCTGTCCAACAGAACATTCTGCAATGATTGAAATTTTCTGTACCAATATGATAGTGCAGCTGAGGGTCTGAATTTTTCATTTTAATTTAAATATAAAGTTGAATAACCACATGTCCCTAGTGACTCCAGTATTGTACAGTGCAACTTTAGAGTTTTGGTTATTTGGGTGGAGGAGATCAAGAGAGAGGCCTAGCCTAGTCATATAAACTGGGAAGCCATTAGCAAAAAGAGATAAGAAGTTAAAGCCATGGAAATGGAAGAGAATATCCAGAAAGTGGGGTGGAGTCAGTCCATGGTTTCCAGGATTTTTTCACAGTGAATGAGAATTCTTGGTAGTGAAAGGATTGACCCATGCTTCAGTCTTCAGTAACCCCATACTTTATTAGGGCTTGCCTCCTCCTTCAGTGTAGCACTAGAACGTTAAGATGATTTATCCAGTTGGCCCAAAATGATTCTGCCTTGTCATTAAATCATTCTCTTTTCTCACTTTTTTAAGTACCCTCCAAACCACCAGAGTGAAATCTATTTTGTATAGAGATGTATCTGTCTTTTCCCCCCTCCCCAAATATTTCAAAAGATTTTAAAAGGAAAGAAAATAACCATATGCTGCTTCTGAATGGTTTTGAGCTCATTCTGATTTTCAGTTATTTACATTAGTGAGTTTATTTTGGCTGATGATGCTACAGATAATTTTAGTGTCAGAACTTTGAGTAGGTACATAAGGGAATATCTGAGAAATATCTCAGAAGTAAAAATGATTTACTTCTAAGCCTTCTCAGAGGAAGATGTAAAAAAGACTTTCTGAGATTTCTTTTCCCCGACTGTGTTATTCTTTGTTTCATGTCTTAGAGATCGTTTTTCCTCAGTTCCTTGTGTTAATGTTGTTGCCCATTTACATGTGTAACAGGTAAGTATGGATTTTCTTTCCTCAGGGGCCACACTGTGAAGGCAGTATGTGAGTCATTTCACCTGGCCAAAGATTCTGGTTTCAAAGTTGTGGCTCATATGATGCCTGATCTGCCAAATGTTGGACTAGAGAGAGACATTGAACAGTTTATAGTAAGTATTACCTTAAACCAGGCTAATTTCAAATGCCTCTGCATGCTGCTTCTTCCTTCTCTGCTCTTTTTGGTTATTTAGTGTTGATTTTCCCCCCCATTATTAAAACAATGCATTCTCATTATAGAATAGTAGAAACACAGAGAAAGAGGAGTCACTTACAGCTCCAACACCAAACAAAACCCTAATATTTTAATTACTGCCCATTCAGGACTTCGTTAGGCTTAGGCTTTTTAAATTGAAGTATTACCAGTTTTTGATATTGTAAATAACACTGTAGGTAAACAATTTTATGTCTATAACTTTTTGTACTATTTAGGATTATTTCTTGAGGATAAATTCCCCAGGGTAGGAACGCCAGGTAAAAGTGTAAATACTTTAAGAACCTCACCATATTACTTAGTTGCTTTTCAGAGAATTGTCACAGTTTACACTAATTTCAGCAAGATTATCTTATTCCCCCAAACAGTTCTCTCCTATTTGTTTTTTAATATAAATACACATATATATATGTGTGTATACACACACACACACACACACACCCGTGATATTTTTATGTTTGCTAATTTGATGGAGAAAAGGATAGTTTCAACTTGCATTTTATAATAGTAATTTTCATATTTGTATTTAATTATAATTCTTTCATTTTTTTGGATTTGTATTTTTGTTATCTAATTACTCTATTGAATATGAGTATTTTTAATATTAATTTCTATGAACTTCCAGGTTAGGACATCACAGATTTATTGTTTTTAATATTTGTTAACAAACATTTTCCCTAACCTGTCTTTGGCTCCTGTTGTCAAATCTCACTTGCTTGTTTGATGATTTAGTCATATGCTTCTAAGCTTAGAGCTACCTTTCTCTTCCAGAATTTTATTAATCAGTGAAAGAAAATATTGTTTTCTTCTTGCCTTTCCTTAGCATCTTCAAAATATAGTATTCTCTCATTCACAGTGGGTGTGTTCCAAGATCCTCAGTGGATGCCTAAATCCATAGATAGTACTAAACCCCATCTGTACTATGTTTCTCTTATATGTACATGCATATGGTAAAGTTTAATTTATAAATTAAGCTTAGTAAGAGATTAACACCAATAATAGAACAGTTATAGCAATATGCTGTAATAAAAGTTGCATGGATGTGGTCATTCATTGCAAGGAATTCCTTGCTGGAGTCTTCATATAGAATCAGTGCTTTCTAACACAACACATTCCTGTCAATCTGTTTTTGTCTTCTACCCACAAATTTAGTGCCTTTTCCATTTTAGCTAACCACTTATCACACACAGTGATCATAACTTTTGCAGTTTGAGGTGCAACAGCAAAACTAGCATGAATTTCTTTTTCCTTCTTCATAGTTTCAGTTAGAAGATTCATTCTTACTATAGATCTTAGCAGCCAACAGCCGATTTGATAACTGAGATGGCTACTAAGTGACTAATGGGTGGGTAGCATATGCAGTATGGATACACTGGACAAAAGGATGATTCATTCACATCTGGGCAGGAGATATCACACTAAGAACAGCAAGCAATTTAAAACTATTTAAAACTAACCAATTGTTTATTTCTGGAATTTTCCATTTAATAGTTTGGATCGTTAATATTTCAAACTACAGGTAACTGAAACCATGAAAAAGCAGAATCACAGATAAGGGGGACTACTATAAAGAATAGTTCATAATATTGCAGAGACAGCCCTTCATGTAAACAGATTAATCTGCTTGTTTGTAATCTTTTTAGAGAAATCCACAGGGAATAAGAGCAGACCATATGCCTTTTCTAACTGCATCTCAACAAATGAGTGACAACATAGAGCTAAAAAGAGAAGTATGATTTCTCTTTAAAAACAATTCTCTGCAAAATTCACTTATGTTACTTTACAATAAAAAAATTCTACAAATCGATCAGAAAGAACAGCCAGCCAGTAGGAGAGTAGAAAAAAAGGAAGTTGAACAGTTACTTCACAAATAGGATATTCAAATAGCACAATATTGTTTAATCTTATATTTCTTAATCCTATAATGTATATAACTTTTTTTTCCCTCACTCTGGAATATTTCGGGAAATTCTCCATCCCACATGTAGTGCAGTTTCAGAGTGATATATCTTAGCATGAGTTTTTAAATTAATTGTGCTAGATATTGAAGGACCCTGTCATTGGGGAAATTTCTTTGTACTCTGTTGGTCCTTTGGTGCCCTTGGGGAATTGGTTTGAGGAACCCCTCCAGATAACAGAATCCACACATGTTCAAGTCTATTGCATAAAACGACATGGTATTTGAAGATTACTTATAAATAATACCTAATACAGTATAAATGCTGTTCTCTCTCTGAAGGAATTAATTATGGTTAGTTTTTTTGTAAGTTTTATTTTCCTTTACGTGATGCCTCAGTTTTCCTCAAGTTCCTTTTTTTTCCTTTTTGTTTTGGTCTGGCCTTCATGCTCTAGGTTTGTCCCCAAGTTTCTGGTGATCCTTAGCCAAGTCATGCTTTAAAAGTGAGGAATTGAAAAACCAAGTTGCAAGCTCTATGTAACTAGCTGTTGGTGTGCCTGCCTCACTGAAGGATATTCATGTAATAAGCTCTCCTTTTTTCAGGGAATTCCCAAATGTCAGTCCTCTTATTTAAGGCTATTTGATTGATCCGGAGAGGAACTCTCTAACTTCCTGCTTGGGGGTGGGTGGTATGTAGGTCACAGAAAACTGGCTGTGGCATTCAGGGATTAGGGCAGAGGATCTACCAGTCAGTGTGCTGGCTTTCATTTAATCTCCCTGTTGTCACCTTTGATCTTCACCCAGTCCTTTCTTTCTACCTGGAATCTCAAAGACCAGCAGCTTTCCATTTCTCCAGGGAACAAAAAGGCAGGTGCTTACCTGTATCAGAAGGGCTAAACAATAAGGGACAAATCCCTCCATGTACAGATATTGATCAAGTGCTCTTTCATCCTGCCCAGTTCCTGTCTGAGTCTACCTTCGTTCCTCTATCACCTAACATGTAAAATCAAGATAAGAACAAATTGGCAGTGCAAAATCATGGAAAAGAAAGTGCCTGGTATCTCCTTGCTACTTGCCAAATAAAGAAATAAGGCAGCCAGCTGGGATGATATAGTACAGGAAATGACTGTCAAAGTAGACGAATTAGATGTATTGCTCAGTGTCCAAATAACAAATGGACAGTATGTATCCCAGGTTAGGGATAGTACCAGCTGGCCTGAGGACAGAACAGTCTTATCCAGGGACTGGTACACTTTTTCTGTGAAGGTCCATATAGTAAACATTTTAGATTTTATAGGACAAATGATGATCTCTGTCATAACTTTTTAAAAGTTTAATAATGGAATATACTTCATTGTTTAAACGAAGATGCAATCTAGAGGTAAAGGCAGCATCGAATAAATTATCAGTATCCTGATGTTAAGAAAGCAGTAATATAGAATTTAATAGGATTTCTTTTTTAAGTGATACATTTTGTATTTGAAGATCAGGAAAGCCTCTCTGAAGAACTGACATTCAAGCTAAGGCCTACAGATTAGCTAGATAAAGAAAAATTGGTGAACTTTCCAGGCAGAGAAAATTGCCTCTGAAAGTCAGAAAGGCAAGGTGGTGAGGATTGCATGAGATGAGATTACAGCAATAAGCAGCTAGATTAATGAAGGTTTTGTAATCCAGCACATGCTTTGCTCCAGTGAGCCTATAAAAATAATGACTTTCTATTCTCTCTGAATCCCCTCCCTTGATAGAAAGGAAAGGCAGTCAAAAGGTAGGTAGGTATGTGTGAGGCTGGCCCTTAAAACTTAACCATGGTCTCTCTACATAAACAACGCAGAAGTAATTTTCTGTTCTCTATTCACAGGAGTTTTTTGAGAACCCTGCTTTTCGTCCTGATGGTTTGAAACTTTATCCGACCCTGGTGATTCGTGGAACTGGGCTTTATGAGCTATGGAAATCAGGAAGATATAAGAGTTATTCTCCTAGTGACCTGATTGAATTGGTAGCACGGATCCTTGCCCTTGTGCCTCCATGGACTCGAGTGTACCGAGTGCAAAGGTAATGTTAACTTCTTTGGCAGAAATAATCAGTAACTACTCTACCTTTACAATTTCTAATGAGAATAGTCTGATTTCATGTGAGGGGTCGAATTTTTTTAAGTTAAAAATGGGACATCTGGAATGCTGTCTGTAAGTAGAGAGGGATGGAAGTGAAAGGATACCATGTCCAAGCCACTTTGCCAATGTCATGTATACTTATGTATTCCTCTCTCTCCGTTCGTGAACCAGGAGATAGAGTTATAATGGTAAATGGGCATGATGTTTTATTCCAGGAGTTTAAGATCTACAACAGGGTTTCCGTCTCCAGGTCTGCTCCAGTTTAGGTACAGTAGTGCGTGCTGGAGGTGGAAACGTAGCCATGTGTTTGGTATTTCTGTTCTTGGCCTCTAAATATAAAAAAAGGATAGCAGCTATCACTATTTGTAGATATTAATGTAAATGTGGATAGTGTAAAGGAAGTCATCTTAACTTTTTTTTTTAAATGGGAGAGAAAAACTAAGCTCTCATTTTCAATCATGGGCCTTTTTAAAAAATGTATTTACTGGAAATATAACACTGAATAAAAATTTTAGAAGCCATAAAATTACCTATTTACCTATAGTTTTAACAAAACCAATTCTGTATTTTCTGGTCATTTAGGCACATTTCTACCACCCTGCCTAAAGCCATCTGGATTTAAGGATTACAAGTACAGTGCTCCTCCCTTATCTTTAGGGATTAGTTCCAAAATACCCCATTAGATGCCTGAAACCATGGTACTAAACTCTATGTCTGGCATGTTTTTTTCCTACTCATACACCCCTATGATGAAGTTTAGTTTATAAATTAAGTACAGTAAGTGATTAACAACAATAATAATAAAATAGAATGATACACTGTGATAATAGTTATTTGAATATTACATTATTAACTAAAATAAAGGTTACTTGAACACAGGCTCTGGGATGAGACAGCTGATCTGATAATGGAGACGGCTATTACGTGAATAAGGAGTGGGGAGCATATACCAGACAGAGGGATGATTCATGTCCTGGGTTTCGTGAATGAAGGGTATGGCACTAGTGGCACACAGTTTAAAACTTTTTAATTGTTTATTTCTCAAATTTCCCATTTAATATTTTTGGACCAAGGTTGACTGTAGGCAACAAACCGCAGATAGAGGGGGAGCTGCTGTGCAAGGCCAAAAGGAGAAAAACAAGTGCACGTTCATACGCTGTACGCTGCAACTAGTATCTAGAGAGCACAAAAATTGCATTACTAATAATATAAAATAATGACTACTGAAAACAAGCAGAATTACTAAAGGAAAATTACCAAGGATATAAAATAATGGAGTTGCTTAAAGATCGAAGGAAGTTTGTTTATACCATATTTCTGCCACAACATTTATTTCTTAAATTTTTTAAATCATTGGTCTAACTTAAGGTTCTAAATTGCCAATGTAATAAATTTTTTAAAATACACTTAAACATACTAAGGAGATAATGAATAGAAAATTCAGCACTCAAAATTGTTTGCATTTTGCTTTCTCTTTTTCATCTTTTCTGGAACAGTTCAGTCCAAAAGACATTAGGAAGTGCTGAACAATGCAGGATGAGAAGGTGTGCTTGTGGAGGAGGCAGTGGTGTGGTGTAGGTTGTTGCGGCCCGAATATGATAAAATGGACATTTCTCTCAGAGGGCTGATCTAACATAGGATGTCTGAGCTGAGTAGGGTAACAAAAACAAAAGGTTGGTTACTTTCAGGGGGTTGATCTAATAAGTTGGTAATAAGGATAATGTGAGCTAGGGTTTTTATCTGAAAAGGAAACTACAAATGCACAAAAGGAGAAAATCAGAATGTACTCCATGGCCTTTAAGAATAGGAATAAATATAGTGTGTTTGTACTTGCACACATGCGTGTCTTTTTTACAGTTTATTTAATGCCACATCTTTTGCATTTTTGTGTTTGTAGGTGATTTCATTCTCTAAAATGACCCTGAGTGTAGTAATGAAGTGTGTAGTATTCCTAAGTGCAGGCAAGCTATGATGTGCACAGAGTGGAAAAGAGTAACATGAAGAAATGATCGCTGACCAATGTGAATATCATCACTAATAGTACAAATCATAGTTGTGTGCCACTTGATGGGCATGTATTAAAAACATAGCAAAAAAACATAGCCAAAACTCCATAATCTGAATCTTATCTTAGGGAAACTTCTGACAAATCCAAATTGAGGAACTTTCTAAAAAATAGCTGGCCTGTAATCTTCAAAAGTGAGAGGATCAAGAAAGAGTTCTCCTTTGAAGGAGACTAAAGAGACATGAGAACTAAATGCAACACAAGGTTCTCACTTACTGGATCCTTCTGCTATAAAGGACATTTTTATGTAAGAGAATAAATATCCTAGTCATAGGAAATATTTAAAGTACTCTATTGGGACATCTTGTTCTGAATTTACTTTCAAAGAGTTAAGGAAAATCGTCATTTGTACCCCACTTGAGACCTTTCTATAACTTTGAGATTGTTTCAGAAAATTTAAATTAATACACTAGCAAACAAAGATGCAAAAAGTAGTATTAACAAAGAAGGTTTTTGCTTTTAACTGACTTGGGCAACCAGGTGGAATGCCGGAGGCACTTGCCTGGCTTCTGTTACTTGTAGTGAGCCCCCACAGACATTTTCCCCACCAGGGCCAATGTTGTGGCTAGACCAGCTCTATGGTTCTTATGGCTGCAGGTTACACTTCAGACAAACTATCAGGGGACTCCAAAGAACAAGATTTATTATTCACAGGGCCTAGAGGGTACCCAGTAAGCCCAAGGAGCACACAGCAGGTTTTGGGGGTGTTGAGAGTGGGTTATTTAGGGTTTTGTGGGTTCACAGTTTATTGGCTCATTTAAAGCATGACAGTGGGAATTAGGATGCAGGAAAGGAGAAATGGGGTTACTCAGATGGTCAGTTATCTAGGTTACCCAGGACTTTCTGAAAGAGGGAACTTCATGGGTTAGGGAGGCTTAATTCCTTCTCTGGTTGTTGTGCTGGTGGTTGTGTCATACAGCTGGCAATATGTTTATTCAGGATGGAAGTCTTCTGAAATGGATGCCTTAGATATCAAGAACTTAATGTCAAGCACTCAATCCATACTGTCAAAAAACTTAATGTCAGGCACTTACACTAAAGGGAAAGCAGACAACAGTAAAGGTAATACCTCCCTGCATGGCAACAAATATCACAGACTAGACAGAAATTTCACAGCCATAGACACCATAGTTTTCTTATCAAAAATAACAAGGCAGTCAGATGAAAATTTGCGTTCTCCTCTTCCATTTTCAGTTTTAAATTTCTTACTGCTATAACCAGTGAGTCAAAAGCAACAAAGGCATTGCTGTAACCTTAAAAGCTTAATTTTATAAACTATGATCTATCACTATGGGACATTGTCCTTGCCTACCACCAACTGAGAAAATAAGGACTTTAAGGAAGCAAGAGCAGCAAATACAGTCTCTATAGAAAAAGTGTAAAGGTTCCTGACAGGAAGAATTAAGAACGTGTTGAACGATGAGGAAGGCATGATTATGGATAACCAGCATGAGGCTAATTAAAGAAACCTCCCTGTTCTCAGTTCTTCTATTATGACCCTGGTATAGCTCTCCCTGGAGAACTGGCCAGTAGAAGAGACCCCCAGTTCCAGTTCTAGGAGGCCAGACTGTCAAGTAGTTCTTTATCAATATGTAACTCAAAAGGTTTATGCAGGACAAGTGGCACAGGTGGATATAGGGTTAAACGACACACTTTACAGATGTGTGGCTGAATTAGAACTTCATGGAATACGTACTGTAAAATAACAGGTAAAATCTCTTTTAAAATGTGGAATTAGGAATGTCCTCAGTGAATTTGAGGACAGTTTGCTGTTTGAAGATAGTGATGACTCAGTTCCTAACACAGTAAATGCCTTTGGTGGAGAGAGTCGTTGGTATCTAGCTGAGGTATTCGATTTTCATGCTCTGGGGCTCGTAATTTACTTAACTTTGAATGTGATTGTTGTCTAGGTTTTTATCTTTATGGATTTTTCACTTTATTTTTTTTTTTTTTTATGTTTTCAATACAGCTATTATCGTTTTACAAGTTTCCATTAGAATTCTGGTGGTTTGTTTGTTTATGTAGCTTATTATGGACTAATGTTAAATGTATATAACATTTGTTTTTCTATTAGGATGGGCAGAATTCCTTCAAATATGTTACTTAATGTTTTGTTTTAAATATTACTGAATTATTGGTATGACTACCTGCAGAGGAATTCATTCTTATTCATTCTATTTTGCTACTTTTCACCCATTTTATTTACATATTTTTTTTGTATATACTACATAAAAAAGGTTTCAAATTAATATTGACTTGCTTTTTGTTAACACTAATCACTGAAATTTTAGGCTAGACTTTTGCATTGCTAAGGTGTATGTGGTGTGATGCGTTTCTGCTCTGTACTACCATTCATTAAGCCCAATACATTTCTTCTTGATCATGTGATTTTATACTTTTTTCAACAGACTTTGTAGAATATTACTAATTGTCCAGAAATTATATTTTGTTCCTAATTTCCAGCTATAGTACTATATTTATATGAACAAAATATTTTTTTCTATAAAGCTACTTTAAAATCACTTTCAATATATATATTAATAATAGCCTTGCATTAGTTTTTCAGAAATTTCCTTGTATAACTAATTGATATGAGTCTTTACACAACAGTATACTTTATACATTGGCAAACATACTACTTGCAAATTAGTATATGGAACTGTTTTTTGTTCCATTTCTTATTAAAGACAATGATCTTCATAGTTATAACTTTAATGGCAGATAGTAGTTTAGCATCTTAATTTGTCCTATTCAGTGAACTGTGTCTTTATGTTGGACATTTAGGTTGCTTCCAGGTTTACTTTTTAAAAAATTTTTAAGCATCCTGGCCTCCACTAGGAGTAAAATTCATGTACATAGAACTTGAATTAAGTAATCTGTTAGAGCAGTATAATCTAGAAGGGTTGCTCATGATAAAAGGTCTAAGCTTCTTTAATTATTATGCCTTCTGGAACAAGGAAAATATAAATGAATGTTTTAGCTTTTGCTATGTATATGGATATTGTTTTCCAAAAGGATTATATAAATTTAGAGTATATAAATAGTTCCTGGTTTTATCACAACCTCTGTGGATATGGATGATTATATTTTTTATTTTATATACTTACAAGTATTAAGTTGCATTTTCCTAGTTACAGTAAGGATTAACACTTTTTCTATGTAACCAATTATTTGTGTTTCTTCTTATATCAGTTGAATTTGCCAGTCATGGAATTTAGATCATATAGGAGACACTGCTTTTTATTGAGATAGCTCAAAAAAAAAAAAGTTGTACCTTTATCTTTCAGAGGGCTTTTGAATTATCTCCCCTTTTCTGCACAAATAAGACTAGGGAACCAAAAAGCCATGTCCACTCTCACATAGTATATTTAACACTTAGTAATAATTTGGTAGTTGTGTTCTGGTAAAATAGCTTCATATCTACAGATCTGTGCAAGAGAAAGTTGGGTATTTAGACAGTGTTAAGAAACCTTCTGATTTGGGAAAAGAGAATCACAGTGTTTTGATTCTGCATTGTTTCTTCCAGCTTCATTTTTTAAACTTTTAAAGCAATTCTGAGAATGTAGAAAACTGATATTTGTCTAATTCGAAAGTTGGTTATATTTTACTTTAAAGAAACCATTGGCAAAAGAGAAAAGCCTCCTTTCAGAGTATTTAATACAGGCAAGTTTAATAATTATAGTTTATTTTTAAGGTATAGTAAAGGGAAATCGTGTATCTTTGTGATCTGTACATTTAGAAAATCTGGCTATTTTACCTATGACAGCTACCAATTACAGGCAATATATTTAGTGTTGACTAGTGAACCTAAATGGGTACATGGAGAAGATACAGGTATCAGAAAGGAGTAATGGGAAGGAAAGTAAGAGGGAAGATATTTCAAGTGAAAACAATGTTTTATATGTGCTTTTTAAAAAAGTGCTATATTTTACTAATAGATAACTTGATATTTTCAATTGGCAATTTTCCCCACCTTACCCTCTTTTTTTTTCCTTAACTAAGTTACACTTATTTTATGACAGTTGAGTTAATGACATCTTACTGGGTATTTTTATGAAGCAGCATCCTAAAAGATAATTCTGTATTGCAGGCGTGAAGGCATGAAGTCGGTGATTAAATGTAAAATTCTGTCCAGAGACATGATAGAGCCACACTAAACTGCCACTGCCCACAGGCTATTTGACAGCTGTCTTCCTGCCTTGATGTGATATTTAAATCACTGCAAAGCATTAGAAGAATACCAATTTGCATCCAACACATGCTTCCAAAGCATGAGAAACTTCAGACCAAAAAGCTCTAGACATCACTTTGAAAGGTTTTCAATGAGCAAAACACAAATATGAACACCTCTAAGCTTGAAATGGAAAAGTGAATATTCTCAGATGTCCTCACATCAAACCAAGAACGTGAAAGGAGATTGAAACAAATTGAGAAACCTAAAAATTTTAACTCCTACCTAGTTGGATGTAGCAAGTTCAGATGGTCAGTAATCTCACCTGGGATTTGAACTTCTAGAAGACTGTAACAATGTCTTTTTATCTTTACATATTCCAGATTGTTAGCACACTACTTTGCACATAGAAGATGTTCAGCACGTAGTGAATTATCTCCCTTGATTTTCAGTGAAAAAGATTTTATCACTGAATGGAGACTGGCACATTTCTGTTTCTTAATAAGGAAAAACTCCCATTTGCTATACATCAGACATGTCATTGCCAAAGACCATTAAAGTTATGTTGCATTTTTTGTAGTGACATAAATTTAAAGACATTTATGAACTGTCAGCATCATCATAAAGCCTTGTATTACCAAGTCTTCACTGACTTGTGCTTTTATGGTAATCAGAGCCACCTTCAGGGACATGCAACCTCTCAAGATGCTCTCCTCTCACCATCTTGAGATTAATAATTTTTTAACAAGAAGCCTCCGTTCTCATTTCACACTGAGCCCCACAAAGTATTAGCCAGCTCTGCTAATAATTCTGCTTAGCACTGTGATAAAACCTATTCCCTAGAGAGTTCCATTGCAAATTTTAATGTCTTATAAAAGTACTGGTTAATTATTAAAATATTTGTAGTTTATCTTTCTTTTCCTTCCCACTGTCCCTTCCCCTCACCAGTGGAGACAGTGCCATAGGGGTGTTGACAGCAGCATGCCTGGCATCTGAAGAAATGGAGAGTACAGGTAGGAAGTGCAGAGGTGGCAGCTAGAGTAGTTGGAAGATTGGTTACATTGAACAAATAAGTGATTTAGCAAATAAGTGTAATAAACATAAGAGCCAGATTTCTCACTGCTTGAAGGGATTTACAAATATTGAAAGGTGGAAAGCTGAAAGGAATACCGAGGCACTGGATCAGAATTGTAATTATCAGCAAGAACTTGTGGGCTTTTTAAATTTATGTATAGAAATAGTAATAGATACATGTTTATCTGATTGTCATGTAATTAATACAGTATTTGTGATTGATTTTATGGTAACTATGTAGCATGGTTTATGTGTATGTATATAGGAATATGACTATATATACAAGTATGTTTATATATACATGTATTTCTTAGTTCTGTACACTGAGAGGGTCTAGAGGAAATGACACTTCAGTAGTAATGAGCACAGCAAGTACCCAGACCTCAGTTTCTCAGTAACACCCTTTGCTAAAAGGAATCAGGGCTGCTTGAAAAAATGGCCAATTGCAGGGCTGGGACAGTAAACATACAAGCTAAACTTAAAACAGCTGTTTTCTAGAAAATAAGGAAATATTGAAAGAATGATGAGGACATGTCACAAGGACCCAGAAGCCAACTGAATTCATACCCATAGGCCAGGTATAATTTAAGCAACAAAATAATATGTTAATATTAGATTACAACATTGACTAAAATAGAAATCCATGGGTTCCTAAATAGAGAAGGGAAAACTCTTCCTTTTGATAATGGGCTCTACTAATAAACCCAGATGGGGTGATAAATATAATCACCATTTAATAGCCATTGTAGGGAAGGTGATACAGACAGGAATCACTGGTGGATACGAGACTGGTAGTTGGAGGGTTGATGAAAGAGAGTTAGGATGTCGATAGGATACTGTGTACTTGTTTCAGCTCTCATACTATAAATGCTGTCCTTTTAGCAGTCTTTTTAATAACACATTGTTTACATTTTTGTGCTTTTTGTTGATTTTGCTGTTTAAAAGTATTGTGATGGTGTTGTGTCTTTCCAGTGTTCCTATACACAGACAGGTCGTGATGTGCCTTATAAAGAAAATAGATGGGTAAATAAGTTTCATTGAGGCATAAATTTTAGTGCTCTTGGCCACAAGTGCAATATTAATCAGTTATATATTAAAGTGTCTTTAAACAGAAACACAAAGCACTTATGTATTGGTCAGTTGAAAAAATGCAACTGAAGCCTCATAGAAACCTAACCCGGCATTTTCTCTAGGATCAGTGCTTCAGTATTTGCTGATTCAGTGTTCACAGCATCTTTATAGATCATACTTGCCACTAATAAGAAGCGAATGTATCTGTCATATAATGGTACTAACATAGTGACTGCAGTTTTATTGGTTTATATAGCTATGTTTTACATTTTAGTTTTAAGTTGTAGAAGTTCATGTATTTGTGAGTTATTCATAAAATATTTCAGAGGAAAAATGGCATTTAGGCGACTTTAACTTTGGCTATGTCACTCTCTTTAAATTCCCTGGTGTGTCATCTCAAAGAATTTTGGCTTTTTATTGCTTTATAGTATCTTTATGGAACTGCTGGCTTCCAGAGCCTGTAGTTTTAGTTATTAGATTCAGTAAGTGAAGTAGCTAATTGTATTTACTTAACATTTGGAGGGATAAGTAAAAAGAAAAGGAAAAGATTCAAGCAAATATGAGAAGAACAGATAATTGGTGTATTCTTCCTCTTCTCATCAACCAAATATTAGACAAAACAAATTAGGGACTTATCTTTGAACAGAAAGCAGATGTGCTGAGCATGTTCTTTAGATTTTTTTTTAACTGTTTAGGTATTGATTTTTGTCTGAAAGAGGGTGTTCAGGGCTGCCAAAATGAAACTTATAATTTTAATTTTTGGTTGAAGCATCCTTGATGCCTGGCACTTTATACTGTATTAATGCCAGGCAATAAATTTTACCTCCTCTGATCATTAGGCAAGCTGTTATTCCTCTAATGCAGAGTCACTACCAATTTAGATTTTGGGGAAAAGGAGAAAAAAAGTGTATTCTTTGTTGTTGGCTAAGCCAGGCCTTTGGTTACTTGTCATTCAGCAGCTGTAAACAAATTGGCTTTTGTATTTTTTTAAAAGGTTTTTTTAGTGTAAATGTCTTTAGCTAAAAATCATTACTAATGGTTATTTAGTAATTAAATAATCAAATTAAAACACATGGACATTTGTTTTGCCCTTTTGGAATCTTATAAAGTGACTTTTATTAGGTGTTTCTCACAAAAACCCTGAGTGGTAGGTGAAAATCATAATTTCATAGATGGGATAGCTGAGGAATAGAGAAGCTCTGAACCTTGCTTCTTAGGAATATTCAGCCTCTCCTTTTCTAGTCTGCATTGTAGGTTTTTTTGTTTGTTTTCTTTTTTTCTTTTTTAAATATTCCTGCCCTACTGCTGTAGAGAATGATTTCTATTTTGCAACAGCTGATCTTTTTCTCCTACAGAGATATTCCAATGCCTTTAGTCAGCTCCGGAGTGGAGCATGGTAATTTGAGAGAACTGGCATTTGCAAGAATGAAAGACCTTGGAATACAGGTAAGAGTCTGACTATAACTACTGATATCAAACTAATCTGAAACAAAAGAATTTTGATACTGTCACACTTAAACTTACGAGTTTTGTCAAAAGGCTTTCATATATTGAAAACATTCTTACTGTGTAACATGTTAAAGTTGAAGCTAGTAGTTGCAAAGGTTGCATCCCATCCATTCCATCCCTTACACTCCTCTCCTTTCTTCCAAAAGAATATAGATCTGTTGATTTAATTGTTGGTTTGCATTTTCAACCTGGGCTCTGCTTTCTGAGATTCTGATTCACTAGGTCTGGGATGGAGCTGTGGGATGTTCTCAGGCACAATACAAATATGGACAACACTTTGAAAGCCATCATTTGGAGGACTACATATTGTGTTTATGGACTTAACCCAAGAAATTTTATTCTTAGCCAAATTGGAGAAAATATTTCAGAAAATTGTTTGTCCAAAGGAGTTTGCAAACATTATTGGTCTTTCCTACCTATTTCCCAAAAATGAAGTACTTTAAATTCTAAAAAAAAACAGCTAATGTATTTATAGTAATTAATAGCACCAAACAAGATTGCCTGCTCTGTTCCCGAGTCTTCCCCTGTCCTTGATCTCCATCTCCTCTCTCCTCTGAGAATACCACTACCAAGTGATTGACCTGGCATGGTTATCCTGATAATGCACCATCTTGCTATTGTCTTTAACCCTGCATCACTCACAAACCTTGATAGTCTCTCAGTAACTGCGATTGAGTCTTAAAGACTGGAATTCCATCATAGCCAAAAGACATCATTCACATAGGCAATGTCTTTACCAGAAAATAAGCACACACACAAACCACTGCCTTTTAAAAAGCATCCCCCCCCAAAAAAAAAGTATGCAAGAGTGCATTTAGAGCATGTAACTATAGTACATTCACATGCAAGCTACTATATAGAACTGTTAGAGTTAAAAGACAATGTATAAATGTGATAAGACTTATTATAGAGGCTTATGATCCTACTTTGCTATACAATTTTATTGAGTTCATGGAATCCACATCAGCAAAGCATTATTATCTTAGACTGGTTTGGTTCCTGGAGTAAGGAAATATCTTTGTTTTTATAGGACTGAATAATGAGTTTTTTTTTTACCCATGGAATTCTGTACATAATGACAGTCCTTCATAAATATACTAATGGTAGTACAGCATACATGACATCACTAAATTTCCTAGGTTGATCTTTTCTCACTGGTGGAAGCGTTAGAATCCTGAAAATAATTTTTAGTTTGTTTTATAGGGAAAAATATACCATAGGACATATAATGGAATACTGTAAAGATTTTGTAATTATAAATGCCAGCCTGTATAGCATACAGAGAGCAGTATCACTCTCTGGGAAAGTTACAATGCACAGTAGCGGATTAAATCTTTAAAAGAATTACGCAGAAGTGATGCACATTTTTTCCTCTATACCAGTATTTCCTGAATATATTACCATGGGATCCCTTACTCATGTATCATCAGTTAATATCCCAGGAAACCACTACCTAACAGAACATTATGAAGTCTGTTTCTTCAAACTAAACCAAACTTCAGGATCATTACAGCTTTAGTGACAAATAATTCTTTTCATGGAAACTACTAATACCCATAATATTCATTTGCTATTTAAAAAAAATAAGACTCCTTGAGTTTTACCTAGAAGCTTAAATGTCCAGTCAGCGAGCACATTTCTCAGGGTCTCTTGCAGCATTTTATGGCCATATAATTAAATTTAGGCCACATGACTGAGGCTGGGCTGATGGCATTTATACGAAGTAGCATTTATTTTTAAAAAGCCTATGTAGCATTCACACTGGGTTGTGGAAGAAGTGAGAGTTGCATTGTATATGCTTGGCCATGCAGACTAGGCATTGCATCCATATCATCTGCAGGCAGTTCTGTGTCTACTAGGGAACCTTAAAGAGCCATTTGTGACTGATTCAGATTATATAATACATGGGTCTCAAGGTCCCTTTTTTCTTTCTTCCATTCTCTCCTCCCTTCCTCCATCCTTTTTCCACAGTGCTGTTCTCTGAAAAAAAAAAAAAGAAAGAAAAAATCTTCAGCATCTCTCTGACATTTCTAAAGTGATACAAATATAATGATGCTAAACATATTAATGCCAGAAAATGGTGAAGGTTCTTAAAAATTAGGAATTTGCCTTTTACTCTTGTGTGTACATAGTTTTGGATCGCACTTTCAGATACAGATATATCAGTTAGATCCCCTGGGTAAAACTTATCAGATTTTAGGACATAAATTTCTTCCAATATTATATATTGATCTCCTTTGAATTCTAAACTTATTTTAAAAGCAATATTGTACTAACTTCATACATTTCCATTCCATATTCCTTATCTTCAGATTTATTAAAGACAGCTTCATTTTTAAATGCAGGGTTTTTTTTTTAATCCCAATGTAAATTATGTCCAAACTTAATTTTGAGCCCAGAGTTTGGAGGTGTAATTGCTCTCCTCCCCCACTTTTTTTTTTGGCAGTGTCGAGATGTAAGAACCAGAGAAGTTGGAATTCAAGAAATTCATCACAAAGTACGGCCATACCAGGTTAGTATCTTCATTTTATAGAGAGAATGGATCTTGCTCATAAATTTTGTCAAGCTGGTACCCACACCCTCTTCCAGTGGGACTAAAACCCAGAAGTTAGTGAGTAAACCAAGAGCAGAGTCATCGTGGGTCAGATACATATATCAAGCCAGGAAAGCCCAGAATAAGAGTGGTGGACTCTAGAAGAACCATGCTAGGAACATCAAGTCTGGACTTGAGATCAGCATTGGTCAGTAGGACTTCGTGCAGTGTTAGAAATATTTTGTAATCTGTGCTGTCCAGTGTAGTATCGGCCACCAGTCACACATTATTGTTAAGCAGTTGAAAGGTGATTAGTGCAACTGAGGAACTGAGTTTTTAATTTTAATTAATTCAAATGTAAATAGTCACATGTAACTAGTAACTACCTTCAGGTAGATCTAGATGTGATCTGCTTATCTCTTTGTGTACAAGTATTAAATTACTGCCCATTAGTGGTAATTAAATGATTGGCTCTTATTAACAGGTAGGGACTCCATGAAACTTAAGCCTAATGCCTGAAGGCATTCATTGTTAGTGATGAATTAACGTCTCCCCAGTATATCTTTAATGTCTAGCTGTGTGCACAATTTTCTGTGGGATTTAGCCTTTTTGTGGAACCCTATTTAAGAAAGGCTAGAATAGATGCAATCTGCCTTGACATTTCTGTCCTTGATGTGAATTATTCAACGTTTTTCACATTGGAACCTTTTGAGGGGAAAAAGTAAACTTAAACACAGTTAATTTTGCAAAATTCTTGTGCAGTACAGTTATTCAGCAAACAGTTAAGAAGGAAGATAAGTATTAGTCTGAATTTTCCAACTCTATGAATATGGTCTGTCCATTTTCAGAATAAATCTGTGCGTGACCATGCCCACATATGTAGGCTTGGCTTTTCTGTGGTATGCATATTGTCATAAATTGCTTATATTAATGCAAAGTATAAAGGCCACTTAAACAATGAGTTGAAGAATCAAAAGCCTCCCCCAAAGCCACTCTCCAGTGATTGGATTTTCTTTAATGTTTTGATCACATAACTAGGCATAATATTATAAAGGCCCTATGGGATGCCATCAAGGAACAAATGACCTGTGACACATTTCTTTCTCCCAAAAAGTAGTGGAGAAGGTAAGGACCAGAAAATGAAACCATTGAGGACCTAACAGTTCTGGGGCTCAGGGGTGCTCCCAAGAGCCTCACATGTGACATAGTATGTAATTTTACCTCAGAGACTTCTAATGGAGCATCAAAGGTTTAAAGGCATGGAAGCATTTCCTGAGCATTAATCTTGTAAGAATCTCAGGGTTAATGAGATTCACATATTTATGAAACTGTAAAATTGTTTTCCTTTTATAATAGTTCATGACAAGGCACAAACTCGTATCAGTGATATTCGAAAGTAGACAAGTAAAAAGAAACACAGTCCATGATTATTATTATTATTCTTTATCCCTAATCAGGGATATTAGCTTAAATACATATAATTATAAAAATGAACTTTGTTCTCTAATTTTTAAAAAGCTGTGTTTTTTTGTTAAACAGATTGAATTGGTAAGGAGAGATTATGTTGCAAATGGTGGCTGGGAAACATTCTTATCATACGAAGACCCAGATCAAGACATTTTGATTGGCCTCCTGAGATTACGGAAGTGTTCAGAGGAAACCTTCCGTTTCGAATTGGTTGGAGGTGTCTCCATCGTCCGCGAGCTGCACGTATATGGAAGTGTAGTCCCTGTGAGCAGTCGGGATCCTACTAAATTTCAGCATCAGGTATCCTGTATTCCGTTTCCATTTGACTGGAATTAAGAAATTGCCCAAAAGAGGGAAAGAGAAAAGTAATGGGGGAGAGGGAGGCAGAGGAAGAGACAGCGAAAGAAGGGGAAAGGGAAGTATAGAAACAGAGGAACCAATATTTTAGTTGCTCAGAGATAGCTTCTCTCCATATTGCCCCCTTTGGGTGTGACGGGGGAGGAGGAAGAGACAAATTGAGACTCAGTCAAGTGGATATAATATTAGATTGAATCATATGAAATGCTATTTTTGAAAGTTATAAATGGTTTAATACCAGCAATTTCGAATGATTCAACTATTATGGAATCAAAGGAGATGATAATGTGAGAGCATTTATGAAATAATTAAAGCACTTCATAAATGCAAGCTCTAAGGCATATAGTGGAACACTATTTCACTCCCCCAGACAACCTAAATAAGTAAATAAATAACTCTTAAATTTCAGGGAAATGACTTAGAGCCACTAATGGTGGATGTAGCATAGACCCCAAACTGGTGAATTACAAATATTGTGTGGTTTCAAAGCCTTTTAGAAATTGAAAGGATGACAGCTATTCCATATAAAATTAGATGCCCCAGACTTCATCACCTGGAGATTGCCTAGAACTTGTTTAAAAAGAGTCAGAAGTTGAGAGGCAGTTACCTTTTTTCTGTGAGTAGATTACATCACCTGCAAAATACCTTTTGGTTTTTTGTTGCAAAGTTTTCTGGGTTTTTTTTGTATTTTTTTTTAACTAGTCTCCAAGAGTGCACTTTTGATATAACTGAATGGTTTCTCTTTCCTTACTCCCATAACTGATTTTTTATCACTGTTGTTTTAACAAATAACTAAATATTAGCCTTCTTATTTATAGACCACTCTTAATGGCTTCTCCTTAACTCTCTGTCCCCATTGTCCCTTGTAGGGATTTGGCATGCTGCTGATGGAGGAAGCAGAAAGAATAGCTAGAGAAGAACACGGATCTGGGAAAATAGCTGTTATATCAGGTAAGTGGAGGAAGGCAAAGTTCATGATTTATTCACATATTTAACTTGGTACTACACTTAAAACTTCCTTAGGCTCTCTTACCCCTATTTATGTTCCAAACTAGACAGAACTGGGTAGTTAAGACTTGAGGTCAAACACAGAAAATTCCTATAAGCAATGTGGTGAAATGGAGCTTTCAGAAGCATTCCATCTGAGTGGCAAGGCCTGTATCCTGTCTCCTCACCATCTGTCTTAAGAGTCATCAGTCTGTCACACTAGTCGTTACTGTCTGTCACACTAGTCGTTACTGTCTGTCACACTAGTCATCATGGTCAACTATTCTCTTGTGCCTTGTGCCCAGTTACTTTGGGAAAATGAAGTTTGATGATACGGATCTAAGAAAAACCAATGTGGAGATTATCAAAATTTAGAAAATTAAAATATAATATTAGTTGTCTTTACAGGATGTTTACAGGGAGAGTTTCTTGTTCTTTAAATATTGTTCTCAGTGGCTTTGCTCTTGGGCTATCCCCTGGTTGGGAGTTTCCCCATACCTTATCTAGGACATCAGATAACTAGAGAAGCAGGCATGAAAACATTCTGGTACATGTGGAACAAGAAATAATGTATACACCCTTTTAGTTATCCTTAGTATTGCATCCTTACAAAATTTGCTAATTCAAAAGAACTTAACATGGTGAAAGCCAGGATCAAAATTTAGGTTATTTTCCTCCAGCATTTGTTTTCTCACAAGATGGCTGCATTCTTAAAGACAGGTTGTTCTTCTAAGAATATCATCTTTTTCTGAAATTGGAAGTTGAAATGATATTTTTTAAAAAAAAGTTGTTGCCAATCATATATCAGTACCCTTACCCAGGTTTTAATGATTATAATTATGAAAATGTAATGACCCAGGCTCAGTTAATCATTTGATCTGACTCTGGTTTTTGGCATTATTTAGACAGATTAATAAAGTATTTCTTAACATGGCCAGCTTTATAATTTTTTCTATTATTTTTAATCCCACTAAAGAAGAAAGAACTACATGAGGCTTACCTGATTAGTATTGATACGTATAATAAAAAAAATGTTTACCTCTCAATTGTTTAATCTCTGGTCCACATGCAACTCTGGAGGGTTGAGATCACTTGGAATTTCTAGCCTCTATTTCTAGAGCACTGTCAGTGTACTCGGCACAGTACTCCTCAAGCTTTAATGTGCTTGTGTATCACCTGGGGATCTTGTTAAAATGCAGATTCTGACTCATTAGGCCAGGGCTGGGGGCCTGAGAGCCAGCATTTCTAACCAGCTCACAGTGATACCTATGCTGATTATCTTCAGGCCGCACTTTGAGTAGCAGGGTTTTGGTATTCTCTTCTAAATATAGTATTCTCTTCCATTAAGGTAAGGATACTCTGTGACCCGGGCAGTGCCTGTACTCTCAAAGTCTGATGTGCAATCACGTGATTTTCTGGTATCTGTGGGAACCTAATCAGCCTTAGAATGGAGAGCATTGGTTTTCTATCATTTCTTCACATTATTTCATTTGCCTTCATAATCTCTCTCTTCTTTTTTTTTTTCTTTTTTTTTTTTTTTGAAATTGCATGCAGAAAGGGCCCCTGACTTACCTGAGGTCACATTTCAATTGTCCATAAGAGCTTTATTTTCTGCTTTTCATGAGCAGGGTGTCTTACTAAGTAGAAATGAGCATCCATACTCGTGCTAGCATTTTATCATAATCTAAATAATAGCTCAATTTCAGACCATCTGCTTATGTAATTTTTAAAATAATAAGAGTCTTGCTAAAAATAGCATTAGAAGAGCCTTTCTCTTACAATTAGACTACTAGATTTCTGTGCAGGGGGTTCCTTTTGGTCAGGGGATTTCTAAAGGAACATCCCTGGAAGGCCACCTTAGAACTAAAGTGAGTTCTGTGGGAGGAAGGAAGCATTACTTCCTGTCACTCTGGTCTATAAGCACAATATCGCTTTCTGTCAGGGAAGCACATAGGGCTTTGACTTTCCATTTGACTCAAGATGTGATCATTCAAATGAAAAAGCTACTACTTGTGATGTCCATTATTCATAACTTTAAGAAGAGCAGATTTAAAGTTTATTTTTATAACACATTGTTTATGTTTTCCTCTTGAATGTTTGTTCATTTTGATTTTGGTCTTTTGATTTCAATGAAGAGAGAGTGTGTGTGTAGTGTGTGTGTGCGCGCACAAGAGAGAAACAGAATTAGTTTTTGTAAAACTCAGTTATTCTCCATAAGTTGGTCCTTAGAACGAAAATCTCTTTGCGAAAGTACCAGTGTTTGTGTGCTTCATTTCTTCACAATACTTGATTAGATGTGGCATTTGGGGGTGGGATATGGTTCAACGTCTATTTCTACATTATCAGTAACTCTTCTTGTGATATTAGATAATTTTAGTTGATCTTCATGGACCTTTATTTCCTTACTAAAAACAATTATGGACTAGGTTATCTTTTTCTGTCTTTACAGTCCAGAATTCTGCCCCTTGGTATCTTAATTTCTTTTAGTTTTCAACATGACCAGTTTTTCTGCTAATTACATTTTATCTAGATTCTTTTCTGAAACCATGTTAGGAATCCCATTAGTTTCATCTATAGCCAATCTCATTCTCATTGTAGGTTGTGTACTTGACAATAAAAATGATGACAGTTTACCATAGGTAGCCGAATCCTCTTAGTGATTTGTGGACGCTTGTTAACTTCAGCCATTGCTGGTGGTACTTTGTGACCTAACTGTCCTACAATTTTTTCTGACCTCTTCCTCAGTTTGTAAATCCATTATTGTTCTGCTTCGTAGGCTTTTGTAAAACTCGTATACAGTGGTGGTCTAGATATTTTGCCCTGGCATAACCAGTACCTTGGGTAAGGAAGAGATGATCATTTATCATTCTGGTTACTGTAAATGCATTTATGTAGAATTTTTTTTAAATTACATTCTGATTCATTATGACTTCATCTTGCCAGCAGATTTTGTTACTTGGATTTGTACTCCTTGATTCTGTCTCTCGTCAATATTAACTACACAGGAGATTTGATTTGAATCACTAGTCAGAAAAACTCCATGCATTCTGTTTTTCCCTATTAAAAACCTATATTTTTAATCTATATTACCTCAATATATTTTGTTTATAGAGATAGTTATATTTTACCTCTGACTTATCTTTTTTAAAAGATAAACTTTATATAGCTACATGAGAAAACTAAAAATTCATTTATCAGAGTTGAATGAAGCACTCTCTTAAAGAGACTTGAAGTTCATTCAATTTTTTTTAACTATATATAATTCTTAGTAAACTGATTTAAAGTTAACCATCAACTGAATGTGAAAATTAAAGCAAAAATGAAATGTTTAACTTCATCATCATCAAAATCTCTAAATATATTAAGTATCTCCTACCAGGGCTGAGAGGGCAGTTGGAAGAAGTATGAGATGCCACCCCTGCCTTTAAGACACATTCACATTGGGCTGGACAGCTAACTCAGCCCTCACCCTGCAGGTCGTCCAGAACTACAGAGGAAGATGAGTTTATTTCCTACTGAGACAGTTTCGCAACTCAGCATTAGTTGCTTCAGAGTAAGAAAATCATCTTTTCCTTTGTGTAAAGTGTGTTTAAATAGGTAGTATAAGAACAACCAGTTTATAAAATAATGTATTTTATAATAATTACAGGAAATAACAGTTAATAACTGCTAAATGTCTAGGCAATTAATGAGTCCCTATTAAGTCCAATGCTTCAGTATCTTTCACCATCTTTCTCATGTAGCATCTGTCAACATTTATCTGTTAAAGATTAACAAATCATATCAACTTAAAAGCCATGGTGTTTACTTGGATGATTAGCATTCTTTCCTTTAAAAATGTTAAGATGAAGCAGTTTTTTCTCTTATGATGTAAAGTGCAAGAAATTATACAATAGAACCTAACCACATTTGAAATGCCACCTCTAACAATCACCATGGAAACAGAAGATCTCTGATGTCACATTGCTTATACCGTTTCCAAAAAGCCAAATATAACTGTCGATAGCCACTATTTAAAAAGCCACTTGGTACCATCAGCAAGATGTGTTTTGTTTTTTCTTTTGGCAGTTTTGGCTAGGTATCCGATCCAATCATGTTACTGTTTCTGTTTGCAAAGCTAATTGCTATGCATCAAGACGAACAGCTATTCCCCAGGCTCCCCCTCCTACCTTCGTCATAAGCAGTATTCTATTTGTGTTCTTTCAAGTAGAAAATTAATATGGCCATTGGCCAAAAATTATATGAGGTTGATATCACACAGTGATGGTGAGAAATGAGGAAAATGTCGGAATGGTTGATGACAGAAATCACTGAAGTCAGAGACTAATAGCCATTTTGTTTAAACCTATTAGAAAGGCAAAGAAAAGGGGAGAGAAGAAGGGCTTAAATATAGGGCGAGTAACCAAGTCACAGTGGAAATGAGATCATTCTAAATCATGATGCTCAGAGTTGTATGAATAAAGGCACATCTCCAGTTCCTACCAGTGAGAAAAATCAATGTGCCTGTGCCATGTATGATCCAATGTGGCTTCCTAGGACTGAAATTAATGGTCTTGTATCCCAGAACTACTGATTAATGAAATAATATGTGGGCAGAAAATAACAGTTTTGTTTCATTAAACTATACAAATGGCTGAGATTTACTTAATAGACCCCAGAAACTTCACCTATATTTCTGGCTGCAGCACATCTCTCTCCATTTGGGGTGAAGGCAGTTTTATTCTTTGCATTATAATCTAGTTGAAAAGAAGGGTACATTTGTAACTAGATCTGTCTGCTAATGGACACAGGAAGCTTGCCAAATGCAAACCAGTTTGTGCCACATGTGCATGTGTTAATATAGGACTTCTCAGAAAGGAAAGAAAAAGATTGCTTGCTCTTTTATAGTTTCTTTTTCATCCTTTTACATCATTTATTTTTTGATAAATTATTTCCTGATTAAATGCACATTGTTAGGTTTCTATATATTCCTCTATTTCTTCAATTGGGTATTCTAACAATGATCATACACCTTTATTTTTTTTGGTGCATGTTCCGGTAGGATTTTGTTGTGGTGATGAATATCTTTTAAAAGACAATCATTAAACATAAAATATTGCTCTTATAAATAAGAACTTTATTAATTTCAGCATAATTATTCATCAGACCAGCAGTTATGACAGAATACTATTTTGCTATTTAACAAATTAGCTAAATGTTTGCTAATTGATGTCTATATTTTAACTGGACTCTGAAGGCATTGTTGCATAGCTTCTCTCAGGACTCTATTCCCTGATTTTATATTTATACATTTGTACGTGAATCAGGTACCAGTTTGTATACATTGCCTATCAAGTGCATTAGACCCATCCCTCAGTTGGTATCACATGACTGTTAATTAATGCATGATTTTCAGATATTTCTGAATAGGCCACTAGCAAGTTTCCAGTATTTGGATATAGTGGGCAACTGGATTTTGGGGGAAGTTTCCGAGGCAGAAGCTAGGGACACCAGCAGGTAGTGGCTTGTTGGCATTTGAGGAACAGCAATTGGCAAGTGCCGTTGCTCCTCCCAGGTCCATGCTGTTGAATCTTCTCGTGTCTCAGGAACATGCATGTTAAAGTCTCAGGATAGCCTTGCTTATGTTGACACACATTTGTAGACTTTTTCTCCCCATTCTCGTTTCTTAGTTTTATGGATATTAGAAATGGTGATTGTATACTTCTGCTTGGGAAAATGAATAGGTTATTTCATGAGGTTCCTAATAATATTCCTGAGAAGTCTGGAAGCTTTGATATCAATGACTTCCTTTATTGTAAGATTAGACACTTCACAGGCTTTTTTCTAAGGAAGGAAGCCTTATCCAAAGTGAACTAGCCTCCACTACACACTGTCTGTTGTCTTTCACAATGTTTATTGCAATGTAACTTTAGTATAACTAGTACTGTTATTTTCTGTAAACATTTGACAATGCTATAATTTCATTTAAAATTTTTTTAATTCATTGAATTTGATAAAGCTTTTCTCTTTTAAATTTAATAAAGGCAGGGATGTGGCAGATTTTTTGCCTTTGAGTGAGCAGATAACTAACTGATGCTGGAAATACAGTCTTTTAGTTAGGGCATTTTTAATTCCAATAGGATGCACAGGGAATTTCTTTGGTCAGCCTGGCTTAAACTGTTATCTCTGACCAACAGCTCACATTTCCAAGACATTAACTGGTGGATTTAGGGTTTTAGATTGTGGCCATGGGAAAACCCCCATTATCTATGTAAGCATCCAGTTGTCCAGTTTATCCACAACTTTTGAAGGAATCACTAATGTACCGTATACTTGTCTATAAGCCCCGGACCTGTACCCTATGGGGTCTGTACCTCTTATACTGCTTAATGGTGGTTTTGGTTATCTATTGTATAACACACCATCTCAAAATTCAGTGGCTTAAAACAACAATGATGTTATTTGCTCAGAGATTCTGTGGGTCAGAAATTCAGCAAAGCATAGAGATGCTAGCTCATCTCTGTTGCATGCTGTCTAGGGCCTCAGCTAGAGTGGCTTAAATGGCTGGCCGTTGGCTGGAATGGCTGGTCTGGAGTCTTAGTTCTAGCTGGTCGCAGGGGCTGAGTAGGGACAGTCTGCACAAGTACCTTGGTTCTTCTTTACATGATTTGGGTTTCTCATAGTATGAAGGCTAGGTTCTAAGAGGAAGGAGGGGAAGGCTTCAGCTTAGAAGTCCCAGAACATCTTATATTCATAATCTGTTGCCATGTAATAAATTACTACAAAACTTAGTGGCAAAAAACAAGCAGTTATCTCACATTTCCTTTGTCTGTAATCTAGAAGTGACTTAGGTGAGTGCCTCTGGCTCAAAGGATCTCTCGTAAAGCTACAGTTTAAGGTGTCAGCTGGAACTGTCATTTCAAGATTCAATTGGAGTTGAAGACTCCACCTCTGAGTTCACTGTGTGGTGTGTTTGGCAGGCAGGCTTCAGTTCTTCACAGGTCCTTGTGGCCGAAGTTCCTCACCATGCCACAGGGGCTGCTCAGCATACGGCAGCTTGCTTCCCCCAGCACAATGATCATAGAGACAACCTTGAGGTGGAAGCCATAGTCATTATAACCTAGTCTCAGAAGAAAGTCAAGGAGTCCAGCCCTCCTCAAGGGGAAGGGATTACACAGACCGTTAATAGCAGTGGACAGTGAACTTTGGGGTCGTGTTAGAGACTGCCTATCACAGTGTGACTTCTGCCCCATTCTGTTAGTTAAAGAAGTCATTGGGCCAGCCCAGATTTAAAGGCAATGGAAATACCTCTTCTTAGAGAAGATCAGGTGCGTGGTGGCTGTCTGTGGATACTGAGTGATAAAATATATTTTCATTAACTTGCGATTAATAGGCATCCAGCCCCTTTCTATAGGAAACTTCATTTAGCCTTCTCTCAGGGTGGATGGTCTTTGGACATACCTGGATTCAAAGGTTCTTGTTCCAATCCTGTTATCAGATGTTCAGGCCAATTATGGTTACTAGTTATTTTCTGAGAGACTACCTTTGGGATTACAATTAACATCTTAAACTTAAAACAACCTAGTTTGAATAATGCCAGTTTAATTCTAATAATATGCAAACATGTCATTTCTGTTTATTACATTGCTGCTGTCAGAGATTACATCTTTATAAGAGATTTATATCACTTAACATAATGCCTTCTGGGGCCATTTCAATTGTCACAAATAGCAGGATTTTTCTTCTTTCTTATGGCTGAGTAATGTGTATATATACCACAGCTTCTTTATCTGATCATTCATGGACAGACACTTCGGTGATTTCTGTGTCTTGGCTATTGTAAATAATGCGGCAATGAACAGGAGATTGCATATATCTCCTCATTATCCTGTTTTCATTTTCTTTAGGTATATACCCAGAAGTGTAATTTCTAGATCACATAGTAGTTCTGTTTTTAATTTTCGAAGAACCTCTTGCATAGTGGCTGAACTAAATTACATTCCCCTCAAGAGTGCACAGGGGTTATCTTTTCTCCACATCTTCACCAATGCTTATCTCTTGTCTTTATGGTAATAGCCATTCTAGCAGGTGTGAGATGATATTTCACTGTGGTTTTGATTTGTATTTCCCTGATTAGTAGTGTTGAGCACCTTTTCATGTACTTATTGTCGATTTGGATATCTTTTTTAGAAAAATGTCTCTTCAGTTCCTCTGCCCATTTAATGTTTTATTTGTTGTTGTTATTGAGTTGTATGAGTTCTTTATATATTTTGAATAGTAACTCTTTAGTCAATATATGGTTTGCAGATATTTTCTCCCATCCCATAGGTTGCCTTTTCATTTTGATTTTGATGTTGTACAGAGCTTTTTAGTTAAATGTAGTTCCGCTGGTCGATTTTTGCTTTTGTTCTTTGTGTTCCCTTAGTTCTTTGTCCATGGTTTTTCCTTTAGCTCCTGAGCATACTTAAAACAGTCGGCTTTGCCCAGTAATCCTAGTGTCTAGGCTTCCTTGGGTATAATTTCTGTCAAATTGTTTTTTTCCAGTGAATGAGTCTCATTTCCCGGTTTTTCATATGCTTTGCAGTTTTTTGTTTTGTTTTGTTTTGTTTTGAGAACTGCACATTTGAGTATTAAAAAAAATCATATTCTCCCCCTCTTCAGGGATAGTCATTTGTTTGTAGAGTGACTTTTCTGAACTGTTTCTGCAGTCTTCTTCTTTGTAGCATGTGGCCACTAAAATTTGTTTTGTTATCTCTTTAATCATTCTGTGACCTGACAGGGATTTCCTTAAATGCTGGATCTTTAAAAAGGAATAAGGAGAGGGGGTAAATGTCTATTCAAATCTTAAAATAGCCATCCTAGGGAAAGCTGCATAGCGGGGAGTAGGAGGGAACAAAACAAAAGCAAGTATCTGCACTAGTCCCTCCAAGAACCTCAAAACCAAACAAAATGCATGGCCCTAAATTTTTGGAGAACACAGGCTTACTGCCTACCCTGGCTCCAGCCAGCCACTCTAGGAATGGGGGTGGTAGATGGTTCTCATCTGCTGCTCTCTCACCGAAGTTCAGTGGCATCCCTTCAAGCATTTCTCCGGTTGCTGTAAATGTCTTTTCAGGTTCTAGTGTCTCAAAAAGTTGGGGGTTTTTTGTTTGTTTGTTTTTTCCCCAGCTTAGTGGTTGTTTCAGTGGAGGGACTGATCTCTGGAATTCCCCTACAGCACCGCTTTCCTTCTTAAAGTTTATTTTTAAAAGACTATAAATAGAAGGGATTTCTTTTCTTTCCAAGTTGTAAATGGCACAGTCTTTAACTTCTGCAGAGACACATAATGATTTGGGACAATAGCAAAGTAATGAGAATGATCTGTGCCATAGCAAACATTTCACACTGGTGGGAACAGAGCCACTCTTTTGAACTGGATGATCATAGGCCCTCCTTTGTCAGACTCTGTGAGGAAGAAACCCTGTACGAGCTATAGGCTAACCCAGCAGCATCACCCTACTGTGAGTTACCATAGTAGCTTCTGTTTAGATTCTTCATGCTTGCATTACAAGTTACCTTTTATTTTTTTGTTCGTTTTTACTTTATTGTCAGATAAAGATTTTTAATAGAATAGGTAGAGAAAAACTTCTTTCAAACATTTAGGGTCATTAATTGGTTCACTTCAAGTGTTCAGAGTAAAGCCCTTTCCCAACTCTCATATCAGTGTACACTGTTGAAAAGTGAAATATCACCATTCTACTAAGAGATCAGTGAGATATATAGTCTCATTTCAATATTAAATGAATGAAACTAATGAATACATTTGCCTTGAATTAATGCTGCTAGGTATATACCAAGCACTCAATAAATAGTTGATTACTTGAACCCAAAAAATAATTAAAACAGTTTCTTTAATTTTTTATTTTACTGATTTGTTTTTTATTAAATGTTCATGAATCATCATCTCAGTCTTTTGCATCTAATTAGAAAAATCAGATTTAAGTTTCAAAGAATAGAATTAACATATTTTCTGTCTCTTTTTAAGTTTGGCCTTAGGAATGTGATGTGGGCTCAGTTTTAATGCAGGGCAGCTTGTGTCCTAACAGGCAGCGTTGAAGGGAGGCTGCACCTCTGGATCTCTTTCATTTTCCTGGATGAGATGAAAATATTTAAATGATTAGGCCAGAATTTTTCTTTCCTTGAAATCTAGGAGATAAATCTCTTCATTTCCAAGCTCCTGGTACACACTCAGTAAATACTTGATCAGTTAAATTTCCTTCATTATTTCTTCTATTAAATCACAAATGTTTTTTTTTAGTCCAGTTAGAATCACTAAACCCAATTTTCTTGTTTGATTTTTCCATGTGCATGAATAATTATTTCCTTTCTTACACAAGCATTCCTATAGTTGAAATTACTTAAATCCTCTATTTTTAAAAGTTGATAGTAAACTGTAATAGGAAAGTTCATTAAATAGTAAACAAGGTGAAGAACATAACCACACCCAAAAAGTGCCTCCTTGTTGACCCTTATCAATCATAATGATCTCCCCGCTCCTTCTCTTCTTTCCTTCCCCCCAGGAGCCTAATTTTTTTGGCTATTTTCTTCCATGTTTGTCTTTATATTCCACTACCTACTTATGAATCCCTTAACTATAAAGTTTAGTTTTGTTTTTAATTATAGGTAAGTGAGATCATTTTGGTGTATTTTTATTGTTGTTCCGGCTATTCTTATGCAACATTTTTTATGAGATTGAGTCACACTGTATGTGGCTATGCTCATTTATTGGTATGTAGAATCCTATTAGGCAGATATCTCACAATTTATCTGTTTTACTCTTCCTGGATATTTTGTTAGTTTCCAGTTGGGCTTATGAATATTCTTATATATGTATCTTGGGGCTCATAAATACACGTTTCTGTGGACTATATACCTAGTAGTGGCATTGCTGGATAAGAGAGAGTACATGTGCTCAACTAAGAGTCTACAAAGCAGTTTTCTAAAGTGCTGTTTTTACTCTTATCCCACCAGGAATGTATGAGTTTCAGTTGCAACATGATGAGTATGATGAGTACATGATGGTATTTCTTTATAGTTTTAATGTACATTCCCTGATGACTAATGAAGTTGACTGCCTTTTCATGTCTACTGGTCATTTAGATATCCTGTTTTCTGAAGTTTCTGTGTATGGAATATATTTTCAAAAATCTCCAGGACATTATTACTGTTGTTATAACAGTCAGTATTTATTTAGATTTACTAGTGTGTTTATACCACTTTCTTTGCTCTTGAATCCTTGCAGCTTCTCTAAGGTAGTTTATTCATTTTCATTGACATACACGGTTCTGTGATATGGACATATCACAATTTATCTGTTTTTGCAGGTATTATTTGCTTATGCCTAAAGAATTTTAGTAATGTGCTGGTAGGAAATTATTCCAGTTTTGGTTGTATGCAATGTCCTTATTTTGTTTCATTCTTGAGGCTTTCACTGAGTATAGAGTTCTGAGTGTACATTTATTTTCTTTTGACACCTTCTTTCTATAAGTTTAAATGCTCCTGACTTGTCTGACCTTGCTCTAGGATGTAGTTCGTTTTTGTTACCAACTCTATATCTTCATTTTAAAAAGGATTTAAGTTGTTATTGAAAAGTGTCCCCTTCCCAGTAGTTCTCACATTCTTAAGGATATCTGTTTACTAAGGTTTTTATTGCTGCCTGTGTTATCAGACCCTATTTCTCACCTAATCTTGTTAGTGAAATGGAAATAGCGTTGTCATGTTTGTTTCTTCTAAAGATTTATCAAAACAAAGGACACTGAAAAACTAGGCACATATACAGGAGGTAAGGTGATCAAGACAAGTCACATGTCCTTTCTGTATTGTAAAAGAGGTATGCTGTTAACAGAGCAGACTTGACTTTTTAGGGCCAGGGTGTGGGAAACAGGGTCGCACAACCCAGGTACCACACTTCCTTAGAAATTCTGTGAGCCATGGTATCAAGCAAGCTGGGTCTGAATTACAGCTCTACTTCCTCACTGTATGACCCTGAGTTATGACCCTTTCTGAAATTCTTATTCCTCATAATAATTCCAAACTTAACTAGCTTTTAAGTTGGTGCAGCATCTAGCATGCAATACCTGGCACTTATTTAAGACTCAAAGTGTCTTCCTCCTCTACCTTTTATACTGTAAAGCATAAATAGCTGTGAAGTTGTTGCTGCTTTTGTTTGTCTTGAGATGGAGTTGGTCAAAATCACAAGCGAGGCTGAGTTTAGGCTCACGTCCTACTCGACTTACTTTCTCTTTTAAAGGGAAAATGTTGGATGTATACCCTTAGAAAGAAAAGGCGGTAGTAATATGAAGCAGCAGAGTTGCTTTGCAGCCAATTCTGGTATCACATTGACTAGTTTACTCCTTTTGCCTGCTTCCTCCCCCTGTGTTTTCTAATCAGAGTAGAATTGGAGTAAACAGCTAGTTTTGGTCCATTTTCATCTTTGATTAATCTTCTTAAGGTTTTGTGATTTCCACCAACACCCCACCCCCCTCTTTTATGAATGAGCATCAAGTAGCTCACAACCTGCTCCTATAGCCAGTGGCTAGGGCAGTTGGCATGTACATTTTATGTGACTGACTTTCTTCCTCAGTATTTAGAGTAAGCTAACTGTATACATCTTTCAAAGAGGGAGAGAAGGTCAGAAAGCAGAGGCATCCTCCCCCCACATCTAGGGGCTTGAGGCCTAAAGGCATTTGGTACAGAAAGAAGATTAGAGGCATGCTGTAGCCCCGGTCTCCCCCAGGCTGCAGGTTCATTGGGAGGTCCAGCAGCTCCTGGCAGCCAGCCTTGGGAACTAGGAAGGGGGCTTACACTCCATTCCTGTCATCCCATGCAGAGTGACAACATTCTGTCTTTAATTGAATGCTGTGCCTTGGGGTTGCATCTCCCTAAGGTAACTGCAGCTGAAACGTCACGTATCATTTCAACATCTTCTCCCAAAAGAAATGTACATCCTGGTGCAGTGGTGGAGGCCAGAAAGGTGATACAGGCTGCTCACTAAAGCCGGATATCAGAATATCACCATAAGCACATTTCAGGGTATTCTTTTTTTCACCTTCTCATTTTATCACAACTGGTAAAATAATAAAGATAAAAAGATTTATTCTGTCTCCAAGAGTAAGATAAAAATTGCCACCCCTCCCTCACCCCTACGATACAGGTATGTTCTGGTTATTAGGTAACTCGGAGGATAAGCGAGCATTTAGACTGCCCCCTCTCCTTCCTGCTTAGTGCTCTATTAACAAGTGTTGGCTTTGCTAATGGGGAACCTGAGGACTGCAGCTGCACGTAGGTTTAACTCCTCATCCCCAGCCCAGGGACTGGCAGAACCATACACAGGTGGCCGAGCAGAGAACTTGGTTTCTTGTACAGCCTGCTGTGTCTCTCAAGGGCAGGAGCAGCATTACACTGAGGCTTGTGAGACAGCCTGCCCACGTCAGTCCAGGAGGTTGGCTGACGTCAGCTGTGAAATGTAATTGCTTTTTCTTGGCTGCCTAACAAAAGGAAAGTTACTGTGACAAACACTGCCTAGGAGCCCTACTAAGCATGGAGGGGAGACAGGAATAGCGCACGGCCTTCACCTCACCCAGCATATGGTGTGTTCCCTTCCTAAGCTGGCCTACAATACTAATGGTTTTGCCAGCCTGATCTGCAGGTTGTTAAAATGGGGGGAAATCTTTCAAGAAATGAGAGGCACAAAGAAATTCAGAAGGAGAATTTCTTGGTTTAGTTGTTTGAGAAAGAGGTTGGAGTGCAGACCAGCTAGAGGTCAGACTTCTTACCCCATAATACTTAAAGCTTCCCAGAGGGTCTAGAAGTAGACTTTCCATCCCAGTTCTGTTGCATGTTATTAAACAAGAATAAGAGCTCAAATATGCTTTTCCTTCAAAAGGATATATAGTAAAGCCCAGGTTCCTCTCTTCAAGTTGGTGGTAGTTTCTAAGCCCATCCCCTACGTAAAGGCAGAAGCAGAGCCTGGGCACATGGATGCTCCGTTGTAATTCTTATTGAGTTGTGCTTAGTTGTGCCCCATAAAGCTGTTCTTTGAACCAGCAAGCTTAGGAAATCAGGGCCCTCTGTATCACTGAACTTTGCAGTTATCCGAAGGCTGTCTAGTCCTGTTAGAAGAAAGGAACAGCTTCTCTCACCACTGCTGCTGTTTATGGTGGACACACTTGTAAATTGTGGCAAGTATAGTTGACCCTTAACACAAGGGGGAGGGGCGCTTACCACCCTCACAGTCCTAAATCCATGTATGTAGTTTAAGCCTCCTCCCCATTTGCAGATTCCCAACTTAGATCAGAAATACAGTTGTCCTTTGAATTGCGCAGGTCCACACATACAAATGTAAACCTTGTTGTTTAAGGGTCAGCTGTACTTTCAATATTTCAGTTTTAGTTGACATGCAATATTAGTTTCAGGTGTACAACATGGTGGTTAGACATTTATGTAAGTTACAAAGTGATGTCCCAATAAGTCCAGTGCCCATCTGACACCATACACAGTTACTACAGTGTGAACGACTAATCCCTGTGCCGTGCTTTACATCCCTGTGACTGTTTCTGTCACTGGCAATTTGTACATCCTAGTCCCCTCACCTTTTCCCCATCCCCTGTCCCCCTCCCATCCAGCAACCATCAGTTCTCTAATCTACAAGTTTCTGATGTCTGATCACTTCTATGTGGAATCTAAAAAACAATAAGTTAAATCATGATATTTGTCTGACTTATTTCACTTAGCACATAATACCCTCTGGTTCATCCATGTTTTCTCAAATGGCAAGATTTCATTCTCTTTATGGCTGAATAATATTCCATTGTTCTACATCTTTATCCATTCATCTACTTAGAGTGCTTCCGTATCTTGGCTGTTGTAAATAGTGCTGCATATCTCTCTAATTAGTGTTTAGATTTGTTCAGATAAATTCCCAGAAGTAGAATTTAAGTCATATGGTAGTTCTTTTTTGAACTTTTTGAAGCATCCTCATACTGTGTTCATAGTGGCTGTACCAGTTTACAATCCCACAAACAGTGCATGAAGGTTCCCTTTTCTCCATATCCTTGCCAGTACTTCTGTTGATTTATTGATAGCCATTCTGACAATTGTGATATCTCATTGTGGTTTTAATTTGCATTTTCCTGATGATTAGTGATGTTGAGCATCTTTTCATGTCTATTGCCATCTGTATTTCCCAATAGAGAAATGTCAGTTCAAGTCCCCTGCCCATTCTTTAATTGGATTGTTTGTCTTTTTGGTATTAAGTTGTATGAGTTCCTTATATTTTGCATATTAATTCCTTATTGGATGCATCGTTGTGGAATATCTTCTATTCATTAGGTTGTCTTTTCAATTTGTTGATGGTTTCTTTCACTGTGCAAAAATTCTTTAGATGTAGTCCCATTTGTTTTTTTCTTTCCCTTGCTTGAGGAAACATCCAAAAAAATATTGCTAAGAGCGATATCAGGAGTTTACTGCCTATGTTTTTTTCTAGTGGTTGTATAGTTTGGGGCCTTACAATTAAGTCTTTAATCCATTTTGAGTTTGTTCTTGTATATAGTATGAGAGAGTGGTCCAGTTTCATTCTTTTGCATGTATCTCTCCAGTTTTCCCAGTGCCATTTATCAAAGAGACTGTATCTCCTTGCCTCCTTTGTCATAGATTAATTGACCACATAAGCGTGGTTTTATTTCTCTTGCCTCAATGTTGGTGAAGCACAGTGAAGCAAAGCACAATAAAACAAGGTTTGGCTCTACAATAAGTCTGCAGGCATTTAGTGCATGTTGATTACATGCCAGACATTGTACTAAGTCTAGTAAGAGTCATTGACTTCCAAGAGCTTACATTATAAAAGGGGAGGTAGACATACAAGTAAAATAAAGCAGTGTCATTACTAGACTAGAACTGCTAGCATGGAGAGAGGGAGGGGGTTAGGAATTCCAGCTTCCTTGTAGATAGGGAAGTAGGTGCAGAGGTCTCCTGGCAATAGTGGTGTCTCAGCGGGGGCTTCAAGCATGAACAGGAGTGCACTGTGGAGGTGGCTCAGGGAAATTATGCCTGGTGTGGTAATCCGGACTGTAAATAGTAAGGTCAGCTGTGGCAGAAAAATGACTTTGTATACAAGCCAAGGAATTTGAGTTTTTTCTTGAGACACACCATTAGCAATTTTAAGGAGGAGAGTAGCCTAGTCTGAATTACTGCTCTGAATTCTGATTTTAAATGGTGACTTGACCTCATCACTCCCTGTCCTCAAGCTTACATGTAAGTTATAATATATTCATTCACTTACAATAGGAAACTCAAAATGGCTTAAACTCAACATGGAACCTTGAAGATATGCCAAATGAAATAAGCCAGTCACGAAAAAGACAAACACTGCATGATTCCACTTCCATGAGGTTCCCAGAATAGTCAGATTCAGAGACAGAAGGAGAATGGTGGTTGCCAGGGATGGGGCAAATTGGAGGATAGTGTTTAATGGGTATGGAGTTTGTTTTACAAGATGAAGAGTTCTGGAGATGAATAGTGTGGTGAGGGGTGCACAGCGGTGTAAATGTACTTAATACCACTGAACTATACACTTAAAATGGTTAAAGTGGTAAATTTTATGTATATTTCACAACAAAAAAATTACCAAAACAAAATGTCTTAAACTGAATGGAAAACATATTTCATAACGACTTTGTAGGTCGAGTTCCTTCAGGGCTGGGTAAATGCGCGGTTTCAGCAATATCAAAAAGGGACCCAGGTTATGTCCACTCTGCCGTCCTCCAAACATCTGCTTCCTCCTCAGCCAGCTCCCCTTGCAAGACAATATCCTAAAAGAGACCATTTTTCCCCATGCCTCGTTGAGAGCAAGAAAGGCCTCCAAAATCACCTGTTACTCAACATCTCCATATGAATGTCTAATAGCCATTCCATCAGCGGCATCTTGGACCTCTTTTTATGTCACACCCTGCAATGATCAACATTCTTTTGATCCTGCCTTAAAAACATTTCCAGATTCTAGCTACTTTTTACCACATCTTACCTAAATTATCACAATACTGGTCTCCCTGTTTCTACCCTTGATTACTTATTCATTCATTGAAAAGAATATTTGAGTACATAATATGCACCAGGCATTTCTACCAGTTCTACAGTGAATAGAACAGATAAAAATCTCTGACCTGGAGCTTTTATTCTGTTCTCAGATATTTAAAAGTGATAAGTCTGATTGCTGTTTTAAGTTGATCTCTCTCCTTTGATCAAAATCCTTAGATTCACCTGCCCATGCTAATAGTCTCTCTATGTTGCTGAAGATGAGGAAAAATCGGGTTTTAAGTTTGAAGTGCTTTTGCCTCTACTGACACTGTCATGTCACAGAGCATAAGTCAGTTTGAATGCTGATGGAGAAAGGGAGGTAGACTAGTCTCTCACCAGTAGGATTCTAGAAATGGAAGCATTGAATGACTTTGGAGGCATCTGTATGATAGTGATCACTGACAGCAGTTTAGCTACCAGCCTCCCTTCCTGCCTTTGAAGCATCCATTAAATGGATGTGCCCTCTCACGAGTGTTTTTACATGCACGAGATATTACATGCAGTAAAGTACATTTTAAGTGTACCACGTGATTCATTTTTGCATGTGTATGTTCCCATGTAACTAATTCAGATCAAGATTCACTTTCCGCAGCACTCCAGAAGACCTGCTTGTTCCCCCTTTCAGTCCATAGCATCTTCCAAATGTAACCAATATTCTAACTTCTGTCATCACAAAATTAATTTTTCCTGTGTTTGAACTCTGTCTTGATGGCATCTTTTACGTCTGGGTTCTTTCATGCAAAATTAGGTGTGTGAGAGTTATCAGTGTTGTAGATAGCTACAGGTCTTTTTCATTGCTGTGTAATATACATCAAGAAAATACCACAATTTTATTGCTGATATTTAGGTTCTGTCCTGTTTTGGATATTATGAATAGCATGTCATTCATTGAATGTAAGCATTCATTTCTCTTTTCAATCGGGTGTATAATTGCTGGATACAGAATTTTAGGAGATAGTACAAATGGTAAAGTTTTGGTGTTCCTCTGAGGGTTTTGAGATGTCCTATATTCAGTGGCTCTGAGCTGCTGTGTGACCCATTATTTGTTCATGTTTTTGTTTTCTCTCTGCTCTCCTCGAGCCACAATGTTGAATTCAAAGTGTAATTGTGCATGATGAATATCAGTAATCCTTGGATTAGAAGCGAAATTCTCCAGTGTTCTATCAGTTTCAGTTTCATTTAATACTTGAAAATTTTTGAAGGGAGTAGAAAACAAAACATGATTGGAAATCTTATTCCTTAATAGCAAATGTTTGGGCTAAAGCATTATGCAAACATAAAACTAGTATAAACTGGTGCTTATACTGCTCATATGTAAAAATAAATATACCCATTACGCAAACAAAACTATAAAACTAATAAAATGCAAATTAAATAGCATTACTTTAATGTGACTGGTGATATTGTGCTGCAGTTGTCACTCATGAGGTGTGAGCACGGCATCGACGCTAAAGCACAGGCCCTGTTCTCTGAACATACCTCTGCCACCAGCGGCTCTGTGGGGGTCGTTCCCCTGCACCTCTGCTCCCTTCCAAACTCCCAGGAAAGCCCAGTGCTGTTGGCCTTCCTTTGGAATGGGGACATCACACATTAAACCCAGGGGAAGTACTGGTGCATGGAGCCAACAGGATTGTACATGTGCAGGCTCTGAAACAGTTTCTATATTTTAATGCATCTTGAATTCAAAATAATAGAAATGGTCCAAACTTATTAAAATGAGATTTGATCCAGAATGTAGTTTGAGTTATCATACTTAGTAGATAGTCTTTTTTTACTTTCGCATTTTTGCTTCTTCACAGGGGTTGGCACCAGAAATTACTACAGAAAGATTGGCTACAGATTACAAGGCCCGTACATGGTAAAGACACTAAAATAACAGCCACAGCAGTCTACCTTGAAGCAGTATTGTCCCTGGCAGGAAGTAGATTCCAGAAGTTTTGACTGCTCAGCAGAGAGGCTGGGCAAAGCAAGTGGACCTACTCTGTTCCCTGGCACGAAGCTTCACCCTCATCCTGCAGCTACAGAGACTGGAACCTGTTTTCAGAGCGGTGGCCGGGTGGCTGCTGTCATGCAGGGAGCCTCTGCCTCTCAGCACTCCATGCCACCCTCTCCTACGTGTTCTCAACAAGCCACTTCAGTTTTCAAGGCTTGAGTCGTGTACCCAGTTTCTAAATTCTGCATGTGTCCTGCAGGTGACCTACTTTGACTCAGACACAGTGACAAAAGCAAATTAACTCATTTGGACATCTTGATTCATTAAGTAAAACTAGGTATTGTCATTGGAAGAGGAAACTTAGGAGTAGTTTATATAATATAGGGACACAAAGTCAGGTTGGAAGATGTGAAAACTGACAGACTTTGACTCCATAAGCATTCCAGCACAAGAAAACGAGCTTGTCTCACAGGAAACCATTCTGGGTCCTGGTGTTTATAACAGGTGCGATAGGAGAGAGGAACTGAGGTTTGTATGTGTTTCAGACTTGAAACCAGCCTTTTTCATTTGTGTGTCTAACCGTCTACTAGGAGCTATTACAAACATCCTTAATTTCACATTTTTTATTGTCTGTACTTCCCACACTCTTGACAACTGCAAAACTGTGGGCAAGCACTTAACACCCAGAGAAGCGTTTGGCTTCCTTTTTGTCTGTCCTATGCAGGCAGAGTGTGGCATACTTGTGTCTTGGATGGTGTGACCCTAAGTCAAGATTTCCTCCCACAGAAGCTGTTCCCTGCATTTTAATTCTTTTAAGATAGATGTTGGTTTATTTTAAATGGAGAAAGATGAATTCAACTCCAAAAAAAAAGGCCCAAATCTAAAAATGGGGGAAAGACTGGCTTTTTCAGAGGTATCTTATAGAACTGCCTCTTTGTAACTTCCAGGTAGTCTAAGGAGAATCAGCCTGGAGAGGGTCAGTTCTGAAAGAGCATGGCTTAACCCTGTACTTCTTGCTTCTGTGGCATTTTACAAAGGTTTATTTATTAAATGGAATTGATTCCCCTAAAAGTTTCAAGAAATAAAATCTTCAACATACTAAGAAGAATCACGTAATGTTTTTTTCTCTCCCTGTAAATGCAGTGACATTTGCCATAAATTTACAGGTTTGGGTTTCCAATCTGTGACACTATTCATTTCCTCCTGGGTGCCGTTTGCCATTTCATTAAACTGCCACACAGTAAATGGCATTGGCTTTCTCATGGGCTCACTGTGGAACTACAGAGTCTTTCCATGAGTGTAGTTTAGGGAATTTAGCTACTTCTCAATTATGCTTGTTTTCCCTTTAAAAATGAAGCTATTAAACTAATAAAGCATATACCATAATGGCTGTTAGCACACATAACTGGAGAGAGAATAGAAAGCGTGCTGACCTCTCCCTGCAGTGTGACCTTGACTTACACAAGCATCTCTAGGCCTCCATTTTCTCAGCTGTCGTTTTTACCTAAATGATCAAAATGTGTAAGGTACAGACAAGTTCTTGGTAAAATTGCAAAGGCATTCACATGTGAGGTTTATTTTTAAATGACAATTTAGAGAAGATTTTAAAACAAAATTGCTAAAGACTTGCCCATTACTCAGGGATAGTAGTCATTGTTTCATCTGGATTTTCATTTCAGGGCTCAGGAGAATTCCTACCTCTTTCCAGCTCATCCTCGGGCTTCCTTGGAGTCTCCTAGCCTTGTGCAAAGATGCAGAACTTAAAGCTCTGCATGGGGTTGATCTCCTCCAGCCTTTCTGCCACTAGAAGCTTCAGCTTCTCTCCTAACTGCTGAGGACTTTTCCTGGCATCCATGGCACTTGGTGTCTCCATGGCTTAGCCAGAGATATGTGTTCTCCAGGCCAACAGCTGCCTCAAAGATCAGTCAGGTGTGATCCCAGGGCCTCGGCATGAAACTGTTAAAGCTGCAGCTTATATTTGATCTGTATTGAGCGACTTCTTTAGTAACCACCTCAAACCCAAATACCTCTGCTCTTAGTTTACCTTGTTAAATCACCTAGAGTTTTAAAAAGATCAAGCCATATCGAAAACAGACCAAATCTCTTTGAATAGAAAATGAGATTTAAAAAAATATATTAACCAATGAAAGAGCCTGGTAAAGCTGTTTCTCAAATGGGAGAATGAATGAACCACTTTTAAAGGAAAAAATTTCTACTGACTCAATACTGAAATGTACAACTTAAAACCAAAGCCAGAATGTTCTCTGAAAACATCTCTCAAATTGCAAATTTTCATTTACAAAGGTTTGTGGGTTTTTTTTTTTTTAAGGTTAACATGTAATTGAAAACAAATTTTGTGAGGAACTCACAGAACCCTAAATTTATGAAAGAGCGACCATCTGGGCTCTGAAAACCTGGGCTCCTCTATTAACTCCAAAGCTTCAGACGAGTCCCCTCCTCTTGGGCTACTGTTTCCCATTTATAATATGAGATAAACACCCCTCTCTCAGGGTAGGTGCAAGGATCAGATGTGGTCACACGTGGAAGACGTTGCATAAACTATGATATTCTCTATATAAACAGGTGTTACTCTAATGAAGTAGCTTCTTCACAGATGTATGACTATGGACAAGTAAACCCACTGCCTCTCAGCAAGTTTCCTATCTATAAAATGGAAATGATAAGAGTACCTCCTTCATGCAGTGATTGTGGGGAATGAGTGAGCTTGTGTGTGTAAGGTCCTTGAAACAGGGCCTGTGGAACAGAAAACACTAGAAGTGGTATGAGCTGTTACTCATGTCTAACAAGTACGGTGTTTGGCCCATTTTAACGAGTTTCTTATATGTTGGCAATAAAACTGATTTTTGCCAGAAGCCAATATCAGAAGAATAGCATCTGGTGCTCTGAGGCCTTTTCTTCTCCCATCCTGTAGTCCTTCTCTTACATTCACGTAAATCTAGGGTTTCAGATCATCAGATCCATGCTTTGAGGGACAAGAAACTAGCTGAGAGTCCAACAGCAAAAAGCAGTTTGAAATATCCCTGTAAGTCTGAGGGCTTCCTGGGAAATTGTCCAGTGTCAATACGGACTGCAAATCCCATGTGTGCTGGTGGCTGTGTCCCCTCTGGGCGTCCCTCTGACGGGGGTGGGCAGGACAGGTGGTCTGACGTTCCTGCATGTTAGTTGTGTGTGCCAGCAGCATGTTTGTTTCATTCTATGAAAGTTCCAAAAACTTAAGGTTACAGACTTGTTGATTTTAACAGACACATAAATACACGCCTGGACAAAGTAGCAAACCAGCTGCTTTTCTACATCCAAACGTGCAGCATCAGCTCCGTCTCTTCGCACGCTTGAACACTCGTCCACCTGGAAAACACCTCCGTGTGCCGAGTCTGCATCAGGCCCCACATTCTCTAGGTAACCCTCACTGCCGGCCTAAAGGTGAACACGAGTCTCCCTCGAGTGACAAATGAGGACGTGGGCCTTAAAGGCAGAGCCACCACGTCCAGTTCCCGTCAGTACCAGTCCTGTATCATACAGTCAAGAAGAGTGTCCCCAGAGCATCCCAGCCAGCATCCCTGGTCTTGGCCACGAAACGGATTTCGGAGTTCAACCCGAGTCAGTGATTTTCTCACGCCTCTCTACCTCCCATTTCCTTTTTAGGGGGGGGACATGTTTTCCCTCTTTAAACAGAAGCTGACCCTAACAGGTCTCGAGCAGTGAGCCTGCTTTCATGTCTCATCCCCACAACAAACAATCTGTGCGCAAAGTCGTCGTCTCAGTTTTGACAATTGCAGGGAGTGGAAGCGAACGATCTCACCAAGAGAAAATGCCAAGAGAAAAAGAGAGTCTGCTCTTTTTATTTAAATAAAAATAGCTTTAGGGATTCTAAAAATTGTATATGCTCGTATGTATTGAAATTAATGTAATAAAAAGCACAAGATAACCTGAGCTCTGTCGGAGGCAGCACTGCAGGGACTGTCCTTCCGTCCACCTCCCTGAACGCGCACACGGTCAGGTTTGTATTAAACGGTCACACCTTTTTTGTTTTACAAAATGTAATGTTTACAGATGGATCGACATCTTTTTTAATGACCACCTAATATTCCACTGTCTACAGAGGCCACGATTTAAGTAGGTATTTCATATCATCTTCCTTTTAGTCTCAGCGTCACAGTGGCTAGAACGGGGACGCACACATTATTCACTCCACAGTGAAATTTGCTTCTTTAAATTTTTGGTCTAGAAGCATTCCCTCATCCAGAGCAGGCTTCCTCAGTGTCCCTTTAGTTCTACTCCCACGTCTCTCAGTCCTTCCTTCATGACCCACCTTCCAGGAGGCGGGGGGAGAAGTCAACCTGTCTGACACTTGGCCTTTTTACTCAGAAGACAGCAGCAGCACATTGAATCGTGAACAAGTCCCCTCAATACAAAATGCCACGCTGCCGGTTCTCCGAAAGGCACTGGAGCGTGGACATGATTTTCCTGAGGTGAGAGGTGGCTGTGCCTCCCATTTTCTCCCCTGATAGAAGTTACTGCTTCAAGACAGATTGCTTTGCCAGCTGAAGCCCTGCACAGAAGGTTACCCTCTTGTCTTACGACCGTTCCTGTCTGCAGGGTTAGCGAATGAGAGTGCCAGGAAGGTGACAGTAGCTGCTGTCCCACCCAGGGCAGGTGGGGAAGGGCTCAGCTTCCTGGGTTCGACGCTTGCTTCTGCCTCTGTCTAGCTTTGCAAGAACTGGGGTGTTAGAGCACTGCACATTGGGGTGTTGGGGCAGCAGACGAAGGATCTTACACATTTACCTAAAGAAAAGGAAAGGAACACTGGGGAAAGGGAGGAAAAAGGAAATAATGTCTGTTGAGCAGACAGGCCTGGTCTTGCCCTCATGACAGTCCTGAGATAGGAATTACAGTCACCATTTACATGAGAAAAACCAAAGTTCGAAACAGTATCCAAGGCCACAAAGCTAGCAAGTGAAGAGCTGAGCATAAAGGCAACAAATTAACTTGCAGAAAAGATCCAAGGACTGTAATACCTATGAGTAGTGGTGGCTCTAGGATTCCTAAAACAAAGGGTTTCAGGCTAGAGATTAGGTTGGGAAAGGAGTTTTTGAAGCTGCATTTACCTAGTAGATACTGTTCGCCCTCCACTCCACCTGCCTTAACCACTTCTTGGTGCAACTGCCAAAGAGCTCTTCTTTTGAAAACTACTTGATGAAATACGGCCAAGATAGACATCCAAAGAACTTGAGAATGGGGGCAATATGGAAAGAAGGAACTAGCAGTAAGTAATCAATCTATCTCGTTATACAAAGAACTGAAACGAAGTGACTGGAAGTTCCTGTTATAGAAAAGAATGAAATCTTCTGAGTTAAAATAAAGGATTAAATACACATCTAGTTTTGCTCCAACCCAAAGCCCACACAAGGCTAGAGGGGATTTTTTTTTTTTTTATCTGCAAGGAAAGGAAGAACAAAAGACAAGATAAAAGTGATAAAATTGTGGAAGCTATACAGCAAATGGCCAGTAGGAACTCACTTAGCTCTTGAGACTGATCAGTGGAGAAGTTCACGGCCAATACAATTTATATCACAGAAACTTCAAAAGCCACAGGAACTGGCAGCACCATACACGGGAGAGCAAGAGGCCAAGACAAGGAGGGATGGTGAAAGTTGTTTGACAGCAATTAGGCCCGTAGGTCCCTGTACTCATTCCCTCCATTAAGCAGATGCTCTGTTCCCACCTCAGCAATAGTCTGGAGGACCTTAGGATGAGAGAACTCTAGACAAAGTTGAAGGTCAGGCTAACAGAACTGAGAACAAGATGATTCAGTGAACCCCTGCGTACCAAATAGTACTGAGACTTCACGCGCCTTTCCCAGTGCCGTTTTCAGAATGCTGGCAGCCAAAGCACCCTGCAGGCCAGAAATCAAAAGGCTCTTTCGGAGAATCCAACCAGCCCTAGAGGAAAGACCTAAAGACACTGTCATATAGAATTCCTCAAGAAACAACCCAAATGGCCACTCCACAGCAAAGTCAGTAAACTCCCTTGTTAGAGAATGAATGTTTGTGTCCCCCTAAAATTCATATATTGAATCCCATCCCCATCCCTCGGTGTGACTGTACTTGGAGGTAGGGCCTTTATGAAGGTAAAGTGAGGTCATGAGGGTGGAGCTTTGATCTTGTAGTATTCGTGTCCTTACAAGAAGAGACAAAGGAGGAGAGTGGCATCACCAAGGTGGCATAAGTCCCCCCTGACTTGGCTAACAACTGTTCTTTTCCAACACGGACAAGACACCGCTGAAAGGATCCTGGAACACAGAGGAGGCGGAAGCGCCCTCTGCACCACAGAGGCCAAGACAGACAGCATCGGGAGGGTCAGGGAGCACGGACCACAGTACGTCCACCCCCAGGCCAACAGAGCACCACATCGAGAGGTCTCCTCTACGTCTGTGGTCCTTCCAGTGGGAAAAGAAAGCCCAGAGAGGACATCCAGCTCCCCCGGCATTGTGGGTTACTTTACAGGAGCTGCATTCTGCTCTTTCCCCACAGGGATTGCAGGGGAACCTATGGGACTTGAGCACTGGGAAGCAGAGAGGGGCTTTCAACCAGCAACACTTGAATCTTGGCAAAACGGAGTTCCTACCTGCAGTGCCCAAATAGCCCAACCACTGCAGCTGCTTTGCTCATCTGCAGAGCCAAGGGAGCGGCACGGTCTGACCAGGGAACTCAGCGGAATGCAGGGCTGCCTGCTCCAGGTCCTCAAAGAGCTTTGCCAGCCCCGGAGCCTGGTCGCCCCCACCCAGGCCGGGGAGCTGAGTCACAGCCCGGCTCACTGCTGAATATGGCTCCCAGCCCTGCCTGAACAGAAAGTCTGGCCAGAGCATCTGGAAGCTGTGCAGCCCACCAACACTGGAGCAGAGGGTAGGACAGGCAGAGCTGGTCATCTGCAGAGCAAAGCCAGTGGCACCATCTGGCCAGGGAACTTGGGGCATGGGTCAGCTTGAGTCAAGTCCTCAAGGAGTCTTGTTGGTCTTGGAGCTGCTTTTTCTATTCAGCCCTGGCAGGGGAACTTGTTTATAGCTTTGCCCATTGCTGAAGACAGCCTTCAGCCCACGCTACCAGGGAACCTAACCAGAGCACATGCGAAGCTGCATAGCCCACCCACCGTCCTGCTTATGGATTCACTCGAAAAGGGAGCACAGCCGGTGCTTTTCCAGTCTGAAGGGCAAACCCGGTGGCCCCGACTGGCCAAGGAATTCAGTGCACAGTCTGGCCCGATTCACATCCCCACACGATGAACCCTGCAGTCCCTAAGGCCTGTCCTGCTGTCCCACCAGGGCAGAGAAGCTAATTCATAGTGCTGCCTACTGATAAGTATCGTATCCACTCCATAAACACAGACAAGGCATTTGACGACTGGGTAGTCCTCACTGTCAAATAAGCCTAACCAGAGAAGCCAGGCAACAGCAGAGCTCATCCTGCAGGCTTGCTTGAGCAAGAAGCCAAGCCCGTGGCCCTAACTGTTCTCAGACAAAAAGAAAAAAATAAACTGTTAGATATAATCAATAAATTCCATAAAGGTGCAGAAAACAAAATTAACATACAAAAAATCAGTAGCATTTCTATACAGCAAATCCTTAAATAATGTCATTTCATTCACCATTGTTTTGTTATAACATTGATGAGATGCCTAGGAACTTGTTTATATAAATTAGCCTATGATAAAACTGGTTTTATTAAATATCATTTCACTTAAAGTCACAGAACCTACTAATGATGTTAATTGAGGGCTTACTTTACATTAACAATGAATTATCTAAAAATTAAAAAAAAAAAACATTCTATTTACAATGGCACCAAAAACAATAAAATACTTAATAAATAAAGCCAGAAAGGTGAAAGATTTCTACACTGAAACCTGTAAGACATTAATGAAAGAAATTGAAGAGACTCAAATAAATAGAAAGGTATCCATGGACTGGAAGAATTAATATTATTTAAATATCTATACCCAGAACTATCTATGGATTCAGTGAAATTCTTATCAAGAAATTCTTACAATGGCATTTTTCTTTTTTACAGAAGTAGAAAAAACAATTCAAAAATTTATCTGGAACTGCAAAAGACCTCGAACAGCCAAAGCAATCCTGAAAGAACAAAGTGGGAGGCATCACATTTCCTGATTTCAAAGCAATAGTAATCTAAACAGATGCTACTGGCATAAAAACAGACACAAAAAGAGATAAAACAGAATAAAGAACCCAGAAAAAAAATCTCATGCATATACAGTCAACTTAATATTAACAAAGATGTCAAGAATACTCAATGGAGAAAAGACAATCTCTTCAATAAATATTGCTAGGAAAATTCATATTCATGTATAAAAGATTGAAACTAGACCTCTATACAATAATGGTGTATTATTCAGCCATAAAAAGAAGGAAATTTTACCATTTGTAATAGTATGGATGGGGCTTGGGGGCATTATTCTATGTGAAATAAGTCAGACAGAAAGACAAATACCGTATAATCTCACTTATATGTGGAATCTTAAAACGAGAGAGGGAGAGAAGGAGAAAGATGGAGAGAGGGAGAGAGAAGGAGGGAGAGAGAGAGAGAGGGAGGGAGAGAGAGAGGGAGGGAGAGAGAGAGGGAGGGAGAGAGAGAGGGAGGGAAAGAGAGGGAGGGAAAGGGAGGGAGGGAAAGGGAGGGAGGGAAAGGGAGGGAGGGAAAGGGAGGGAGGGAAAGGGAGGGAGGGGGAGAGAGAGGGAGGGAGAGAGGGAGAGAAATCACTCATAGGAAAAGAGATCAGGTCTGTGGTTACCAGAGGAGGGGGGTAGTGAAAAGGGGAGTAGGACAGTGGTCAAAAGGACAAACTTCCAGGTGCAAGATAAGTGCTAGGGATGTCCCGTGCAACACGACGGCTATAACGGACGCTGCTGTGTGTTATATGGTAAAGTTCTTAAGAGAGCAGATCCTAAAGTTCTCACCACCACAAAGAAAAACAGCTTTTTTCTTTTTCTTTTTGTATCTGTATGAGATGATGGATATCATTTCCCAATACATGTAAGTCAAAGCACGCTGTGCACCTTCAACTCACAGAGCTGTATGTCAATCATGTCTCAATGAAACTGGAAAGAATGGAGACAGCGGAGGACACATGCTCTCTCTCTCCCCACCAGGACAAGAACACAGTGAGAAGGCAGCTGTCTTCAAGCCAGAAAGAGAGACCTCACCAGGAACCAGGCCTGCCAGCACCTTGACCTTAGCCTTCTCAACCTCTGGAACTGCAAGAAAATAAATCCCTGTTGTCTAAGCCTCCAGTCTGTGGCACTTTGTTATGGCCGCCCCTGCAAACTAATACACCCACTGTCCACCCACAGCTTCCTATCAGCTTTTCCATCCTCTAATCATGAGAAGACAGCCAAGGATTATTAGATTTCTGAGGAAAAGATTTATCATAGAAGACAAAACACAAAAACAGGAGAAAATGACTTGGAGAAAACAGACATATTGAGAAAAAATTTTCAAAAATCATTAATAGCATCAAAGAGATATGAGATATCAATCAATGAAATAAGATTCCATATTTTCATTCACAAAGCTAAACACTAATAAAAACTCAGAGCTAAGATGAAAAACTCAGAAGTTTGGGAAACCAATCCATCCCAACGACTGCATATTAGGAGTTACCGAATAATGGAGCAGAGAAAGAGAGAGATGGGACTCTAAGAAATCCTTTCAAGATATTCTCCCAATTCCAAAGGACATGAATCCCCCACTTCGAATGAAATTGTGATTTTCAAGTGTGATGGTCTGAAAGTAGATCCACCCCAAAGTGCAGAACTGTGAAATTTCAGAACACCGGAGAGCCAAAGAAGATGCACAGGTGTTGATGGGGGGCGGAACAGTTATACACGCGGAGGACCAGGACCCAAAATGGTTTGGGACTTCTCAGCAGCAACACTGACAGCCAGAAAGGAAGGAGGCCTTCCAAATTCTGAAGGGAAAAACGTCCCAGTTCTATTCTCAGCCAAATTATCAATTAGATATAAGGATAGAAGAAAGACCTTTTCGGATATTTAAGATCTGGAAAATTTCATTCCCATGTCCTCCTTCTCAAGAAGCTACTGAGGAAATACTCTATCTACCTCAGAAAGAAGATGCCAGCGCAGAGGGGAGCAGATCCATACTACAGTGGGGTGACTCCCTACATAGACATGTTGAGGAATGTCCCCCCAAACCCCCTCTGCAATTGTGCCCTCTTTACAACCTGAGGGCAGAGTGCCCATGTGACCTTGTTCCAGGCTCTCATTGGTACCGAGCCTGACTTTGCCATGTGTGCATGAAATTTGTGCTCCCCATCCCTGCCTGCCGTCCAAATCCTCTGAGGTCGGCCATGATGAGAATAGAAGCAGAAAACACAGGGCAGCCTCCTGTCTCTGGCCAATGTCTGCCAGCCATCCCAGTACCTTACAGCCCTGCCTGACGATGGGAGGCCTCTATTTCCAAAGACGGGCTCGTGGGCCTGCCCAGTGGCTTCTCCAGCAGAGGCACTCGTGACGCCTCGGGGTGGCTGAAGCCAGACTATGGCCAGTGTCTGCTCAGCTCACGTTCTCCTGGGAGCCTTCCTCACATAGCAGCAAATCACCCTGTCCCTACACAGCTGGGGAAAGCTTTAAAATCCCATACAGACAGACCGACAGACAGGCATACGGGATGATTAGAGAGATGGGGGGACAGGGAACTGTGACTGTGGCGGTACATACAGGGCTCTTAAGACCATGAGCTTCTTTTACTTCTCTTAATACTTTACATTATATGTTATGTTCTCTAAAAGATGATACATTTCTCACTTATTTAAAGAGTTGGGAAAGAATAGCTATACAATATAAGAGAACTGTAATACAATCATAATGGACTGGGACAGTCAATTATAAATGAAAATTAGGGATTAGAAGAAACAAAGGGAAGGTGGAAACATGAGTACACTAATTTCCTCATAGCTCATAGGAAGAATCCATAGATCCAACTTCATTTTAAACTTGATAGAGAAGCAGAGGCTAAAGTCATAATAGCCATTAACAGAAGAACTGAAAATAGTCCACAAACATCCACTTTGCAAAAAGAAAAGCAGGGCGGATGGTACAGGAAAGACCATGAAGCATGAGGCCAGCAGACTTACAATGTATATAAACTTTTCTGCACTATTTTATTCTACTTTGAAAAAAAAATAATTGTTTAAAAAGTAATTAAAAAAATGAAGACTGCAAGGAAGTATTAAAGACTAAAGATAACAGCATTAAAACCAAACATATAATTTTAACAAATGTAAGCGGAATGAACTCACACGAAGTCAAATAATAAAATCCAATTATATGTTGTATATGAGAAATTTAAGATAAAGCGACTCAGAAAGATGGAAATTAACAGGTCTCTAAACCCATAATTTATTAAATATCAACCAAAAGCAAAAGCTGGATTATATAAATATCAGACATGGCTGAATTTGAGACTTTAATACTTTAAGTTTTTTAAATATTTTAAAAGTTTTAAACCCATAAAAGAAAACTTTATCATATTAGAGCTGATGATCCACTCTGCCCTTGTGATTCCCAGAGATGCCACCCCCACCCACCCAACTCATACGCCCGGTCAAACCTCTTCCAGCGGCTCCTCCACACAAGAAATCTGCCTCGGCTGGCACTGAGGACTTTCCTAAAAGCTCCCAAAGGTCCACAAACCCCAAACAAGCACTGGCTGGCCTCCGCATGCTCTACACCTCTTGCTAAATGGCCCCAAGCCCAGCATAAGTGGTGCCTGGTCTCAACTTGCACTGTAACTCCCACCTGGTGACCCCAAGCCTGTCACATGCTGCAGCCAGTGCTGCCTTGGAATGAAGCTTCAACTGTGCAACTACAAACCCAGCACAAGTAGCAGCTGACCTCAGCTCACATTGTGATGCCCACAAAAGGGGCCCAAGCCCAACACTAGTGGCAGCCAGCCTCAGTTCATAGCACGGCCTCTCCCAAGCACCTCCAAGTCCAGCACAAGTGGCAACCAACTGCAGATTAACTCACAGCTCCCACCAGGAGGCCCCAAACCAGGCACACATGATGGCCTACACAAAAGCCCCTCCAAAAAGCCTCTAGGATTAGCTTCAGACCTCACCAGAGCACCACTCAATCATCTCCACAAATGACACACCCAAAGGGTGGACTTGCCAGCCCCAGAACCCTGCTAAAGCAACTCCCACTCTGTGGGGTTAGCCTGCACCTTCTCCTTGGTAGTCAAAGCCTGCCCCGTGGCCAGTCAGCCTGAGGGTCAATCCCACCAGTTGACATGCCAACAACAATCAAGGCTCGACTACAACAAGAAGGTACACACAGCCCACATAAGGGACAATCCTAGAGTACCCAGCTCAGGTGAAGGGAGACTGTACCACTGAGCTTCACAGGATACCAACTACATAAGGCCACTGTGCCAAGACTGGGAGACATAGCGGACATGCCTAATATACAGGAAAAAAAGACAAATACAGAAAGTCAGCCAAAATGAGGAGACAAAGAAACATGTCTGAAATGACAGAACAGGGTAAAACACCAGAAAAAGAAATGGAGACAAGCAATGTAACAGATACAGAGTTCAAAACACTGGTTATAAGGATGGCTCGATGAACTTAGGGGAAGAATAGATGAACTCAGTGAGAACCCAAACAAAGAGACAGAAACCACAAAAAAAAAAATTGTCAGGAATAAAGAATATGATAATTGAAATGAAGAATACACTAGACAGAATCAACAGCGGATTAGGTAAAGCAGAGGACTGAACCAGAAATCTTGAAGGCAAGGTAGAAAACACCTAATTAGAACAGCAAAAAGAAAAAAGTCAAAAAAACGAGGCTAGGTTAAGAAACCTCTGTGACAACATCAAGCATACCGACATTCGCATCATAGGTGTACCAGAAAGAAAAGGGAGAGCAAGGGATTGAAAATCTGTTTGAAGAAATAATGACTGAAAACTGCCCTAACCTGGCAAAGGAAATAGACATACGAGTCCAGGAAGTGCAGAGAGTCCCAAATAAGATGAACCCAAAAAAGGCCCACACCAAGACATCCCATAATTAAAATGCTAAGGGTTAAAGACAAAGAAAGAGTCTTAAGCAAGAGAAAATAGTTACATACAAGGAAGCTCTCATAAGACCATCAGCAGATTTTCCAACAGAAACTTTGGAGGTCAAAAGGGACTGGCACAAACTATACGAAGTGATGAAAAGCAAGGACCTACAACCAAGAAGACTCTACTCAACATTTAGAATTGAAAGAGAGAGCTTCTCAGACTAGAAAAAAACTAAAGGAATTCATCGCCATGAAACCAGTACTACAAGAAATGTTAAAGGCACTTCTATAAGAAGACAGGGTCAAAATCACAAATAAGAAAATATAGGAAAGAAAAAGTTTCTCACTGTCAAAGGCAAACAAATCATAAAGGCAGTAGGATGACCAACTGTAAAGCTGGTCCAAAAGTGAAAAGGAAAAGGTAGGAAGATTATGTATAGTTACAACAATGAACTAAGGAACACACACACACACACACACACACACACATAATGATGAAAACTAAGCATGGAGAGGATGAGTAAAAATTGTAGAGATTTTAAAATGTGTTAAAACTTAAGTGACCATCAACTTAAAATAGACTGTTATAAACACAGCTTGGTACATATGAAGCACATGGTAACCACAAACCAAAACTCTACAAGAGATATACAAGAAATAGAGAGAGAGGAATCCAAATGTGACATTATAGGAAACCATCAACCTATAAGAGAATAAGAAAGGAACAGAGAGTTACAAACACAACCGGAACACAATTAACAGAATGGCAATAACTACACCCTTAAAAATTACTTTAAATGTAAATAGAATGCTCGAATCAAGAGACGTGGGATGGCTAAATGGATTTAAAAAGCAAGACCTGTACCTATGCTGCCTACAAAGACCCACTTCAGATCAAAAGACACACAGACTGAAAGTAAAGGGATGGAAAAAGATATTTCGTGCAATTGGGAATGAAAAAAAAAAAGCTGGGGCAGCAATACTCATACCAGACAAAATAGACTTTAAAACAAGGGCAGTCACAAGAAAGAGCATTTCATAATGATAAAGCATCAATCTAAGAGAATATAACTCTGGTAAACATGTATGCACCCAACGTGGATCACCTAAATATAGAAAGCAAATATTGACAGACATAAATGGAGACACTGAGAGTGATACAGTCATAGTGGAAGATTTTAACACCCCATTGACTTCAGCAGATAGATCATCCAAACAGAAAATCTACAAGGAAACACTGGCCTTAAATAGCACATTATTCCAGATGAACTTAATTGGTATTTTTAGGACACTTCATCCCAAAAGCAGCAGAGTATACGTTCTTTTCAAGTGCACATGGAACATTTTCCAGGATAGATCACATGTTAGGCCGTAAGTCTCAATAGTTTTAAGAAGATTAAAATCATGTCAAGCATCCTCTCCAATCACAATGGTATGAACTAGAAATCAATTACAAGAAGAAAACTGTAAACCACACAACAACTGGAGGCTAAATAACATGTTGCTAAACAATGAATGGGCTAACATCAAGATCAAGGAAGAAATCAAAATATACTCTGAGACAAATGAAAATGAAAATATGACGACCCCAAAACCATGAGACACAGCAAAGCAGTTCTAAGAGGAAACTTCATAACAATACAGGCTTATCTCAAAAAAAAAGAAAAAGAAAAAGAAAAAAGACAAATCTCAAATAAACAACCAAATCTTACACCTAACGGATATAAAAAAGAAGAACAAAGCCCAAAGTGAACAGAAGGACAGAAATAATAAAGATCAGTGTGGAAATAAAATAGTCTTAAAAAAAAAAAGAAAAGATCAATGAAACCAAAGGCTGGTTCTTTGGAAAGATAAACAAAAATCAATAACCTTTTAGCCGGACTCATCAACAAAGAAAGGCACGCACACCCAAGTAAATAAAATCTGAAATGAAAGAGAAGTGACAACTGATACCGCAAATACAAAGAATTATCAGAAAATACTACAAACAGTAATATACCAACATCCTTCTCAAATTTTCCAAAAAATCAAAGAGGAGGGAAGGCTCTTAATCTCATTTTACAAGGCCAACATTACCCTGATACCAAAACCAGACAAAGACATTACATAAAAATAAAATTATAGGTCAATATCTCTGATGAACATAGATGTAAAAATCCTCAACAAAACATTAGCAAACTAAATTCAGCAATACATTCAAAACATCATGACCATGAGCAAGTGGGATTTATTCTTGAGATACAGTCAGGTTCAATTAACATGATTCACCACATAAACAAAATAAAGGATAAAATTCATATGGTCATATCAATAGATGCAGAAAAGGCATTTGACAAATCCAATATCCATTTATGATAAAAACTCAGCATAGCTGGGATATAGGAAACATACCTCAACATAATAAAAGCCATAGGTGACAAACCCACAGCTAAACATCATATTCAAAGGTGAAAAACTGAAAGCTTTTTATTTAAGGTCAGGAATTAGACAAAGATGTCCACTTTTACCACTTTCATCAACACAGTTTTAGAAGTCCTAGCCACAGCAATCAGACAAGAAATAAAAGGCATCCCAATTGGAAAGGAAGAAGTAAAACTGTTATTATTTGCAGATGACATGATATTATATAGAGAGAACCCTAAAAATTCCACCAAAAATATTAAAACTAATAAATGAATTCAGTAAAGTAGCAGGATACAAAATTAAAATTCAGAAATTGACTGCATTTTTTTATACACCAATAATGAACTATCAGGAAGAAATTAAGAAAATAATCCCATTTACAATTGCATAAAAAAGAATAAAATACCTAGGAATAAATTTAACCAAAGATGTAATAGAGCCCTACTTAGAAAACTATGAGACATTAAAGAAATTGAAGAAGATACAAATAAATGGAAGGATACAGTATACTCATGGATAGGAATAATTAACATCATTAAAATGTCCATACTATCCAAAGCAATTTATAGATTCAATGCAATCCCTATCAAAATACCAAAGGCATTTTTTACAGAATTAAAACAAATAATCCTAAAATTTATATAAAACAGAAGACACTGAATAGCCAAAGCAATCTTGATAAATAACAAAGTTGGAGGAATCATGGAACCTGATACCAAACCAAGGCTATAGTAATCAGAACAGTATGGTACTAATTAGTAGTTGATAGATGGTCATGGGGATGGGGAACATGACATGGGGCATGCAGTAAGCATTAATGCATTGCTAGGTAAAGAGCCAGAGGGAGCAATTAGGAATCATTTTATAAACTATATAAATGTCTAACCAATGTACTGTATACTTGAAACTAATAAAATTTAAAAAAATAATAAAATTTTTTTAAAAGAGTATGGTACTGGCATCAATACAGACACATAGATCAATAGAATAGAGAGCCCAGAAAAAAAACTCACACCTATATGATCAATTAATCTACCACAATGAAGACAAGACTATGCAATGGCATAAAGATGGTCTCTTCAATAATGGCAAAACTGGAGCAATACATGCAAAAGAATGAAACTGGACCACTTTCTTATACCATGTACAAGAATGAACTCAAAATGGATTAATGACTTAAATGTAATACCTGAAACCATCAAACTCCTAGAAGAAAACATAGGCAGTAAACTCTTTGACATTGGTCTTAGTAATATTTTTCTGGACATGTCTCTGGGCAAGAGAAACAAGAAAAATAAAAAAATAAAAATTAAACTAAAAAGGTTTTGCGCAGCTAAGGAAACCAACAAACTGAAAAGACAACCTGCTAAATGGGACAATATATTTGCCAATGATACATCCGATAAGGGGCTAATATTCAAAATATATAAAGAATTCAATGCTAAAAAAATAATCTAAGTAAAAAATGAGCATAGGACCTAAACAAACCCAAGAAGACATGCAGATGGCCAATAGACATATGAAAAGATGCTTAATATCACTAATTATCAGAGAAATGCAAATTAAGACTGCAGTGAAATATTACCTCACACCTCTCAGAATGGGCTATCATCAATAAATCAACAAACAACAAGTGTTGGGCAAGAATGTGGAGAAAAGGGGAACCTCGTAAACTATTGATAGGATTGTAAATTGGTGCAGCCACTGTGCAGTTTGGAGGTTCCTCAAAAAAATTAAAAATAGAACTATCATATAGCATAGTAAGTCCACTTCTGGGTTTTTACCTGAAGAAATACAAAACACTAATTTGAAAGATACATGCACCCCTATTTCACTGCAGCATTATTTATAATAGCTGAGATATGGAAGCAACCTAAGTGTCCATCTACAGATGAAGGGATAAAGAAGAGGTGGAACACATACACAATCAAATATTACTCAGCCATAAAAAAAAAAAATGAAATTTTGTCATTTGTGACAATGTGGATGGATGGAGGGTATTAGGCCAAGTGAAATATGTCAGAGAAAGACAAATACCATATGACATCACCAATATGTAGAACCTAAAAAAATAAACAAAACAAACTCATCTTAGATACAAAGAACATTTTGATGGTTGCTAGAGAGTAGGAACTTTTGAAGGATGGGCAAAAAAGGTAAAAGGATTAAGAAGTTCAAATTGGCAATTGTAAAACAATCATGGGGATGTAAAGTACAGCACAGGGAATACAGTCAATAATATTATAATAACTATGCATGGTGTCACATGGGTACTGGATTTAGGGTGATCACTTTGTCAGTTATATAAATGTCTAATCACTACATTGTACACCTAAAACTAATATAATTTATATCAACTGTATTTTAAATTTTCTTTTAATTTTTTTTAAATGATAATGACATTCTGTTCATGCTCCATTCACTCAGCCTATTCAATTAGCATGATGCTAAATTTCCATTTTAAATTTAAATTTTAAAAAACTGAACAACATTTAACTATCATTTTTTTTTAAATACCCTCTTTGAAACCAGACACATTTTCTTATATACCAGGATGTTAGTGCTGGGTGTGGATCTTGACATTGCTCTGTAAGAGAATTGTTTGACTCTTTACACTGGGATTACATAATGAGTGAAATCATTTTCAACTCCAGGAAAGTTTAGAATGACATAAAAATTCATACTCTCAATACTCCGGGGTTAAGATTAGAGATAAGCCATGTATTTGATGTTTAAAGTGTCATTTTTCAGGATCTATGACATTTTAGATTATTTAACAAATTAGATTATTCCAACTTAAAATATGCAATTTATTTTTAAATGTATGATTTCAAGTTAAAGGGGGTGAGAGAATTTGACTAAATTTGTCAGCAATGCTGGAATATTGAAAAACTTGAAATTTACTCTATTTAAATTTTTATATATTAGATTTATAAAAAAAAAATTGTAATTACTTGGGAAGGTCTTGCTTATTCGGGTCATAAATTGCCTAACCAGGCATTTCAAGTGCATAAAAGGAAAATCAAGTGTATTGAATTTATAGGACTTTATAAATGTGATTTAAAACATTTAAAAGCACATTAACTGAGTTGAGAGTAGAACTGATTTTGAAAATTTATGCTTAACCTGCAAACTCAATATGGAGAAGTGCAGGGAACCACAGCATATTCCCGTGATCTGTAATCTCATTTAACACTCTTCTCCCTCGAGGCCTGGCAGTTACACAGCAAATTTAGCTACTTTCAGAAAGTCAGCTTTCTAAATTATCCAGTGGTGGTCGGTTGGCAGCATTCTTATTACCTAAACCCGACTACAGCAGGAAAATCTACAAAACGCTAAGTGAGTACACTCGATGAGACAAATCCAGAAAGGCCTCTATGGGGAGGGCCGTGAATTATGAAGAGTTTGCATGAGGAGCAAGGTGCAGAGTCTCTTACACGCTGGTGCAGAGTCTCTTACATGCTTGTGCAGAGAAGCTGGAAAGGCCAGCGTGGAGCCAGATAGGAGGGCAGGCCCGGCCTGTGAAGGTTGCTAAACCCGAGGTGGGAAGACCAGGTTCAGAAAGAAACTGGCTGAATATGAGTGAAGGAGAGAAGGCATCTGAGAACTCAAAATGCAGCAGCTAACGGACGAAAAGGGTTGGGGTACACAGAGCTGAAATGCAGTGTCCTTAACCCCGATTGGCTGACCCAGGCACCATGTCTCAAGTGTCTTCAACCCTGTCTAAAGAGAGAAGCAGGGCCTGGGGCTCACCTGAGCCCTCTCCAGGCTGTGAACTGCTCCAGGCCAGGGACCACATGTCCTTCGCGTTTGTATTCCCAGAGCCTGGCACCCAGGAGGCCACAGGAAATGGTTGCCAGAAGAATGGCAGGAATGAAGTCATGTTCCTGCTGTGGAATTACAAAGACTATTGGAAAGAAGCCGGGAGACCTCAGCTCACTGTATAGATGGTCCCCAATTTACGATGGTTATACCTAATTTTTCAAATTTATGATGGTGCAAAGTGATATGCATTCACTGGTCGCTACTTTGAATTTTGATCTTTGCCCAGGGTAGCGATGCTGGGCAGTGGCAGCCCCATCAGCCACAAGATCAGAGGATAAACTACTAATACGCCACATTTTTGACCTAATGATATTTTTAATTTAGAATGCATTTATCCAGATGTAGTCCAATCATAGGTCAAGTATCATCTGCACTGTGGTCAGTCAAAGCATCCTCTTAAATCTTTACGCATTGGTCTTGCCAAACACAAAAATAACCAAAGCAGCTTTATGCTCTGTGGCTTGCTTTTAATACTGTAAGTCAGGAAGGTTTGACTTTACATGTTTCACCTAAAAAGTTTCCTCTACTTTCAAATGTCAACATTGATCCCTTACTTTAAACTTGGGGGAATTTTCCCCAAGGTTTATTCTCCTGGACCTTTTTGCCCAGGATATGACGGCCCTTCTCGTCTTCCTTGGGCTCATACAACATGACACATTATACAACTGACCAACCCCACTGCCCTCTCCTCATCCCTCGGTCATCCCCTTTCTACACAGAAAAGGTATCTACTCTGATCTAAGATGCATTGTGAACCTACTGGTGACAATAATGTCACCTCTTCATGAGCTCCAGTCACCCATTTCCAATTGCACACTTGACATTTTAACAGTAATGGCCCACTGTTGTCTCAAAGTCATCTAAAGTTAAACTTGACTCCCTCCATCCTCACAAAAGAGCTGCCTTACCTGACTTCTGTTTCTGTTAACGGCTTCAACACTCCTCCAATCCCCCAAACTCTAAGTGTGTACTCATCTTAGACTTTTTAATTCTTTCTCCACTCTCCCATGTATATGTAGCCAATTACTGAGTTCTTTCCTCAAATCTTCAGTATTCATCTGAATTTCTATTTTCTTGACCACTTTTTAGGTTCGCATTGCCTCTGTTTCTAATGGATCTACATGCCTCCATTTTCTCTCTGGCCTATCAGACTTATCTTCCCAAAAAAATAGTAAAAACAATGGCCAACATTTATTAAGCACTTACTGTGTGCCAGGTTTTGTTCTAAGGCCTCTACATATATTCATTCATTCAATACTCACAGCAGTCCTGATGTTGTTATTCTGATTTTACAGATGAGAAAACTTGAGGCACAGAGAGGTTAAGTAGCTTGCCCGAGAACACACAGCTAGGTATGTGGAGCAGTAGAATGACGTAAAAGGTTGTCCACTGTCTACAGAGTGTGGGCCAAACTACACCCCCCAAAGTGACCCCCACCCCATTCTCTCTGCTCAACTGCATTCATGTCAGCCAGACTCTTGTCTCTCCCTGGGCTAAATATCCCTCTCCTGTCCTCCCAGGCCCTCCTTCATCCTCTCTGCCCTCCTGTCCCACCCTCCCAGGCACAATTCCACCGGCCCGCCTTACACACCCTGTTGGGGCCATCTCATGTCACCATGGTTTCCGCTTCCACAGGACACTGCTCCTATTGTAAATGTCACTACTTCGTGCTGTAGTGGTTGAAATGATATCTTTTAGGGATCTATGTGCACAGTTGATGTGAGGGAGCCATTCTGGCGTGAAAGACATTTTGAAGGAGCAGGATCCAAACAGTATATCTAAATATAAATGCACTGTTGTTTTTCATTTTGTACTTTATTTCCTTTTTAATTCCCCAAAAATATTCATAATAGACACCCTGAACCCTCACCCTTTCCCCGTCACTCAAACTCTCCCTGAGCCTGGCCAGTTCTCAGGGATAAAGCAGGCGGATCCGTAGTGCACATGACTTGATCTTTTTTTTCCCTTAGACACTTTCTTTTTTAACTAGGATATGCAAACACATAGTTCAAAATTCCAAAGGAACACAGACTATAGCATGAAAACTAACTGTCCTTAACTACCCTGTACCCAGCCACACCACTCTCTCCCAAAAGCAATCAATTATCTACTCAGAGGTATTCAGTGCATGTGCTAGCATATCTATATCTGTGCTTGATATCTTCTAAAGATGAAAGTTCCATCATTAGTTTTCTGACATGATTATCAAGACACAGACATTAAAAATCAACCTGATGTTGGGAGAACTAGTGTTTAATGGATATAGGGCTTCAGTGTTGCTGGATGAAAACGTTCTGAAGATCTGTTGCACAAAAAGTGAATGGTTGATGGTAAATTTATGTGGTTTTTGCCATAATTTTTAAAAATGATCCTGATGTTGAAATGGTAGCATTGACGCATCATGCCTCTCTCCTCCAAGCTCTCTGTAAATAAGACTAAGTCATACATTTCTGTACCTCTGCACCCCTTTACCCCAATACCCAGCGCTGGTCCAGTGTCTAGGCTCAGAGTAAACACTCACTCTGGCTTGAGGTCAGTGGAAATCCCATTCTAAGCCAAACCTCCCGAGAAAAGGGGGCCCCAGCTTAGCCCATCTGCAATGTGGTTTGTTCACTTTGCAGAACTGGGCTCTGCTTGGCTTCCAGGCCCCATTCGCCAAACAGTCCTCACCATTCCTTTGAGAAAATTACTTCAGTAATGACTCACAAAGAAGGGGCCATAAAGCACTGAATCACCAATGCCCTCTCCTGCCCTTCTCGGTAGCTTCTGCTTTGTGTTTTTCCCTTCCAGAGACAATTTAGGATCTGTTTCTGCACTTTCGGCCCCATACAACGGCTGCCAGCTAACCCAAAATCAGCAGTAACCTTTTCCCCAACTCATTGCTTACCTGAAAATAGCTGTCACTGATAAATGCCCTGCCTCGCCTGGTTACTAACCAAGCTGAAAAAGAAAATCAGATCAACAAGAAAACAGATTTGTGCTTGGCTGTGGCCCCCACTGTTTCTAAATGATAAGCAAGAAGGTCATGCCCTGACTGAGACTCTGACAAAACCTTTCTCTAATTGTGTTTGAAAACTGTTTAAGAATTATTTTGAATAATGTAACTTTGAAAAGGCCCACATGAAAAAAGATAATAAAGCTCTTTTAAAATATATAAATTTTCTAAAAAATGTCCAGTGACTTACATGCAAATAAAATAAAAAGCTCTAGACACAGAACTTACAGCCTTTCTAAAAATTAACTCAAAATGGATCAGAGACCTAAATGTAAACCAAACCACAAAACTACAGAACTCCTAGAAGATTACACAGGAGAAAACCTAGATGATTTGGGGTATGTGATGGATTTTTAGAGATGACACCCAAGGCACAATCCACGACACAAAGAACTGACAACCTGGAATTCATTAAAATGAAAAACTTCTGCTATGGAAAAGACGCAAGAAAATAAAATAAAAACAAAACCATGGACTGGGAGAAAATATTTATAAAAGACATGTCTGGTAAAAATTGTTACCCAAAATATACAAAGACCTCTTAAAACTCAACAATAAGAAAAAAAAAATAGGAATAGGGTAAAAGAGCTGAACAGACACCACACTAAAAAAGATATGCAGGTGGCAAATCAGTCTATGAAAAGATACTACCATTACGTCCTTCAGGAATTGCAAATTAAAACAGGGAGATTACACACCTATGAGAATGACCCAAACCTGAAACATGATGACACTAAATGTTGGCGAGGATGTGGAGCAACAGGAACTCCCATTCACGGAGGGGGGTGAGGGTATAAAATGATACAACTAATGTGGAAACAGTCTGGTAGTTTCCTGTAAAACTAAACATATTCTGACCACACGATCCAGCAATCATGCCCTCTGGTATTTACCCAAAAGAGCTGAAAATGTATGTCCCCATATAAAACCTCCACACAAATGTTTATAGCAGCTTTATTCACAATTGCCCAAATTTAGAAGCAACCAAGATGTCCTTCAAGCAGGCAAATGGATAAACTACGGTTCATCCAGACAATGGAATATTATTCAGGACTACAAGCAAACGGAAAGACATGGGGGAAACTTAAATGCATACAACTAAGTTAAAGAAAGCGATGTGAAAGGCTGCTTGCTCTGTGATTTCAACCGTATGACATCCTGGTAAATGCAAAAGATTGGTGGTTGCCAGGGGTCAAGGGGAGAAAGGGATGAATAAGTGGAGCACAGAGCATTTTTAGGGCAGTGAAACTGTGGTGGTAGATACATGTCATTATGCATGTCCAAACCCATAGAATGGACAACACCAAGGGTGACTCTAATGTCATCTATGGACTCCAGATGATAAGGTGTCAGGGTAGGGTCAACGACTGTAACAAACGTACCGCTCTGCTAAGGGATGCGGGTAACGGGCGAGGCTGTGTGTGGGGAGGGGTATGTGGGAACTTTGTATTTTCCGCTCAATTTTATTGTGAAGTTAAAAATTCACTTAATGAATCCAGTTCATGCATGTATTTCTGTTACGTTAGGATTAAAGACAAGTTCTGTTTAGAAATCACTCCAGGAAGTTATATTTTATTTTCACATTGAAACCAGTCAAATGCTTCAGCCTCAAAGAGCATGTTTATGTGAAATTAAATTAACCCTGGCAGCAAGCTACACTGTTTTTTTCTAAATGGGAAATTAGTTAAAGTCTTTAGATTAAATAAGTTTGTTGAGTCCCTTCTGCAAACAGGTGCTGGAGGCTTTTACAAGAGTGTTTTCAGGTTTAAATTACTTCTAGTTATTATTTGTCTATTAAACTGAAGTGCAGCCTAGGGCTACCACTACACGTTAACCTTGAAATACTATTTCTCACATTTCCAAAATGCACATCCTTATTCTGATCCTGCCTCTCAGTGAGTGAAAGAGTAGAAATCATCGTGTTCAGTAACAGAGGGACGCTAAACTGGCACCGTAATGTGCTGGAATACTACGCAGTTATTAAAATTATATTTATGAAGACTATAATAACAATGTTTAAAATGTGATGTTAAGGAAAACAATCTCTATAGACCCCAATTACTATAGCTTATATTATAGAAAATATAAATAGACACTGGATGTAAGTTCCCCACAAATATTAATGTGTCCATCTCTAGAACACACGACTATAGTTTATCTTCTTCCTACTGTTCAAAGTGTCCAGCGTTAGAACTCATAGGTTATTTTTATAATGTAAAAACTTTTTTCTAATAAAAGGCACATTTTTTTTGCCATGAATAATTACAACTACTCAGTTCAATTTCTCTAAACGTTGATTTAGCAGCAAGCATCTATCTTGCCTGCAGGACAGTTCACCTAATCAGAAAGTCAAGGAACTCCGGCACGCTGGAAATTGAGGACCTGAGTTTTTCTCTTTCATCCTTCACTGGGCTGGTTTCCCAGGAGCAAAATGCTGAGGGCGTTTACTCTGAGTGTTGACTTCCACCAAACTAAAGGACATCACCACGACGGAGCGTGGCACTTTCCTGGGATACAAGCCCCCAACTGAACAGGGTAGACGCAATTCATCTGACAGCTCTGAATTATGAAAAGGGATCTGGGCCCTGGTCTGCTCTCGGCTGCCTGTTTAATGTTGGGAAAATTACTTTTCCTCTCGTGGTCTCCATTTATATGAAAATGGTGAAGTCTGACTGGATCTGTAAGGTCTTTCCAGCTTTAACAATCTATGAATCCCACTTAAAAAGGCCAACAGCCCAAGGAGATCCCGAAAGTGTAGAAAATGCCCCCTTGTGTGTCTGAGCATGTGGGAGCATGAGAGGGAGGCCAGAAGAATTTATCCTATGGTAAGAAATCACAGACAAAGGGCACAAAGAAGTATGAACAAGGATTTTCTTTACAGTGTTGTCCGTAACAGTGCAAAGACAAAGAATGTAATTTTCCTACAGTAGGGAAAGGATTAAATAAATTATGGTACAGCCAAAAATATAACATCTGGCAATCATTTAAAATTATGTAGGTCTGTAACCCACTGGTGCAGAAAGCTATTCCAAACGTATTAAATAAAAAAAACGACTTATAAAATGTATATAAAATATACCTTTTTGAATATGTATACCTACACACAGCTTTTAAAAGGATAATAGCGGTGGTGATGAGATTGCTGGTAAGATTTTTTCTTTTGGTTTATTTCTAATTTTCTATATTAAACATACCTTATTTGTGTAATTAAAATAAATACACCAATATGCTGTATATCAATCAGGGTTCTCCTGAGAAACAGAACCAATAGGAGGGAGGGATAGAGAGATATACACACGTGTGTACGTGTGTGTGTGTGTGTGTTGCAGCTAAGACAGAATTTCTTTACTGAAAAACCTCAGTTTTTGCGGAGGCCTCCAACTGATTGGCTGAGGCCTACCCACATCGCAGGTAATCACCTTTCAAGTCCACTGATTGCAGATGCTAACCACATCTACGAAATACCTTCACAGTAACACTTAGATCAGCACCTGATTAACTCTCTGGGTACTGGCGCCCAGCCAACTTGACAAGCAAAGCTAACCACACACAGGAGAATCCTTTTCAACTAACAAAGACAAAGAAAACATGGCAACGTTTTAATTCGCTGGGATCTCAGTGGGCTGGGATAGGCAGTCTGTGATGAGGGGCTGTTCCTCACAAGGGAAACTGAGGACCCTGGAGGGGGTTGCTGTCTCCAAGCCCCTGAGTATGGGTGGTTGGCAGTTGTGCAAGTTGGGAGGGTGGGTGGCGGGCACAAGGGACCTGGCAGCAGGCAGTGGTGTGTGGAAACAAAGGTTCATCCTGTGAACCTTCAGTTACCAAACTCAGGAGATGCCTGTGAGTCGGGGCTGCTGACGTGGAAGCAGGGACACGGAAGAGAGCCACAAGAGAGGCAAGTGTAAGACTCTCAATACCCAGGCTGTGGAAACGAGTTTGGGTCAAGTTCCCCCAGACTTTCAAAAGGTGCAGAGCCCCCCATATCTGGTTACAAACCAAGCCCAGGTCTAAATGGCTTTGCTAAGTTCCTTTCTTCCCCATGCTGGTGGCCATCAGGTGGCACAGGCTGATGTAACATATGTTTCATATAGATTGTTAAGTCATTAGCAGTTTAAATTAACCAGCTGAATGATCTCACTGCATGAAAGAAACAGGCACGGTCAGTGGGGGGTTCCGGAGGATCGACCGACCGACTGACTACTCAGCAGCACGAGTGGGGCCAAAAATAGATGTTAAATGAAACCCTACAAGCACCAATGGCAAAACGAAAAAAAAACAAAAAAAAACCTTGCTTTATCATTTGGGAAAATTACAAGGCCAAAGTGGACAACCTTTGTCTCTCGACATATCTGGCAAAAAGGAGGAAGACAGAGTTGTTTCTTTCCCACTTCTCAGCCCTGGGAGACAGACACCAAAAACTCCCACCCACTCTCCACAGAGCAGCCTGCTCAGGCCACTCACTGTTCCATCTCTGAGCATTTTCAAAAGCTGAACCACTCGGTGTTTCCTGTCTGTCTCACACCCTTTCTACAACGAGCATCATGACTGTTATAATCAGGAAGAAAAAACAATCTACATTCTACATTTTAAAATTCTGGCAGGGGATGTCTGCTTTCAAGATAGTAGTTTTAGGATGCATGTTTACCTCCCTTTTAATACAAAAATTCTTTGAAATGATCCAATAAACAGTAATATAGGGGGAACTATCTATAGCAGGGCTGAAGAACAGAGGAGGATACCAGAAATAGGCCTGGAGCTCTGGGGATTTCCTAGAACTGAAGCAGATGGCCACGGGCATATGTATTGAGAGAGAAGACATGAAGACACTTTTCTGGAGTGTGATTTAGCCGTATATCAATTATAAATGTGCACACCCATATTTGCAGCCACCCAGCCCTTGGGAATTTATCCTAGAGGCATAATGGGACACGTAGATGCACAAAGATGTCTGTTATGCTGAGAGCTGTAGTTTCACTTTTTTATATTTTCAAGGCTTATTGAACTTCATTTCTGTCCTTTAAGTGTTCCTCATCCATGTACTCCTGCTAAAGGTTGAAACCAGTAAAAGAAAGCATTTCATTACTGTGACTAGGCAAATACTGTGCTATGCTGGGCCACATAGTGTGTTAGAATTACACTGATTTCTCTATGGATTCCACATTACAATACAAGGGCACTTGAAAGAGAATATTTCTAGCATCAAAGAAAAATAAGAGAGTCTATTTTCATATCCCATTTATTCCTAAAAAAAAAAAAAATGTAACTTTTGATGCTGGTTTACATGTTTCCTGTGCAGTTTTCGCCCTTATAATTTCTCATTTCTTTTCCTCTATTTGCCTTTCTATCCTCACTTTTTTCTTGACCTTTTGTCATAATCTCCATTCTGTGGGTTTCACCACTCCCCCTTTTTCTTCCCTGAAGATCCCTGGTCCTTTTCTCCCTTGTGGGCTGAGACTTTCAAAGTTCACCGAACAGCTATCTTGAAACTTTCCTGCTCTGCTCCCCCGGGTTGGAATTCACCAATCCCATGCTTTCCCCTTCCCTGCTTTACACGGTTTTGCTGCATTCTAAAGTAACTTTCTAAGAAAGGTAGATCGATATTAGAAATGAGAAAGGAAACACAACTTCCAATGCAGCAGAAACTTAAGAAACATACATATGAAGAATATACTGTGAACAAATTTGAATTTGAAAAATTAGTTAAAATGGATCAATTCCTTTAAAAAGTGGAGCCTACCAAAACTGCTAATGGGAAACCTGAAGCATCTCATAACCAGTTATCAGACCGAATCAACAGTTAGAAATCTTTCCACAAAGAAGCCCAATCAAATAGCTTTGTGGAAAAAAATCTCCCCATCACTTCATGGATAAATTCAGTTTTACTCAAATGCTTCCGAGAAAAAGAAATGCTTCCCGATTTGTATCCTTTCATAACTCGCATAACCTAGTCCAACTTCAAATATCAAACTCCAGACAAGGAACGTATGAAAAAAAAAAAAAAAGTTAAAAACAAACCCCACTTGCATAAATACTACCGTGAGGACATCAGTCACTCTTCTTCTTGGGCGAACAAGATAACCTTTTCCAGCCCTTGCATCTGTGTGGCCAGAGGCCTGTGCTCGAACCAATGAAATGTGAACAGAGTGATGTGTGCAAATTCAAGCCAAGACTTTTAAGTAGAACTCAGACTTCCCCTACTCTCTTCCCCTTCCCACTGGCCGAGTGCAGAGGATCACAAGGCCCTCAAAGAGCCTGATGCCCACCAATGAGATTATTACATGAGCAAGAGATAAATTTTGTGTAAAACCATGAAAATTTGGGGGGTTATTACAGCATTGAGCATTTTACTTAATCAGAGATTGATAGTTTGAAGTGGGGTGCTAGCAATAAAATAAAACAATAACAATAAAACAAAAAATGCGTAACCATAGATTGGCAGTTAAGGGGCGAGCTGTGAGGAAATAGATTTCATAGGCCAAACCAGCACTGGGTAAATCATTTGGTAAAACTGACAACCATGATGCAGGGGAGGTAGACCATATGCCCACTTGAGCCTGGACGTCATAAGGAAAACGGCTGGACAAGCCACCACGGTGTACGTGGGTGTCAGTTTTTATCTGCTGCATTCAGCAAGTCTTACAAAGAAGAGTTGAGCACAAACAACAACATTTCTGGTTTGAGAACAGAGACGGGGAAATAGCACCAAAATTAGGGTTGAAAAAGCTGAACGCTAAAAGCTCCCTAGTTTCAGGTTTCCTAATTACTCAGAGGCCCTCAGCAAAGATCAGAGAGGAGTGCCGCCTTCCACTCAACTCAATTGCTTTCACCGCCTCCAGGTAGGGCCCATTAAGTTGAAAAAGAGAGAGGTCTGAAGGTGAATAGGCTAACCAATAAAGCGAGCTTGGGCATTTCGTCCAGGACATGCAATCGAGGCATGGTTGGTGGGAATTTAGATGTCCTTAAAGTCTAGAATAAACTCCAAATTTCAGAGACAGTCAGAAGAAAAAGGTAAAATATTTTTTTAGAAATTATTTATGTTGGTTACACATTGAAATAATATTTTCACATTGCATTGCCGCCAGAAAAAAAAAAATCAGGCCTAAACTTAAGAGGCTATGACTGTAAAAACTTTAGGCCCCCCAAACTTGCATGGGCAAGAAAGTCGCACACGCGCGCGTGCGCACACACACACACACACACACGTGATTCTGTTTCTCAAACATTTCTTAAGAAGCTAAAACTCCTAAATCACATACCACAATGTTTATGTTAACCATCTTCGATTCAGACCTAAAGCATATAAAACGTATTAAGAAATCAAGAAAATAGAGAAAAATGGGGTACCCAAAACACATTTCGTTTTTACTAATCAAATTCAAACCAATAGACTTAATAATGATTTAAGACAATTCCCTATAGTTTGTGATCTAGAGGAGCTAAAATTTTTCAATAAAAGGCAACTATTTGCCAGAGAACGCTGCCAGCAGGTGAAGATGAAGGGCTTTTAGATTTGCCCACACTGTGACCCCTTGGTACCCAGTTACTTCTAGAAAGCATGCTAGTTAAAATACTAAACTATTTTCCGCTATCATCAGCCTCTGGGCTGGTGGAACAGCTATTTATGACAGTCACATACCATTTTCTTTAAGAAGTACTAATAATTAAATGAACGCAGTTGTCTCAATAACACGAATCCTGGCATTTATTTTTATATAAATAAACCTTTATGTAAGGCCTATTATAGAAATACTAGCATTTCAACAGTTAAAAAAAAGAAGAAGTACCTCCGTTCTGGAAGAGGACCTCTGGAGAGCTATCCTGGCAGAGTGGTGTCGATCAGGACTGGAGGAGGGACCATTTCGACGGGCGTCCAGCCGACACGTGGGTGGCACTGTGCAGGACAGAGGGGCTGTCAGAGGCCACGCATGTGCTCTCACCTGGGCTCCAGCGCTGCCTCCTCGTGGAGGTCAGCAACTCGGCATGGGGCGGCTCAGTGGTCGGCCGGGATCTTGTGCCAGACGCTCTAAAATACTTAAGGACTTAACGAGAAAGGCCTGTGAGCCACTGTATTTAAAGAGCCCGAGTTCCTATTTCCTAGGCACATGGAATTATTGCAACAAAGGAGGCTGAATGGACATGGCTGTCACGTATTTTAGAATTTTCCATTAAACAATTTGCTTTTTCCAGAAAATAAAAATGGGGTGGTGGCCCCGTTCTTGGTGGTTGCTGCTATTTTTCCAGCTCACAGACGCCTGGCCCTCCAGCCAGCCGGCATCCCTTGGCTGTCTGTGTCCTGGCACAGGTGTGAGTCCTTTGGAGAGCCCTGAGCGCTTGATAAGATGGAGGGAGCCCAGGTGTCTTCTAAAATACCGTGTTTTCTTAAGGTTCCCTGACAGTTGTCGCTGAGATGCATCTTGCTAACATAAGAGCCACAGGGGCCGGTCTAGCCACAACATGGGCTTCAAAAGGGGAAACGCCTGTATGGGGCTCACCGCAAAAAGAGTAATTGTGTTTCTTTAACATGACATTAAAAGCAAGCATCTATGTGGTGTCGCAAATGTGCACTGTGGCAAACAGAATCTAGTTGCTGAGTGGGTGGCAATATTACCATTCCTACGCTAGTGTCATACTTTTAGAATTTGAGTCCTAAACTTTCAATAATAAAACCGTAATAATATTCATCTGTAGGCTCGGTCTTGTGCCTACAGGGACCAGTGCGGACATGGATCCTGAAGTCCTGGCAGGAATCCTGCTGCAATATGGCCAAGGGACCTTGTTTGTATTGTGGGGCCAGGCCTCCGGTGACACGAATGCTATTGCCCATTCAGATACAGAACACGTTAACCTTAAATTAAAAGCCCAGGTGAGAGGCAACGAGCATTTATTTGACGTGCAAAAAGAATTGCAATTCTGGGAAAGCACTGATGCAGGCAGAAATCCAGTGTTCTGATTAGAGGGTGTTTATGAGAAAGGGAAGGGAAATTATGGCATGAACAGAAGGAAGGAATTTCTACTGGTGTTAGTAAGTCAAGGAAGGACTTCCTACAGGTGCAAATAAGCTACATTACACCTTAGGTATGCTTGGCGGTGCTAATTGTAAAGAACGTCTTTAATTTTTAGTCTAGGAGTCAGAATGTCTGCTTTCCTGTTAGATTTACAAACAGTCGTTTGCAATATAATGTCTCTTTTGGACTAGTCAAGGGTTGTTTTGCCCAGTTTAAACGTCCCAAGGGTCTAAGGAGTAAGGCATGAGATGCAGCTCTGACTCCACTTTGATGTGTCTTTGTTCACATGTTTGTCACAGCCCTTATGTCTGTTCAGCCCTCGGTGGTCTCAAACCTACTGCCTGTAGGTGGAGATAGTTTGGCAAACTTAGTGGAGTTTTGAATATGCCCCTTAGACATCTGATGACCTTCTGCAAGTTTTGGTTATAGACTTTAGGCTGAAGGTTTGAAGGGTTTTCAGATGAACTTAGAACCAGAGCAAGCAAGCCTGTGAACTCACAGCACCTCTGCCGCCGAAAAGCCACTGGGGTTGTCATTGAGTTAACTGGAAAAGGGATTATAATTTTGTATCCTCCAAATAACTGACATATAACATTACATTAGTTTCAGGTATACAATACCCGATTCAATGTACAATAATGATTCCATATGTGTATGTATTGTGATCAGCATATTGAGTCTATCATCCACCATACATAGTAACAACCTTTTTTTCTTGTGATAAGAATTTGTAAGATTTACTCTCACCAGAGGGGAGGGGGGAGCGGGGAGGTAGATGGTGGGAGGAGAAAAAAAAAGAAAAAAATTGAAATTATTTCTTTAATTAAAATAATTAATTAATTAATTATTTTAAAGATTTACTCTCTTAGCAACTTTCAAATATGCAATACAAGACTAACTATAGTAGTCTCCATGCTATACATTACATCCCAGGACATTCATTTTAAAACTGGAAGTTTGTGCCTTTTCACCCCCTTCACCCACCTCCCCTGCATTTATCACTGCAAAAGTGTAGTTGTAGACTCTTGGTTAAATAAATCTAAAAACAATCTGTCCCGTCTATACACAATAAAAAGGGGTTCGTTCTCAGGAATATTCAGATATTGACACAGACTAGGCGTGAAGTTCCCAAGCTCACCCCATAGTTTCAGCCGGGGTCAGAATCTAGTTATTATGGGCTGAACTGTGTCCCTCCCCCACATGATATGTTGAAGTTCTAACCCCTCGGTACCTCAGAATGTGACTCTACTTGGGGATAAGGCCTTTAAAGTTGTAACGAAGGTAGAACGAGGTCCTGTGGGTGGGCCCGGATCCAATCTGGCTGGCGTCCTCAGAAGAAGAGATTAGGACACAGACACACACTGAGGGAAGACCACGTGAGGCCACAGGGAGAAGATGGTCATCTGCATCAAGGAGCCTCAGAAGACACCAACCCTGCTGGCACCTTGATCTCAGACTCTCGGCCCCCAGAACTGTGAGAAAATACATCTCTGTGCAGAAGCCGCCAATCCTTACTACTTACTTCGTTATGGCAACCCCCACAAAATAACACTCCAGGCAAGTGAGGTTCGGTGGGGGCCTGCTCTTACAGAACACAGCAGCATCCTCAGCCTGCGGAGAAGAGGACGTGGTGGATTCCTAGTGCTGACAGAGGCAAAGGCAGTAAACAGTGTCCCGGTCCAGCCGCAGCCTGGCGGAGAACAGGGCGGCAGAGCAGTAAACCCTGTTTGAACTTCAGAGGCTCTTTGACCTTCACAATTCTTATTTAGGAATATTATTTGATTGTTTTCTTTTTCTACAAAATTTCTATAACATTTTTTTCTATATTTTTATAAAATAGCTTACACAAGCATTCTATAGTTTAATCGGATTGTTGAGAAAGGAGTGTGACCAGGTGTTTCACTGTGGGCGTAAACTTCATTTCACTACCAAGTATTTTTTTCAAATAGACTTTATTTTTTAGAGCAGTTTTAGGTTCACTGCAAAACTGATGAAAGGTACAGAAATGTCCCATATACCTCCTTCCCCACACATGCACAGCTCCCCCAGTATCAACATTCCCCACCAGAGCAGTACGTTTATTACCACTGATGAACCACAATGACCTGTCATAACCACCCAGAGTGCATCCTGTATATCAGGGTGCAGTCTTGGTGTTGTTCATCCTATGGGTTTAGACAAATGTATAATTTAAAATATCATACAGAATAGTCTCACTCCTCTAGAAATCCTCTGTGTTCTGCCTATTCATCCCTCCCCCGACGACCACCAATCCCTGGCAACCCCTGATCTTTTTACTGTCTCCATAGTTTTGCCTTTTCCAAAACGTTGGATAGTTGAACTCACACAGCATGTTGCCTTTTCAGATTGGCTTCTTTCTGGATGCACCATAGTTTATTTATCCATTCACCTACTGAAGGGCATCTTCGTTGCTTCCAAGTTTTGGCAATTATGCATAAAGCTGCTTTAAACATCTTCGTGCAGGTTTTTCTTTAGACGTGAGTTTTCAGTTCCTTCGGGTAAATACTAAGGAGTGTCGTTGCTAGATCACAGGGTAAGAGTATCTCTAGTTTTATATGGAACTTCCAAACTGTACTGAGTGTAATTTAAAAGTGCAGTCAAACAAAATCCCGTTTTGGAGTGAAATACAGCCAAAACAGGTTTGTAAATGCCCCGTAGAACTTGTACACAAGAGGACACAGGTGTTTTCATACAGATCCATTTTGCTGCCTCTGTGCATGACCTAAGCCAATTCCCACCACAATAAAAAAGGAAAATCATCTGAAGTTATAGAACTGGAAACTCTTCCAGGATTTCCTGAACTTGCCATTATTAGGAAGAGAAGGCAAAATTGTTTGTTTGTTTGTCTGTTTGTTTTTCTCATTGGAACACCCCAAAGAGAAAAAGACACACTCAGCAAGCGTTTTTCTCTTTTATGTTCCCAAGGCAAGAACAATCTGTGTTGGGAAAAATTTTTAAATAGTCATTTAAAGAAGGTTTTCAGTATATAATGTTATATACAAACTTGATTCAGCAGCTAAATAAAAGCGCTCTGGCCTTTACCTCCTAAACTTCAGTATCTTAGGAGTTCTGAGGGTGTCATCAAAGGAAAAGGCAGAAACACCACAGGGGAACCCAGAACTTCAGCAGCTGTTCTGTTGACACGTCCTGCTAAAGCACATCTTACAACCATCAGTCAACAGTGTTCAGGCAAACTGTACATCATATGTATGGGCTTGAAAACCAGCAGTTATGCTTAATAGAATTCATGATGCATTGAAACAAAAGCTAAATTATGTTACGCACAATTGTAACTATGCAGGGAATAGTTATATATTTATATATGTGTTATATATGTGTTTAACCAAAATGCCAAGAATTTTTGTATGGCCATATTGAGACTTTATATAATAAATGCATCTTTTCTACTTTCAGTAACAGCAAAAATATTTAATTTTTACATGTCAGATTCATTCTTATATCCTCAGTTTCAGTTGAATGTGGGATTTTTGCCTTTAGCCATTTAGAGAGTAACCAAAAGGAAAACTCAGCTCACCTCAGTGATGTCCACTTCATCAAAGCATCCATTCTCCTACAATGTTAATTTTAAAAAGCTGGGACTTCCATTTCTGAGTTAGTTCAATACAACAGAGCAGGTTACAAAACAGCTAGAGTTCCAGCCAGGTTCCTGGAGTACCTGCAGGGAACAGCGTTTATGGAACACAAGGAGCCAGGCTGGTTTGGCTCCTTCCCCGCACCAGCGAGGCACATTGGCAAAGTGGCTACGATACCGTAGAGACCGACACTGGGCTGTAAGACCCAGATGCAAAAAGAAAATCTAAACTCTCTCCACATCAGAGCAAACGGGAATGGACCTGACACGCCGGGTGGGGAAAGCTGCCAGGTACCCTGGACTCCTCTTGGGCTGCTTTTGAATTTCCTGAAATTGGGTGATTTCGTTTCTCAGAGGAATCGTGTGCATGGTCAGGCAATTTCTTCCACAAAACAAAGCCAAGAATAAATAGGGTTTAGACACCAACAGAATCTTCTGGGTCTCTTCCTCCGTGAAGACAATAAAACTTGATTATGTGAAATAAATTGCATGAGTCTCCATGTTGGCAGAACCAGAGGTGATGTTGTTCAGCTATATTTGTTTGTTTTTGTTTTTTATTTTCCTGGTTACTTTAACCTGTGACTGTTTGGTTTGCTGGCCAGGAAATTCTGAACTGACATTACCCTGAAGGGAAAGGAGTCATAGAGAAACTAGAGGGGAACAAGTATTTGCCTTTAAGTCTAAGAAACCCCAGCCGAATTCTGCTTCCACTGAGATTCACCCTCGCTGCTGAAATAATCCCCAACTGGGTAAAATACATGAAAAATGGTTTTTAAGACAGCAGCCACTGGGCAGGGCAGGACTGTGCTCCCTGAGACAATTAAAAAAAAAAAAACAAGGTGAGCCCTATGATTGTCCCAGGTAAGGCCTTGAAAGAGTGTCTAAGACTCAGTATAGGGAAGGGGACCAGCCAGAACCCAGAAGACTCCCTAGATCTGGGGATCTAGAGAGACAAGGAGGCCAGAGTGTGAAAGTCACAGAGCTACACAGGGAGAGAACTCTGGGCTTCTGCAGAGGGTCCTACCCCCAAGTATTCAGCAGAACGCAGAGAGTACACATGTGAGGAAACCACTCAAGGTGGGAAAGACCCACCTGACAACCTGTGGGGAACAGGGCCAGGAACAGGGCCTGCGATTCGCAGCAAATCAAATAGCGATGCTTGATAGCAATAATTTCAGACAATGGGGTGCCCCCAATGTAATACCTACTTTTAATCAAAACTTTTGTATGAGGCTGTACCCCAAAAGGCATAATGCATGGCCTGGGAACCAAGGCATCGCTTACCGTCACACTCAGTGACATACAGGGAGAATTTTACTTCCTGCCCTTGCAACTCCGGGCTCTGCAATCCATGGTTCCTAAAGGCAGAACACCTCTTCCAGTGGGTGAGCAAGGTTCCCACTGAAGTTTAAAGCTGCAGTTGCCACCTGTGAACTTCAGCTCCTTGAGCCCAGGGACCACCAAGAAAGAAGGGGTGATGCCATCCTGGCAGGGCTAAGCGACACTAATCTTCAAAAGGAGGTGGGACCGCGGTAACAAAATGGGGGTAGGAAGGATCCACTTCAGTGTCTCCTGGCACTCTATTGTCCAATTTAAACAGAAAATGGACAAGCGCGGGAATCTTAGCCTGGGAAGGGCTTGGTGACAGGGCTCAGACCTCCTCAGAGGTGAGAGTCTGTTATGCCATAAAATTAGCCACTGGGACCAGCAGAGGTGCTAGCTGATGAGATTGAGAGGGACCTAGAATGCAGAGTAGAGGAGGGAGACGATGAGTGCCAGTGTGGCCCAGGGACTAGCTCAGGGGTGGGTGTTGCAGTTCCTCCCACAGACCTTTCGCTTGTAAACCTCTCCCAGGCGGAAAGAACACTGGTGCCCCGGAGTAGCTGTTCCCAGAACAGAGGTGAAGAACGGGGTCCAAGCTGCATGGTAGATGGTAGTGGGCACTTAACACACCCAGACCTTCAGCTACTGGGGTGCGGCCACTGGCAGATAGCCTTTAGCTGTCAGCCCCTTAACGCGGTGGTCCCCAACCCTTTTGGCACCACGGACCAGTGCTACTCTGATGATCTGAGGTGGAGCTGAGGCAGTGATGCTAGCTCTGGGGGGCGGCTGCAAATCCATATGAAGCTTTGCTCACTCACCGGTGCTCACCTCCTGCTGTGTGGCCCGGTTCCTAACAGCCACGGACCAGTATTGGTCTATGGCCCAGGGATTTGGGACCCTTGCTTTAAGGGATTGCCTCAGCTACAGAATGCTGCCCGGCCCAAGATTATCTCACTTCCCTAGGTAGCTAACATTCAGTGACTGATCAATGAGGGAATATAAAGATCTGGCCACCTTGGCCCAACTTGAAACAAGTCTGAAGGCCTGGCTCCTAAGTTCCCTGTGAGGTTGGCCAAAGCTGACATCGCATCTTCCTCCATCCGCTCCTGCTCCCTTTCCCTCCCTTCAAAGGTATTGGTCCCAAGGTACCCCTTAGCAAACAAACATCCCACATCTCATAGTCCGCTCCTCAGGAGCCCCATCGGCAGCACTGAGACTGCACAGATAGCAAGCAGAGATGCTGGATTTCAGTGCAGATACCGTGGGTTCAAAGGCTCACGCATAACCATTCCACTCCCTGCCACACCTAAGCTGGGAACTTAGAATCAACCCTGAAGAGAGGAAAGGGGAGTAGGAGAAATCCGTAACTAACTTGAAATCTAAAAGGACTGAGAAATCATTGAAGGGGTGGAGTTTTTTAGAATTGGATTGATTACATTTTGATCAGGTAAATGAAGCTTGAAATAGAAATTACAGAGAAACAATTAAGGGTTTCCTTTTTGCATATCTGAGTCTTAGAAATCATATCCATTACAAAATATTTAGCTTCGGTGAGATTTCACTATTAGAATTAAAGAAATAATCAGAATCCTAGTGCTTATATAGTAACATAATCATTTCTGTATTTTCCCAGGAACTATCTAGTGTGTCTGTCTACAAGAATCATTCATTCTGTGTCCCAAATATCAAGGCACGGAGCTAAAGAAAATATAAGCCATCCGATTTGAAATCATTCTTAGTTATCTGGGGTAGGCTAAAACAATGACCCCAAAAAGACATTCATGTCAAATATGGAAACTGTGAATGTGATCTTATCTGGTAAAAATGGTTTTTTGCAGATGTAATGAGGAACTTGAGAGAAGGATTATCCAGGTAAGCCTTAAATCCCATAATAAGTGTCTTTATAAGAGAGAGGCAGAGGGAGATTTGAGGCAGACAGGAGAGGGTGAAGATGCAGACACACAGAGGAGAAAACGATTTGAAGACAGAGGCAGAAACTAGAGGATTCTGCCCAACAAATGCAGGAAGAGGCAGGAAATGGCCTCTCGGCTAGAGCCCCCAAGGAGCACTGCCCCCGTAGACTTCAGACTTCTGGCCTCCAGAATGGTGAGAGAATACATTTTTGTTGTTTTAAGCCACTAAGTTTGAAGTCATCTGTTATGGAGCCAAAGATCACCAACACACCCCACTTTCTGCGTCAGAATACATCCTTGGCTCTCTGTGAAACATAGAGTTTTAAATTCCTCAACTGGCCAAAGAAGCCACTGGAATAGCGGGACTTGCCCCAGGTACAAGTGCTGTGGATACAATCACTGAGTAAAAGCTGCCCACAGCTGAAGACACGGCAGTATTGATCTGCCTGTGGATATAAATTACAGCTCCTTTCCTGAGATAGTACACAGTGGGTGGATGCATAGATTTTTACATCTCGAATCTATGTCAGCCAGATCTATACTCAAGGTCAAACAACTTAAAAAGCCACAGACACTCAGTCTTAGACCCAAAGAATTGATCTTACTGCCCCTGTGATCACAAAAAAAAAAAAAAAATCATTTATTATTCCAGGACGTGCCAGGCTAGAAATCAGATATTCACTCTGATCCCATTTTTACCATCGAAAGAGTGTTGATACCCTGGAAAGGATATCTGAAAAAGGAAGAGGACGCTTAGAGACAAAGCCAAGGGGAGAGATTGTTCTTCGACTTAGAGCAACAGGAAATTCGTTTCACAGTGGGCCACTTTGACAGCAGCATTGTCTGTGTGGCCTATTGTTAGCGCTCCCTCTGGGAGCATGCAGAAAGAGCTGGCCTTATCTGTCAAGGCTCAGGAACCTCTCAGGGGTTGCTCACAGCCCCAAAGCTCAGCATCTTTTCTCTGGGAAGTGTTGGGGCAGGTGAAGGTAGAAGCCAAGTAATAAATAAAAAATGGGTTTTAAAAGGCCTTAGAGAAAACTCCCAAGTGATGGCAAATGATTTAGTCCAAAGGCGTGAAAGTGAGCAGGCAGGAAGGAATAAATAGTATTTTATTTAACTCTGAATGATTCTGAGAAGCAGGTGCTTTGTCTCCGTGCTACAGATGGGAAAACTAAGGTTCCAAGAGGTGAAAAGACTCGAGGTCACAGTAAGAGAGGAGGCTGGGATTAGAATCCAAATCTGCCTGACTCCGAAGGCCTGCTCCTGGAACTCCACCACATTTCCCCAAAATCGAATACACACACAAACAGAACGTGGGTAGGTGATTCCCATGACATACTGAGTTCTTCTACGTTTAACCAGTAATTCACGGGGCATAGAAAGGTACAAAAAGCACAGGTGTCTCTTCCTTCAAGGAATGGGGAAATGTGAAATACAGAACAAAGGAGGAGGATGCTGTGAGCCATAGGACTCGGGCAGAGATCCAACAAAGACGGTCAGAAGGGAGAGGCCACTTCCAGATGGAGATGACTTTCTAGGAAGTGGGCGGAATTTAGTCATATGGGGAAGGAAATTTCACGCTAAAGGAAACACACACAAAGCTAGAGATGAAAGATATGAAAGACATATGAAAATGCTTTGGAAATGTACCAGATGTAAAGCGTTACTTGGAGAGAAGCCCACATGGAAATAAATATTGGATAGACTTCAGCTTTTGTAATATCTGGGGACAGACCCATATATCCAGGAGAGAATTAATTTGCCTCATCCCAGCAGACCTTTATGGATCTGAAATTGAATGGGATTCTTTAGAACCCTTCATTATAACCAAGTTTTAATGAATATTTTATGTTATGCTTTAGTTGGGTCTATCCAAACAACTGCATCGAAATAACATAATGATGGACTAAAAATTAGAGTACAGAAAAATTTAGGTTGTGAAGACTATGTCAAAACATAAGCCATTGTGTGACACAGTATGCAGTGGAGACTTCAGCTTCTCGGAAGATGGAGTGAACATACTTTTCCCCACCCCTTCCTGAACGTTATACGTGAAACAAACACAAGATCCTGAAAGGTGGAGAAAAGACGGCTGACCATGTAGGTTCTCGGTTCCCACAAAAGCTGGTAGTGAGACCCCTGGATTTTCTTTTGGCCTCACACACCACAGGCTTGGAGCTAAGAAGCTGCCAAATCAGAAACAAATTTACAGAGCCCCAAAACAGCTTGCTCTTTCTGGGGGCCCAGGGGAGGGGGACCAAAAACAGGGTCAACCTAGCAAAGCAGAAAATATTTAGACAACAGTGACTCTACTCCAGCCAAACGCTATGCTCCCCACCCCCACCAGCAAAGGCCAGGTGGGGAGCCTAGATTTCTGCCCTTTTCAGGCCTTAATGAGGCGCTTCAACAAGCCCCGTCCAGTCACGGTGGTGTCAAAGGCGGCTGAGTCCACACCAGGATGCTCAACCCCACCTTGTCACAGTGTCAGTGGGGACTACCCTGGGAGTCTAGGCTTCCATCCCTACCTGGCAGTAACGAGGCACCACTCCCCTCCCTTCCCCTGGGGTACTGAGGTGGCCTCGTGGAGAGGCGGGGCTTTTGGTCACCTGGGGAGCAGTAACAAGGCACTCAGACCCCGCCCAGACAAGCTGGTAGCAGTGAAAGCCGAGTGGATGCAACTCTTGCATCTCTCCTGTGGTCGTGAGGAAGCCCTCACTGCGGTAACAGAGGCTGAGGGAGGAATCAGCACTTTTGCCTCCATCTGCAATAGTGAGGCAGCATCTCTGCTTCTCCTAGTGGAGTCAGGGCAGAGGAAACCCGCTAAAACAGAGGGTTTAAAAAGACCCAGAGTCTTATAACAGAATACCCAAAGTGGCCAGGTTTCAATCAAAAATCATTGTCAGACCCAGACCCAGGAAGATCTCAAACTGAATAAAAAAAGAAAAAAAAAATGAACAGAATGACCATACTGAGATGACAGAAACGTGAGAACTGGCAAAGATTTTGAAACAATTAGCATAAAAATGGTTCAATAAGCCATTGAAAACACACTTCAACAAAAGATTAGAAAATCTCAGCAAGAAAGAGAAGCTATAAAGAAGAATCTAATGAAAATTTTAGAACTAAAAAACAAAAAACAAAAAACAAATGAAAAATTCAGTGGGTAGAGTTACTCCCACAGAGGGAACACACATGCCCGGGACGCCGCAGCCACTGCCACTCCAGATGCGCCCACACTTCACCCCTGCTCGCAGCCACTCCCTGGAGCACCTGCACCTCACTCGACGCGGTAGCAGGAGTACCTGCGCCAGACACTGGCCCCTATGCCTCCCCAGACCCTGGAGCCATGGTCCCTTCGTGTATACCCTTGGACCTACCAATTCTACTCTGGGGAACAGCCTCCAAGACAACTCAAAGAGAAAAAGATAATTTGTACAAAGAGTTGCACAATGGTTTCACACAGAGGACTGAAAATCTGGGAATAACTCAGATGCTCCCTCGGCATATGCCACCACCACCACCCTTAAAATTAGGGAAATGATCAAGGAAATGACAATAAATCAGTATGCTGAGTTATTCTGAAGCTACAAATAATGTCAACTAGATAAATGATTTTAACACATGGCAATATGTTTTAAAAAATAACAAAGGACGAAGGCAGAACACATGACTGCACCCGCAGAGGCTGCATCTACGCCAACATTCATCACCCAGAGCTGACAGACCCACGGTGAAACGAGAGCAATAGTAAGAAAGTGTTTCATTCATTCGCTTCTTTAATCTACAGAATGTAATGTGAATCTATAAAGTCTCTTAAAAGGCCACGTTCTCCCAACACGCACCGGGCACAGCTACTTCTCCATCAGAGCTGTGAGTGGAGAGTCCCTCCCTGTCTCGTGAGAAGGAAATAGAACAATGTTCACATTAAGCAGAGCATGGGCGCGGGTGCAGGTGTTGTGCGCTCCCTCTGTAAAGCTTCACACGTCTCTCCATTGATGGTTCTGGAATACCGCCCTCTCTCTGTAGGTCCTCTGGCTAAAAGCTCCAGCGGGCACTGTCCCAGGAGCCCTGAGCAAACACAACCCTGTTCTCTACGGCCCCAAATTCTGGATTGTGTCTCTCCTTCCCTTATTTTTCACAAAACCCTCTTCTCCTCCTCTCAAAAAGACATGGGAGAGAAAGAAACATAAATAGGATACGTAACTATAAGACTGAGGGTTTTCCCAGATATTACTTTTTCCTCGTGTAGCGGTAAGGGGACCTTGAGACTCCGAATCCTTGAGTCTTAATTTTGACTTGGCTTGGCCCAGGGTCAAGCTGGCTCTGGACCAAGTTATTTAAGCCTCAATTTCTTTGTCTGCAAAATGAGGACACCACCATCAACCTGATGGGGCGGTGTGAGCACCCTGAGGAAGAGCAATCAATAAACCCTGTCCCCACCCGCCCTAATCCTCTCATTATGTCCCCAGTTCTGAACCCAGCATTCAATAATTAGCCCCTCGACTGGGTTTCATTCAATAGATATTTTTGATTCACTAAGGGGAGAAAAAAACCTGGGAATGGCTACCTCCTAGAAATGTCTCTAATTCTTTAAAAGCCTTTGTGAAGGAAGCCATATCCTAAAACAAGAAACAAATAACAAATCTTCTCCAGAAAAAGGAAGAAAATAAATGAGCAACTTTCTGTCTCACGTAAGCCTTGCTCAGAGGATGTGCCTGCCAAGTACTTGGTGACTAGTCTCTCTCCATCAACCACCCCACCTAGGAGAACCTGGGCCAGGAGTCCAGGGAGGTGAGTTCGAGGCCCAGTTCTGGTGTGGACAGATCACCAGTGAGGCTAAACCTTCATTGCCCAAAAGCCTAACTCTAATGAGGACCAATAGGGATGACAGCAACAGATACTGGGGTGATAGTGCCCCACATTCTCTTTGTGGTGGTTAATTGTACGTATCTTGATGTTTCTGTGACCTTATTTCTTGGATGTGATTACACTGAAAACAGCAGACTTTGAGTAAAGCAGATTACCCACCATAACGTGGGTGGCCTCGTCCCATCAGTTGAAGTCCCTAAGAGTAAAGATTGAGGTTTCCCAGAGAAGAAGGCAGCCCCCTTAAGCCTGCTGTGCCGAAACCCTGCCCCTCAGAATTTGGCTTCAGGACTCCAGCATCAGCTCACACCCAAATCTCGAGCCTGCTGGCCTGCCCTGCGGATTTGAGACTTGTCATCCTCAATGATCACATGAGCCAATGCCTTAAAATAAATCTGGATAGATGGACAGACGGATGGATGGATGGGTGGGTGGGTGGGTAGATAGGTAGGCAGGCAGGTAGATTAGATAAATGATGATGATGGATGGATGGATGGATGGATGGATGGATGGATGGATGGATAGGGAGGAAAGGAAGGGAAAGAAAGAGAAGGCAAAGCAGGCAAGGCAAGAAAAGGAAAGAATATTCTGTTTGTTTTGTTCCTCTGGAGAGCCCCGACTAATACCATCTTCTAGCACCAGTGAATCCAAGATGAAAACAAGTTGTGCGAAGAGGGGCCTGGACAGCAGAGAAGCTGCAACAAATGAACAAAAACTACAGCCAAAATTCCAGTTCACTCCATCCATAGGTCAGTTTTCCAAAGGCAGGAAGAGCCTTCTGAGGTTGCTGGATGGCCCCGGACACACCAGTTTTTAGAGGTAAGACCCATCCACTCTGAGTCGCTGCCCCAGGAGACTCTCAGCAAACTCATTTGGGGTTCCAAAAATCCAAATGGAACCACAAACACGTTTTGTGAGTTGATCAGATAAACTGAAAATGAGGCCAATTTGCCTTGATGTCTTGTTACTCCCAGACCCTCTCAGTTCTTCTTAAGATTGAGCACCAGGAGCCACCAGTGACATGCTTCTCTATCAACCATGTAACTGAGGGCGGGAGTGAGGGCTCCAGAGCCAGAAAACCTGATTTAACCATTTTCCAGCCTTGAGAAGAGACCAGGAAAACCCTGTGCTCTCGTCTGTAACATGAAGGTAACTACCAGGGTGACTGAAACACTACATGAATAGAACTGGAGCCAGCCACTCACTATAATTCAGCATTATTTGCAAGACAACGCCTAGGATGCCTCACACCCCCTCGGTTGCAACCACACAGGGCCCAATAAAGTGGTCTCCAGAATGGTGAGGAGAAGCTCATTTCCACATCCCCAAGTGAAGACCCCTTAGGGAAAAAGTCGGCCAAGAGACGGCGATCGACAGTGAAGTTCCTGAGGAAGAAGAAATTAAATTCTGGCAGGTGAAGCATCTCAGCAAGGCTGGCACAGGGTTGCTGCCATAACCCCACCCCAAACTAGGAACCCCACATCTTTAAAAGGGGGGAGGTGGAATCAGCAGTCTCTAACATTATCACAATAAGCTACTTTACAATTATTATCTCATTGGTTCTCACCTTGACCCTCTGAAGCATAATGAGACTGTATTTTTTTCTTGTACAGATAAAGCAGTTCAAGCTCCAAGAGGTGATTCTTGGCCAAAGTGAGATTGTACGAAGGGAGCTGGCACCACACACAGTCACATGTGACACTACACTGTCCCCGTTCACAAAACCGTGAAGTCCTACTCTGTGCTGCGAGTGGATTAGGAGCTGGGGTACAATGATTAAGGAGATGGACAAGGCCCTAGGACTCACACAGACAACAGTAAAGAGATAAACATTGCTTGAAGGATACTCTCAGAGAATGATCAAGAGTGAACAAAACTTCCCACCTTCGTGAACCTTAAAATAGACATTAAACAAGCACAAACGTGCTATGTCTTGCAACAGAGAAAGGCAGCATGTCATAGGGACGTAGAACAGGCAGGAGTGGGTTGGGGTGAAGCAAAGGCTTCTGGAAAACGAGGTTAAGCTAAGTCCGTGCAAGCCCTCAAAGACACCCCGTTTGGAACTGGCCGCTGGGCCTGCCGGTTCACCTCGTCCACACCACTGGGGTGGTAGATCCTACAGACCTACTCCAAAGCAAGCCCTCAGAGTAAAGGTATAGGGCTCGAGCATACAGACTTCAACATGTTTTGTTTCAAAGAACTAAGTCACTGGCCATTTTCCCCATAGATTCCGGCTTGGTAGCTCTCAAGCTGACTGTCATCTAGCCTTCCTTGAGGTTGAAGGAAGTCTGTGCGAAAGTCTGCATTGCTCATCTGACATTTACTTTCTTCTCTTTCCTAAAGGAACTCACAGTCCCACACTGGGATGGACCAACCTGAAGCCCTGGGATGAGCAGACATAGTCCCTGAGCGGAGAATAGAAGAGAGATAAGCAAAAATGATGAGCCTCTATCAGAAGCGGCAGAAAACATCCAGGATTCAATTGGAAAGCGAGTTTCAATTCTGAGAATATGAAAGTCAAAGCCCCTTCGATGTCAGATGGAGCTAATAGATAAAAAATTCAATCAGTAATAGTAAAGATTGTCGGTGATTGCGGAAGCCCCTCTAAGCCCTTCTGTGGCAGCCACCAAGTGAGCCCAGTAAAAATGCAAATCAGCTCTGCTCACTCCCCTGCTCGAAACCTTTCCATGGACCCTCACAACAAACTCCAGTCTCTCACCACGGCTTCAGGGCCTGACGCCTCTTTGCCCCAGCTATCTGTCCTCCAGGTACACTGGCCTCTCTTAGCTCCTACCTCCCGCCAAGCTCCTTCTTGCCTCTGAGTCCCTGTGCAGGCTGTTCCCTCTTCCTACAGGGTACTCCCTGCAGCTGGTGTCCTCCACCGCTCAGCCTAGATGCATCCTCCTGAGAGAGGCCTTCCCTGTCCACGCCATCCAAGTAGCCTCTCCCTACGGCAGTCCCTATCTCCACACCTTGTTTGCGGCCTTCTGAGCACTAACTGCAATCTGCTTAGCTTACTCTATCCTATCCCCCCTACTAAAATGTCAGCTCACTGAGCACAGCAGTCTTACCTGCCTCGTTTGCTGGGAAATGTCTGTTGAGGGGCACTTGTCCATGGGTGTCTCACATTTCCGTATGTCTGGCGATGGACACACTGATGATTTTTTAGTTCTGAACTATTCTTTCAAAAACGTTTGTTTCGCAACCAGCCTTGGGAGGTCCTGGAGTGCCTCTCTCCAGAGCAGTCAGGCTTGCTTCATGTCCAGTATAATGAGGCTGCACGCTTTCAAGCCTGGGGACTTCTGCAGGGAGGGCAGGGCAAGGATGATAAAAGAAGTGCCCTTTTCAGGGCACTGGGATGTTTAGGACATTAGAAATCATGGCCACGGAATTTTTCAGCATCTCCCCGCCCTGAAAGGTAGTGTCTGTCTGCCTTGACCCTGGGCCGGCCTTGATATTTTCTTTGGTCAAGTGAATGTGGTAAAAGTGAGTTCCAGAACTTTAGAGGTCTGCAGTTTCCACTTTCTCTTTGCTTTTACCCAGCCACCATGTAAAGAAGTCTAGAGAGGCCACATGGAGTGAGAGACCCTGAAAGATAGAGACTATGGGGAGAGGGGTCACAAGAAAGAGACCCAAAACCCTCCAGCTGACAGCCACGCTGAGGCTCCAACCACATGAGGGATCCCGGCTGACACCCTAAGGAGCCGAGACCAGCTCTGCCCAAACTCCTGAGCCACAGATTCTTAAGCAACTCTGACCCACAGAGTTCTGGGGTGCTTTGCTACAAAGCAAAAGGCAGCTGACCCAGGGTGACAGAAGAGTGAAATGAAAATACAACTCAATTAACTGAAAGTTTTCAGGGCCCAATCATAAAAAGCACACAGGACGTCAGACTATAACTGAGCCGTCTGACTCTGCCTGTTAATTCATAACAAAAAAAAAAAAAAAAGCAAAATCTGCCATCCAACTCTCAAAGAATAATCTTAAAGGGGAGAAAAGGCGACTTAACGGATTCTTCAAGGTATTTCATATGGAAAGCTTCCTAGAACCCTCTTTAGAATCTCTATCAAATGTTTTCACTAATGGCAACTGCCCAAACTTAACCTCTCTCCCTCTCTCTCCTCACACCCATACACACGCGCGTGCACGCACACAGGTACACGTGGGCACACACACAGTGCCCTACCTCCCTTCCTCATCATTCTCCATGCACTTGCTCCTCCGTCGCTGGTTGTCATCCCTGTGGCCAGTGACCCTCACAGTTTCCCAAAGTCCCTGGGAAACATAACCTATTCTCTGAGCTTCTTCTGGGACGAGCAGATGAACCCGTTCTCCACTTTCTTAGTAACTCGAGCCAGGAGGGCCTCCCTTGCCAAGACCAGTACTACACATTTTCATATATTTGCTCTCTTTTCTCCAGATTCTACAGTAGATGCCAACGCATCCTTTCACATCCTACTCAAATGCCATTTCTCAAAACCATCTTTCTGGCACTTCACTCCCACTCCCTCCATAAACGTACCAGCTGGAGTTAGCATCTTTCTTTGTGGACCCAATACTATCCTTCGATCTTATTCTATACAGGTCTGGCACCCTGGCTTACATCAAGTGCTGTGTCTTACTAATCTTGGCAACCACCATGGGACCCAACTCGGTACCATGCACATGGCAGGCATTCACTAGATATTAATCAAACTGAGTGTAATGTAAACTAGGTCATCAATTTAGGTCCATTTTTTAAAAAAAGTCACATTTACTGAGATAAGATGGGAACATTTATACATTGATTTGGTCCAAACTAGAAGCAGCATCAAATAATACATTATTTAAAATATAAAAATTATTTCACATTTTCAAACCAAAAAAAATGTCATGGATTTTGTCTGGGAAGTAAGGAGTAATTTTTCTTCTGCTTTCGGTGTTTTTCCTAATTTTAAGTAAATGTGTGCTTGCTTATAACAAAAAGTAACTTTTAAATGAGTAAATCAAAAAAACACAAATCATTTTAGTCCACTGGATGCTATTTTTCAAAATGATATTAAGGCAGATATACCTGTTTCTTCAGCCTAAAAGACTCATTCACTGATTTTCTAACTCTATTAGCTAAATATTCCACCAAAGAGAGATAAATAATGTTTGGTCCATCTCGCTGAGACAGAAGCCAAGCACCTAAAAGCGGGTCAACCCACTTGCCTAGCTGGCCAGCTTCACTGTCTCCAGTTGATCCTTGGAATTTAATCTCAGTCCCAGATTTATGGGCGAAAGGCTCCCATCATATCCCATGTCGATGAATTATCAAATGGCTCTAATTTCATTATTTGAAATCTTTTTAAAGTTAAACTTCAAGGAACACCTCTGTTCTTATTTTGAGAGTCTTCCTCTTGATCTCTTTCCTTAAGAGAGTCCAAAGTTGTTTTCAGATAAGATCTTAACTCCTCAAACTAGTATGAAAAGCTGTCACCTCCCGGTTCGGGGTGCCCTTTGGGCTTCATCTCTAGGTAGTTGCTGGAACCATGTTTCTCGGTGTGGCTGGCAGAGCACCGCATTAGAATCACCTTGGTGCTGGATAAAATGCTGACTTGAGTCCACCTGCTGATGCAGAACTGAAAACAAGCTCCCCGGGTGAAGTTCTGGCCCACAAAACCTTGAGAGCCACCGTCCAGAGTCACCAGACAACTCCCTATTCCTCCAAGATAGCGCACAGTTTTGGGGCCCTGTGCCTGAATCACTCTCTCTTCCTCCTTTGCTGATGTCAGCTTATTTTTTCTAGACCTAGCTCAAGTGAAGTCTTCACTAGCCCTTTACTATGGACTGAACATTTATGCCCCCTTCCCCCAATTCATCTTTTGAAGCCCTAATCCTCAGTGCGTCTGTATTTAAGGATGAAATCTCTAAGGAAGTCATTAAGGTTAAAAGAGATCACAAGGGCACCCACCCCGCATCCAATAGGGCTGGTGTCCTTATAGGAAGAGAGCCCAAGGAACTCGCTCTCTTTCTCTCTCCACGTGTGCACAAAGAATTGGTCATGTGAGCACATAATGAGATGGCAGCTGCCTGAAAGCTAAGGGAAGATGCCTCAGAATGAAATCTGCCTTTGCTGATACCTTGATCTTGAACTTTCCAGCCTCCAGAACTGAGAAAAAAAACAAATTTCGGTTGTTTAAGTCGACCAGTCTATGACATTGTATCAGGCAGAATAAATTCTTTCCTCAACTGGTCCGTCACACTTACCACTTTTGTACTATTGTTAGATGGGATCCTTGTCTGGCCTCGGTTGGATGGAGGCTTCTTGAGGACAGGAATGTCCCCAACACCAAGCACAGGGTCCCACTGCAGCTGAGTGCAGGGGAGGAGGGGTAAGACTGGAAGTAAGTTAGGGCCAGGTCAGAAGGGTGTCAAGGGGCAGTCTAAAGAGTATGGCATGAGTCAATGCTCTGTCATGACCATGAACTTTTCAATCCAAAAGATTGTTCATATCCTGCACTAGTCTTTACTGACTACATGACTCCAGGAAGTCACTTAAGCCTCCCTAAATCTTGATTTCCTCGTCTGAATAATGAAGACAGTACCTCCTAGGTAGGACTACCTGATAAAATGCAGAATGCAGTTAAATTTTAATTTCAGATAAATAATAAATTTTCCAGTGTAATTATGTTATATGCCATACTTTATATTAATGTAATTATTAATACTTTGTATAAGTATTAATGTTAATATTAAATGTTATTAATATTTGATATAAGTATGTTCTAGGCAACATTGTATAGCATAAGGACATACTTTTATTATAAACATTAGGTATTATTTATCTGAAATTAAAATTTAACTGGATATCCTGTGTTTTATTTGCTAAATCTGGGAACCTATCCAGGGTGAGGATTAAATGAAATGATTACAAGGACCTGTCAGTGGCATGCATACAGTAGGCACTCAGTGGTGGCTCTTACTAAACAGAAAACCATTAACATTACTTGAGCGAAAGCATGGCAGAACCATTCATCTTAGCGGTTCTAAATTTAGCTCTGGCCAAAAATAATTATTTGAGATTCTTGGAGAAAGTTAAACTTGTTTAAAACATATCACGTAAGTAGCTTTCAATTATAACTTTATCTTTTGCAGGTTCTGCCTGAGCAACTTTGTAATCCAGCGGTTTTGAAGTGTCTAAAGTCTCTTTGCATAATGAATGGGGATAATCATTCTCTCCCAGAATGCCTTGGCTTTGATGGTACAGTGTGTCAGAAATACCGTCTGACTTGAATGACAATTGACTAAGTCATTGTTTTCATTCAATTAACTTACAGCCCCAGGAAGGAGCCAGAGCTCTGAGCTCTAGTCTCCTGACAAACCCCCTCCCCTTCAACAGCCCAGATCTCAACCCAAGGCTTCACTCAAAGAATAGAATACATCTTGCTTTCACGGGTGACTCCTGGAGCAAACACAAAATTTAATAAATTAACAGAGAAATCACGTAAAACTTATCAGAGGTGTACTTTTCTCTAGTATCATTAAAGAATAGATGTGGCAGTCTCCACCAGGCTGGCTGTCCCCCTTGATTTTTTTCTCTCCTTTTTCCCAGACACCTACCTGGTTGAACAGCTAGAAAGGAGATCTCCCAGCTTCCCTTAAACCAGGCGTGCCCATGTTCTAGCCCGAGAGTTATAGTTGAAAGTGAAGTGGTCAACTTTCATGTTACTTGTTGAGAATGGCACCTGCTAGCCTGAGCTCCTGGATGAGGTCCTAGTGTAAGAGGCCACCTACTTGCCCTGGACCAAACTGTGAGAGAAGAATAAACCTTTATGTTCTTAAAGCCACTAAATGTTCTTGGGCTGCTTTGTTACACCAGCCTGGCCTTCACTCTAATTACGACAAAATTAGTCTACACACTTCCGTTTCCTCAGATCAGTTACTGGAATGATGTCCAAATGCCTTGACCAAGGCCTACAGGACCTTGCATGATTCAGCTCCTCCTCACCTCGGCCAAAATGATGTCTCTGCTTATTCTGCATACGCCACCTTTTGGACTCCTCCTCAAAAGGTCTCACCTGCTGCTATGAACTGTTTGTGTCCTTCAAAATTTCAAATGTTTAGGCCCTAGTTCCCAATGTGGTGCTGATGGGAGGTGGGGCCTTTGGGAAGTAACTAGATTTGGAGGAGGTTGTAGGAGAACACACACCATGGGGTACTGTGGGGCACCCCACTAAGAGGAAATAAGAAAGAGCTAATACACAGGGTTCGTGCTAGGTGATTCTGGGGGAGGGTTGCGTAAGCAAGGCTTTGCTGTCAGGAAGCAGAGGTAATTCAATGACTGGGTAAGAAAGCAGCAGGCACTTGTAGTAGCTGGGAGATGGGGACATTGGTCTTCTATTGCTTTGTAACAAACTACCACAAACTGACTAGTGTAAAACTCCACAAATTAATGATCTCACAGTATCCGTAGGTCAGCATCCAGGGGCAACACTGCTCAGGGTCTCACTGATGAGAGCTGCAGTTCTCCCCTAGGGCTCAGGGTCCTCCTCCAAGTTCACCAGGTATTGGCAGAATTCATTCCTTGCAGCTAAAGGACTGAGGTTCCCATCTCCCTTCTAGCTGTTTCCCTGCAGCTCTCATAGGCAGTTCTGAAAATGAACGTTTACTTTCTTCCAGGCCAGCCTGAGTGTCCTTCTGACTTCCTCTCCTACAATCAATCAGAGAAAACTCTCTGGTTTTAAAAGGCTCACATGATCAAGTCAAGAATATTGAATAATCTCCTGATTTAAGGTCAACTGATTTGGGACTTTAATCCCATCTGTAAAATCCCTTCCCAAACAGTGCCTAGATGACTTACTGTTTGTTGAACAACTGAGGGAGGGTGTGAGTACACCAGCATTTGGGAACCTTACAGGGTGGGGCACCTTAGAGTTCTGCCTACCACATTGGGGTGTTTGGGATTTTGTGGCTTGGACAATGTCCACATCTTGGCTGTGTTCAGACATGACGATGGAGTACTTTTGCTTTTGTCTTGATCATTGTGATCCCAGAATGGCCTTATCTAAAGTTGAATTGTATGAAATTTGTATGTTCAACAGCCAGGCCTCACTAATAGTCCCAGGCTAGCTCCTGGAAGTCAGGGACTGCTTTTCTCTTTCTCAAAGGGAAGATGCTAATGACATCCAGTAGGAAAAGTGGGCAGAGAAACGAAGGGCAGTTTCCAATAGAGAAAACCCCAGTGACCAAAAGACACACGAAAAAGCATTCAACATCTCCAGCAATGAGAAAAAGACAAAGTGAAACACCAGTGAGATGCACTCACACCCATCAGATTAGCAAAATATGCAAAATCTAATGGAAATGTTAGCAAAAATGAAGACAGGAAACTCCATATATTGCACAGAGGAACATAAATTGTTATGACTTTGCAGAGCTATTCAGCACTGTGGGAAATGTGCATACTCTTCGATCTGCAAGTTTAAAATCTATAAGTGCCCTAAAGAAACTCTTACACATGTGCACAAAAGGACATGTGTAAGAATGTTGATTGTATGAAATAGGAGTAAAAGAAGTCCAAAATACGGAACTCACCTAATGCTCATTCACAGGAGAAAGGCTAAGTAAACTGCGTTACATTCAGACACTGCAACACCATATGGCATTTAAAAATGAAAACACTAGAGCTACATCTATCAACTTTGAATAAATCTCAGAAATGATTTGAAGCCAAAGAACCGAGATGCGGTGGGATATTTACAACAAGATGACATTTATATAAACTTTTAAAGCAGGCAAAACAACGCTTTTTAATTTTTATGGATACATAGCATATGTGGTAAAAATATAAAGATGTGGATGAAAATAATAAAGGCTGAATTCATGAGTATGATCCCCTCAGGGGAGAGACAGAGGGAGGGGGTGGAAAAGATCCTAGAAGGGTACACAGGAGGCCTCCATTGTATCTGCAATGTGTAATTTCTGTTAAAGAATTCTCCAGTGAATATGGCTTAATATTAAGAAATGGGGACGTTGGATAATAGATGTGTGGGTTTTCATTATATTATTCTTTATTCATATCTCTGTGTTTGAAATAATAAAGCTGCTCTTTGATTTCAGTGGGAAGAGATGAGTTCATTTTTTCAAGTGAGGATAATACGAAATAGCAGTGAGGGAACGAGGGGATTTAGGTTGGAAGTTAAGAACTGGAACTGCAGGGAAGACGGACAGTAAAAGACTCTAGAATGTTTTCAGGACCTCCTCCAAGAAAGCCTTTATTCATCCACCCACAACTCAATGCTGGGCTCCTAAGATACCCTATGTATTCATCTGCCACTACACTTATTATAGTCAATAGAAATTATCTGTTTTCAGTATTCATAGCATCATCCTATTTTATATTTGTAATATGTATTTTTCATGTTATGTACAACTGATGCATTAAGGTGGTCATTTCAGAACAGATGGATCAGGTGACTTCTATTCTGTACCCTTAATGATACTTATATATGTCTGTCTGTCTGTCTGTGCCAGAATAAAACTTCCTTGAAGACAGGGATCACATCTCATCCAGATTATTTCCTTCTCCAGGCCAAGCCCTGCCCTAGCTCACAGAGGACAACTGGAATTTGCTGAATGAATGATAGGCTACTCAGAAGTTGAGGTAGTGAGGAAGACGGTGATGATCAGGGAGGAAGGAGGGACCAGGAATTAGTGTCCTCACTAGGCTTTGATGACATGGAGCTCAAAGATGCTCTAAAATGGAAAAAAGAGAACTGCAACGTCTTTAAAAGTGTAGAACAAACAAACAAAAAATGACGGCCCAGTGGGCCACATGACTTTTCACAGAATTACCGAGCCTCAGAAGAGGATATAATCTTAAAGATAACTTTTTCTCTGTTCACAGTCCTTCCAACAGCATCCCCAATAAACTTTCCATCGTTGAGGTCATCAGTTTCTCCCAGGTAGCCATCCTATCTTTGGAGAGCTCTGCTGGCAAGTCTTCCTTTTGATTTGATGAAATCTGGCACCCTATCTCCAGATCCTGAGACAAAACAAGTAATATGTAACCTATACACTCGCCCAATGCTAGAATGCAGGACGCCAAGACTCTATCACACCTCTGCAGAATGGTAGGACAAGAAGCTCCAAAATAGGTGTGAACTGGACACCTGGCAGCACCAGCCTTGTTGGCAAGAAGTCTCAAGCACCAAATCAAAGCCCATAGAACGTGGCACAAGGGCAAGTCCACTTCAAAGGGCTGAAATCTGTCTACACTCTGGACAGGGTATGTAAGGCTGCATCTATGCTTACGTCTACATGATGCATACTGTATACATCTGTGTGTGTGTGTGTGTGTGTGTGTGTGTGTGTGTGTGTGTGTGAATGTTTACATGGTTTGGTCAGGATAAAGATGAGAACTTCCTTAGACACAACTTTAACGTTAAAACCTAACTAGGAAAGCATCTAGTTGTGAATGGACAGCTGAAGCTCCTAAGCCTTGAGCCAACAACCTTCGTCGTCTCTGACAAAAAGAATCTGAAACCCCGATGGAGGCAGGAGCTCTCCCCTGATCCCTTGAACCCCATACTTCACTCACTGAAAGCTGCCTTAAGACATCGCTACTTCATTCTCCAATGCCTGACCCATGCCTTTGTCAGTTTGGGGTCTGATTCGTCCCACAAGCCCAAGTAAGTTTAATTCTCATGTCATCGTCTTGATGTGGTGAGCATGGGCTGGACATGTAACCATACAGACCTTCGAAAATACTAAGCCATTGTTTCCTGCTGTTGCTTTTTCTGTCCCATACCATCTGCAGAGACATGCTACAGTGGCAAGTTATGACTGCCTGAAATGAGGATGCTACTGAATTGCTCTGAATTCCCAAAATATAATCACATATGAACAGCAAGTTCATACTGCTCACCCAGCAATTCCTTCTCGGGATCTGCTTCCCTGACAGTAATTCTCAACCATGGCCCAGCATAATCTCAAGGGCAAAGATATTCTGCAAAGCAAAAGCCTTCTCTCATTCTAAGTGTCTTACAGAAGAGCAATGTAGCCCGCAGAAGAAAACGAATGGTGACTCACTCTGGCTTTCTGCCGGCGCACTCTACTCTAGACATTTGTTCCTGCAGAACAATAGGGAAGAAGTGTGCAGCGGTTTGAGTGTGAGTAACCATTCCAACAGAGAGAGATTTCCAGACGATCAAACCTAAAGAGAAGACTGGGACCCCAACCAACAGGCATCAGACAGCATTCAGAGAAACACATACAAGGAGAAAAAGGGAGAAAGAGTCACAAATGCAAGAAAAAGAGAAAAAGAAAAGAGAGCAGACATCTGAGAAAGTGAGAGAGAGCATGGACAGCAGCAGCAAAGGGCTCGAAGGAGAAGTAGGGGGAGAATAAATGACAGCTAAGTCTTGGAGAGAAATGAACAGACACGGTAAGAGTTAGCCAGCCAGAGACAGGAAATACAGACATGCAGGGACAGGGGAAAACACACGAAAATCAGCAGACGAAGCGGTCACTGGCAGAGGCCCTTTGTCTTTATCTTAAAATAACCCAAAACTGTTAGTCAAATCCCTGGCTGACAAGTATGTCACTGAAGGGAAGACAGCAGGTAAAAGTCCCCAAGGCGCAATTTCATTCATCCTTTGTCCCCAGTGAATTATCCTCAGTAGAAAAGCCTGCATGAAGAACCCTTGGGCTTACGCTTGCACAAACATTTATGTCCTTGAGGAAGAGCAGGCAATTAGCTACAGGCTCACTTCAAAGTGATGTCAGATGCTCTTTCCCACCCATTCTCTCCCCTTGTACACAGCACCCTCCAGAAGGTTACAATGGGCACTATCAGGGATGGAGATGTGAAAACCCTGAGGGGGAGCATGTCGGTGGGAAGGCAGAACATGGGCAAAGCTTTAGAGATATTTTACCTCAATGTTTGCCAAGTATTTTCTTAAATTTCTGAAGTGTTTTATTTTCTATATCTAAGCCCTGTGTTGCTGATAAATACAGAGGTAACTTTCCATAAGTTGGTTGCTAACCACGATCTTTTCCTGGCTTAACCACACATCCAGTAGACCCCCTTATCCACAGTTTCATTTTTCACGGTCTCAATTACCCACTGTCAACCGTAGTCCAAAAATACTAAGTGGAAAAATCCAGAAATAAACAATTCATAAGTTTGAAATTGTTCACCATTCTGAGAAGCATAATGAAACCTCAGGCTGTCCTGCTTCATCTGCCTGAAACATGAATCATCCCTTTGTCCAACGTCTCCGTGCTGTATACATCTGTTAGTCATTCAGAAGCCATCACAGTTATCAGATCAGTTATGAGAGAGAGAGAGAGAGAGAGAGAGAGAGAGAGAGAGAGAGAGAGAGAGAGATCACATTCACATAAGCTTTATTATGATATATTGTTATAACTATTCCATTCCATTATTAGCTGTTTTTGTTAATCGCTTACTATGCCTGATTTATACATTAAACGCTACCATAGGTGTGTGTGTATAGGAAAAAGCAAAGTATAAATAGGGTTCAGTACTATGCTCAGTTCCAGACATCCCCTGGGGCTCTTGGAGCATGTCCTCGATGAAGAAGGGAGACGACTGTATATCTCCAGCTCTAACTGGTTGCTAATAATCCCTCATTTGGAGAAGAGTGGCTAGTCTTCATACTCTGTCTGTCTATGTTGAGTAAATCATTTCCCTGTACTACAGAAGGAAGCCCAGAAGAAACTCATTGAAGAAATTCACTCCAAGTCTCCCAACACGGCCACGGCAGAGACAAGACAGATTTAGGCTCCTCGGTCCAGGTCTATTCACTTCCCACTGCATGACCTGGGCTGTTCCATGGGATGGCAGAGCGTCCGTCCTCACATTTTCCCTCCTTTTGCTTCAGATCTTTGTTGTTCATTTTCAATTAAAGCTTTACAACTCTGGAGTCCCCATCTAGATCCCATTACCTTCCTCCCTCCCCAGAGACAGCCACTCTCTTGAACTCAGAATTTGCCATTGCCATGTACATTTGATAGTTTTATTACCTGGGTATATATACATAAACATCACAAAGCATTGTTTTTGCTGATTTCAGATCTTTTATATTATTCTGCAACTTGTTTTTTCCTTTCCACGATGGTTTTGAGCTTTGTTCACACATTAGCTCTAATTTATTCATTTAAATTGTTAATAGTATTTCATGGCCTCACCTCTTTTCAATAGCCACAAGACTCACTGAGAGTCCAACATTTCCCTTCTTTCTACCCTTCCTTCTGGGGATCAAGCATCAGAATTTAGAGCCAGATGGGCTCAGTGATCCCTCCTGAGCTTCCGGTGGGCCAATCTCCTGCTACGTTACAGACTTTACTAATTTCCATCGGGGTTTATCCCAAGTGATTGTATTAATGAGACTGTTGATACAGTAATTTCACTGCCATCTTCATAATTAGTTCTCAGTGGAAATTGTTATAATCACGATTCTCAGTAGGAGGAGGCTGAGATAAAACTCTGGGAATAGAGCTTTTCGAAACTATGTGAAGCAGGAAATTCAAAATGGGATCTGATTCCTACGTGCAAAGGCCACTTAGACTAAGTTAATAAAAATAAAGTAAATCTTGTGGTTTGAGCATGTTGGAAAAGCATGTGTAGGGATGTCATCTTCTAAAAATATTTTGATAAAATAATTAAGCAATTATTACCAGAACACTCATTAAAAAAATAAAATAAAATAAACTAGAAATTATATGGCATAACAATGGAATAAAATGGCATGTATGTACTGAACTCCTGGGATAGACAGCCATGAGAGGGGCTTGTTGTCTGTGCTTATTTCTACCGCAGGACCTACCATCCTATGTAACCACTATCATCATCATTTGATAGTTATTTGCAAGCCCATACCTTCTACTGCAGCTGCAGGCTGCATGCAGTTGAGATCCATGTCATTTGTCCCTGGAGCCTGTCATAAATCTAGCGTTCCATTTATCAAATGAACTGTTTAGTGAATGAACAGAAGCAACACCAGTAAAGTCCTACGGGCATGTAAAAGTCTCCTAGAGGCTGTCCATGAAAAAAAAAAAAATTGTACCAAGCCACCAAAATTACTACAGAGTAAGCTCCAATATGGCAGCTACAAGCAGAAAGGGGCAGAAGCACATCTATAGGTGTGATGAGGTCAAGTTCGTTCTTTCAGCGAACATTGGCCAAGTGTTTCTAAGCCCAGTGCAGGACCTGAGGGGGAACAGAAAAGGCCTAAGAATAAGGGAAGGAAGAAAATATTTACGGAATGTCTACCCTCTAATCTTATTTATATTGGATTTAATATTTACCACCCAGAAAAGTGGGTGCAATCTCCATTTTATCCACAAAGATACCAAGTCTCAGAGAAGCTGCCCAATGCAACCACTATCATTCACCTTATCAGTAGTAGACCAAGGGGTCAAGCTCAGTTCCATCTAGTCTGAATGTCCATGGACTTCCCATAGCAAATATGGCATCTCTTCAAGGTAAAGGCTGGTTCTTAATCTTGAGGAGTTTATAGTCTAATAGGGCAGATCGTTTTGGTTTCATAAAAAATATGATGACTTATTAAAAAATAAACACAGAGAAATTGAGGTTTCAGTACTCCTTATAAACAGGTGAAGTTTACCCCATTAAATGTTGCTTCCTCCTGATTTTTTCTACATTCTAGAAAAATTCTATATCCATGTTTTCATTTCTTCTATTTTCTCTACCTAGGTTGCTTTCTTTACTAACTCTATCTGACCACATATATTAAAGATTTGTCATGGACGTTTTCGCTTTTGGAACATCCAGAATCTGAACCTCTATCTAATATTTGAGACATTCACAACCATGTAAATGGAAGAGGCAAAGCCCATCTCCCATTACAGAAGCTAAAAATGCCAACTGGTCACCTTCCCAGTCTTCCTTGCTGCTAGAACATAGCCACACAGCCCAATCTCTGCCAACCAGGCACACTCTCTCTAGACTTTGAAACAGGAGCAAGTGAAGCAAAGAAGCAAGGACCACAGATGATTCTGTCTGGGAGTTCAATAAGATTGAGGTTCTAGAGTAAGGCTGGATTGGTGCTGGTGGCAGAAGCCTGTGTGTAGGGCCAGTGGTCCTGGGGCTGCAACAGAAGGCCCAGTGCTTGGCAGGACAGCCGTAATGTCCTTCCCAGATCATTCCATGCTGGTTGGTCCTAGCCAGCGGCCTCTGAGCCCAAATGTGTATGCCTCTACTACTCAGTGGGCTAGGCAATATCATTTCTTATAAAATTTTGATTTAGTGGGCAAAAAGTAAGACATAGAGGGTATAAAGATAATAAACCTTAAAAGTAAAACTTTGACAAATCAGTTAAATTTCATTTGCCTCTCTCTAGTGGGGTAACCACACTGCTCTGCACTGGTATTATTATTCTCATGTATTTTTAATAGTTTTCCACATATGTATATAACCCTAAGCGCTGGATGCTAATCATTTTGTATATCCTTTAACTTCATATAAAAGGGGTCACACTATATGTATCCTTTTGTAACTGGCTTTATTTATTTTTTTCATTCAACATTATGATTATGGAATTCTTCCAGAATGATATATGTGGCTGGCTACTAGTTCATTCATTTTTACTGTTGTGACTATAGAATTCCATTGAATGAATGTACCACAATTTATGCATTCCCCTATGGGCAGACATTTAAGTTATTCTAATATTATGCAAATAAAAATAATGCTACATGTCTCCTGGTGTGCACATGCAATGTTCCCAGAGGGTATATTTCTAGTGGTAGAATTGCTGGGTCATACCATATTAGCATTTCCAAGTCTACCAGACATTGTCATATATCAAGTCTTCTAAAGTGTCTGTATCTTATGTCATTTTAACAAGTTTATTCTTCTGCTTAAACCAGCCAGAGTCAACCTGTAACAATTATCCATAGGTCTCCCAAAACAGCATGGTACTGGCATAAAAACAGACATATGGGTCAATGGGACAGAAAAGAGAGCCTCGAAATAAACTTATGCATGCATGGTCAGTTAATTTACAACAAAGGGCCAGGAATACACACTGGGGACAGGGCAGTCTCTTCAATAAATGATGTTGAGAAAACTGGAGCCACATGCAAAAGAATGAAAATGGACCACTATCTTACACCACATACAAAAATTAACTCAAAATGATTAAATATTTAACATAAAACCTGAAATCATAAAATTCCTAGAAGAGAACACCGGTGGTAAGCTCCTTGACATTGATCTTGGCAATGAGTTTTTGAATCTGACACCAAAACCAAAGGCAGCAAAAGCAAAAATAAACAAGTGGGACTACATCAAACTGAAAAGCTGCACAGCAAAGGAAACCTTAAAAAAAAAAATAAAACGGCAAGCTACTGAATGGAGAAAATATTTGAAAATCATAAATCTAATAAGGGGCTAATATTCAAAATATATAAAAAACTCATACAACTCAATAGCAAAAAAAAAAAAATCCAGTTTAAAAACAGGCAGATATTTTTCTGAAGAAGACATAAAGATGACCAATAGGTATGTGAAAAGATGTTCTATATCATTAATTATTGGAGAAATGCAAATTAAAACCACAATAAGATATCTTCTCACACCAGTTAGAACAGCTATTAACAAAAAGAATAGAAATAACAAGCATTGGTGAAGATGTGAAGAAAAGGAAAGTGCTGTGTGCTCTTAGTGAATATGTAAATTGGTGCAGCCACTACAGAAACCAGTATAGAGGTTCCTCAAAAAATTAAAAATAGAACTACCATATAATCTAGCAATTCCACTTCTGGGTATTTATCTGGAGAAAATGGAAACACTAATTTGAAAAGATATATACACCCCATGTTCATTACAGCATTATTTACAATAGCCAAGATATGGAAACAACCTAAGTGTCCATTGATGGATTAACAGATAAAGAAATTGTGATACACACACACACACACACACACACTATGGAATATTATTCAGCCATAAAAAAGAATGAAATCTTGCCATTTGTTACAATGAAGATGGACCTCAAGGGCATTATGATAAATAAAATAAGTCAGACAGAGAAAGACAAATACCATATGATCTCTCTTATAGGTGAAATATATATATAATTTATATGTAAATTCTAAGGTCATAGATACAGAGAACAGGTTAGTGGTTGCCAGAGGTAGGAGGTGGGAGAAATGAATGGGTTTTTTTAAAATAAATTAAGTGAATAAATAAATATTAAATTTTTTAAAAAGACCAAAGAAAAGTGGGATAATAGTTTATCAAAGATCCAACAATATCTTAAGGTCTAGTGACATAAACTAAAAAACACGTTATTTAATTTGCTCAGCTGAGTTCACCCAATAAACAGTGATAAGGAAAGAATAAAATCAATGAATCAACATTTTACAGAAATGAAGAGAATGGAAAACACAAGGTAGTCACTGGTTCATAATTCATGATGTATTCCTCTACAGACAAATAAACACTTGAGTTCCTCGGTTGAAAAACCCAGAAACGTCTGCTTCTGCTCTTGGAATGGTCTTCTTTGTTCAGTGGCCTCTGTGACCCCTTATTCTGACTTCTGGGAGAAACTTCCTTGCCCATTGTTCTCCATGGCCCACTCTGAGCAGGCCACAGAGGAAGATGTCCTTCTGGGAGGTATGTGGTTTTCACTGCCTTTATTTTTTTAATTGCTACAAGGGGTTCTTACTATTATGAGTGATATTACCATGTACATTCCTGTACAAGTCTTTCTATAGATATCAGAAATCATATTCCACCCAACAAGTTGAAAAAGGTCAAAAACTTGGATAGCACACTGTGCTAACGAGGCTGTCCAGGCCACTCATGTACACGCTGACAGGAGCATAAATTGGAACTACTTCCATGAAGGGCAATTTGAATAAATATATTACTCATATACACATATGAGCAATTGAGATATATATAGATATCTATCTATATTCATTTGGCTATATACATACACATTACTCATGTAATAACTTTTGACTAATTCCACTTCTAGGAATTTATCATACAAACGCATTCGCACACATAAAATGTCATTTTTACAAGATTATTCATTGCAGCTGTGTTTCTAAAGCACAGAATTAGAAACCATCTGAGTGACAATTAATAAAGGATGGTTAAATAAAGTACGGTATACCCGTACAATGACATCCTATACAGCTATAAAAAAAAATGAGAAAACTCTTAATTTAGATCTCCAAGAAATGTTAAACTTTAAAAACAGGTGTAGACACAGCATTGAATATAGTGTCATCTGTGTCAGAAAGAAAAGAAAGTCAAACCCCTAGAAGGACACACAAGAAACTGATAACAAAGGTTGCTAATACGGAAGCAAACTGGGTGGCTATAGCATGAGTGCAAGTGAGACTTTTCACTGTATATCTATTATTTTGTATTTGAGCCATAGGACTGTATTAGCTATTTAAAATTTTAAATTAAAAACCTGGTAGCCCAATGCTTATAGCAGCATTATTCATAATTACCAAGAGATGGAAATTACCCAAATGTCTAAATGAATGAATAAATGAAATATAGTATAATATAGTATATATACACAACAGGATGTTATTCAACCTTAAAAAAGAAATTCTGGCACATGCTACCACATGAATGAACCCTGAATACTTTATGTTAAGTGAAATAAGGCTGTCATAAAGGACAAATACTGCATGATTCCACTTGTATGTGACACGTAAAGTAGTCAGATTCATAGAAAAAGAAAATAGAATGGGGGTGTCCAGGGACTGGGAGGACGGGAAATGGGGAGCTGTTATTGAGTAGATTCAGAGTTTTAGTCTGGGAAGATGAGAAAGTTCTGAAAATGAATGGTGGTAATGGTTACACTACAATATGCATGTACTTAATGCCATGGAAATACACACTTAAAATGGTTAAAATGGCCAATTTTATATGTATATTTTACCACAATAAAAATATCTTTTTAACTTGGTAGGCCATACCAAAAGTCATTGAATCATTTACTTTAGGTGAATTGTATGGTTTGTGAATTATATCTTTAATTCATTTTTTAGAGTCTTCCAATTTTTTTTTTTTTGCTTCTGATCAACTCTACATGTAACTACAATCAAAGATCTTGTTTAAACAGAACCTTTAAGCCTCAAAAGTCATGCCTTTTACGTAATACCTTCTATGTTCTACCCATTTTCCTAGTCCAGGGTTCTCTAGATTTGGTCCTCACACCAGCAGCATCGCCATCACCTGGGAACCTTTAGGAATGCATATTCTCAGGCCCCACCCCAGACCTACTGAATCTGAATCTCTGGGAGTGGGGCCCAGCAAGCCCTCTCTGGGAGTGGGTTTTAGCAAGCCCTCCATGTGACGCTGGAGTTTAATAAGCACTGCCCTAGCATGGCTCTAACTAATGATTATTGAAATATGAGGTCATATTAATAAGGAAATGGGCTCAGCTACTAATGACTAAAAACTAAGATGATAATGGCTTAAACAGATAGTAGTTTATCTCTCTCCCACATAAAACAAGTTCAGGGGTGTGGTATGATAGCTCTACCGTGTTCCCTGGGGATCTGAGCTCCTACCAGTCTGAGTTACCACATTTGACTTTTAACCCGAGGTCACCTCATGGTCCAAGATGGGTACTGGAGTGCCAGCCATCACAACTAAGTAGAGACAGAAGAATGAGAGAGAGAAAAAGAAAAAGAGAGAGAGAGAAAGAGAGAGAGAGAGAGAGAGAGAGAGAGAGAGAGAGAGAGAGAGAGAGAGAGAGAGAGAGAGAGAGAGAGAGAGAAAGAAAGAAAGAAAGAAAGAAAGAAAGAAAGAAAGAAAGAAAGAAAGAAAGAAAGAAAGAAAGAAAGAAAGGGAAAGAACTTATAAAACTGAATTATCTCCATTTAAAATAGCCTTTCCAGAAATTCTCATAGCTCACGGACAAAACCTAAGTCCTGGGCCCACACCTACAAAGGGGGCTGAGAAATGTGGTCCTTTATTCCAGAGAGCAACAAGCTCTGCAACATATTACTAAAGAGGAAGGGGAAGATAAATTTTAGTCTCGCTGCTCACTGGTAAGGATGCTGGGACTATTAGCTTTGGCTTGGCCTAGAGAAGCTACACTGCTGGCTTTGATGATGGAATACAGGAGACTCCTAGAAGCTGAAAAAGGCAAGGAATGGATTCTGCCCCAGAGCTTCTAGAAGGAACCAGCACTTTGGATGTTAGCCCTGTAAAACCAATTGCTGCTTTCTAACCTCTGGAACCATAAGATAATAAGTTTTGTGTTTGTTAAGCCATTCTGGTAATTTGAAGCTGTAGCAGTAGGAAACTAATACAGTACACTTATCTGTCTGTATGTTATACTTCAGCAGAGTCATGGCTTAACGTCTTTTGGATTTGCTTTGCTTAAATAAATTTTGGCTACAAATCCATATGAGAATCACTTTAGGGTTATACCTTCTCAGGAATGATTTCCCCCTGGGCCCTGCTCAATACCTAGTCCTCTCTGGGTAGAGAAAAGACAGGCTGTGTCCTGACCCTGTGAGGATAGTCCTTTGATGTGCGGAGGGTCTCTTATTAAACTCCCCACCTGGGGTGAGCTCTCTGATTTTACTTTTCCCCAGCACCACAAAGACTTCAAAGCCAAGTCCAAATTCGTCCAGAATGATCAGGAAATGCCTTTGCCAGCTTCTGTTCGTCACTTAATTTTCTGGAATCCTGCTTTCCTCTAGCTCTTCCCTTGAAAATTCTTAATGACCTTATCGGCACTGATTCCCTTATGATGGTGCCTATAAATTTAGTCCAACCCTTTTTATTTTCAGCGACAGTGTTTATTAGAGCAATCTAATCCCTGCTACTTTGAAAATCCAAGTCCTTCCTTCCACGAGATGAGCCTGGAATATCTTGTAGTGCCAGAAAGTAAGAAAATGTTCAAAAAAATAAAAGAGTCTGTCAAAGGGGACACAAGAGCCAAACTGAAAGAGCTCCCAGTGGCCAAAGCTGGAAGAGTTTGAGCGATGAGATAAATAACACACTTTTGGATTACGATCCAAAGTAAATTCTTTCATAAACAAATAAATAGAAAAAAAGAAGCACATCTTCCTTACAGAATAATTCCAAATAATTTATGTAGATAACCTTCCCCTCTAGAAGGTGAAGTCTAATCTGCCACTCCTACCTTTACCCACACATCCCCACCCTGAATAGATTGGATTTATAACTTGGTTCCAAACATCAGAGTGTGGAAAGGGAAGGGGAAGGTAACTTTAGGCCGAAGAAACCTGGCAAATACTACTTTGACCAAGGTTAACATTACCAGTGACAGGTCATGTTGATATTGTGTACCCTCTGATATGATGTGATGAGAGGAATGCTTTTACCTCGTTTGTATCCTTCCGCAAAACCTATAACTCAGATTAATCATAAGAAAAACATCAGACAAATCAAATTTTGCATTCTGAAAGATCCCTCACCAATACTCCTCGAAACTGTAAAGGTGATAAAGACAAAGAAAGTGCTACAGATCTGCTACAAACTGAATGTTTACATCCCCCCAAAATTCACATGTTGAAATCCTAACCCTGAAGGTGATGATATTAGAAGGTGGGGCCTATGGGAGGTGATTAGGTCAAGAGGGTGACCCTCTCATGGTGGAATTAGTCCCCTTATAAAAGAGACCCCAGAGAGGTCCCACTCCCCTTCCACCAGATGAGGACACCGGGAGAAGACAGCCATCTATGAACCAGGAAGCAAGCCCTCACCAAAAACCAAATCGGCCAGTGATCTTGGACTTCCCAGCCTCCGTAACTGTGAGAAATAAATGTCTGTTGTTTATAAGCCACCCAGCCTATGACAGCCTCCTACAGCAGCCTGAACAGACTCAGACAAAATCAGAAGACACTAAGGAGACATAACAACTAAATGCAATGTGCTATCCTGGATTGCATCCTGTTACAGAAAAAGGATATTAGTTTAACAACTAATGAGATCTGGATACTGTCTAGAGTCTATTTAATAGTAAGGTGCCAATGCTGGTTTCCTAGTTTTGACAAATGCATCATTGTTACGTAGTGTGTCAACAAAAAGGGAAACTATGTGTGAGGTAAACAAGACCTCTCTGTAGGAGCTTGGCAAATTTTCTGTGAGCCTAAAAATAGAAACGAAATAAAAAGTTTATTTTAAAAAACCAACCCAACGTTCTTAGTTATTTTCAGAAACAGTTTTTCAGAATAACTCATTATAATTTGAAAATGGAAATTCCCAGATACCCACATAATCTTTCCCTTATCTTCGTCAGGTCTCTACTCAAGTGACACCACAACAAAGACCCTTTCCTTGACCACACTATTCAAAATAGCAAACCCTGCCTCACTTGATCACTCTAATCTGCTTCATTTTTCTCCCTGGCACTTATTACTACCTCAAACACTGCATATAGTTTATTGGTTTATTGTCTTCTTTCCCACATCCTCCAACAAGAATGTTTTATGAAGGCAGGACATTTTGTTCACTGCTGAATCCTCAGCACCTAGATGTACAGTTGTACTCAATAAACATTTTCCAAATGGGTGAACAAATGAATGAACGAATGTCATCTTTTTTGAAGTCATTGAACTGGTTTTTCTATTACTTGGAGATAAAAGCACCCTAATCAGTATACATGTCCAGTGTAGTTCAAGTTCATAGGTGGCCAGAACCACCCGATACAGGCAGGGCCACCAAGACCATTGGCCCTCAAGAATGAAGATTTGTGTCACCCTATGGAGTAACAAACCCCCGTCAAAGGAGCTGCTGGCTGATGGTAAAGAGAATAAGGAATGAAAGGCCTAATTATCAGCCACAACTTCGTGAGTAGTTGAGAAACAAGAACTACAACCCATATCACTACATCTTCCTTCCTAATGTGTCAAATAACATGTGTTTTAACTAACGTGATCCTAGTGTCTCTCTTCCTTGCCCTCATCGCTCTATATAGGATGTATCAGTCGGCAGTCTACGAGAATGGCTCTCATCCCAAGATCCTACAGTGGAACTACATGTGGTAAGACCTGATGAGGCTGAGTCATCCCTCTTGGGGGCAGGAATAGGTAAATTTTCTATCGTGCTATGCTGCTCTATGGGAGCCTGGAGCTCTTAAATTTGCATTGGGAAATAGAGATATGGGAAAAAGGATATATGTGTGTCATGTTGGACTTTGGTGGACATGTTGGACTTTGGTGGACATTTATCTGTCTCTTTAGCCACACAGCATTTGAACTCCCCACTTTTACAGCTGACATTTAATGTGTGCTCATCAAGTGCCAGGTATTATTTCAAATGCTTTACCTATATGAACTAATAAAATCCTCACAGCAACCCAATAAATAGCCACTATTACTCTCTTCCATTTACACTTGAGGAAACTGAGTCACGGAGATGTTATATAATTTAACCAAAGTCTAATTAACCACAGTGGCAGACTTGGACTTCATTCCCAGAGAGTGTGGCCCCAGAGTCCACGCTAGTATACTGTATTGTCCTCACTATCTTGCCTCTATTCAGAAATCTCCCCATCTTGTGACTTCCAGTGAACGGAGAACCCAGCCACCATTTTAGAAGCATTTAGAAATTTCCAAAAATTCACGTTCCCAGGCTCCCTCTGCAAGTCAGTGATGGGCACAGAATCTAGACTCCACCAACCTTGAAGCACTTGCCCCAGACTTCTGAATCAGTAAGCAGTTATGCAAAGATGTCAAAACCACGGAGAACTCTGTCTGCAGGCAATGGCATTGCACCAATATTGAGCTCCGGAGCCACACAGCAGCCGTGCTAATCGCTCTGTTTAACGTCAAAAGTGTCAATGGTGCCGCCCACACATGCAGTGCTTGATGATGGATTCAGCAGTGCTTCTGTAAGCTATCCAATATTCTTTTTTTAAAAAGAATGATTATTATATTATTGAGTTTACAGTTTTATTTTAATTGAGCTGTAATTGACTATAACATTGTATGAGTTTTAGACGGATAACATAATTTGAGATATGTATGTGGCAAAATGATCTCCACAACATAGTTAACATCCATCACCTCACAGTTACCACTGTTTTCCTTTTGTTAAGCACTTTTAAGATCTGCTTTCTTAGCAACTTTTGAATATATAATACATTATTATTAACTACAGTCACCATGCGGTACATTACATCCCCATGACTTATTCATCCGATAACCGGAACTTTGTGCATTTTGACAACCTTCACCCCACCCCCAACTCCACCCCTATTCTGGCAACCGCCAATCTGTTCTCTGTATCTGAGTTCTGTTTTCTGTTTTTGTTTTTTTTTTCCAGATTTCACATACGAGTGAAATCATACAGTATTTATCTTTTTGACTTATTTCACTTAACATAATACCCTTGAGGACCATTCATGTTGTCTCGATGGCAAGACTTTCTCTTTTTTTATGGCTAATACTACACACACACACACACACACACACACACACACACACACACACACACACATCTGTATCAATTCATTCACTAATGGGTATTTAAAATGTCTTGGCTATTGTAAATAATGCGGCAGTGAACATGGGAGTGTAGATATCTTTTCAAGATAGTGACTTTGAGTGCAGCATAGGGAATATAGTCAATAATATTGTAATAACAATACATGGTGTCAGATGGATACTAGACTTATCAGAGTGATCACATCATGTTAGATAAATGTTTAATTACTATGTTGTGTACCTAAAACTAATATAATATTGTATGTCAACTGTAACTAAAATTTTTTAAGTTTTAAATAAATTTTTAAAATTTAAAAACCAGGGGGAAAAAAGATAGTGACATTGTTTTCTTCAGATAAATACCCAGAAGTGGAATTGCTGGTTTATACGGTAGTTCTATTTTTAATATTCTGAGAACCCTTCATACCGTTTTCAACAGTGGCTGCACCAATTTACATTCTCACCAATAGTGCACAATGGTTTCCTTCCCAATATCCTTTTAATAAATGACTTTGCTTCTAACATCAATCAGAATCAATTTCTGTTGCTTGCAATCAAGGTCCTTGATTTACGAGTCCTTTCCTGAGAATGAGAGATTCAGAAACATCTAGGCTCTAGGCACACCTGGGAAGTTGATGGCATAGTAATACCAGAAGCCTATCAGTACAGGAATCATGTGTGTTGTGGTGCCTCTTGGAAAGAAAACTTAAGCTCTGTGCTCTGCTGGAATTCATCTATGTCTTGAATGGCATACAATAGAATAGTTGCAATTAATCTTACGTTCAGGAAGCCTGAGAACCCTATGATAGTATGATAGTAACTTCACGCATCAACTTGACTAAGTCACAGGGTGCGCATACATTTGGTTAAATGTGATTCTGAGTGTGTGTGAGAGAATGTTTCTGGATGAGATAAGCATCTGAATTGGTGGACTGAGTAAAGCGGATGGACATCCTCAGCGTGGGTAGGTGGGCCTCATCCAATCCACTGGGGGCCTGAATGGAGCAAAAGGCTGAGCAAGACGGACTGCTCCCTCTCTGCCCCAACAGTCTTTGGGTGGGTACATTGGTCTTCTCCTGCCTTTGAACTCAAACTGGAACTTAGACACCATCAGTCTCAGGCCTTCAGACAGCAGATTTGGGGACTTTTCAGCCTCCATAATCATGTGAGCCAATTAATTACAATTAATAAATGAATGAATGAATGAGTGAATGAATGAATGAATGAATCCCTATTTGTTCTGTTTTTCTGGAGAACCCTGACTAATACAGACCATCCAGAAAGGGAGATGATCCTAGAGAAAGAAAGAAATGTACTTGACACAGTAAGGAAAGGAAAAGCAATTCTTTAAAAACTGTTACATTAAACCAGGATTTCTCTAATTTTGGGCCTCTGCAGACAACATTATATGCCAAATTTTAAGTCATTTCTTAAAAGAGTCATCATAATTTTAATAATAAAAAACAAAAAATATTTAAAATCAATACTGTTTTTTTCACATCAATTGAAAGGAATGACAGTTTGAAATCTTTCATTCACTGGCCTGATGAAATAGTTCATGTCACCAGATTCTACGTCTAACTGGTTTCTTCTAATTCCACCTAAAATTCTAAGTCTCCACTATAACTTATAGAGTGTGGCAGCAAGTTTGGCTCTGTCAGATAGTGCCGGATGTTTGGGTTGAATGGGGACACGAGAGAATCACGGAGAGATGACTCACTGAAGACTTCGTTCAGCTCTCCATCAGATGCTAAGTCAATAAGCATATCCCACTTTAACGCTAGAGGGATGAGTCTCAGCTTGGGAATCGGTGCTGAATGGATTCCTAATCTACTCTTTGGAAAGTAGCTTTTCATGCTCCACTGCACCCCTTGGAGGTAATTTTAAAATATGCCCAATAATACATCATTGATTTCTTTCTCCCTGAGAAGAAAACCAGTGAGTGCTGGAGAAAAGACAAAGTTTATGCGACTGAGCTATTTGCACCATGGAGAAATTCTGGTATTTTATTCTCCATATTAAAATTCATGATGCTTCTAGCCCTGAGGGAATACACTCAAGTTCTAAAGACAATAAACACATTGCTGAGATACATGGTTGAGCAAAACACTTGAAGTCTTAGGAATGGAGTGTATGACATTATCAGTGTCATAAAGAAACATTTCTGTTTCATTCCTGATTTCAAAAACTCTTGAGTCGCTTTCTGACAGTGAGGGCACTTCAGTGTGGAAACCGACTTGTACTAGGTGCTCATCACAAGACAGAGCACATTACAAAGATACATCGCCAGTGGGTGTAATTTGGATAGATTCACAATTTACACTATTTCTATTAACCTTGTGTCAGGATCAAGAAGTGTTTGAAAATGTTGGCTTTATTAATTTTTCAGGTATGGTGAGGCCAACAGATCAGAAGACAACTGCTATTGAAAAGGCAGTTATAAAGATCCTAAGAGGTGAGGGCAGGCTGTGTCATGGAGGGGCCACATGAGGTAGCACCAGGATTGATCAGGAGACAGAAGGAAAGAGGGAGAAATGTGGGCAAGAGTCTTTATTGTGGTTCCCATGGGAAAGAACAGGTGAGGCAGGGTAAACCAGCTTAGGATTTTCTGGTCTGAATAATTTCAGCAGTCTCTGGGGCCCAGGGGCTGTCCCTTGTTGACTGCTATCTGGTCCTAGAGTGATTAGAGCAGATGGATAGTGGCCTGAGGATGATAAAGGAAGTGGTTAGAGGTACAGCCACTAGATGGGTTGGTTTATATATGAAAGGCAATTCAGGTGATTTGGGCTTACTATCTCTTGATATTAGCTAACCCTAGGAGGGGCAGTTTCTCTAGTGTAGCAAGGCCCCAGGTGTCAAAGCATGAGCATACAGAAAATAAAAGGCATGATTAAAGCAGGATGCCTACTGTTAGCCACCAATTGCTCTCAGTGAACAAAGCAGTGTGTGGATCAACATTACAGAACAACCTCTTTTCTCTGAAGAATAATAAATGGCCCTCCTTGCTTTATGTACAGCTAGGTATGTTCAGAGAAGACGCTAACACTTACTTTCCATTCTATACCATCACTCATGAACTAATTAGCAATTAAATAAAAAAGATCTTCTGCAGCAGGGGATTTTTAGTGATAAAAAAGACAAAAAGTCTCTAAGCAATTCTCCCTCATGCATGTATCACGCGTATACTAAGAGCTTTTTCATGCTCTATAATTTCATCCACTCACACATGATGGTAATTGCTCTTGCACATTACCTATGATGTCCAACAGCATTATGTTTTTAATAGCATCATTTTTTACATGAAATTTCCAATATTTTGTTCTGCTTTCTTTCCAAGCATATATATCATCAGCCCTTGGCTGGTTTTACCAGCTTCACATCAATAATAGAACTCATACCTCTTTTTGCTATGGAGATTGCAATTCTGAATGATGCCTCTAGTTTTGGTCCCTCTTCTGCCTTTAGCAACAAAATTAATTAGTTGCAGGTTTATTTTTCCTAAAGAGGTTTCTGTACTTCATTTGCAAGGAGTCGATGGCTCTGTGAGAGCCTGACAAAGTTTCATAGCAGACAACATATTAGGAACTAGGGCGAAAATGAATTACCTGTCCGACAAAATCCAATTTCTAATTATTATCCTACTTATTTGCACTCCACTTATGACAAATTGTGCAGTTGTACTTGTTCCAGCCCACAGAATCCCATTCTACATTTTTTCACATTCTACATTTGAATTGTAGAATTGAGTTGTTTACATTATTGTTTTCATTTCTATTTTTATGCTTCATGGAACCACTTTCAAGCCATCAACTTTCTTTGTAAACCAGGGAGATACAGTAAGTCCTCATGTAACAGCATTAACAGGTTCTTGAAAATTGCCACTTTAATGAAACGAACTATAATACCCATTTACCATAGGCTAATTGATATTAACGGAGTTAAGTTCCTGAAGCATGTTTCTGGTTACAGAAACATGACCAGACTTCTAAATGAAGACTCCCAAACATTCCTAATATTAAACATTGAAATAAATATGAGCTATACATACATTTAAGAAAGATGGATAAAAATAAATAAGAGAATGATTTTCTGACCTGTTTTTTCCGGCATCTTTGGAACGTGGAAGGAAACCAGAGGACCTAGAGAAAACCCACGCAGACATGGGGAGAACATGCGACCTTTACCATGATGTTGAATAAAACGACACTAATGGAGGACCTGTTGTCCTACAACACACTTCAAGCTATAAATGTTCCCTTAAATATGGCTTTCACTGTTCCCAGTACATTTTCACATAAAATATTCTCCTGTTCCCCTTGAGGGAGACAAGGACCAATGGAAACAGCAGTCCTTGCCCTGTGGATCAGTGGGCTCTGGCTTAGACTCTGCTGGAAAGCCTGGCTTCCTCACAGGTTCATGCACTTTCCCTCCGTATTACAAATAATGGTCCACAAATCCAACCCTCTCCTGGCTCATACCCACATTCTGTCTCACACTTGAAGCCCCAGATGTGTTTGGGGTTCCCCTCCAGGCTCCAGGAGAGAACCACACTTTTCTTACTAGTTGATAATCACCGCAGAGAGAGGGGGACACAGAGTCATAAAAGTGTGATCCAGTCAACGCCTCTCCAGTGTCCCCAGGATCCGGTCTATCTTCCATTGAATTCATCCTTCAGATGGTCCCCGGATTTATCTAAAACATAAAAACATCATACCCTGACGAGAATACTTCATGATTCCCTTTTAGTCACAGACAGAGTGAAGCTCTATAGCATGATTTACTAATTTTAATCTCACAGATGCACATTTTACAACAAGATAGGATAGGACTGCTTGTAGTTCCAACATCGTTGTTGCAAAGTGGTATACTCTTGCTGATGCTGCTATATTTCACTTCCAAGTGTTCTTTTATCTCAAGATGAGTATGTGTCACCTCCTCTGAGAATCTGTCTGTTCCTAATACTGGTTGAGTTAAATTAAACATATGTCACAATTTCCAACTAGACGGAAATTTCTACACAATTTACAATCCACCCACAAATGTTTCGTAATTACTGCTATACTTTGAATGTTTGCTGCACATCCCCCCCCCATTCGTATAATTTGAAACCTAATCCCCAGTGTGATGGTGTTAGGAGGTGCAGCATTTTGGAGGTGATTAGGTCATGAGTGTGGAGCCCTCATGAATAGGATAAGTGCCCTTATAAAAGAGACACCACAGAGCTAGCTCCCTTTCCCCACCCATCATGTGAAGACACAGCAAGAATATGGTCTCCTATAAAGCAGGAAGCAGCTTGCACCAGACACCGAATCTGCTGGAGACTTGAACTTGGACTTCCAGCCTCTAGAACTGTGAAAAATAAATTTCTCTTGCTTCTAAGCCCCCTAGTCTATGGTATTCTGTATAGCAGCCCCAAAACACTAAAAAATTATTGAATGAATTCATAGTATTTAATGTACAATTCACATGATAATAAATAATTTTCCATTAGTTTACACATAATATTGGATTTCAAGAGCCATTAGCGACTAGAATATTACTCAGGTTTCTGAATATGGACACCTTTGCCAAAATGACTTCATGTTTTTCCTTCTAGACCAGAAGAACTCAATCATCTTTCCAAGGTCACAAAGTTCTGTAATGAGCCATGTGAAGTAGGCCAACATGTACTGTCAGCAGTGAGTGAATGTTCTCACACTGGCAGAAGACTTGGCTGCTTTGCCAGAAGGATTTGTTCAACCAGACCAGTGTTAGTTTCTGAATATTCCACATTTTCCAGGCCATTACAGTGCATTCCTTTCGCAATCCCTTTTTACCCGGCCTGATTAACAACTGCCACATCGCCACCCTACGATCGCCATGACCCACTTCCTGTCAGGCATGAAACTTGGCATCAGTTCTCATTGTGCACTCATGCTCAGGTGAAAAACAGCCTGGAAAAAAATCTTTTGAAGAGAACAGTCATTTCCTAAATATGAAGGAAAGGAGAGAAAGTAAGGAAGGAGATGAGGGAGGGAGGGAAGGAGGGAGGAATGGAAAAGCTCCATAGAGTAAATTTTAAAACTTAACCAAGAAGATTGATTTTATGTAGGCATGAATAAAGCCCAGTGTGATCACCTAGTTTCCCAAAAGATGAGGGTCTTTCCTGACTCAGCAATGTAGATACCAACACTGCAAACCATTGTCAGGAACTATAACCTTGAACCACCCACTCCGGCTCCTTCGGAAAGACTTGCTAAGAGATACGGTGTTTAAAGAGGGTCTAGAGTCACCCACTTCTAACTTCGTTCCTGTCTAATATCCAGGTTAAACCACCAAAAGGCTTCCTACTTGGTCCGCATTAGCCTGAGCTACAGAATCATCTTTACTCATGTGCTTTAAAATGCTTTTTATTGGGCATTAGTATAAGAGATGGGACATAAAATGTGGCTCTACTTTTGTTAAAAATCTTGTTATTAGTGAAATTCCTGATAATAAGGACGACAACAACACAAACCCTGTGTGAAGGAAAGTCTGAGAAACTCATGAAGCAGGGGGATACTAGGGAGACCAGACGACCAAATTCAGGGTGGTGTAAGGGTTGATGTTTAGAACAGGAAAAGTGGGAAAACTGGTGAAATTCTAATAATGTCTAGACTTTAATAAGTTATTATCTTCTAATGTTAATTTTTTAGTTTTGGCAAATGTATCATAGTTATGTAAGTATTAATTTAACATTATGGGAAACTGATGAGGTCTACAGAAACACTGTACTGTCTTTGCAACTTTTTGGTAAAACTAAAATTATTCCAAATCTAAATTTATTTAAAAATTTAAAAAGTTTGCATGAGCTTATAGTCAAAAAAAGAAAAAAATCTCCCAAGACAATGTTGTATGCATTCCTCTCTTTTAACAATAAGAAACCATAACTTATTGCCCTTTTCTTCTTACTTATGCTGCTTAGATGCTCCAAACCAAATTCTGTGCTGGAATATATTAACTTCATGAGCCCTCAGAGTTCTCACATTCGTTTCCTCGTTTTTCCTGATCGTAATTTCCCTTTTCTACTAGGAATAGGGCCTAAGCTTGCTGTATTTTGCTGTAGTTGTCATAAACAACCTCTAATCCTTTTAGAAAGGAGGTTCTGCGTTAATTATGAACCTAAAACTTTTCCAAAGGCAGGGAAGCAAGGCTGTGAAGGCTCAGGAAGTCATGGGTTACAATAAACAGCAGAAGGAGTCAGGCTCCTTTAGGCAGAAAGATGACTCAGGGGAGGAATGATGTTTGTCTCTAAATAACTGAAAGGTTGCCCTTGAAAAAACAGGAATGACTTTCCCAGGGCTGCACAGAAAGCCAAGCCCCAGCCAAGGGGTCCACATCACTAGGAGAGGGCTTGAACTCCACACGAGAAAGAACCGACAAGGCCAACCTACAGGGGGCAGGGGTTAGTACCCCTGCCCAAAGGATACGTAACCGTATCTAGATTATTTTAACAGGATGTCTTATTTTTTAAAATCCCATTAATATGTAATAGGTCTGATTCAATGAGTTGCAAGACTCTAGACCATCTGTCACGAATTCCTCATTGAAGAGGTTACACTAGATGATCTCGAAAGTTTCTTCCAGACGCACCTTCTGAGATTACATCAAAGTAGTCCTGGGATGAGAATGAACACACACAACAGTAGGAGATATCCATCAAATGCTTGCTCCGTATAAGGCACTGTGGCATGCATTTTGCAGCCATTATCTCTTTGAACCTTCTCAATAACTCTTCGAGCTGGCCCAACAAGGGACTTTGTACCCAGTCCCTATTCCTTTTCACGCTGTCCTTGTCCATGTGGCGATCCTTGTCCACTGGCTGCAGCGTGGCACCCGAAAGGCAGCATCTAAGACAATTATGTGTGTCGTTTTAGAAAGAGGCCTGGGTGACTGAGTCAGGTGACTCATTCAGTCAATAGACATGGCCCAGGCAATCAAACTATTGTGTGGAGAAGACACCAAGTCCATCTGCTTGGGAAAGAAACCTCCCTGGTCTCAGCATCCCAAGCTTCAAGCAGGGCTTCCTTGTCTTGCTACATTTGGGTTGCTCTATGTCATACACACTATGGGACACCCACTCACTGTGTGGCCTTGGCCTACTCACTTCTGTCCACCCCCCACACCCTCCAGGGGGGTCAGACACATACTTCTGCAGATCTTTAGTTCAGGAAAAAAAAAAAAAAACAATAAACAAGGCAAACTGGGTTACATGTGATAGTAGTACTATGGCAGCAGAAAAAAGGAATGGATTCTGCTCAAGAAATCTTGGTAAGCTTTCTGAAAAAGAGAGGCATCAGAATAAGGCCTTAAGGATGGAGAAAATTCTATAGATGGGTGGGGGAGGGGAAGGAGGAGGTTCTCATAAGAAGGACAAGTTATAAAGACACAGAAGCAGAAAATTTAAATTATGACTTCCTATAAGATCAGAGGGTGGCAGAGAATAAGAAAGCAAGCTGAAGGGCTGAGTGCTAGCTAAGGACATCAGTCACCCTGGGAGGGGCTGGGGGGAAGTCGGGTAGCAGAGTTTTCAGCCAGCGGAGAGGATCATGGCGACTTTAGTAAGACCGCTGCAGAAGCAAGGGAAGACAAGAGACTGGGGCAGGAGGCGCAGGCAGGAAACTCATTACTGTCCAAGTTCACATATTAAAGGGCTCGATAAGAGGCAGGGCAGGGACACTGGAAACAGTGTCCTGTACAGTGACCTGGGGTCCACATGGTTTGAGGTCCAGGTTTCTGGAGGGTATTGACGACATTAAGCAAGAGAGGACGTGTTTGTACAGCCCTTTAGAGTTTCTACACCCTTTCACCACTTTCCCTCTCCCCTTCTCTCATACCTGAGTATATACCAGGTTCGCTTTTCCATGCTCGGATCCATTTCCGGAGGCTTCTAGAGTCACATACCAGATGCATTTTCCCACTGGCTCAAGAACTGAAGTGGTTCCCAGTTCAACCCCTCAGATTCCTGGCCGAAAATGGAGAGGAAGGACTTCTGATTACTACCAGTGGTCCCCTTTCATCCACATTCTTTCCCGGTCTTGCCACGGTCTGTCTTTCAGCATATCTAAGTGGCTGAGTCCTGCCCATGGCATTTCCTCGCGTCATCTGTGCGACTCCTCTCCCTCTGTCTATATCCCGCACTTTCTTCAAATCCAGTCTGGAATTCACCTCTAGGACACTTGGGATTAGCATACAGATGACCATTATCAATTGGACATGCTTTCCAGTTTTTTCAGTTCCCCGTTCCCCTCTCACCGCTGAAAACTGACCTCACTAGGTGTGACTCTTCCTCTGCCCAAAGGGACCCTTTCTACTTTCCCCACCTGGCAGGAATCCCAGCTCCCTGAATCTCTGCCTGCTGCAGATTTGTACCTCCCCACATCCCTGGCTTCCCCTTTATCTTCCCCCTGTTCTCAGAGGACTCAGGCATAGAATGTTCTAAAACACCAGCTAGGGCTCCCACCTCAACCTGATTGCCCAGAGGACTCATGGGTCCCAGGATGACCTGCCATCCTTCCTATCAGCGATCTGCCGATCTGCCGGAAACAGATGCTGCCAAGATTTCTTTAACTACAGGAAAGAGGATATTCACAACAGGGAGAAAGATAAATGCCACAGATAACTGGAAAAAGCGCTTGAAACCACGCAATGGCTAGGCCAATCTGTTAATTGCCTTCGGAACAGGAGATAAGAATAATGGAAAGCCACTGATCATCCATTCGTTTCAAACAACCTTCCTCGGCAAATGTGCAATTTTAAGTTGATGCTTACAAGATACCAAAGAGGCCAGTGAAGGGTTTTCAGTAAGGGAGTAAAATCCAAAGAATGGGAAAGACACAAAACATTCTCCAGAAAGACTAAGTACACATGCTGCAGTTATTAACCACAAACCTAGGCACCCTTTCCCACTGATGGCAGAGCTAGACCTTTCTCAAGTGTGGCAGGCGCATCCCATCGCTCACTAGGGGCTCTCTGTTCTTTAGCCACTTAACGGTCGCAGTAAATTCTTCTGTGGTTCCACTTAAAACATTCTCCAGGGGGTATTCTAGTTTACTTTGAACCGCCTGTGACAAATATCCCCGACCAAGAGCGAAAACTCCTTAATTCAACTCACTGTAAGAGGCAGAAAAGTCTCCTCAGCTCAGGTAATTTGGTGAGCCAGGAAGTGCCTTGGAGTTTGGCTCTAATAACTCCACTCTTACTGCAGAGAGCAGTGAGTCCCGGGGAGGGGAAAAGACATGCCAGGGGTCACACGCTACTAATGAGTAGCAAAGTCGGGACCAGGCCTGGGTCCCTTAAATCTGTGACCACACCTAACTTCAAAGAGAAATATAACATCCTGGGGTGGACAGGGAGATGCACCACCCAGACTCCCTTTCAGAAAGCACGGCCACCTGCTCTCAGGTCCTCAACAGTAGAATTTATGACACCCAAGGTCACACCTTTCCAGGGCACCCTGCACCCATCAGCTAAGTGAGACGGGGTATAAAGACCCAGCCATTTCTGCCCAGGAGGAGCAGTGCTGATGCGCAGTGCTCACACAGAGCTCCCCACTGGGCTAGCCAGAGTTGCACCAGGCATGCGTCACACTGTCACTTCTTCCTCTGCTCAAACTTGTTTCCTTCCCCTTTCCTTCACGGATGCTAATTCCTAATAAACTCATACTTCAGACTCCTTCTCAGCATCTGCTTCTGAAAAAGTCAACCTGCCCCACAGCCCCTCCCCAGGCTATGCCACACGTACACTTGGTTGGCAACCTCGTAGTCCTCAACTTTGCTCATCCCTGACTTGACTTGTCGATCCTAATTCCAGGCTTGGGTGATAGGCCACCAATTCAGGGCAGAGTTTCTTCTCTCACTATGTTCCCTCAAGTCTTTTTCTGTATCCTCAATTGCAGTTCTCTAGAGATGGCCTTCTTGTCTCCCCGACCAACAATGCAGCGCAGCCAAGCAGAAGCCTAGGACAGCTGGGCCTCTGCCCATAAACCCAAACCCATACTAGGGCCTCAGTTCACATGGGATGAGCCAGCTTCCAGGAGTTGGTCTAGCAGTTGTATGTCAGTGTGTAGACGCCCTCATGCCTTAACCTGGGAAGGGGTGGGTCACTCATGTACTGGTGGCTTTCTTAGCTCTTGGTGGTTTTGCTTTAAGAGATGAGAAGTTTAAAAGTTAAAGCAGGATCTTAGTGGAAAACCACAGGACACTTGGGTTCCAGTGAAGTTTGACTATTTGTGGGTAGGGTGACCTGCAACAGGTATGGTTTCTGTCTGTCATCACAGTATAATTATTAGCAGCATCAGCTTTCACTCTCAAGTGCCCTGTTCTGGTGATACTCTACAGACCACACGACTTCAGAGAGGCCGTGTTTCCCTCTCCCCAATCTTGGACGTGCTGAGAGAGAGAAATGGTGGTGCTCTGGGTGGAGAGGGGAAAGAACATGGTCCTAGGACAGACTGGGGATTGAATGACCTATGGACCAGGTACCAACTCAGGGACTTCAAATGAGTTTCTTAGTCTCTTCTTGCTTTATCTGATAAAAAAAAAAATGGAAGTAATAAAATATACTCAGGCTTTTATACGTGGCTGTTAGAGACTATTAAGCAAAACAATTGTTAGGAAGGTGTTTTTAAACTATAAAGCCCTATTCAGATATGAAGTATGGAAAAAATGCCCAACACAATAAATATTTGCTGATTGACTAAATAACAAGGGAGAGATGTTAGGTATAATGATTATCAATCTGCGGTAATAACCAGAATTCTTTTTTAAGCCAACAGTCCTCCCATCGAGAAATAGAGTCTAATTCCCCTGCCCTTGAATTTGGCTGGGCTTAGGGACTGAAATGCAGAAGTGACAGGGTGTGACTTCCAAGGCTGGGTTATAAAAGGTGCTCTAGCCTGTCTTGGGCTGCTTGCTCTTCAGTCTCAGCTGCCATGATGTGAGGATGCCCAGGCGACGATGGAAGGTTTAAGTGAAGAGGGCTCAGTCCTCATCCCCAGTCAGGGTCCTAACAAACAGGAGGCTCTGAGACGACTCCAGCTCCAGTCACTATCTGATGGCAACCTCACGAGAGACTCTGAGTGAGAACTATCTCCTGAGCCCAGTCAAAGGTAAATGCTTGCTTTGTTTAAAAAAAAAAAAATCAATATTGTGGTCATTTCTCAGTGTATAGAAATATTGACTCATTACATTGTACCTTTGAAACTAATATAATGTTATATATCAATTATACCCGAATTTAAAAGAAAGAAGTCCATGGGCATATGTTCTGAAAATAAGATGCTCGCCTTGGTGCAGACTGCATCCCGAGGATGTAAGAAAGGTCCACGGTACCTGTGACTCTGCCAAAGAAGCTGGAAATGTGCGGCCCTGACAATAGCCTCTAGGGAAAGGCCACCCAGAGCATTTCGTTTTCTTTAATAGCCAATTATAACTGTCATCTCCACATTTATCTTAATCTTTCTAATTACTGTTTCAGGCACTACCACCTCTTGAGATAATGGTTCCATAAGCTTCTTCTCTATGAAACCCTTCCAGAACGTGAAAAACAAATGCGTGTTCAATTTATCTGCTGCACTTACCATTACAGAACTTACAATTACAGCCACTCTTAAACTTCACCTTTCCAGGCTGAGAAGTTCAGTATTTGTCATCACATCCCCCACTGGCAAAACCAGTGTGGCGTCTGAAACATTCAAGGCCTGCGGAGCCAGTGCAAATTTCCAATGAAATGAGGTTTAACTAAGTAGTTTATTTGTTAATATGTGTATGGTTTGCACTGGCTTTGAAGACAGCATGTGGATTTTTAATTTGTGTAAAAGGATGTAATACATATCCCAGTACTTGCATAATGCTCTGAACTGAACGTGGAGATTCTTGTGTAAGATTTTTATCACGTGTTAGAAGCTAAATTTTTTTTCCTTGGGAATAAAGTTTCACAATCATAGCGGAAAACAGCCGGAAAATGTTTGCATGCACCATGCCGCCCCTGCTCAGAACTATTCAGACTGTGCCTCGCCTCACAGAATAGGGCCACATCGCTCAAATTAGAGGTGGCCACCAACAGACCTCCAACCTGATGGGCCCTATTTCAAAAAGAAATTACCTGTGATCAATCTGATCTATTCACCGACTCTCCACACACTGAGCCATGTTGCCTCTCTCTGTTGTATGTTTCTGCCAGCCCTGTCCCACACAGCTGGAGTGCCTGTCTGTCCTTACCTGCCTTCCCAAGTCCCCTTTTGCATTTCTTCTTTGAGTTCTAATCATAAGGATTGCTATTTTATGGTTTTCTTCTTACTTAGAGGTCTTCAAAAGAACTGTTTTAATTAAATAAAACTTATTCTTTCTTGCAATTACCACGTGGACCCTTTTACCTAAGAGCAATATGTCTAAGATACAATGTTGGAGCTTAATGATCTTATTTTTTTCTATATTTTGAAACACACTACTATACCATTACCTGGGATGATTGTTAATCATTACTCATCAATTGTTCCAAACTATGCTAAATTAATTTTAAAATGGAAGAATGATGGAATTATCCAGAAAGATGATGCAATATTGAAGAAATCATCATTCTGCAGTTTTCCTATTGCCAAAAGAAAAAAAAAAACACATTATCTTCAAGAAGGTATAAAAGAAGACAGTAGACACCATTTTTCTGGCCTGCTTTCAGCCTTCATTGAGTACGAATGACAATTCAAATTTTTTCATTTTCTACCATTAAAGGCAAAGAAAAGAAAATGGACAGAGGAAGACATTTCAAGCTATTAGACAAACCAGAAAGTGAAATGAAATGAGACAGAGAGCAGCACTCTAGACCATAATAATAATGGTAAAATTTATCCTTCAAGTGAAATCTAAAATTGCAAATCCTCAAGTGAAATATCCTAATGATTTTTCTCAAATTGAAGAATCACTCAGTGAACATGTTTTTAAGGACAAAAAGAGAATATGATATTTTCAATCAGTTAATCAGGCATAGGAAATATTTCCTCATGTGATATTTTGTGACAAGAACATGGACTATCACATTTGCTAAGAGGACATTGTGATAACATTGTTTTCATTTTTGATGATGTTTATGCATAAAAATTCATTTGACACAGAGATTTGCTATATTTTAATTCTTACTAAAATTTCTAACGAAGTTCTTTTTCCACTGTCCCTCTATTTTCACTTCTGTAAAATATTCATAGAATAACTTAGAATATAAAAGGTAAATAAATAAGCCATTCAACCCTGATGGTGGCTATTTTTCCTGATATCCTAAGAGTTCAGGTCCAGCTAGAGTTCCATCTGCCTTCTGGAACCTTCCCTTCTGTTCCAGCTCACCCTGAACTTCCTTTCCAAAATTACTGTTCTGAAAACCTCCACCATAACAATGGTTCAATATGGGTTATATATTTGCTTGGTTTCTTATCTAAACCAAATCATAAAGCTCTTTAGGGCAATGGTATTCAGTCAACAAACATTTGACCGCTGTGACTGGTACTGTGGCAGGCCATAGGACACAACAGTAGGCAAATTAAACACCAGCCTTGTCTTTACGGCACGCACTTCAAATGTGGCTGTGCCAGAACTTGATCAAAGGCGAGCGCAGTGAAAAAAGTCATAGCTTCAGCATGAGACAGACCTGGATTTGAATTCTGGTGTCACCACTTTCTATCTGCAGGAATTTGGAGAAGCATTCTTTGCCTCTCTGAACTTTGTCCTCCTTATCTGGGCAGTGGAGTCTCTACTTCCTTCCTGAACAGCTGTGTGTTATCCTGCCGGGGCTGCCATAACAAAATACCACAGATTGAGTGGCTCAAAAAAACAAATTCATTTTTTCACAGTTCTGGAGGCTGGAAGTACAAGATTAAGGCAGCAGCAGGGTAGATTTTTCCTGACGCCTCTCACTTTTCCTTGCTGATGGCCGCCTTCTCACTGTGTCCTCATGTGGCCTTTCCCTGGTGCCCATTCCTGGTGTCTCTTCTTCCTTCTATAGGGACACCAGTCATACTGGATTAGGGCCCCACCTTAATGACCTCATTTAGCCTTAAGTACCTCTTGAAAGGTTCTGTCTCCAAATACAGTCATATTAAAGGTAAGGGCTTCAACATATGGCTTTTTAGGGAACACAGCTCAGTTCCTAACAGGGTGGTTGGAGGCTTAGAGCATATACCACATAAAACATGCCTGGTATACTGCAGGCAGTCAATTCAAAAGGATCTAATTACCATTAAAGTCTTTTGACTCTTGGGTCAATATATTTTTCACCGAATTCTTCAAATAGGTTGAAATACCACAGTTGTTACACAATCTATTAATCAGACATTTTTATAGCACTTTTTTTCACATTCTTCAGGCTAATCTGCAGCTATTTCTTTGTATGAGTCTTTCCATGGGCCTCGCTCATCCCAAGAGAGAGTGTAAAATCCTGAACAAGGGAATCATGTCTTCCATTCACTGGCTACATTAACAAATTTAACACTGCACACAGTCAGTGCTTAGCAAATGTTATCACCTTAAACATGCCTGAAACAATGGTGAACACATATTAGGTACTCAGGATATACTTAGTAATCACCTGTATCAGGGTATCAGGTTGCTTTCACATACAGCATTATAAGGAACAGGAGAGAATGTGGCAAATTTGGGGTCTGAAGAACTGACTCGAGTCTGGACCCTGTCACTTACCAACGTGACTTGAACATGTTACTTAACCTAACACCCTTTCCTCATTTGTAAAATGAGAATAATAGTATCCATCTCGCCTGGTTGTTTTGAAGTTTAAATGAGATAATGTCTGAGAAATCAACTATCATGGTGCATAATAGAAAATCAGTAATTAATAGCTGAATTTATGAGAGTTTGTCTGAATATGGATCTCCAGGGAGGTGAAAGGCCCAAATAAACAAAACCGTTGTGCCCCACCAGCATTTTCATACAGGTAAAACTGGATTCAAATGAACATCAGAGGTAGATTTGAAGTGGAAAGAGGGGATGGAGAGGTCCCAAACAGGTAGCAGCAGTAAGGCTTGAGGTAGGCACTTGGTGTCCTGGAATACTAAACCTTCCAGATTTTTCCAGCACTCAAGAGCATCCCCATTCCCCAAACACACATGCGTGTATACAGGCAGGAAGGTTTGTTCTATCCCGCCCTTAGCCCATACCCAATCCCTCCCCGCCCCACCATAGCCACCGGCATCGAGGGTGAGGAGTAACACATTCATGTGAAGCCATTCAGATTCTCTCTTTTGGCTGATTACAGCAGATCTGGGACAAGAGATATAAGATAATTCTGGAACATATTGTGCCAGAAAACATAAAGCATACGAAGACTAATGAGGCAGCTCAGAACACAGGAGCCAACTTAAAGGACTCCTACTGGGCAAATGGGGCAATTCGAGTATCAAAAAAAAATTAGTGTTTATAATACATTAAGGTTTTTTTTAAGATACACATTCGATAGTGCTTCTAAAGAAAGGGAGGAAAAGAGAAGGAAAATGAGGAATAGCTCTTATTTACAAGAATGTCACTTAAAAATAAGGAAAACATGATAGAAAATTATCACTTTAGAACCTCCAACATAACAATTGATTCAGACAAAGATGGTTAAAAAATATTGGATAATTTGAGACAACAGGGATGCAATTTGAAGGACTATGTTAAGTGAAATCGGTCATACAGAGGAAAACAAATAATCTTAATTACATGTAGAATACACACACACACACATGCACACATACACACACACATCTTTTAAACCCAAACTCATGGAAAAAAGAGATTGGACTTGTTACCGGAGGCAGTGGGTTAGGGGAGGGGAAACTGGAAGAAAGTGGTAAAAAAGTACAAACTTCCAGTTATAAGATAAGTAAGTACTCGGGATGTGATGAGCAACATGATGGCTACAACTAACACCCTTGCATGCTATGTAGAAAAGTTGTTAAGAGAGTAAATCTTATGAGTTCTCATCACAAGGAGAAAATTCTTTTTCATTTTTTTTCTTTTCTTTTTATCGCATCTATATGAAAAAAAGGATGTTAGCTGAACCTACTGAGGTAATCATATCACAATATACATAACCAAATCATCATCCTGTACACCTTAAACTTATATGTCAATTATTTCCCAATAAAACTGGAAAAAATATTGGGTAAATGTTATAGGGACATAGACTATTCAGTCTCAAAATGACCACCCCATAGATTTCTTATTGATTAGAAAGGTAAAATGTATCATTACAATAACAAGACTTGATGGTTACTATATTAACTAATCAAACTTATTACCACCAGAAGTTTCATACTGATGTGATAAAATACATGACATCACCTAAGCAATTTTTTTACAAAAGAAAATGTTTAATCTGATTCTAACCATGAAGAAACACCAGACAAATCCAGAATGAAGGACATTCTCTAAGAAATTGGCTGGAATGCTTCCTGTCAATGTTAAGAAACACAAAAGAAGGCAAGGTAACTATTCTAGATTTTTAAATGATCAAAAATCTGCAATATAAAAACCTTGATTGGATCCTTGATTTTTAAAAAAAATTATAAAGAAAAATTTGGGACCCGGGAGATGTTGAATGCATACTGGACATTAGATGATGTTGTTGGATTGTGGTTCACGTCCTTAGGTGTGATAAAGATATAGTGGTTCAGAAGTTTACTTTAGGAAATCATGGCTGAAGCATCCAGGGAGAAGCATTATGATGTCTACAACTTATTTTCAAATGGCTCAGGCCTGAGCCATTTGAAAATAAAAAACAGAATGTATGTGTAGAGAGAGAGAAATAAAAGCACAGAAACATAGCAAAATGTTTAAAAAATTAATCGGATGGAAGTTTATTGTTCTATTCTTTCAATTTTCCTGTGTGCATGAAAATATTTTCAAGATAAACTTGGGAGCAAATCGTCTCTTTCCTGGGAATTTGCAATTGAGATTTAGAAATGTTAAGCCATTCCAGGCTGGCCAAACCTAAAAATCAAGATATTGTTATCATTGTTTAAAAAAAAAAAGTTATAAAAGGACAAGTAAACCCAGAAACTGAGAGCAGCCACCTCTTAGCACGTGCTTGGAAAAGCAGAGACAACCAGCCCAGATTGAGAGGTAGGAGAAACAGATGCCCAGATGATGCAGAGAAGAGAGACAGTGAAACCCCAGAGACAGACACGACAGAGAGACAGAGAGGGGCTCTGTGGTTCTGAAGCTCTGGTTCTTGGTTCCAGGCCCCTAAAAAGCTAGCAGCACGCCCACCTCTGGGTTCTACGAGATGGTCCTGAATCTAACGTCCTCCTTTTTCCTGCAGAACCAAATTTGAGTGAGCTTTTCTCATACTTTTAACCAAAATAAAGGGTGTGAGTGTGTGCTGGGGAGGAGGAGGTAGAGTTTTATTCTAATTGAACCTTTTTTATTGCGGTAAAATATACACAACATAAATTTAACCATTTTAACCATTTTTAAGTGCACGTTCAGTGGCATTAAGTACATTCGACTTGTTGTGCAACCTTCACCACCATTCATGTCCTGAACTTTTTCATCTTCCCCACCTGGGACTCTGTATGCATCACACAGCAACTCCATCCTCTCCCCTCCCTCCCGCCTCTGGCAACCAACATTCTACTTTCTGTTGCTGTGAATTTGAATCCTCAAATCATCTCCTGTAAGTGGAACCCTACAGTATTTGTCCCTTTGTGACTGACTTATTTCACTTAGTACAATTCGTCAAGATTCACGAATGTTGTAGGTGTCAGAATTTCCTTCCTTTCCAAGACCAATAACATTCCACTGTACGTAGATACACATTTTGTTTCTCCATTCATTGCTGATGGATGCGTGGGTCGTTTCTACCTTCTGGCTATTATGACTAATGCTATTATAAACATGGTGGCAGAGTTTTAAACATATTTGCAAAAAAAAAAAAGGTTGGTGGTCTATACAACCAAATACTAATAAGATTGATCTCTGAAAGAGAATTAGAGATAAATTTTTGTAAAGATTGTATTTTTTACAGCAGTTTTATGTTCACGGCAAAATTGAGAGGAAGGTACAGAGGTTTCCCATACACCCCCTGCCCTCACACATGCATGGCCTCCCCCATCATCAATGTTGTTACAACTATGTTTGTTACAACTGACAAACCCACACTGACACATTACATTTACCCAAAGTCCATAGTTTACATTAAGGTTCACTTTTAGTGTTATATTTTCTATGAGTTTGGACAAACGTACAATGACATGCATCCCTCACTACAGAATCATACGTAGTAGTTTCATTGCCCTAAAAATCCTCTGGGCTCTGCCTCGTCACCCCTTCTTCTCCCCAACCCTTAAAACCACTTATCTTTTTATTATCTCCATAGTTTGCCTTTTCCAGAATTACACAGAGTTGGACTCGTACAGTAAGCAGCCTTTTCAGACTGGCTTCTTTCATCCAGTTAAATGCAGCTAAGCGGCCTGCATGCCTTTTTGTGGCTTGATAGTTCATTTCCTTTTAGTGCTGAATAATGTCCTATTGTCTGGATGCACCACTTTTTATTTGTCTATTCACCTACTGAAGGACGTCTTGGTTGCTTCAGGTCTTGGCAATTATGAATACAGCTGCAGGTTTTTGTGCAGACATCAATTCTCAATGTGAGTAAAATACTAAGAAGCCTGACTGCTGGACCCTTTGGTACGAGTACGTTTTGTTTTGTAAAAAAACCTGTTAAACTGTCTTCCACAGTGTATCATTTTGTGGTTCCACCAGCAGTGAGTGAGAATCTGTGCCACTCTACATCTTCACCCGCATTTGGTGCCGGTGTTCCAGACTTTGATCATTCTAATAGGTGCACAGTGGTATCTCGTTGTTTTAATTTGCTGTGGCTTCTCCTCATTCTCTTGACACTGTCTTTTGCAGAAAAAAAAAAAAAGGGTTTTTAATTTTAAGCAGGTCCAGCTGATCAATTTTTCTTTCATGGATCATTCCTTTGGCGTCATATCTAAAATGTCATCTCCATACTCAAGGTCATCCAAGTTTTCCCTGTGTTATCTTCCTCTAGATTTATAGTTTTATGTTCTACATTTAGGTCTATAATGGATTTTGAGTTAATTTTTGTGAAAGGTGTAAGGTCTGTGTCTAGATTCATTTTTTTGCATGTGAACATCCGGTTGTTTTAACACCATTTGTTGAAAAGACTATCTTTGCTCCTTTGTCAAAGATCAGTGACGATGTGTGGGTCTCCAGATGAATTTTTAGTTTTTCATTTTTATGCTCTAAATATTTTTTGTTACAATGAATACACACTGCTTGTAGAGTCAAAAAAAACTATTTCAATTGTAGAAAAAATATAATTTTCTTTTCTATAAGTGGTTTTTCCAGCCCTAGAAATTATTGAGATCAATGTTTGTGTGATGAAACATTTATTCAATCAGCAAATATTTTCATGCGAGAGAATATCATATTGTTTACAATGACTCTGGATATGTCTGGAAGATCTCATCTAACCTGAAGTTTTTCTCCCTATTGTACTATAACAACATGAAATAAAATTTTGAAAAGGAAAAATCACCATGTCAATGATTTCTTGTTTCCCACCAATCTGTGCCATATCATTTTACCCAACTATAGTCATCTGGCCTTTTTAAATTTCTTTCTTCTGAATCTATTGCTCATTAATTTAAAAATCTCTGCAATCTTTTCATGTTGGGAACATGTCCTGCTTTGTGTTAATCCCAAATGCACTTTTCAAGCTTCGAGGGCTATGGTGTGCGACAGACGAGATCCTGTCCCATTCTTGCCTGCTTACCCAGCCCCTACCACAGTGTCTGACACCCCAGGTGCCTTCAATCCATGAATGAATGAACAAGAATATGTACAGTTATACTGGTGGGGAGGGATGGTCTGTGTGTGTTCACACTACATACTCACAAGAAGCACAAAATGCACATAAGAATGTTTCCACCCCAACCCTGAGCCCTGACTCACAGCCCTCTGGTGCCTTTTGTCTCTAAGCAGCAGGGAATCTAAGCAGAAAATTCACTATTAATGGTTCAATAAAGCATTCAGGTCCTGGCTGCAGCCTCACGGAGGCTGGGTGGCAGCCTGGAATACAGATGTGCGGCCTCAGGAGGAAGTCCCATTCTCATTTAGTCTTATCTATCATTAGGCTTCGAGCCTGAACTCCTGGGGCCAGGCCTGGGAAGCTCTTCCACGTCGATGGCAAAGCAACAGGAAAAGGCAGAGGCAAGTTTTGGCAAGCACCAGTCTCTGAAAAAGTTCCTCTCTGGGAGGTCTGCACTCAGTTTTGTTATATACGACCCAAGAGGTTAATCACCCACCTTTCCCTCAGAGAAACAATTCCATTATTTTAATCGACCATGTGGTTTTGGAATATTTTTTAGGGGCTGCACTTTCATGATTCAACAAGACACATTTTGCAAGTCGTTCTAACAGTGCCAGCTCATGTGGGTACTTGGTAAAAGCTCTTTGATTGTAACGATGGTAGACAGAGCTGAAAGTATCAGCTGTGTGTGTGTGTGTTGTATGTGGCCGACAGAGGCCCTGGCTGGAGTAGGGCAAGGCATGTGGGATGGACAAGGTCAAGACAAGGTCTTAGAAAATGTCTTTTAATTGATGCAGAAAAAATTGGACTTAGAGATCAATCATTTTGTTTTGCAAAGAACTAAAACGATTTTCTTTCTAAAAAAAAAAACAACAACAACAACTTTTTTTGTGCTTTTCTCTTCCAGAACCACGAAATAGCTTTGGGAAAATAGTCATGTTGCATGAACAACACAATTATGTGAAATGGCATTCTGTGAGCTTTCAGCCTGCAACTGTTGGGGGAGAAGGAAGAAAAGGGGCCCTTCTCCACTAAGCAGGCTCGTCCTATGTCTGATGTCAGGCCTGGTGGTGGTGGTGAAGGCAAGACCTGAGTTGATGTAGAAACAGGAAATGTCAAGAGATTAGAAGATTTCCATGTGAAACTGTTTGCTGAAAACCAGAAAGTTTTTGGTGCAGTTACTTGGCAGTTTGTATGCCTATTTCTGGCAGGATTTTGAAGCTGCAGTCACCTAGTCAGAACTGACCACACAGAGACAGATAAACACCTACTCACGCTTCTGTTTTCTCCAATCAATAAGTATTTAGTGTCAGCCCTAGCTTAACACTCCCGAAAGATTGCCTTGAGCATATCACCCCTGTGCAAAAACTTTCAATGTCATCCAATTGCTAAAGTAGAGTACAGGTAACTGAGGCCACCACTCAAGGCCTTTTACCACCTCATCCAGCCTGCATATCCAGCCCCTCCTCTTACTCTTCACTTTGGTAACGCCTCCTCTGCCCCAGCCTACCTGGCCTGTTCCCTATCTCCTATCTTCCCCCAACTCTATGTATCGAGACTACCCCCATCCTTCCACTCCCAGCTCAAATCTTCCCTGCCCATCAACCCTTTCCCACCATCCCAGCCCAGTGGGGACCCATCACCTTTAAATGCCCATGTATCCTTTGCTAACATGGTAACCGACTTATACATCTTAGTTCTTGCAGCTCATCTTCAAGCTAGACTCTGAGCTCTTGAAGTGCAGGAATTATTATTGTATTTCACTGACTCTTGCCTATTAATATGTGCCTTGTGCATATCAACATATATTTGGGGCTCAATCAATGCACACAGGATTGGTTAACCTTTGTGTGCTGGTCGCTGCACTCGGGGAGGAATAAGAGAGAATAGAAGTTGCTTCCCTCAGGTGGTTCACCATCCTCCTGGACAGGCAAGATGTAAAATTGCCAGAGAACAGCAAGGGGCACACTATGTGACGCAAACTGCAAATCTGGATACAAGCAATTGTACAGAAAAGTGCTATGTGAGTTCAGAAAAGGAAAAGGCCAATTTTTAACTTGTTATAAAAGGTGGTTGTACTTGAGATGATCTTGAGGAATAATTATTATATTTTCTATCTGTGTGGCACCTTAGAGTTTTTCAAAGCCCCTTCGCTGACATTAAATGAATAAATTTTATCCCATTTGGTTGTTAGGTATTACTATGCCTATTTTTAAAAAATAAGAATACGAGGTCCTGGAAGCAGGAGTTATTTGGCCAAAGTCAAATGGCAGGTAAGGGGCCAAGCTGGGACTCAAACTCAGGTCTTTAAAGTCCAATGGGTTAGGTACTGCACCCCAGAACTTTCCAACTCTATCATTCTTTGCCTTTAAATTAGAATTGTGTAGCACATTATCAAAAGAAAATGAAAATGCCATTAAAAAATATTAGGCAAGCTGCTGTGTATAGGATTGAAGAGTCAGAGAGGAGGGAGAGCTGGGAGCTCTGACAAATTATAATAAAGATGAAATGATTATACTTTGATAGCATCTTGGATACCAGCGAAGGTTAGGGAGATGGTGAGAAGGAAGACTCAGATTATAAAAGCGAGTGGCTCTGAGAATGCTATTCCTAACACGGGAAATTTGGACAGGAGTTAAAGGGGATGTGACAACATCCTTAAGGGCACTGAGGTGACATCTGAGTGAGGACCTCCTGAAGGTTACTAGAAAGTTCTAGGGGAGATTCAGGCTGGAGAGAGACCTCAGAGTGCCTCGAAGGGGTGGAGCTGTGAAAGGAAATGAGCTTGCAAATGAAACTTGTGCCTAATCTAACAGAGGGACAAGCTGAAGAGGAGTCTGCATCCACAATGTGGAACGTACAATTATTTATGGAAATTCATGGAACATAAGGATCAGCAACAGTCCCCCCGTCCCCCCACCCTCCGCTAACCATTCGGACATCGACTCCACGGAGAAGTACTGCATCACCCTACAGAACTTCTCAGGGTACCATGATCTGAAGCGTCTGAAGTGGCTGGATGCCTGCTAATTCTGAGCATGGCATTTCTTAAGTTTCAGGATACATCTCCCAGGGGTGATAGGACTCTTATGATATAGCCATGAGACCAGCGTGGGTATTACAGGCAAGCTGCCATGTGGCAAAGCAGAACGTACGTTGTCAGCCTGGTGTCTGGGGAAACCAACGCCTGGGTCCAGGAGCCAGAGGGTAGAAGGAACCCACTAGCACGTTAGTGGCTCCATGTCCCATGGTGAACTTCAGCTTTCCTTTTGGGGTTCTAATTCCATTATCTGATGGGCACAGTATCATTTTCCTCCTGTTATAGACTGAATTATGCCTTCTCCCTCCAAAAAAATTTTGTATGTTGAAATCCTAACCCCCAGTACTTCAGAATGTGACTATATTTGGACACAGGGTCTTTACAGAGGTGATCAAGGTTAAATAAGGTCTCTGGGGTGAGCCTTAATCCAATATGACTGGTGTTCTCATAAGAAGAGATTAGGACACAGACATTACAGAGGGAAGATCATGTGGAGACACAGAGAGAAGATGGTCTCATCTGCCAAAGAGAGAGGCCTCAGGAGAACCCAGTCCTGCCGAGATCTCCATCTCAGACTTCCAGCCTCCAGAACTATGAGAAAATAAAAGTCTGTTGCTGAAGCCACCCAGTCTGTGGTGCTTGACCACAGCAGTCCCTAGCAGACCAGTGTACTGCCAAATCCTCATAATTGCCCATTCTGAAGCCCAGCTGACACTTTTCCTCCCACTCAGAACCTGCAATTGATCCTCAGCATCCTAATATTTCATTCAAAAAAATAAAATAAATATCATGTCATCTTTCTCTCATTCGAATTTCTCTTTCGCTTCCAGCCTGATCTTCGGTTAGCACATTATGTGCTTTCTAATCCTCTAATTGTCTGAGCCATTATCCTAAGTACTGTCCTGACCACCGTTCAGTAGTATATGTCTTGTCCCCCAGGCTCCTTCTTGAGGGCAAGGACCCCTGAGTCCAGCTCCCTCTCGTTTTCACATCACCTAGTGAGGCAGGTGTAGAGCCGACCCTTGCGAGGGTGGGTAATCGTTGGCTCGTGGGTAATCATTGCCTAACTCTTCACTAGAAACCTAGCTCTTCCTGATCACTAGAATTTGGCTTTCCCTCAAAAGCCCAAAAGCACATTCATTTTAAGAAGCAAAGTTATGGGAAAACTTGGGTGTCTATTTTAAAAATCCACTTGTGTTTAAAATGTGAAGAGGGTTTGCCCTCTTTGAAAAGGAGCAGCCGCTTTTCCAGCTGGGACCCTGCTAGTGTGGTTACTAAGGAGACCAATTGGCTGTAGGTGCCATAATTAATCAGTAAATTTGGAGCATCCAGATACCTGGTGGGTGGGGAGAGGCTCTTCCACTTTGAGAAGGGAGGGTAGAGTTTCCAGGCCTCCGATGTGGCAGCCCAGCTATGGCTGCCTTCTTCCCCTTGTACTCCCTCTGCTGAAATTTCTGGTGGCTGTTTTAAGAGCTTCTAAATCTGCCTCAAATCTCACCTGTCAGAATTGAGTGGAGTCTAATTCTTGCAGCCACTCTGGCTTGGGCCTCTCTGTTGCAAGAGAATGACAAGCTGGCACGGGCAGAAGTGAACGTGCACTGCCTTGTAACCACCAGAAATGCGATTGTGTGACGTTTCCTCTCCAGCAAGTTCAATAAATGTGTCCTGTCGGTGAGAAGGACAGGGCAGCTTGCTCAGTGACCACACCTGAGGGGGGCCTGTGGACCCTAAGGCGCTGTGGTTCAGCAGCAAAGCACGAGGAAAAAGCCTTTAAGTGATTGTGAGCACAGCACAATTTGCACCCTTCCTAGTCCTTTCTTGCTTTTCCAGAGAGGCAAGGGTCTTATACCCCCACACAACAGTGGTTATAAACTCTCTGGGGTTCCCACCTGTCCTTCCCCTCCACCCATTATAGGAGACAGCCAACCACAATAAGTAGCTTCATTCAACCCAAAGAGAACTTCCAGGTCATTGGGTTCAATTCTGTCATTTGGTAAATTTAAAATGTTCAGAGAAATAAGGTGATTTTTCACTCTGGCTTTTCCTTTCCCTCGACTGCAGGGGAAGAAAAGTACTTGGGCATCAAATACCCTGAGATGCTCAAAGGAAGGGATATCATTCCAGAAGGTTTTCTACTGCGTGTAAGAAAAAAATCTAAATAAGTGTCTTACACAAAACATAGTAGATTAAAGTGAACAGCCTCTGTCTAGCCACCCCCTCTGTCCTGTGACTCTGTAGTCTCCACCCACCCTGACCCTGTGACCGCCTTTAGCCAATAAATGCAGCAAAAGCAATGAGTGCGAGCTCTAAGATCAGACTTCAGAGATTCTACATGCTTCTTCTTGTTCCCTTGCTTGGTTGTACCTGTTCGTGCTTGCACTTCAGCCTTGCTATGAGACCATGCCAGACCAGCCTGCTGAAGAGACATTAGAGACACATGAAGGATGAGACACATGGAGAACCAAGCGTCCCCAGGAGACAGCCAGCCAACCTCCTGAAGCCACTTCCAACTGACTGCTGATTCACAAAGCCGCCAGACTGAGATCGGAAGAACTGCCCTGCTGACCCCAGCAAAAACTGCCAATTCGCAGCATCACAAGCCATGTGAATGGTTGGTTGTTTAAGCCTCTCACTCGGCGTGGCTCATTATGCAGCAACAGCTAACTAAATCCAAAATTTTGAAATAAATATTTGAGGTTTTTCTTTTAAAAAGAAGTTGGAAGTTGGAAATCTGCAACTGGTATGGTAGCTTCATAGTCATTAAGGACCCAAAATCCTTCTACATTTATGCTCCAAAACCTTTAGTCCATGGCTTTCTTCCTCAAAGTTGTCTCATAGTCCAAAGTAACTGCTAGAGCTCCGGCCATCACATCTGTGTTCCAGACAGAAAGGAAGGAGAGCAAAGAAGAAGCCTCTTTAAAGAGTTTTCCTGGACGCCCCACCCAATGACAAGTCACTTGATTCTCATTGGCTGCCCTTAGGTGCAAGGAAGGCTTGGAAACGCAGCCTTTTAGCAGAGCACGTTGCCACCGAGAATAAAATCAAGGTTACCATTTAGTCAGGAAGAACAAGGGAATGGGTATTGGGTGGGCAACCAGCAATATCTGCCACAGCATGTGTGGACTCAAATTCCAGGCCTGGGACCCCAACATGCAGACAGCAGGATGCAAAAGTGACCACATGCCATGCTGATTTCTCAGAGTTCATAGTGGTGGCTTTGACCTGCAGTGACAAAGTGTACGTTTGGGGCAACAGAGATCTAAGAGGAATATCGTGAGTTTGCTCATCTCCTGGGCCCTTCTGCTGTGCATACAGATGAAGTGGAAGTTTTATCCTGAGGTGTCATTGCTCTTAGTCTGGGGCAGGTGCTTGCTTGCTTCCTATATATATTTTTATTGAGATATAAGTCACATAAAATTCTCCACTTTAAAGCATACATTCAGTGATGTTTCAGTATATTCACTATGTTGTGCAACGATCAGCACTATCTAATTCCAGAACATTTCCGTCACCCCAAAAAGAAACCCCGTGCCCATTTGCAGGCAGAGCAGATGCTTCCTTTAATCCTTCTCTCCTCAGTCTCAGGTCGATTCCAGAGCCTGACTTGTCACAGGAGACGGTGCTTGAGGTCCTTGGTCAACACAGGCTCAAACCCTGGCATGCTGGAATATCTTTTTGAATCTTCTTGGGGGAGCCAAGGAGGAGGTCATGGTGCGATTTGCAAGGGGCAAGGAAAGGAGGGCTCCACAAGGAACCCAACCACTCCCTGCCTGGGCTGCCTGTGAGCCACCTTCCTGTGGGGAAAAAAGGAGGCTCCACGACAGCTTCCGGTACTACAGGGCACTTGGCGGTGACACCCTAAAGGACAGCAGCAATGAAGCAGTTTTAAAGGCACTCTGTTGTGACACTCGTTGTTGACAGGGGCTTTTTAGATCCAGCCGGCATTATCTGATGTGAAAAGGATGGAGGGGATGCAGAACTCACATTTATTACAGGTCTCGTGTGTTCCGGATACAAACACCATCTCATTGGTCTATTCGCAACCATCCTGGGAGGTGCTATACCCATTTTACAGAAGGACGACCTGAGGTTCACAAAGAGAAGTAATGTGCCCTGATAGTAAAGCCAGAATTTTAGAAACCAGTCTGAGTCTAAAGTCTCAGCGATTTACATTGTGCCATGCTATGGGCATCTGTGCAATTCCCCCTGACCTTGCCCGTGGCAGGTAGAGCCACTCCCTGGAGGGGCCTAGTTGTTGCTGCCTGTGGGACAGTGACAGTAGGAGGGGGCTCAGCTTAGCTCTGGGCTTCTCGGAGCTGGTGGGAGCTTGGGGTGAGCTTCCCCTCCTTCCTCCCACTTCCTTTTCTTTACTCCTCAGGCAAAAAGGCTGTTCAAGGAGACTCGAGGACCGGGGTCTGCTCCTCTCTGTCGCCAGGAGTGTTTGTTTCTGACTGACTGGCCAGGCTCCCCATCAGTCCTCGCAGCGCCTCGGGAAGCAAGGGGAAGGCAGCTGTGGGATCCTGGCTGGACAGAGTTCAGGTAAAGCAGGCACGAGAATGAGTGGACTGATGGGGAGGTTGGGGTGTCACAGGTCTGAGCACAGAGCTGCAGGGGCAGGGAAGAGCCAGGGAAGGATTGCAGGTTCTGCCGCTCTCTTGCTTAAGGGGGTCAGCGTGTGTATGTGTCATCGAGGTGGGCAGGGAAGGGGAGGGCTGTGCGTGTGGGGAGAGCATATATATGCTGGTGTGGCTGAGATCTCAGATCCGAGGGAGCCTCACATCCGGGAGCCGGGCTACTGACAGCTCTCAGGTAGGCTCTGCATGCGAACCCCGGCCCGAGACAACTGCCGGGCACCTCGGGAGGAGCAGGGCAGTGGGGTCTCCCTCCTCAGCCTCTCTCCTTTGTCCGGGGTGAATGCCGCTGGCCTCCTGTGGGATGATTTCTTCGTCTTATTTGCAATGCTCAGATGGAGGGAGGGAAGAGGCTGGAGGTTTTTATCCTGAAGACAGATGCAGAAGAAGAAAGAGCCCAACTTGGAGACGAGGAAAAGTTTTGCTTGCCTAGATGTGGCCCCTACTTTGTCGCTGCTGTCTGTTGAGAAAGGGCAGCCACAGGAGTAGGTCAGGGGAGACACAGGCTTGTTGGGGGTGGGGGGTGCTTTTCAGGGCGGCTCCGGGAAGCCCCCAGGCACCCTTGTGACTAATTCCTCTATGAGGCTGACTTCCTTTCCTTCCTCGTAGTGTGTTCAGGCTGGTTTTCAGCGGGTCATTGAATTTGAGTTGGATGGGGGATTGTAATCCTGAGGGAACTCTTCTCCCAGATGCACCCCATAGACACTGTGGGGAAGCCGGGCCCGGGGCATTGTGCTGAACCCGGGGTGCTGTGCTGATCGCGAACCGCGTGGCTGTGTGTGAATTCCACAAAGATTCCTACAGGGATGACCTTGGTCTCCCGGAGCCTGAGTCACTTTGAGGTCTCTTCTGATCCTTTGAGCCTTCCTCCTCCCCACCCATCTCTCCCACCTCGAGGTCCCTGCCCGGGTCCCGTGGAATACGACACCCAGAAGTCACCCAAACTCTCACTCGCTCTTTCTCAGCCTCCTTTTCTCCTTCTCTCTTTGTGCCCCTCTCTCCCTGTGTGTCTCTCTCCCCTCCCTCCATCACTCATCCTCTCCTCCCCCATCTCACTCTGAACACGGGCAAGTTCTGGGGGAATTTCAAGGAAGGCAGGATGATTTGGGAAATGGACTATTTAAAGCAAGCTGCTTTGGACTTAAATACCCTGATCTTGGGCTTAAACATCTGTGTTTCGCTTCCTCAAGCAGCCCGTAATTGCCCCAATTATAACCAATAACATTGTTCACGAGACTAACAAAAGATGAGCTTTGCATGGCATTCGCCAGCAAGCCTAAACCAGAGTTTTCAACAGAGAGGGGAAAAGTAACTGCCTGGATTCTTATCAAAACCTCCCAAAAAATCGCTGCTCCTTTTCACTGCCTGTGGGTGGCTGCTTGCACGCACACTCCTTTCTCACGTTTATAAAGTGTAGCAGGGAAACATTCCACGTTTCCACGGATGCGGTGATACCTCTGACAAAAAGGATTCGTGTTCCCGTGTGCGTCTGAGTCTCCCGCAGGGTCCCTGGCACACCTGTCCCCAAACACCACCTTATTAACAGGAGCACCTTCCTCCGCCCGATGTGCTGCCCATTGAGAGCGCCGTGGTGTGGCCTGGGCTCATTTTGGGAGGGCGATTTTGTTCCCCGGGGGTGGCAGCCCCTGCTTTATCAGCTGAAGGCTGAGGGTACTTGGATCTCCAGAGAATGCTAGGGATTTTGCATCGTCAATGAAGGGAGTAATTTCGAGATTAGGCTTAAACCCATGCTCTCTGGAGCCTGTAACAGGAGCTGTCACAAAGCCATTCCATATTCAATCAATCAAGTATTTATCTGTTCCACTCCACAGGGCAGAGGAGGCATGTGGGGGGAGAGGGGGGACTCTGGTGGATGCAGCGGAGGTGATAATAGCCCCTTACATTCGTACAACCATTTACATCTTAGAAAACCGCTTTCACGCCCATTATCTCCAGCAACAGCCCTGTGAGGTGGTGTCATTATCTCCATGTTGCAGTTGGAAACTGAAGCCAAAAGGTTAAGTCATTTGTTCAGGATGTGGCGGAGAGAGGGCTGAGTCCAGCCTGCCCAACTCCAGCGCATCTTTGGCCTCAAACCACGGATGCTGACGATCTAATGGGGTTAGGGGTGGAGCAACACAAACACACTGAAACAATTAGAGGACAATGCCGGGCTGGCTGTCGTGAAGTCCTAAATGGCGTGGTCCAGACAGCAAGTGCTGGAGAGATTCTGAGGAAGGAACACTCTCCCCAGGGATCACAGGGATCGGAGCCAGGCAGGGAAAGAAGCGGAATGAAGATGGGTCAAGGGGTTTGGAGAGAAAGGTGGCAGCCAGGACAAAGGCACAAAAGGAAGGTAAAGGAAGGAACATTTAAAACCTACTATGCGGCATGCAGTGAGCTACACCTGTCCACAGGCTTATTTCGTGCCAAGACACACATGTACATACACCAGAGAGAGGTGAGGTGCAGGGTGCTCCACATTTTTATCAACATGACGCAGTAGCCTCACCCCCGGCCACCCAGCTCCCAAAGCTGTAGGAGGGACCCTCGAAACCTGCCTGCCCTGGGTCTGGGTGCAGCTGCTCATCAGGTATCTTAGGGAGGAGCTGGGCCCTTCTCTAAAAACAGGAGTCATCATGACAACGGTGGCAGTGGCTTGAAAGGCTGAGAACAGGATAGGCACACGGGATTCTCTAAACACCTTTATTTGAATGCCTGCGGCTGCTCCCATGATCTAACAGGAAGCTTTCCTTCTAACCACCAACCGGCTGTGAGGTTTGGGCCACACCATTTTGGGGGCCGAGCCGATTTCCTGGGCATCTCCCTAGGTAGGCTGCGGTCACACTCAGTCTTAACTTTCCATGCTCCTCTGGTTTTCCAGATGCTGGCAGCTGCCTCAGGATTGCAGAAACACAGTGTCGCCGGCTCTGAAGGGCCTGGCTTGGCAGGGGAAGGGTAGAGCCTCCCTCCCAGGAGTCTGAAAATGTCAGTGAATCACCACGCAGCCTTCCCACCAGGGCTCAGAGCCGAATCCCCTCTTTGCACACTCATCCTGTGCTCTTCTCCCACCCCCACTTCCCATTTATCCTCTCATTCATTCAGCCAAGAAACGTCCACGGCACTCCCCACAGCTCCTCACAGTGCCAGGGCCTGGAGAGCAGACCCGCCACACTGCCCTCGGCCTGCCCAGAACCCACGGCGTCGCTACATGTTGACCAGCGGTCCCCAAAGGGGTGTGCGCGCCCAAGGAACCACTGGGCTTCAGAACACTGAGGCGCTATTTTTTCTGATCGTTCTTAATTTTCCCTTTAGTGGGTTTTAGAAGGTATACGACTTGTAAATAAATAAAGAACGGAGGCTCTAAAACGAATTGCTAGTGGTACAGAGATTAAAAAGTTTAAGGTGTATCGGTCTAGATCCACTGCTCTTTTGCTTATCCTTATTTCTAAATCTTGTATAAAAAAAATTGAGTGATTTCATTATAAAAGTAGATAAGTGCTTTAAAATTTTAATTATTTTGACAGTGTATGTGGAACGGTGAGCCAGAATCAGGAAGGTCAAAGTTAAGGGTGATACCTTTCCAACTTGTGGCAGCCCCGATAGAAAGTGAGTCTGTTGACCCCTCCAGGCCCTCTCCTGACCTCGGCTGGACTGCTGTTATGGCCTTGGTCCTGTGCTGCCGTGAAGCCGCTTCCTCATGAAGCCCTAATCTTCTCTCCCTCTTCCCTCCTCCCTTCCTGCTTCCCCTCACCAGGAAAACCCAAATATCTGGCCACTTATAAAACCTACTAACCATCTGATCCAAATGCCTCTTTTTTGGAGAAGGGGAAACTGAGGCCCAGAGAAAGAAAGGCCTTGCTCACAATCCCACAGGTGTCACAACAACAAAGCCGAAGCTCGAACCCGGGACTCTGGTGTCCACACACAGGGCTCCTGCCCATTTGTTGCTCGGGCACACTTGGTCTGTATAGCGTAGGGGACCTGCTTTGCCCTCCATCTCTTCTATGCCCATCCCTTCCTTCTAAGTGAAAATTTAGAACAGAAAAGGGACCTTTTTGAATCTAAGTGTATTAGAGGAGGAAAATTAACTAACGCCGCCTTCCTCAGTCAAAGCTGGTGAGCAAGCAGAGTGCAGGCGTCCTGTCTGCAGTGGGTCAAAGAAAGGGGGTGTGTGGGAGACAAACCCCTGGGCTAGCGGGCAGTGAAGTTTTCTTCAAGAACTGTGCAGAGGTGACAATCAAGGGGGGAGCCCAGAGTTCGGGGCAAAAAGAAGTCCTCAGAATAAATGAGGTCCTTAGAATGAATCCACCTGCACAAAGGCACACAGATAGCTACAGAGATCACTGAGCAGTCCAGTGAGAGGACGAGCCTGGAAATCGGACGGGTTTGAGTCTCAGCTCTGCCACCTCAAGTTATCTCTCCTCCTCAAGCCTCAGTCTTCTCAACTGTAAAATGCAGCCAATAGCACCTACCCCATAGGATGGATGCTTACAAAGCAAACAGCATGGTGCCTGGCGCATAATACTCCACATGTAACAGTAAAATGATGGCTATCAAGTACGAATAGAGATCATGCCAGTGAGATTCCACCCGCATTAGCAAAGCTTCCCAAAGCGGAACCAGTGTACAGAGTCTGTGGTTCCCCAGAACACACGATTCCAAGTCAAAAGACCTGAGCAAGTCCTACTGGTTCTGTTCACAGGCTGGATGCTCTTGCTTCACCTCTGTGAACGAATGTCCATCCCAAAAAGGGAGGGTAATATTAAGCCTAGGTTGTAGGGTTGTATATGAAAATAAAAATCTTTTGTAACCTGTAAAAAACAGTATCTTCACATGTGGTTGAAGGAAGGCTACCCCATTTGCCTTGCATCTCCACTAAAAGCACCAAAATTATAGCCTTTCTCATAGGTCATAAGACAAAACCCAGTTAACTTTTAGCTTTCGCTAAAGCATCATATGTAATCCCAAACAGATAAGCAGCTAATTACATTGTCCCGGGAAGCAAGATTACATGCAAATAGATTAAGGCTGAAACACAATGGTATTTTATCTTTATAAACAGTGAGGCACAATTAAATGTATGAGGCGTCATTACTGACCTTAACGGTAATCAAACATTTCTTTATTCAATAGGAGACATCCAGACCTCTAAATATAATGGTATCAGCACATCGAAGTGCTGGCTGAGCTCGGTTCACAAGGTGAAACACAAGCCATGGAAAATTCAAACATACTTAGAGAAATTTTAGTTGCTGGTGGTCCCTGTTGTACAATAAAAACCACCACCACCACCAACAACAACAACAACAAAAACTTGTTATCCCACTTGAAAAGTGGGCAGTTGAGAAGACCAAAGCTTGCACACAGATGAGATAACTTGCCCACGTTGGGCAAGTTACAAAGTGTAAAGATTAAACTTAAACATGACTCATGAATTAACTAATTACTTGCTTTTATTTTTAATTGGCATTAACTAATATACAGAACTAAAAAAAAAAAACAGCTGTTGTCAAGCCTTATTAAAAGTTAAAAATGTCTATTGTGTTTTCAGTGAAGTTTAAAACTTAACTTAACCTCAAACACGCTTATGCTGGGGATTGTGAGGAGTACCAAAAAGCACAAAATGTTGCCTTTTACAAGGACCATTACATATATTTTGAGCTTTCACTTATATTAATCTCATTAAGTATCACAAACCCCCTGTGAGACAGGAAGACCATGTGGTCATTTCCATTTTAAAGATTCTTTGAATTTTAGAGAAGAATGAATAGCTTTGAGTATGGGTGGTTTTTGAATAACAGGTGGAGTCACTTGTTAAAAAATGAGGGTGAGATGTAGAGGGGAGGGTCAGAAGCCTGGAGACAGCAGAGAGGTGTACCACAGACCAGCGTGGAGGGCCAGGCCAGCACAGGCAGGGTTGATAGGTTACCCAAACCCCAAGCCACAGAAGGCCCACATCCATGACATGCAGGAAGGCCACCAAATGGAACGCATACTGCATGTCCCAGGAGCTCCTCTTTTTTTTTCACTTCACCCCAAAAACTCATTTACACAGAATTCGAGAGAACAGATAGCAGTTAATCCACCAAACGTCTCCCGAATGCGCGAGCTGCTGCGGTTAATGCAGTTCATGAAAAATCTCAGCCAGAGAACGTTTCATTAACATCTGTCACAACTTATCAGCTCAGCCTATGCAGACATTATGTATTGCAGTTTCGTATTAGGAAGGAGAGAAACCAGTCCCTTTCTCCTTGGTTTCCCTTGCTTCTGTGACGTACAGGGACTGCCATCATGTGGCCGCAGAGAGCACAGCCATGCCATTCCGAACAAATTTCACAAAAACATCTCCCTACGAGAAAGACTGAAATTTAGTAGAATAAGGAATGTAAAGGCAATTTTCAAATTAAACAAAGACACATCCAGGCCTTCCTCAGTCAAAGACATTTGCTGTTTAGAACTCAAGACATATTTTCTCTTCAAAAGAACCTGTGAGTGAGTGGAGATGGGCTTCCACAGCTTGTCTACCAGCATCTGTACGACCCATACAAACTCAGCATGGAAACATGACTTCACACCACACCTCAGGGCCATTTGTAACCAGCCTTCTGCAAGAATGGGCATGGACTTCCAGATTAGGGTGGCATCGTGCTTTACTTTGGAACAAAACTAATTCCCATCTCTGCCCACTCTAACTGAACACTGAGCTAATAGATACTTTGTCAGCGATACAGATCCTGACGTGGCTCCTGGGCTATGAGCACACCAGGCCCCCAATGAGGCAGATATCCCTAGACATTCCTCCATTCTGCCTTTGCTGAGGTGAAGGAAGAGGGCTCCTGAGATGATCCACTGTCATTTAGCAAACTTTATTGAGCATTTTCTCAGTGTCTGGCCCTGGGCTGGGTGCTGGAAATCCAGAGAACCCTGGAATGTGACCTCTGTCTTCCAGAAAGTCACAGTAGGAGAAAGAGACGCGTAAGTCTTAGCTCACAGTCTAGTGTGATAAGTGCCCTGCGAAAGACGATGAGCGTATGAAGGAATGAAGGCGAAGTGCTGGGCTCTTTCTTTCATGAGCTTTTACAGAGTACTTGTTATGTGCCAGGTGCTATTTTAACTGCTTACAAACATCAACCTGTCAATCACCATATGATATAAGTTCTATTATTTCCCATTTTTATAGACGAGAAACTAAGTTGCAGGTCTGGGATCTGAACCCAGGCAGTCTGTAGTGAGGAGCAGAGGGGAAAAACTGAGTCACAACTCTGCAATGAGGTCAGTTGTGCCTGTTTGGCAGGCACTTTCCCCGAGGCTCACTGGCTTCCCACTAGGATGTGCTGCTTCCCAATGCCACAGCAGCAGAGGAGATGCGTCTAACCCGGTCCAGGGGATGGAGCTGGCTTCCCAGAGGGGATAATTCTTGAGGTTTGTATGAAGTATGAGTTGGAGAGGCATATTCTGGTCAGAATGAAGAGAAAGTGCCCAGACACAAGGCCATTAAGGACCTGATGCGGTGGGAGCTACACGTGATTCACTAGGACTAGAAGAGATACAAGGGTGAGTGACAGGAGAAGAAGCTTGAGATGTGGGCAGGAGCAGTGCTAAGTCCCAAAGGGAGCTATAGAATTATCTTATGTGTGAAGTGACGTCTTCAGATTTGGAGGTGGTTTAGGAGGAGGCTGGATCATTAAGCAGACTAATTAGAAGGCTACCATAACAACCAAGACAATAAATCTCAACTAAAGCACGGACCCTTGAGACAGAGAAGAAAAAAGACATTTGAGATATATTCATTTGTATAGACGTTTGTGTTCATTATTCATTATCCTGGGACATCTCATCATCTGTAGGGTAAAGCTTAAATCCACGAGGATGGCAAACAAGACCCTGTTCCAGCTAGCCTGAGCTTCTCTTTCAGCAGGGGCTTCCCTTGGGAGCATGGGAAGGTGACCCACATACACCAGCTGCTCACCAAACCCTCACAGGCTGTGGTCCTGACTCCTCTGTGCCTGGGAAAAGGCTGTTTCCTGTGTCTCTCAGATGCCCTCACCTTTGTCCTCTTGGCAAACTCTAACTCATTATCAAAGACCCACTTCAAGTGTCACCTCTTTGACTTAAACATTGATTGAGGATCTTTTTAATCGACATCCTCTTAGTATAAAAGGCTTAGATGATGCACAAGAAAAGCCGGGATGGTCCCCAAGATGGCCATTGGGCGATTCAACTGCAGAATCCCTTCCTTCTACTGACTTGCTCAATTTCACATCCATATTCTACCGGGGCTTCTCAGACTTTAGTGTGTATATGAATCACCTGAGAATCTTGCTAAAAATGCAGGTTCAGATCCAGTGGTTCCGGAGTAGGGCCTCAAATTCTGCATTTCTCTCAAAGCCCCAGGTGATGCTGATGCCGCTGGTCTGCAGACTGTATCTGAATAGCAAGTCTTATCTGTTTTCTCAGTACACTCTGATGGAAAAGTAACAAAGGCAACTAATTTTGTTTTTCCACATTGAACTCTTAGTACTAAGGTGAAATTTACAGTGAAATGCACAGAATTACATTTAAATTCAATTTGGCACACGTATACATCCCTGTGGCCTACACCTGAATCAAGAATACACAGTATTTCCAGAAAAGTTCCTTCTTCCCCTTCTATTTAATCCTCCAAGTAAATAGAAATGGACAGTTCTATAGGGGCCCAATATGGTGTAGTCCAAGGAAACAGCTTTTCGATTCAGAAGGCTTGATCGCAGGACAGATTTAAAGAGGAACAGAGAAGATGTCACGTCTTTCAGGCAATCCTACATAGAGAATATAAACTACTGATCGAATAGTCATTGGAGCTATTATCTTAGAATAGTTTCTTTGTTCATTGTTCAATACATAACTCCGTGTGCCTGATCCTGTGCTTTGCATGGAACTGCAAAGTGAATGAACATGCCAGACCTGTGCTCAGGAAGCTAGCAGGGAAAACAGACAAGGAACCTGGCCGATGGTTCCTGAAAGGGCTCATTCTGGGACATGTGGCATTCCTGGCCAAGGCAGGGAAGGCTGGGGAAGATGAGATGAAGAACAGGAGTCATTCAGAAATCTCATGTTTTACACCTCTCGCTCTTGTGCGGCACTTTGCAGAGCTTCCCTTACAGATCTCATCTTCCCAACAACCCTGTGACAAGACAGGTGCCCCTACAGCCATGCGCTGCTTCATGCCAGGGATGCGATCTGAGAAATGCATCGTTCAGTGATTTCATGCTTGTGTGAACACCACAGAGTGCACTTACACAAACCTAGAAGGTGCAGTCTACTACACACCTGGGCTCTGTGGTATGACCTATTGCTTCCAGGCTACAAACCTGTACAGCACGTCACTGTACAAAACAACGACATTAAATCAAGCACAAGAAAAAATGATGCGATCGAGAGACGTGGCAAATACGAGATTCACGATGCTGCTGCCGGTGTAGAAGACATACTGTTTACAAAGCAAACTTTTCAATAAGCAGAAAGAGGACACTCTAAAATAACGATAAAAAGTATAGTAAATGCATAAACCAAGAACGTAGTTGTTTGTTATCATTGTCTAGTATCCCGCACTGTACATAACTATACATGCTACACTTTCATACAACTGCAGCTCGATGGGTCTGGTTACACTGGCACCACCACAAACACGTGAGTAATGCAGATCGAGAGTCGTGCGCTGCCACGTGATGACGGTTATGATGTGGTAGGTGACTGAAATTGTCCAGCTCCATTATAATCTCATGGGACTACTGTCCACAGATGCAGCCCGCTGCAGACCAAAATGCTGTTCTGCGCCATAGGACTATACTCCCCTTTCATAGCTATGAAAACAAGCTTGGAGAGGGAGTCTTCAGATCACACACTGGCAGGCTGCAAAGTGAGGCCTTTACTCCCTGAAAGTGTGCATGCATATCGAGGCCACCAGGGTGGCAGGGATCACAGGGGTGCTCTCCCCAGCAGCCCAGACACTAGCCCCTGCACAAGCATCAGGCCTGGCTCACAGGAGCGGGCCTCCTGTGCCCCTGACAATCCACTCCCTTCTGAGAGCTGAATGTCAGGCCCAGGAACTGTCCCCTCTAAAGAATGTCTTTCCTGCATCCCCTGTGTGAGGTCTCCAGACCCTAACGGGCCCCACAGAATAGCTGTTCTAATTGCTGCCCACCCTTCCCTCGTGTTTCAGCATCTTGCACCCCGCTCCTGCACCATGAAAATCCTGCTTTCTGACCTCCTGCTGCTCAGCCTCTTCTCCAGCGTGTCCAGCAGCTGTCAGAAGGACTGTCTGATCTGCAGAGAGAAGCTTCGCCCGGCTCTTGACAGCTTCAACCTTGAGGTAGGTCCAGGAGCAACCCTGTCTTATCCTCCCTCCCTCGCTCCCTCCACAGCAGACCCAGAATGAGAAACTAAGGCCTGACCCAGAGGTCATGTCACACGATGGGTAGGAAACAGATTCCCCTTTGAGCATCGGCTGAATGCAAACCCTGTCACCTTTACACTCTAACGTGTTCAAATAAAGACCTGCCCATGATGCCATTTTGTTCTCATTATTAAAATAGTGCGTCCTAATTTCAGAGAGTTTGGCAAATTAAAGAAGTTTAAAAAAATTAAAATCACATTTTATTTCACTAGTCAGAGAACGAATTCTAGTTTTTCCAATTGCTACATTATACCAGGATGAATTTCCCATGTTGTTAAGGATTATTTTATCTCTCTCTATGAATACAGTATAATTCCTTTAACCATTCCGCCTCTTGTTGAACATGGATGTTGCCTTCTATTTTTAATATTACAGATAATTCTACGATCACCGCCTAAATGCTCTTTTATAATTTAAAATTTTTATATTAAGGTGCAAATCTGACATTAAATGTCTTTTCATTAAATAAGCTGCTTTCTCAACTACTTCTATTTCAGTTTAAATAGTTAGTCCCTCCTATTAAATCCAATGTAACTCTGTTGGGTTTTTTTTTTTTCCTTTGGTAGTCAAATCAACTTCTTTCAAAAGATGCCCTGTTTCAAACTCTTCAGCCTTTAAAAACAACCAAAAATAACTACTATTCCTTAAGGCAGGGGTACAAATATAGAAATGAAGAATTTGCGTTGAGCTAACGCACTAATGATGAGCAGACACAGCCCCCACAGACCCGAATAGCAAGCTCTTCCAGCCCGGGCCCAGCGGTTTTCAAGCTTGTTTTCTGAACGGTAATAACTACCGCATCAGGACAAGCATCCCCAGACAACCCATTCAAAGCTGATCCCTCCATCTCACTCATCCGTCGTGGTTTTCCTGAGCACCTACCTAATGTGGCTAAGCCTAGGAATCCAAAGGTGAACAGATGAATGCACTTTGCAACTGGTGGGAGAGAAGAACCCATAATCCCTCCACAAGAGAGTAATTTCCTCCAGGCCCTGGGGAAGCACAGAGCCGCGGACCCAAACCTAGTCTAGAGGGACAAAGAGGGCTTCCGGAGACACTAAAGTCTCTAAGAAGATTTAAAGATGAATAGGAGTGAAGAGGCAGGGAGTGAGTCCGAGGTGCCACAGGTAGTGGAGGGGCATGGGAGCGGAGATGGGCACATGTGCAAACGGCTATAGGAGGGAGGGGAGTGGCACCTAAGGGACTGAGAAAAGCTGACTTTGGCCAGAGCACAGAAGGCCCTCATATCCTTTCCGTGCAGCCCAGAGAGGTTTAAAATTCATCCCCAAAACACTTTTTCTTGGTCTTAGTAAAGAGAACAGAGAACATATAAACCAGTGAAGGAGTTGATTAAGCAATAATCTCATAATCCCCACATTGTTAAGGTTCTTAGGTCGTAGCCTAGACCAGACTGAAGGCTACGCACAATTCCTGAATCACTAGCTTTAACCGCAACCCTTCATCTCCCACTCAAAAAGGCATCAGGACTCGAATAGGTATTTGTATACCCATGTCCATAGCAACCTTATTCACAACCTCCAAAAGGTGGAAACAACTCAGTGTCCATCAATAATGAATGGGAAGACAGAATACGATACACGCACACAATGGAATGTTACTCAGCCTTAGAAAGGAAGGAAATTCTGACACATGTAACAGGATGGATGGATGAACCTTGAAGATACGATGCCAAGAGAAATAATTAGATACAAAAGGACAAATACTCTATGATTCTACTCATACAAGGTACCTTGAGTAACCAAATTCATAAAGACAGAAAGCAGAACGGTGGCTGCCAGGGCTGGGGGTTGGGGAAAATGGGGAGCTAGTACTTAATAGGTATGAAGTTTCAGTTTGGGAAGATAGAGAAGTCCTGGAGACAGAGAGTGGTGAAGATTGCACAACAATGTGTAGAGTCTTCATAGCACTGAACTATACGCTTAAAATGGTTAGAATGGTAAATTTGGTGTGATGTGCATTTTATAATTTAAAAAGAGCGTTAGGAACTTAACTGTAAGGATAATCCTGAGCCTAATGTACTTTTTACAAAGGAAACCATTCACGGACTTACTGATCTCTTCGTAACAAACATCACACCTAACTGCTAAGCACTAGTGTGCCTTCTTACCCCTTGGACACAATGACCTCAGGTTGCCCTGGACTAGGAAGTCGGAGGCCAGCAAGTCCGGATTCTCTCCAGTCTCTTTATGGCCACCTCAGGATCCCTCTGCATTCTCCCCACCTGCCTCCCATCTGCGCGGTGCTGTCCCTTCTCTTCCTCCGTCCGTTGTAGCACTGATTTTCCTACTGGACTTTGTCCTCTTGTCCCTCTCCTATCTGCTCTTCCCTCCAGGGGGAAACTTTCATGTTTCTAGAAAGATTTCAACTTTGACCTCCCCTCCCTTGCGGCTGCTTAGCTGCTCTCTCGGGGGTCATCAGCAGAGCCTGACCACTGAATTGCCAGACTCCAAGCTGCAGGCTCTCTCCTCCTTGTCCCCTCTTGGTGAACTTGCCTGGCGCTCTTCCCTGCCCTGACTCTTGCTTTTCTGCCTCTGTCGGGCTCCTGTTGCCCTCCCCACACCCTAGACAAAGTGACCGCCAAGATTCACTGTTTCTTACCTTCATCTACTCTCTCCAAGGCGCCATTCCCACATCCAGGCCTCCGGCTCTCCGCATGCTGCAGGTGAGGCCTAAGGATACGCTCTGCACCTGCTCCTAACGGGCTCCCATCACTTTCCGCAGGTCCCGTAATCTCTGCCCTCCCGCGGCTCCAGAACTTGCCCTACCAAATTGCACACGCCTCTTCTACCTCACCACTTATTCTTCAAAACCCTGATTAAGTTTCACCTTTTATCAGAATAACTGCTTCTCCACCTGCCCCCGGTAGAACTGAGCCCGTTCTCCTTTGTACTCACGGCTACTTGTATCTGCTGGTCCCTCACTATAAGGTGGGAGCTTCCTTTGCTGATGGCTCTGGGGATTCCCCAGGGTAGCCCCAGTGCGAGGCACGGCACAGATCAGTATTTAGTCAGTATTTAATAAACATGTCCCGTGGAAATCGTAAAATTGTGAGCCTTTTAGTCTCCTGACAGGTCCGTCCACTGCAGATACTGCAGGGTTTTTACATTGGTGTCTTCCAAAACTGGTAAAGAATTTGGACCATGTTTCCATGTCTCAATCTCTGGGATCCAGACAAGACTGTTACTTCTTTGAAACAAGTTAGAAAATGGCCAGTTATAGCCTCACAATGAGGGATAAACCCTTGGCAGTGCCGGCTGGCTACTAGAGGACCTGGCCGCCTGGTTGTTTGATTTCTAGTTTATATTCACTTTTAACCTATTTTTTAAAGTTTTATGTAACCCCTAGAATGTAGGCAACCACATCTCATTTCCTAATCTCGTAACTCTTGGGTGTGTCCACTCTCTAAATGACGAGGGGGCTCAGATATTTTAGCCAGGGTCACCTTCCCAGTCTTCCACCAAATTGTGTAATCCTGAGCCATTCCCAGGACTCTCTGGACCCCTGGCTCCATCAAGAATTTCTTTATTTCTCACTCCACATCCAAGTATGGCTGGCTTTTTGTTAGGCCATGATTTTGGTTGGTGAATGACTCACACACCAAACCCATTGCGATGTCCTAGGCTTTCACCTAATTGTGAATGGTACTTACCCCATCAGCTCGAGTAGAAAAAACTAGATTCACTGAGTTGTTTTAGAAATAAAGAAGGCGACCCCCCAAAAAAAGATCTGGGGAATTTTATTTAAAACTTCTTTCTTCATTTCTTAAAAACCCTTAGTGGTTGATTTGTAATAGAAGTTTTTTGTGTTTTTCTTTTGTGTTGTTCACCTGCGGGCCTACTAAAGTCAGTCCTCAGATATGCTAGCAGAACCTCCTAAAGCAAATAGCTCCCAAATTTCTCTTAGAAGTGGTTTGATTCTTTCGTGGCAGAAACTTGACAACCTTCTTCTTTCTTCCAGTCGGCTCATGGGCTTGTTCTCTAACCTTTGATCCCAGATATCCAAATGTCCCTATGCTCAGTTTCCCCACAAGCCCAGCTTCACAGATCAATTTGGCATCAACATGAGACTTTCCAGATGCTCATCCACATTCTGGCTTACTATAACCATGTCATCAGTGTGGGCTGTGAAAGTGTATCCAGCTCACTTAATAGGCTATTAACCCGTCTCTGGAAAGAGGCTGGTGGCTCTCTCAGCCTGGAGTGTTAGGCATTAAGCTCAGATGCCCATCTGGTGCCACAAATGCTATTGTGAATTTGGATTCCTCATATTTTCCCAAAACTTCCTCCTAAATCACAAATTGGGATGATTTTGTTAGTAACTAATTCATCTAACAGTATGTCAAGTCTTGGTACAGGCTATGCATCTGGTTGGATCATAAAATTTCATTTTCTCTGATTGACACTCAATCTAATTACCATCTGGGCTTGGAAACCCAGGGCCTCACAGAAGGTCTAATAGCCTTAGGTTTAACAACTTCCACCTGTTCCTGTAAACTGATGAGCAGAAACAATTCAACAAGCATCTTAAGGCTCCTATTATGTGAGGATTGGACCAGGTGTACTCAAAGGTCCATTTCGGCTCTGAAATTCTACACGCCTACTGTATTTCCCAGTGTTGTCCATGCCTTCCTGTTTTCCACTTGACTCTGTAGGGTACTATTTTTCAGACTCACCACTGTGGACATTTTAGGCTGAGTAATTATTTGTGGTGGGGGCTGTCCTGTGCATTGTAGGATGTTTAGCAGCGTCCCCGGCCTCTACTCACTAGAGCAGGGGCATCCCCCTACCATGTGTGAAAAACAAAAATGGCAACAGACCTTGCCAAATGTCCCCTGGGGAGCAAAATGACCCTCAGTTGAGACCCACTACTGTTGAGTAATAACCCAAGAGGATTGTGATCTGAAAGAACGTGCTGCAAATTGGTTCCACCTGGTTTTCTTCACAGGGCCCACTGCGTTCCGTGATGATTTCTTCCTCCTCAGAGCAAGCTCAAAAGCAGGATTTCTCAGAGTCCAGCCTGAGAACCCCCTGGGGTGCTTGCTAAAAGTGCAAATTCCTGGGCCCCGCCCTTGGCTCACCGAATCAGAACCTCCAGGGGCGTAGCCTAAGAATTGGCATCCTAATAAACTCCGGGATCTATCCTCAAAGAACACTGGAGTCTGCAGCTCCCGTTGTTCTGAAGTCTGCCCTCCCCTGGAGCAGTCTATTATTCCCTCACACTCAGTGACTCTGCAGGTGTGAAAAGTGGTTTCTCTGCGTGTGCCTGCCGCGGTGGCCCTGCCCGTGTATTGCTGCTGCCAGCCTCTCTGAGGAAAGTCTAAATGGAGCAGACACGCTCGGAAAAACCACGGCTTGACTCTCAGAGGCGCAGCATCACCGCCTCTGGCTAGCAGGTGGGCTTGGCAGAGGGTGCACCTTGCACACTTCACCGGCGAAGGAGAACGACTCTCCCAGGGGATTCTCTCTCTCCTCTTTGGCCCAGCGATTTTGAAAATGAGCGATTTTCCTATCAGAACCTTAGGTTTTGGTCTCTTAGGATCCTATCCTCCCATTAATGTCCACTGATTCATACTGCAAGCGCACAGTTCGTTCGTTGAACAGATGTCCTGACTCGAGAGAGTTAAGTTCTTCTTCAGGTCGTACTGCCATCTAACAGTGTCTTGACCATGGACTATATCAGTGGTTTCCAAACCCGGGCAAATTTCAGAATTAACTGAGCTTTGTAAAAATAAGTTCTAAGCCTCGGTTATATTCCTCAGAGATCTAACTGGGGTTTGAAATTCTGTTTTTTTAAAGTACTACCTATGATTTGTATTCACACCCGGGTGTGGGACCCGTTGGACCAGGTGTGGCCTACGTCCCCTCCTGGCACCAGCATTCTATGCAGCGCTTTACTGATGTACAGGAAGAGTGGGGGCCACTTCCCTGTGTGGCCAGTGAGTGACACGTCACCAGCAGATCCTTTCCTATCTCCTGTTGATTCTCTTCATTTCTCATCCTTGCTTGGAGCCCCACATTTTTTATCTCAGGTATTAGATACCTGGGATGCACACAGACACTTTCTAAACCTGCGTCACATGGGGAATAAGGTGCCATTCAGAGAGAGACACAGAGAGACAGAGAGACCAAGCAGGACAGACTCGTAGTGGGGAAAATATATCAGATAAGATTAAATAATGTATGTCAACTTTAATTTAAAAAAATGTTTAATTAAATTTTTAAAAAAGAATTGAATTCTCCTGCTAGTAACAAAGATTTAAGGTAACAGTGGCTGAAAGAAAACAGATCTGATTTCCCATAAAGAAGTCAGGAGGTGGGCAGTCCAGGGCTGGTGTGGCAGCTCCATCACACCACAAAAGTCCCAGACTCCTCTGTTTCACCATCCTCGTGTGGCTTCAATCATGTGGCTTCCATCCTCTGAGTCGCCTCATGTCTTCAAGATGGCACTAGCCAAAATGTCCACACACTAAGCAGGGAGCTGAAAAAAGAGGAGGAAGAAGGAGGAAAAGATGTTCTTCCCAGCTGAGTCAGCCCCCTACTTTCCCAGAAGCCCCACCTGGTCACTTCCATTTATATGTCATCAGCCACCTCTGGCTACAAAGGAGATTGGGAAACATACATGTCCCCTTCAGGAAGAAAACAGGTGTTTGTTACTAAGGAAGAGAGGAGATGGGTACGGGATGGGCAATGGAAGGTGGGCTTCATTCTTAACAAATTGCATTCGAAGTACGGCTCAGGCATTTTGACGGAGACACCAGACAGGGATCAGAGAAGTGTCTGGAGTTCAGGAGTTATTAGGGGCTGGATATATAGACCCGGGATGTCCTGAGAGAAGTGACAGCCAAAATCACAGAAATGAACAGAGTCACCAAGGGGACAGAGTGATAAGAAAGGTGAAAAGAAGTTTAAAGACAGAATCTTGGGAACACAGTGAGGAACACAGTCTGAGAAGGGGGTGCAATACCAGGAAGAATGTTCAGGAGGGTGTGGTCCACACTGCCAAATGCTGTAAGGTCAAGGAGAATGAGGGCCATGCAAGACCATCGGACCTGGTGATCGGGAAGTCACTAGTGGTCCTCAAGAAGACAAAGAGGATGGGGTGGGGGGAGTTAAGTAAATGGAAGATGCTGACATGAAGGAAGAAGTGCAGATGTCTGGGGTGAAGTGAGGGTCAGGATGGCAAAGCTTGGAGAAGTAGGATTGAAGAAGAGGGGTTTGGCAAAACAGCGTGAAAGGTGTGCCATCTCAGCTATCTGCACATCTCATTCCGTGGTTAGGGATCAGGTTGGAAACCTTGCCCACAGAGGCATCTGTGCCACTCTGAACACCTGGGTGAGCATATTTGCTCCCTAGATGGGGGCTACGGGGCACATACACCAGTGTTCTGATGTCCCAGACCTCCCCAGACAGAGCAGTGCCCTGGAAGCCAGGCAAAAACTTTAAGGTTTGATGAAAGCCTCTCTAGCTTCCCACTGACTGTGATGGCAAGGTCAGGATGAAGTGGGGTTTGCAACTGGCTAAGGCAAAAAAACACAGAGAGGAGAATTTGGGGTGAAGTCGAAACAGCAAACAGGAATAAAAGTTGGAGTCGGAGACTTCCAAGATACCCAATCAGAGGTACAAACAGGGGAAGTGGGGCAAAGGCCAGGGCCAGCCAAGAGGGACCGGGGAAACATCACCATTAAGCTGGTGGTCCAGATGAGAAGTGGGAGATGCAATAGGAGTTCGCAGGGGCGTGGCAGGTCTGCTGGATTGTGTCTGATGGTCCCTCTTCCCCACCTGGAACCAGATTGCCCAACCTGCCTACATCCCAAAGGGCCTTGATCTTCATTTTCTATAAATGATGCACAGATAGTCATGACTAATGCGTGTAGGATGAAAATTAACGAGGATTGATTGATCTTTACCTGGTTATCTTAAAATAACCATGCAGATTTAACTACTTGCTTTGGCATCCCCAGTTTCTTAAACCAATCTGACTCCCCTAAGCTTGATAACAAAATAAAATTCTTTTTTTATGGGTGACCATCATGAGCTTTGGCTGTCTCCAAAAACCTAACAACTAAGGCTCTCATGGCGTGCAGTTTAGTGCACAGATTCTGTGTTAACTTGCTGTGTCACTGGGGTAAGTTAACCTCACCTCTCTGAGCCCTGGATTTCTTCATTTGTGAAATGATAGAGCTGGGCCACATAATTGTCTGTTTCTTTCCAACTCTGAAAATCTATGAACTTAAAACACTCCACATCAAACTGCTGCACGGTATTGATAAAGAGGTGCTTCAGAATCGCTTGTGTTAATACAGACGTAGACGATAGAGGGATTTTATCTCCTCAGTGCCTTGGACTAATAGCCATCTCCCTGGTTCTTCTCCCTTCGTCCCACCTCTGTCTTCGCAGGTGTGTGTCCTCGAGTGTGAAGGGAAGGTGTCGACCAGCCCTCTCTGGACTCCATGCACCAAGGTCATGGCCAAGGGCTCCTGGCAGCTCAGCCCTGCTGACCCAGAGCACTTCGCAGCTGCTCTTTACCAGCCAAGAGCCTCCGAGATGCATCTGAAGCGAATGCCCCGCATCAGGAGCCTATTCCAAGCACAGAAAGAGACAGAGCCTGGCATGGATGAGGCTGGAGAGATGGAGCAGAAGCAGCTGCAGAAGAGGTTTGGGGGCTTCACTGGGGCCCGGAAGTCAGCCCGCAAGTTGGCCAACCAGAAGCGGTTCAGTGAGTTTATGAGGCAGTACCTGGTCCTGAGCATGCAGTCCAGCCAGCGCCGGCGCACCCTGCACCAGAATGGTAATGTGTAGCTGGAAGGGAGCCTCTCCCAGCTGCACCATCCACTTCAACCCATGAGTGAGTTGGGCAGGAATGAGCTGGGAGCACAAAGAAAACTCGTCTAGCACATAAGGCTCGCCCACTTACCCCACTCCCCCTCCCACCCACCCCCCAACATACACAGCACCTTAAGGTGTTCAGCTCTCAGATGGCCTGGGAGATAAATTCAGCCCCCTGCCTCTTGCACACCCTTTGTCTAGGGAGAAAGACTTTTTAGGTCTGCTCCTTGAGGCTGACTACTGCCATTTAGAGACTGGTTACTATGGGGATAATAGTAGCAGGTTAAGATAACTAATTCCTCTATAGCTCTCCAGGAGCTTAGTTACTATGGGGACAGTTAAGTGGACCAATCCTCCTATCCAGTTACCATGGCAACCGTTCAGCTCACCTTTCCTTGGAGACTTTATCTCTAAGAATCGATAGCTGGACCTACCCTTAGCCATTTGCAGAGTCTGATTTCTGTAGTTTTAATATTTCTATATCATTTTCAAAGACAAATATGCTTACCAGGGGGGAGGAGAAGGAGGAGGTATATGGAGTAAAGGGGGTCAAATAAGTGGTGACAGAAAGAAATCTAACTATGGGAGGTGAACACTCAGTGTAAACGTATGTATGCCTTACCCTTGAAGTGTACAGCTGCAACTTATTGAATTTTGTTAACCAATGTCACCATAAAAGATAAATTAATTGTTTAAAAAGACAGCTTTCCTGTTCCCTCCTATATCACCCCACCCCTATATCTCAAAGTGACTGGATTCCATGGAAACCGTGAATCTTTCACACTCTCTCCCAGTCAAGGAGTTCTTGTTAGGACCAGGAGCTACATTTTCTGCTTGTCTTTCTTCCACTTGTGGTGTGTCTGTCCCATTACCTTACCAGATGAACTGATTCCTTGCAGTCAGTAACATCATCACAAAAATAAAATAAAATAAAATAAAATAATAATAAAATAAAATAATAATAAAATAAAATAAAATAAAATTAGATAGATAGATTAGATAGATAAATAGATAGATAGATGATAGATAGATAGATAGATAGATAGATAGATAGATAGATAGATAGATAGATAGATAGATAAACTTCATTGCTGAGCAAGGCTTTGAGAATTTGGCCTGACACAACAGCTTTTAGAATATGGACTAAGGGATCATCACCTTTCCTCACTTTTCACTTCTTTCCCAGGGCCATTTTGTTTCTGTTTTTGTTTGCATGCTTGCCCTATCTCTCTCCCCCCTCTGTTCCATTCTTACCTCCATGGCCATAGGTATATGTACCTACAATACATATCAGATAATAAACATCAAGGACCCTGATGTATTGCCCAGTCATCCCAAACTTAACTTTCCTCAGCCCATCAACATACTATATGTAACCTCGAGTGGCACAGTGGAATCTTCTGAAAATCTAAAGAAATCCACCAAGCTTTTGTGCCTTAATTCATGTATGGGAATACAATCGTCTCTCAGACCTCTTCTTAAACAGTCTAGAAACTTGCCCTAATGAAAAAAAAAACAAATCAGTTGGTCAATAACATTCCCAAAACCTTACCCAAGTGGGGCTTTCCCCTGACTCGGAGGAATGAAAGAAAATAGCCTGCATGTGCTGCTTTATTTTGCATCCCGTCCATCAAAAGTAGCCAGATAGTAAACAATCTTCTTTCAAAGTATATGTTTTGGCATTCGCATGTCAGCATGAGGCAGCTCACATAGCTCTTTGCAGGCAGGCCAGCTTGTTTGCAAGAGGTCCGTTAGCAAACACGGACATGTGTATTAGGTTGTGAGAAGGATGTTGCGTTTATTTTAGCTTAACACCTAATCTCCGAAGGCCCTGAATTAACCTGCACTGATTTTGAAGTCATACTCCTGGGTCCTTAGCAAGCATTGGTTCTTCCTAAGCCATATCTGCACAGTACCTAACAATAAACCTTTCAGAAGTAGCGCGTATTGATTCTTTCAAATCTTGAAGACGTTCTTCTTCAAAGTGGCTCTTCAGGGACCCTGAAGCTCATGTCTAATTCTGAACTACGACTGTTTTCTTTACCTAAAGACAGTTTAAAATCAGTCGCATTAGCAGGAATCGATTTATTTAAAAAAAAAGAAAAGAAAAAAAACACAACGATTTGAGCCCCTATTCAGGCAAATGGTTTTTCTCATTTTCTATTAAGCTTCCAGCTGAGAGGCGCTGAAACAAAACTGGTAACTAGCTTCTGTCTGCTGCTTTGTTCAACATGTAAAGCTCTTGATGGAAACACTGAGAACATTAGTCAGCCCATTTGGATTTTATTGATTGCTTTCCTTTGTCCTTCGGCAACCACCTATTCCTTTTTTCACATATTATGGGTTGCTGAGTTCCAACATGGGCGTGCATCTGAGTCCCTAACAGGCGACTTGAACTCTGTCTTTATCCAGCTGCACACACCCCAACCATCCCTATACATGCTTGAGAGTTCTCCGTCTTGGGGGACTCCAGTTGCCAGAGCTGATCTGGACTCTTGATCTACCCAGCACCAGCCTATACTGATAAGGCTGGAGAAAAAGGGGCCACCTAACACTGGAATGGGCTAAAGAACCCTCTTCAGAAAGTGTGGTGATGTGCTAGGAAGGGGGGACACTGGGTACAGGACCAGTCCTAGATGGAATGGTGAGAAGGGCACAACGGGTCCAGGTATCGACCGCGCCTTCCCTGCCCCTACACGGCCTCTTCTCCTCTGCTGCCCCAGCCCCTGACCCTTCTAGACAGTAGAAAACAGGCATATTCATTCAGCGTGAGGATTTAGTGAAATCAGGCTCAAAGAGCACTGCAATACGAGAGCCATAAATGAGGGCATGATTTAGCCTCAAGAACTGGATCACTACACATGGATTCCCAATACCAATGATAAGAGAACTGTTTCTGGTCAGGGAGCCTATCCTGTGCTGTGCCTTTCAAGCCCTATCCCACAGACCTCCCCTTTATTCTGCCATTCATGCCAGCAGACTATATAATAGTCTACTGTATAATAGAGTGTGTACACACACACACACACACACACACACACACACACACACACACCCCACATATATCATCTATCCATCTATCTCCAGGAAAAGCAGGTGTGTAGGGGGAGTTAGGGAACCCTTCTGAACATTTTAGGGGACGTTTATTCGATTGGGAGCTTTTCTTTGCCTCCTTCTCATTGCTCAGTCATAGAGCAAATAGAATTGAAGGGTCAAAAAGACTATCCGGTTTGCCATTTTAATCAACTTCTGTCTCCTCAGGTGTCCAGGTGATCCCCAAAACCGCATGTCTCCGGCCCCAGAACTGCCGACTGGGCATCAGGATTCCTTCCTCCCCAGGGCACTGAGGCAGGCTTTGCCTCCAGGTGTCCAGCCCAGGGCGCAGAACCTCTGTCTGGCTGTCTTTCCCTCCCCCTCCCCTCTCCATGGCATGTTTCATGATGACCTTGTCGCTGCACCAGAGTGTATTTTTGTAATCCCTCCAGCTCCCATTTAAACAGCCCCATCTTTCCTTCTCACCCGCCTCTTCCCTCTTCCAGGGGTGGGTTAAAGGAACAGGACATCAAGCCTGGGGTTTTGACTTGTCACTGCCAAAACTTGTTTGTAAAAGAGCTGTTCTTTTTGACTGTTTTAAACAGATATTTCTCCATTAAACTTCTACTGAGCAAATGGTTCATAAATTGGTCAGTTGTTTTTAAGTGAAGTCCCTGAGCAGCACAGACTCCAAACACACCACCAGCACGGCCTCTCCTGGGAGACAGAGGCAAAAAGTCCATGGCTCTGCTTTATGTAAAGTATGCCAGGCCAGATGCGTGAGCATGAACACCCGACTGAGCTGTGTCCCCAGATGCAAGTAGGTGGACATATGGGAGGGACAGAGGGGCAGGGTTCTCAGAAACTCCTCATGCACGTCAGTATCACCAACAGGTCCCACCCTGACTCAGTAGAAATTTGCAGTTTCAACAAGTCCAGGTGGTTTGGGACTTACTGGTTTGGGGTCGCTGGGTTGTGATGCGAGGTAAGGGGCAGAGTGTAGGTGAACCTGCTGCTGTCACTTCTATCTCCAATTTAACATGAAACATGTTAAAGTGTGTAACTGTCAGAGTCCAGCCAAGAAACACCCGACGCACCCCGACAGAGAAACCGAGAGCTGTCTGCTGAATGGAAACAGGGCTAAGGAAATCAGTAAGAGCAGGGCACTCCTGAGAATCCAGGGAGCCCTGACAAGGGGGAGCTACTGGAACCCATTAAACTATAGTTCTCGGGAGGGGATCGCTGCCACTGTCGCACTGTCCAGGAAGGGCGGGAGGCAACACCCCAACCCCTCTCTCCTCCAGTCCTTCAAACTCTAGCCTGGGATCTCCTATTGTTCAAACATTACCTGAAGCTGGAAAGTTAGGGGGTCCGTGGATGCGACCATAACAGTAAGCCTGGGCAGGCCCAGGGCTGCCAATGGAGACTGTCTGGCTCAAAGGCAGTGACTGACTCGGGGGGCTTGAGCAAACTGCAGTGAAGCAGCGGATTCTGGATGGGGTGGGGCAGGGACAAGGGAAGGGGGAGAAAGAAGCCCTCTGCTCGACTCCAAGGTCATGAAAAAGGCCAAAAGACAACCTCTCACATCAGTTTCGCTGGCTTCTGGGCTTACCCAACCGTAATCAAGCCCCTGGGTCTTCTCAGAGTGGCGTCACCCTCACTGTCAGGCCCTGTTCGGGGTCCCCAGAACCCGCTCCCAGCGATACCTCATGGTCCCAGACACTGAAATAGCCTAACGCAGCCAGCCCCGCTTTCTGCTCCCAGCACCCACCCTCCCCACCTAAGCCAGCTTCAGTGGCCCTTGGCCTTCACAGAATGTGGAACTGATGAATTTAGAAAGTGGCTCAAGTTGCTCCCTGGGGTCAGAACCCTTTCCCTAAGGAGAGTGGGACTTATTTTCTCCTGAGGCATTTGCTCACTCCCCAGTAAACTCAGGCATGTGGCCGAGAACATGCTCCCCACTGTCAGCATAAGACAGAACAGAGACTACCACCTAGGCTAGGACCCTAGTGCCCCTGTTTCCCAGGTTTGACCCTGGGCAAGTTACTTAAACTCTGTGCCTCACTGTCTTCACCTGTAAAATGCGATAATAGCAACACCTTCATAGGGTTACCGAGGTAACCCATGTAAGCACCTGGCCTGGTCCCTGGTCATGTCAACCTACTGTTGTCATAAGCAAATGACTGTGTGCTTTGCCCACAGTGTGACATGCTATCACTGGTTTCGCACCAAGGACAATGACAGTCTTATCCTTTGCTGGGGGAAGGGGCAGAGGGACAGGCACACATTAAATCAGACAATGTACCATTTTATTCCTTATAAAATATATTTCATATTGTTGCTGTAAAAACATTACATTTCACATTTAAAAAAAAACTTTTTAACAGTAAAAATAATACTTGGAAGACAGCTGGGGGGAAAGGCGCCAATAAGACAAATTCACAGATGGGATTTATCTCCCTCTTCTTTTTTTTTTTTTTGTCTTTTTTCTTTTTCTTCTTTTTTTTTTTTTTCTTTTTTTTCTGCCCCTGGTAAAGTCAGAACCTGGGAGGACCAGAAAGTAACAGGACAGATTTCTTCAAACAAATCAGTTTCCATATCCAAGTTAACAATGTCCTCCAAGGAGCCAAGATGCGGCTCACTGTCACGATGTGGACATTGCTCCAAACACCCTCTGAAATTACAAAACCGCTTTCACAGCCAGCTTAAACGTCACAAAATTAAACCCAAGCTATCCTGCTCACCAGTCAGTCCTTGTGCTCTGCACCTGTGACCTCGCCTGACCACAGACATTCGTGGGCCCTCTCGGCACTGAGTGCAGATTTAGCATCGTTAAGGCTGGTCAGAGCAGGCACCACAGACTCCCCAAGTAATTCCGAGTGAGGGTCATGTCACTGGAATGAAGTTCCCCAAGATAACTGCTTCTGACGGTCAGTCCTGTCAGTTTCCAAAGCGCACCTATGGCATCGCACCATCTATCAGATTCTGCCGCCCAGGTGGGCTGGGAAGTAGGGAGAGATGTAGAGATGAACAAACAGGCATGATCGCTGGACCAGTTCACAACCACCCCCACCCTCCAAGAAGAAACAAATGGGGCAACCCCAAGGACAGATCACATGTCAGGAACCAACACAACAGCCACAGATGGAGGTGTGGGAGGAGGGGGCCGGAGGAGGCAGCCACCGCCTGAGAGGAGGAGCGAATGCAGACGGGAAAAGCTGCACCAAAACAAAACACACAAAAATAAACCAAGTAACAAAACCACCTCGGTTTTTAAATGGTTTCATAAATTCTTCCTCTCCTCCTTTGCTGCCCTGTGGACTAATGATAATGAGAAGCCTACCCGGCTTAGAGAAAATCTTTATATCCAGTTATATCTACGTGATCCAGACTGAGGGGGGAAATGAACACAGCTTTTCTAAAGACGAGACTCAGCGAAAACTCAGATTCAGAAGAAAAGGGAAGACGGGGCTGGGCAGAGTCCCCGCACCTCAAACACTCCCTTCCCTCCCTGAGAAGACCTAAAATGGACAGTGTGCGAAGTGAGTAGAGTCATGACATGCAACGTCCTGCTGTCAGCTTTTGATTCTCAGGGAGGCTGAAGGGACAAGAACCCTGGGCCATCTCTTGCTGGCCTGGTTTCGCGATTTACCAAGGGACAGATTCCACATCTATTTTTTTACTAAGTTATAAAAATATACCCCATCACCACCAAAGACACCTGTGCATAACTGTCTTTCCCTTCTGTCACCAAACCCAGGTCACCATCACCCTTCACAACATCAAGCCCCTATTCTTAGGTTGGCAAGTTTTCTAAGACTCAACGTGTCTTGAACTGAGAAGCATGTGCACATATGCACATTTCCCATGAGAAGCGGGTAAGACGAGCTCCACAGCCAGGTATTTCCCCTGGGTCCAAGAGCATGGCCTCAACGAGAGCCAAGGGGTAGAGTTTCCTGAGCCCCTGATATAGGTCCAAGGCAGTGGTCCCATTCAAGCAGGCCCTGAGGAACCCCCACCGTCACGCCCCCGAAGAAAAGTGAGGCTGCAACCAAACGCATGCCTGCCCTCAGGGCCCTGCTCACCCCAACTGACCACTGGTCAGCATGGCACTGAACTCCCCACATATCTCCCTCCTTCTTCACGAGGACAGCTTTGTCTATTTATCTCCCAAGCAATGTTGTCCCATCTACCCTCAAGTCTTAAGGCCTCTAGAAACACCAGGGGCTGAAGCACCAGGAGCTGCGAATCCAACCTCAGGGTCTCCTCCCAGGATGTCCTCAGGACGCTCTTAAACATTCTCCGTCCCACCTTTAGACAAGAAATTGTGCTCAGCAGGCACCTGGGCAGGTCACACTGCATCAAAGTGATCTTCATCACCCAACACTGGTAAAAAAAAAAAAAAAAAAAAATCCAGAAGCCTCCTCCTTGCCTGGAGTCCTGTCCTACGTATCACCTAAGGAAGATCAGACTGCTCCCAAACAGGCAGCTAAGCCCACCACATAACGGGGGACCTGTCAGTTCCTCCATCATGGGGCAAGCTGCCACTTAACCTTTCTATGCTCTTCTCTCTCCTTCCCCCACACTGGCCCTGCCTGCAGCCTCTGAGGAAAATGGGGAAATCCCTGGTGAAACCAGAGACGGAAAGGAACCTACCGCCCAACAAAAGGGAACTTTAATCAGATAAAGGCTTCTAAATACACATAAAAGAAAACAAAGAGTTTTAGATGTGTCATTTCCATCAGAGGCCTCATTTCCATCACTGGAGGGAGGAAACTCAAGAGGGAGCTTATTTACTGGGATGACAACAGGGAGCTTTCGCAGATTCTCACACCCTCCGGCTTGCCCTCAAGGAAAGAGGAAAGAACCTCAAGGTAGTGTTTAACTGCCACATTTCAGAAAGTGAATTCATATTAGCCTTTTGGCTCAGCTATTTGAGGGCAGTCTTTAAAAAATCTATTAGTCTGGGCTTTGAGAAGAAGCCATACGTTATTGGTTGGGATGCCACCCAACGTCTGAGGGGACCCAGATTCAAAGAGCTGTCACCAAGGAAGGGTTTTCCTTTTACTTTCCGCGAAAGCTGCTTAGTGAGCACATGTTCTCCCATCTCCACGATTCAGGTGGAGAAGGGCAGGCTGCACCTTAAAAATCACCCAGATGCCCTAGCTCTTCCCACCCCGTCCCGGGTAAGTCCCGCTCTCTGAGTTATCAGCCAGAAACTTATTTTTTAAAGAAGAGTGAATTCATCTTGCTCATAGTCCCTTCTGGAAGAGTAGAGAAAGCAAAGAATTCACCAACTCAGCAGGAAACAGAATGAGCTGTTCCTTCTTTTGATGCGGACAAATCCCCTAGAGAGAGGGGATGTGGGAAAGGGAGGGTAATTAATTCTTTGGTCTCTGGTTTGATGCAGAATACCCTTGGTCAGTTTTGGCTCTCTCCTATTTGAGGGGAAAAAAATATGATCATTTCCTTTTTTTAAAAAATAAAATGTTCCCACAAGGGAAGGGAAAAGGTTTTAAGTATTAAACCTTAGCCAATAGAGCCCAAACTCCCAGTGTCCACTCTATCTCTAGGTATCTGCCGAGGGCTCACGCATCTGTCTTGTGTCATCTGGCTGCCATCAGGGCCAGGAGCAAAGAGGAGGAGCCGGCTGGACGGGTTCAGTCCAGGAAGCGCTGGCAGGCCTTCTTCCAGCGGCAGGCGGTGCACCACTGGTCCCGGTGCTCGATGCCGTACACTTTGCGGCACTTCTTAGCCTCCCCACGGGCCTTCCTGCCAAATGAGAGGAATGAGGGTACAGTCACGCGCTGGTGGTTACACCTGGAGAGTGGCCAGGTGTGAGGCTGAATGGACCAGCAGGGGCTGGAAGGGGTGGGAGCCAGCAGGGGCAGAGGCGGAGAGTGTCCTCCGGCTGGGCTCCACACACTGCCCCTGCCTGGAGACCAGGGTCAGGTGGAGAGAATGGGGACAGAAGCCAAAGGGAGGCCACAGGAGCAGACGGTCTCACCTGGTGCTACTCTGGGCCCGGGGTGGAGAAGTGACAATCAGGTGAGATTTCATTGCAGGTGGTGGCTGCTGGGGCTCGCTGAAGCTTAGCGACCGGCTCCGGACCTAGGCAAAAGTAGAGGGGCCATAAGCACAAGTAAAGGGTGAGAGAACTGTTCCACAGGACACAGGGCCACACCTGTGGAGCTCCTCCTAGAACCAGGAGGCCAGGATGCTTTCTCTGGAAGGATACTCCAGGCAGAGGTGAGCAGGAGCCCGGCAGGCAGGGGAGGCTGGAGAGAGAGGAGCAGGCTTTTAAGCCACACTCATGCTATAGGAGGAGCCACAAGCAGGGGAACCACTTGCCCTGGCCACCTTGGGGGCTTCTTCCTGCAGATTTAAGTGACGTCACTATATATGACAGAAAAGGAGAAACTGCACTGCCTCAGTGGCACCTTCGGGCACTTAGGCTTTACAGTGTGTGATGCCTTCCTATAGGAGATACTTAAGACTAGAACCCACTGTGTGTGGTTCAAGTGACTGCCAACTTATTTTAGGTGAGAGGCAAGCAGTCTACGGCACTGGTCCATGGTGGCCTTGAGACTTCCAATCCTCCCTGCCCACATTCTCTCTCTTCTTAACAAGCATCTGCAGACACTCAGGGCTAAACAGGGCACTGACCCTGACCTCGCCTCATGATTTCTCTTGGCAATAAACTTGACTGATCCGGGCACTCCTTTGCAGGTACCCTCCCTCTATGTTCTATGTGACCAGCTGGGGAGTTCAAGTAAAGTGGGGCGAGTACATGGAGATCTTTAAGAAGTTTGGCTGCTAAAAGCAAGTGCGGGGAGATGACCTCCAGCACGGGGTACACATGGGAGGGCCCTCAGCTTGTTTCAGGACCATGAGGTGCTAGCGGGCTCAGGGCCAATGGGCACACTCACCGGAGAGAGGGAGGAGGCCGTGGAGGGGGCAGCCGCCCAGCTAATACTGGTGTAGATGTGTGGCGAGACAGGGATCTGGAAGGATGGCAGGGCCTGCCGGAGACAAGAGAGCATCAGCCCAGATTGCAGCACAGGGAGCTTCCAGACTCCTCCTATCCCCCCTGTAACGTCACAGTCCACAGCAGAAGGTGCACCTCTGACTGGAAAGTACTGGGGTACACCAGAATGTTCTTCTCAAAAGAAACAGAGGAGCACCCAACTCCTCGACTCCTTAGTTCCAGGCTCCACTCTTTTTTGGGAACCCCTTGCTCAGAGCTGGTGTACACGTTCGCCTCAAGGCTTAGTCATCATAGCGGATTAACTTCTTGGCTGGATCACCTACCAGGAACATGCTATAGGCAGTTCCCCAAACATTTAATAGCTAAGTGACCAATCATTCTAATGAGGAGACTTGGTTCATTTTGTAAAGGCTTTCTAATTAAAAGCATTGCTTTTTAATTACTAACTTGCAAATCAGCCAAGAGTCTGATAAAACTAGTAAGCTACATGCAAATAAGGCTTTTAAGTGGCACACAGCAAGCTGTGTGTTCACTGAGCACCTACTCAGCGCAGCAAAGACCATCCTAAATGTCACCCCCTCCATGACAACTTCCCCAACCACACCAGGCATAGTAGCCTGGTCCTTCCTGGACCCACAATGCCCTGAGTTAGGTACCCTGACTACTTATCATAATTAATCACAGTTACATCTTCATCTGTCTCTCCAGCTAACCAGGTACTTCACAAGGTGAAAAGCTCAGTCCACTGCCTGACACACAGAAGGCATTCACAAACTGGGTGCCAACTGTTTGTTAACATAGGAACTCGGGATCTACTCTGGGAAGCCCAACGGCACTACTCCAGCAATGTATCAATTACCCAGAGCAATCCATCAACCTGGTTACTCAGAGCATTAGCCAGATTTCTAAAAATCACTCAAGGCAGCCACTGATGAAGAACTCGGGAATTCCCACATTTACTGAGGTGAAGTCATTTTCCGTTTCTTCTTCGTAGTAGAGACAAGCCATTTAGCTAAAGGGCTCAGCCTTCATTCACGGTGGTCAGTGGCCTGTGATCAGGCTAGCTGGAGACAGCTCAGACACTGAACGTGCCCTCACGGCCACAGGCCGAGCTCCCAGCATGCCCCAGCCCCATACCTGGTACGCATGGTCGGCCTGGATGTGCCAGAAGGAGCCAGGAGCTGACTTGCTGAGAGCACCAGAGGGCAAATAAGACTCCGGGCCAGGGTGTTCTGGGCCTGAGGTCTGGGCTTTGGGAGGAGGCGGTGGAAGAATGGCAAGGGGTGGGCTGGTCACACTGGGGATGGGGGCTAGGTCGGCCGTGGGGGTGCCGGCAGCGGCAGCAGCAGCAACAGCAGCTTCCTCCTTCATCTGCACTTCTGTGTAGTAGAAATCCTCCTCCCGTTTGAACTGGTCAGAGTCCACAGTGTCCCTGTGTGGGAAGGAGACATGGTGATGATCAGGCACAAGTTGCCTCAGTTCAAACACAGGGAAAACCGAGGTGCGAGAGGGCGTGCTTGCTCAGGGCCCCCCGGCAAGTCAGGGACAGAGCCCAAGTGAACACCCAGGAGTCCGCTCCCAGCGCCGTGTCACGGGGACGACGTGCTTTCACACCAACAGGACCTGCTTCTTCTGGCACCAAAGGCCTCTCGCGCAGAATGTGAACGAACCTCTCCCCCTACAGGAGTCACCTTACTGGGAGCTCTGCCACGGTCCTGCCTGGGCCCCACCTACCTGTGGTCACGTTCTCTCCTGGAGGAGAAAGGGCTGTCAGCCAGTTCCTCCGCTATGGCTCCAGGGAGGCAGTGCTAAGGGGACGCAGACACAGGCTACGCGAAGGGGCCTCGCCCAATTACCCTATTTCTACTAAAACATCTTGCTTCCTACAGTGAGGCAAAAAGGTGCCTCCACAAGAAGGGGAGAGCCCTTTCCCATGGACTGCGTCAACATCTCAGCTGTAAGAGGGTCCCTCCTTCCTGGCTAAGCTCTCTCTTCGGCAGGCTAGTGTACTGGGCATGGGAGCCAGGGACCGGCACCAGGTGGCACTCTCAGCAAGTCACTTTCTTAGAAGCATCTGGGTGTGCATCATGGGGAATTGGCCCTGCGTGGTACCCCAGGTGAAGAGGACCTGGGCTCCATCCATACCTACCCCAGGTGGAGGGCTTTCACGTGTCGCTTGATGCCCACAATTGAGCGTAGAACTTTGCCACAGTTTGGCCACAGGCACTTGTACATCACCTTCACGGAGTTCTAGGGAAAAAGAAGATGGGGTCACAGGGATATGCTCCTCTCTCCCAAACTCCTCTCACCCTCAGCCTGTTGGAGACTCAGCCGCCTTCCAGCTGAACTTGACAAAACGCTCTAGGGAACGGGCTGTCCTGGGCCGAAGACACTGACAAGCAGGGCAACTGGCCTGGACCCAGGGAATGGGCTTGGTGGCCAGCAGCGCTGCCTGGTGCTGTGGGTCAAACCCATGGCAGGTTTTGCGTGCCCAGGCCTCTGAAGGAGTATAGCAAAGAAGGCAGGAACTGGGGCCAAGGTGAAAAGGGAAAAAAAACTGGCATCACTGAGGGCTCCTGGGAATCTCATGAGGGAACAGAAGGCAGCAAAGAAAAACTGAAATGGAATGGAGCCTGAGAACACTTAGGACCTAAGATGCGGCGTCCACCCAGAGGCTGGCCCCACGTGGACGTTGGCCCCACCAGCCTGAGCACATGTTCACTCACACCATGCCACGTACCTTTCTTTTACGTGGAGCTGGTTCATCCAAAAGGAAAGCATCTGAATCGGTCTCAAATCCATTATCAGTCTGGGGAGAACCAAAGGCATCGCCCAGATATTTGGGGCTGGCCTGGGGGTGAGGGGGCGAGGGGGTGGACACGCCACTGCTTGCACTCCAGTGCCCGCTGGTGGTGCTGCTGCCGCTGTCGGACACATCCCCGCTCTCCTTCCACGGGTCACAGGCTTGGCGAGAAGCTGGCCAGAGAGAAGACAGAGGATGCTCACAGGCCTGTCCCCAGGCGTGGCTCCTGGCATGGTTCTGTGTACACCAGATTCCGCCTGGGCAGCCCAGGTCAGAGACCACGGAATTCTAGTCTGCAGTCTACGTTCCTGAATCTGATTCCTGGCTCCGCCTGACTTTGCCACTCCAGGACAAAAAAAACCAAAACCTCACCTTGCTGAGCTTCAGTTAAAATGAGGAGTAGGTCGATTCATCACAGTAATTTCTCTGGGTAGCCCTGTTCTGCTCCAGTGGACATCTGTCACAGCTATGCTGACAACCACTGACCGACCAATGTATATTACAACTTCATTTTGCATATTATTAACAGAAAGATAGCCTAATTAGAGTGTGTTTCTCAATTTATGTGTTTAAAAAATAACCTGGATAAAGAAGGGGGAGGGGCAAAGCCTCTCCTGCCTCTAAGCCTAAAAGAATAAGTGGGAACGTGAGCAGATCCATGTGCCAGGCACCAGGATGGAAGCCTTCCCTACAGCAGAGGAGGATGAAAAGGCCAAGTTAAGAGCTCGTAGACCCAGCTTTCTTGAAAAATGCCTTTCAAACATTTAAACCTGGGCAAGTCCATCAAAACCTGCGTGTGAGAAGTAACCATTCAGGCAGCTCTTACAGCTAATGGGACGTGCAACATTTACCAGAGGTAGCTGCAGCCCAGGTGGTTCCGACTTTTAACCACAAGCAACAAAGATAAGCTCTGAGAGCAATTCAGACTAATAATAGATGACAGGAGGCCCTTATGCCCCCCGACATGGCCCTGAACCCTCTGCTCTGCTCCCAGCAAGATCACAGTGAGACACATGAAATTTTCAGTTTTTAAATGCCTGTCTTCAGACTGCTTTAGGCCCAACCCAGACTCTTCCATTATCAGGCCATAAATCCAGATTCATTTACAGCATAGAAAAACCTGAAATTCTGATACACAGGGGGGGAAAAAAACTGTGACACAGGTATGGTGGCCATGTCCCCAAAAGCCCCAACTCCCACAGATGTTCCACAGAGCCTCCTGACGCTGGATTCTGAGATCAAGTACATTATCCCTCATGGCCAAGATAAAAATCCTGCTTTTTGTCTCACCCTGTTCCATATCCCAAACTGCTTCTAGGCTAGACTAGACACCTGGAATGCACTTCCAGCATTCCATGTTTCCAGTGCGGGCTCTCCTGAATTAAAGCTCACGCACCAGGAGAAGCGCATCCAGACAGAATGGGATGGATAAACTCTTCCCTCCTGAAATATCACCTTCAAGTTCCAATGCTATGACTTCCTGGAAACCAAGAGTTTATGACATCTACACATGGGACTTAAAATAGGGTAGCTCTTTAAAGAAAAATTCAGGAGCCACCAACAAGCCAATGGGTCAGGAGACCCCCACACATGTCCCCTCAGGGAGAGAAGGGCAAGGGAACAGAATGCTCTATCTAGAGTGATCCAGACTCTGGAAAAAAGGGCAGGTCAAAGGGCAGGGAAACCCCACAACACAGCAGTCGTCCACAGAGAATCATTCGAATGGTTCAAATGCTGAAACTGGCAATTTGGCATACGAAAGAAGAAAAAAGTTAATATCATAAATTAATCTACATATTATAAGGCAAACATGAATGAACCTTAGATGATAAGCTTTCCCAGGGCAGAGTAATAGATACATTACACCATGAGAAGAAAGCGCTTCCCTGCAAATACAAAGCAATGAGAGTTTACAGTGAACCTCTAAGAAATATTAGTAATCCCCTGTTCTCCATACACACACGCGCACACACGCATCCACACATGCACACATACATGTTGAATACTTTGACATCATTAGCTGCCAAGGAAGCCTTTTTCTCCACCGACTTCAACCATATTATATTATATGTTGTAATGAAAAATATATATTATAACGGAAATATATTATAATGGAAATAATGTTATAATGGACATATATAATGGAAAAAATCTTTAATAAACAATTGAAATTTTTTTGTCCAAAATGGACTTAAGGTATCAGGATAATGGCATCTTATCAGTTAGATGTGTCTAAGTTGGTGTTCGGGTGTGTATGTGTGAACATATACGTAGGCATTCTACGCGCACACACACACACACACACACACACACACACACACCCTAATGAGAATTGCAGTCAATGATTTTCTTCCCCTTCATGAAACTTATCTGAATCTTCCTTCTGTTGACCAACACCCTGGATCTCCTAAACTCACAGAATTTCCTGAGAAGTTAAAATTGACTCCTTTCCTCCTCCCCATTTTGCTTGCTGAGCTCCCAAGTGCTAAAAGAACCGGTGCACAATGCTATGCCTCACTACTAGGTGCCATCAGACATAATGACTTCAGAGAGCTCTTCCCTGATGACAGACTGCGGCTGAAATAAGTAAATTTGCTTTATCACTCCTTTAAGTTTACTTTCTATGTAGGAAGGTTACTCATGAGGGATTCCCATAAAGGCCTCTTTCCTCATGGTACATGTTCAGAGCTAACTCCGTATTTTCCTATAAGCGTTTCAGCAGCTCGCATTTCAGTTAGATCTCACCAATGAAAAAGTTATTCCCTGGGAGTAAGTTAGGCCAGCCCTATAATAAATTCCAAAAAACCTTCAGGTTCACTACCAGTCTCATCAAATTACTAATATCCAGCAACTCTGTTTCCTCCCATGTTACTGATCGTGTATTTTGGGGAGTCACACTGGATTTTTTCATTTATAAATTTGCTGTGAAGTCATACTATTGCTTTGAACAAGCAATTAGGTTTATTTCAGACTTTAGCTCGTTTATTCCAGGTCTTGGGCCTGTAGGCCCACATTAATTTATAAGGCTGAATTAGGCACTTGGAATGGGGGCATGAACCTCCTGAGGCCACTAGGGGATCATTTAAGTAAGTTCCTACCTGTGTGAACTAAATATTCCTCTACTGGCCTGTTCAGGCCCCCCACCAAAGTACCTCACTCACTTACTCCCATAGAAGAACTTACTCAAGTGGCCAGTGTGGCTCTGCCCTGTGCTCAATCAACTTCACAACGCACCAGCAAACTTCTCCCCAGATGAGGAAACTGAGGAGACAGAATGGATGCATCTAACTCAATGTCACTCAGCCAGTCTGGGATGCAAGTGAGAAGAGACTCGAAAATCCTACTGCCAGGCCTGCTGCTCAAAGCAGAGGAAGTCTGTCACCCAGAACTCACATGGACCCCCTTCCTCACCAGAGAAGTTGGCCTCGACCCCAGGAGGACTCTGCACGACTGGGCTGCAGGACAGGGACGTCAGCACCATGGCCGCCATCATTTCATCCATTTCCACTGCATCTGACTTCCTGGATTCAAGCAGGTGAGTGTCAAAGGTTAGTTCCTGAGACTGCTGGTCACGTGGTCACCTTATTTTTCTGGATTGTGTCCCCCCTCCCCACATCCCCCTCCAATCAGCCAGTGTGTATGTTGTATAAAGCATGAATGTCTCTCCTCATTCTTCATGAAAAATACTCATTCTGAATTACATGTACAGTATCAGTCAGCCCCAGTAGGAGCAGGTCAGTCCCCATCCCACAAACACCTAGGGGAAAATCCAATCTCCTCTGAAATTACTTCCTCATTCTAACTCTGCAGCTCAAAATAGGGGGTTTTATTTGGGGGGAATAAGAAGAAGAGTCAAAGCAATGAAGTAAAACCCAGGTGTAAAAGATGCCCGCTGGAATTCAAAAGCGCAAAAATTCCCTTTCTTTTTTGGTCTTACATTCAGATTTAAGAGGGAACAATTATACTAACCAATCCCTTTCCCACCCCTATGAGAAAAAATGATGAGGTATTCTGCTGGCTTCTGAATGTCAACAAAACCTAGTATATAAAGCCAAGGAGCAAGTAAACCAGAAACACTAAAATAAATCTCCTGAAGCAAATCTCAATGCTTTCCATGGCAGAGGTCTATAAAATTTTATGTGTAATTCTTAAAAATCCATGCAAAGTTACATTTGTAGAAGTAGATGTAGAGCTGTCCATAAGTCTAAAGTATGGAACGTTAGCCTAAAATAAATTTCTAGGTGGCTCGTCTATTCCAAAGAACTTTACTAATCCATTCTTTACAATTCAGATTCACCAAAACATGTGACTGGGTTTAACACAGCCAAACCAAGACCAGTAATATATTAATCATATTATCCCCCTTCTTTTTACATGATCTCTGTATTTCTGTTTTCACGGAATAGAAAAACAAGTTCTTTGCCAACATTCCACTGAATTCACAATCAAAAATATTATTGCTCTTGCCTTGTCTCAATATACTGGCTGCACTGTCAACAACAGTAGTATCCACAGCCAAACACAGAAAGGTGGGATGGGATTTAACTGCTGTCCATCCTGAATGTAAGACAATCACCACCAGCAGACTTTCTTTTCTAATCTTAAAATATCAATGTATGTAGAGTATATGACACAGAAATTAGAGTATACATATATGTACATATAGTCTCAGAGAAAAATGACATCAAAAAATTCTAAAGCAAGATCTACATTCTTCATTCAAGATCAATGGTTTCGAGTATATAAGCCAGGGGTCCACAGTCTATGGGCTGTGGGACAAACATGGCCTGCCACCTGTTTTGTGTATGGTTCATGAGCTGTAAGCATGGTTTTATAATTTTAAGTAATTTTAAAAATCAAAAGAACAATATTATTTCTTGACATGCAACAAATGAAAATATGTAAAATCCAAATCTGAGTGTCCACAAGTCAAGTATTTTTGGAGTTCAACCCTGCCCATTTGCTTCTGCACTGTCTGTGGCTGCTTTCACACCACCAGGCAGAGATGAGTTGCCGTGACAGAGACTGCTTGGCCCACAAAGCCTACATTATTGACTATCTGGCCCACACAGAACAAGTTTGCTGGCTCCTGATCTAAGCCATTTTCTCCCTCTTATCAAAATTGAAGAACTAATTTTAATTTAAGCATAAAGGGAGGAAAAGACAGCCCTTAGCCAAACCAGATATGTGGGGAAGAAAAGATACCAGTTCTAAAGGATGCCCTCTCTCTGTGTTTCATTTGTCCAATATTTTGACAACTAGACATGTAGGACTTGCACATTCCTTCCCCATCACAAAACACCCCACCACCCCATATCTCGCCACCCACATGACTTTCAGAACCCAGGTTCCCCCACACAAACCTCTTTGGGACATCAATGTTCCTGGAGACAGGCCTGTAGGCTGGCGCCTGGCTTCCCTGCTCCGGAGGGGGTGCCTGCAGGTCCGCCAGCCACACTTCCTCCGCTTTACAGCAGATTTGCAACTTCTGGTCCAACAGCCAGACAGTCACCTTGTCCTCTGCCCAACTATGCTGCTCCACCAGTCCTGTGCACTCTTGACCCCCATACCACACATAAACCTGGGCAGAGGAAAACAGAAACCAGTGGTCAGGACTTGGTAGTTCTCACCCCAAGCTCTGCAAGCCAGGATCCATCTGTCACATACTGCATTCTCTGACTTGTCTTTAATTCAAGCAGAGGCTCTCAGGTACCTTGCTTCCCACCTGAGCACCCACACAAGCCTCAGTGGACTGGTTCTTTCCTAAAAAAATCCTTACAAACTCTCTACATGGTGGGAGTAAACATGTCAGTTTCAGGAATTTTTTTCTGAAATTGGAATCTATATGGAGTTGAAGCTAAGTTGTTATCTTAAAATAAACTTTAGAATTGTAAGATGTTTTCTCTACATCTTTACAAAGAAAAGAGAAGGAACCAAAACAGATGCAATAAAATCAACAAATCACAAAGGAATACAGAAAGAGGAAGAAACAAGGAACTAAAAAAGTCAGAAAACAATGAACAAAACAGCAATAGTAGGTCCTTACTTATTGATAATTACTTTAAATGTAAATGGATTAAATTCTGCAATCAAATGAATCTGGAATCCATCCTCCTGATTTTCTGCCCTGCCTGCCTTAGAAGTCCTACATCTCTGCTGGTTCCCAACTACTGTCTTGAATTGCTCAACCTGCATATTGCCTTTCACAGACTTCTGAGTCTGAAGACCTGGAGACAAGCAGGTCTTCTAGCAGTTGGTCACTTCACCTCTTGGGAAGTGAGGCCAGGACAACAGAAGCCTCAGACAGGAGGGTATCTATTTATGGGCCCTTAAGAAGGGAATAAAAGAGAAGCCCATACACCTGCATCTACTGATAATATCAGGTACAGGTGAGAGCTGAGCCCTGACACAAGGGGAGAAAACACTAGAAAAGAAAATCCAAATGTGTCCTGACTAAACAAACACCTTCCTCTCTTAAAAATGTCTAAAAGTAACTCAAAAGATATAATCTTATCTGTCTCTTAAAAAGCTGAGATTCTTTCCTTTGTTTTGTAAAACTGCAAATTGAGGCAGATTAAAAGAAACTGAGCTCTGGTCAAGCTTGGAACTGAGATTCTGAGTAGGCCTAAGAATGTCAGGTGTCCGGTCTTGCCAGCTTTTCCTCCAGACAGCACTGTCGTGGAGGAGCCCTGGGTCAGCTGATGAGGTTCACTCTCTCCGGAAGCCTGCCACCCAAGGGCCCACAGGGCTGCAAGGGACAGGTCAGTGCCCAGCATTTCCAGCCTGTTGCTTGGAGCACCACTGGCCTGCCGGCCCCAAGCCCGGGAAGATGAGACACCCGTCCACAGACGGGATCAACCTACCTTCTGCCCCGGCTGAAAGGCCACCTGTTGGAGGCCTGAGGTGCTGGGAGCCTTGAGAACTTCCTTGAGCTGCTCCTGGCAGGAAGTGTCCTTAGAGACCAGGAAGGGCTGGGGAGCCACCCCGTCCACCTCCGCCTGAGGCTCTGAAGGTGGGGCAGCCCCGGGTGGCCCCAGCACCCGAGCTCCCAGGAGGGACCGCTTTCCAAGGCGCCGGGACAACACACTAGCCATGCTGCTGTGTTTCCTGGGGAGGCAAAGGGGACACAGAGTCTTTTATTCATTTTCCTGGAGGAATCAGGAAGCTTTTGGTACAGAACCCGACACACAGCAGGAGCCATAAGTGTCCATTAAAACAGATGAAACATTTTAAAGTAACTTTTACAATTATTTCTTTTTACAAAAGTAGCTTCTATTCCTCGTAGGACATTTAGAAAATAGTGATAAGCATAAAGAAAAGCAGATCATGCAAGAAGCTGCCTCCCAGAGATACCCGCTTTTCCTAGATAGCATTCCACGCTTTCTCCTATATCTATATTTACATACTTTTATTTCTACAAAATGGTATCATGGTTTGGAAAACTGAATTTTCACTTAATATCTTGTGTAGGTTTTACTATGTCACTAAATATTATCCTGTAAAATCACTTTTAGAAGCCACACAGTATTTTCTAAGGCAGATTCATCATTCCTCATTTAACAAGTCCTTTACCATGGTACTCGGGAGGCCGTATCCAGTATTATTCTGCTTGAACTGCTCTGCCTGCAGGGAGCATCCTCTGAACTCAACTCAGCACACGCACACTCACACCACGTCCTTAGGTTGGGTCCCATATACGATAAGGTCATGTGCCCCTAATGACAGCGATGCCATACATTCTGAGAAACGGTGCTGTTAGGTGATTTCATTGCTCTATGAACATCTTAGAGTCTAGAGAGTATAGCCCACTACCCATCTATATTGGTCTAGCCTACTGCTCCTAGGTTACGAGACTGTACAGCATGTTACTATACAAAACAATGAGATTAAATCAAGCACAAGAGAAAATGATGTGATCAAGAGATACGGCAAACAAGATGCATGAGGCTGCTGGCTGGCACAACAGGCATACTGCAAACTTTCTCTATAAGTAAAAAAGAATAGTCTAAAATAAGGATAAAAAGCATAGTATAGTAAATACATGAACCAGTAACATATTTATTATCATTGTCGCGTATCATGTACTGCCAATAACTGCTGTACTTGCATACGACCGGCAGCTCAGTGGGTCTGTTTGCACCAGCATCACCACAGCCACAGGAGTAATGCGTTGTGACACCACATCACACTGAATGGCTGCGACAGGAATTTCTCAGCTCTATTATAATCTCAGAACCACAGCCGTATCTATGGTCTATCACTATGTGACACAGGACTGTATTAATAAATAAAAACATGAGGACATTTATCAGATAGATACTCACAGATTCTCAGGCTCAGCGAGCTTTAAAACTACAAAGAGCCACAGAAATGAGCCATGCTAACTCTCCTCTCCTCATTTCATACTTGAGGACAATGATGCTGGGTGCTTAAGTGACTTGCTCACAAAGTTGGTGCCAGTGCCTGAAGGAGCTGTGGTCTCCTGGCTCCAGATCCGGGTGCCCTCACTGCCTTGGAGCTGCCTGCACACCACCACCAATGGCACATGGTGTCGGCTACTACCAGCGCCCTGACATGAACCAAGTGAGACCAGCCTGAGCCTCAGCATGTTCATCCCAGGGTGCGCAGGACCTGTTCTGAAAACGACACACATCATTTTGGCATGCTCTGCGGTGCCACTGTACTACTCCCTGAGAGAGAAGGAAGTTGGGTACCACCACCCTCCACATTTTACAAAGGGGAAGGGCTACGAGGGAGATACCTAAACCGGAAACCCTGGTTTGATGCTTCATTCGCCAAAGCCCTCCTGCCTGAGAGGAGGGGTTCCAACCAGCCCTGGCATTCAACAAGCACCAGGGCTGGGCGTGGCCATCAGGGGTCTTCTGGGCCATTCCTTAACCTTCAGCCCCTACATTGCTCCAAAACAGAAAATGCTTATCTTCCAGACCCTCAGTGATCCAAATCAGTCAACAAGCTCATTCTTCGGAAATCCTTCCCCTGACCTATTGCCCGCCTGGGATTGAGTAAAAACACAGACCTACCCCCAGGCCACCTGGTCAGCCCCCACTCACACACAGCCTGCTTCCCCGGCGATAAGTCGCAATGTTAATGTTTCCGGGACCCACACCTTAGGGGAGAAAATGAGACTGTTCCTGCAGAAGCTCTTCACAACCTTTCCAGTGTGACAGAAAAAGGGCTTTTACAACTCTTTTACTCAGAGCTTCAAGAGCTGGAATCAGTGTGGTATCTGCACCACGGACTCCGTAGAAAGCAAAGAAAAAGAAAAAGAAAAAAAGCTAGGAAAAGGGTTGGAGTCACAGCATATCCTACAGAGCTCCTGTGTCGGTGTCTGGTGACTCCACATTCCACAACACCACTGGATACCTTTACTATAATAAAAAGGAAAAATGTAAAGAGTAAATTCAAACTTTTGACCACGACAAAAAAAAATGTATATCCAAGCTGACTTGGTTTTAAAAATTCACTCACCTACCTTCACCCCTGAATCCTCAAGGCAGAAACAAGAACCTCTGACTGCATTTAACTCCATGAGCTCTTCAGAACTAGAGGGAAAGCCGCAGTGCCACTTAGAGACATCAGATGGCAGCATCCACCCAGAGAAAGAAACAACCCTTTCTTGACCAAAAAGAAAAAAAAAAATCAGTGGCCACCCCCACTTTCCACAGCAGGAAGTTTGAGGTTTCTATCACTGAAAATGAAGAAAGAGTAGTATTTCCAAAATTCCTGAGCTTCCAGCCTCCAAATGGAGCCTGAAATATTCGGCTGACTCTGACAACGTTTTTGTAAGGCTTTTTCCTTTTTGTTACAATTTAAAAAAGACTTTTTATTTGGTTTGTGACCCTACACCTTCCAAAGTCTGCTGGATATGCATAAAGTTGGTGAACCTGCCCACTTCCCGTTTGTTCCCACGTGTGTTTTCTCTCCTCCTCTGGCCTTTCTCCTTTCACTGGCCCAAATTCCACACTGAAATACATTTTATTCATTTATAGTATGCCCAAATCTTAATTTTTAAAAGCAGAAGAGAAAGGAGGAAGGAAAACTGCCTTTGTTCACAAATTGTATCTAATTTAATCTTCTGAACAACTTGAGATAAAAGACATGGTCCTTTGCTTCTGATGAGGAAATTGAGCCACGGACAGCTTAGGCTGCTGAGGCTACACAAGGAACCAGCAGCCCTGGAGGCTGAAGTCATGTCTACCTCGTGTGGAAGGTCATGATCCTGCCATGATTCCAGCAGGCGTGGGATCTCTCAAAATAAAACATTCAGTAAGTTGCTTTTTACCTACATGTTTGTTTTTTTTCCTATGTCAGTGAAACTTGATAGAAAAAAAACTCCGATCCGGCAAGTCTCTACTTTTGTTTCCTTGTGTACTTTCCTTCCCTGAAAATCGCTTCTCCACTGGCATGTTAGCCTCTCACCTACAAAACAGAGGTCAGGACTTTAGTGTGACCTCGTTAAACAATCCTAGTCACAGTTAATCATTTAGTGGTTTGGGAAGACCTTTATACACACAGTACCCTCTGAGAGGGTGCAGAGATAACGCAATTCGTCTCAAAAGTTAAGGAAGATTTTAGCCAAGTTTATATTGGTGACCGATAACACAAAGTGAAAGATACAAATCTAGAATAAATGTGGGCCGGGCAGCATCACCAGGTGGGATTCCGTGCCTCTCCTGTGTTCATCAGCACGCTCATAATATTACGGACATGGCGTGACAGATAACACAATCAGCAGTGTCCTTCAAGGGCTCAGCAGTAGATTAGAACACATAAAGAGGCCTGCCATGCAGGTGGGTGAAAGAGCCTGCTTAACACTGGACCTTAGACTGACTTCCTAAGACTGCCTATCACTTTACACTTCGGATCAAGGGTCCCACCCTCCCTTCTAGAACATTTCTATCCCCCTTCAAACCTCTTTCCTGATCTCCACTTCTATTCACTCCCCTATTGGCTTCTTTCTTGGGAGCTATCAAAGGTCCCTGTAAACTCGCCATCCCCTAATTTGCCATATGGTTCTGGTCAGCAAAGAGAAATCAAGAAACACCCTTTGGGAGGGGGAGGGGGGCGTAGCAATAACAATGTTTCGACATATAGCTGAATCCTCCTTTATAGTGTTACATTCTTGACTGAGGGAATGCCTTGATTGAAACATAAACTCCTGCTAAAAAAAAAAAAAAAAAAGACTTCCCGCTAAGGGATCCTGAGCCCTCTTGTGCTTCTTACCCTTGCCACTGACAGGAGGGATCGGCTACCCTAGAATATGTATTCTGGTCAATGTCCGAAAAGGGTTAGCCCCTTTCCAGGCTCAGCAAACATATCCTGATGTGCTAATAGCCCTTAATGAGGACTTCTGCCATCAGTTAAATAACTGGAACAGACAGAAGAGGAAAACAAACTCGCTCTGTGGTTCTGAGTTGCAAATTGCTATTTGACATGTGACTGTTGCCAGACAACCTCATGTCTCAGCACACGTACGTGTGTGTACGCACACACTCAGGCACAATGGGTGCTCTCTCCTACCACCCAGGGACACAGCAGCAAGCCATGACATCACCTACTGGCACTTCTAGAAAAGTCAAAATGATTCATTACATGACTAACAGTTCAGGGTTTATTTTTTAAGTTAAGGAGAGAGAAGTTTGGAGTAAGTTTCCCATTTGTTAAATCCTGGATGCCTGCTACCTCTCTAATAAACAATTTATAGATGGAGGTGAGGGACAGCAGCCCTCTGCCAACACTTTCAGGTTCTCTACTAAACCTCACCTTTTTATTTTATGATCTCCACTGGGTAACCACTGTAAAGAAGGGCAGTTTGAGTTTTCAGTCCTTAGGCTAATAATTTGCATTCTAATCTTTTATCAGAAAGTTGTTTGTTTTTTCTTATAAATCTGTCAAGTTTTAACCTAATTTGTTTTCAATGTGCTATTCTAAGCTCATCCAAAGGTCAAAACGTAACAAAGCACATCTCTTCTTTTATAACATAAATCAATGGAGAATAAGAGTCTCAATTATTTTTCAGCAATTCTTAGCCAGGGACGATCTCTGTTGAGAGATGCCAAGTGCATCTGCAGCATATTCAGTCATATGTAGATATGTCTATGGTCCTCTTAGTGTACAGGTCACCACTTGAACTTGGCAAAAGCAAGTGGGCATACCCTGGCACCACCACCCAAATTCTGCCTGGCAGTCGGTTCTCAAGTCTTATTTTTTTCTGGGGTGCCTTCTCCAGAGAAAGTAAAAAATGACTCTTCGTTGAGCATATATTAACCTTTTCTTGCCAAAGGACTTTATCCAGCCTGGGTCTGGATAGAAACTCTTCTAGAGTGGAGCCAAGGGCCCGAGCTAAAATTTCTAGATGTCCCAAGTTATTTAACAGGCCTTGATATACCATTTATAAAATGTATAATGTATAGATTTTAAAAATACAAGCTTAAGATACACCGCACTGAGCATATTAGTGAATGATTCAATACTAATATTTCTAAATCAGTTGTTCAGAAAATGACCACTTGGATTTTCAGAGCATTCTATTACTGTCTTTTTCTGAAGGTTTTTTTAAAACTGAATTACACTGCATCAATGTATAATAGTTGAGGATACTCATAAAATTAAAATTATAGGCTATCAGGATTGACAGGGACCTTAAAGACTGCCCCTCCCCCATCTGAGGCTGGAATCCTGGTGGCAGTATCCCCTACAAGTGAGCATCTAGCCTTCCATTACTGTGAGTAATAGATGTAACAGAATAATGGAAGGGAAAAATAAGAGTCCTAAATAGTAGTGTTACTTTCATATTCCAGCAGATGGGCCATAGAAATACGTCATCTGATCTGGTTACACTGAATTTTATCCAGCAAATAATAAACAACCCTCACCATCAAATACTTCTGTTGGTCGGGATGCGCTACAGTCATTCGTTCAAGTGAAAGAGAGCATTCTGTTTGCACTATGGGCCGGGGAGGAAAGCATTTTTACAGTTCCACCCAGGAAAAAGCACACTTCCCCTTCCTTCACACCTAGCTCCTCATTTGCTTTCAAAACCACCACTGCCAGTGCCCTTCGTTCCTTGCTCTGCATATATATACACTACTCTGTATTACACAAGACAATTCTTAGCAGAGTGCTTGGCACACAGGTCTCAACAAACTACAACTATTTCTACGAGAACCAAAAGGACAGCACGTCTCTTAGACGGCATGAGCCCTTCGAGGGCAGAGGCCATGTCTTGCTTATCCCATCAGATTTATGATTCTAGGTAGATGATATTCTCACGGGTGAGGGGAGCCCCAGATTCAAAAATAATGTGTTCTGAGACATAATACCTGCTGCTTGCCCTAAAATGAAGACAGGTATAAAAAGCAAGGGGAAGTTTTAGTGTTCAAACTCAGTTCTAAGAGAGAAGTACTACCTTGAAAACAGAGACTACTACATAAGGAAGCAGGCACAAGTAAAACCACGCTTACAAAGGTGACATGGGAGGCAGAGAGCTCATCCAGCACCGTTCTGTACATGCATGGGGGGAGGGGGGAGGACATATGCATATGTGTACGTGTGGATGCATGCGCTGTGGTTAAACCTGATTTGCACTGCGCTAAAACCAGGAGCGCTCCAGAAGGAGGCGGGCAGACGGGTGATTGCTGACTTGGCATTTTTACTCAGAGCCCGCGGGAAGGAGGGAACCAGGAGCTGAGTACCTCCAGAAGAACAAGCCTCAAAGAATTAACACGTCTCTCAAGCAGTTTTCAGAGTGAGGGCATAAGAGACCTGCACATTCACTCAAATCACCGAAGAATGAATACTTGGAATGGCACTTGGGTTTACGCCCACTTGAATAACACACCTTTGGGGGCTTCCTTTTTTTTTTCTGACCTCCCAGCAACTCAAGAGAATATGGAGAGACAGTATAATCCCCACTTACAACTCCGAAAACTGAAGTTTGCTCAAGAGCGTCACTTATTTGCCCAAGCTAGCAGGTGGCATTTGCAATTTTCCTGGCTGCTCCTGGTCCAGTTCTCTCTTCCCCCAGCTGCAGGACGGGGGCTCAGGACCAGGGCTCAGAACAGGCGCTGTGGATAGAGGCCTTTGGAGTTCACAGCTCTGATGCCTTTACTTTGCCTTGTCTGAACCTCACAATGCTGTGAGCAAGAAGGTGTGAGTTTCATTGGGAAGAAGAGATCTAGAGGCACTGATAGGAAAGAAAAGCAAAAGCTGGCAACAGAAGAACCACCCCAAAAATATAAAACACAGACTTGAGAATTTAAAAAGCCTAACAATCCAGGACCATTAGCATAAAGCCCTGAGGGGTGCACAGGTGAGAAAGGGGGCCTTTGTGGCAATGATGCCCAATGTGTCAATCCCGAGAGCAAGGTACAGGGTTCATCATGTTCTCACTCCTTTAAGAAGGCAGAGAAACACAGACTCCACTTCATCTACTCTTTTCATTTAAATAGTTAAAAACAGAAAAACTATGTGGAACTCAAGAGTCATTTGAATGAATAATGGCATTCCCTGATGGCACTTAACAAACAGGCAGCGGGCCTTGTGGGAAGCATGAGAGCCACCTGGTGACTTGCCTGGCTAGAATCAATAGGTAACAAAAAGGCAGCGGCCCTCTCCTTTGGTGGATTATCCGAGTACACAGGGCTGCGAGTGCCCGACAGATGTCATTTGGTCTGAGAGCCAGGCCAGAAGAGTGGGATCCGAAATTAAAGAAACACCATGCCCACGTAGACAAGCCTCGTTAACTAGACAGCTAGCCAGAAAAGATAAACAGTTAAGGGAAGGGAATGAGGTGCTCAGATAACCCTCAGGAATCCAAGTCTCACCCGGGAGCCACTGTCCGAAATGTAAACTCATGGGAAATAAGCTGTAATCTTGGAAATTATAAGGCCCAAGATAAGAAACATGTGCTTTTGGGATGACAGAACATTCTAGTGGCTGATAACATTTAAAAATCTGAAATAAGAGCTGGATACCAGAACTGTTCCAAGCCCGGGATGGCTGACTGGCCAACGGGAACAGATCTGTCTGGCCAGAAGGCAGGTAACCAGGCTTCTGCAGACCAACTTTTAACCCAGCTTTCCCCATTATTCTCACTCCCCAATTAGCCCCTCAGCTCTTTTGTGTCAGGATGGGAGGCAGCTCCTCACCCTGTCACTCCATCACCTTCTCCTGGAGACTGTGCTTGCTCTCCTAAGAGGGCTGCATTTCCTCCAACATCAATGGGAATGCTTCCCATCTCCCAGAGGTTCTGTGGCTGAGGAGAAAGAGAGGTTGGTTGCTATGAAAAGCTAACACTGGCCCCTTCTAAATGGACACCCAGCCTGTTCAGGAGAAGCTAAGCTAAGGTCCACTGCGGAGGGTGCTTTTCCAGGGAAAGAGCAGGTAGCAACCAGTTACCTCGACCTGTGTGACCTGTGACAGCCACCATCTCAGAGCCTAGATCTCCCACCTCACCGGTGAAAAATGAGAACAATGCCTAGCATCTGGAAGAAATTTAGTGGACGTGTTTCCTTCCCCTGTTCCCCTATTTTAGATGGGGGCTTGAGCACTAAATAACACAACAGGTCACTCCACTGTCGAGCTGGCATCTGGGAATTAAGAGGGTGAAAGGACTTTCAACCAGAACCAGTCAGAATACAACTACTGACTCTAAAGGAGAGCAAAGAGTTGACCACAAGTGAGCTACTTGGTAATTGAAATCACAACAAAATTGATTGCAGCAGGATGGGGGAACCCAGAAATCCAACGCATTCCATTTAGAGGCCTGCTGGCCACAAAGAACCAACCCCAAGCTTGCTGCTGAGAACTCAACACCAAGCCCAGAGCCAGGACCAGGACACTGCAGGCTCCCACGTGAGACACATCCTGCCCTCCTCCCCTAAGCCCAAATCTCAGTCTTGGTGCCCTGCCCAGGGAGATTCAAGGGCTGCAGTCAAACCTCCCTGAGGCGGAACAGGGCCAGCCCCTGCAACAGACCTCCAGCGCTGCTGCAGACACTCCAGGCCTAGGTTCCAGCTCTCCTGGATCTGGATCCAGCCTGTGCTAGTGCAGACCCACCCAGGAAACAATTCCACACCGACTCACCAGAAACCCAGGGAAAGGGGCACCACAGAACACAAACAACATTTTTAAAGATCTGCTGACATTCAACACATGTGCCAGGCTCTTGCAGATGAACTAAACAGAAAGATTAAGAAGCCTGAGCTTCGGACCCTGCCTTGAAGAAACTTCAGGCCTGACTGAGCTTCCACCTGGACCACACATCTAGCACTTGTTAACAAAAGCACTTCATATGCTCCACAGCTACACTGATTTTTGTGCTGGATAATTAAGACGACTGAATCAAAATTCGCTTCTATCAGGAAAATGCAAAAAAAACAGGCAGTGATCTGACACCGTAGCCTGATCAAAAGATGGCTTTCAGGATTAAGCTAGATCAGGGTGCATGTTAAAATCTTAAGTGTTTGACATAAGTTGAAATAAAATGTGTTATGAATCTAAAAAAAAAAATCTGCTAAGTGACTGACTGGAGGGTGAGAGAGACAGACACATTTCCCCCAGAAAACACAAAGTCAGCCAAAGTAAAGAGACTATAGATACTGTAAAGGAAGATCTTTTAAATACACAGTGAAAAATGAGCCCAGTGGGGGATGGGAGCTTGCCCAAGGCACAACCCACTAAGGAAGTACCTTTTTCTGGAGGAGGCCATTTAAGGAATCTTCATGCCCCAATAATCGTGGGACTGGGGATGAGTTCAAAGACGAAAAAGGGGTGGGGAAACAGGCTGAATGAGTGGTCACTCCAATCTCAGCTCAAATTGTTGGGCTGTCTACCCTTGGATGTTTCTCCTCAAATGGACAGGGTGGCAACACTGATCAGAGTGCTCACTAGTCAGGATGTTCTAACCAAAGTGACACAATAAATGTGGATCAATCACAGAGACCAGATGGCCCACACTCCTGAGTTTTGAGAGAAGTGAAGGATGAAATGAGTGATCAGTTAGGCCGAAACACACGGGCCATGCATACACAGAGCTGGTGAGCCCCCGCCCACCACAAGTCTGGCTCCACAGGGAATTTCACTCGTATCAGGCCAGCACGGAGACTGTACCTAGAGTTCAGGGCCAGCAGAAAATGAGAGCCTTTGAGGAAAAAGGCAGTGGGATGTTCAAAAGCAACAAAATCGCATCGAGCTACTTCATCATTACTGTTACAGGATAAAAAGGCAAGAGAAAAACAGGAAACCTATGCAATCTGCAGTGTTTCAAAGGCTGATGTTCCTTAGGAACGTTTGTTCTAACAACTATCATTTATCAAAGACTTATCTGTCAGTCACTTGTGAAGCATCATAGACTGTATCTCATTTCATCCATAATCATCATCACCTTCTTCTTCTCTGTTTTACAGATGAGGAAAGTGAGACTCAGGGAGACTGAATAATGTCACCAAGGACACAGAGCTAGAAAGTGACATGACTAAGATGTGAGTTCATATATGTCTGATTCCAAAAGATATGCTCCTTCTTCTATGTTATACAGGAAAATTATGCCTCAAGTAAGAGAAGTAAGAGGCTAGACTGATGACCTCTTAAAGGCTCCTTGTCAGTAAAAACTCAAGCCACCAAGAGGTCGCTGTGGTGTCGGTGGTTTTGGCATGGAAGGGAAATGAAACGGGCATTACAACAGAAAGTATCAAGGAGGGGGTCCCCCAGGATCACAGCGACAATTATTCTTATTTAACACTTTTACAAATATCCCAAAGAGAATGCACAGTGAAACAGTCAGGGCTGCACTTCCCATTATGTGACCTTGGGCAAATTACCTCACCTTTCTGTGCCTCAGTTTCCCCACCCCTAAAATGAGAAAAACCACTGGCTCCTGCTCCAGGGGAAAATTTGAGACTTAGATGAGGCAATGCAATTTTTTTTAACAGTGCCTTAGTTTTTAAGAATCGCCAAGCTCTACTTCCTAGAGATTCTGATTCCTGAGAGTGGAGCCTAAAAAAGAATGAAAAAATGTACCTCAACTACTCAGTACTCTGAGTGCCACAGAGTGCTCAATAAATATTAGCCTAAAAAAAAAAAAAAAAAAGGCACCAAACTCTGGGTAATGCCAAGCCAAACTTATGCAACGATTACAGGGAAGACTTTGTGTAAGGAAATGAAAAAGCAGCCAGTAAATTTTAACATTGACAAGGGCAGGTCAACACATATAAGGCAAAAAAAAATCGAAATCACGTTAAGAGCTCTGTAGCAACAGTCAGAACTAGTAAAGGGGCTTCTATGTCACTGCAGATCAGACTGTCATCCTGCTGTAGTCACAAAGGCCAAAACAAACAAACAAAAAATCATTTTGTCCAGCACCACTGCAAAAGTATTAAAAACAAAAAGAAACACACTGCCTCCTGCTCCCAATAAAATTAGAGAATCGTCCACACTGGAAACACTGGTTGCTGCCCAACAAAAAAGATAACTTTAAACAGAGTCGGTCACCTAAATGGGCTGTGTGAGGGGAAGGGCACGCCAGAGTGCCCAGAAAGATCAAGGCCTGAGAGAACTGAGCAAATGGGAGCAGTAAGGTAGTGTGCCAGCTCTGTCTCCAAATCCTGAAACAACAGATGAAGGAGCACCTGCTAACACTCACAGGAGACCAGAGGAGGAGACGCCTCAGTACCCCAAAAGAAGGCAATATAAATGCATTACTGACTTTGGGCAATTGCTTGACTGCAACAGTGGGGTTCCCCCAGGGTCAGAACCAGAACTATTTTCATTAACATCTGTATGAGGGATCTGAAGGCGAATGCATGTGAAATAATTAAGGGTGCAAAAGGGTTCTGCCTCTCGCCAGCTAAGTGACCAGTGGCACCAACATCTGCCCTTCAAGAGAGACGTAGCCAAGTCTTCCCTTGTCACACTGGCTACTAAAGGCATGAGTTTGGCCTGATATAACAACAAATTTTCATGTTTTCCAAGAGTTCTCAGAGATCTAGAGATGATGTCCAGAAGTGTAAGCACAGGCACACACACTGTCCTTCTCCATGTAAAATGAAACCGTTAATAAAAGTACATGATAATATTCTAGATTTGGTTTTTGGTTTTTTTTTTCAGAACACTAAAATGCTTCCCAACACCCCAGCCTGGGCTTGAGCATTTAGGGGTATAAGCACTCTGTTTTCTAAAGATGGCACAGAGAAGAATCACAGACACATTGAAGGTCCCCTTTTAGGGAATGAACTAGGTTTAGAATTTATCACCCAATCTACAATGTGCAGCTCATTCATCCTATAATTCTTCTCCACACAACCATGACCAATATCCAGGCCAAAGTCCTCGCAGGGACCAGATATAATTAATTATGGGGTTCAGAAATATGTGCTGGCTTACATTAAGTCTAAGCTAGGAACTGACCTTGTCATGTGCCTTCATTAGGATTTAAAATAAGAGGGCCCTATTACCTAGCAATTCCCCTCAGTATCTACCCTAGAGAAACACCATCTGTGTTACAAAGAGGCAAGTGCAGCCAAGTTTATTGGAATAACATTTGTAACAGTAGTGGATTAGGAAATAACTTAAAGGTCCACCAATTAGGGGAAGGCTAAAGTTTAGCCTTCTGATTCTAAGAAAGGCCATTCAAGAGTTAAACAAAAGCAAAAGACCTATACAGAAAGACAGAGCAATCACCAAGGTGTGTACCCTTGCAAGCTGGGGGGCAAGGGAAAGACAAATACTCGCAGTGCAGCGAGAGTCACTTTTTTTAAGGTCCATGGCTATAAATGCAAATATCTAAAGCATCTGAAAAATACCAACAAATTTGTGACAGCGGGTGACCTCCAGGGAAGGACTGCATGAGAAGTGGTCGTCAAGAAAGGTTTTGTTTGCTCTGAAAGGTTTCCACATTTTTTTCCCCTATGGAAAATGTGTTCAAGTACTATTTGTATAATAAAAATTTCATTTAAACATTTAATTTTAAAAAAAGAAAGAAAGAAAGAAGCTGACCCTGTTCAACACATTTCAACAACATGTCTGGGGGAAATTTCTACCCAAATCTGACACACACTTCCCAGGAGGCTGAGAGCCCAGCAGTGCAAAGCACTGGGCTTTGCAACAGGGATCTTGTTTCAAAAGTACAAGCCCAACTCTGTAACTCTGTGGATTGTTAAATTTATATGCTCGTTCAAGGGAGAGGCAGGAAAAAGGAGAAAGTATGTCAGGGGGCTTCTGGGTAATCCAAGGGGATGTCCTAAGAGCCATTCCAGTTCGTCTGGATGAGAATTCCAGCTCTCCAACACAACTCACATACACAAACACACACACACATGCACGCCAATAATGGCAGCCTTTGCCCAATCACACTTACTCCACACCAGGCCTAGCTGTCTGTGCCAGACTCTCCCATCTGGGTGAGAATCAGGATCCCTAATCTGGCCCCCGTAGATTACTGAGAAGGAAGAATCTGAATGTCCTATCAGACAGGGTCCAAATTATTATCAACTCACCAGAACCACCTAACCCACAGGATACTGATTTTTAAACACACATTTCTTCCTTCACCTCTGCAAAGTACTATGTATAAAGTCCTCAGAAACATAAAACTCTAATGTTAAGAACCTAGGAGACAAAACTCTAACCTAGAGTGTTAGAAATCAGAGCGATGGTCCTTCCATTTGTGGGGAAGATAATCTGAAAAAGGTCATGAGGAACATTTCTGAGATGATGAAAATGTTCTGCCTCAAAATGCATTTGTCAAAACTGATTAACCAGCACACTTAAGATCTAAGCATTCCACTGTATGCAAATTATACTCAATTTAAAAAAAAAAAAGGACTACTCAAACACAGTTTCTCTGCTTGCTGCAGCAGAACTTTGAGCTGTCCTATCAGACATCTGAAATCTCTGTTGTGCTATGTAAAGAGCAGAGTACCATGGTGACAGTCACCATAAAAATAGATAACAAGATTAAAATGGATAGAGGACACATGAATTTAAGAACGGCCCACCAAGAGCAATTCATTTTCAGCAGCAGAAGAAAAACAGAAAGCGAAGAGTTTTTCATTCTCCCTGTACTTTGAAAAACAGCCACTGAATGTGGTTGTTTTTACTAAAAGTGTTTTATGACTTCCCAATACTCAAAGGACAAAAAAGGCTAAGAAGTGTTATTTCTTATTGCATTTTCGTTAAAAACAAAAAAACAAAAAAGCAGCTCATGGTAGTCTAAGTTTTTACTGTGCACACTTTATGTGGCCCAGTAAACTGATTTAATGCAATTCAACCACCAGCAGAGTTGATGTACCATACACTGTGTGGGGCCCAAATTTACTGAGATAAAGGAGAACTGGCCCTTTATGATCAATGCACAAATATTGCCAACTTTTGTCCTAAATAACCAACTTCTACCTACATTTTTACATATTTCTAAAACTGTCATTCCCTAGATCATATACCCCCCAAATGCTTTACTCCAGGTGAAGAGAGAACACTTTCTTGCCAAATACTGATTTTTCAAATGCCAAAATGTAAGCCTGAATCACATGGAGACAGAAATCATCTTGTGATATTCTCAAAAGATGAGACAAACCTCTATTCTCTTTACAGAGCTCTCTAAGAATCGTTTGCTATTTAATTTCACCCTAGCAGTGCCCCCAACAGCAAAAAAAAAAAAAAAAAGTCATCCAAAAATATCATGAAGAAAACCTAAAATTTTTAAATAATCAGGGTAGATTCTAAATAAGCCATATATTTAAGTAATCTTTAGGGAAAATTAAACTCAATCAAATTTTCTACACTTAAGCTAAAAATAATAAAATGAAAATTTTTAACTCAAACCACAAACTTATTGTCTGGTATAAACTAAATATATGCACTCCTGGGAAATCCCACTCAAAAGTTTCTCTAAATTTATCCATCCCTTGCTCTCTCTGTTGCTAAACCTACAGAGCAATGCAAGGCCCGGTCTCATCCCTGGTCTCATGGTGTTTACCATGCTATAATTGATGCTACATCATCCTAGTCACCTACCTGTGGGTAGTCTTGCTTGCTGGTGTTTCTTTGGCCCCATAGTGGTCCAAATGTCACAAGACCAACAGAGGTCATTAAAACTAGATCCTGAATGGGTCAATGAATTTCTCATCCACTTTTGAACTGGACTGACTTTGTTAAAAGCCTCATCTTAATGGGACTCATATTAAACTCACAAATGACAACAATCTCAAAACTTTTTTCCCACATGGTCTGCCCCTCCTCAGCGTGCCTAGAATACCACCAGGGGACACTGTGCTTGTCTGTTCACATTTTGGTCTGACCCTTTCAACTGGTCATCAACTTAAGGTCAGGGGCAGAGTCTTATTTTCTGACTCCAGGGCCCAATCCAGTGCTTGACACACAGCAGACAGGTACTCAAGATTAGTCACTAAATGAAATCTACCTTTACCCCATCCTGTCCTCGAACAATAAAATGTGTTTCAAATACCAGTGTTAAAGAGAAAGAAAAGACAAACCACAGACTAGGAAAAAAAAATACTTGTACATTTGACAAAGGACTATTATCCATAATATACAAAGAACTCTTTAAAACTCAACAATAAGAAAATAACCTGATTAAAAATCGGCCAAATACCTTAATAGACACCTCATCAAAAAAGACATACAGATGGCAAAAAAGTACATGAAAAGATGTCATCACATGTCATTAGGGAAATGCAAACTAAAACAATGAGATACCACTACATATCTATTAGAATGCCAAAATCCAGAGCACTGACCACACCAAATGAAAACGTGGAGCAACAGGAACTCTCAGTCGCTGGTGGGAATGCAAACTGGTTCAGCCACTTGGGAAGACATTTTGGCCATTTCTTACAAAACTAAATATACTCTAACAATATGATCTAACAACAGCACTCTCTGGTATTTACCCAAAGGAGCTGAAAATTTACACCCAAAACCCTGCACACAGATGTTTACAGCACCTTTATTTATAATAACTGTCAAAACTTGAAAGTAACCGAGATGTCTTTCAGTAAGCAAGTGTATAAATTGTGATACATCCAGACAATAGAGTATTACTCAGCACTGAAAAGAAATGAACTATCAAGCCATGAAAAGCCACGACGAAACCTTAAATGCGCATTACTAAGTGAAGGAGCCAGTCGGAAAAGGCTGCATAGTGTATGGTTCCGGTTATATAATACTGTGGAAAAGGCACAACTGTGGAGGCGGTAGAGAGATCAGGGGTTGGGGGCCAGGAAGAACACACAGGCAGAGCACAGATGATTTTTAAGGCAGTGAAAGTACTCTATATGATACTATAATGATGGATATACTTAGCTATACATCTGTCTAAACCCATAGCATGTACAATACTGAGAGTGAACCCTAATGTAAACTATGGACTTTGGGTGACAATGTGTCACTGTTGGTTCATCCGTTGTAACAAATGTAGCACTCTGGTGGAGAATACTGATGATGGGGGAGGCTGTGCATGTGTAGGGGTTGGGAGTACATGGGAAATCTCTGTACCTTCCTCTCAATTTTGCAGTGAAGCTAAAACTGCTCTAAAAACTACACTCTATTTTAAAAATATATAAGGGTTTTTCCCACTGTGATGAACATACACGTTATAAAACATACAAATAATAAATTAAAATGTGAAAAAAAGAAAGTCACTCAATCCAATCCATCTGAAAGCAACTAGTACTTATATTTTGGTATTTAGAATTATTAGTATATTTCCTTCTGGTCACTTTCTATGTACTTTTTTAAAAGGTGTGAACTCATATCGTAGATGCACCTTAACTTCTAGAGGAAACATGTGCTCATGTTACTTTAAAACTATTTCTAAACATTATTTTTAATGACCATAATATTCCATTATAAAGACATCCATCAGAATCACCTATGAATTAGTTCCAGCTCACTCACACCATTGGATATTTAGGTGTTTCCAATTTTTTGCTGCACTTTTTTTTAAAAAACTCCAAATAATTTTTGCGCATTAAACATCATCTGTATCTTGGATATGGTCTCAGCTACATCTTTAGAAGAATTACCTAACCAGCATGTATGAACATCTTGATACATTATGATACAAATTTAAAAAACTAAATCAAACTTCACGTTTATCCCTTACTGAATTTCTTTTTTTAATTTGTCCCTTACTGAATTTCTTTTTTTTTTAAACTAAATCAAACTTTACCTTTATCCCTTACTGAATTTCTTTTTTTAATTTTTTAATTTTGAACCTTGATTTAACTATTAGATAAGCAATCCCTCTCACCTTTGGACTATTATCAAAATTGACAAACATACCTTCAGTATCTTCATTCACAACACTGGAAATAAATGAACAGCTCAAGGCCAAGAATATAACCCTATGGCACTCATGTTCAGACCCCCTTCCAGACTTACTCAATGCCACTAATTAACAGTTTTTGCCAATTAATAACATCATAAAATTAAATTAATAGCACCATTTAGTCTATTCTACCACTTAATATAGACCACTGCATCTTAAGAAACTGTGAAACACTCTCCCACAAAGCCAAAGTGTACCATAGCTGCTATATCATTTCTCTGATCTAGTAACCAAATCATGATATAAAATAGAAAATGAATTTCACTTCATCCAATGTGGCATACTTCTGGTTATCCTTGCATCCTCAGGCCACACATTTGTAAGCAAAAAGCACTTAAGTTGCAACTTTTCTTCATGTTACTAACCATTTAAAATAATCAGATTGTGCACCTTGTCAAAAATAGTGACTTTTGCTCAGTCTCTCTCACCTGTAGCTCACCTGGGGAAGCCTAACAGGTGGTTATGGGACTCCCAGGTAAGCCAGACTTTCTCAGGATCACGGAGACCTGAACTTACATTCACTTTAGGAGATCCCCAAAGCAGCCTAGTGTTCGGGGAGTCATTTGCATTAACACCTGGGCTTGAACCAGCTATTCTGTATTTATTATGGATCTCTGGATCCTGGAGGCCTATGCCCTGGAGCCATCTCAGGAGTAAGGATATGAGAGAAGAAATGACATAGCTCCTTTCCTTGCTATTTCTTTATTATTGACTCACAGAACTAAAGCTCCTGAGAATCTAATGTCATACGGCATTTAGCAGTCATGACTCACATCTCACCAAGTTATTACCCTGACATTGTTCTCAGAGGATATATGCCAGGAGCCACGATCTCACCATGGCAGCCAGAAACGGAAAATGGGAAGGCCTGAGAGATCTTGGAGTCACTAGGAATTTGCCTCACTATAGAGAATACAACCCAAAGCCCTCCACAATTAGTACCATTCAAATAATCAGAAATACACTGCAAAGTCCCAGTCGGCAACACCTCAGAAAGTGCTGTTGACTTGCCTAAAACAAGTCATTTGCACATAAATATCTCAGAGTCCTTGTTAGACTCCTACCTGAATCCTCCAGTGGCCATCCAGAGTCCGAAACAACGATCCAATCCCGAATTCCCTAGCTTGGCATTCAAGTCTCTCGGAAATTCAGGTCGCAAACCCAAAGACCTGCAGGACCAAGCAGGGAATGTAAAGAGGCTGCACTGAGGCAACAGAGGCCCTGGGACCATGACTGGGGAACACCAGGCCTGTTTCCCATCCTCAGTGGGCAGCCACTACTTAGCTCTAGAGCTCTCCTGTTCAGATTCTTTAAGAGAGTCCTAAATCTAGAAGTTTCCTGGATTGCTTCCAATTTTTTAAAACCTTGGGGCAGTCCAAATTATAACACATCTGAAGGCTGAACTCATCCTTTGGGCCACCCGTTTACAAACCCTACACTACATTTTGATCCTAGCCTCCCTTGCCAACCTGATTTCCCTCTACTCTCTTACAAAAAACTTGTATTCTTTACTCTTACACACACTGTGGGCTTTTCCAACTTCAAGCCTTTGCCCATGCTACATCTCCCACCTGTACGGCACCTGAGATGCCCCAACAAGTTGTCCTTCTTTATTCCAAACAGTTTTTCCAAGCCACTCCAGCACAGGTTGCTCACCTCTTCCTCTAAACTCTACAGGCACTTATCTTTCATTTTGACATTTATTCATCTTGCCTTGCTCCTTAATCACTAGTCTGAAAACTCAGTCTCTTCTTCATGCTTCCTTCCACCTACAGCACTAGTAAGGGTAGCTCTGCACATGAGCGGCTTAATAAATACTTACTAAATGTGAAAATTATCTATAACTGTGTTTTTCAAACTCTGAGTTATGATCCACTATCGAGTGGTTAAATCAATTTAGTGGGTGACAATAAACATTTTTAAATAAAAAAGAATAGAAAATAAAAGTATCAAAGGAGATTGCACCCAGCCAAAGAAGGTAGTATTTCACAAACTTGAAGTAGATTTATACATACATGATTGAGTGTACTAGGTTGTGATGTTTATTTAATGTAAATCATGGTCAAAATAGTACAGAAAACTAATTTACTCTACGAAGAGTAAATTAGCTCAAACACTGCTCCATGTAATTTTTTTTTTAATTTTTAGGTGAGGCAACTGCTGGTTGACCTCACAGATTCCAAGGACCTTGTCAGCTTACAATCCTTTTTTTTTTTTTTACCTCTATAACACCTAGTTTTCCTAGGTGGTCTCCCATCCAATTACTAACCAGGCCCGACCCTGCTTAGCTTCCAAGATCAGACGGAATCAGGCTTGTTCAGGGTAGCATGGCTGTAGACGCAATATATATATATATTTTTTTGACCATCGTATATTCCCTATAAAGAAAAAATATCTGATGGACACCTTTACACATGCAAGTCAGCTTACCCTGCTAGTTTCTGGATCCTGCATCAGAAAAAAACAGGGGGTGTGAAAGAACTGCAATTACATTCTCCATTCATTCTGCAACTTTTTGCAATCACCCTTCAAATTCACCAGCCTTCAGATGTTGTAAACTGAAGCTTCAGGAATTTGTTCAGCAAATCACCCTAAATCACCCTTGCAACAAAAAAGCAGAATTCAGAGCTCAGGAAAAACCTTTGCTGGCAGGTCTCTGGATTTCTGGGAACCGGCAATGGTGCTGGTTGGAAGGGCCCTGGCCCTGGGAAAGGCAGTATCCCCAGACCTCAAATTTCCAACTTGATCCTTTAGGTCATCTAGCTGCTTCCCATCCCCACCCATGAATGGGACACCAGGACTAGCTTGAAGGTCTCATAGAGAGCAAAATTCAGCGTGTTTCAAAACTCAAAAATTTATGACTTTAGCAAATTCCATTCTACTCCCCTCCAACCATGGTTAGAAGAATAAAGTGGTCCATTCTCCTTGCAGCTTCAATTCCCCAGAGTTGTTTTGCCAACTTCAGGTTCAGGTCCAGGCAATGTTATTTGAATGGCAATACAGAACAGAGCCTTCTAACTCAACCCTCAGGTCCCACTCATTAGCATCCTCTACTGCCTCTCTATGACCAAGAAGGTGCCCTATTTATCCTTGGAGTGCCTTCCTTCTCTCAGTTTTGGCAGACTCACCCACACCATAAACCCTGGTTTCCCCACAATCTCGGAGTCACAGTTGCTTGCAGGACACCTATGTTTGGATGTCTTGGCAAACACAAAACTTCTCTGCAGCCTGAGTGTCAATTACTTCTCTCTAAAACACACATTTCCGATTTCTCAAGTTACTAACTACAGCAGCTCCAAGGCCCTGGCGTGTAATCAATTTCCACAAGGAATTAATTTCCATTCATCTCTTCCCTTCACCCTGCCCCTGTCAACAGATCATTTCAACAGTAATGTTTCTACAACTCACCCTCTTTTCCATTTCCAGTTATCCCAATCCAAACCCTGGGCACCCCACAACCGTAACAGCCTGATTTGTCTCCTAACATTACTTTTAAAAACCTTTCCATGTACCCTTTCATTACATTACTCCCTGGCTCAAAAATCTTTAATGTCTCCCCAGTACACACAGGGTAATGTGCAATTCCCCAGTCGGCTTTCTAGGACTTTCACAATCTCAACCATTGTTCTTCTCCATCTTTATCTCATATTATTCAGGAAACAGTCCTTGTTCTGGCAACGCCATCTCCTTGTCTCAAGGGAATGCCATTTTCATTGGCACCTCGTGGTCCATCTCAAGGATCTCATCCTCCCAGAATATCCTGGTGATCCCTGCCCATAGCTCCCTTCTCTGACCTCCAATAGCACCTATTCTACACCTTGTGTTTTAACTGTGCCCTATCTTGAGTTTTATTTCACATGTTTAAGTCTTTCTGTGTCCTCCATGAGATTACAAACCCTAGTGGGCATCATCTGTATTTTTTGTATCTCCCCTCACTAAGATCACTATTTGAACCCCTTCTCCTCTGGAAGTCCCTTTATGACCTCTCACACCTGTTACTTCCTCCTCTCCTGCCTTCGGGGCTTCACCAGTGAGTTATTCTTCAATGTGTAACTTATTTCCGAATTTAGTACTCTAAGCCCATTCCCTAATTCTATCTAATCTTTTTTTTACATATTCCCCCCACCTCCACCCCCAGCATTTACAGTAACTTAGGCAGTCATAGCACATTAATTTGAACTTGAGCTCTAAAATCACTTCTACCTGGTCAGTCGGCTTTCTAAGGCCTTAGATTTCTTCTGAGTCTCTTATCTCCCAGAGAGCCTGGCATGGTGCTAAGATCACGGCAGCCCCTTAAAAGTACCTGTGGAGTTGAAATCAATTACTATGTTTCCTTGTGTTTCAAGTTTCTTGAGACCTGGACCTGTTTACACTACACCTTAGGAAGGTGTCAAAAAGGCCTTCAAATACCTGTTGATCACTCATTTTCAGGCAAACTACACCAGATACACTTTTTTTGGAAAGAGGGTTGTAAAGAAGGAGGTGTCAGCCTTTAGGTAACCCTGCGCCTGACAACCTGGTACCGTGAACGCCCGCCTTGTGGACGTGCTCCGAAGCCACCACGCCTGGCCAGGGCTGCCTGAAATCGCGGAGGCAGCAGCACCACCTCAGCGCCTGGCAGGTGGGCTTCTTTAGATTTCGGAGTTAATCCTGAAGTGCAGGCGCTGCGCCCTGAACTCCAAGACAGGAAGGGAAGAAAGTGCTGCCTTTGAAATTGCTGGCCCATGACAAACTCCCCCGGCTAGCCCCCACGGGACACCCCACATGCCCACGGTGCCATCTCCAAGGAGAGCCAGGGGCCACTGGCGAGGGAGGAGAGGCAGGGTTAAACGGCGCGGAAGGAAGTGGGGGGTGGACAGAAAAGGCCAGAAAGGGTGGGGGCCAGCCCCCGAGTTGGAGGGTGTGTCGCGCCGCGCGTCCCGGAGTCCGGCCCGGCCGGCCGCGCGCTCAGCGGAGTGGGCAGGGGCGCACGGGCGCCGGGAGGACTGAACCGGCTGGGCCTCCGGAAGGGGTCGGGAGGGGGCAGGTGGACCTCGTCCGAGCGGCGACTCGGGACGATCGCTCCAAGTTGGGGAGGGGTGCCGCGGCGAGCACGGTAAACAAGGCGACGCGCGGGAGGGCGGGCGGGAGGCCACCCCCCCAGCCCGCCAGCCCGCCCGCCGGCGCGGGCACGGTCGTCGCAGCGCCCCGCGCCCCGACCCGCCGCCCTCCCCGCCTGCAGGCCGCCGGCCGGGCCCCGCGGGCGCGCGGAGCGTGGGAAGTTCCCGGGCCCCGGCCGCGGCGCACCCCCCGCGGCTCACCTCGGCCCGCCGGCGGCGGCGGCGGCAGCTCCCGCTCGCACGGCCCGGCCCGGCCCGGAGCTGCGGCTGCAGCTGTCCCCGCGCGCCCGCCCGCCCGGCGCGGCCCACCGCCCGGCTCCGCTCCGCTCCGGCCGCCGCCCGCCGCGGCTCGCTTCGCGCCCACCTGGCCGGCCTCCCTCCCTCCCTCCCCCGTCCTCCCCCTCCTCCCCCCGCCTCCCCGGGACCCTGCGCTCACGTACGCGGCCGCGGCCACAACCCGGCCCGGATTCCCGCCCGGGAAGGGAGCGGCGGAGGCGGCCGCCGGCGAGGGAGCGGGCGCGACTGCGGGACACACCCCCGGCCCCCGCCCCCCGGCCCCCCCGGCCCCCGCCCCCGGCCCCGGGCGCAGCGCGCGCGCGCGGCCCCGCCGCCCGTAGACAGTGGGCGCTCAATAAGTGTCCGAGAGGCACGCCGCGCGCACATGCGCACTTGAACCTGACCGAGTTATGACCCCCCCACACCCCCACCCCCTCCCCACCCCCAAACCCGAACCCGCGGCCGGCTGCCAGCCCGAACCAAACTGGACGACTCACTCGCCTGCCTCTTTTTATTTTTTTTTCCTCCCCGGAAAAGCCGACCGCGCCAAAGTTTCCTCGCTGTCGCTTTCCCAGGCCCGGCTCTGGGACAGGCTTCGCCGAGGGAGGCCGGGCTGGCCACGGGGCGGGCAAGGAGACCTGAAAGCCCCGCCGGGGCGAAGGGGACCCAGGCCCAGCCCGGACCTCCCCGGAGCCCGGCGGGAGAGGGAGGGGGCGTCGGAGCCGGCCTTTCCATTTCCCTTTTTGATTGACTGTTTTCTTCTCGATTTTATGACGTTTCACTCGATTTGACGCGTCTGTCGCCGTAGAATGAGGCGTGATGTACTTTTTCTGGAACGGGAGAAAGTTAACGATTAGCTTTCAGCCTTTATGGAAACAGTGCCAGTTGCTTTGGGCACCGTTAGGCTCTGGCTTTTGTGTAATTTGTAACGAGGAGAATCGAGGCTGTTCCATTGTGTTGCTCTTGTGTTTTTCATAGATAAGACCGGAGGCACGACGGTAATGAGGGCCCCCGGTGTCTCCGTGTGTGGACGTATGTAATCACATTCAAATACCTGTAACGACTAGGAGAAGGCTTTCCCGCCTCAAAACGGTTTTTAAACATTTGGGAGCATACTTGTTGAATCTGCAGTTCACCTTTAATGTAAGGCATGTTGTTTTTCTTGCAGAGAGGCAGTGGGGAGTGTACTGTAAAAGGGCTAAAGGCTTTGTGGTCAGACAAGCCTGGTGTGCAATCCTGATTTAACTGCTGAACAAGCTTTATGATCTTCAGCCGGTTCTTTAATCCCTCTGAGCCTCAGCTTCTTTATCTGTAAAATAAAATTTAAAAATATATAGGTATAGTCCTGGCTCAGAATAAATAATAAATATTTTCCTTCCCCCATCTCTCACCATTTATTAAAATATAAAAATATCTGAATAGAACCAGAATTTCTATAGGACATTGGTTCTCACCTGAGAGCAATGTCTGGAGACATTTTTGATTATCACAAGGGGGGAGGGGCCTATGCTACTAGCATCTAATAAATATAGGCTGACAATGCTGCTTAACATCCTGCCATGCACAGGACAGCCTCCCCACTGCCAGCAACAACAAAGAATTACCTTGGTCTAAAATGTCAATAGTGCCATTGTTAAGAAATCCAGCTATAGGCTAATTCTGCTGTCAAATAATTCACCAAGACTGGTTCTGCCTTTTAACTCTCATCCTCAAGGAAATATACATGTTTTGCATTAAAGAGAACAACAGAATGAAGACATTGTGGGGATTACAACAATTATGTTCATATCCAAAGCCCTTCCCTTAATCTGATAATGCAGACTCGAATTTTATATTTTATCATAAAATATTTTAGTTAACAATATATGCTCCCTTTTTCTTAAGGTATCATATATGATGTATTACTACAGTTCATAAATAGCTTTATGTTGTTTCCTTTTTATCCTCAAAAAGTGGGTGTTTACTCACTTCTGTATATTCTCTGCCAAGTTCATCACCTATCTTAAAGTCGATAATATAGGCTCTGCCCCCAAGGAACATACAGTGTGGATTAATGAACATGCAACAATTAAGAAACAATATAAAACAGCATATAATTAAGCTTTAATTGCAGCACCTAGACTAGGGTGACTCAGAGGAGAGGTCAATGAGTTCTGCCAGCAATAGCCCAGTGCTGCCTATGTGGCCAAGGTATTCAGCAAATGTTTATTGAATAAAGTGAAATAGTGAGCATTTTTTACATGAGCTAGGACTCAAGCTAGTCTATAAACTCCATTACAGTATTTAAACTGCTAGATTTTATAAATGGATGTTGGTGCCTGGCTGTGAGTTTCTTTTTCTTAAAATGTCTAGTTCAAATTTGTAACCAAAACTACGTATTTTCAAAAACATTTGAATTTTAATAAAACTAAAATAATCATTCATTTGACAAATATGTGAGTCCCACTGTAAGCAAAGTGAATCAAAGTAGTCTTTAGATTTGATCAGAACCCATAGTTTGTTCAGTTTGAGGCTGCGTCTTGCGAACACAAGCCGTTAAAAGGCATGTGCGCTCTCACAGAGTATATTGCATGCATATCCCTTTTTCCTGCAGGTATATACTTGCACAGTATGCATTCCAGAGTTTTGCACATTAACACAGACTCAGAGAGAACTTCTCACCACAAACATCCATTCCCAAACACACGCCCAGCACATGGAATCCAAGCTCTGTCCTAAACACACACTGCACAGCACACATTACACAAAGCAAAGTGTACTTAGAAAGACTATAACCTGTGGGGTTCTGATCTTGGCTATCCAACCACCCTCTCTTCCTCATGATTAGAACTTGCCCTCCTGGAAGCTGTCCCATCCTAGAACTGCATTTCACCTTGCTTCCACCAGCACGCCAGCTCCCTATTAAAATGTAGACACTGTGTACCTCTTTTGCATCTAATTAACTTCTTGGAGAGCATTTCTCATTAGCATGAGGTTAATAAAACAGCCCCAGGCCCTGCCTCATATTATATAGATATATTTACAGGTATAGTATGAGTATGGGATTGCCACTATCTCCAATTCCCTGATATAACTACTTCCAGCCTTATCTCCCTCCAATCCACTCCTTACACTAACCCTTTTCCCTTATTATAACTCCTCAAGGCTTCCTGTAGCTTTTATAACAAAATCCCAGCATTGCTCATTAAGAACCTTCATGGTGCAGGTTCTAATTATCTCTCCATCCATTACTTACCCTTCTCTGTCCTTGCCCACTTCACTATACACTCTAGACATGCTAAACTGAATTTTTGTTCTTTGCCTGCACAGACTTTTTCTTTGCTTGATGCGTGCTTTTTTTCTCTGCCTAGAACACTCTTTATGCCAATCTCTTACCTCTTTACCTGTCCATCACTACTCATCCTTCAGGAATCAGCTTAGTTGCTACTTTCTCTGACTTCCAGGACTATTAGGTGCCTCTTCTTTATGTTGAATATAGCACTCTACACTTACTCCCATCACATTGTATTAAAATAGCCATTCTCTTATCCTACTCCCCTACAATACTAAACATTCTATGAAGACAGGAGCATGTCTTGTTCTCCATTGAATACCTAGGATTTGGCACAATGCCTGACATGTAGTTGGCACTTGATAAACATTGGTTAATAGTAAATTGTTAGTTGGACCCAGGGGACTGCCTAGAGCTATTCCACCAAAGTCCAGGCAATCTCTGGTTGATAGCATGCCTCAGATGCTCAGTGGATCCCAAGGCTGATGAAGACTTTCTTTCTTTCCTTCCTTTCTTAATGCCTACAGCACCTGGTCTTCCTAGTACTCCCATCCAAGTACTAACCAGGCCCGACCCTGCTTAGCTTACGAGATCAGACGAGATCAGGCTTATTCAGGATGGCATGGGCATAGACTGGTGAAGAACTTCTAATCATGTATTTAGAAAAGGATGAAACCTAAGGAATGAACTGAGTCCTCAGGTTCCACCAGAGCCTAATTTATATACCTAACCTGGCTTCCTGGACTCCAGATTTTTGTCACCAATTTTGTACTTGACATCTCTACTTGGATGTCTAAGCAGACCTCAAATGTACCAGGTCCAAAATCATGTTCAAAATCAGAGCTCAGATGCACATGTCCAAAACCAGATTTTTTATTTCCCTCCAAAATAGCTTTTCTCCATCTCAATAAATTGCAATTTTATTTTACTAGTTGCTCAAAATATAAGCACACAGAAAAACAAAGCTTAGAGTCATCCTTAACACTTTTTCTTATACCTTACACCCAATCCATGAGAAAATCCTGTTGGTTCTATCTATGAAATATACCCAGAATCCAGTTGTGTCCCTCCATTTCCAGCACTATTTCCCTTGCCAGACCATGTCTCTGACCTGGACTTCCACAATAGGCTCCTAACTGTTCTCCCTGCTTTTTCTGGGGCTTCCCAATACCACCTCAGCCAGAGTGATTCTTTTAAAATCTAAGTAGCATTGTTTCACTATTCTACTCAAATTTTCTATCTTTCTCACCTCTCCCTCTACAAGACCCTACATGGTCTTGCTCCCAGTCACTCTCCTGCCTCACTACCCACCACTCTCTCCTGGCTCACCCAACACCAAACACATTGGCCCCCTTACTGTCTCTTAGACCCACTTCCAACTCAGTCGTTCCAAGGCTGTTCCTCTGGGCTGGAATGAATTTTCTCCATATAGCCCATGACTAGCTCCATTACTTGATTCAGGTCCCTGCTCAAATACATCCTATGAGAAAGACATTCCCTTGCTAACCTTTCTAAAATAGCACCACCCAGCCATCCTTGACCCTGCTTTATTTTTCCTCTTAGCACTTAATCACCACCTGATAGCCTGTCTCCATCCACTCAACTATAAGTTCAAGGATAGTAGAGACTATATTTTTGTTTATTGCTATATCCACAGCTTCCAGAACTGTGTATAGCACAGAGTGGACATTCAAGAAATGATGATGAATCTAGGGTCTGGTTAGACTACCTAAAAGTTACCCCTGAAACAGGTGTCCATATACTGCTTTAGCTGCAACTAGTCCCTCCAGAATTTAGCTCTCCTACAATAGGACATCCAGATACCAGCTACTCAATTGTTTGTTGCCTTGATTCTCATCCACTTAAACTAGGGACTTGTGTAACCTCTATATACACAATTCTAAACACAGCTTCATACCACAGCCTCAAAATGGGCTATGAGTTTCAAATGAAAAGGATAATTCTCGTAATTTTGCATTTACAACATACTTTTTCTTTTTAATGAAAAAAATTACAATGTATCCTAGTGGACAAAAACAGGCCCAATTTTAAGCATTTTCACTCTAAAGGACATGAGATTCAGGAATTCTAAGAGAAACTAGTTTGCAGACATGCCTGGGGCAAATGGCATCAGCTCTCTGATCTATTCAATCTCTACAGCTTTCTTAAAGAAGGTGGGCTTTGTATTTCATGGATGAGAAAGGATGCAGCCGTTGCAAGTACTTTGTTCAAAGCTTAAGGGTATCCCTAGAGTAGCTTGCTTAGATCGGCACAGCCACACTTTCAAGCAAACAAGCTCTCACACGTGTGAAGATATCCAGAGATACACCCCAGTGCATAAACACCCAGATCCGTGCCTACTTCCTCCTAGCTCTGGAACGCTGAATATGAGCAAAAGCACATATTCAAAAGAGGAAAAAATGAGCTGGCTTTGGAAACACGGACCATAAAACCCTATGACTCTGGGTATGAAAGAATGTGTAAGCCCAGGCAGGCTCTCTGTGCACATCTGGTTTTTCCTTTTATGCATCTGTGATTTCTATGACACAGGAAATCCACTCTGGAACAACCCTGTCTGCTTTCTAGTGAGCATATAAAAAAATGGGGATTCAAAGTATGTTTATCTCACTGTTCGAGGCAGGAAGATAAAGTCCAGAACAGTATCATTTTGACCATGGACCAACTCCTGCTTCACCCTACATTGTGCCCAAGGAGAGGTGCCAGTAACTGAGACCAGAGGAGTGCGGAAGACCAAGGAAAAAGTTTCTGCACAGACTTAGGACTATCTACACATGACTCTCACTCTGAAGCACACCAGGTACAAAAAATACCACGTGATGAAATACCAATTCAGCTCAACTCAAAGAAAATTATAGGAGCAGCTCCCAGTGTCTCTGGGAGCCCTTGTCCATATCCTACCTTATAGCCTCTGTAAAAATATTCTTATAGAAAGTCCTTACAATAGGTTGAAGCAGCAGCTTTTCCCACCCACAAGGGAGATAACACATAGCAGTTCAAGATAAAAACAAGATTAAATATAGTGGAATAGGACAGGAAACCTTAGACTAAGAAAGTAGAGAGAGGACTGGGTTATACCCTCAGGGGTTGGGGGAGAGCCTCAAATCATGTCACTTCCTAGATAATGAATGTAACTAGAAAAACAGATGGGGGAAAGTGTAGGGAGAGAGAGAGAGAGAAAGGGATCAAGCAAAGGCAAAACAACCAGTAAGAAGCATTGACAGAAAAGTGCTCACTCATGCCACCCCTATTTTTTGTTTTTTTGATTTCCAATTAACACATAATTATTACTTTTATGCCCTATGTTTTACCGTGTGACTTTGTTCTTCAAGCCTCTATTCTTATGTTTCCTCCCATAGCAGTGGTATCCCCTAGGCCCCCAGTGAAGGGGCTGGTTGCCTTTTCTCTAGAGAACTTACCAGCATTTCATTTGGGTCAGCTGTTAAACTTCATCCCCTCAGAAAGATAGATTCCACTTTGTTCACTAACTCCACATATGCCTTTTTTCACACTTCCTAATTCTTCTGCAGGACCAAACTCCTGCCCCAGGCAGGTGTGCCTGCTACAATCTCGACCATCCAGATCATCAAGAATGGCCCAGACCCTGTTTAATTCCTGGCTGGGCACTCCCTAGCAGAGAGGCCCATTATGTGGGAATACTGTAGTTCTTGACAGGTAAAAAAAAAGGGCACAGGGTGATCTGCTCCTATCATACATACGTGGAATGGCAGCACCGTAAAGCACTGAGGAAATACTAACAAATTCCACAGGGCCACACCAGTGATGTGCCAACTAACCTTATCCAGGATTTGAGGTTGATCAACTGAATGACTTCTTGACAAACAAAATGAAAAGATTCTTTTAAGCCCATAAACCAGTCAGATAATACTTACATATAAAAGCCTGTTTCTAAAGCATTTTAAATGCTGCCAATCATTTTATGACAATTCCTGGCTCTTCTGAATTGAATAGAAGGTACTGTTCCATATTTGTTCCGAACATCTTATTGTATATGCTGTCAGCAGTTTCTCACATCTATTGTTGGTTGGCCTCCACCACTACCCAATTGGTAATCAACTCCACAATACTAGCTTGTAAAACATTAGATGCAAAAGGGATCTACATATACTATTAAATTCCTCTTTCATTTCAGCATAGATAGCAAGATCTGAAACTTAGAGTTTCCTTCAACTCTAATTTTCCCAAGTTTAAAGCATTTACTAACAAAGAGTTTCTCCTCTTCATAGACCTGTCTAAATTAATTTAAATGAGAAGAATGGCCTTACTGATCTTTGGGTTCCTGGCTAGTCAAACACTTGTCCATGATACACATAATCTTACCTTGGTAATATATCCAGCCACCACACTATTCTCTTAATTTACAATTCATCCAGATTTAATAATCCTTATAATACGTTGGAGTAGAATCACGAATTGATCAAATCCTGTTCAATTACCCTTTTGTATTACCCACCTGGGAGCACTCTGATTTTCCACTATCTGTTTAGACATAGCCAATATCACAACCTTAGTTATAAGCTTTTGAATCACCAAATCCAACTTTTTCCATCTGACAGAATAACTGATTGCTTCTCAGATCACCCTGAGAAGCTTTTAATGATTCCCGAGGACAAGAGAAATAGCTATCCATATAACTGAGTTTTCCATCAGTTTAGCAACCAAACATGGGAGTGAGATCTGCCATATATAGGAACCAGATTTCTACACACTCCCAAACCATTCTAGGTTGCTATTCCTCTGACATTTATCTTCTTCCCTTGTGGCTTACATCCTGATCCAAACTAATCACCCCAAAGAGAAATCTTTGAAATTCACCAGCCAGTAATCTGCCAGGCTTCTTTGACATGAATACTAAGAGCCAACAATGGCTGAAAAATCATTACTATCATGTACTTTAGCATACACTTGCTCCACTGTCAACATGCTCACCCACCACTTGATAAATGAAAATTATTGTTGTCACTCTGATTTTTTCCTATGTTTTGGAAAAGGGTACAGAAAGTGAGATACTATAGCACACTCAATTAGCTGGAGGAGTTACAAAATGCTAATGGCAGACCTGTGAAATACTGGTGACAGCTAGGAGAAAAACAAATTCAATTCAAAAAAAGCCTTACAAATAATGTTAAGCCTTCCTTGACATTTCCTTTAGGAGGAAGCCAAGGAGAAATTTCATCTAACCACACACAATAAAGCTTCTAAAAATCCTCTTTTCAAATTTCTGTCTCCAAAATCCTAACCCCCATCAACAGCTGTTTCTCTCCCCTTCTCCTTTTCTCTTCTACTGTCCTTGACCTTGTTCTTCTTGCTTCCTCACTCCCTCTTTCCCTCTCTCCTCCTCCCTCAAGTGGAAAAATATGGCCTGCCCCTGAAATCTGTCTCTTAACTTTGTCAAAGACCTGACTAAGCCAAGAATCCTCCACCTGGAAGTCAGGGAGCAGCAAGGGATTTGAATTTTATTTTTTCTTCTCATAACAACAGAATCAGACCAGTTCCAGTCTCTCTGGTGAGTTCCTAAGGAACACACACAGAACCTCCTCAATTTTATCTTTATACTCTTAGAATAGCTGACAAAGTATGTGAAGGGTCATCTCTCCTTGCTCTCAGTGGATCACTGACCACCGTTTGCTTGGTGACCTACCTGACTGTGCATCACCAGGATTGTTCAGGAGAAAGAAGAATTATCTGTCAGGGACTCCCTCTATCTCTAGAATTCTGTGACTCCAAATGCCCCTGCTCCTTGCAGTTCAATGTCCTGTTCTTTTCATTGCTCCTGTAAAAGGAACCACTTATCTTCCCATCCTTCAGCTTTAATCAAGTGGTACAATAGTTGCTATTGGTCCCTTTTCTTATATAACTAAAAACCTTCTAATAATCTCATCTCAGAAACCTCAATCTTAATCTTCATGACTCAGACTATCACAGCACCCCAATGTGAAATTTTATCTATCCAATTTCTAATTTGGATTTGTTGAATTGTGTACTGTTTATAATAATATTGAAGAATTATATTTTTCTTCTGTCTTCTCATGCCCGTAGGACTCATACTTGTTATGACTCATGGGAACTAGAACACTTAAGAAGTGATAGATGTGGCCAGCACCCAACTTCCATTATTTTCTGAGAGATAAATAAATAACACCGTGCCAAACTTATTAGTCAGGCCTCTCTTTGGAGACAAGTGACAGGAACTCAATTCATGCTGGCTTAAGCAAAAAATGAATTTGTTGGCTTACTCAACTGGGAAATCCAGGAGTTTGTACTGGCCACTGATGCAGCCAGAACGCAGGTTTAAACAAAGTTGTTAGGGTTTTTGCTCTAAAGCTCTCGTTTCTGTCTGCCCCTTCTTATTAGTCTCACTCTTTCCTACTCCCAAAACAAGAATTTCCCTCGTACACTTGGGAAGACTGTTGCTGGCAGGTATCAACTATGTCATTCCAATTTAGCAACACCAGCAGAAGTCAAAATTTTCTCTCTCGCATCCAAACGTTAATTTTAGAGAAAAACTTTAATTGATTCTGCTTCATTAAAACTCCCACCCATTTGGACCACTGTTGCCAAAAAATAATGGGATTCTATGGTTTTGAGCTGAAATAAAACCACACAGCATAGAGGATTGATATTGCAAAGGAATGAATGCCGGTCAGGGAAAGTTACATATGTCACTCCACAGTGGGGTGTGTGGGGAGAGACACCTTTTGGGAGTCAGAGGGCTTGTGTTCCTGTGCTCTTGGACTAGCTGACTTCTTAGCAAGCTGCGGCGGCTTTTGGAGCCTCAATTCCTCGTGTAGAAAATGGTTACGTGGTGGTTACGGGTACAATCTTAAATTACGTGTTCCAGCATCTCTGCAAGGTGCCAGGTGGTTTTTCAGATGATGGAAAACGATCTGGGAGGCAGGCATTGCAACACTGCCAGCGGGCCTCTGCGTTTCAGTGAAGAACTTCACGGAGCACGGCGTCTTAGGAGAAGCTGTCTCGTCGACAAGGGAGGCGACCAGGACGCTCAAGAGCAGGCTGGACTGCCTGGGACCCAGCACAAGTTCACTGGATCTGTGTAAGGGCAGGCACGCAAGGTAAACGACGCTGCCGCGACGGCACCATTTCCTGGGTGGGAGAGACCTGGCGGAGCCCCGCGGGGGCCGACGACCCGCAGGAGGCAGAGCTCCCTGCGGGCACGTGGGCGCGGCCCCCCCCGGGCGGGGGTGGGGAGGGGGAGCCACTCTGGGATTAAGGAATCTGGGGGCCCGAGGAACTGCGTGCGCACACCTTCACCACCTGGGGGTGTGTGTGTGGGGGGGTGTTGTGTTTTTTAAAATTCCTCGTTTAGTCAGCGCTCCCTTCTCCTACACACACACACCCACACCCCTCCCCCCCATCCAGGGCCTCTCCGGCCGGACCCTTCCAGGAACGCGGCGGCCTGGGCTGCAGGCCCCGCCCCGCCCCGGCTCCGCTCCGGCGGCCGCACGCCCAGGCCGCGTCTTCCCTGCCGCCCGCCGCCCTCCGGCTCCGGGCGCCCCCGCCGGGAGTAAACAAGCGGCCGGCCCGGCAGCCAGTAGGACGCGCCGCGGCTCCCCGTTTCCGGCGCCGGCCCCCGCGCCAGGCCCCGCCCCGCGCCAGGCCCCGCCCCCGCGCCGGGCCCCGCCCCGCCCCCCGCGCCATGGCCCCGCCCCGCGGCGTCCGTCTGCCCCGCGGGGCCCGGGCCCGGCGCCCAGGCTCCCCCCTCCGCCCCCTTCCCCCGCCCCCCGCCGCCTTCTCCCCCGGGACCCCGCTCCCGGTCCGCCCGCGCCCCCCGCCTCGCGCCGAAGGCGGGGCGAGGCGCCCACGTGACCCGTGTTGTGGGCGGAGCCCGCGCGGCCGAGCCCCCCGCACTCCCCGGAGCCCGCCCCGCCCCCTCCGGCCCGGCCGGGGCCCCGCGCTGGCCCCTCGCCCGGCGCGCGCGGCGCCAGGCCTCCCGGGGGCCGGGCCCGGGCGCCCGCAGCCCCTCCCCGCGCAGCCCGGCCGCGGGCCTCGCCCCCGACGCCACCCCGAGTCCGCGCCCGGCGGAGCGAGCCTCGCGCCTCAGTTCCCTGCCCGGTTCCCCAGGCCTCCCCCTCTCCCCGCCCCTACGAATTCCCGAGCCCGCGCTGCAGACACACGCCCCTTCCTGCCCCCGCCCGCGGACACGGCCTCCGGCCCGCGCAGGCCTGCGGGGTCGGACCCCCCGCCCCTCTCCGTGCCGGACGGGCAGGGGCGCCCCGGGAACCCACAGCCCCACTCCCTTCACCTTTGCCTTGCTTTAAAGGTGGGACAACGTCAATTCCGAACGGTGAAACGGTCTCCCAGGTCAGAGCCGAGAGCGGCACTCAGCCCTCCTGCTGCCGGGGCCTTCTCGCTGCCGACCCCTTCCTGCGGCTCAGGGTCAGGTTTGACTGGCCTGAAGCCCGGTAACTCCAGCCTGGGTTATCCAGCTGAGACCTTCCAGACCTCCCCCGCGAGGGAAGGTCTCCAGGAGATAGATCGCAGCCGGCAGAAAGCCTGTGCAGAACGGGGCAGAAAGAGGCGGTTTCATGTAGAAGTTGGGAGCGTGGTCTGTGCAGCCAGGCCGTCTCATTCCAGTCCTATCGCCTCCATCTCCTAGCTATCTTGAGCAAGTCATTTGACTCCTCCCTGCCTGAGGACCCTCATTTGTAAATGGAGGATAGTGATAGTGACTACCTCAGAGATGTTGTGAGAACTAAATGAGTTAATATCGGTAGCTTTCAGGACTGCACTTGGCATGTAATAAAGGCATCCAAGAAATCACACGGCTAGCCACGATGCTGGTTTCTCAATGTCCTATCCCTCTTCCCTGATGCCGCCCACTATATGTTGCAGCAAGTTATCAGGCCAGGCTCATTTTTACAGGACTGACTGCAGGTTCCAACAGATAGTAAATGGAAGGGCAGAGAGCAGGGGAGCCATGTTGACTGGGGCATCCCCAAGTTGAGAGCAGTGCAGCTGACTTCTAAGCCAAGGGGAACAGGATGTGTGGCACGGTGAGGACAGAGGCAGGGAGCTTCTGAGCTCTGCCTTTGTAAGATACCTGTGGTGTGGTGCTGGAATAGGGGAAAAGATGGGATTCAGAGAATGAAGTCAGCCATGGGGCCAAACAGTAGAGTGGGGAGACAAAGACAACTATCAGACAGAATATCAGACAGATGTTCTGTCAGTTCCTGACCTTTTAGCACCTACTCCATTCAATAAATTCCGCAAATGATTATGTGCAGCTCGTCCTCCCTTATAAGTTCCTTGAGAGTAAGCCCTGTGTTTTGTTGACCTTTATTCAGTCTTCAGCATCTAGCCCAGGGGTTTGGGAATAAGTCATCAACAAATGTTTGAATTTTTTTTTTTTTTGTAATGAAATTATATAGGCATATCACTGAGCCTTGTGAAGAGGGTCCTAATTTTAAGAAAACAAATCTTAGAGTTTCCACATCCAACCCCCTCACTTCTGAGTTAGAGGAAGCTATTTGCCGGGGGTTATATAGCAAGTTAGAAACAGAAGCCAAGTCTCTGCTTTCAGTCTGATGTTATTTCCATGACACCACACTGAACTTACAATGCAATTGGAAGGAAAAACAAACCCCCTAAAAGGGATAGAACAAAATAAAGCAGTGTGTGGTTAATGCCATGTATAAAAGGGACAAGTGGTAGGAGTTGAGAGGACCAGAATCCCCAGGGGCTGGGCTCACTCAGAAAATGCTCACTGCCAAAAGCGAGCTTAAACTGGTCCTGAAGGATGAGTAGGATTGTGGACTATGGAAAAGAGAGAGAATTCCTGGTAAGGGAAGTGGCTTCCCGCTGAGGCTGTGGTGGATATTTAAGGGTTGGTGAGGAAACCAGTCAGGTTAGAAGAGAGGTTTGGGTCGGAACATAGCAGGAAAAAAATGTTAGAAAGCTAAGCTGAGGCCAAATTTGGGGAAATTTCAAATACCAGGATGAGGAGTTTCAACCTTAGTCTGTGGATAATGGGGAACGCCTGAGAATAGACGCTGAGCTAGGCACTGAACCAAGACAAAACACCAGGCAAATATCTGCCAATCTGGTCTGATTTGCATCTTTTGTAGACAGTTGCTTGCCATATATGTACATTAACTTACCCACACACGAAGGAAACTCTACCAACCAGATTGTCTATATTTATTTCATCTCCAAATACTCATGGTATCTGTGTGGGAGCAGAGGAAGGAGAGGAAGATTAACAGAGTCTGTGTGCCTACTATAGACTGGGCACTTTCATCTGCGATACCTCATTTAATCTTCACTGTCTCGTGGGGAGTGGGCATTACTGCTCCAGTAACACCCAGAGATGGTAAGTAACTTTCCCTGATCACAGAGCTAGGAAATGGTAGAACCGATTTCAAACTCAGCTTTGCCGCCAAAGCCCTGCTCTCCAGTCTGGACACGACTCTCTAGTGAGAAGATACAGGCATTGTGTATCACTCTCAGATTCCTTCTCAGGGAGGGTCAAGTGTGGAGATGACCCAGCTAGGCTCATGTTTCTTTCACATACCTGGTTTCCTGTTCTTGTCTTTAGGAAAGGAAATTCTCATTTTGTATCATTAGAGGTAGACAAAGCTGGGTTTGAATTCCATTTTCACCACTTACTAGCTGGTGGACAGAGCCGGATTTGCCCTGAAGCTAATGAACCTTAAGGTTCAGGACTCTCCACTTCCGAAGGCCCTTGGCAAGTCCTCTACCCAGTTTTGAATCCCTAATTGTGCATTACTGCCCTTAAAGAGGGCTCTAACAATTGTATAAGCTTCAGGCCTCCCCAAAACCTGGATCCGCCCAGACTGGATAACCTCTATCAAACTGCTTTCTAAGACTTAGTTTCTTCACGTAAACAAAATCATCCTAGACTCTAGTCGACCAGCTGAACATCCAGTTGACACATAGTACCAGAGACGCTGATTTAATTTGACTGGTCTTACCTAGCCTTACACCTAAAACAAAGGTTCACAGAGACCCTAGGCCAAAAGGAATACCTAATGGGTCCATTTATCAAGTAGTTAGGTCTAAACAGTTTAATTCGTGTTTATATCCTAACAAATTAGTTGTTTGCAAAACTAATACACCTAAATTTTAAAAATTGATATTTTTGCTTTCTTTTTAAGTGACTACTTTCTAATGAATTTTTTTTCTAATGAAATTTGCACATGTATGAGCACTGCACAACTTCTCAAACCTTTAAATCAGGCTGCACACAACTACCCTCACATCTTTTTCCCCATCAATTTTCTTTAAAAGAATTTTTTAAATGTTTATCCTTTTTAAATCATTTCACAAACTTTTTTTATACTATTCCCATCAAAGGCTCTTTTGTAGATCTTATTCAGAAATAAGACTGTAAAGTATTCAGATGAATTTTTTCTTAATGTCAAATTTGTGTTTATTTATATGCCTGTGATATTTCAGCTTGGTAATATACTGTACCTTTTTAAAACATATGTAAATTTCTATAATCTTGACTTAACAGTAGGAAAAGACTAAGGTTAGTTTTATGCCAGATAAAATTATTTTACTAGTATTGTAATAAGTGCCATTTATTTTCAGAATAATGTGGTTGATTATAGATGTTTATAAAATAATGGTTCCTTGGGCTTCTTAGAGGCACATTGAGTAAATAATGTTTTCTTTTTTATCTATTAAATAAAGCCAAACTCTTATTTAAAATCACATAATTTAGTTTTTTTTTACTTTCCCCCCAGCTTTAGTGAAGTATAATAGACAATTAGTTGCTCATATTTACATTGTACAATTCAATGAGCTTTTTTTTTTCAACTATAGTTGGCATACAATAATAAATTAGTTTCTGCTATATAGCTTAGTGATTAGAGATCTATATAACTCACAAAACGGTCACCCCACTAAATCAGTTATCCCTCTACCCTCTTACATGCTGTATTTTTTACAACATTGTTGACTATTTTCTTTATGCTACACTTTATATCTCCATGACTAATTTTGGAGACTCTCTGAGCTTCCTGGGGTTGTACGTCTATCTCCTTCACCAGGTAAGGAAGTTTTCCATCATTATTTCTTCAAATATATATTCAGCTTCTTATTCTCCTTATTTAGGTACCCCTATGACACAGATGTTGTTACCCTGAATTTTGTCCCATAGGCTCCTTAAATTATTATTATATTCTTGATTACTTTTTTCTTGACATTCTGGTTAGGTGTCCTTGGCTTCCTCATTCTCTATATTGGTGTTTCGATCCTCTTCTTCCTCCACTCTGTTAATTCCCTCTAATATACTCTTCATCTCAGATAATGTATTCTTCATTTCTGACTGGTTCCCTTTTATAATTTCTATTTTTATGATTTTTATCTCTGTTAGAGTTCCATCTGAGTTCATCTACACTCCCCTTAATTTCATAGAGCATCTTTATAACCAATGTTTTGAACTGCTCCTGTGAGATTGCTTGACTTCATTTTTCCTTCATCTATGTTCTTTTCTTTCATATGGTTTCTGCTTCTTTGTCTCCACATTTTGGCTGCCTTTATGGGTCTGTTTCTATGTACTAATCAAAGCTCCTAAGTCTCCTGGTCTTATTAGCGTGGCTTTGTGTAGTTGGTGTCCAGCGGCACAGTCCTGAGAGGGGTTCAGCTGCAGGCCAAGTTCAGCCCCCAACTGTGCCCTTGTGGGGCCACCTGTTAAGGTTTAGTAAGCAATCCACAGATGCTGTGCTTATAGTTGCCTCAAGAAGCCATACCAGAAACTGAGATCAGCTGCCACCAACGTGAATCTTGGCGCTGTTCAGCAAGTGGCACAGGACTCGCCGAGGACACAGGGCTTAGTTGTTGGGCTTCTGTTCATTAAGACCCCTAGGCAACTCTGCTTGCTGTTTGTTCCACGTTTCCATCTCTCCATCAATTTTCTTTTTAACATAGCATCCACCCAAAGCCCAACTCCATAAAGACAGGATGTCATCAAAAAGAACGTAATGCAATCTAATGTTGAAACTGTGGGTTTCCTTTAACTAATACCTCATTCAGTGTGTGACAGATATCAAGTATCACTGTGTTTCCTTCAAAAATTTAAAATATCCTAAAGTGCCTCTGAATTTCTATAGCACCCTGGAGTGCCTCGGCACACAATTTGGGAACTGTGGGATTGAGGAACCTATTAGAACTGAGGTCCTTAACTCCCTGGGCCATGGACCGGTACCAGTTCATAGTCTATTTATTAGGAACCAGGCCACATAGCAGGAGGTGAGCAGCAGGCTAGCAAGTGAAGCTTCATCTGTATTTGCAGCCACTGCCCAGTGCTAGCATCACTGCCTCAGCTCCACCTCAGATCATCAGGCATTAGATTCTCATAGGAACACTGGTTCCTGGTGCCAAAAAGGTTGGGACTGCTGTGTTAGAGACAAGTAAAGTACAGAAGAGTACTCCCTAGTGGAATGGAAGATAGGGTGCCACTTGTACCCTCATTCACAGTGTTATTACTTAGCTAGCCACAGGAAATCTTTCTGGTACTTCTATCTCAGCTGTGGCTATCTACATTATACATAACAAACAAGGAATAATGGTGGGTTGTTTGGATGCCTGGGCTTCAGTTCCGGATCTGCCATGGGAGAAGTACAACACCTTTCCCATAACCTCCTCTTTCCAAAGTCTCTTCCAGCTTTAAAGATTTATAAAGCCAAAGCTTTATAAAGCTTTTTCCTAAGGAACAACAGTTTTTAATGTACTTGATTTTAAATTGGCTTCTTAAGGCAATAAATAGTTCTTCTATTATGGATATTCTACAAGCTAGGAAGCTGGGGAATGTGCCATCTTTAAATCAAATAAAAATACATTTCATATCAGGCAAATTTCTGAAAAGAGGAAAGAAAGAATAACAACAAAAAGCTCTACATGAGGGACTCTGGGGTGATGGAAATGTTTCTGGATCTGAATGCAAGTAATTGTGTGTGTTCAGTTTGGGAAAAGTCAACAAGCTGTACACTTTTGATATCTGCATCTGTGTGTATGCACGTGTGTGTATGTATTATACTTTTTAAAATGGGAGGAAGCAAATTGCAGAATCTAAACAATATATAAATTACATAAAAATATAACAGACAATATCTTGAGAAAAAAAACCTGACAATAAATCATAAAGGTGCGAATATGCTACATGTTTGTGGTAATGTTTTAAAATAAATTTTAAATCATTTGAAAAACAAAAGAAAGCTCTTGCCATCTCCAAGGAAGCTTTAAGACTTGGGCCAAGAGGAGGGAGGCGTGTTTCTTTTGGCTGATATAGTAAGATTTTTGAAAGGTCCTCCCTTGTATCGGTTCTTCTCCCTGTCACACTATCCAGAGTCAGATGTTTAGCCAATGAAGACCCATAAAAAAGACAGTTTATCAAGATATTTTGTAGAGTTAGTATAGGCGAAATCCACATTGCTCAAGAATTCAGGATTGGATAAGCAACCATTATGAGCACCCAAGAGAGAGAGGCTGCTGCTCAATCTGAGGTCGATTACCTGCTCTTATCAGTGATGCTAGTTCAGAAGAGCCTGGAGGTCAGGAAACAGCTAGTGGCCAGAGGCTGCAGGGAAGAGCACTGGATGCCTGCCTCCTAGCCTTAGTGACTCAACTGGCAGAGTGACCAGAGTCCTTCCTCTGTAAAATTATGACTAGACAATGGATAAGTCCTTTCACTTGAAAATTCAATCATTTTGTGTCCTAGTGACACTAAGAGGATAGATAATAATCTTAAGGAAACCCAAAAGAAGAATTAAACAACAAGCTCACCTGGGAAGAAGAGTTAAAGTGGTCTTCCAAAACATCACAAGGCAAGTGCCCCCGATGGGAGACACAAGGCAAATACATGAATATATAGTAGTCCCTCTTATCCACAGTTTCCTTTTCTGTTACCCATGGTCAACCATGATCTGAAAATGTTAAATGAAAAATTCCAGAAATAAACAATTCATAAGTTTTAAATTGCCCACCATTCGGAGTTGTGTAATGAAATTTCCCACTGTCCCGCTCCATCCCTTCCAGGACAAAAATCATCCCTTTGTATCATCCACCATGTATATGCTACCTGCCCAACAGTAACTTAGCAACTGTCCCAGTTATCAGACCCACAGTCCAGGTATTGCAGTGCACGTGTTCAAATAATCTTTATTTTACTTAATAATGGCCCCAAAGCCATTCACATAACTTTTATTACAGTATATTGTTATAATTGTTTTATTTTATTAGTTATTAGTTATTGTTACTCTCTTACCTCATCTAATTTATAAATCCAACTTTATCATAGATAGGTATGTATGTACAGGAAAAAAAACATAGTATATATAATGGTTGGTGCCATCTGTGGCTTCAGGCATCCACGGAGGGTCTTGGAACATATCCCCTGCAGGCAAGGAGGGACTGCTCTAACTGCATTCAAAGATAGCGCAAAACAGGACACTCCAGGTGCAGCAGCAGGAGCGAGCTAAATTTAGGGGGCAAGGGAAGCAGGCCAGCTTAGTGGATAGAATATGGTAAAACCACATAACAAAATTGCAGCCAAATAAAAGTAAACAAATGAAAAGCAGTTGCTGCTGCTGTATGTTTTGATCCCCTCGGTGCTGTGTGATGATTGGACTGACACAGTACGCAGGGTTTAAAACCTAAGAAGTGCAGATTTTATTCAGATTCACACTCTCCATGGGTACAAAGGGGAAAAAAAGAGAAGGAAAGCAACACATGCTACTTGTTAAAGAGTATCAAGGAATCAGACCACTCTGAGCTTCAGTTTTCTCATCTGTAAAATGAGGGCCAAAATAGTACTTTCCTGGAAGGGTGTTTATGACCTAACACTCAGACCTTGCACCCTAGTACTCAGTAGGGTGTCTGCTACTATTTATTCTTATAGCCCAGCGCCCAAGCTCCTAGAAAGTCGCTCTGATTCCCTGCAGCCACTCAAATTTAGGGATTAAATTCTTCCAGGACTGAGACTTCCCAGAGTCCTGAGTGGAGAGGCATTCTGTTTTCCAAGTGAGGCTTTCCCCACTTCCTCTTGGCATTTTGCACTTACCTTTATTATAGCACTTGTCTATTTACATTTAAATTTTTATGGGATGAGGCTGAGAGTGAGGTCATTTGTATGCAGAATACTGCAGCTTTTCTAATTAATCTTATTCTCTAAGGTCCCAGCTATAAGGGACCTTTAACTGAAATACATTTGATGTATAGTTTATGCCAAATTTAAGTTTAAAGTGTACAACATGTTGATTTGCGACATTAATAAGGTGATTTCCATTGCAACATTATCATGTCACAATGATTTCTTTTTTGAGGTGCGAATAATAAAAATCTAATATCTTAACAAGTTTGATGTCTATAATACACTATTGTTCTCTATGACCACTATACTGAGTGTTAGATCTCCAGGACTTATTTATCTACTGGTTGCAAGTTTGTACCCTTAACATCTCTCCTATTTTCCAGCACGCCTGCCATTTTACTCATGGTTTTTACAAATTCAGCTTTTTAAAATTCCACATATATGTGATAGCATATAGTATATGTCTAAGTCTGACTTATCTCATCATAATGTCCTCAGGTTCCATCCACGCTGTCACAAATGGGAGAGTTTCCTTCTTTCTCATGGTTGAATAATATTTCATCATCTATGTATACACACACATATACATATACATATTCACATCTTCTTTAGCCATTCATCTGTTGATGGGCACTTAGTTATTTTGATAAGGGATTATTAATAGAGGTAATTATTTAACACTTACGCTTTGATGTCTTATAGGCCTGACCCCAAGGAGCCACTGCATCTATTGCAGACTGAGGCTCCTAAAAGAAAACACAGGGAAGGGCAGGGTTCTAGAAGACAGAGCTGTAGCTGATTCCTCTTCCACCTTTAAAACACTAACTAGTGGTATTGTTTAAAAGCTTTACGGGAATAGAAAATGATGGGGAAACTGGGAAAAAAAACAACTGACCAAAGTCCCCAGTAGTCTGAATGTCTGAGTCCAAAAGGCTCTGAATCTTTCTTTGTATTTTTAATGGAAAGAGGAAGGTAAAGGAGAGGTTTGGTGCCTAGAAGGAGAGAGAAGAGGGGATTACCTATTGAAGTCTGGATCACTGGTATAGTTAGACTGGCCAGTGGGACTAGAAATATAAATTAGTAGAGTCTTTCCAGAGAACAATTTAATATGAAGAATCAAGAACTTTCAAAATATTTGTATCCTTGAGACCTTTAAAAAATTAAAATGGTTACATTTTGGTCCAGCTATGCAATGTCAGTGTAGAACCATTGAAAGCATTTATGATGTGTATAAAGAAATGGGAACTGTTTAGACAGACATCAAGTACAAAAAACCAAGATACTAAATAATGTTCACAGAACTATCGCTTATGTCAAGGAAAAACACGCACAGCCACAGCGATGGTCCGGGACCTAAGATGTTTGCCTCTGGGTGGCGGAACCGCGGCTGCTTTCCTGGGTCGAATTATTTACACTTTTCAGCATCTGCCGCGGTTCCCACAAGGAGGACGGGCTAACTCTGACTCAGGGGTGGCGGGCGGAGGCGGAAACCGACCCCTCCTCGCTTCTGCTTCCTTCCCAAAGCGGCGAACCGGGCCGATCCCCTCCAGACCCCTCTTTTTGAGTCCGGGAGGCGACGCCGGGCCCGGAGGCGCGCGGGGAGGACCCGGGAGGCCGAGGCGACCCGGGGCGGGCGCTGTCTGGCTCGGGCCGGTTTCTGCGCCTCCCCCCATCCCCGCCCACCCTGCCAATCCCCCCCATCCCCCACCCCCACCGCCCCGCGGGTGCGGAGGGGCCGGTTCCGACGCGCCCGTCCCCCGAGCCGCCGCGCCCGGGACTGCCCCGTGCGGCGCGGCGGGGCCCCGGGGAGGCCGCGTCGGGGACACCCCCCGCCCGTCCCCGCGCCTGCGGGGGACGCGGGGCCCGGGGCCCGCCCCGCGGGCGCGGCCTTCTCCGCGGCTCGCCCAGCCCCTTCGTCCCGGAGCCGGGCTCGGCCCGCGGCGTCGGCGTCGGCGTCGGTGAGGACGGCGGGACCGCCTGGCCCCGGGCGCTCGCTGGTCCTCAGCCTGGCCCCGCGCCTCTGCGCCTCTGTCGCTTCCTCCCACTCGCGCTGCCTTTCCCGGGTTCCGGCCGACTCACCGGAGGCCTTGAACCCGGCTTTCCCGTCCTCTGTAAATAGCCCCCACTTCTGGTCACCTCCTCCCACCACCCTCTCCCCTCTGCCAGCACCATGCCCAAAGCTAAACTACGTCTCACCTCTCACGGTCGCCCCTCCCCAAAGGAACGACGAGTCCATCACCCAGGACCAGCTACATAAGGCGCAGGATCCAGTGCAAAGTGCACATGCAGGGCCTCTTGCCCACATATGAGGAATTTCAAGAGCCTGAAACCAAGTCTGAGGCTTCTAAGCCCAGGCCCCGGGGGCCTAGCAGGTGGTATGCCCAGGAGCCAGCCTGGCCAGCACCCTCTCTCTCCTCGGGCCTATCATGCCCTCACCTCCACTCACCAGTGTTTGCCGAATGCATAAATGAACAAATGAACAATCGCTTGTTAATAATCTTATCTTCATTGAACAATCATAACCTTCATTGAGGTTAGCTATTAGAACCAGCGATCTTTTCTTGGTCAGCCAGCTCCTTTCGGTTCTCTGCAGCATTGACATGACACGGATGACTCTTTTCCTTATAAAACCTGCTTCTTTGATTTCTGTAACATTGCACCATTAAATTTTCCTCACGCTCTCTGATGCATTCCTTGACATCCTTCGGTTGCCCTTTCTACCACATCCGTGGGTGCTCCCAAAGGTTAGGTCCTCGTTTTCTTTTTAATTCCCCTGGAGAGACTGTCCTCCCCATTGCGGTCGCCGCCTCTGTGCATGCCTCTGTGCATATTATGCCCCAGACTTTATCTCCAGCCCAGATTCCCCTCCCAAGGCCTGGTCTTGCTTTCTTCTAACTCTTAGGTGTCCTGGCAACTCAAATGTAACAAGTTAAAATTTGAACGTATGCCAATTTCTTCCTGATTATGGGATGTGAGCAAAAGGTAAACCAAACCTGGGACTCTTCTAAGTGCAGGACCCAGTCCAACTACACAGGTGGTGCTGCCATGAAGCCACCCTTGCCAGCACCCTTTCCATGTATCGCCTCACACATAGGGAGGGGGGAGTAACTTCAATGTGGAGAAAACTGGCATATACCATTTTAATCAAATCTTAAAAATTAACACCAAAGTACTGAGATAAATTGATGTGTGCCATCTGATCAACACCCTGAGAACACCGCCATTTTTGTGATATTCCAGTCAAAGAAGCATAACCTGCATCTAATCATGAGGCAACATTGGACATACCCCGAATGAGGGACAGCCTACAAAATGGCCTGATGTATTTAAAAAGAAATCAAAGCCATGAAAATAAAGGAAAATTGAGGAACTTCTCTGGACTGAAGGAGATTTGAAAGACATGTCAATTGGGTGCAACTGTGTGATCTGTTGGATCCTTTTTCTATAAAGGATATTATTGAGGCAACAGGCATAAATGGAATAAGTCTCTGGGTAAAGCATATGGTAGTTACTTTGAACTATTCTTTCAGTATAACTTTATTCTAAATTTGAAATTATTTCAAAAGAAAAAAGAAAATTTACTAAATTTCCTTTCCTTTAGGCTTGTGTTAAGAGCAGCAACACCCTCCCAATAACCCAAGTTCAAAAACTTTGGGACTATCTTTGATTCTTCTCTCTTCCCTCCCACCTCTTCCTACCACTCAATAAGTCCTGCCAATTATTATTATTTTAAATACCTTTTAAATTAAACTTTTGCCTTTTTTTTTAAATGACACTTCTTACTTCACATAATCATTTTGAGGAGTGTCTATGAAAAGAATTTTTATAACATAAAGTACTGTGTAAGCATAAGATCCTATTACTCCATCTCAAGTCTGGATTACCACTGTTTATTAACTGGTCTTCCTGTCTTGGTTACTTCCTTCAGCAACCCATCCTGTATACGGTTACCAGAGTAATCTGCCTAAAAGCACACATTTATCCTTTCAGGGCCTTCTTCCCACGGTCCACAGTGGGGCTTATGCCATATCGCCCAGGAAGTCTGATGTTCAATGAGCTGAACCAAGGTGGTCTGCCTCATATCAAATAACCAGGACCTTTCTCCAATTCACAGAGAAAAGAACATCTCAGGGATTGAATTTCCTCAGCTTGTGAGGTTTTTCCCCCCCTATGCTTGTTTTTCCATAATAGTAAGAATCCCAGCTTTTATCTGCTAGCATTAGCAGATGACAAACTGAATGAACAAGCAGCAAATAAATAACTAAGATTTGGCAACAGCAGCTCACATTTACTTCAACAGCTTGATTTTCTCACAGGCACGTGTACTGGTAGTTGTGATTTTTATAACACGTGTTAATTGTATAGTCATAATCTTTCTTAAAAATTGTTTCTCTTTTTGGTGATAGAATGAAATATATCAAAATTTCATCATGAACAAGTTAAAGAAAACACTGCACTCCTGAATAAATACTGTGGCTTTTTATTCCGGGTTTTTCCAACCTTATCACTACTACTCCCCTTTGTGAATCCTTGACTTCAAAGTTGTCTAATCTCTCTTCGCTTTCACATTTTTTTTTTTTTGGCTTCGCATAAACCATTCTATTTCCCTGGAACTCTCTCCTGGCTCACGCCTGTACATATAAACTCCAACCAACCTTAAAAAAACAATTGACTCTCTACTTGGTGAAAACTTCTAAAATCATGACCTCTTCTTCCAACTCACTATGTTGACCATGGAAAGCATGTGGGAAAGAACAGAATGACATGCGGTAGTGTTTGTCAAACATCAAAAGGCATAAGAAATACCTGGGAATCTTTTTAAAATAGAGTATTTTTGTTTATTTGGTGAGAACATTTAAGTTCTACTCTCTTAGAGAATTTCAACTAAACAACACAGTGTTATTAACTACAGTCACCTTAATCGTCTTCAGATCTTATAGCTGAACATTTATACGCTTTTGCCAAACCTCTCTATTTCTCCCACCCTGCAGTCCCCTGCAACCACTTTTCTATTCTGTTTCTATAAGTTTGACTTTTTTTTTTTTTAGATTCTACATATACAAACCCCATGCAGTATTTGTCTGTCTTTCTTTGCCTTATTTCACTTAGTATAATGCCCTTGAGGTAGATCCATGTAGTTACAAATGCGAAGATTTCCTTCTTTCTCATGGCTGAATAATATTCCACGTATACATATAGCACATCTTTTTTATCCATTCATCTGGTGATGGACATTTTGTTTCTACATCTTTACTGTTGTAAATAATACCACAGTTAACATGGGAGTGCAGGTATTTCTTTGAGATCCTGTTTCCATTTTCTTTAGATAAATACCTAAAATTAGATTGCTTGTTCATATGGTAGTTTTATTTTTAATTTTTTTTAGGGAACTCCATACTGTTTCTCTTAGTGGCTGCACCAATTTACATTCCTAACAACAGTGTACAAGGGTTCATTTTTCTCCATATTCTCACCAAAACTTGTCTTTTGGATGGTAGCCATTTTAACAGGTTTCAGATAGTCTCACTGTGGTTTTTATTTGCATTTCCACTGTGTACCAGAAATTTCTTCTTTATTAAGGATTAATAATATTCTATTGTATATACTCCATTTTGTTTATCTATTCATCTGTCAATGAAAGCTTAGGTCGCATCTACCTTTTGGCTACTGTGAATTATGCTGATATGAACATAGGTGTACAAATAGCTCTCTGAGTCCCTGCTACCAATTCTTTTTGGGATATACCCAGAAGTGGAATTGCTGGATCATATGGTAATTCTATGTTTAATTTTTTTGGAAACCATTATACTGTTTTCCATAATAGCTGTTTTTGTTGTTGTTTTTAACATTCCCGCCAACAATACACAAAGGTTACAGTTCTCCACATCCTCGCCACTACTTGTTATTTTGTATTTTCAGTAATAGCCATCCTAATGCATGTAAAGTGTTTGGTAACTTTTTTAAACAAACATTTCTTCCTTAGTCTGTGGGTTCTTCATAAACTGACTGGATGAATATTTGCTTTATTGATTTGAATGGAATCAAAGACCTGAGCAGAATAAATATTTCCCTAAAGGTGTCAGTATAAATATTCAAACCTCCCCAAAGCCTCTCCCCAATAGTAGTAAAAAGTATGTTTTCACCAACATCAGTCTTGTCCAAATTTTCAAGACCTAAAATGGGCAGAAACAGTTCAGTGCTCTGCACTGGCATAAGAAGGAAAGGCGCGCCCTCTCGTGTCCCTTCTCTGCCAGTGTTAGTGAGTAAAGAAGCTGAGAACATGAACAGTTCCGATGTCTTCTGACATTCCAGTGACAACAAACTCCAGCCTCGGGCCTACTGCATAAAAGAAAATGCGGAAGCGTAGACCTAGTAAAACTGAGATCCTCTGAAGAATTCCCAATTTAGAAGGGGCGGGAGAATTAAAAAATGCAGAAATAACATTAGTAAAAGACTATATGCAAAATGGATAGGTTACTACGTGAATACTGAGGATTAAAATTTCAGGGGAGGTAAGTCAAAATTCACACTAAAATATAAACCTGGCTGGTTAAGAAAAACGTTGAACTGGCTGGGCCGCCTCCATGCAGACTCTACACAGGTCTAGCTGTCGGGTTTCCAGAGCTCCTTCTGAGGTTTAGACGAGCTCACATGTGCACTCCCCCTCATTTAGGGGGAGGCCCTGGAAACTCCTCCTGTGTGCCTTCCTTCCCTGTAGTCCTCACTGCTCCCTGTCTCTTGAGTTTCATCTCCCAATATTTTCTCCTTCCCTAAACTGGCTGTTGCCTGGGACATTGTCTGCAGAGCTTCCCCTGGCCTGGATGCTCACAAAGATTACTATATAGATCCTCTGGCTTTAGGGTTTTTGCAAGTCTAATCAGGGTGGGGACCAGTTACAAAAGACTCTGAAGCCCTCTTGCGATCTCTGTTTCAGGAGCAGCCTTCAGCTGGCCTCTTAGGGCCAGGAGTGGGTAGAGTTCTGTCCTTGGTCTGCATCCTTCTCGAAGGCTGAATGAAGACAGGATCAAGGCAGGACAGTAGATGTGAAAAACTTTCCAATTAGGGAGAAACTAGTTATTTTTTTAAATATATGTGTTAAGAAGGGTGTGGAAAGAGCAGTTCTTCAGCATCAAACACACCCAGCTTGCTGCTATGTCATGTAGTCTTGGCCACCTGTGGCACAAGACTTTATTTTTCTTTCTGCAGCTATGAATCAGGGATCACAATGCCCACCTGCCTACCTCATAAGGTTCTCTGAAGATTAAATATGCTAGGGTACACAAATTGTTTAGGAAGTATCAAGAGTAATAAATGCCCACTTTCTTTTCCTTCTTGTCCCAAACCTTCTTCTCCTGAAGTTCCTGTGAGTCTCATGGCTATGCCTGAGGCTTTGGGGTCAGTTGCACAATAACTCAGATTTTTAGGTCAACAAGAGCTGTATGGGAGCAGAAGAATGACTGCTTTGTTTGAGTGCTCATGTTGGGTGTGGGAGGAGGGATTTCCAAACCACCCTAATTACTTCCCAAGTCTTTTTCCAGTTGTCCAAGCCAGAAACCTGGGAGTCGTCCTTGGTTTCTGTTGCTCAAGCCCCACATCTATGTTTCTGAGTTCTATTACTTCTCCTTCAGATGTTTTAAATCCTCTGGGTCTCTCCATGCCCCTTTATTATTTTACTTTAAGTCACCATCATCTCTTCCCTGGAAAACCACAATGACTTCCTAACTGGCTTTTAGTACTGTTCGTCTTCTTAATTATACGGCAGCTAGAGACCTTTCTAAAGGCCAGGCTGAGCAAGTCACTGCCCTGTTTAAGATCGCTTTTTGGTTGCTTGACTGCCTTCAGGGTAAAGTCTTATCTCCCTAGTGGGCCTTCGTTCCTGTTGGGGCTCCTGCCCACTTTTCCAGCTTTCTCTCTCACCAATCCTGCCACAACCCCAACTCCTCTGTGTGCCAGCCATACTGGGTTCCACAGTGACTGAGGCCTTCCTTAGATGTAGGACTTTTAATGCTAAACTGGGCCACCCAGGATGGTTGTCACCATAGTTTTGCCTTGGCTCTCTGCACATCTTAGTCTCTCCCTCCAGAATGCTTCCTCTTCTCTGTCCCATCTCCTATTTACCACTCAGTGTTACTCATCCTTGGTTTCTACTGGGACATCACTTCTGATCTCTGTGCAGTGGTTGCTATGCCTCTTCTAGTTGTCACACATGCTCTCCTTGCAGCTATCACTGTATTGTAATGGCTGCTCTGTCTCCCTTGCCCTTATAAACTCATTAAAGGCATTAATTAATTTTTTTTCTTCTATCTATACTCCCAGAGCCTAGCAGAGAGTCTGGCATACTGTAGGTGTTCAATTAAGTTTTTTAAATTAATGAATAACAATTTATCAATTGTCTTCTAATTCATATTATTGTGGGGGATGTTACAGTCTGAATGCTGATGTCCCCTCAAATTCATATACTGAAGTATTAACCCTTAGAGTATTGGAGATGGAGCCTCTGAGGAAGCAATTAAGGTTAAATGAGTTCCTAAGGGTGGGGCTCTGAACTGATGGGATTAGTGTCCTTTTAAGAAGAGACACCAGGGGCCTTTGAGCCAAGCTTCTCTTGCTCAGGCCTACTTCTGCATCCAGAAGTGTACTATCACTTCAAATCAAGCTTTTCTTTTCTGCCATAAAAAAAGAAAAAAGAGAGACACCAGGGAGTGTTTGCCTGTGCATGCTCACTCGCCTTCTCTCCCCCCTCCTTCCCTCCCTCTTTTTCTGCACAGGCACAAAAAAGGCCATGTGAGCACATAGTGAAAAGGTAACCCAAGGAGAGAGTGCTCACCTGACACCAACCAGCCCTGCCAACACTTTGATCTTGGGCTTAGAGCCCCCCAGAACTGTGAGAAAATAAATTTCTGTTGTTTATGCCCCTTTGTGTGGTATTTGTACAGCAGCCTGAGCAGACTAACAGGGATGTTCGCAGTTTGTTTAACTATGCTATGTCCAATGATGGGTAGGGTAGGTAAGGGTCACACAAGGAGCCATCCTGAGTCCATTCCTTTTTGGTCACAATGATATTTCGCATGTGACACGTTCTTCCAGCCTTACAACAATCCTGAGTCTATCCCCCCTTTGCTTAAAATTGGATAAGCCACCAGAGGATGATGGAGTGACACTCTGAGGCTTCCAAGGCTAGGACAAAACAGGTGATTTAGATTCCAGATGGCTCTCTCTTGGGACATTCATCCTTAGAACGTAGCCTCTGTGCTATAAGAATTCTGGTCCACATGGAGAGCAGCAGAGGCCCCAGTCCTGAGCCCTGATGGAGTGACCAGTGGACAGCCCATACCAGCTGTCCAGCCTTGTCCCTATACCATCTTGGAAGTGCATCTTCCTGCCTTCTGTTGAGAAGACCCAGGGGATGCTGTGTGGATCAGAGATAGGCTCTTTCCCCGAGCCCTCCCAAATTGCAGATTTATGAGAACAATACATTGTTGTAAGAAACAAAGTCTTGGAGTAGTTTGTTTCCCAGGAAGAGATAAATCAAAGGCAGCTTAGGAGGCAGCCACTCATACTGGACGGCCCTTTTTTCTCTTGCCCCAGAAGATACCAGTTTATTCCAGAAAGGGCTGGGTACATACTCCAGACTGGCACTTTCAAACATTTGCCCACAACAGGACTGACTCTTGCAATAATTCCAGTGGTTCACCGGACAAAGGTGGAAAGAATCCTGGAGCTGCAGACCACCCCAGCTTTTACAGTTGCCCCTGGATCCTGGGGGTAGACTACGAGGGCTCAGGCTCCAGGAAGAAGAAATCCTGAATGGTAGCTATCTGCTTGCCCATGGGAAGAACATCAACGTCTCATCCAGATGTGTTTTCTTTTCTTTCTCAGAGCCCTGGGTGAGCTTCATCCTGGGTGGTGCAAACTAATCAATTGTAAGTTGGTCGTGTTTTGTCCTCCAATGATTATCTGGACATCCAAACCACTGTATCTTTGGCCACCCTGTCAGGCCATTATTTTAAACCATTCACACACACACACACACACGCACGCACTACAGTATGCAGTGTAAGAATATAAATGTTCATTATTACATGATTGACAAACATATTTGTTTTCCTACCATCCTGCTTTAATTAGGCATATAAGTATCCTAGAATAGTAACTTCTGGGACCTTGAAATGGTTACATGAGTAGGTCGTTTAATGCAGAGTGTATGACTAATATTTTTGCAGCTAAGTAACATTTTCTGTTTTCCAATAACCCTTTAAAGCCCAGCCATTGCTTGAATATCAATCCTAATTCCTCCTTTGGAAAGGTATACGTCTCCCCCACTGTGCTGGTTATTCCTCTCTGTTCCACTCACATCCTACCCCTTTGCACCCATTTGTGGTCACTTCTCAGCTCCATTACCTGCCCTGGAAATTGACCCTGGTAACTTGATCTTGGACTTCCAGCCTCCAGAACTGTGAAAAATAAATGTCTGCTGTTTATAAGCCCCCCCCCATCTATTATATATTTGTATATAGCAGCCCAAACGGATAAGATAGTGGTAATTTGTTATGGAAGGCCTAGCAGAATAAGTCAGTGTGGTAAGATAGCCCCGTCATTAAACTACTTAGCAGCCTTGAGAGCGGGCTGTCTGTGTCCTTCCGGGACCCTATCTCATACACCCAATATTACCAACGGTGCTGTCTCACATCCTTTTATCAACTCCGTGGTATCTATCATCATTGCATTTCTATCTAAGTTTGTAAATATGCCACCATTTATGTCATGAATATCTTTTGCTGAAATACTGTAGAATTTGCTTCCACATTAAGGTGCCTGAACTGATAGTTTCTAATAGAGGAGCCAAGTAACGTTTAATTCTCCAACGTGTAGGGCATCTCGTCACTTCTAGAGAGATCTTTTTACATTTTTAAATCAGCTTCAGCTCTGGAGCCTGGATGGGTAATGACTGAAGCCCAGAGTGTCTCTGAAGATGCTGCATGAGGACTTTCGTCGTTGCCTCGGTGGCTGGGAGCCCCGCTAACGGATGAGAAGGCCAGGCGAGACAAGCTGGAACTTGTAGAGGGGAGCTGGGTTCTGCCCTTAGGGATATCTAGGGAAGAAAAAGATATCATTAGAGTGAGAGTCATTAAAACATCAGAAGAAGCTATGTAATTAAACTTGTTTTAATGATGTAAAACAATTATATAAAATCATAGGACTAGGGGCGATTTATTGAGACTTCCCAATTTCACCACCCCTTATCCCCATGCAATCTTCACACTGAGCTACCAGTAATAACTCCATTAGTCTCCAGAGTGCTTTCATTGCCATGATTTCATTTGCACCTCGAGAAAATTCTGTGAGGTAGGTAGGGGAAGTATTAACATCTCTGTTTTATAAATAAATGAAACCAAGAACAGGGAGTTTAAGTGCCAGCCCAAGTTCACAGAACAAAAAGGTGTTACAGCTAGGCCCAAAGACTGGTGATCCTTAGACCAGGTGAGTACTTGTAGAGTTCCCATTATATATATATCCCTATTAATCTGTGCATGCACACACTCTCTCTAAAAAGGCAAATGTCACAGGTTGACGTTCCAACCAAAACTCACAGTGAGAAATGATTTCTCTTCGACATCTGGCCGTGAGCAGGAAAGGGAAGAGGAAAGAATGGAGGGAGCAAGAAAGAGAAATAACAGAAGCTGAGCTTACAGGGCACTTGTAAATTCACGCTTACCTTGGCCCTACTGTGTGCAGAAAGACATATGGAGGTCGAGCAGATACATAGATACTGTAACCCTCCCCAAACTATTACTCCATCTTACCCCATATTCAGCTGGCAAGTCCCAGCAGTCAGATCGCTTATTACATCCCTCTAATGCTCTGATGAACATTCTTGCAACACACAAAGTTTCTATTAATTTGGGGAAAATCCTACTTTAGACTTTTATTGAATCAGAAATTGCTTCAGCCAATGACTGCTCTCTCCTGTCCTCTTCTCCAGAGAATCAGGTCCCTCTTATTCCACAAAGAGGCATCACACTGACTGGTCTTACGTCACATGCTCTCTCTACTCCTTCTCTAAATCTAATCTGTCCTTCGAGGCCCAGTTTCTCCACCTGCTTGTCTTGACCCTCAGGGGTGTCTGCCTCAGCGGGATTCCTGAAACCATTATTACGGAGGTCTCCGATTTGGCACTGAACATATGTATGTTCTTGGGCATTAGTATTTGTTTCTGAATGTAATTATTTGTCTCCCAACGAGACTGCAAGCTCCCTGAGAGCAAAGCTGGAATCTTTTATCTCACTGAATCGATGGCGGCCTGCCTATCATAAGTAGACCTGTACATATTTGCTGATGATTCTTCTGGGAAAGAGCAGGCAAAACGCGGGTTAAACATAGCAAGTTGTTAGAATCCAAGAGGAAAGAGGGAAGAATTGGGAGTAAATAATCTTCCCTGGTTTTTGGTGCTGTGTTAAGGTCAGCGCAGAGTAAGCATTTTCAGTGTTGTTCTAAGATCAGCATCAGGTAAGACAACAAATAGCAGTGTTCCTTTGTGCTATTTTAGTAACAATAAAAGTAAAATAATACCTGCTTTTGAAGAAAAAGCCTACCTCTCTGTGATACAAGAATGGACTAGTCACATCTTACCTGTAACAGTTTCAAATTTAATCCTATTACTGTGCAAAGCTTATTTAGCACTGAATTTGAGGAACCCCTTTCTTCTAAGTCCCCTGAGGAAGTTCACAGGCCCAGGCAGGCCCCTTGGAAGCTGTCCTTTTCTGCTGTGGCAGGTCCCAGGGACCTCCTCCCCTCAAACTCACATATCCTCCTCTGGGTTACTATCACCACCTATCTAGACTGTTGTGTTTCTTTTCCTTTCAAAATGGACTCTGGGTAGAGGGCCTCCTTATGTCCACCCTTCCTTGCTGTCCCTGAAAGAAAGTTCACAGATCCTCTTCATTTTAAGACTTTAATGTCCATCATTACAAGAGAAAAATAAGATTAAAGGGGAAAACATGGGGAAGTTATATAAAAGGGTACAAATCTGATAGTCCTGGACCGTGGTCTGAGCATCTAATTATTTCATCTGATCTAGTTGAAATAACTGGAAACCTTTTTTATACCAGTGCTGGGTATGAGCCCCTGGTTATCAGCACAGAACCCCTAAAACCCTTGTAAATTCTGAAGTGATTCAATCAGTACTTAAAGAACTTCTTCAATCTTCCAATGGTTGTATTATAGTCCATTTGTAGATAAGCCATATTGGCAAATATTTGAGCTGTTCCTAATCTTTCGCTCTTACAAACAATGCTGATATAAATAATCTCTACATTCGTGCAGGGCTATCTGCTGTAGTCTGTTTTCTGATGAGCAAACAGTGCCGGCAGCCATGCAGTCTACCAGTAATGCTAGAGCAAAGAGTATGCCTTCCTTCAACCTGTTCCTATGAAGAGGAATGAAATCAGGTAATTTCAATATACTTCTCTTATCAGTTGAACTTACTGTTCTTTTTCTAGAGACATTTCCCCAATAATATCTCTGCATGTTGTTATCCTGTCTTTAAATCGAAGGACACAAGAGAAATGTAAGGCCATGCTTTACATATTAGAATTCTCCAGGGTTCTGTTCTTGGCCCACTTTCAGGGCAATCAGTGCCTAAATCTTTAATTGCTGGCCTTCTCTCTCTGGTCCCACTCTCCCTCCTGAGTTCTTGGATCATATATTCAGCTCTCTTCTGAAGCTGTACACTTGCAGTCCCACAGGAATCTCACTCACACTTAGCACATCCTACTGTGTTCGCAGTCTCAGTAGTGGTGGCAGGAACAGTAATACAAGTGCCAACCCGGGTACCTAGGAGTTACTCCTTGCTCAACAGGACGCTTTCCCCCTCTAGCTTGTAAGCAGCTGAAGGGCAGGGACTGTATCTTGTTACAGTGGTACCCCTAATGCCTAGTCCAGTGCCTGTAAAATATTTGTTAGATGAACGAATAAACATACACATGATTCCTCCTTTCTTCTGTTTCAGAGCAATGGCTGAAACCAACATGCAGGTGGACTTGTTAACAGGGATAGAAAATTCCAATCTTCAGGTTGGATACCATTTTACTGAGCACAAAAAAGTAAGTAAGAATGATGAGAGGCTACTGAGGTTGAGTGACCAGAAGAGTGGGGCCCCACGGGAGGGTCAGGCCCAAGAAAGACTATCAATAAGGTCGTAAGTTGGACTTGCCCGCTTGTATATATACCTGTGTCTGTCAGTGACCAATTGATTTTTTGTGTGTGTTGTTTTTCATTCATGTTATTTGCAGAAATTAGCAAATGATCATTGATACAAATAACACCATTGGATACACCTATGAATCACTTAAGAGAATGGATTAGGCAAAAAAGTATGTGGATATAGAAAATGGATATAGTATCAACAACGATAGCCCTTGTGTGTGCCAATCATTCTTCTAGAAACACCTCTACAATCATCAATAAAAATTGCAAATATCTGAATGTCAGGCACAGTGCTAAGAGTCACACATTTATTATTTCACCTAAACTTTCCAAGCCTGTGAGGTGGTAAAGAAAGGTAAAGAAGGTGACAATCTTTATTTTGTGGAAGACCCCATACACCTTCCCCTTTAAAAAAAAAAAATCTACCCTCAACACTTTAATAAGACTCCCAGTTCAGGGGTGATAGGATAATAGTGTATATAAATATAGATTATTGTACTAAAATATCATAAAATCAAAAGTTTTTGTTTTAATCCTATAAACACAATTTGAACTCACCCCTGCAAACTGCCTATAGGCTGGGGCTGAGCAATAAGTAAGGCTAGCGGTTTGGAGTGTAGAAAAGATGGCAAGGGAGGGCCTGCCTAGAGGGGTTTCCTCCTGGGAGGAGAGTTTAAGGTGGGTGACAACTACCCATCCTGGCTTCAGGTGAGTAAATGCTTAACCCCAGGATGGAGCTGCTTCATGGACTTTTCTGTCTGGGAATTCTGTGAGGAGGACCCCTGCTGTGCCCCTGTCTGCCTAGGAGCCCACAAGGATGCTCAGACCTGTCTGATCACCCTCCCAGGGGGCCCCTCCTTAGTTCAACACCCCTGAGAGGGTGCTCCCTTTTTCTCTTAGCGCACTCTGATTCTGTGAGACACAGAGGTGAGGTGTTAGAGAGAAATAATCAACACGGTTTTAAAAAAGCCACAGGCCTTTTTCTTGGTTTATCTTTTAAGTAATCTTGGGGGGAAACTGTCAGCCCCAGAGGAAGGCAAAGAAACTCTAGCCAATTTTGAAATTTAAATCCAGAACTGTGTGATGGCACCATTCAGCCTCCCAAGTGGGTAAAGTCAGGTAGGGATGTGTTGTAAAATGTTCACAGGCCATCAAGTTCAAATGGTTGTTAGCAATGATTGTGAAGCCATATTTCAAAACATCCATGTTTTAGGAAATTTGTTTTCACTGTAGTTGTTATACATTACTAAATGTTACACACACATATATACTACATACATATACACATATATATTTTAAACTCCAGGGGTAATAGTGATTAAAACACGTCATAATATGTATATAAATAGTACTATTACCTAACTTGTAAACACAGTTCTTGTCTTCTGCTAGACCCTGAGGAGAAGCCTATTTGTGTCACATATTTTATGTTTTACTCTTAAATAAAAACAAGTAGCCATTTGGACCCAGTCTAAATAGTCAGTGAGAGAAAAGCAGGTAGAATCGCTTCTGTTAGAAATGTCAGGGTAATTTATTATGTGAAACATGATAAAACAAGAGGCAGCAAGACAAAACAAGTTAGCTACGCTCTTTTAGAGACAAGAGAGATGCAAAGACTCTAAGTGGGGTCCTCCCTGAGAGTTCGTTTTGCCCCCAGGATCCTTAGCAATTAGGCCTTTCTTCTCTGAGGCATCAAAAATTAAGAGCCAAGATTGCAGTTAGTAAGCAATGGCATGCACACGGCACAGGCTCATGGCACCGAGTTTGGCACACACTCACTGTTCAATCTAGAAGTGTGGACTGAAAAACCCAACATTGAGGAGGAATAAATGCGTGAGCATGTGTACAGACACAAGACGGTACAGAGGCCGTGCAGGAAAAGAACACATGTAGCTTACATTTCATACAGCTATGGATGCCACACAGTGGAAACTCTGAGGCAAAGGCAAGACGAAGGGGGAAGATAGAGAAAACTGGGGGTAGCAAAAGCAACAGTAGGAAAGAGAAGCTTATTTCACAGGCTGGAGCCTCCTGGCTGCCTGGCTGCCCCCTTATCAGCCTCTCCACAGCTGCTTGCCATCAGCACCGCCTCATCTTTCCTTGTGATCCCAGACTGTGACTTGGTGTGATTTTGGCTGTGGCTACTGCTGTCATTACCCTACTCTTTACTGAACACTTGGTTGAGCTAGGCACTGTGCTAAATGCTTCACATCCACCTCCTAACCTGTGAGTTCAGTGTTATTACTAACTCCATTTTACAGACGAGAAACAGAGCCTCTGAGATGTTAATAACTTGGCCAAACAGTGAGCTACTAAAACTGTGGTGTCAGGCAACGAACCCAGGCTGTTTAAGACCCAAATCTGTGCTCTTTTGGTCGGCAAGGAGAAAGTCAGATGGTATTTAATAGGGGAGAACACAAACATGTATTGCGCCTAATACATACCTGGCGTTTAGTCCTGACAACAATCCTGCAAGGGAGGTATCATGATTCCCATTTTACAGATGAAGAAATGGAGGCTCAGAGAGATTAAGTAACTTATCCAAAGCCTCACCGTTTAGTAAAAAAAAAAAAAAAACAACAAACAAACCCAGGCTTCTCTGACTGTAAAGCCCATATTCTTTCTTATTTCTTCCCAAAGAATTCTTAGGAATTTCATTGATTGAACTAAATAATTAAAAATCTCTCCTATAGATATTTTCAGTTCTGCGCATCCAAACCAAACAAACATGATAAAACAAACACCTGGGGAGCTCATCAGAACTGAAAGAAATCTATCGAATATTGCCTGCAAGGAGACTACTGCATAAACTTTGTTTTGTAAATTCTTCTAATTAATTATATTTTCTGAAGTGGAAGGAAGAAATGAGAGACAGAAACCAGTTTTTATTGGTTTATAATTAGGATTCATAAATACAATGGATTCTTTTGGTTATTCTGTGTAAAGTCACTTTAGTCATAGCTGTGTCCCTCAGGTATCAGGAGAGAGGGGAGTGGATACAGTAGGAAGCTGTGGGCTCTGTCGATTCGGACTGTTGCCTGGAATGTTGCCTGAAAGATGTTGGAATTCAAACTCTCATTTTATACATAGGAAAATGAAAACTCAAAGAAGTTGAATGACTGCTAAGTTAATGGTAGTGCTGAGGCTAGACACCTGGGTCATCTGATTCTGAAACCATCATTCTTTCCATGCCAGGAACCAGGAATTACTTTAGAGTGTCTTCCTTTTCCCTCCTGTTTGACCCGGAGAGAAAAATTAAGGGTAAAAGGTTAAAGAAGCATTTAAAATAATCAGGACACTAAGAATCAAGTGATCTAGGAAAGAGGTGGAGAAGGTAACTGCAGAGACTGGAATCAGCAGGGCCCAGGAAAAGATAAGGTCTTATCTAAAGCTATTAGAGTAAGCAGGTAATTAAAGCCTTTTGTTACTTGTATTATTACAGTGAAAGTCCTGAAACAGCAAGCTTTTTGAAATCTGTACCCAAATCAGAACCTAGATAGCAAGGACTTCCAACCTCCAAGCCAAAGTTCAGTGTGGGACAAAAGGTATTTGTTTTTATACATAACTTGGTACAAAAAAAGAAAAAAAGAACGTGAGACAAGATGTCAGTTGAGGTCTTCTGAGTCCAGTTCCAGAGCTTGGGAAATCCGAAGCCCACACTCCCTGGATTTTTGTGAATTGACCCTGGAGGCTTTTATTTTCTTGGCCTACTAGACGTCAGAGATCTTGTTTCCATGTGTAAATTGGGCAGGATTTACTGTAGAGATGGAAGGCAGGGTTTCCTTCCCAACAATAGCAAATAATACATCTGCTGGGATGGCTGTGTTACTGTCTCTCACATTCCTGGCCTCCCTCACTCATCTCAGCTTCTCTCCACCTGGCTGGCTTCTCTCTCCTCTTTCCTTCCTGTACCCCCTCTGCACCTCCTCCCCTTCTCTAGCAGGAGCAGAAACAACAAACTTTCTCTAATCCCCAGCAGAGCAGGTTTCCCCTCCTCTTAGGTGGAGGTGCCCCTTAGCATCCAAGCCCTCAAGGTGTCATCTCTCTCTAAAAGCTCATCAACGGCTTTCCACAAAGGAGACAGCTCCCTCCTCACCCTTCCCAAAGAGGAATTGTGGGGCCAGCTGTCAAGACTTTTTTAAAAAGGTTGTTTATTTTTTTTATATCTTTACACAAGATGGGAAGACCTCTGGAGTTTAATTAAAATGGTACCTGGCTGTACTCTGGTGTTTTTTATTTTTAACTTGCTTTGTTCTGTATGGAATTTTATTATAACTAATAATATGGGCATTTCTTGATATTTATATAATTTTCATAAACAATATTCAAAATTGTAAAGCATTAGTGATCAGATTGAGGCTTTATTCCCATCTTCCATCAACGAGTCATACCAAAAGGTGGTTAAATGGAGCAGCTGTAACGAGGTAGCAGCACTAAAATTGAAAACCTAAGAGGAAATCATGTACTCATCAGGGGTGGGATCCGAAAACTCAAACCTATTCAATAATAGAAAACATCCAGGCTCACAGCAATATATGTGGATTTGAAACTGTTTCCCTAAGAATGTTTCTCTTTTTAGAGAGAACTCTCATATTTGAAGGCTCTAAGTCATGACAGACAAAGAGTGAGGATGTTCTCAGTGGCCTAATAGCCATAGCCATAGAGAGAGCCTAAGGAATACTCTTTCTACTTTTATACTTTTATGCCTGCTCTCTTGTTTCTCTAGTTCCTCCTGAAATCTTCCTCAATAAACCTGCCCAAATGATGCGAGAACTTCCTATCAAATGAATATGTATTTTTCCCATTGCAATCGCACCTCGCTGTGTCTAGCAAACTCTACAACTTCAGTTGTCAGAGTTCTATTTATTCACTACTCTCCTCATGCCTCCTAATTGAGTTTTCTCAAAATCCATTTCCTCTTCTGTCTAGCGTTTTCTTCATTTTTTTCAATCATCTTGCATCACTTAGGAGGTTGCTTATTTCCTAGGAGGTATGTGGGGCCTACACTGAGGGTAAACTGCCGCTTCATGGAGAGGGGGCCTTTAGCCACATGCACCCTGTGGCCCTAACAGCCAGTTAGTTATAGGCATTGTCACCAAGTCAAAGGTCATCACGTACTTTTGGAGAGTTTAGTTATGCCTTATGCTCCTTAGCAAAACTACTAAGCATAAATAGTGCTTATAATTAGTATATTTACATAAACAATACAAGTAAATCAATATAATCACATACTTCATTTATTCATAGCTTAACTGTTCTCTATCATTGTTTAAGTTGCCCTGGTTTCCCTTTCAGCTTTAATTAGTACTTTTTAAGTTTTAATTTATAACAAATATTTTAACTTAAGCAAGCCCTGCTTGTATGTTGACAGATGCTTAATGTCAAAAGCCCATGGTAAAGACTTCTGTTTTGCCTTTGATTTTGTTGTTGTTGTTTTCTTTTTTAAGCTGGAGATATGTTTGACTGTGCTGATAATTTGTAAGCATACATCACCATCAACTTTTATTGTTCTTCAATTCCCTCTTCTCCTGCTGCCCCCCGATTTCTCTTCTACTCCTGGTCTAGGAGGAGCCAGGAAACCAGGCAGAAGCATGCCTGAATGGCCTCTGTGATAAGTTCCATAGTTATTTTTCTCAATTAATGGTTTTCACTGACAATTTTACTGCTCTGCTTTAAGCTTCCCCATTCCCTTGGGCATTTGTACATCTGTCTATGATAAGCCTCATTCGGTCCAACAAAATCGGCCCCTCAGAATACAAACTGCCTTATTTTAAAAACTCATCTCTCTCTCTCTATTTTAAAAAATATAACACTTGAAAATACATTCGAATGGAAAGAAATAGGCCTTTAAAGCAGAGCAATAAAAGTGATTTATTCATGAGTACATACTTATTCTTCTCCCAATTGACATCCATTTTATATTAATTTTCCTTGAGTATGTATCCTCAGCTTTTTTCTAAGTCTTTATTACAAATATGAACTTTTTATTCCACCCTTATTCCCTGCTACTTGGCTCCAAAGACTCTCATATGTGCTGAAAGGGATCCACTAGGGGTATAGAACCACAATCTGGAAAACTCTGCTATGAAATGATGGTGCTCCCAAGTTACAATCACTGACTTTATTAGGTATTCAATTCGCTGCTTTTCATTAGGGAAAGAAAAGTTCTTAATTCACTTTTTCTGAAGTTCCTTGAAATGAATGCACTTTTATAATCATGCTCCACTGGCAGCAGGAAAGCAATGGAAAGCATACTTTTTTCTTAGGTCAGTAGAACCTTTGCTCTATAGATAAGTAATTTCTGTAGAGAAATGTCTATAGCCCCTCTCTCCCTACCCTAAAGGACTCGTAACAGAAGAAAGAACCAAATGACAATAATGTTCCCTTTATATTGTATAATCTTCAAAGCAGATTCATATTCATCAGTTCATCTAGGCTTTTTTTTTTTTAACAGATGATAAAACAGAGAGATTAAATAAAGGGCATCTTCAAAATCATACAGCTTGTCAGTCAGTAACAGAGACCAGGATTTAAACCACCACTTAAAGATTCTGATTAAAAATACACATTCAGTTTTGCACTAGGGTTAGAGACTCAGCGATTTTCATTAATGTTATGGTGGGTCATCTTCTGTAAGCAATACTCACCAGTGACTGTGCTTTTCTTAGCTTAGATCTGTTCTGCAATTTATTTTTCTTATCATGTGACTGTCGGCTGGCATCTGGGGTCATTTCATGTCTTTTCCTTCTTCTATAAATTGGAAAACATTGAAAAAATTACAAATAATCATTTTAAACCTTTGTCTATTTGATTTTGTTGTTCCTGTGATTTAAAAGATTGTCTTCACTCAACTGGAAACAAGCCAAATGTCTATCAATGGAGAACTGGTTGAATAAACTATGGCACATCAACACACAAAGTATTATAAGCTATAAAAGGGAAGGCAGAACATGTCTATATATGACTATGGAGTGATCTCCAAGATATATTGTTACAAGAGAAAAAGAAAAGTGGATAAAGCAGTATGTGTCATATGCTACTATTTATTTCAAAAAAAGTGTGTGTGTGTGTATGCGTGTATTTGCTTTTTTTTTTTCAGGTGGAAGGACTATACTATAAAATTTTGAAAAATGATTACCTATATGTAAAATTTCCATGTGATCCAATCAGGTACAGGAAACAGTATGGAGGGATAGGAACGGACTTCTCCAAATATACTTTGTTTTGCATATTTGACTTTGGGACTATCTCAGTTTTTCTCAAAATTATAAAATAAAACAAAGGAATAAAATCCCTAAAGTCTAAAAAGAAAATGAAACAAATGACCTTGTCTATCGAGTTGGTGGCATTAGCACACACAGAATTAATTAATGGGACTTTAACGTGGTAATTTGTCTGAATAGTTTTAACAGAATATATCCTAAGAGTAAAACCACGGGCAAAGGAATCTTAAACTGTTTTCAGTAATCCTATTGTTTGTTTAGTATTAGTATTTGTTTTCTAAAAAACCCCGAAAAACCTATATCACAGGATAAAGTAGGGGTCAGCAAAACATAGCCCAGAGGCTCACTGCAGCCTGATGCCTGTCTTTGTAAATAAAGTTTCATTGGAACATAGTCATGCTTATTTTCTGCATATTGTCTATGGCTATCTTCAGGCTGCAGTGGCAGAGCTGAGCAGTTGTAATGGAGCCATGTCCTACAAAGCCTAACATATTTGCTGTCTGGCCCTTTCCAGAAAAAAACTTGCCTAAAATAATGGATCTAGGCAATGATCGTCAATGGCCACTAACATCACAAAAACAGAAATATGGTGGGAGTACATGATCATAATACACTCCAGCCTCTAGATCTCATCACCAGTAAGGGTAAGTGCAGGAGGCAGCGGAACGTGCTAGGCTGCATTCTGGGAGTACCAGCAGCAAAATTCAGACGGTGAGAAGCTCTACAGGATAAATAACCTGATTTCTATCACAAAAAAAAAAAAATTGCAAGAGAAAGAAAGGAAGGAAGAAAGGGAGGAAAGAGAGAAAAACTATGGATAAAAAAAAGAGACATAAGTGACACATGGACCAAATGTATTAAGTAGGCCTTATTTGGAACCTGATTAAACAAACCAACTGTTTAAAAATATCAGCCACTTATGAGACATTCAAGGAAACTTAAAGACTGACTCGATATGTGATTGATTATACTAAGGATGTGATGTAGTACCAAGTTATAATTTTTTAGGCAGAATCTATCTTTTAAGGATATGCATTGAAATATGTAAGAATGAAATAACACGAGATTTGGATTTGTCTCAGAGGTAACCTGGGGAAAGCAAAGAGGGTGAGGGGTAAATGAAACCAGAACCTGTTAATTGATGATGGTGACAAGGGGTTCTAGTCTCTCTAGTTTTGTATATATTTGAATTTCCATTATAAAAAGTTTTATTTTAAAAAATCAGCTTTGCCTTAATATTTCTTGTTGCTTAACTTTCAAAAATTTCCCTCAACTTTTAAGAAATTTCAAACATACAGAATAGTTGAAAAAATAGTATAGTGATTACCTATATATTCTCTAACTAGAGTCAACAATTGATAACTTCTTGCTATTTTTGCTTTATCTCTTATATACATAGATACACACGTACACATACACAGCATTTATATATGCCACACCATAAGAAAGTAAATTGTAGATATTTCACCCCTAAATACTTCAACACTCATCTCCCAGAATAAAGATGTTTATCAACCTAACCACACTAGTATCATTGTACCTTAGGAAATGAATAGTATTTTTTTAAATTATTTAATACCCAGTCCATATCAAACTTCTTCAATTATCCTAAGAATGCTTATTATAACTTTCTCTTCTGAACCAAATTCCATCCAGATTCAATCTACATTTGCTTATTATATCTCTTATGTTCTAGAACATTTTCCCTACTGCTTTTTTCTTTTTGTTCCCATGACACTGACTCTTTGAAGAGTCCAAACATCTGGTCTATTTTGGTGAATGTAGCACATGCACTTGAAAAACAAATGTGTTTGTGGAATTTTCTATTCTTTAGATCTATCAGATTTTGCCTTATATACTTTGAGGCTTGGTAATTGGGTACATACGCATTTGTAACAGTTCTGTCTGTTTAGTTGATCCCTGTCTCATCCTAAAATGCCCCTCTTTATCTTTGGTAATATTCTTTGTCTCGATGTCTATTTTATCTGATATTAATGGTCATTCTAGCCTTCTTACGCTTACTCTTTGGATGGTACATCTTTTTTCATCACTTTAGCTTTAAACCTATCTGGGTCATTATATTTAAGGTGTGTCTCTTGTAAAAAGCATATAGTCGGCTCTTGCCTTTTTCCCCATTCTGATAATCTCTGCTTTTTAACTGGGGTGTTCAGTGCGTTGTTTAATGTTGTTATTGCCTTTACTAAATAGTATTTAAGTCTCACAAAAAACTCAGGAGATTGAATTTATTTTATGTTCATGTACCATTCATATGTCTGAGCATCTAAGTTTACTTCTCTCTCATTTATCAACCAGACTAAGGGCCACATTCAAACTCTTAAAGACAATCCCCAGATATACATAATAAATACATAGTCAATATATTCGCAGTGATTCAAAAGTCAAGAGTTCAAAAGGATATACAGTGAAAACTTTCCTATCCGACTTTGTCTCCAACTTATGTATCTCTTCTTCAAAGGCAAATGACAGTATCAGTTTCTTGAATGTATTCCAGAGACATTTTATGTATAGACAAATTTATACATTTTCTTTCACCTCCATCCATTTTTAACGTAAATGATAGTATTTATTTTAAACTGTTTTATACCTCATTTTCACCCCCAGTACTTTACAAATTATCAGCAAACTAATTGGACTATTTCTTTTTTTTTAACACCTACAGCACCTGGTATTCCTAGGTGGTCTCCCATCCAAATACTAACCAGGCCCGACCCTGCTTAGCTTCCAAGATCAGACAAGATCGGGCACGTTCAGCATGGCATGGCTGTAGACTGGACTTTTTCTGATATAATTTGATGAATTTTATGTTCATGAATCAATGGCTACACTTTTTTCAAAATCAAGCATTTAATGAGTATTTTAATGCTAGCCACTGGCAATGTAAAGATGAGTCAGCCAGGCATGGTCTGTGCCCTCAAAGAGCTCAACTTTTGCTTCAGGGGGGTTACCATTCTCACCTCATCTCACCTCCAATGGGACTGCAACGGCCCTAGGAACACACATAATCTCAATATCCCCAAGTCATCAAGCCTTCTGGGATTCCACTTTCTCTTATTAGCCAAATGATATAATTTTAGGAACCATTCTACAAAAGTGCTTACTTGCTATGTGGCTCGATCTATTATAAGCATGTCACATATATCAGTCCTCACAGTGACTCTATGACTTAGGAATTACGATTACTGCCATTTTACAGATGTGGAAACTGAGATACAGAGAGGTTAAGAGCCTCCCCAGGGTCATACAGCTAGAAGTGTGGGAGCCTGGATTTGAACACAAGCAGTATGGTTCCTTTTCAGTCCTTCCTCATACAGAGATCTTCCTCATTCATGTTTACAGTTGCCTAGTACTGCATTATGTGAATGGACCATACTCAGTTAATGCAACAAACACTTTCCTACATATGAGCAGTTATTTCCAATATTTTAAAATCATAAACAATGCAGCAATAAATATCCCTGTGCAGATGTACTTTTGGTATTTTCAACATTGATTCCTAGAAATGGGATTGCTGGGTCAAAATGTAAATACATATGATTTTTTTCTCAGTATTGACAAATTTCTCTCCATAAAGTTTGTGCCAATGGATATTCCTACCAGCAATGTAGGAATGTTTGCCCACAGCCTCACCAACAGAACATAGTGTCAAACTTTAAAGTTTTTGCCAATAAGATAGTTGAAAAATTATATCTCTTGTAACTTTGTGTAAATGGTAACAACCACCACAACAACAAAAAAACAAACAAAAAAACCAGGAACTAATGAGATGTGTTAGTGGGAATGAGGTGGAAAAAATGACAAGGTGGGGGTAGAGTGGGAAAGAGGGGGTGGTACTTCTCTAGGTAAACCTTTCATACACTTTTGTATCCTTTCATAAGTTTTAACTTTAGAACCATGTAACATACCCACACTGAAGGAGATGTTTGAAAAAAAAAACATGTAAATTTTGAATTCCAGTTAGTAGATTTGTTTTAATAATGGTATGGCATATTACTTTCAGAATTTGTCAGTAAATTTACACTCTGTATGTATGTGTGTTTATACACATTATATAATACATAATACAACTTTTATACAAAATTATATATGTATATACAGTTGACCCTTGAATAACAGGGGTTTGAACTGTGCAGGTCTACCTCTATATAGATTATTTTCAATGAATCCATGGATTCAACTAACTGTGGATCAAAAACAGTTATTTTCTAATTCCCAACCATGGATTCCTAACCACAAAAGAAAAACACTTTTTGATCTGCAGTTGGTCCAACCCACAGATGTGAAGAGTAGACTGTAGTTAAGTTTTGGGGGAGTCAAAAGTTATGTGTGCATTTTTGACTATGAAGGGACTGGCACCCTTATCGCCTGTGTTTTTCAAGGGCCAACTGTATAATATATATAATATATATATATGATATATAATCTATGTGTGGTAAACAATAAATACATGCGAGAGCTAGGTTTCTTATTGTCAGAGAAGGGAGGTGTAAGAATGGAAAAGGAAAAGACTAGAATGAACCTTGTAGTGCCTGACTGGACTCTAAGATATTAAAATATTAAAAAAAAAACTGTAATGTTTAGTCATTACAACTACAAATGCAAACAAATCCTAACAAACAGGGCAAATTTGCCAATAATGGTTTCTTTGCTTTTCAATTGCTTTTTGCATCTATGTATAAAAAAGTATTTGTTTTTCACACTAAGTTCTATTTTCATTTTTTCATGTGTTGAAGAACCAACAAACTGTTTCTAAAAACAAAGAAGTGTAGAAGGGCATGGAGCTTCTCACCCTTGCCAGATTGGTTCAAAGGGGTCACAGTTGTCCAGGTAATTGAAGCGAATGATATCAGTTGGATGTTTGTCAGAGGACCGCCAGGGTGGGAGTTCTTTCTCCCCTGTGTGATTCTTCTTTCTTAAAGAGGAAGAGGATCGGAAAGCTGATGAAGGAGACTGTTTTCCCTCTGGAGAACTGCCTGAAACTGGTTGAACATCAGCAATCACAAGCCCATCTTTGGGAGGTGTCTGGAAGAAGAAAATTAATGATCTTTCTTCTTAACACACTGTAATAATAACAACAAAACAAAGAAAATCATCACCATCATCATCACCATGATGGCAATGATAATGGTGACGACTACAGTAGCCACCAACCCAGGAGTACTTGCTAGTGCCAGGCATTGTTTCAGGAAGGTTTCATGCATTATTTTATTTAACCTTTATGATAACGCTAAGAAGTAATCATTACTACTCAGTTTATGAGAGGAAACTGAAGAAAGGATAAACCAATAATTGGCCCACTACTAAAGAAATAGTAAGACACAGGGTAAGAATTTGAATCCAGGACTGACTTGTTTCAAGTCCACGCACTGAACCTCTCTACTGCATCATTGTAAAGTTTTTCCACAATTGCATTTAATTTATACATAAAAACGTATACATTCAAAAAGTAAAAAGTACTCCAGCCCTAATTACCTATAACCCATAGACACAATTTCAAGTTACATAGGGGTAGATTATAGATTTATCAATTATTGAAACTTCATCTGTCCTCCCCCAAATACTTTTGCTTTACTTCTCCATATTAAAAGCCTATTTTTTAGATGTGAAATTCATGAGGTTTTTATGTGGTTGTAGCTTAAGGGAAATGGTATTGGAATGTTGAGAAGCCATTAAAGGCTTAATTTTTGTTCTTAAGAAGATTAGGGAAGCTCTGCTTGGTGAATTGGTTTGCTTGAATTGCCTGTGAAAATTAAGACATTCCCCAGGCCCTCCAAGCAGAATCAGTTTCTTATCCTTGCTTCAATTGCTCTTTGTATATATTTCTATTACAGGATAGCACTTAATATTCCTCATTGTAACTATTCGTTTGTCCATGCCCTAGGCCACTAGACTAGGCTCTAATGGTTAGGATCATTATACTCTTAGCACCCAGCACATAACAGTTTTTAAAAAATTTTTACTTATCTCATGAATGATTGTAAGCTGGTAGATTAAGAAGACATTTTATATTTATATAACTGATAGCTTACTATTTATTGGTTTAGTATTCAATATTTTGTGCAGGTCTCATTTCAAATGGACATTTATTTCTCTGAGCTTATACTACATGAAGTCTGCTTTTGCTGAAGGAGGTCTAGTTTAATACCACTGGGAATGAATAATATACGATAATTAAAATTAATTACAGAGGGAAATTCAGGCACAAATGCTAGTAATTGTATATAAACATCTTTAATTCTGAAAATTATGAAATGGTTGACACTTTAACAAAACAGGTAATGAAAACTGTGATGATTTTTCTGTATTTTGTAAACAACAATTTTGTTCACCTAAAGTCATTTTTGAGAATTTAAAAAATTATGAATGAATGCTGATTTTTTGTTAAATGCTTAAACAAGCATTTATTATATACTGAAATCATCACACATATTTTCTCTTTTATTTTGTGAATTACATCAATTGAGTTTTGAATATTATTCCAACCTTATTCTCCTTGAATACATTCTACTTGTACATCATGTGTTCTTTTTTTATATGTAGTACTGAATTTAATTTGCTAATATTTTTTAAAGGATTTTTATGTCTGTGTTCATGAGGAACATTGGTCTGTAGTTTTGCTTTGTTTTCTTATAAAATCTTTTTTTTTTTTTTAGGTGTTGCAACCCTTGGATGACCTCAAAGATTGCAAAGACTTTGTCAGTTTACAATCCCTTATTTTTTAGGCCCACAACACCTGGTTTTCCTAGGTGGTCTCCCATCCAAGTACTAGCTAGGCCTGACCCTGCTTAGCTTCCAAGATCAGATGGGGTCGGGCTTATTCATGGTAGCATGGCCATAGACTCTTGTAAAATCTTTATCTGGTTTTGGTATAAAGATAATGAGTTGGAAAGTGTTCCTTCTTCCAATATTTTCTGAAAGGGTTTATACAGAATTTGTATTTCTTCCTTAAATGTGTGATAAACAATGAATATATCTGGGTCTGGGATTTTGTGAAAAGTGTTAAAATTAAGAATTCAATTTTTAAATTGATAAAGATTTATTCCTGTTTTCTATTTCTTATTGAGGCTGTTTTGGTAACTTGTGGTTGTCCATTTCATCTAGGTTGTTGAATTCAGGGACATGGAATTGTTCACAGCATTCTCTCATCATCCTACTGACTATTGGATCGTTAGTGATGTCCCCTTCTTTTACCTGCTACTCTCTTTTTTTCCTGGATCAGTCTAACTAGAAACATATCAATTGTATTCATGTTCTCAAAGAAGAAGCTTTTGTATTTCGTTGATTTTCTCTATTGTTTAACCATTTTCAATTTCACCAATCTCAGTTCTATTATTTATTCCTTCATTACTTTTTTTTTCAGATGACATCTTTTTGAAAAATGTTTTTGTTTTTTTTTTTTGAGTAGATAGTGTAGCCTTACAGTTATAAAAATCGTTCTGGTTCAGCCCTCTCACTTAAGGTTGGGGTAACTAGTATTAGCCGCTACCATCTGTTCATACAATGTTTTCAGGTATAGATAGGTATTGGGAAGAAGGGAGGTGGTGATGGTGTTTGAGGGCAGGTAAATTATGCTCTACTCTATGCTGCCTGTGTTCAGCATGATTGGAGCACCCTCACAGGGAATTACACAAATTATTCAAGTATGTATAGTGATGACAGTTGACTTTAAAACTTTAGTCAGATTATTTTGTTAGCCTTAGTTCAAATGGCTTTATAACCTTGGTCTTTCTGACTATGAAATAGACTTAGATTTACTTCTTTTCTTTAACCAATAAATTTAAGGTCATTATTTAATTTTATTAACCCATGTCTTTCTAATTTAGCTCTATTTATTTAACAGAAAAACTCAAATTTAATATAACAAAAAATTTATACAGAATTTTAATACTAAGCAAAGAGGTAGAAATTTTCTTCCTTCAGAACTATTCATTATTTTTAAATGTAGTTATGAATAAATACTTTGTGGAAAAAGTTATTGCTGAAGACAAAGCGTTGAAGTCAGTTTTACACATAATACTCAAAACCTCTCTTCATTCTACAAGTTTTTATCACTCTTTACTCCTCTGCTCCAGAACAGCCCAAGCATCAGCTACTAAATGCCATTCCTGCCCACAACAGAGAATAAGAGTCAAAAAAAGCTTTTGAGAAAAGAAGTTTTAGCTATGGTAATTTTAAAAATAACTTTTCCATCACTGCAGTTTAAAAAAAATTTAAAGAAATTCTCATAGAGCACAACCATTACTGAAATCAGAACGACTAGCTTTATCATTACAATTGTAAGAATATTAATTATGCATAGTTAAGTACTGCATTAAATGTAGATGAATTCTACTCTCACAAAACACAATAAAACGAAACCTAAATGAGCAAGTTAGGAGTTGACTATTCATATTTCAAAAGGATTCTTCAATTTTAAAAGGATTCACTGCAGCTTTTGCATAGAATATAGTACCCCTGTGGTTTTAAAAATCATTTAAAAATTTAATTTACACATAATTTTCCAGAAACTCATTTATCGTACAAAACGATGCACAACTCTGCACATGTATAGATCACACCATGGAGAAAAGGCTCATAAAAATTCCTCATAAGTTATCTAATTAACTATGACTATAAGAATAAATATAACCATTAGTTATAACACATAGAAAGTCCCTAGAAAAAATATTCTTGTATTATTTACTTTTTATGACTATTTATAAATGCTTTCCATTACTAGTTTCTAGCATAAAAAGAACTTTATTATGTCTACTATGCCTTTTCCCTAGATACTGATTTACTTGAAATTTTTTCTTTAAAAATGATACCAAATTAAAGTTCAGCTGACCTGGAAGAATCAGAGAAATTTAAATTAGTAAAGTTAAATTTGATGACCCACACATAACAAATACAGGACATTACCCACAGAGTCCCAGTATCAGAAGTGTCTGGTGTGTGAGTCAGAGACCCAGACAGAGTTAGGTGCTCCACAGTCCTACCCTCCTGGTGAAACTGTGGTTTGGGAGTGTCACATGAGGGCTCTCCAGTAACATGGATATCTTAAAAATGGCAGTCAAGTTCTAAGTAAAGGAGCGTTTTGAAGTCATAGTATACTTCCTTTGAACCAACTCTCTTCTCCAAGGTGAAGTGTGATCATTTAGTCTTAGTTCTAGAATTCCCAAATAGCTGATGTTTGTAAGTTTGTTGCTTTTTGCCCCAAACTTACCTTAGGCTTGGTAACATGAAGTTCTTTCACCATTTGAATGTAGTGCTTCTTCCATATACCCTGCTCAAAGGGAGTTGGAGAGAAGCTGATGTACCAGTTAAACCGTAAACATTTGAGCATCCAGAGCTGATCCAGCTCAGTTAAGTTTTTCCAGTGCCAGCTCACCTAGGAAAACATGACAAACAAACAAAAACCTACTTAGTACACATGTCCACTTTCTCTGGGTTTTGAGCTATTACCCTGGACCTGAGATAACTTTTCCATTTTTTTTCCCTTTAAATCACAGCTTAAATAGTTACCTCCTACCCGAGGAGCTTCCTACTCAGGCAGGAGGATTTTCTTTAAAAGGTTAATTCAGACTTAGAATCAGAGTCAACTAATATTTATTGAGCATCTATTAACCATCCTCATAGCAACCTAAGGAAGTAAGTAAAATTATTACTTTCCTATTGCAAACAAGGAAACCGAGGCTCAGATAGACTTTGGAATTTCCTAAAGGTTCCTGAATTTCACATAAAAATTACACAAAGGTTATAGAAACTCAGGTCTGCACATTGTTTGCGCATTTCATGGTATGCATTTTCTCTTCACTCTTATGATTTAACTAAATATAAATTTCATACACAGAATACAAATACTGGTACTTTATGGTGTGTCTTATGTAGCCTTTAAGATTCCATAACACTTCATTCCATAACACTTCATTCCATAACATTTCATTTTCATAATAGCCAGTCTCACACGTCCAGTAAATAGTGGAGGTGACCTTTGTGTAGCAGTACTTACAATAATTTAGTCCACATTTTGAATAAGTCTTGCTGGAAACTAGAATCAAGTTCATATATAAAGTTGAGACTAGGGGTTCTGTGTCTTAGCTATGAGAGTTGCAAAGATGACATCCAACTTTCAAACCTAAATTTTATCCTTGGAAAACTGGCCTCTTTTTCATTGATTAATCAATCAATTAATCAATAATGTGAACATAAATAAATAAATAAATAAATAAATAAATAAATAAATAAATAAATGGAAAACTCTGTAACAAACCTTGCTATACATAAATCCATTTACCTATCACCTCTTTTCCTCCCTCCTTCCATTCACCATGTATTGAATTCCTAATATGTTTAGCATTGTTTTATGTGCCGAAGATGAGATATGCGGGACAGAGAAGGGCACAATTGGAAGAAATAAGAGGTTCAAGAGATTGAAGGAGGAAAAAGGTTAGAGTATCTGACAAATCCTCCAGGCAGGAACAGAAATCACCTCTACTTTATTCAAACCCAGAATGAAATAACACCAACTTTAGTCCACATATGATTGATTAACCCAGAACTCAGTGGAGAGGTGAGGTTTTAGAGAAAGAGAATAGGGAAAAAATTTTTTTCAATTCTCATTCTTTTCCTTAGATGTTCTTTAGACTTGGGTATTTAAGTTGGGGTATTTTTTTCTCTCATGGTAGATGAGGTTTTTGTTTGTTTTGTTTTTTCTTTTTGGTATTTTTTTTTTAAAGTAGACAGAAATGAGGAGAATTAAAGGACAGATAACTTTCAAAACTATGACACCCTCCATATCTTTTGAGCAGCTCAAGCTCATTTTAGTGCAATAAATGTATTATTCATTTTACATACAGCTAAAAAACCACTACCTGTGTCTTCCTCACAGTCAGTGCTGGGAACAAATAGAATGCTGAAATCTTGTAAGAGTGACAGATGGTGTGCATAGATGATAGGATTAGCTATTTAAAATAACAATTCTCTGGGATGATAACATTCTTATTGTGGAAAACTAGGAAAATTCTGATAAGTTTAAAGAAAAACAATACTATAACCCATCAAATCAGAGATTATCTTTATTAACAACCTAGTCAAGTTCTTTTCTTTTTCAGGTATATATGAAACAAAATTGGAAAACTACATACAGTTTAAAATCATGCTTTCTTCATTTTAGATACCCTAGGTATCCTGTTCTTCCAAACCTCATTTTCTAATAGCTGCATAATAATTCATCATATAATATTCTCTTATTTATTGGACATTAAGAATGCTATGCTCTTTTAAAAATGTTGTTTCATTTTTGGAATAAGTAACATGTGTATATTAATACTAAATTCAAAGATACAAAGAGGCACAGTAAAAAGTCTGTCTGTCTGTCTGTCTTTTTCTCTCATCCCAGTCCTCCTCTAATCACTCATTTCCTTTCTTGGATGTAACCACTGTCACCAGCTTCTTGTGTGTCATTCCAGAAATACTCTAGGCCTATATTAACAAATGTGTATGTGTTCCTTATCTTTCTAAAATGGTAGGACAGTTATGCACCTTTGCTTTTTTCACTGACAACATGTCTTGGAGATTGTTGCAGATTATTTAACCAGTCCCCTAATAGTGGACACTTCCATTGTTTCCAAACCTTTGCTATTACAAATAATGCTGCAATGTTCTTACACAGACATAATTTTGCATATGTTGAAGTATACCATCAGACAAATTCCAGGAAGTGAACTGCTAAGTCAAGGGACATCTTTATTCAAAAATTTAGTTTTCCCAAAGTGTTCTCCTTGGTGGTTGCAGCAATTTACCTATCAATAATCAATGAAAGTTCTTGTTTCCTCATACCCTTACCAAGTATTAGAAAATACTCACAAAGGCCTCTTTTCCTGTTTTCTTTGAGTACTTTACTGGTTTCTTTGATTTCATATCAGTCTTTTACCTACTAGATATTTTTTTCAGATAGCTGTTCAGTTGTCTTAACGCCATTTATTGAATAATTCATCTTTCACTGAATTTATTTTCTTAAATTTAAAAACTAAAGTTAATATGCTATACATATATGAATGCACAGTAACAGGTAATTTCTGGTGTTACTAGACTATGAAAAGATTCAACAAAATGATTACCAGTTTCATATCTTTAAGTTTTATTTTTTACTACCCTTTAACACACCATGGAATTACCTGTAAGAAAATAATGGTTGGCTCCTCTTCCAAAACCTCAGTGAACACATCTGTTCACTCTGAACTCTTTTAGTCTCATATATTTTTGTACATATTTCTTAGCACCTTATTTTGAATTTTTCTATTTATGAATGCCTTGCACTATGTAATTTAGGATTTTATTGTAGTGGTATGTTGTGCAATATAAGACTACTCTGCTGATGAACCACTTCTATGTGTTTGTCTCCCTAAATTAGCTAATATATTTTTGTGTACGTTAATGATATCTTATACTTCCCCCAACCCCCGCTTTTGTGCACTAAATATAGTTAGAGACAAAGGAGACAAACTATACAGACTAAACATAATATCTCATCTATTTCTTGGCTTTGTCAACAGTTAAGTCCTCACTTAATGTTGATAGGCTCTGCAAAGTTAAGTGAAACCAAGTATAGAAAGCAGTTTTACCATAGGTTAATTGATACAAACAAAAGTTAAGTTCCTAGGGCATCTCATCAACATTGTAATGAAACAAAGTTAAAGGAAATGACTATATTAGAGGACCTGCTGTATGTGCCCCCCCACCCAAGTTTCAGAGTTTTCTAGGCTGTCCTTAAAAAATGCCCTATACTGCTTCTTTCCTTTTACCTGCGCACAACGACAAAGGCTTCGGGGGTCCAGGAAAGAAAAGATGTATAAGGATAACACCCTTGGAAGCATGGTAGTAAAATCCAGAGCTTCTGCTGGAATTTTTTCCTGAAGCTTTCGACAGCAGAACTTTTGCTGTGACAGGGAGCAGCGTTCCAAAAGGCCTATCAGGATTCTTTTCCTTTGAGAGTCTGTCCATTTGTCAAACTGGGGGTGAGGGGAAGGACAAAAGAAAATAAAAAGCTCCAGGTTTAGTATGATACCAGAAATTCCATATGATGAAAAGAATGGCATAGAGTTTAGTAATTTATTCCTAATACATACCATGTATTTCTTTTCCCTAATTAGTAAATTCTATATTTTGCCACCTACCTGTCCTTTCTCACGTTTACATGCGTGGGCCTGTGCCAGACCTGAGTATGTACATAGACATGCACTTGAGCTCAGAACTTGCAGTTATATAAAAACAGTTAAGTTGGGAGTTGTCAATATCCATAAACTGAGAAAATATATAGTTATAAAATATAATTTCAAGAGAAGGCACCTGTGCAGCTCCCTCCAGAGTTTCTATATTAGCGCACCAGTCCGAAACTCCGAGACCAGAAACAAACCTTTGCATTCATAGTTGGAGATAAGGTGTAACATGCAAATACCCCTGAGAAGGAAAGTATATTGATTGAGTCAAAGTCCCACTATATAAATGATTGATGTGATCGGAGAGGAAATGTTGATAGGAGGACCTGGAAAAGAAGAGTGCCAGAGAAGGGAGGTAGATACTGAAGTAATCTAGGGCATGCCAAAAGCTTTGGTTACTTCACAATTTTCCTCAGACATAATCTTAAAACAGTCCCAAGATCAGTGACTGATCAAAATTAAGAATTTGGGGGCAGGCCAAAACCCACGAAAAGGCTCCATGGGAATATCTACCAGCTGAATAAGCCACATTACCAGAGTCTAAACCTCTCTTCTTCTTTAACCCATTAAACAGGGAAGTTTGGGACTACTTGTATTTTGTATACTAATGTACTTATTAGTTATTATAAAGTAATCAGAATTTTATAATGAACTTTAGTTATGACCATAAAATACACTACCTAAAAAGGCATATAAAGCAAAAATGTGTTGTGTACAAGCCTTATGACAAATCAACTTCATTATAGTCATACAGTGTATTTTTTTAATTAGTAGGAATACTTCTTGATTAAAACTATTCGCTATTCAATGACCCAGGAATCTCACATGGGAGACTATAAGTCAAGAGGGGGCAAAAAAACTTCAAAATGAATAAAAACACCAAAATCCTTAACTTACAAGTAAATGGGAAAAAATGTAGTCATGTGTGTTTTCTGATTTCTCCTATCCCTATTTCTACACAATCCATATCTTCAAATCCTAGAAAAGGTGATTTCCTTCCTTTTGTGATGGATTATTAAAACAAACAGAGAAAAACCAGAACAGAATGGCTAGGACCAAGTGAAGAACCAGGCCCAAGAAGATGCACTAAGCTATAAGATAAAGAGCCATGGGGAGGTGTGAGAAGACAGAAAAGCTTAGGGTTTTGGCTTGTTGGGAGTTTGGGGGTTCAAACAGCCATCACCAGAGCAGTTCTAGAGTTTGAGAGAGCTGAGGAATGAAGGAAGGAGATTGAAAAGTATTAAGAGCTTTAAATTGGCTCCTCTGTTATTTTTCTTTGAGACACAAAATGAAAATTGGAGTTTATTTTTTAAATTACTGCAATGTAGCTCTGTAGAAACTGAGCTAGCTACACAGGGAACCAGGCTAATTATGGTTACAAAAACATTTTCCTGAGATATTACTGTCACTGCAAGAAATCAGAAATAACCCAAAATGTCTAACAGTAGGGGATCGGCTAAGCAAACTGTAATAGATCAACACAGCAAGAGAAAGTGTGGCATTATGTTGATGGTGGACTTGGCAATGAGACTATTGGGAGTCTTACTGACAGTATTCTATTATTTCTAATACTCATTAGAAATAAATTACTAAATCCCAGCTCCACCACTAACAACCTCTCTCAGCCTTAATTTTCTCATTTATACATTAAGAATAAATTATATGCACATCGTAGGGTTGTTGTGAGGGACAAATAAAAGAATATATGTATAAAATTCCTAATAGACTTCAGGACTCATTGTAGACATGCAGCTATTACTATAAATGATCACAGTGAAATTAAAATAATAAGCATGTGGGTTAAATCAATGTGAAAAGAATATATATGCAAACAAACAGAAAAGCATAAAACTACTACATCGTACATTACTAATTACTAATTTGTACATTGACAAGGATGGCAAATACATTGAGAATGATTGAGGTTAGCTCATCTATGTCATTGGGCTAGATTAAAAAAGGAGTGATTTAAAATGAATATTAAAGAACATTAGGATTATAAAATGCTGAGGAAATCTATAAAAGAAAACATTAAAACATTTTTCTTTAGGGATTAAAAAGATAATTACATTGGTTTTTCATTTTCCTAATTACAATGATCAAAGGTAATTTAAATTTGGCTTTGATAGGTGTTCTTTGCCTCAAGAGATTTTCCTTTCTAATTGTGTTTGTGTAGGTTAATAGAAAATTAATTTGCATTCCTTGAACTCCTACCAATTGAATAGGATGACTCAGAAGAATGCATAATAGTTGGGGAAAATACCTTTGGCATTTAAAAGATGCTAGGAACAATATAAAAAGTAAATAATCCATAGAAGAGTCAACTGTGCAGGAATTTGATAATCTTCTGCATCTTACCCAGTATCTCTCAAGTAAAAACATCCTTAACATAGTAGCCAGGAATCCTGTGTGTGAGACTGGGGAGCAGCTAGGATCATTCTCCTATCCTGGTTTCATGTAAGGTACCTCACTTCATAGTTTGTTTTTCATATCACATTACATCATATCATATTTATAATATATTTAAAATTATTTTAATGCTTTTAAATAGGGTTTTCTTGACTCAATAGAATTGTGAATATCATATTTTCAGAGTAATTATTGCAAAGATTTTTTGCTGCAGGTCCAGGAAGAGAGGACGGTTGCTAGAGCCATCAGGTTCCTCTCATCTCACATTGAACAGCAAGGAGAAGCTCATGGGGGAGTGAGGGACAAGATAAAGAGGGGGGGCTTGATATTTTCTGCTTATTGGTTATATTATTTTCATCTGTTTGAGTTTCTGAGTCCTATTGTCAAAAACTTAATTTCACAATTAAATTGTTTTAAGTTTCAAATGGGTACATATAGAATTAAATATGAAAATCCTCCTTATCAAATCTCACTCTATTCCCCAGAAATAACCACTGCTCTCAGTTTGATGTTCATGCATTTCTATGCATTTACATACACATATGTCCATTAATAGGAAAGCAGTCAGATGAATTAGAGTATAACCATCCTGTGGAATATTACTTAGCAGTTTAAAAAACAAACAAAATATAGCCATAAATGTCCTGATACATAATGAACTCCAGAGCATAGTATTTTCTCACTCATTCATGGTGGGATGGATATGCCATGATCTGTTTATTCAATTTATTATTGGAACCATTTAGGTGTTTCCAATATAAAAACAATCAAACAAACAAACCCCACAGAAACAAAAAAACCCAAAAACTGCAATATCCTGAACATGTCTTTTCATGTCTCCTGTGACTATTTCACTAGCACAGATAAACAGAAGTGAATTTATAGGTTCAAAAGATATTTGCGTTTAAAAATTTAATAGATTCTGTCAAATTGACTTTTAAAAGTCTTTATCATTTTACATCACCTCCAACTGTGTTTAAGTATATCCTCCTACTCCCCAGTGAATCCTTACTTAACAGTGGATATTATCTAGCTCTTAAATTTTTGCCACATAGATTAAAGGTGGAGTTGGAAATCTCATTGTTTTAATTTGTATTTCTCTAATTTTAGTGAAATAGAGTGTATTTTATGTTTATTGGCCATTTATATATTTTTTTATGCTTCTCATTCTTTTATTAGTCCATAATTCTGTAAGGGTAATTGCATTTTTCTTATTGATTTATAGGAGCTCTTTATATATCCCAGATATTAATCTTTACAACACAACTTGCAAAACACTCTTCCCAGTTTCTCTTTTGAATTTTAAAGTTAAAAGTAATGTTATCTTCTTTTTTCAAATTCTCTATAATGTGACTATAATTTCTGTTAACAACATAGAAGCTGGGGAAAAGTTTGAGATGCTTTCTTTCAACTATAATACTTCTGTTGTGTTCTGTTGATTGGGAGGCAATTTTCTAACAGGGATTGAAGGGCAGAGAACATTTGAGAGGTTAAGGGATTAAGTAGTAACATGGAACAGCAGAAGAGCTTTTCAGTTTCTATTATTTTATTTGTCACTGTACAAAACATTTTGTTCAAACAGTTGCACATACAGGACCATGTGCAAATGTATAAACAAAAATGACATTCTTTGGCCAAACATAAAATACTTTCAAATTGTCTATCATTGAATAGGTTTCTTTTTTTTTTCCTTGTGTTTGTCACACATATGCCCACTTTCTGTTTTGCTAAGAAGTGTTTAATTGCGTAAGTTTTTCCCCATAGAAGATGAATAGGTTTCATATTACACCTTCCCTCACAATGCCCAGATTGTTTTCTTAAATGACTTTATTTCTAATAATAGATTAAGCTTTAAAACCAATATTTGAGCCTTGCAATGAAAATCCCAAGTAATGTTAAGAAAAAAAAAATTGGTATCCTATTTCTCCTTTCTTTCTTTTTTTGGGGGGAATGGGGAACAATTGCTATTCACATGTTATCAATCTCTTACGGTGTTCATGAAACACACCAACAAAAAAATCTAAAAATTAAAATAAAGAGAAAATTAACAGTAAGTTGGGCTTAATTAATGTGGCTTTCATGAAAGTATACAGACCACCAGATGATCTAATGAATTTAAGGAATAAGTTTGTTGTAGGGCAAGAAAGAGTACCATCTATGCATTTAGAAAATATTTATTAAATGCTTGGTAATATCAAAGAATGTGCAACGAAGAGCACTGTAGAACCATATCTGCCCCCCTGTAGATTAGTTTTTTGGAGAAGAGAGATAATTAGTAATCTTTGCAAATACACATTGCTATTAGCTATGGTAAAAAATAAAATAAAATAAGTGAGATCTATTAAAAAGTTTGAAGACTGTGAGTTTTATCCAAGGTGATATTAAAAATATTTAACAACTGGCAAGGCCACCAATCAATCAAAACAGAAAGAAGCTGATCAACCATACCAAATCCTGGCTGAAAATTAGCCAGTAAGTGGAATGATAGCTGGTGCAAAAATAGTCATTCTAGATAAGTCTCTTTTTAAGCTGTTGGCAATATATGCAAAATCAGTTTCAAAACAGATATAGATTATGAGAAAAACTCAGCTACATTAAAATTTTTTGGCCTTTTTAATTTCTTAATCTTTAGTAAACTTATTTTTGTAGAGCTTTATTATTATTTTGAATAAGCAATACATTCACATGATTAAAAATATCAAAATATATGAAAGGCCAGTCAGCTAAAAGAGTCTCTTTTACTCTGTCCCAGACTCACAGTTCTCCTCCCTGGAGGAAACCAGTGTTGCCCAGCTTTTCTTGTGAATCCTTTCTGAGACATTATGGATATGAAGTTTTTTAAACTTAGGTTAAAAAATATCCTTAGCCCGAAGCTTATAGACAATACAGAAAATAACTGGTGGCCAATTAAGAAATAGTACTTAGTGTTAGTGCAATAGACTGAATGTTTATGTCCCCGCAAAATTCATATGTTAAAACCTAACCCCCAAAGTGACAGTATTAGGAGATGGGTCATGAGGGTAGAGCCCTCATGAATGGGATTAGTGTCCTTATAAAAGAGACCCTAGAGAGATTAATTCCTCACCCTTTCTGCCAACTAAGGTTGCAGTGAAAAGTAGTCTGATAAACCAGAAGAAGGATGTCTGTCACCAGATATCGAATCTGCCAACACCTTGATCTTGGACTTCCTGGCCTCTAGAACTATGAGAAATTTCTGTTGGTTATAAGTCACCCAGTCTATGTATTTTGTTATAACAGCCTGAACGGACCAAGGCTCTTAAGAAAACGAGTTTCAGTAACTCACAGGTACGGGCATTCTGTCTGTTGTTACACTCGGGGTCAAAGATGCTTCCTTAAGGAAGAAGGCTTTAACTGTATGCTTTTAAAGATGGAATATTTCAAGTTTATTATATATATCAAGAATTAAAGAAATCTAAGTATAGTTTTTTAAAGTAACCCTAATTTATTTTTAAATGAGATATAATTCACATGCCATAAAATTCAGCATTTTAAGTGTACAATTCAATTGTTTTTAAGTATATTCACAAGGTTGTATAGCTATTACTATCTAATTCCAGAACATTTCATTACCCCAAAAAGAAATCCCACAGCCATAACGGTCAATCCTTCTTCCTCTTGTTCTCTAGTCCCTGAAAACCACAGATCTATTTTCTGTCTCTATGGATTTGCCTATTCTGGATACTTCATATCAATGGAATCATGTACTATTGTGGCTTCTGTTTCTTTCATTTAGCATACCATTTTCAAGATTCATCTATGTTTTACTATATATCAGAACTTTTTCTCACCCGTTTTCTAAAAAAAAATTGGCAAAATATATATAACATAAAATTTACCATTTTGATCATTATTAAGTGTAAAGTTTAGTACATTCACATTGTTGTGCAACCATCACAGCCAGCCATCTGCAAAACTTTTTCATCAAATGAAAGTGAAACTCTGTACCCCTTAAACAATAACTCCCCATCCTTTGGTAATCTTTTTTCTGCTTTCTTTCTCTATGAATTTGACGACCTTAGGTATCTCATAAAAGTGAAATCATACAACAATATTTGTCTTTTTGTGTCTGGCTTATTTCACTTAGCATAATGCCTTCAAAGTTCATCCACGCTGTAGCTTGTATCAGAATTTCCTTCTTTTCTTAAAGGATGAATGATCTTCCATTATAAGGATATACTATAGTTTGCTTATGTATTCATCAGTTAGTTGATGGATTTTTGGGCGTTTATAATTTTTACTATTATGAATTGACTGCTCTGAACATTCGTGTACAAGTTTTTGCATGATCATATGTTTTCAATTCTTCTGGAAGGTAGAGGCTATTAGGTGGGACTGTAGAGGAATTTGATGAGTAATAAACATTGCTCAGAGAAGGATACTTTGACCATGATCCTGGGATGAACAATGGCCAGTGGGACTCAGTGTCTCCTTTGAAAAAGAGTGAGAAAGTTTTCATTGGTATAAATAATAGTTGTATCTTGTTAGAAAAAAGCATGAAGTTGTTGTTGTAACAACTTTAAACTTAGAAGGGTGGATATAAATGCTAAGTAGCCAAATGGAAGAACTGTGCCGGTTACTAAGCTATTATCCCTTAGATCCAAACACACCTTTCTGTATTCTACCTTGTGAGTATAGAAGCCTGGAGTTCTACCAACCCCATTCTTCCTTTGACCACTGAGTAAATGATGCCAATGGTGAGGGCAGCCCTGGAGGGAAAATGAGGTAGAAGAGCCTTACTCTTTTGTGTCCTTGCTGTTCCTAGCAGTATCACCTTCACTCTTCACCATGGCAGTGGCCAGTGATTCCAGTGTCGAATGTTTTCCACACACGCAGAACCATTGTATTGCCTCAAATATATCAGAATCAGCTGGCTATGGTCTGCTTTATTCCTTAGAAGTCTGGATCCCCTACAGGGCTGGTCCCAGCTCCACAGGATCCTTTCTCTGAGCTCCTGAGGTAACAGTAAAGCTGGTAGAAGCTATTTCCTACAACACTGTCTCCGTGGTATCTGTGTTCCCTTTTTATCTCTTCTGTTTTCTAGAATTTGTTTAACCAGTTCAATTTATTAAATTTAATTATGCCTGTTAAATAACCAGTATGATTTCTATTTTCTTGAGTGAACCTTGATACAGAAAGTACCAAACTATGAACAATCACTCATTGCCTTTTATCCAAACTGAATTCTTTGGGCTTTATAATAACATAACCTAACGTAGAAGGATATTTAAAATGGTTACCCATTTTCCAAGCAGAGCTCTTCTTTCTTCAAACACCTACAATAAATAAAAAAGAATGGAATGATTTTATATTTAATGCCTGAAAATACCCATTATGAGAAATACATCATTAAAGTATGAATAAATAAATATTAAGTCTTTTCATTGTGTCAGTTGGGTATAAAAAGATGGATTTCATTCCTGAGAAGGTAGTTTACTTATTTTTAACTTGGGCAAGTTATCTTTTTTTCTTAGTTTTCCTATGTGGAATAACTCATAAAAAAAGTAGTAGTTTTTTTAAAGGCAAGAAAAGAATTGTAAAGTAAAATCAACTTTAGAATTTGAAGAGATGAAAAATGACAAAGGAAAAACAGGGAAATGAAGATCTTCTCCCCAAATATTTCAGTATCAATATTGTGATAACTTGTGAAATTTATGAAAGAGCAGTTCTATTTTTATATATCAGTATGCACACATGTCAGTGGGTATACATGTACTTATATGTTTGTAGGGTTAGAAATTTGTATATATGTATCTATGGGCTTACTACTCAGTGTTTATCTGTATAGGTTTGCTGTGATATACAATTTAGGACAGAAACTATGTCTTAATCATCTTCTCACCTCCAGTGTAAAGTGCTGTACATGTGACATCACAGATACTCGTGTTTGCTGGATTGAATGAATGTGGTTGGGATAATGAACACCCTTATAGATACATCAGTACAATGTGAGTCATTTAGATATTGGCGTAGAAATGTTTTTCTGAGTATCAGTCATATGTGTATTTCAATGAGTGAGGAAGAGAAAACTAATCTCAGAATGTTTGGCAGAGGAAGGAGTTATGGCGAGAGGAAGCAAGAGAAAGTAATGAACAGATGTGAATAGCTCTCTTTCTCCCACACATACACTCTGTCAGCTTTCAAAATTAGAACCAATGTTTTCCCCTTCGTTTTAGCACTACTAAATTCTCTAGCTCTGCAAGAACATTCCTACTTGGAAAGTAGCTCAGGTCTATTTCTTCCCTTTTTGTGGAGGAGGATGAGAGTTGTTTTTATGCTTCTAACAGATAATGTTTTCCTTTCTTTTTTTAGACTCTCAAACTCTAGTTTCAAAAGTATTACAAAATAGGGATTGAAATGATTGCTTCAACAACAACCTCAAGGCCAGGGAAATGTCAGTTTTGCCCCTGGCCAGCAAATCTCATACATCATGGGTAGACAATCTTTGCACATTAAAGAAAAAGAATGCCCTTCTCTCCTTCCTCCTAATTAACTGCCACCTGGGTTCCTAAGACCCTCAAGTAACTGTGACATTTAAACTCAGAATTTCTAGGTAAAAATAGAAGAGAATCTAAAGAATATAGAAGATTCTAAAATCTGGATTCAAATATTTCCTGATTTCTACCCTTTCACCCAACCAAATCCTACCATCCTCTATCGCCCAACCCAAGTCATCAGCACCAGCACTTTTCTGAGGCTCATGATCTATCTCCTCCTAACTTATATTCCACTTATAGCCCACGCTCTACTTGGTTTCTATAGGGTTTGTTATGGCTCTCTAGTCATTTCTGTTCATTTTATTTTCCCATGGAGGTTACAACTACTTTCTCTACACACTCCATAGATTCCAATTCAGGCCCTCAATAAACCCCTTTTGACTGAAAGAACAGCAACAAAAAAACTTCCAAAATCATAGAATTTTAGAGCTAAAAGAAAGCCTAAAGACTTTTTTTTTGGCTCAATTTTTCTCATTTTAGAAAGGACAAGCAAAGGCCCAAAAGGATTATACTTATAGATTTTTTAAAGAAATCACTGGTTCCAGATTGTGTGTTCAGCTTAACTCTGTACTCGATTCCTCCCTAGAACCTTGGTCTTCCCTATCCTGACTAGCAGCTGCACATTCTTAATGAACTACTGCCCATGCTTTGGCCTTACAGTGGGAAAAGACAAGGTTGGATCCCAAGACCAAAACCTCCTTTCAAAAAGAGGATGAAATAATCATCATGGTAGCCAATGACAGTATGAAGTATTTGGAAACAAAGGGGCACTGACTTAAAGGGGAGAGGGGAATCGGCAAGAAGGTAGCAGGAAAGGAGTAGGGTAGGAGGTGGGGACTGTTGTTCAGGCCAATGACCAGTCTAAACATAGTCCAAGTGACAATAGAGAAAACAAACTTAGCCAGCAATCCTTCATTTGTATGAAAGAATTACATTTTGTGGTTCTGGCCTTTATAAACCCATCTTTCCTTGCTCTCTCCAAAGTACAATTTGAGTTGCTACTTGAATCTGTGTCTCTCAGACTGCAATCCTTTCGCTCAAAGAAATGCTCTTTGTTCTGGAGTGTTATTCAGTCTAAAACAACATTCTTTAAAGGGCCAACAACCAAGCTTAAGTAGAGTCCAAGCAAATCCATTTTTTTACCGAAAGACACCTGGACCCAGGTAGAAACTGATGGGGATGAAGAGGGAAGGGAGAAACACTAGATGAACTCAGGACTGGTTTAGACTCTACCCTTGACAAGAAATATAATTTGGGACGAATTATTTAATTGTCAGGTCCTCAGTTAGAGTCTTAGATTCTCTGGTTTGAAGCAAGTCTTCATTTCAAAGATCTGTAGTCTTGTTTTTCATTGTAAAGAGCTAGAAAACAAAGTATTAATTCAAAATGGAAATATTAAAATGGATCTGCTTTCCTCCAGAATGTTTATATCACTGGTTACTCAGAGCCTTCTATTAAATCAAAATCCTACATTGTTATTTTAGCTGACACTGCAGTTACATATTTCACCATGTGACATCATCACAGTGTATGAGTAAGATATTTAGGGGCTCCTAAATTATGATTGATTAATGATAACGAGGTGCTTTTTCTCAGAATGCCCTTTTAACGTGTACTGTACTATATCATTTTGAGTATGTGAATCATACTCAAAATGAAATGTTGGTTCCTTTCAATTCAAACACTAGATGGAAAAGAAACCAATATACTTTTAAAACATTCCTCCTCTCAAAATTCACAACACTAGATGGAAAAGAAATACATTTACTTTCAACATATTCCTCCTCTCAGAATTCACCAAGCCTGAGTTATTTTGAAATCTATTACATTTGCCTAAGCTGATGATGCTATTTTTTTAAGCATCTGAATTTGAATTCAGTCTCTCTGCTTAAAGCCTGCTGTGGGGTTAAAATCCTGTGACTCTTATTTTTGTATGAAATAGTTATATATAGTGCACTTTTTACTACAGAAGACAAAATTAAAACAAAAACAAAAAAATGGGACCTCAAAATTGTACTGATCATTGGTGACAAATGCTTTGTTTTATTTATAAGTATTGAAATTAGTGTATGAATACCCTCTGGAAAGCTGTATCCTTGCATCTACAATCCCTTTCATACAGTTAGAATGTTGGATGTGGAAGAGACCTTCATGGTCATCTGATCCAACTCACTCATTTCATAAAAGGAGGGTAGTAAAAAGCCCAGAGAAGCTAAGTGACTTACTTACTCAAGTCATGTGGGAAATTATTGGTACAGCTGATCTGGATGTTCCAGAATGTTCCATTCTCAAAGTTATTGTTCTTTGTTTATTTGTATTTATATATGTTTTTAAAATTGGTTTAAAATATGACATTTTATTGTACTGTATGAAGTAAAAAATGAAAGCTCTCTTCTAGCAGAGCCATCTTCTCCAGTGCCATTCAACATTAGAAGTTTTCTTTGGGGAAAAACCATGATTAGTAGCTTGGTATATGCATATATAAATTCTATATGTGCGTGTATGTCTATTTACATTTATACACATACACATGTGTATAATACACACAAAGATTTTTTAAAATAATTTCACTCCAAACTAGAACCTAGCTAAACCAAAAAAAATAATAATAATAACTTTTTAAAATAAAATAGGTCTGAATAGCAAAATAAATATCATCTCTAGAAATTATCATTAGAGTTGACAAAAGCTATTCAAGAACCAAGACAAGCCAATGCAATGCTTGCTGTAACACATGGCCCAGACATCCCTCCAGGAACTGAAGGATTTATTTATTCCCCCACCTGTTGGGAGTGCTGCTGGCTGACAGTCATGAGATTGAAAGATCTGACTTGTCTATGATCTTTAGGGGAGTTATGGAGTCTATAATAGAGGCCTTATTGTGACTGCATCACAGCCCAGCTTCTTTCTCTGCTCCAAATCTCTTCCCTTTCCATCTCCTCCCCTTCTGGTGCGGATACCCAGAGCCTTCCTCAATCAACATCCTACATGCCCATCTCAGAGTCGGCTTCTTTAGTAACCCAACACGTAATAGGCCATCAGGCCATTAAGATATACTCCCCCCCCCCATAGCTCTTAAATTGCTTAAGACTTCTAATTTTTTGAAGAAAAATTCTGAAAATCAAGGCATCCAACACATACATATTTCAATTCAAGTCACTTTTTCACATGTGTGTAAAACCTTCTCCATTCTATGTGAAAACAGATTTAAAAACCAAACACTGAGGTTTTTTGGGGGAAAGCAATGAAGCTGTTATATAAACTGTTGGAAAACTAAGAGCATTGCAAACAGGTGGTCAATAAATAGCTGTTGAGCTGAATAATAAAGACTTTCAACAGACCTGTGTTGTTTATGACTAGATGAAAGCTGATTTTTTTTTTTCTTTCTCTGCCTTCCCTTTCCTGGTCCCTCATTTTTTTTCCAGACATACTCTTCTCTTCTCATTTCCTTTATCTTTTCCCCTTTTAGTCTCTCTCTCTTTTATTTCTCACTATTCCTGTTGCTACACTGGCTCACTCTCAAAATTGCTCGTTTCACATCAGAAGAGTAAAATGGGAAAGTATTGAGCAGGAGGGGTCAGGATTGGTGCTCCAGCTTTGCCAAAGTGAAGAGTATATCTGTTTGGTTCAGAGAGGCAAAGGGTCAAATCCAGGCTACAGAAGGAGGGATATAGGGGGAAAAAACGGTGAGAGTCAATGGAGAAGGTCCTAGGGAGTATAGCTGAACTATGACTCCATTTCTTGTGCCTCAGGAAACATATAAGGCACTGGAGACACAGGGAAAAAAAGATAGAATCTCAACTCTTAACCCATTAGAGTCAAGTGAGAAAACTGGTAAATGGTGATGAGAGCAAAAAAAAAAAGAAACAACAACAAAAAAACAAGGTGTTGAGGTGTGAGAAAGAATGGCTCTCCTGGGGGCCACTTAGTTGGCTTGGATATAAGGTGAGAAGCAGCACTGGCAATGTTTGGAACTGGGAAGCCGGCAGAGGTCAACACATGAAGGGTCCTCAGTGTTATGCATGGGGATTTGGAATTTACCCTTTGGAGTAGGGCCATTATTGGTTTTATATAACAGGATTAGATAGATATTTTAGAAAGATCATTCTGGGACTAGAAAAGAGGATGGATTGGTAGGGATAGAGGTACTGAAACCAGTTAGGGGATTACTGCATTGGACCAGGCAAAGGGTGATTAAAGTGTGAACTGGGAATGTGGAACTGGAGGTATGTGGAGAAAAGGGACTCAGATGAAGAGCTCTAGGAGAAAGACTCCTAGAACTTAAAAATGAATTAAATGCGGAGTAGAGAGGGTGCTAGGAGATACTTCTCCCTGGGCCTGTAACACTTCCAAATGTCTTGGAATACCAGGAATGCAAGGCCCAGACTGCTCTATTCTTGGGCAATTTCTCCAAGTTGTTTACAGCAAAGTGACCTTGAGCAATGAGGTCCTTCCTATCTTCTTTTTGGACCAGGAGCAGATTTGTTTACTGCTTACTATAAAAGCAGCGGATTCCCTGAGCTCACAGTTCCTTAGCTGTGATACAAACCCAAGATGTATGCAGTATTTATCTGGGACCTTTGCATCACTCCTGTGGGACAAGGTGAGCAAGGAGAGCCAATACAAACATGATGTTCATACTGCTGGCTGCTCCATAATAGTTTTTTGTCTCTGACCCAAGAATCTTGTGTCTTTTACTGTGAAACTGTAGTGTCTTCAATGCCATAAGTAACAGGCTTAGTTATCAACTAGTTAATTAGGGAAAATCAAGTCCTAGACCTGACAAGGAGAAGAAAGATTTCTGGCCTGAGTGACTTGGTGTAAAGTAGTGTCTTTCCCTGGGGGAGGAACTAGTGTGTATGAGCAAGATAATGAGGTCAGTTTTATTGATGTTGACTGTATATTACTGCCACTAGGTGTGGTCCTTCTAATAGGTACAGTTGACCCTTAGAAAAAGAAGGGGTTTGACTGCCAACTCCCTGCACAGTCAAAAATCCATGTATAAGTGCAGTTTAAACCTGTGTTATTCAAGGGTCAAGTGTATTGATAACAGAAACTCACAGATCTGTTGGTAAATTCTGCCCCTAACTGAAGCAGGAACAGAAATCCCTCAAGGCTAGCCAATCTCACACCCCAGCATGATACTCAGCTTCCCACCCTTGCAATCCTTTATAGGCATATTCTACCAGTGCCCCCCAGAATGCAGGTGGGAAATAAACTTTTTAGGAGTACATGAGGCATGTAATCAGATGAGACTTTTTCATTTTGTTTCTTTGGTTAAATGTGCAGCATTATCCAGTAACTGCCAGTGTGCGGCTCAATACAAGTTTTTGCAAAAATCCTTTCTTTTCATCTGTTATACAATCCTAAACAATTTCTGTTCATATTCTGATAACCAAAATTTTACATTTTTTTTCTTTAAGGCACGGATCCAACTGATAAAATAGCTTTGATCACTTACTTGGTCATTCAAAAGCTGATGATTTAAGGGTGTCCAGGTACTCATCTTTGTCTGCATTTTGGGACCATCTGTGCTTTTTGGAGGTGCAAATGCCATCATGAAATAATTGGCTATTCTTCCATAAGAAAAACTATACCTATCAAAAAAAATGAATAATATAATCTTTAGAATGCTAAAAATACTAATACTGCAGGATCTTTTAGTATGCTGAGAGAGTGAATTAGGGGAAAGAACATTTATTGGGAGCACTTTATATATCAGGTACTTTATATACCCTATTGAAGTTCATAACAATCTGGTGAGGTGGTAGGTTTTAGCTCATTTTGTAGGTAAAGAAAATGAAGCTCATCGAAGCTACATGCCCAAGGTTATATAGACAGTGGTAGAACTGGAAATCAGACCCAGGTCTATTTAACTCTATTTTCACTGGACCACAGAGGAAAATCTAGAATCACTCCTTGGCTGGAAATAAGTATTTTAATTTATAAAATCACAGTGCAATATAAAATACTCCATCCTTGTCCTTTGTGTCTTTTTTCCTCTCCTCGTAACATTATGACATCTAAGTAACAAAGGTTCTAGCTTGATATTATATTTAAAATGTAGAATGATATAATGTAAAAAAGCTAAGTCTTTAGAGATGAACAGATTAGGACTTATCGGGGGAAATGTGCAGTTTTTAGATGCCCAATATGTCTGCCTTCATTTGATTAAAGCATTAAATTTCCATGATGATTTACTTTCTCCCCATTGTTCAGTTTGTTGGATTGGTTAATCAAGGTGGTCTCCCCTTCCCTGGCCAAGAGGTGGTCACGAGACTGAGTTAGGACAGTTAGATTGACATTGACTTATCCTTACTTTACAGCTAAGGTGGACATTAAAAGTAGCACTGATCCTGTTAGGTTGTTCCTGCTTCCTCACCCCTCAGAAGCCTCTAGTTATTTCTTGTCCATTTTGTGAGCCCCCCTGATATCCTTGCAATAAATTTCCTCTTTTGCTTGCATTAACTAGAATCTATTTTTGTTGCTTACAACCAATTTTTTTTTTTTAACTTCATACATGTTGGATCCTGGATCTAAAACTTAGCAGCTGTATAACTTTTTGCAAGCTATTTAATCCATCTAAGCTAGTTTCCTCATTTGAAAAATAAGAATATACGTAGCTACCCTCAATTGCTGTTGTGAAGATTAGAGAATAAGGGTCCTGCAGACTGCCTGTCATATAGGTGGCCTCAATAAGTAGTAACTTCCTTGCAGCCTTTCTTAGAACTTCCTGCCATTCACAGAGTTCCTCAATATCTGTCCTTTAGAGGGCCACAACAAAATATTTTTAAGATGGAAAATATTTAAAGCAGATTGATGGTAGCTTTAACATATGTCTTCAGTGTTTCCACCTTCCTTCCTCTCTTGAAGGCGGGTTTCAAATGGGAAGGCAGTGATGATGCCTGAGGGGACCAGGGCTTGCCTGCCTGATTTATTGGCTCCAAATACAACAACAGCAAATACTCGACAATTGAAAAAAAAAAAAAAAGCATTAGTTTTTAATTGATATGGGATTCTCCCAAATGTTAGACCTAAAATCTCCGAGACTCTCACTTGACATGTAATATTCTCTCTCAGGTTTAAGTTATAGTTGATAAAGCCAATGTTTTAAAACCTCAGTGGCATCTTTAGGTAACACCTTCTTGCAGTTGCCTGCTGCCACCATACCCCTTGAATAAAGGAGGCTCAGATCAGGCCTCACAGTCTTCTCAGCCACTAACAGCTAAATAACTGAGACACACACGTTTAGCTAAGTTGCAAAAGGCATAAGAAATGATTTCATCACAGTATTATTAATTGGCAGCTACAAAAGTATACGTGAGCAGGCAAATTATAGATACAAAGCATGGTCACTGAGTCTAGATCTGCCCAGTTAAAAATTATATATTTCTTTTGTTTGCTGTTATTTATTTACGTTTGACCTTTTTTCTCATTAAATCAGTTGTTCAGTTGTTCTTCATCCTTTTTTTTTTTTTTTTTTGAGGACAAAACAACTCTTTGAGAATGTAATGAAAGCCATGAATCTTCTCCCTGGAAAAATGCACGTAAACATAAAATTTTGCCAACCTCAGGTTAAAAACTCCTGCTGTAAGCTGAGAAACTGTCTTCCCAGTTTGTATAGGAAACAAGCTAGGCAAAATTTGTGACAAATTTAGGACAAAGAAGCTATATAGGGGCCTCTCTAAGGGCCTGCACTGGTTGTTTTATTTTTCCTGGTTCCTCAGAACTAGAAATGATTTGAATTAGACTTTCTTCAAATCAACTTGAGGAAAGTTTGATTTTCAGGAGATGGGCCTAGTCAGAAGAAACAGCCCTCTTATAGTCCTCCTGAAGCATGCACATAGGGTGTCCTGCCCTGTCCTTTGTCATTGTCCTTTTACAATTTTTTTCCTACTCATTCTGTTCCAGAAGATAGGCAGTGTGCATATTTGCACGCACACGTATTCGTGGTATAGACCACTGGGCACTATTCAAAGACAGCTGGTTTTATGTAACATACTCAAAAATAATTGTCCCCACTCCATCAACAGACAAAGCAAGTTGTCTTCTCCCCCTCCACATATAAAGCTTGTTGTTACTTTTTTGTGACCTCTTTTCTCTTTAATGGCTTTCCCTGAATGTTCATCTTTAATTTTTCTTTGGATAAAAAGGAAAAAGTAGGACACATGGTCCTAGCCCCCAAAGTATGGCTCTCATTCCACATTTAACAGCAAGGATGGGTCCTCTGGTAAAGTTTCAGTGGCCACACATCTCCACTTTCATCTTCTAACCCATTCTTCACACTGTCATCATTATTCAACTTTACTAAGGACCTATTAGGCCTGTTAGGGGTACATATATTAGGGTCTTTGCTTTAATGGAGCTTACAATCTACTGTTAGAGAGGTTCATTTTTTTTTTTTACAAATAAAAATTATATAAAGTGTACAATGTGATGTTTTTATATATGTATGCATTGTGAAAAAATTATGACAAATGATTTACTATCCATCACCTTCTATAGTTACCATTTTTGTGTGTGCTTAGAAAATTTGAGATGTACTCTCAGCAAATTTCAAGTATATATTAACTATAGTCACCATGCTGTACATCAGCTTTCCAGAACTTATTCATTTAAAAACTGTACCCTTTGACCAATATCTCACCTTTCCACCCCCTGTACTCAGGTAACTTTCTATTTAGGGAGGTATTTATTAAAGGACCAGCTGATCATGTCACTTTTCAGCTCAAAAACCTTCAGAACCTCACTAATGGCTACAAAATATCCAGACTCTTTAGCATGCACATCTAGGTCCACTATGAATTTACCTCAATTCAGCTTCATCTGCCTGTCTCTCCCTTCTTGCATTATCTGCTCAGGCACACTGAACTTCCCAATACTCAGAGAAAATAATACAAACTCTGTTTCTTTGCTTATGCGGTTTTCTGACATTGTTCACCTAAATCCTAACCTCATAAAACATAAATGTGTTCAATAGATATTTTCTTAAGTCAACTGAGTGAACAAATGCAATGGTGGAGTGGGGGCTGTTTAAGGATTAAAACTAGTGAAAATGTACAGTGAAACTTGGAACATTATGAATTGAGTACTGGGATTACACTCAGGATTATCGGGTTTTCATTTGGAATTTACCGAGCAGAATAGGGTTGAGTTTCTCTGCTAATACACAACGCACCCACTGAATACTGCAGCATCATTAGAGAAGGGAACCTCAGATATTATCAAGTATCAGGCTATAGGATATGGTTAAATTTAAATACAATTTTATCTTATCAACTAGTTAGAAAGCAAAAGCTATAATACAGTCAAATAGCTAGTGTTTGATAGATACAGAAATAATTATTTGTTGGTCATTAATTTCACAAATATTTAGCATCTGGCATTTCAGCTGCAGCTGAAACAGCAAAATGTAATCTCCAGGAACACTAACAAGGCATCTGAGAGGCCCAAGGGTATTTGAGAGTGGAGCTCTCAAAAGAGTCTCCATCTTTTCCATGCACTATCCTCTACCTCACCTTTTAGTTCGTCTCCCTCTTCAAGCCTTAAGCGCTGGTGTTGCCATAGTTGCTTTTTCTTTGACTTTGCCCAGTGCCCACCTCTCCTAGCTTCTAGTAGTCCAATCACCATCCATAAATCCTTTCTCTGGCATCCGGGGTCTCTTAGGCAACAATGTGTGGTTTCTTGATTGGCCAGGAGATCTAGGAGGGCTGGCTCCTAAATTGGGCACACGGATAAAATGAAAAAGTGTGCGTGCCAGTTGAGTGGGAGAGGCTGCAATCTCCCAATATAGTGCTAAAGCGAAGATACATCCAATCCTGAAATAAGCAGCATTGAAAGCCATCATTCAAGACATATTTTTGTTCTAAATTAGGCCAACCTACTGAGCATGTCCAATTATATTGCTCTGGTCACTATGAGGCTCCGAAATGTAAACTCCACTTTTCCAGGTTTTAAGAATGACCAGCAGGTAAAAGACAGTCGGAGGCAAAAGAATTCACAACTGGTTCAATGAAAGGGTAGCACCTGCAACAGGAAGTGAAAGGACGTGGGAAAATTGCCCAACATACAAACTCATAAATGCTCCAACATTAATTTTTAATTTATCAGATTAAGGAATTCAGGCTGACTGACAGATACACCTTGGAACCAGCAGATGGCACGCCTTAATAAGAAAAACTCCAAATGTGGAAAATTTTACAATCCGGTCTAATTTAAGTTTATTGAGTACCCACCATGTAATAAGGGATGGAGTGAGAACACAGGCATAAAAAAGAAATCAAATGAAGAAGACTGGAAAATGTATAATAACTGATGTAAGGCCCACAATGATAACTGCTGTGATAGAACTATATAAACAAGTGCTGGCAAATAACCAAAAATTCAAAATTCCAGTCAGAGCTTCCTTGGTAAGTGTGAAGCAGTTCTTACAGGCAGCAGGTTACAAAACAAAACAAACACATACCTCCCCACGAAAATATAAAACAAAAGTATTTCCTTACTAAAATAGGTAAGAATATACCCTCCTCCAACTTAAACAAATGAAAACCCTAGGTTTGTATTGCGTTTCATAATTTTGAAATAGGCAGTATATCTCCAATTTAAAAAGAAAAAGAAACGTCAAGCTCATAGAGATTGATGATTTCCTCAAGATAACAAAGGATCTGTAAGTATCCAAACTGAAATTAGAACCTAGGTTGTCCAATTTTAGCCTGGTGGTTTTTTTTCACATGACCAGGTTGTAGGCAAATGAATAAAGTCTTTGGAGGTGGTGGTGGGGGTGTGGCCTGGGGGAGGTATGTAGATGAAATACTAAATTACTATGTATTTCCAGCTAACATTTATGGTTTCAAAACGGGTTCATCCAGAAAGAGACCAGTTTTAACAACATGTTGTTAAGAGTGCTGTCTTCTGTGAAGTTCCCGCTCATTAAAGCCTTTCCATTGGTGATTGCAACATGGAATGAAAGAGAAATGGGATAAAAGAGAGCATCGCACTTTATCCCTGTTGGATTTGACTGTTTATCCCTGAAAATAAGGTCCCTTTCGTCTGTTTTTTCAACTAGCACCCTCTGGGCCTCCAGTCTGACTTCTGATCCCCTCTCCCAACTATCCCCCAGTCTGAATGACACCATTCAGCTTGTTCATAGTGAGCACATCAGCTCAATGTCTGTGATACTTCAACACCACTTTTAGATGAAGCATTTAAAACCAAGAGAAGTTTGGATACTTGTCTAAGGAAAAACCTTGTATTTGTACTGAAATTTTAAAATATACTAACATTTTTGTTTCATGTAATTAATAGTCGAATCCTCTTTTGTACACTTCCAGATCTCATTTCCCTCCCTGCCTGCCTAGAGGCAACCATTGTCACGAAATTGGTGTGTGACCTACTTGTCCAATTTTTATTCTTATTATATATACATGTTGGCCCTCATAAACGACGAGGTGTTTTTAAAGAGGTACAATAACTTACATATTTTGTAGTTTTTTCAATGTTATATTTGAGATTTAATCATGTTGATGCATTCAGTGCTAATTTCTACATCATTTCCACCTCCTCATGTGAGCTATATACCCTACAGCTGACGGTTTTCACAGGACACTGTGTAAATTGCATAAAAATGCATCTAGCTGCACATCTCTGGAGGCTATGCAGATGCAAGGAATCTGGAAATATATAAAGCAGACAGTTTTTCACATATGTCATTTGCCTCCTCACTCGCCCTCAGAAAAGGCAGTGTTGGCTTCACAGGATATAATGGCTTGCTTAGAATTAGCTTAAGGTTTAACATTACTTTTTTTAAAAAAATTGGTAGTACACAAGTATTTATTAAGACAATTGAAAACATCACTTTAGATCTCATTTATTATGCTTTTTCCCACAGCTCACCTTCTGATGTTAAACTATATTAATGGCTGTCTAAGCTTAATACTCAATATTTACTTACCATTTATTGAGCACCTTTTAAAGTTTGTGGTAAAATACATGTAACGTACAATTTACCGTCTTAACCATTTGTAAATGCACAGTTGAGTAGTGTTAAGTACATTTTGCGTTGTTGTACAAAGGGATCAATATTACCTAAAGTCCTGTGTGTTACCAACAGAACAAAACGATGCTTCTAAAATCTAAGTTGAAAAGGAATGAAAAGGGGGGAAAAAATGAAGTATAACGGTGTAGTGAACAAGAACAGCTTTGGCCTTGAATGAGTCTAGGCTGCTATGAAAACACTGTGTGGCTTTGGGCAAGTTGTTTAATCTTTCTGGGAACTTTCTCCTCTGAAAAACGTTCTAAGAACATTTCCAGTGCTAAAATTATGTAGAAAAAGAGAAAGGAAACAGGCTACCAAGAACCACGAGCTCCACCTGTTCACTCAGGTTTTGGCAAAGAGGATACATGGGCAGGTACGCTGCCTGCCTGCTGTTTCCGCCTGGAGCCCCGACACAGGCCAGCTGCCCACCTCTGCTCGCACCCAGCGCCACACTCGGCGCGGCGACTCGCCCCTTGACCCCCTCCAACGCCCCGTCCCTCGGGCGGCACACTCGTCCGCAGGTTTGGGCCGTTTTGCAATAAAAGCACCATTAGGCGGGGGAGATGAGAGCCGTCGCGCTGCCTCAACAAGGCAGGGAGGGAGAGCTTTGCCGAGAGTGGGGAGCACGTTTAAGAAAAAACGCTCCCAGAGCTGGGAACGCAACTCCGCTGGGGCAGGACAGCGCGAGGCGTCGCCCAGGGCGCGGGGCGGAGAACGACGACGCCGCGTGCCCCCGGCGGGCGCAGCCCGGCTGGACGCGCGGGTGCGCGGCCGCGCGTGCGCACTGCGCCTGCGCGGAGCGTGCGTGCGCGCGCGCTCCCGGGGCGGGGGGTGCGTGCGTGGGCGCGCTCCCGGGCCCGAGCGTGCGTGCGCGTGCGCGCGCTCCCGGGCCCGCGCGCCCCAGCGCTCGCGCCAGCTCGCGGGCGCTCCGCGGCGCGCCCCGGCGGTCGTCGCGCGCTCGGCGTCCCCGAGGGAGCCGCGTCCGTGCCCGGCCGGCGCTGCAGCCCCGCCGGAGCCCGGCCCCGCGTTGTGAGGTGAGCTCCGAGGCGTGCGGGCCCCCGGCCGGGGCCGCGGGCGTGCGGGGTGTGGGTGGGCGACGCGGCGGGGCCGCCGCCGCCCGCGCCCCTGCCTCACCCCGTGCGGAGGAGCCATCAGCAGCCCCCGCGCCGCCGCCGCCTCCTCCTCCTCCTCCGGGATCGTGATTCTCGTCGCGGCCCAAACAAAAGCTTTCGGCGCCGGGGGGAGGGAGGCGGCGGCGCGGGGGTCGCCGGGGCCCCTCGGGGCCGCGGTGGGGGCCGCGGTGGCCGACGCCGGGGGCGCTCGCTCACCCGCCCTGGACGCAGCCCGCGCCGGGCAACCTGTGCGAGTGTGGCCCGCGGGTCCCTCTCCGCCCGCCGCGGCGCACACGCTTCTCCGGGGGACGTGCCGGGCGCCCCCGGAGCCCGCGGGGGCGCGTGGCGCTCGGCTCCCGCCGGCGCGTGGGTGGCGGCGCGGCTGCCGGCCCGGGGGGCACGGTGCCCCGGGGCGGCGAGAGCCCCGCGCGAGGGTTTCCTCCCGCCCGGACGTCGTCGCCGTCATTCGGCCGACCTCTGATTTCCGAAGCCCCGAAGTTGCCCCTTCCATCCATCCATCAGTTGGCACAGTGGGCTCTCCCTCCCCAGCGCTTCCCCGCCCCTGATGCCCTCCGTGTTGGCCTTGGGTGCTGCTGGGTAGTGAGTAGATGGCCTCGGGAATAAAGGTGCTGTTACAGTCGTTCAGGACGCTTTAGCGTTTTCCTGGAGATTTTTCAGATCTCAGGAGTCTTGGAGTTAGGTGCTTCGCCTGTAAGAGAGGTTCCCCCCCCCCGCCTTTTTAAATTTTTTTAGCACAGAAGCGCATGCCATTAATTTAGGCACAGGAGTAGACTTGAAGTTGAAAAATAACTACCCTATAAAAGAGGTCCAGTTTTCTTTTTTTTTCCCCAGGATAAATGAAAATTTGAATTTTGATTCCCTTCTTAATGTAAGGCAGACGCAACAGCGGAGCAGACGCAACAGCTTCGTAAATTAACTGTTAGCTAAAAACATCCAAGCAAAAATCGTATTTTGTAAAAGTTGTTTCGGTAGACCTGTGATGTCCTTTTATGGGAAATGGGTCACTTTGCAAAGCCGGGAGCACTAGAGCAAGGAAACAAAGACCTGACTGACATTGGGGATGTTACCTCCCTCCTTAGCCTTCTTTTAGCCTTTAGTGATGTGCTGACAGTCTAAGGAATAGGTAAGTCCTTAGTTCTGTTATTAAGAAGCAATTACTCCTTAAGATAATGCTTTCCATCATAGTTTTAAGCAAATCAATACTATCTATCTCTTTCCTCCAGGAAAATTTTTTTTTTTTTTTTTTACTTGAAGTACTAAACCACAACATCATGGTGGAAAGATTCAGAATTGGAGTAGGAAGGAGGTGTAAAAGCTTAACAGGGTGGGCTTGGAGGAATGGAGCTGAAGATAAAATATAATTAAGAGGCAGCCCTTCTCTTACCATGTTGCCTTTTATTTAGTGAAATAATACGTCCTTCTCCACCCTAATGCTTTGAAAATGTCAGGAAAATAAGTAAGCCTAGCATCCTACCTTATTTTTCATCCTTTTTTCCCCCCATCCACTACTAATATTCTCTACCTCCACTTCTAAATTTATAACTGAGTCCCATTAGAAGAAGAAAGGACTATAGAATCTTTCATTCTTTTTCTTATCTTAGCGACTGACTATATTCCTTGGAGCTTAATTTTGTGCTCTGAACATTTAGGTGAATTTTTCTTGAGAGTTTCGTGATTGAGAGAGGTGTTTGAAGTAGGGAGGGTTGAGGAGAATTTAATAGTAAAGTGCACATTCTTTCTTTGTATAGTACAATGTGAAAGCTATCATTGGGTAAGGATATAGGCGTTTCTGACTCACAATAAGACCTCTGTTGCCCACTTGACAGGAAAAAATATATCCAACTTAAATTTCTTGTTAGTAAAACTATATGATTTTATACTCAAAACTTAATTCCCAGTGCATTAGTTTGTTCCTATCAGACTGCTATTGATTTTATATTCTTTAGGAGACAGGGTAGGGGACACGCATCTTTACCTTCTTTCACAGGAGAGAGTGGTGTTGGTCTCAAGTTTTTTTTTAATCCCTAAAACTCTGAAATTATAGTTTCTTAAACCTGCAGCTGCCCACACAAAGCAATAACGCAAATAAAAAGAATGGTTTGGAAAATATGTACAAGAGAAATTATTCAATATAGATTTGGGAAAAGATGTGCTGCAGGGTTTGAAGAAAGAAATGAAGGCTTTTAATAGAGGCATTTCTATAAGGCTAGGAATAAATGTTTGAAGAGCAGCAACTCTTCACTGACTAGGAAGGAGTTTTAACTGTGTGTCAAAAATGACCTCTTTGCTTTCCAATTCATTATGCTGAGAAGTATTGACAGTTTTGGTGGATCCTAGAAGGACATTGCAATGAAGTTTGAGATGAATATAACTAGGGTAAATCGGCTTAAAAAAACCCCCAACAAATACTGGTGCCCAAGTTTTGTCTTATGAAATAATTTTATAGTCAAAGCGTACAAACCATACAACCTTGCTAATGGAAAATATCAGGGGCTAGATATTAGAGAATTTTCTGATGAACAGATTTTAATTGGAAAGGGAAGCTGGATTAGAATTTCAGCCTGCTTTTATTTTTTTTAAGTCTATAATCTAGATTTTAGCTTTTAGCTTTCTAGCTTTGTTTTCACGTTAGTTTGAAAAGATCTGCTTTCTTTAATTTTGAACCTAAATATATTTGTTTTTCCTTTTTTTCTTTTTAAAGACCTATCACTCAGCACATTGGAAGGTTAGGCTATTGTAATCAGTAAATGACAGAATTAACTTTTAAAATTAGAGATAAAGTAATAAAGGTCAGTAAGAGATATTCTGAGAATAGGAATCTAGACCCTATGAATTAAATATGTAGCTACATAAACTTTCTTTTAGCAACAATGAGGCAATATTTTGAGAGTAAATTTATTTTTTAAATAAGATGTGGAAAACAAAAGGCCAAAGACCATATGGGTTTTAGGAAAAAGAACAGAACGCTTAGAGCCGTGAATATGCTCTGAGTATACGTTTTGTTTTTCTAACAAGACAGTAATTTTCTTGAGAGAAGAAACTCTGTTAGAGGTAGTCATTGTAATTGTTATAGTGTATTCTTAGAAAACTTCTCTGAAAGAAGACAAAGAGTATCCCTTCTGTTCCCACTGTAGAGTCACTGTGTGTGAGGCAACCTTTAGATATTATTTCTGAATTGGAAATGCAAAATGTTGTCTACATTTGTAGGGTGTCAAGAAAATTAAATCTAAACTGAGAATGATGAAAGAGATCACTTTCTGTATAAAGTGTAAATTGGAATAGAAATGCTGAACATAATCTTTTGTTTCAGGACCCTCTTGACAAGCCCTCAGGGCCCACTTTTGTCATTGTTTCTTCTGGGATTCAGCCTGCTTTCCTCTTCACAGTTGCCACCTCCTGCTTTTTCCGCCTGAGTTCTTTGGGTCTGGCTTTGCCGCCAGCCTGGGAAGACAGCCTTCCAAGATTGCATCCCCTTTCTCTTTATTGCTGCCCTTAAGGACAAATACTCAACTTATTGTATTTTAAAGGTTTTTACTTTTTATCATCAAAAGAAAATGTAATTGGAAAATAACAGATTTTTTATGTTACATATTTTAAAAAATTGCATATTTAAATATTTCTAGTCCTTTTTGTTTTCGGATGGAATGATAATCAAGTACTTAATCTGAAAACAGTTTCCAAGTATCTTATATTGCTCTGTTGAGAAGCGAATGTGCTTGCTTTCCCATAGGTATGGCATGCATAACTGGTCCGTGGCCCCAAAGCTTTTATATTATCCCAGCAGGTCTTTTTATTCAGTTAAAATTTTGTAGATTCCTATAGTAAAAAATTTAATATCAGTAAGAATGCCAAAACAACTGTTGACCTGTATTTAACAAGTTGCTATATTTGGGTAGGTCCTTTTTGGGTTGATAATCTCTGTCCTGCATGTCTAGAACTTCAATTTACAGCTTTTCCGTGGATGATCCTACCTCTAAAAAAATAACTTTTTGCTACCCACACACACATGTGATCCTGATTAGTAGCAGATATTTCATTATGTTATTGAAAAGTGATTTGGAATCTATATCAAAGGTTTAAAAAATGTGTATACCATTTGATTCAAATTGATAAGAGATCTGTTTTTCCAGTATTAAAATTCAGTTGTCTCATACTAAATTGATCATCACTTTTTTGCTTTCTTACTAACTACAATAGGGCAATAATGTGTCCCTTGGCTTGTTGCTTGCTGTGTAGCTATCAGCCAATAAATCAGTGATTCAACTAGTATTTATTTATTCTTGTCAGCTAGTTGGCACATATTTATAGATTTAGCGGAGTTAATTATTCCATAAACAAAGTAATGAACCATAAGTTCTTTAATAAAATCTCACAGTATTTATAATATTAATTGAAATGTGCGTTTATTTTTGACAAAAATAACATATATGCTTTTATAAATTATTTTTTATTTTATTTTTCCTTGTTACTGTCTTACCATGTTAATAAATATAGACCTTGCTTATCATTTTTAATGATTATATACTATTCCACTATGTGATTGTACCATAGTTTAACCAATCCCTTATTGGTAGACTTTTATGTTGATTTCAGTTTTTATTTTTAAATAATGTTACACTAACATTTTGGTTATGCATCGCATGTACTTGTGTGTTTACTTACTTTCATAGAATAAATTATATAATAGATTTGCTGGATCAAATTTTAATGGCTTTTGATATAAGTAGCCATTTTTTTAAATACCAACTAGTATTACATTCTCACCAATAAATAGTATTTGAAAATGTTGGAATGTTGACAATGTTCTTTTCCCTGCACCTGCTCCTGTACTGTATTCTATCATTTTTATTTTGCCCATCTGATTGCCCATTCGATTGACAAATATATTAGCTCACATTTGCATTTTTTTGTTATTAGTAAAGTTGAATATCTTTTTGTTTACTAATAGTATTTCTTTTCCAAATTTATGTTCTTTTTTTATTCTTTCTATTAAAGTGTTAATTCTTTATCCATTTTTAAAAATTCATTTTATATATTTTGCTAAGCATGTAATTATATTCAAATATACCTGTACTCTTTTAAATTATTCTATTTCAGGATAGCATTCTCAAAACATGACTTATGGACCACTTATAACTATACCTGAGATAATTGTCAGAATGCGTGTTATCGTATAGAGATTAAGATTTCTTAGACCTGTGGGGGAATTCATAAATCTGCCACACATTAAAATTAGAGCACCTCTGATTTGGGGACATAAAATTTGTTAAGATTTTGCTGCAGTTGACTTTTAAATTTTTTTTTAATATTCATAAACTACAGTCTTGATACATTAAGATTATTGTCTTACCCCAGCCTAACATAATAGATTTTACAAAGATTTTTAAGAAAATGTTTTACTGTGTGGTAACATGGATGTCATAGGGCATAAAGAAAGCTTATAAGACAGTGGGAAGCTTCATTGGCAAATGAAGCAAAAGGAATAATTGAGAGGAGAGCAGGTAGAATAGGTGGAGTTGGCAGAATATGTAAAAGGGTATAATATCCAATTTAAAGACCTATTGAAGTATTTCTCAGTTTCTTCCTCGTTTTATTTGTCTTGGTTCAAATATTACATTTATTACTTACTCATTTATTTTTTCACTATCAAAAGTTTTATCAAGCTTCTACCTAATGTGCTAAAGATTATTCTAGGTGTCAAGTAGTAGGGCTTATATCCAGATGGGGAGAGGACAGACAACAAAATAAAAAAGCAAAATTATAACATGTTGGGAAATGATAAGTACTAAGAAAAGTAAAGCAGGAGATAAGGAGTACTAAAAATAGGAGTTAGGATTGCAATTTAAAATAAAATAGTTTGGAAAGAAATCTAACTATGGGAGGGGAACATACAATACAATGTAGATATGCTTTACTGTTAAATTATACACCTGAAATTTACTGGATTTCATTAATGTCACCAAAAATAAAAATAAGATATCTTCCTCAGTTTTAGACGATAGTTTTCTTTGAACCATAAATTCAAAACTCATCACTGTTTGAGAAAATAGATTTGTCCAATGACAAATATTTGAAATTCTCTTGTTCATATTTAATAGGGAGCAGTGTTCTTTTAAATTTCTTTTAATTGCAGATAAACATGCTGTATAAGCAACAAACTACAAAGACAACTTATATGGATGTTTTAATGCTGAAACTAAATAAAGCTTTCAGCAGGTATTTGACACATTTTTAATGATATGCATAATTGTTACTGTGCTGCATGGTAATTATGCTTATATATGGATGACTTTGTTTAATATCAGTTTTCTGTTGTCAGACTTCACATTTCTGGGGCCAGCTTGAGGAAGGAAAGAAATATGGCAGGCCAAGAAGCTTTTGCAGATTTCCAATTTATAGATATTGGTCTAGACAGATTAGGCATCTGGGCAGGAATTGCTCATAACTTTAGTGTCCCTAATTCTAGAAGTCACACACACTTTCCTTTTCCTTTCCACTACTTAAAACCATCTCCTAGAGGGAGAAATTGGGAAGATTCAGCCATTGCTTTCTTTCTCCAAATAGTTTTTTATTCTGAGTAACTAAAGGTTGGGATGCAGAGATCCCAATCATAGATAGTGCACAATGGACAATTTCTTGCCCTGTTAAGTTAAACCAGTTCCAGGTCTCAAGGTCTAAGTTGTCATGGGCCCTAGTATTTAAGTTAAGTTGTCTTATTAACCTGTCTCTGAGAATTTCTGAACCTGAATTTCGCATGTTTTCCCAAAGTAGGTTCTCTACAGCAAACACAGAAATAGCTAATACGTATGAAAGAAAATGAAATAAAAGCAAATTTAACATCACTAAACCAAATGAAAGAATGATAAAATATTCTTTTTTCCTACTCAACCTGCCTTCCACTCTACCCATACCCTCCCAGACCCAAATGCGATGTGATACATCTTTTTGCCCCTAGGGTCACAGAGATTCCAAAGCTTAGAAACTGATTCCCATTCCTATTCCTGCTGAGACTTTCTAGGGATGATTCTAGTCTCTGCAGCCTGGCTGTGTTTAACAAAACATTTGTTGGTCAAGTATTTCTGCATCTATGGTACTAAATTTTTAAGCAATTTTACTAATTTTGGGAAAATTTTCTGATACTAGTTTTAGAGCCTTCTTTATGCCAGTTCAGTATTTTTTGATAAAATTAGCCTTTGTGTCAACTATAATTCAGTAATAAAACTACCTGATGTTTCATGCTGCTTTACATTTATAGAGTACTTTTACATACATTATTTCATAATTCACTCATGTCTCATACCTGTTGCAGAGGTAGTATTTTCAGGAAGAAAAATCTGAGGGTCAGAGAAGTTAGGTGATGTGTTTCCATTCGCACAGATGTTAAAAACCTTGAATCCATATCTTTTTGATTTATTTATATTCTGTCTCCACAGATACTTTCTGCCAAGTCAGTTCATGTAAAAATGCACTATTAATAATCAAAACACATACATTTTAAATTCAATAGCTTAGATTTAAAATTTAGGACAATAGCATAAAAATATTTCAAAATGGATCAGTTGTATCTTGTGATAAATGAAAAATTGCAATCAGACATATAAATAAACAACTGAGGGAAGAAAATTTGCCTTTTAGTGCTTTTTAAGAATTGTCTTGGTTAAAAAAGATGTCACTATATCTATAGCATGATTGATAAGGTAGAAAAACTATATGAAATACCTATATATTTTTTATCAGTTAGGTCAGTATGATGTCTCCCATCAAAGATTTTCTTTATTTCTCTTTCTGATAGTTATTGCTAGTGTATAAAATGCAACTATTTTTTGTATCCTGCAACATTACCTAGCTCATCAGAGATTTTATATCAAGTCCACAAATTTTGAGAGGTAATGACTAATTTCTCCCATTTTTAAAAAACATACTTTTCAGATATTTCAATCAAAGGAAGAAATAGCTCTCCTAAGATGGAATCTGTTGTTTGGGAATGTGGTTGATCAACTTGATGTGTTGGCCAAATGTGCCCTATGTATTAAAATGAAAAGAAGAGACAAGATGATGTCATTTTCCCATATTGTGAAACCAAAAACAAATGCCTTTTGTGAGACCAAGCTAACGAACCTCTGACGGTGCAGAGTATTTACCTGTTTGAAGAACTTAACAGTAAGATATAGAAGAAATACTGCTTCAAGCTGAGACCTACAGGTATCTAAAGATCTTAAATATTGAATAGGCCTGATCGTCCGAATCCCATTCAGATCCAAGGAGGATGGCTATGAGTTGGATTGTCTTCTATCTTTGGCCCTTGACCATGTTTGCGGAGCATATAGGTGGGCACAGTTTGTTTTCTTGTGAACCTATTACCTTGAGGATGTGCCAAGATTTGCCTTATAATACTACCTTCATGCCTAATCTTCTGAATCATTATGACCAACAGACAGCAGCTTTAGCAATGGAGGTAAGACTGGATCTATTCTTTGACATATCTTAAAAAATGATTCTCATTGCTCTACTAACTAATCTAATGAATGTATCTGACAAACAGGGAAAGGAGGCTAGTTTTTACTATATCTTATACATTAAAACATTATATATTTAAATCAAACTCCAAATATTTTGAAGAATCCACGTTTGGGGGATGTTATGTGACATTTTTTAGACATTATAAAGAAATTTAAAACACTGGAACATAGGAAATAAAAGGCATTCAGAAGTTTAAAATTATCTAAGCTATATGATTGCGTCTTTTTGTTATTTGGCTGATAATAAAACTTTAGATAAAGAGCAGAATATAATATTCATAATTCAGTCATTAAGTATTGAAGGTAACATGAATTTGAAAAGTGAGTTGTTTCAGCCTTTAGGCTGGTAGTTTACAATATTCGAGTTTTCTTAAATGTTTAAAATGATTTCCTGGTTTACCATGTTTACATCAGTTTGTTTTTTTAAAGAACATAACTTAAGCAATGGAAAAGTTTTTGTTGTGTGAATTATATGTTCTTGATCTCAGGATTTTATGAAAATTTGTTGCTTTACTTGAAACTTTGTAATGATGATTTTTAAGGCACTTTTTAATGATTTTACTTTAGAAAGTATGACAAATTAATGGGTATAGTTAATAGGTTTAGGTAAGTATATACATGTTTATATAGTGGTTTTAGAATTGTGGTCGAGGATATGTTTACCAGATAAGAACTAGGAGGCAGTAAATGCTGGTGATAAGAAGCATAGCCTTTGGATATGGACAGACTTGGCTTTATATTCTAGCTCTATCACTTCCTGGCTAGATTTCTTTGGGCAATTTGTGAAGACTTTTCTTACCACAGTTTTTTTGCTTATAAAATGTAGTTAATCATATGAGCTTTTGTAACATACAAAATGAAAACATGTATATATAGTACCTGGTTCATAGTAAGTACTCTAAAAGTGGTAGCATTTACCATTCATCCATATTCTCATATTAATACATATAATTAATATATAATGCATATAGTTTACAGAAAATGTTTTGTATTTCAGTGTTTAATCCATTGTTACAGTGCTTTCAGCAAATTGAAGCCTACATGTTTTGGAATTCTTCATTTTATAGTAAAACTCAAAGTTTTATTACTTCTAGGTAAGCTGACAAATCTGTCTGGGAAAATTTGTAGAAAGATTATTATTCATAGATTTTGAAATGTGGAGGGCATCTTATATATCCAGATATTTGAAAACATAGTTTGAACAAAACATTTTATGCTCATCCTCTGACTACACAAGGTCTAACTGGTAAAGAGAGATTTGATCTAGATTGTCACGTTAGGATATACAAAAATGGGTGATGGTTTGATATAGTAATTTGTTTCCAGTCATAGACCCTCCTGTGTATTAAAGCCATCAGTTTTCTCTCCCCCAAAACTAAAGTAGGAATACCCTTGTTTTTAGTATCATTTCAAGTCAATACAAATCATTTGGAAAGCAAAATAAGGCTGTAAGAAGTAAGGCATAAAGATATTTGTACTGACTTGGCTGTGTCATGTAGTAACTTTAAGACTTTGGACTTGGGACTTAAGTCACTTAATATCCCTGAGCCTTGGTTTCTTCATTTGTGAAAAGGCATTAATAACAAAAAGTATATTGAAGGGCTGTTGAGATTAAATGAGAGATTTATAAAGTAGCTAGCACAATTCATAGCACACAATAGATGATCCACACATGTTAATTCTATTGCAAATTCCATTTCTAAATGGAATTTAGAGAGAAAGTAATAGAAAGATGATGTATGTGTTCCAAATGAACTTGTCTCCATACCATAGGCTCATGGAACTTTGATAGTGATGGCGTGGTAAGCTGTCACTTCTTCTCTACTGTCCTCCTAAACAAGCCCATGTAGCCTAAATATTTTACTGGCAATGAGGTCGCCTCAGTTTGAATTACACACGTTCTAGAGAAAGGACCTGAGTGGGTAACACTTTCTAGGAGAAGGCTCTAGTGATTTGAAGTAATTAATGTTGGGCATAGTTAGTTGCTTCTAGCATGATTGTCATAACAGGATACTGTATTGGTAAAATCATCTGACAGTTTGAGAGTATGAACTTTCTGTAATCGCAAAAGACATGGATACTCAACAGTCAACACAACATTATTCCAGATGACAGTAAGGATTTTTAGGTCTATCAAGGAACTGTGGATAGGTGCCTGCCAGCTTTTGCCAGGAGCAAGTAATTGGAACAGGTAATCGCAGCACATTCTTGAGTGTTCACTGTGGGACTCGATGAGTTGAAAGGCAGTTTCCTCGGTGTAGCATATATCAGCAGGCCCAGTCTTCAAGCCTGCTTAGGATTCATTCCTGTAGTGGTGTTTGATTAGTCAAAATGAGGGCTTGTAACAGAATAGTATATGGTGGCAAGCTAGGGTGCACAGAGAGAAAGTGCAGAATCTGGTTATCTCTAATTTGATTATTCATGATCAACAAGTTTGATGTTCTTTCATTGTATGTGGAGAATTCCTAGTTTATACTGTCATTGAAATTGGGATGTTTTTAAATAATAGGGTTTCAGTTTATTAACTGGAAAAGAAGATCCTTGCTAGTATGTTACTCTACCCTACTTTCCAAAACTTGACATCTATACACAAACACACAACTTTTATAAGTTCTTAACTTGATGTCTCTCTAAAACTCTGATATCAGTGGCTTTTTACAGAAAAAAGAATTCTCATTCCTGAGTTTCCTAAACTATTTTGAGCTGTGCAAATTGCTAAGTAAATTTTTGGGTACATTCAGAAAAGTTTAATTTCTGGCCCTCTCACCTCTATCTTGTCCTTTTCTTCCACCTAAAGGAGTCTTCTAAAAATGATTTTTGTTTATACTTATATAAGAAAATTAAAAATATTTATATAAAACATTTATATAATATTTGTCTACATCTATGTATTCTTTCAACTTTCTTTGATATAATGTCACACTGTTTGTTTTTGTTACCTTTTTTCACTCAATATAACCTTTATAGCCCATATTAGTATTTATAGATATTCCTCAAAAATCGTTTTATAATCGTAGAGAAATATACATAGCAAAATTTACCGTTCCAACTATTGTTGAGTGACAGTTGAGTGGTATTAGTACATTCGCCTTGTTATGTAATCATCACCCCTATTCTCCAGCATTTTTTCATCTTTCACAACTGAAGCTGCCCATTAGATAATAACTCTCCATTCTCCCTTCCCCCATATTTCTTCTGCCTTACAATTCTCTTCTCCATGTATGGTATCCTGCTTTGGCTGAAGAAAAACTATACATGTTCATAGAGAGCAAGTTATCTGGAAGGCTTTTCCCTAAGGCCAACAGTGGTTGTTCCTGAGTTAGTGTAATTTCTTTGTGTTTTCTATTTTTATGCTTCATTGAATGTTTGTATTTTCTGATTTTTTTCTAAGAAACTCATTGTACTTTTAAAATAATAAAATTAGTACAGAAACTTTGTTTTTAAAAAATCTCAACTGCCCTTTTTTGTCTAGCTCCCAGTTGCAGTGCCTAAGACTTAGTGTTTGTTTATTTATTTATTTTTTTATTATTATTTATGCCTATACCACCTGGTCTTCCTAGATGGTCTCCCATCCAAGTACTCACCAGGCCTGACCCTGCTTAGTTTCTGAGATAAGGTGTCATATTTGTTCAAGGTGGCATGGCCATAGACCATGGACTATGGCTCCACTGGGCACGAACCCAGGACCTTCTATGTGTAAAGCAGACATGCTAACCACTACACTATAGAACCATATCCAGTGTTTATTAAATATATTTTGACTGAATGACAAATTGCAGAAAGAGCTTGGTAAATGCCATGAGGACATAAAGGTCAAAGAGGATAAAAAAAAAAGGATCATATGTGGAAGGCTTTAGTTGCAGATGATATTTGAGTGGGCCTTGAAAGACAGTTTTTTTTTTTAAAGAGAATAATATAATATACTCTTGTATTCCAATAATTATTTGGATAATCAAACATTTTATTGATAATAGTCTTTTTTAGGAAATGAAATTTCTTTGATCATATTTATTCTTGGAATTCATGGTTTCAGTCTTTAGAATACATCCATTATCCAGCAGATTTACTTTTCTTATTATCTTTTGTTTAAGTTAATATTAATAAGGTGGTTTTCCCTAAGCAAACAACAATCTAGTGAAGTGGCTTAAGAAGCCTATTGTGTGACAGGGAAACTAGCCAGAAATTAAGAAGCTTCGAAATTAAAAAATGTACACACCGGTAGTAGAGAATTAATTGCATTTAGTTATTTCTGACTTAAGGGAAAAAATGGCAGCTTTTAAAGTTTTTAATTGATTTTTCTTGTGATCAGTTTAAAGAAATACTTTTTAAAAATTTGTTTTAAACTGATTTATCAAAATATGGTGAAATTTTATCAAGTTTTATCTTTTGAGATAAACAGTAATTCACAAATTGTTTATGATACTTGAAATACTGAAAGTTTATTTCCTAATAGAAAGTCAGATTTTACGAGCTGCTCTGAGACTCCCTTTGACTTAAGAAGATAATTATACTCCTGTGAATAATGGCATATTTCTGCAAACCAACTCACTGCAAGATTATTGGAAAATATTCAATATGCTGTAATGAAACATAAAAATATTAAGATTTGTAAAAGAAAAGGAAAACTGTGATTAAAGGTGTTCACAAACCTAGGATTTCTTTTTTTAATGGAAAGTAACTTAAAGTTTTGAGCTTTTTCTCATTAAAAATTTTATTGTTACATAACAAAGGAGTCTTTAAAAAGTATTATTTTTAATCTCTTAAAATTATTCTAAAAAGTTTTTTTAATTGTTATTCTATTTTGGATCTGAAAGAGAATGAATACCATTTTTGAATTTTCAAGGCCATTCCACGTGTAGTTTCACATTTTGTGAATTTAGTCATAATATTTCCAAACCCAGTGGGATACAGTTTCTGTGGTTACCAGACCCTTTGTAGAGTGACAAAGATTGGAATTCTGATTCTCCTGAGTCAAATTTTGGCCTTTGACTCTGTCCCCTTTTCACACTCCTTGCTAAGCTTGGGCTGTTGCTATGCTTGAAGGCTAGTCAGCTAGCAGGTTCCTATGGTAACAGAAATGGAAATTTGAAAGAAGAAAGAGAATGGGAGCACAAAGGCTTGGTTGATTTGAATTTGAACAAAGAATGGAAGGTTCCATGTTGTGCACCTTTGTTGTAGTAACCAGAAATTTAATTTTAGAAAGTTACTTAGTTTGTAAACTTTCTATACCTGGTCTTAATTTAGTGAACTTCCTTAGAAGTGCTGTTTAAGGAAGTACTCAGTAAGGATATTTTAAAATTTAATCAGCTAAAGTTCTTTTTCATAGTGCTTTAATACTATTCCTTATTTTATATATTTTTCTCAACTTTACAGTATTCAGGCTACCTCATTTAATTTTGATTTTGCTGAGGTTAAAAATTGTTTGTATTAAAGTCAAGACAGTTTGCTTATTTGGAAAATAGTATTTTTGTTTGTTTTGAAATATAACAACTTTATTGAGGTATAATTTCTGTACAATAAACTTCGCCCATTTAAAGCAGTCAGTGAATTTTGAAAGATGTATATACCCGTGAAACCATTACCACAATCAAGATATAGAGCATTTTTGTCACCTCAAAAGCCTCCTTGTGTCCCTTTGTAGTACACACCCTGTTAACTCCCTGCACTAAGCAACCACTGATCCGCTTTCTGTTACTGTGGATTAGTTTTCTTTTATAGAGTTTTACATAAATTTAATCATGCAGTATCTACTTTTTTATGTCTAATTTTCTCACCCAGCATAATGATTTTGAGATTCATCCATGTTTTGTTTTGCTTTTTGAAAACATTATTCTCATTCACTTTCTCACTTGGCATTTGAGAACAGGGAATTTAGCAGAGTTCCTCATGCCCATCAAATAGGCCTTCTCTGGCTCTATTAATTTGCAACTCTTCCCTCATCTCCTTTTAATCTATCATTTGCTGTGTTATGTATGCTCTTTTATATACTATTTTTGTCTTATTAGTACCATTTTGCAGGGGAAAAACAAGTTTAGAAAGGTTACATAGAACAAATTGGTTAAGCTCTTTGGATAAGAATATCAAGCTTTGACTAAAGGTCTTTGCAGCTAGCTATGTGATCTTAGACAAATAACTTACTGTGCTTCATTTTCTTCTCATGTATTATGAAATGGGATTAATGATATCTACTTTATGAGATTGTTGAGAGGGTTAATGAGAATGTGTGTAAGGCACTTAGAACTCTGACTGGCCTATAGTAAGTGTCATTAAATGCTGCTGAGATTAGCACAAGATACTTAGATCTAGGAAGTGGCAGGAGCATAAACTTGTAGTTTTAGGCTCAGTGTAAGCAGTGTAAAACAATCAAATCAGTTTTATTATTATGGGGCTCACAGATGGAGGTTTTACTAACATAGTAACATAACTGTTGGATTAGTTGGTATTTTATGTATTGCTGAGTACCAAGCAAATTTGAGACTACTTGCTTAAGACATATATATGCACACATACACCCTCACATATATGATTTTGTATATACATCAGCATGTGAATATGATACATTTTTTAACTTCAGTAATTATAGACTCATGGGAAGTTGCAAAAATAGTACAGGAGATAGATAATATGCCATTATCACAGGGGTATAATTATCTTCTTAAGTCAAAGGAGAGTTCCCAGAGCAGCCCATGAAATCTGACTTTCCTTTAGGAAGTAAACTTTTAATATTTCAAATATCGTGCATAATTTGTGAATTATGGTTTATCTCAAAAGTTAAAATTTTACAAACCAAATTCTACCATGCTTTTGTACTCTACTTGGTTTCCTCCTGATCTTATTATGTAACTGTTTTACAGTATCAAAACCTGGAAATTAACATTGGTACAATCTACAGACCTTATCATAGTTCACCAATTTTTACATTACTCATTTTTGTGCTTGTGTATATGTATATGTATGTGTGTGCAGTCTTTGTAACTTTATCTCATGTATAAACTGATGTAGCCACCACTACGGTTAAGATACAAAAACGTTTTATCATCACCAAAGAACTCCTTTACGTGTGCTTCCTTTCTCCCTCTTCCTCTTTTCCTAATTCCACATAACCACTAATTTGTTCTTTCTCTACAATATTGTCATTTCGAGAGTGTTACATAAATGGAGTAGTACAGTATGTAATCTTTTGAGATTGGCTTTTTTCATTTAGCATAATACCCTTGAGATCCATCCAAGTTGTTACAAGTATCAATAGTCATTGTTTTTAATTGCCTAGTAGTAGTCTATTATAGAGATGCACCACAGTCACTCATTGAAGGACATTGGGTTGATTCTAGCTCTTTGCTATTGCAAATAAAGCTGCTATGAACATTCGTGTACCGGTTTTGTGCAAACTTCAGTTTTCATTTGGGGGGTATAAATGCCCAGGAGTGTGATTGCTGAATCATATGGTAAGCTTATATTTAGGTTTTTAAGAAACTGCTCAACTGTTTTCCATAATGGTTGTGCCATTTTACATTCTCACCAGCAGTGTATGAGAGATCTACTTTCTCTGCATTCTCACCACCATTTGGTATTTTCACTATTTTTTAATTTCAGCTTTTCTAATGTGATGTAGTAATATCTTATGTGGTTTTAATTTGCGTTTCTCTTATGGCTAATGTTATTAAACATCTTTTCATGTGCTTATTTGCTATTTACATGTCCTTTCTAGTGCAATATCTGTTCACATCTTTTGTTCATTTTCCAGTTGAATTATTTGTTTTTGACTTTTGAATTTTGAGTTGTTTTTAGTATATTCTAGATACAAAGTCTAGTTGGATATGTGGTTTACAAATAGTTTATCTTAGTCTGTAGCTTGTCTTTTCATTTTAAGGTCTTTTTTAGGAGAACAGAAGTTTAAAATTTTAATGAAGTCTGATTTACCATTTTTAAAATTTTATTTCTAGTGCTTTTGGTGTAATTTTTAAGGACTCTGTAGCCTAGGTCTGGAAGATTATGGTTTTTGTCCTTTTTTTTTTAAGTTTTATAGTTTTATGTCTTATATTTAATATTTAAATCCATGATTAATTCTGAGTTAGTTTGTATGAGGTATTGTTTATTTTTTTGCTTATAGATATCCACTATCTTCAGCACCATTTATTGAACTGCCTTTGTTCTTGTCAAAAATCATTTGGCTTTTATGTATTTATCTGGATTCTCCATTCTATTCTGTTGATCTTTGGGTCTATTTCTCCACGAGTACCATTGTGTTTTAATTACTGTTAGCTATGTAGTAAATTTTTAAATTGTATAGCATGATTTTTTCCACTTTTTAAAAGTCGTTTGTTATTCTACTTCCTTTTTTTAAATCTAAATTTCTATATACTAAACGTAATCCTGGGTTTTGATAGAAATTAAATCTAGAGATCATTTTGGGGACATTGACATTTTTAAAATATTAAATTGATCGGGGTAACATTGGTTAATATGTAAATTTCAGGTGTACAACTTTATAATATAACATGTATGTACTCTTGTGTTCAGTTGACATCTTTACATGTTGAATCTTCAATCCATGAACAGTGTTGTGGCTTGAATTGAGTCTCCCTAAAATTTACAAGTTGAAATCCTAAACCCCAGTACTTCAGAATGTGACCTTATTTGGATTTACGGTCATTCTAAATGTAATTGGTTAACAGGAGGTCATACTGGAATAAGGAGAGGCTCTTAATCCAATGTCACTGATGTCCTTATAAAAGGGAAATTTGGACACTGACACACATAGAGGGTAGATGATGTGAAGAGGCTCAGGGAGAATGCTATGTGAAGGCTGAATTTGTGTTGCCACAAGCCAAGGAACTACTAGGAGCTAGGAAAGAGACTAGGAACAGATTCTTTCCTAGCACCTTCAGAGGGAGCATGGCTCTGCTGACACCTTGATCTTGGACTTCTAGCTTCCAGAAATGTAAGAAAATAAATTCTGTTGTTTAAGCCATTCAGTGTGTGTGGTGCTTTGGTATGGCAACCCTAGCAAACTAATACAAGTATATACCTGTTCATTTATTTATATCTTCCTTGATTTCTTTCGTCAGCGTCCTGTATGTGTTTTGTTGGATTTATACCATATTTGTCTTTTTTTTTTTAGTGATTTAATTTAGTTACCATTGCTCATTGTATATAGAAATAGAATTTTTAAATATGTTTTTGTTATATCCTGCAACCTTGCTGAACTCACTTGTTAGTTTTGGGAGGTGGTTTTTTTGTTTTGTTTTGTTTTTTAGATTTCTTGGGATGTTCTATGTAGACAGTAATATCATCTGCAGATAAGGACAGTTTTCCTTTTCCCATCTCTACACCTTTTATTTTTCTTTTCTTTATTATGCTAGTAGGGCTTCAGTACTATATTGAATGGGAATGGTAAACAGGCATCTGTCTCTTGTTTCCAGTCTTAGAGGTAAGAATCCAGTGTTTTGCCATTACATATAATGCTAACTGTAGGATTTTTGTAGATGTTCTTTATCAAGTTGAGAAGGTTACCCTCTATTTCTGGTTTGCTGAAAACTTTAGAAATCATGAATGCTATTTCTGTATCATTTGGTATCATCATATGAGTTTTCTTCATTAGCTTGTTAATTTGGTGGATTACAGTGATTGATTTTTGAATACTGAGTCTGCCTTGACTTTCTGGAACAAACCCTACTAGGTTATGGTATATAATGGTTTTAATACATTTTTGAATTTGATTTGCTACTATTTTGTTAAGGATTTTTGCCCTTATGTTCAGGATGGATATTAGTTTATAGTTTTCTCTTTTTGTACTATTTTTGTTTAGCTTTAATAGTAATGTTTGCTTTGTAGAATTAGTTGGAATTTGTTAGTTTTCTGCTGTTTTCTGGAAGAGATCGTATAGAATTTGTATTCTTTAAATGTTGGTTAGATTTTACCAATGAAACCGTCTGATCTAGATATTTCCTTTTCAGGAGGTTTTAAATTGCACAGTCAATTTCTTTAATAGTTATAGGACTATTCACATTATCAGCCTCATGTTGGGTGAGTTTTGGTAGTTTGTGGCTTTTGACGAATTAGTCCACTTCATCTAAATTGTCTAGTTTATGTACATATCTTATGTACTTATCTTTTTAATGTCTGGAGACTCTTTGACATCTTTCATTCTTGATATTGGTAATTTATGTTTATCCTTTTTATCAGTCTTGCTAGAAGCTTATCCATTTGATTGATATTTTCAAAGAACCAGTTCTTGGTTTGAGTGATATTTTTTCTCTGTTGTTTTTCTGTTTTCAATTTTACTGAGCTTTCTTCTTTATTATTTTCTGCCCATTTGCTTGCTTTTGTTTATTTTGTTCCTTTGGCTATTATGAATAATGCCGCTCTGCTATGAACATTCATATACACATTTTTGCTTGAACACCATTTTTAATTCTTTTGAGTATGTTCCTCAGAGTGGAATTGCTGGACCATATGGTATTCTGTTTAACCTCTTGAGGAATTGCCAGACTTTTCCATAGTGATTGCCTCATTTTACATTGCATATGTAAGGGTTCCATTTCTCCACATTCTTACCAATATTTGTTATTTTTTGTTTTTTAGAGTATCATAGTGGGTGTGATGTGGTATCTCATTATGGTTTTAATTTGTATTTCCCTAATGACTAATGACATTGAGCATCTTTTAATGTGCTTATTGGTCATTGCATAACTTCTCTGGAGAATGTCCAAGTTATTTGCCCATTTAAAAATTGGATAATTTGTCTTTTTGTTGAATCATAGGAATTCTTTATGTATTTTGGATAATAGACCCTTATCAGATACCTGATTTACAAATATTTTCTTTCATTCTGAGAGTTGTCACTCTCCTGAGAGTGACTTCTAATACACAAAAGCTTTTGATTTTGATGAAGTCTAAATTATCCATTTTTCTTCTGTGCTTGTACTTTGGTATCATAGCTGAGAAACCATTGCCAAACCTAAGGTCATGAAGATTTATTTTATCCCTGTGTTTTCTTTTACAAGTTCCATAGGTTTTACTCTTATATTTAGGCCTTTGATGCATTTTGAGTTAATTTTTGTATGTGGTATAAGGCAATGATCCAACTTTATTCTTTTGCATGTGAATTTTGTCTGTAGCCTCATAAGACCAAAAGCTCTGATGGTTTCTTGGTTTTCTAGCATCAGCCAAGGCAAAACTTGATTCTCAACCTCTTGCCTTGTGCTCAGATTCACTAAATGCCGCCTTGGAAATGTGGCTGCACTAACCAGGCCACCTCACCATGCATGCTTCCTTGGTCTCTGGATTCTTGGTGTATCTAGTTCTCTTCCTTCAGCAGTTCTCAAATAGCTTTAAAATGATATATTAAAACTTTTCCCTTATATTTAAAAATTTTTCTTGATGGAAACATTGGTTTAACAGAAACTACTCCTTTATACTTGGACACGATAGTTACATATAGTTTATTGTCACAAATAGTTCATTTTTATGTATCAGTTCTCACATCTATTATGCAGTTAACTTCTTTGACATCAGTTTCTGTGATTCTGGGTTTTCTGGCTACATTATGTATAGGAGATCTCTGGAAAATATATATTGGTGTAGAAATAAATTGGTTCTTACTCAGTAGAAAGGTCTGGTGGTGAGAATCTTTGTAGTCGATTCAAAATCAACAATGATTCTTAAATTATTATAAACAAGTTGAAAATTATTTGATAGTCAGAAGCCTAGATGCACATTTCTTGGGATATCTGATCCATTTCTGTGGTTATAATGATGATTTTAGTATGGTTTTATGTTTGGAACCACTACTTTTTTTTTTGTTTCCTTAATATCGGCTTACAGTGCTAGCTAGCTCTATTTACATCATGTGATTTCAGTGTTTAAAGAACTCTGTTTAAAAAATTAACGTAAAAAGAACAAGGAAATATGAGACAGAGATGAGAGATTTCTTCCTTAAATCCCACACTGAAAAATAGCACTACTATAACTACTTATCCCCCCTCCTTCCCTTTGCTTTCACTTTTTGTCCTTTCTCTACTGCTGATACATGTAAGTTGAAGAAAAATTGCAATACATAAAAGGAAGAAAATTAAAATCACCAATCAGTAATCACTCTTTTAAACATTTGGCATATATCATGTTTCTTTTCTTTGTAAAATGGATCATATTGTTATTAGTGTTTCTCAGTCCTGTCTCTTCATTAATATCACCTGTGACAATTAAAATCTACATATAGATTCTGGCAGACACCTCAGATTTAACTAAATCGGAATCTCCAGGGATATGAATGAGGGTTTAAAAAAAAACTCCTTCAGAAATCTTTAGTAATCTTTGGAATTTTCTTTTAATGAAAAAAAAAAAAGAATATTGCAATATATTGTCTATAGAAAACTTTAATTTGTATATAACACTTTCACTAATGATTCAATTTTAACTTTTTCCTAGCCATTCCACCCTATGGTGAATCTGGATTGTTCTCAGGATTTCCGGCCATTTCTTTGTGCACTCTATGCTCCTATTTGTATGGAGTATGGACGTGTCACACTTCCCTGTCGTAGGCTGTGTCAGCGGGCTTACAGCGAGTGTTCAAAGCTCATGGAGATGTTTGGTGTTCCTTGGCCTGAAGATATGGAATGCAGTAGGTGCGAAAATCATATTTTCATGGATCATTACTTATGTTGCAATATATTTAAAATTATTTGTCTTCTAGTTCATCAATTTTTAAAAACTTTTTTTTAAGTATATATATTGTCTTAATTTTGAACAGCAGTTTCATGGCCTCAGAATTATTCATTTCCTTAGGAATTTGGAAGCTTTAATTTAAAAAGGTAGAAAAAGAAAAACATTTCTCTGAAGAAATTTTTAAAAGAATTAAATTAAGAAAAACATGAGACATTCAGCTGATTTTCTCCCTTGAATTTTTTTTCTGGTTCTAAAAGTAATGCCATTTATGAAAATTAGAAAATACAGAGAAAAATAATCATTTGTTGCATCTTTATGATTTAAATGTTAATGACTAACGTACTTCTTAAGTTATGTTTTTCTATCATGTATTAATATACCAGACCCAGAAAATGTCAGATGCTTTTCTAATCATTTTCAATATATAGATTATAAGCATTTCCTAAAGGTTTGAGGATGTTTACTAGACAGTCTTAGAGATTTGTACCAGAGAACATTATTATTAGTAGCAGTAATGTTTACAGTAGTAATGTTTGCTATTTTTTACATAATAACATTATGCCTTTTTGTATACTGAAGTATTTCAGGGATAAAGAATAATAAGATGAATATGTATGTATGTACTTGTTATCATTATCTGGCTTTTCCCAGTCTTTAACATTTTGCAATATTTGGTTCAGATTTCTTTTTTTTTTTAAGAAAGAAAACTATAGTCTATGGCCATGCCGCCCTGAACATGCCCAGTCTCATCTGATCTCGGAAGCTAAGCAGGGTCGAACTTGGTTAGTACTTGGATGGCAGACTGCCTAGGAATACTGTATGCTGTAGGCTTTAAAAAAAAAAGAACGAACGAAAGAGATGAAGGAAGGAAGGAGGGAGGGAGGAAGGGAGGAAGGAAAGAAGCAATGAAGGAAGGAAACAAGGAAACAACTATACAGATAGAATTGAAGGTTCTTTCCCTGGCACCTGTCTTGATTTTATTCCTTTCTTTTGTCCCCAGAGATGAGTTAATCATTATATTGAATTCATTGTTAATCATTCCTATGCTTGTTTTTGTACTCTTACTGTATATACACATATCTGTAAACAACATTACATTTTTTTTTTACATGTACCTATGCTTATATCTGTATCATTCTGGGTCATTCCTTTAATTGCTATATAATGGCCAGTTGCATTAATACCCTGTTGTTATTTAGCCATCTTCTAGTGATGGTCATTTGGGTTAGGGTTATTTCCAGGTTTTTGCTGTTATAAACTATGCTTTACTGAACATTCTTTTCTCCTTCATGTTTAATATTAATTTTATTTTAACAGTCCTTTGAGGTAGGTAAAAACTAGGTGGTGTTATGCTCATTTGAAAGATGCAAAAATTTAAGAAATAAAACATATTAGTTTTTATAGTCAATTTACTGACATTTTGCTTTCTTATATTTGTCTACTCCATTTCCCACCTATTTTACCTGTTCTCTTATTTAGCCCCAACTAACCCACTCTTTACTGAAATGTCTGATAGTATTTATAGTTCCTCTTTTGGAAGTCTAAATTTTCTTGGTGTTTATAACAACAGGTATGAATTGCCTGGTCCAAAACCCTATTTTATGTTTCTTGTATCTAACTCCCATTGTTTAGTGGTCTTTTTATTTAGTTAATGATGGAGAATGGGAAGAAATAAGATCAGATTTGATTCTGACTGAGAAGAGAAGTCATTGAGGATTTTGAACAGAAGAGAAATGGTCATGAACACAGTAGTGGCTACTCTGTGGAGGGAGATAAATTAATTGTAAGCCACTCCTGGAGTCCAGAGAAGACATACTGATGGCTCAAACTGGGGGGCAGCAAAGTGGAGGAAATGAGAAGTGGTCAGATTCTGGTTATATCCCCAAATAGAATGACAGGATTTGCCAGTAGGTTGTGAGGTATATGTAAGAGAAGAAACTTCAAAGATGACCCCAAGGCTTCTGGCCTGAGCAACTAGAAGAATAGAATTACCGCTTGTGGAGATGGAGAAATACAAGGAGTGGAAATCAAGAGTTTGGTTTTAGAAGGCTTAAAGCTTGAGGGGTGTGTATATGTATAACTGGCAGTTGGATATGCAAATATATCTGTAAAAATATATAGTATTACTTTGCATGGTTTTAAACGTTATATTGTTTATATATTCGTACATACAAACACACACACATACATACACATATATTTCTGCAGACCTACCTCTCCAAACTTCTCTCTTATCAAGTCATGCACATTTATGCTCCAGTACTAAACATACCCTGGTTAAACCACTATGCCTTTGCTTACGTTTCTTCCTAGAATACTGACTGGTATATTTCCAATACTGGCAAATACTGCTTTAAAATCCTGTATTGAGGGACTTACTCTATGAAGTCTTTTATAACCTCTTCCCCTAAAATAATCCTTCTCTGTATCATTTTTTTACTTTATACAGATTTTGATAACTTCCTGTATCACACTACTGTGTTTTGTGTTACGTTTATAAGTTTGTGGCTCCTTTTAGAGTTGAGGATAGAGATCCTTTTTTTTTTTTTGTCTGTTTATATTAAACCCTGGCATACTCCAGGATTCCAATAAATGCCTAAACACAATAAATTTATGTCTTTTGGCTTTATAATTCTAAGTTTTGTGAAGAGAATGGTTTGATTAGAAAATAAAACAATGTGCTACAGCATGAGGTTATACATGTATTTGGCAAACAATATCAGTGATAGTTTCTTGAAAACTATTTGATGCACATAAACTAGTAAACATCTAGTTAGTGAGAGAGATTCTGAAGGCTTAGAAACTGCTACTGGCAATAAAATTGAAGATGCAGGAAGTTCATGAGAATGGTATCCTTAGTTGGGTAAGTATATCTGCAATACAACCCTGTTTTCTTTGTTCTGAGGTTATGATGCTTTCTCAAGTCTATAGATCATGTCCCTTTGGAGAATTGTTAGAATGTAAATTTCTTAGGCCCTAACCCAGACATACTGAAAAATGATTTGGGTGATGGGAACCAAGAATTTGCATTTTAAAAGAACTTAAAGTTTTTTTTCATGCACACTAAAGTCTGAGAATAACTTAATTAGAATATAATGGATTGGAGAGAAATTGTAGATGGTAGGAAAGAACTAGTTGACAGTAGAGACCTTAGAAGGCCTTTTATTAATCAATATAATAAGCAAAAAAAAAAAAAACCCACTGTAAAATGGGAAGGAAAAATAAACCAAGCCATTTGTAAGGATATTTAATGCTAAACTAACTTAAAACATGTTGGGCCATGCATTTAGCTAAGATTTTTAACTCATATTTAAGTAATTTCTATTTGAGTCTAGAGTAAATTGAGGAATATACTATAGTTAAAGGTTAGAAAAAAGTAACTTTGGCTTCTATTCTTTTGGAGCTATACACTTAAATCTATTTATATATATATTTTTACTTATATATGTTTGTATTTTTAAATCTTTAAACTGTGTGTCCTAAATAAATCATTTATATATACACTTTTATTGATAGCTGTGCTTGCCTATTTTAGGAAAGAGTACTGTTTCTAAAACCAAAACAAAATTAAGTATAAAACCATATCATTTTTGGTCAACTATGGAAAATCTAGTTATATGGCCCACACAGAAGATATCATTTTATTCCTATTATTGTAATGTGCTCTTAGGACATTGGAATAAATAATAAGGCCACAAGTGCTAAATTTGGAAATTATTAGGTGGCAGTTGATTTCCCAATTAGTAAAATGGTTCTCATCTTCTATTTTTTAGGTTCCCAGATTGTGATGAGCCATACCCTCGGCTTGTGGATCTGAATTTAGCTGGAGATCCTACTGAAGGAGCCCCAGTGGCAGTGCAGAGGGACTATGGTTTTTGGTGTCCCCGAGAGTTGAAAATTGATCCTGATCTTGGTTATTCCTTTTTGCACGTGCGTGATTGTTCACCTCCTTGTCCAAACATGTACTTTAGGAGAGAAGAACTTTCATTTGCTCGCTATTTCATAGGATTGATTTCAATTATTTGCCTCTCTGCCACGTTGTTTACTTTTTTAACTTTTTTGATTGATGTCACAAGATTCCGTTATCCTGAAAGACCTATTATATTTTATGCAGTCTGCTACATGATGGTATCATTAATTTTCTTCATTGGGTTTTTGCTTGAGGACCGAGTAGCCTGCAATGCATCTAACCCAGCACTATATAAGGCTTCCACAGTGACACAAGGATCTCATAATAAAGCCTGTACCATGCTTTTTATGGTACTCTATTTTTTTACTATGGCTGGCAGCGTTTGGTGGGTAATTCTTACCATCACATGGTTCTTGGCAGCTGTGCCAAAGTGGGGTAGTGAAGCTATTGAGAAGAAAGCATTGCTGTTTCACGCCAGTGCATGGGGCATCCCTGGAACTCTAACTATCATCCTTTTAGCGATGAATAAAATTGAAGGTGACAATATTAGTGGCGTGTGTTTTGTTGGCCTCTACGACGTTGATGCATTAAGATATTTTGTTCTTGCACCCCTCTGCCTGTATGTGGTAGTTGGGATTTCACTCCTCTTAGCCGGCATTATATCCCTAAACAGAGTTCGAATTGAGATTCCATTAGAAAAGGAGAACCAAGATAAATTGGTGAAGTTTATGATCCGGATTGGTGTTTTCAGCATTCTTTATCTCGTACCACTTTTGGTTGTAATTGGATGCTACTTTTATGAACAAGCTTACCGTGGCATCTGGGAAACAACATGGATACAAGAACGCTGCAGAGAATATCACATTCCATGCCCATATCAGGTAAGGGAAACCTTGTTCTAAATTTCAGAATGTGTAATAGTGAAAAGAAGGCATATTACTATAAAGAGCTTATCTTAGCTGGGTTTTTAAAAAAACTCTTCATGAACCTTCTACTTGTACATTAAAAGTTTAAAGTGAAGATGATGAACAAATACAAAAATGTTATACACATTTCTCTAAATATCCTTCTTTAAAAAATGGTTTTTAGAAGTCTAAGCTGTGGGCTTTTAAGCACCTACTGTTACCACAAAACAGTTGCTTGTTGATACTTAGAAATCTGCAGATTTGTGGGGAAGAAGCGCTTGAACAGCTCTGATTAAAAGGCACTCTCTTTTTGTAGAAATTTTACTGATGTTCAAATAGAAATTAATTGTAACAGTTTTGTAAAAATAATAGAATGTAGTTATACAAACTATTTCATCTCTTAATTGGTCTTTGTTTTTCTTTTGCACACGGAATGTTTTGTGATTTACCTTTGAGTTTAAAGAGATCAGATAATCATAATTGTAGAATCAGAGAGTTTACATGTAGAAAGAACTTTAAAGATTAATTATTTAGGTTCCTTCTATAATTTAGTGCTAAATATCTGTCTCTTTCACAGCTTAGAAATATATAGTAACTTGCTCTCACACTCAATTGGGATTTAGTCCTGTAAGAGGAGTGAAACAAGGAAAGTAGGTCAGAGGAGTTGATGATAAGTATTTAACTCTCATCTTAAAACCTTCTCTGGAACATATGCCACTAAGTTATAACCCTCTCTTCCTTTTAAAGACAAGTTTTCTTGAAAGAGTCGTCTCCTATTCATGATGTTCCAGGTTTCCCGTTCTTGAAGTACAGCAGGCTTCCTTTCATTTACCTCAACCCTTATGTTTCTCTAATACCTTATAAATGTCTTTGTTAAACTATTTGTGAATTATAGATAACTTTTACTTGTCTATTTCCCTTACTGGACAGTGAACTCTTTGAAAGCAAGAACTTCTTTTTGATATTTTCATGTTTTTGAATGTGGATTCTGTAGGTTAATAGATGATAGCATTGAGAATGTGAGTGAACAGATGGAGAAGAGACATTTAAAAAATGGTAACAGTGGTCTAGGGACAAGGAGTGTAATTAGCACATAGTCAAAGCTCAAATATTTGATGACTAAGAATGCCAATACCCCTTTTATTTTATGGTATAAATAATCATATACAAAATAATTTTTGTTAGTTTTATTGTATAAGTATTAGCTGCTGGCTTAAAAAATATATACCAATTCATAATTAAGAGACCAGAAAAAGTAAACAATTGAAACTATTAAATTTCTTAACAGAATTATTTGTTAAAAACTCTTAATATGAATTTTCTGACCTGAATCTAAGGATTGAATTTTGCTTCTAATGAGAAAGAAGAAGATGGTCGAATTACATCATATGCTTCTCCATATAAATTATCTAGGATTACAAATATATATTAAGGCTATTGAAGGAATTATGTTTGACTATGAAATAATGTTCTAAAAAATACCAAACCTCAAACATAGAAATTAGTAAATTAGAGTAATTGGGATGCTGCTATTTTCAGGATATTTCTAGAATTCCTTTAGCATCTTTAGAACCAGTTTAAGCTACACAGAAAACGTGTGTACACGTGCATTCCTTTATATTCATAGGTTAAAAGTGTTTTTTATTTCTAATATACTGAAAAGAATAGAGAATGATATAATAACAATAACATATTATTAAGCTGTAATCTCTGGAGCAAGAATCCTGGCTTCTTATCTTTCATAACTTAATAGTTTTATAACCTTAGACCAACGTCACCCCTCTCTGCTTCAGTTCCTCATCTGTAAAAATAAAGAATAGAATCTAATAGTAATAAAATAGTAATTGTATTAAATATAAATAGTAATAGAATCTACCTCCTGAAGTTGTTTTTAGGAGCATACATGCATACACTTAGAAGAGTGCCTACAATGTAAGCACTCAAATGCTAGCTATGTTATTCATTTTCTTCATTTATTATTGCTGCTGTTATTATTTACACACATACATATATGTACATATAAAGACAGGTTTTTAAAACCAAGCTTTAGCAAACACTATATTTGCTTCAGACTTTTCAAAGAAATTGTATTATAGATTTGACTGACTTCCTGTGTACCCTTCCCCACTCCTGTTCCTTATTCCCTATCCATAGGTAGCTAGCCATCATTCTAAATTTGGAGTATCATTCCGACGAAAGTCTATACAATTACCAATGTATATAAAAAAAAAAAAAATTGGTTCACATAGTTTGTAAATTTACATATTATATTATACATCTGTTTCTGTAACTTGATTTTTTAACTTAACATTTAGTTTTTGAGATCCATTTATGTTAATACTGTAGCTCTCATTCATTCTTTAAATGTTTCCATTTAAGGAAGTTTATATTAATATTTTAAATATTTGGAAGTATAGAAAATAATAGACTCCCATGTGCTCACATCCTAACTATCTTAAAATCCTAACATATCTATAAAACTGTTTAATTGTAGGATATGATATCTTCAGCTCATGGTTATTTTAATTTACACTCAGTAGAGTATGAGTTTGATAAGGTCAAACATGTTTTCACATGTTTATTGGCCATTTGGAGTTTCTCACCTGTGATTTGCCTGTTTATTACCTTTTTCCATTGCTCTGTTAGATTATTTGCCTTTTGTTGTTGTTGTAGTTTAAATGTTCTTGGTATTAATTCTTTGTCACTTATTTGTATTGCAAATGTCTAACCTTGCTCTGTAGCTTGTCTTTTAACTTTGTGTTTTCTTTGCCTTTTGTGTTTCAAGAAAACCTTCTCTGCCTCTAAAGTCATAAAAGTGGTCTGCCATATTTCTTCTATCAGTTTTTAAATTTTTATTTTTTTGATTCATATCTCTAATCCTTGAAATTTATCTTTGTCTACATTATGAGTAACATAATTATATTTTTTCCATATTAATAAGCAGTACGCTTCCTGCACCATTTGTCAAATAAGCCCTTCTGAATTGTGGCACAACCTATCATGTAAAAGTTCCATTTTTAGGCTGCCTCTTTTGTTCCATTTGATTTATTTGTATAACTTTGTGTTATTTCTATATTTCCCATACTTATTCTTCAAAATTATTTTAACCATTGTTGGCACTTTTCTATATGAATTTTAGAATCAATTTATTCATGAAAACACTTTTGGGATTTTGATTGAACTTGTTTTTGATTTTAAATGAGTCTCAGGAAAATTGCCATTTTTATAATACCGAGTTTTAATATCTTTTTGTTTATATATTCACTCATTTATTCTTGTGTTACCTTAAGATTTTTTTGCAATTGCAATTGAGGTCTTTTCTCTGTTACATTTTTAAATTGGTTATTGCTGTTGTACAAGAATGCCATTGATCGATTTTTATATGTTGATCCTATATTGAGCATCCTTGCTCAGCTCTTATTAGTTCTAATTGTGTGTGAGTTCCCTTCGGTATTCTTTGTAGAAAGCCTGTTGTCTGCAAATAAGAACAGCTTTGTCCCTTGCTTTCCGGTTCTTATGTTTTATTTAAGATTTTTGCATCTACTGTAATCCCCCCTTATCTGCAGGGATATGTTCTATATATTACGTTTTTTCCTAGACTTACATACCTGTGATAAAGTTCAGTTTATAAATTAGGAACAGTAAGAGATTAATGACAATAACTACTAATAAAATAGAACAATTGTAACAGTTACTCAGCTTTCACTTAAAGGAAGAATGGTATTTCCTGTATACACATAACTTTTCACTTAGGAGAAACCCTTTAGTACTTACTTCTCTTTGGCATTCCTAATTGCCAGCATCACTACTCTTGTGCTTTGGGGCCATTAAATAAAAAAGGGTTACTTGAACACAGCACTGAGATATGGAGATAGTCAATCTGAATTGTTTATTTCTGGAATTTTCTGTTTAATATTTTCAGACTGTGGCTGGCTGCAGGTAACTGGTACCACAGAATCAAAACTATTGATAAGGGCAAGGTAGGGAGAGCTACTGTATACTCATGAATGAGGCAGACTGATTTTTTCTTTTTTTTTCTGTACTATCCTTGTTCAGTTGGGGCATTCAGGCTATAGTAACTTCATAAAGTGAGTTGCCCCCTTCTCTGAAACAGTTTTTGCAATAAATAGGGGCCATCTGCTCTTTGAAAGGGTTGATAGCCTCCTGTAAAAACTCTCTCTCATAGTATCTTTGAAGTAGGGAGAGAGAAGTTGTGGAAGGAACTGCGTTTATTAAACTACCATTTCAATTTCTTTGCTAGTAATTGTTTTATTTAAGTCTTCTTAAGGCATTTTTGGTAATTTATATTTTTCTAGAAAATTATTTTACCTTTTCAAATAAATTGGTATCATTTCTGTATTTTTTATTGAAAAATTATTACTGTTTACTTTTTTGGTTGCTAATGTATGTTTTCTTTTTTCTCTCAATCTTACCAGATGATTATCTTTTTAATTCCATTTTTATTCTTAACTTATTTTCTTCCTACTACTTTTCTTTAGAACTGCTCTGATCCTTGAACAATGTGGAAGTTAGAGGAGCCAATCCCCACACAGTTATAAATTCCATGTGTAACTTCTGACTCCCCCAAAACTTAATATAGTTGTTCCCTGATATCTGCAAGGGATTAGTACCAAAATTCATGTGTGCTCAAGTCCCTTATGTAAAAATAGCATAGAAAGGCATACATACAGTCAATGGTTGGTTGAATCCATGGATGTGAAACCCAGGGATACAGAGAACCGACTGTATTTATTGAAAAAAATCTGTATATTAGTGGACCCAGGCATTTCAAACCTGTGTTCTTCAATGGTCAACTATACTTTGTTTTTCTAGATTCTTGAAGTTCAATTCATGTAATATGAATATTTCTAAATTTTGACGTGCATTTAATAGTCAAGTGAAGTGCATAGTGAAGTGCATTTAACCAAAAACCATTGTTAACTGGTTACTCATGCAATTTCCCATACTTGGCTCTAAACAACGTTATGTTTTTGGTTTTTGTTTTTGAGAAAATTTTATTAATTCAAGTTAGGGACTCTCTGGCCTTTCTTCCTTTGTAGAAAAGTTTTCCCAATCCTGATGTAAGGGGACATTTTTCACACTAACACCTCATTGATTAATACTCAGATACATGCATTTTTTTTTAATCTCCTGCAGTATTTTTTTTCCCCACAGAATTATTATAAACCTATTTCTTCAGCATATTAGTCAGACGCTATTCTGGAAGATAGTCCAGGTATAATTAAAACTTTACTCTGTGTATGAATCCCATGAATTCCCTTGTGACTCTTGCTTTTCATTCTTAAGCAACAGATGTTGACTTAAAGCTGGCTTGTTTAAAAAAGATAAAGTATTGTTAATATGTGCTCTTATTATTTGTATAGACTTCATTGTGGGTAAAATCTGTAATCTTATTTGATACCAACAACCTTATGAAATAGTATGGCTGCATTTCTGCCACTCCAATGGGAGGAAGTTGAAGCAGAAAGAAATAATATGGCTTTCACAGAGTCCCATTAGCTCAGGGTTCAGCAAAGTATAGCCCACTGACAGACTGTAGGGCAAACCACTGGGTGTTTTTGTTTTTGTTTTAATTGTAGTAAAATATCCCCCATGAACGGTAACATGAAATTTGACCATTTTTAAGTGTACAGTTCCGTGGCATCAAGTACATTCATGTTGTTGTGCATCCACCAGTACCATCCACTTTCAGAAACTTTTTCATCTTCCCAAACTGAAACTGTACGCATTAATCAATAACTCCCTTTTCCTTCCTGCTTCCCAGCCTTTGGGAACCATCATTCTACTTTGTGTCTCTATGAATTTGACTCTAGGCATTCCTTGGAGATATTGCAAGTTCAGTTCCAGGCCACTGCAATAAAGCAAGTCATACTAATTTGTTTGGTTTCTCTGTGTATATATGTTATATTTGTATTATATTGTTGATCTATTAATTGTGCAATAGTATTATATCTAAAAACTAATGTATATACCTTAATTAAAAAATATTTTATTGCTAAAAAATGTTAACCATCATCTGAGCCTTCAGCTAGTCATAATCTTTTTGCTGGTGGAGGGTCTTACCTTCAATTTGTAAAAAATGCAATATGTGTGAAGTGCAATAAAGCTAAGTGCAGTAAAATGAGGTATGCCTGTATTCTAGGTACCTCATGTAAGTGAAATATAATATTTGTCTTTTGACGTCTTACTATTCTGATAATAGAATTTTAATATTAATGTTCATTCAAAATTTTACTTAGAGCAATCTTTTACAGACTTGTGAATTGAGCACCAGAGATACTAAGTTCCTATTTGAAGTAATATCCACACATAATTAAACAAGATTTGCTATCACTGAGCTTGCCTAAAAGAATACCTAGCAGGCTCTGATGATAATCTCTAATGAGAGTTTTTTTAAATGTGTTAAGCAATGATCTTATCCTTAGAGTAGCTTCCTAGGTGACACAGAGAATAATATTTGATTATATTTGTTTAAAAATCAGCGAGGTTGCTTTATAGTTATTTCTCATATTACTGAAGCTTTCAGATATTTGTAGTCAGTTCGTGAAGTAGTTGATTACATTGTTTTAAAGAACCAGTTGGGTTTAATGCAAATGGCATGTATTAAGTCCCTAATACAAAGAAAAATGGGTTTGTGTAAAGGATTTTAAAATATTTAAAATAGCATCTTTTTAAATATTTAAAACATTCATTGCATAGATTTTAAAATACTATACCAACTGATTTTAGCAAGAACACTTTTAAAAAATATATATTAAATAATACTTGAGAAAGTAACATTTAATACCTAAATCCCGAATTATGAAATACAGTCCAAGTTGTGTATTTTACAGTTTAAAATCAGTTAAGTCTATTCCTAGAATACAGTTTCATCTGACATATTATTTAACATTTTTTTTTCCTTAAAAAGTAATTTCCTCTTTAGTGCCTTCTAAGAGGCTCAAAGCATTTTATGAGTTACAAGTCTCAAAGATTGTCGATATTTTTATTTTTATTTTTTTAGGTGCAGCAACCCTTGGTTGACCTCAAAGATTACAAGGACCTTGTCAGCTTACAATACCTTATTTTTCACTTTTTACATCTATAGCACCTAGGTGGTCTCCCATCCAAATACTAACCAGGCCTGACCCTGCTTAGCTTCCTAGATCAGATGGGATCTGGCTTGTTCAGGGTGGCATGACCGTAGAGGTTGTTGATATTTTTAGAAAAGCATTAAATATAAATGGTTAAAAACATGGGCTTTAAAGTCATACAGCCTGGGTTTATGTCTTGTCTCATATTCTAAGCCTCAGTTTTCCCATGTAAAATACAGGAAATAATATATTGTACAGTAATATCTACCTTATAGGTGGCTACGGAGATTAAATGAGATAATAAATTTAAAACTTTTACTAGAGTGCCTTGCACAAAGGAAAATTTAACTATTGAATGTTGTTGCAACAAGAACATATTTGAAGTTTGAAAGAGGATTATCCCTATGTTCTGTACTAGAATCATAATTTTTTTTAACCATTGATTTTCAAAAGAGCACATTTCCTAAAGTGCTCCTTTATTTCTTTCATCTCTTTCATCCATCTAATTCACTGCTCTATGTCCTAAGGAATTTTCGTATTAGAACCTGTATTTCAATAAAAGAAACCTCTGTTACCACTGTACAAACATCTTAGAGTATCAAATACACCTTAGAGTCATTTGTAGAATTCTAAAAACTATTTTTATAAAAACAAACAAAAAAACATTACTTGTATTCTTTCAGCCACACAAAGCAACCCATTTGTTGTTTATCTCCTCTTGATTCAGAAAAAAAACAAAAACAGTAAATGTCAAATCTAACTTATGATTTTAACTTCATTTTCTGATGAGTGCTTCTCTTTACCAGGCAATTCCAAAAGGAATCAGCATTGTTTATGAAAGGACCATGAGGGAAATGGGTATGTTGTATATTTCCAACATTAGCAATAGTGAATATTCCATATAAATATATAGTACTACTAATCTTTTTTTTCTGCTACTAATATTTAAAGGAGTAAAAATCCTGCTTGTGACTTCTTAGCTCCAAATTAATTTTTTCCCAGAATTGTTTAGTGTCTACAATAGAGAAAAAGAATAAGAATTCTTAAAAAATATTCTCTCTCTCGTAGAAAAACATTATATTATAGAAATACAGAATATTAAAGAAATTTATAGGAAACAATACTATTATGTACAGGTTATAAAATGCTATCAAATAGCACTTTTGGATAAATGTGATAAAACATAACAAGTTACTGTTACTCTGTCCTCTGTTAAATATAATAGCCTAAGCCATGAGTTCAGTTTGTCTTAATTATAGATATGTCTGGTGTGCAAATAGTTTACACATTTTAGGAAAAAATTCAATGTATTTGCCATGATCTGTGGCAGGGCACAGTAAACTAAAAGGTCGGAGAGTAAATATTTCAGGCTTTCAGCTGCCAAATGGTTTTTATTGCAACTACTCAACTTTGCTGATGTAACATAAAAGCAGACATAGATAATATGTAAGCAAATGCGATTGTCCCAATAATGCTTTATTTACAAAAACAGTTGTGGCAAATTTGGTCTGCAGGCTGTAGTTTGCCAACCCCTAATCTGCAGCAAGCATTATTCTAGATCACTTTTGGAAATTCATAACAGCAGTTGGTGGCCTGTGGCATTTTTCTGTCCTGTGTAAATTGTCACTGTTTCATTCTCATTACTACTTATAAGGATCATTATTTTACTTTATTGCATAATAGTATTGAAGTAATCAATACAATCTAGTACTATTATATCACTACAATAAATACATAAAAATAAATTTTAACTGGGTGGTGAACATACAAGCAGCATACAGATGATGTATTGAATTATATGCTTGAAACCTAGATGATTTTATACCAATGTCATCCTAATAAATTTTAGTATATCGCTATAATAAAGACATGCCAATAAATGTTACTTTCAGTAGTCTTTGAAATCACACCAGCTTAAGGAAATAATTTCAGTACTTTATGGGAAGAATAAAATAGAAGCAACTTAATGTAATAATCACAGAAACTTCTAGTTATTAAATATTTACTGTGTGCCAGGTCCTGTACTCAGAAAATTTATATAATTTATCTCATTTATTTTTCACAATAGCCCAGTAAGTTAGATTGCACTCAATTTTACAAATAAGGAAACTAAGTCACATAATTATATAATCTATCCAAATTTATACAATAAGTAATAGCTGGGATATGAATTGTCTTCTCATTCCAAAGCCTACAGTTTTACTATCACTTTACACCTCTGAATATTTGGGAGACAACCTTAGTTTTGGCTGTATCTAGTTTTCTGTCTTTAGTCACTCGATTTATAATTTATCTCTAAAATAGAGGATTGGTTTGAATAATCTCTAAGGTTCTTAGGTCTAATATCAAATGAATCTATAAACTTTTCTCCCATAAACCACAGTTTATTTTTTCTCTTCCTTTATAAAACTCATTTATAAACACAACAGCCATTTATTATATATCTACCATCATGGCATATTGACGGTTGCTGAGGATAGAAGAGTGAATAAGATACAGCTCCTATTCTGAAGAAGTTAATAGTCTAATTTGAGAAGGTAAATATGGAAATCATATAATTCTCTGACTAAAGTACAAATATAAGTTTTTACTCTTGTTCTTTTAAAAAATATGAAGAAGCCTAGTGAAAATACCTTGAGGAATATGACTGACTATACTATGGCTAAACATATAAAGTTGTTAAATATACAAAGGTTAACATAGAAGAGCAAGAGTACATTTTTCTAGCACTTCTAATGAAAATTCTTCAAAGCCAAGATAATTTATGTCTTTTTATAATTTGAGTAGGAAAACTTCCCTGATATTCTAAATTTTAAAAATGACCAGATAATTATTTTAACAATTTTTTAGATAAATGTTTTGTTATCTTTACCCTCTAAAATACAGCACTTTAATCTCAAAGGTTAACTATGGGAAAATAAAAATAAGTGATGTCTTAAGGTTAACACCAAATACAGCATTTCATGCAAATGTATGTTCCTATGTGAACATTATAGAATATTTTGCATATCTGATGGAAAGAGAATGTTGATGACAATTCTGAAGCCCAAATCCTTGCTGCATTGCATGCAGTGCTATTTATTTTAGAAGGGTGTGTGCGTCTAGAGGAGTTCCTCATGCCTTTTAACAAGAGGCCAAATTGCCTGTTTTATACATTTTTTGTCCTAGGCCTACTTCTGGTCTTGGCCCTATCTGAGGCTTACCTCTTGCACCGTAACTGAAAAAAGAGAGTAATGATCTGAAAATGATAACTCTTCTCCCTAAGGCCTAAAGCTGAGCCTCCTTTCTCCCAGGCCCCTCCATAATTCTAGTAGCCCTTCCAAATGAATGACACATTAGCAAGGGTAAAAAGAGAAAAAGGATTAAAAGTTTTCACCCAGTCCTTTTTAGTTCTTTTCCTCCTATCTACAGAATGTCCATCTGTTGATATAGTGGCTTATTTTCCCTTTCTCAGGACTCCATTTGTTCTTGGCCCAAATCACACACTTTCTGTCAGAGATGGAACCGGTAGGTAAGACTTGAGCTCCTTCAGATAATAGAGAGTGCCATAAACAGATGCCACTTTTTCTCAAAATAACTAACTTTTCAGATTAGCTGGCTTGCTAGGTTAGAGGATACTTCCCAGGACCTCTATAAAATATAAGCTGATGACCAATGTATGAGGGATGCTTGGGCTAGAAGGCTGTTTTCTGGAGTACTTGCATACTTTTTCTCTCTTACCAGTATTTATGTGTTAATGGTGTTCATTATGTCTATTCTAAATTTATTGTGTTTATTCTAAAACCTGTTTATGTCAGTGGTATGTGTTACTTAAATATAGAATTGAATTAAATTTTTGGTAAACCAATGAAGGTTGGAAAGGAAAGCACTGTTATGAAAACTTAAATTGATTGCTTTGGAAAGATTCAAGTCATGTTTTTTGGGTTTTTTGTTTTGTTTTGTTTTTTAAATTATTATTGAAGTTAGTATGAGCAAGGTGAATTGTCAAAGATTTGGTTGAGGAGATTGTAAAAATGTAGGATTTTGCACTTAGATTGCTATACAAGTATGTGAGTTCTTTGTTCACTTTAAATAAATAGAAACTAGAATTCATGAGTGATGAATAAACGTGTAGCATGTAAGAAAAACTGAAATACTAATTAGCAGACCAGCAATGAACTTTTAATTGATGATTAACTTTTAATTAAAAATAAATGTGTTCTTTTTATGGGAGGTGATTTTTCCGCTTTCCCTTAATTTTTTTTTAATTTTAATTTTTTACTACCAATCTGCCTAACCATGTCAAATTTGAAATCTTCCATTTACTTCCTTTGGTGAATACAAACATTCTGTCACCGACTTTATAAACTGTGTAAGGTCATTGAGTTCATTAATATTTTATAAGTTTGCTGAAGAAAGAGCTAAAAAGTTTCTCTCAAAGTAGAACATTAGGAAGATAATGCATTCAAGTTCCATTCTGATGATATAATTTCTGACAGTATGTCTGAATAGGAACATCGACGATTAAAGTGTGAACCAACACAATCTAGAAAGAACATACTATATGAGATGTCACAGATCTTACATGATTAAGAGGAGATCTCCAGAGTCCCCGCTTCGGAAATAATTATGAACTGGAGCCAACACAATAAGGACCTAGAACTGGTCACGTCAGGGCTGTCAGGCAGATGGGAGGAGAAGGGTCACCTAAGTGTGATTGCTTTTGGTGGAAACTGAGCCAGTTGGAAATTGAGAAAGGGAGCCAGGAACTCCATTGCAAGCCTAAATCACCAGGGTCAGAGGCTGAAGTGTTTATAGGTTAGTTGTACCTCTTGGCAATCAGCAGAAGCAAATTTTTTTCTGCAGGATTCCCACTGATTGATTAACTAAATAGCTCACAATATAATGCCACAAAACACATGAGAAAAAAAGCCACCATGACAGAGTCATGGGATATAACAATATCAAACTTAGAACTGCAGATACTGAATAATAAAAGAGAAAAATATGTAATATTTGTAGAAATAACCAATACAGTCACAAAAACTACCAATCTACAAGAAATTACTTGGAATAAAAATAACATTTAAAAAATTAAATGTCTAGAAACATGCAATTTTAGATGTAGAATAGAAACTTGAATTTTGAAATATAAAAGTTTATACTGCTGTTTGAAGAGAAATTTAATGAACTCTATGTAGATAAAAATAAAATTTTCTAGGATACAGCAGGAGAGACAAGGAAAATATGAAGGTGATATTAGGAGAAACAAAGAACAGGACGAGAAGGCCTAATAGTATAATTAGTGTACCAGGAGGGAGTTCCAGGATTGGGGAATTGAGAGAATGTAGGAGAGACAATATTTAAAGAGAGAGTGGCTGCAAATTTTCCAAAACTTGCACACCAGAATTTGCAGATCAGGGAGGTGCTATATCCTTCAAACAGGATAAATAAAAAGAAATCCACCTTGGGTGAAACTGGAGAATACTCAAGACAAAAATCTTGAAAAAAAGGACAGATCACCTAAAAAAGACCACCAACAACAGAGTCCTCAACAGCAGCAGTTAAAGCCTGAAGACACTATATTTTCTTAAAACTACTGAGAGAAAAAAAATTCCAAACAAGAGGCTGTACCTTTTGGAACGATTGTGGTAGGTAGATGTGGAGATGCACTGCCAGATCTTCAAAGAAAGACTTGCTGCTCAGCTGCAGGGGGTGTGGTCAGCAGACATCCTTTGCTACAGACAGCTGCCTTTTCTGAGGTGCCCTTCATGGGACTGCCTGCCTGCAACCAGCAATTCTTAGGTGAGCTAAGAAGACCTGGCCTTTGGCTTAACATGAGACGCTCTGAAGGTTCAGAGTTCCCTACGAGTTGGGCAGGGGCTTTTCAGAGTGGATCGCAGGTCACCTTCCTCCTCTACCCAAGCCTGCTTCCACTCTCTTTCCTTCACAGATACTGTTTTCTAATAAGCATCTTGCACCATGTCTTGGCTATTGTAAATAATATTGCAGTGAACACAGGATACGTATACCTTTTTGAGTTAGTATTTTCATTTTCTTTGAACAAATACCCAGAAGTGGAATTGCTGGATCATGTGGTGGTTCTATTTTTAATTTTTTGAGGAACTTCCATTCTGTTTTTCATAGTGGCTGTACCAATTTACATTCCCACCAACAGTGTACAAAGGTTCTCTTTTCTCTACATCCTTGCCAACACTTGCCTTTTTTGGTAATAGTCATTCTAACAGGTGGGAGATGATATGTCATTGTGGTTTGATTTTCATTTTCCTGATGATTAGGGATATTGACTACCTTACTTGTACCTGTTGGCTGTGTGTCTTCTTTGGCAAAATGGCTACCTATTTAGATCTGCCTATTTTTTAATTGAATAATTTGTTTTCCACTGTTGAGTTATATGAGTTCTTTATATATTTTGAATAATAACTCCTATGAGATACAGGATTTGCAAATATTATCTCCCATTCAGTGGGTTACCTTTTCATTTTGTTGATGGTTTACTTTGCTGTGCAGAAGCTTTTTAGTTTGATGTCATTCCTGTTTATTTTTGCTTTTGTTACCTTTGCTTTTGGTGTCGGATCCAAAATAATCATTGCCAAGACCAATGTCAAGGAGCTACTATCTATGTTTTCTTCTAGAGTTTTGTGGATTCAGGTCTTACATTCAAATCTTTAATCCAGCTTTAGTTAATTTGGGGGTATGGTGTAAGAGAATGGTCCAGTTTCACTTTTTTTTTGTATGTAGCTATACATTTTGCCAGCACCATTTATTGAAGAGACTGTCCTTTCTCATTGTATGTTCCTGGCTCCTGTGTTGTAAATTAATTGATCGTGTATGTGTGCGTTTGTTTCTTGGATCTCTGTTCTGTTACATTGACCTGTGTGTCTACTTTTATGCCATACCATACTGTTTTGATTACTCTATCTTTGTAATATAGCTTGAAATTAGGGGGTGTGATGTCTCCAGGTTTGTTGTTTTTTCTCAATGTTGCTTTGGCTATATGGGGTCTTTCATAGTTCCATATAAATTTTTAGAATTTTTTAAATTTCTGTGAAAATGCCATTGTAATTTTGATAGAGGTTGCATTGAATTTGTAAGATTGCTTTGTGTAGTGTAGACGTTTAACAATATTCATCTAATCCATAGAATATCTTTCTATTTATATCTTCAATTTTTTCATTAATGTCTTATTTTCTTGTTGTAAATCATGAAATTGCAAAATAATTTTGAGGTGTTTCAAAGAACTCATTTCTGATCGTGATCTATTTCCTAAATAATTTTTACAAGGCTGAGGAAATGGATCTGCTGGTAATGCTTGGCAAAGTGTAAACCGTGTTTTCTGTTTAATTATTCTATACTTAATAAAAAATAATTTAAAAATTTTTTTCTGATTCTGCAGTTTATATTTGTAAGAGAGAATGGAACTTTTCCAAATGATCTACCTTTCATTTGATTTGTTTTGGGAAAAAAACCAATAGTTAATTTTTTCAAACAAAAAACGAAAGATTATGCTTTTTTTTCATATGATGCGTGGGTATTATTATACTGTGAATGAAGATTAGAGTTCTTTATATGCACCAAGATTAGGCATAAATTCTACAGTTTTTAATTTGTTTCCCAGCTATTATTGCGTCCATTATTATAAAGTATGTGTGTAGTATACTGTTTCATTTTCTAGTTATTTCTAGTTCATAAGACTAAAGTGACATCAGACCGATGATCATTTTTTCCCTTAGGTATAATTTGGATGAAAGTTCAAGGTGTTATCCTTTGCTTAATCAACTGTAACTTCTGAAGGAGTGAAATTTTCTATTTCATAATGTTATTAAAGCAAAGGAATTATAGAATAGGATTGAGATAACTGTATCATGTCTGTTTTCATTTTAAGTTCTTGAGTGAATTTTGCCTTAAAACCTTTTCTTTTTTCACCTGTGAGTTTTCTATAAGGTTAATTAAATAATAAGCATATAATATCCAGGTGTCATGTTAAATCTATGTGATGATATTCTGTGTTTATTTCACTGAGCACTGTGCTCTGTATCAACCAATTACTTACTAACCAAACAAGTTCTGTTTTATTTTCTGTCGGTTTGTTCATAAAGCCATTTTCTCATCTCTGCCTGTCTAGTCTCTTACGTGGGAAATTGTGTGTTCCTTAAATAATGGGGTAAAAATTTGTTCCTCAATCTTTAAAAAAAAATAACCTGAGTTGACATCACCTAGGTTTTATAGCAGTCTTTGATAAAGTTATTTAGGATCTATATTGTTTAACTTTTCTCATTGCCATTAGTCAGTCTTTAATTAATTAATTAGTTAATTAATTAGGTGAGGCAACCCTTGGTTGACCTCACAGATTACAAGGACCTTGTTAGTTTACAATCCCTTATTTTTTTATTTTATTTTTTTTTACACCTACAGCACCTGGTCTTCCTAGGAGGTCTCCCATCCAAGTACTAACCAGGCCTGACCTGGCTTAGCTTCCGAGATCAGACGGGATTGGGCTTGTTCAGAGTGGCATGGCCATATACCATTCTTGAATTTAGAAGAGAGAATTTTTCTAAGAAGTTAGTCTCTGTGTTTGGAAAAGGAAATGAGATTATTTGCTAAATATTTGAGATATGGAGTTTGTAGTTTTATGATTTCCTCTAACAATTGAAGGAAAGCTTGGGAATCCCAGCTTACTATACTTATTTTTCACATGGTTGCAAATAAATTGGTAGGCCAATGATGGGAGAAGATAAAGTTTAGAGAGTAAAAAAAGGTATGGAGATATAGATAGAGTTAAAGGAGTTAACTATATCTAAAGAAGTGAGTTACTTGCTAACTATTTACACTATCTAGTGCTGCTTTAATTTCAAAACTATTGCCTCCCAAAGAGGAACAAAATATATTGTAATTGTAGGAGCGTTAATTTTTTTTTGTCCTTTTTAAAAAAGGTATTATAAATATTTCTGACGTAGAGATACCAGGTCCCCTGTGTGATCCAGTCTCCCTTCTAAACTATCATCCAGTGTTTTTGTATATTTATTTACATATTTACTCATATGTTTTTCCTAAATAATATATAATATTAGTTTAAGTATTTTAAACTTTATAGTCTCAAACTGTACGTATTTTTACAGCTTGGTTTTGTCATTTGTGATAGTTTATGATAATGTGTACATGTTTGTTTCTGATGTTCAACTTGCTATTGTATGAATATATTATGCTTGTTTATCTGTGTTACTCTTAATGGATATTTAGGTTGTACCTTGTTTTTTCTCTACTATAAATAATACTACTATGATTATTTTTATTCATCCATGTGAGTTTCTCTATAATATATGCCTAAAAATGGAATTGTTGGGTCATAAGATATGTAAATCTCAACTTTACTAGATGTTGCCAAAGTGCTTTTCAAATGTGTTGAAGCAATACAGAAGGTTTTCATTGTTCTACATCCTCACCATCTTTGGTGTCATTAGACTTTTCAATTTTTGCCAGTCTTGGCAATTTTCGTTACTATTTGAATTTGTATTTCCTTGATCTCTTGTGAGATTGAACTTCTTTTTCTTTTGTTTATTAGCTATTTAGAGTTCTTCAGTGAATTGCTTGTTTATTGCTTGTTTATATACACACACAAATATACACACATGTATTTTTTGTCAGTTTTATGTATTAAGATATCTAGCGTGGCTTTTCACTTTTGTAATTGTGTCCTTTGATGAGCAGAAATTTAAAACTTTATTACTTATCCATTTATTTTATTTTATTTTTAAAAATTATGTCTTATTTAAGAAATCTGCCCCAAAGTCATAAAAAATATTCTCCTTCTGCAGTTTAAAAGTTCTGCTTTGGATTTTTAATCTGTGGAATTCGTTTTCATATCTAGTTAGCACCATTTAGCGACTAGTCCATCCTTTCTCCACTAATCAATAATGCTGCCTCTGTCATATATCAAGCTTTCTTATGTGAAACTTGTTTTGTTATTCTTTTTCATGGTCTATTTTCTATTCTTGGTATAAGCTAACATTTTGTAATCTATTTTTTAAAATGCAAGCACACTAATACAATATGTGTCTTCATTAGTGAAGTATAGATTCTGCATGATAGGGAAAGAAGCCAAGGGCTCTGCCAACTTGATTCAAAGCCAAAGTCTCAGAAACAAGAATTAAATTTAGGACACCATGATAGCCATAAATATGTCCTTTATGGTTTTCTTTTTTTGCAATGCTTTCTTCCCCTTTAAAATGAATATATATATTTTTCTTTTAATTAAAAAGAATGTTAGCCCCAGGGTCTTTGGCAGATTATGGATCTAAATTGGAAAAAGAAAGTACGGGAAAATATTTTCCATATTGTGATTGAATAAAGTCATATTGCAAAATTCTGTTGACTAAGATTAGAGTGGTGTTAGTGGAGATCAGGTATTCAGAAGATAGTGAATGTATACTGTTCACGGCTAGCCAGGCTGTTGTAGAAAAAGAACAGTAATCAAGATATAGGGCTTACAGTGAATGCTGATTCTCTCCCCATTCTGGATTCCCTTGTGTTCCCAATAAATAGATCAAAGAAATATATCAGGTGAGTTTTTTCAATTGGTAAGGTGATATATTTTAACATTGATAGGAATATAGTGTTTCTAAAGGACAATTATAGAAGAGAATATTTTAAAGTTTCTCATTTGTCCATTTTAATTACACGAGGAACTGAGATATTTAGTGGTTTTTATTCTCAAAAAAATCTATAGGCATTTAGTTCATTATAGAGCTAAACTAAACAGTATATTCCTGTCCTTTATTTAAATATTTTTCTCTTGTGGGCTTTGCGTTTCTAGCTAGTACATGTCCTGTTGTACATACTAACTGCCTGAATTTTTTCGTGTTCCCTGTATGATTTATAACTAGATGATAATGCATTCTCCTTCCTCTTCCTTTTTCCTCATTTATAGGGGAAAACTTCTTTCCTCACAGCAATAGCTTGACCATTCTTCCTCAGTTTCTTGGCCCTCTTTGCCTATGGCATGTTCATGAAACAGATGTTGCTTGAGTTGCTTTTTCACTGTATCTCTACCATGAGCAGGTAGTGAGTTGTTTTCTTTGGAATTTTGGCTTTAACCAGAACCTTATTATACAAAATGTTGTGTGTTCCATCCCCCTGTCCTCCAGTTCTCCTTTGTACTGTCTTGCCTAATTGAAGGTTTTGGTTGTCACTATTATTACTGATTTTGTTTTGAGCACTCCTCCCCTTTAGTTCTAGTATTTCTGTTATGTAGGTAGTATTTTTAATTTATGAAAGGAAGTACAATGCAATTTAAAACACTGTAGAAGGAACAAGATATGGTTTCTCACCTAGGCTCTCTCTATTTCCCCAGTCCCCCTTTTTGAGGTAATCTTTCTTATATAGTTCCATGTTTTAGACTATATAGCCCAACTTTGTTTCTGAGTTCCAAAAATATGTCTATTTACATGACATTTGCTTTGGAAGTCTACAAGGTATTGCCAACTTAACATGTCTAAACAGAACTCTTAATTTTTCTCCTTAAACACTCTTCCTACATCCTGTCCCCAGTTCTTCCCCATTTGGTAAATGATATCATCATTTACAACTTACTCAGACCAAATTTGGAGCCATCTTTGAGCCTTCTTTCCCACATACCTCATCACACACAATCCATCAACTTCTCACCATCTTCATTTCTACCTTAGTTCAAGCTGATACTTCCATAATGGCCTTCCAGTTCATCTGCTTGCTTCTCTTCTTGTTCCTTTACAGTTTATTTCCAACATCGTAGTCAGGGTGATCTTTTTAAAAATAACATCATGTTACTGCTGTAACAGAATATAAGGAAGTCACAAGATAGTGTGTGTTATGTAAATGGGCATTGATTCATTTATAGTTCATCATGTTTTCTAATTCATCATTAATTCATCATTATAGCTAGTGTTAGATTCTTATGATATTCACTGTATACTAAATATTAAATATCAATATAATTTTTGATAATTTCTTAGAACATTTTATCTGTAGAACATTTATTGGTAGATATTATTGATATCTACCATAATCCATTTACATTATATCACGTGAGCTTTTGGTATTCCATTAATTTTTCTGGTTGAATATGTTTTGTAAATGTTGATTACATAGTTTTCTCTTTAAAATGTTTCAAAATATCAGGATAAAATTAATATGAAACATGCTCAGAGGAAAAACATGTCTCCCATCAATAAAGTCACTATTTATATTTTCTGTATATTTTTCTAGCATTTTAGTAGCTACTCTTTGGAGACATGCTCCCCTGGTTTTCCTGCTCCAGCCAATGTACTATGCTTGTTGCCCTTGTGCAGTCTCCTTCCTTGAATTGGGCTAGCCCTGTGACTTCTTTTTGTTTATTTATTTTTTATTCCTTTACTTTTTATTATGATGACATTGTTTAAAGAAATCCAGTAAGTTTCAGGTGTACAATTCAACAGTAAGGACTTCTTTTGATTAGTAGAACTAGCAGAAGTGATTAAGCATGACCACAGCGTAAGTCTTAAGTCTTTTGGCTTTTGTAGCTTTTGCCAAGTTATCTTAGAATGCTTGTTCTTTGAGAAGCCAGCCTCTGGTAACAAGTCTGACTGCTCTGAAACTATAAGATGTATGGACAGGCTGCATGAAGGGAAGGACAAAGGGAGAGAGATCCCCAGCCAGCTTCCACCTTTACCGGCAGTCCTAGGTGAGGTGCAAGACATTTGAGTGAAGAAGCCATCTTATATGTATGTCCAGCTTGATCTGACTTTCAGCCGTCTCTAGCGCTGTCATCTGACTGCAGTTACATGTGAAACCTCAAGGTAGAGTCACTACGCTGAGCCCAGTCAACTTAGAGAACTGTCAGATAATAATAAATTCTTGTTTTAAGCCATTAAGTTTTGCTGTGGTTTTTTATACAGAACAGTGCATAATGGTGTGCAACAAAACACTAAAAATTATATATAAATATTATAAATATTATTTATAATTTTTAAATATAAGTGTGATCATATTTGACACATTAGTCTACACCTAGGAGTATACTAGATGTACTGGCTCACATAGGCTCACTAGAGACAATTGTGCATATCTCTTCATGACTTCACATTTAGTGATATCACATTGGTAGCTTGAAAGTAGCCATGGTTAGTGTATTTACAGCACAAAAATTGGCAGATACTATAAACCAGGGATTCCCTCCATCCAGAAAACCATCTGTTAAACATTTACTAGCTCACCACTGACTATATCTTCCTTTTTTCACTTTATGTTATCATTTTTGAATGCCTGCTTATTTGGTTATTTGGATGTACCATCATTTATTTAGACTTCCCTATTATTGACCTATTATTTCTTTAAGCTATATTTCTTAAAATAGAATTTCGGGATCAAATGGTATATACTAAAATTTTTCATAAGTATTACAAGATTGTATACCAGGAAGATTATACCAGTTTATATTTCACTCCCAACAGTGAGGGTGTTTTCTCATGCTCTGCCCAGCTCTTATTTTTATATTTGGAATTTAATACTTAAAAAGTTCTATTTTTATTAAAATTTTTATATAGATAATAATTTATGTGGTTCCTAACTCAAAAGCTATAAAAGTATGTGGGAAAATATTTTCTCTTGTATTACCTGTGTTTCCCAACTTTCCCGTACCCTTCCCAAAAGTAACTTAAATGTTACAAAGAATTTATATATTCTTTCAGAGATGCTTATGCTTATGCATATACAAGCAAGTATATTTTCTCATTCTTTCTCACTCAAATGGTTGTTACTGTATACACTTTTCTACCTTTTTTGTCATTTAACAACTAATTTTGAAGATCAATACCTTAAGAGAAAAGGCTTCATCATTTTTTATGACCTCATAATATACTATTGACTGAATAAACCATATTTCTAATATTGCAAACAATTTGTGTACATCATTTTACATATGTGTGAATATATCTGTAGTGTAAATTTTTAAAAGAATTTTTTGATCAAAGGGTATAATTTTTTATTGAGATATAATTGGTATATAACATTATAGTAGTTTCAAAAAGGGCATAAGTTTGATAAAATATTGACCAATTGTCTTTTAAAGAGATTGTATGAATTTACATTCTCATCTGTAATATACAAGTATATTTCTCTACACATTTGCTAATACAGTATGCTGTTAGATTTTTTAATTTTATCTGATAGGCTAAAAACTAGAACAATCATGTAATTGTAATCTTTTTTAAACTATGAGGTTAAGCTCGTATTTGTATTTCATTTTCTATAAACTATCCATATCTTTTGCCTATTTTTGTTTAGGTGATAGGCTTTTATTTATATGTAGGAGTTCCTTATTAATAAAATTAGCCCCTTTAGCTGCTGTTAATGTTTGCAACAATTTTATGCCTTTTAATTGTCTTTTTGCTATTGTTATGGAAGTTATGGCCATGCAGAAATGCTGGAGTTTTATTTATGTATTCAGATTTATCTATATTTATTTTATGGCTTCTGGATTATGTGTCACACCTCGAAAGTCATTCTCTACCCTGAGAGTGAAAACTTTCACTTGAACTTTATGTTTTTTTGTTTTGTTTTTACATTTGAATTTTTAATCTACTAGGAATTCATCTTTGTATGAGATATAGTGTGCAACCACTAGTTTTATATTTTTTCCTGGTTTTTATTTTATTCTTGGTAGTATGAATTGAAAGAATAAATATTAATATCACATGGGGAGAAACCTGACCAAAGAAATCTAAAATATATAGTAAATGCATTTTTCTCTTTTCTGTTCACTTTGGATGCTAAACTTACAAGTGTCATGATTTGAAAAAAAGTTTATTATGTTCTTATTTATTTCTAGGATGAGGGGAGGATAACGTTTTTGTTTTCTTATGTGACTCTCTGAAAATGAGCAATATGAAGTTCCTTAAAAGTAAAATTTTTCCTTTTGAAAGGGGGAACATTTTCTAGATCCTTATACAGAATCCAGTTATCGAATAATTTATCTTTTCCTGAATGGTTTGAAATATTACATATAATAAATTCTAAAACTTTGTCCATGCCCCGTTATTACACATTTTTATTATAGCTTAATGATATATTTCTCTTCTTTTTTAGCGTTTTCCTGTTTAGTCTTGCTTATTTGTTTTTTTATTCAAACTTTAAAATCATCTTAATTCACAGATAACTCTGTTTGTATTTATATTGGGATTATGTTAAATTTAATGACTAAATCAAGGAGAGTTTGCATTTTTATGATCATGATTCATCCTAGCCAAGAACAAGTTTTATAAGAGGAGTATGTTTTAAAGCTTCTTCTGATACATCACTCATTTTTCTTATTAAATGTATTTCTAGTTGTTTTATTTCTTTTGTTATTGTGGATGTATTAGTTTGCTAGGGCTGCCAAAACAAGATACCATGAACTGGGTGGCTTAAACAACAGCAATTTACTTGTTCACAGTTATGGAGTTTGGAAGTCCAAGATCAAGGTGCCAGCAGGTTTGGTTTCTTCTGAGGCCTCTGTTCTTGGCATCTCTCACTGTTTTCTCACAGTCTTTTTTCTATATGTGCACCCCTGCTGTTTTTGTCCCCTTATAAGGACACCATTCAGGTTGGGTTAGGATTCCCCCTTCCCATCCTGCCTGTATGACCTCGTTTTACCTTAATTACTCTTTTAAGGCTCTATTTACAAATAAGTCACATATTGAGGTACTAGGAATTAGGGCTTCAACGTGAATTTTAGGGGGACACAGTTCAGCCCATAACAATGGCAAATGAAGAATTTTCTTTTACTTACAAATTATTATTTATATATCTGAAAATGATTTCTGTATTTTATTTTGTACCTAACTTTGCTATGATTTATGATAGTTTTTACTTTATTGTCTTATTTATAAATAATAATTTTTCTTCATAGTTAAAACTTTTTTTGGTCTAATTATAGTCAGAACTGTTGAAACAGTTGAGTGATGGTAGATCTCTTCTTGTATTCCCAACTTTATCAATAATATTTAGTAGCCTCTGGTGTTCCCATTAAGCATGATTAGCTTTTGGACTGAAATGGATTTATTTTGTCACTTGAAGAGCTTATCACCTGTTAGTATTTTATTACAATTTTTAAAAACCAAGACTGGATATTTAATTTTATCAAATGCCTTTTTAACATACATAGAAATTATTATATATATTTCCTTTTTGATCTAATACTGTCTTGAATTTGCTGTTGAAATCTGCATAAAATTTCATAAATGAGACATAGTTTTATTGTCTTAGGGAGTATGTTGAAGTAGGTGCGATTTTATGCTAGCATCTGGAGTCAGCTTTGTTTATTTTCTTATAATTTGTTTCTGTTAGTTTACAAGTTGATTGCATGAAATTGAGCAAAGTAATATCTTAATGTTATTTTAGTTTTTTTTCTTTGTATCTGTTTACTTATCATTTCTGCATTCCCTTTGTTGTTTTGATCAGGCTACAGGTTGTTTTTTTTTTTCAGATAACTAACTTTTGGGTTTATTAGTTCTTTTTTCTTATAATTTATTTTCCAGGTTTTTTTTTCTTGGGTTTGCTTTATTGATAGATAGTACAATTAATATTCCTATTTAGTTATTAGTCTATTAATTTGATTTATGATTTCTTGTTCTGCAGAAGTTTTAAGTTTTTAGTAAGCAAAACTGTCATTTTTTTTCTTTTATGGTTTGTTTTGTATTATTCTTTTAAAAAGGCCTGTTATATCCCCATTATAAAAATGTTTTTTATTCTTTTTATACTTTTATGAGTTATTTTTATTTGTCTAGAATTTATTTTTTGTTGTGTGAGGTGGTACCTAAATTATTTTCCTTCCAAATGGATTGCCAACCATTCAAACATCATTTATTAATCTATTGTTTCCTCATTTATGTGAAATACTTTTTTTATACACTTTTCATGTTTTATGAAAAATTCTATTGCTATTTACAGATTATATCAAGTGTATAGGATTAATCTGGGGGATAATTAAATTGACATCTTTAAAATGTTGAGTCTTTGTATGTAGAAACATGGAATGTTTCTTTACTTCAATTTTTCTTTGTATCTTTCAACAGAAGTTTGTCATTTTCTTTTTCTTACTAGGTTTATTCCTAGGTGCCTTATAGTTTTTGTTGATATTATAAGTTAAATTGTTTTTGTTATGTTTCTTATCTTGTTTTTGATTGTGTATAAGAAAAATTTGATTCTTATGTATTTATTTTGTCCAACTTAATTGCTAAACCTTTTGCTTGTTTCTGCTTGTTTTTTCAGTTGATTCTCTTGAATTTTCTGAATTGTCTTATTGTCTCTTTGTTCCCAGTACTTACACTGTTTTTTAAAGTTTTACTTCTGGCAGGGTATCTCATTGAATTGACTGGAACTTCCGAAATGGTAGCTGTATTCTCTATAGCTCCAGAGGACGGAAGGACAAATGGGCAGAATAGCTAGAACTATTTGAACATGGAAGAGGCAGCCTTGTATTTTATTAGTACTGCCATACTAATTGTATTCTTATAGAACAACTAATTTGAAAGTAAATTCATTCATTAGGTAAATAGTAAGACTTGATGACTTCTAAGTCTAAATGATTAGCTGAGAGTATAAAGAGAGAATAGAAGAGTGACTTGAAGAACTTCAGTCTAGAGAATAGTGCTGGAGAAAAGGGCAAAAGAGCAGAAGTAGGAAGTCAACAACAAAGTATAAAGCCTCATTAGTAGAATAATCATGACTATGCAGTATTACAGAAGCCAGGGGATATAAAAGGTTTGTAAAGTACAAGATGGTTATCAATATCTGATACTACATAGAAATGAAAAAAAAAAAAGCCACGTGTTTGTTAATGAGGTTATTTATGATCTGCTTTAGTGTCTTTTTATTTGCTTCTTCTTAATTGCAGTTTTAACTATTCTGTGGTTCTTTAATTTGAAATTTTATCTAGATTATTAGCTTGGTGGGATTACTGATCAAGTTGTATAAGTCTCATGGGATTTTGAACAGTCTTATTCTTAGAGGAATAGGTGATCCATAATATTTATTGGTTAATTTTTATGTAAATTTTAGAGGAATTCCCCCTTAATTTCAGGTTATGGTTGTAATTTATAAGTTCCATGTTTTGCACTTATCAGACCAACTATAATCATGTGCCAATTATAGGTAAAAGAGACTAAGAAAAAAATTTTAGTTAATCACAAAAGACAAGATAAACTAATTTGAGAATAGAAATTCAAAATAATAACTAGAGAAAAACATGGGCCTCCTGGACACCAGGTCTGAAGTGGCTGGAAGTGACTGGGCATTCAGTTTCTATGGGGTTTTGAGAAGTAAAAATGTCACATGGAAATCAAGAGACCAGAATTAGGCTCACTGATTAAAAGTTGAAATTGGGAATGAGGCTTCCCTGCTCCTAAAGGAAGTTTATACAAGAGATACTACCAAGTGTTCTCTGAAGCTACACTTAAAATATAAAAATACTTCAGTAGAGAGGTGGAAGGGCATAAATACTGCCTTAAGACCAATACTTATGCCAAACTTCAATGATTCAGTACCTGAATCTATAGAAGCTAATAATGTCTGGAGTCCTCAGTCACTATTTTTTGACTAGGTTCTAATGGGCACTGGTGAAGACAAACAAAAAATTATGAGACAAGGTGAAATGGAAGGAGAGAGAGAGAAAGAGGAGGATAGGAAAAGAGAGGGAGAATTCTCACTCAAGATCTGCTAACAAAAATTCCAAAGCACAACTAAAAAAAGAAGAAAACTAAACCAAGAAACGTATCCAACAAAATCAATAATCAGAAGATAGATTCACTCCCATATGGAATGAAAATAGTAAAATAATTTTTAAAGATGTATTTAAAATAAGTAGGTTTAGGATTCTCCAAAGGTAAATAATAAAACCCTTTTAAAATAATATGAAATTGTGATAAGCCAGCAGAAATGAAATAAGAACAGACAAGTATATGAATGAATTAGGCATCTTAGAAATGAAATTATGGATATTGGTAGATAGAATGAATTCTAAAGTAGATATGGTTGAAAAAGGAATTAGTGACCTAGAATGCATAATATAGAACATAAAATACTGAAAATCTTGTAATTATGCAGTCAAGAGGCATAAAAAATAGATCGAGGGACTTAAATATATATCTGACAGGAGTAATAGAACAAGAGGCCATAAGAATGACTAAGAAGCAATAACAAAAGAGCTAATGTCAGAATTTTTCAGGATTGAAAACTTTAAGTACTCAGGTTAAAAGTATACTAAACAGGAAAACAAAAATAAATCACAAGAAACATTCACTGCAACTATAAAGAAAAGGATGAAGAGAAACTTAAAATCTACCAGAGAGAAGAAATAAATCTCTAAAAATTTATCAACTAGACAGATTTCTCAAAAGTTACAATAAAATGTAGATGACGATGAACTAATACCTCTGAAATGCTGAGAGATGATAACTATGCCCATCTAAACTACTATTTAAGGCAAAAGCTAAAATAATTTATCTTTGGTATACCTGTGTAAGAATTTTTGAAGGGCATTCATTAGCAAGAAGAAAAGGAAACCCAAAGGTAGGAGTGGGATGCATTTTTATTATTTTGGTAATAAAAAGAATTATTTTTGTAAAGATTATTCTTAATCTCTGGAAAATAATAACAAGGAATATAGGTAGCTAAAGTGTCCTAGGAGCATTGTCTTGATCAAGTGCTGAATAAATTTAACTAATTTTTTTGTAATAAAATCAAGTATAGTTGACCCTAGAACAATACAGGATCAGACCCTTGAACAAAACAAGTTGGAACTTTGTGGGTCCACTTATACTTGATATTTTTCATTAAATATTGTAAATGTATTTTCTTAATGACATTTTCTTTTTTTAGCTGACTTTATTCTAAGAGTACAGTATATAATATTTGTATTATAACATATACAAAATATGTGCTAATTGACAGTTTATATTATTGGCAAGGTATCCAGTCAACAGTAGGCTATTAGTAGTTAAGTTTTTAGGGAGTCAAAATTATGTGAATTTTTAACTGGCAGGTGTCTGGCATGTCTAATCCTGATGCTGTTCAAGGGTCAACTGGATAAGTATATATTTTAAGTGTATGAATATATTTATTGAGCACCTAGTATGTGCCAGAAACTGGTATATCTCTGGAGATAAAATAGTGCAAAGAGAAAGCCTCTTCATGGACTTTACATTTTCATGGGAGTAAACTATACACTGCTTAAAAGAAGCAGTATAACTCAGACAGACTTGAAAGAAATACATTGTTAAATAGGAAAAGATACACCTGGAAAAATGTGCTGGTGTAATGAAGTGAAAAGCCGATGTTTATTAATGTCAGGTAGAATACAGTTTAAAGTGAAGAGTATTAATACAGTAAAATGAACAGCTAGAGCATTACTAAATTTACATAATATCTCATAGAGGCTTGAAAATGAAAACTGATAGGATTAGAAGAAAAACTGATTAGTTCACAGTTATGTGAGACCATCCCTCTATTAAAACGTGTAGGTAAACAAAAAATTAGTCAAGAATATAGGAAAGATTTGAACAGCACAACTAATGAAGTTGATCTAATACATGTAAAAATTTTGTACCCAACAAGTAGTGAATATATGTTGTTATTGAGCACACAAAGAATACTTAGAAAAATTGTATCCTAAATCACAAGACTCTAAAATTTAAGGTTACCAAAATCTATAGGCCATGTTCCCTGACTTCAATAATTAAACTTGAAACCATCAATAAAAAGAAATTTTTGAAAAACTCATCTGAGAAGAAGCTATAGAATGCACTCATAAATAACTCAGAAGTTAAAGAGATAGCTTGGAAAGAGCCAGCAGAGTAAAGATGAAATAGGTAGAGGGAGGGCATATTAAAGATAACAACAGAAATTAATAAAATGTGAGGAAAAGATTAATTCTTTCCTAATTTTGATGACCAACAATAGGACTAGCAAAATTGGCCAAGGAGAATATAGGTATTACTTGAGCTTCTCTATTCCTATTCATGATTTATTTTGACAATAATCTTTATCTTTAAAAGAAATCCAATATGAGCTAATAAGAAATATATAGGACTCAAATATAGATTATAAATTTATTGTCAAATTTTGAGGAGTGTGTCTTTTCCATGTACTTTGAAAATTATAGACTGTATAAGTGAAAACATCAAATTTGTAGAATTATTTTAGTATTATTAAGTGATACTATAATGGCCTTTAATAGAAAGTTCTTTTTATATACTCAACATATTTTTCTTTCTCACCTTGTAGGTCACTCACATGAGTCGTCCGGATTTGATTCTCTTTCTGATGAAATACCTGATGGCTCTCATAGTTGGTATTCCCTCCATTTTTTGGGTTGGAAGCAAAAAGACATGCTTTGAATGGGCCAGTTTTTTTCATGGTCGTAGGAAAAAAGAGTAAGTTGAAGTAAATCATCGCAATATTTACAAACTTCACATTCACATAAATTTTTTTGCATTGCTTACATTAAAATAATTTGGATTTGGAGGAAGTATTCCAACAAAATTGTAACCTCAGCTGCTGTCAGTTAAGATTGTCATAACGTATTATTTAAAAGCTAAAAAGTTATTCTGAGAAGATAGCCAAGTAGAATTGGGCTTAAGATCTGCCTTATAAATTCAGAATATTTGACAGAAGGCCAGTATTTATTTTTTTAAATCCAAATTATAATTTCTTAAAATTAAAAACAAATTAATGCTTTTGTATATGTTCTTTTATCCTCTTGATACTCCTGTGAGGGTTGGTATGTGTTAGCATCTCTGTGTTACAGATTGAGAAAACTGAGAAACAGAGAAGTGCCTTGGCCAAAGTCATACAGGTATTAGATTAGATTTCCAATTCCATTTATTCATTGTTCTTCGAAGTATACCATAAATAATTAAAAGAGATAGCATGTTATTCCATTCTGATGCAGTACATGTTAATGCCAAAATAGAAAAATGGTATCAGTAGATAAAATGGAATATGTTTAAGAAAGTATTTTAATTCATAGTTTGCCACACTGCATATTAGAGTATCATGGTAAATAGATACATAATATCTTCTTAGAAATATCTTCTTAGGACAATAGTCTCCATAATAAAAACATTATTAAGAAGGATTAAAGAAGAATACATTTAAAATACTTGGCACAATGCATGTACTCAACAAATATTAGTCTTCCTTTAGCCCTTTTATTCCAGCACTAAAAACAACAGTGCTTTTGTAATTTGAAAACAGAATATATGTACTTACTGTATGATCCAATCTTTACATATGAGTTTTTTAAATGAAATTGTTTATCTTATTTTAATTTTAACTCTGATTCTCATAGTTACATAAACTGAGACACTGAGTTTAGCAACCATTTAATTTTTTTATTAATTTAATTACTGCTTTGTCCATCATAAGCAACTATCTATTTTAACTTTCATAGCAGTTAAAAACATTTGCTCTTGACAGTACTTTATCATCTTAATTTTTTTCTCTTAAGCCTTTAATATGTCTGAGAATTAATCGTATGTTTTCATAATTTTTTGTTTTCTTATTGCTCCCACTCATGTTTATTCCAGCACTAGACAATTTCTGCCATAAAATCATGTTGCAGCCTTAAAACACCTGCTCTTACAAGTTAAAAAATGTTGTATCTGTGCCACAATGAGGCCTTCGCTACTTCCATAAACCATGCAATAAAACAATTTTTCTGCTTTATAATAATAACGTTGTAATATTTCAGTGTCCTTGAGAATCAAAATTGTTTAGCTGAAAGAGACGTTTTAGAAATCAGGAAATTGTATCCTTCATTTTATAAATGAAGAAAATAAAGGAAAATAAATAACGACTTGCTTAAAATCACATTTTACTGATAGAATTGGAGCCAAAATCCTGATTTTTCTTATTTTAACCTAGTCTTCTTTCCATCATACCGCTTTTGGGGATAGATTGATACAGATTTTTGTTATGTTCTTTCCTCTGTCAACGATGTTACCTTATATCTATCCTAAAGACTTATGTGGAAAGCAATTAAATTCAGGAATAACATCAGTGTATCACAAAAGTATTGTTTGTTGGTTCATAGGAATGTTAATCTGTATCTTAAACTTAGTGTTTTGTTGTCTAGGATAGTGAACGAGAGCCGACAGGTACTCCAAGAACCTGATTTTGCTCAGTCCCTCCTGAGGGATCCAAATACTCCTATTATAAGAAAATCAAGAGGAACTTCTACTCAAGGAACATCCACACATGCTTCTTCAACTCAGCTGGCTATGGTGGATGATCAGAGAAGCAAAGCAGGGAGTGTCCACAGCAAAGTGAGCAGCTACCATGGCAGCCTCCACAGGTCCCGTGATGGCAGGTGAGTTTTATTGGTAGTTTAGTTTATTTCATATGTTGCATTAGAGTTACACAATTTAAGAATCTTTTGTAATCTTTGTTTTTAATAAACTCATAGTCTATTAAGAAAGTTAGTGTAGTCACCATTAGTGTTGTGTTTAAAAACACAGGATCTGGAATGAAAATCCTCAGTTTCCTCGTCTATAAAATGGAAATAATAATAATATCTGCCCCTTTAGGAATATTGTAAAAAATAAACAAGATGTGTTTAATTGCTTAAACAGTGCCCAATCTCAGTAAGTGCCTAATTTTAGCTTCTATTATTCTTGTAAGTGAACAATTAAAGTAAATATGAATATGATGGTATAGTTGGCCCTCTGTATTCATGAATTTTGCAACTGTAGATTCAACCAAATACAGATCAAAAATATTTGGGAAAAAATGTTACTTTGTTGCTGACACATACTATGTAGTTAGGCCTACGATAGATGTGTCTATACTGAAGATGTACAGACTTTTTTCTCATCATTATTCCCTAAACAGTATAACAAATATTTACATAGCATTTACATTGTATTAAATATTTATAAGTAATCTAGAGATGATTTAAAGTGTACAGGAAGATGTGTGTAGGTTATCTGCAAATACCACACCATTTTATATAAGTGACTTAAGCATCCTCAGATTTTAGTATCCATCCTCAGGGGTCCTAGAACGAATCCTTTGTGGATACTGAGGGAAGACAGTATAGTCCAGAGGTTGGCAAACTTTTTCTATAAAGAGCCACATAGTAAATATTTTACTCTTTGTGAGTCATATGGCCTCTGCTGCAACCATTCATTTATGCTGTTATAACATGGAAGCAGCCATAGACAATATGTAATCAAAATGGGAATGGCTTTGTTCCAATAAAACTTTATTTACAAAATAGGAAGGGTACGGGGTCAGAGAAATTTTCATAGAAATACTATTTGAGAGAAGGCTGGATGTGTTTCCTTGTTAAATTTGATAATGAAGACACAATGTTCAAAATTTCTTAGGATCTTTGCAATAATTCAGTTGAGAGATGGTGAAAGTTAACAGGAAACTAGTGGCAGTGGGAAGAGAGGAAGAACTGATCTGAAAAAGATTTAGAAAGAAGAAATGAAAAGATGGGAATTAGTGATGGATTAATAGCAGCAAGAGAGCAGACTGTATCAAAGTTTTATTGTTTTACAATTTCTAGTTTGAGAAACCTTTCTTATGCCTAAAATGGAAAGCATTCTCTGTTCACTTTAAAACATCTGTTTCTACAACTGTCTGGTATCTTTTTAACATTATCTCAGCCTTTCTTTCAGTCTTCTCTGTCCTAGTGTAAGATGTGATTCCTATAACTTTCTCTCTTTTTAGATCTTGTTTTTCCTCTCAACCTGATGTCTTTTGCCAGAATTAGCTACTCTGTTTTAAAAAGCAGCTGTCTTTCGTTGACTATGATATATTTTTATCTTTTCTCCATTTGTTTTTCCTTTCCTTGTCAGATTTTTGAAGTGAATATTTTGAATGTTTTCTTTCTACCTATTTGATTCTTCATTTCTTATAAATCTCTTCTTTTACTACTATTTACCCACCTAAACTGTGTATTCCCAATGACTTGTTTTTTTTAACCAATATCTTTTCTCTTTCCTGCCTTTTTCCTTCTATTCAGCACTCCCATATAAAAAGTATTCTAAGTGCTAGGGATGCAGATATGGAAGGCAGAAGAGTAAACAATCAGTTATAACATACTTTAGTGGGTATAATAAAATCATATACAAGGTGCTTTAGGATCCCAGAGAAGTAAACTGTCTAACTCATCATGGAAAGTCAGAGGAAACTTCACAAATAACATAGCACTTATACTTTTAATAGAACTTAGAGGAGGCAATTGAAAACTAAAGATAAGGAAACAGTATATGCAGAGGAAAGGAGGACAGAAAGCTTACAGTTAAGTACTGGATTATGGCTAGGGTATTGTATGTATGTCTGGGCAATTGTGGTGATACAATCAGGTTTGTAGTTTAGAAAGATCTCTTTGGTAACAGCATAGGAGAGAAGGAGGTTTTTAAGTAAGCCCATTTGGGACATTTCTACAATAATTTAAGGATCCTAATTAAGACATTCATAAGGAGAGAGGGAATCACAGTCTTTCAGAATATGTGTTGTCGGTACTACCCTCCATGTATAATAAGCATTATTTGACATTTGATATTATTAACTTCATCCTTTTCAGTAAGGATTGAACAGTTATTTATAGTACAATGTCTATATGCATGTGGTATTCTGTATATAACAATATATATAAAAGAAAGGTAAAGTGTAATTTCTGCATTCTAGGAGCATATAACCTTATAGTGAAGATAAGACATACATAAGAACCAATTAAATGATAATGCAAGCCAGCATATAATTAAAACAGTGAGTGATAGAGATGATTGATATAATAGAACTTCAGAAAACGGAAAGATCACATTGGCCTGTGAAAATATTTTAGAAGGTGAATGAATGGTAACAAAAGATAAGTTCATATTGAGTAGAACATTTCCGAAGGTAATTAAATATAGGGGATTTCAGCTTCTGTAATCTGAATGGAACTGGAGCTTGATAGGAAAGTTTATAATCATTAGTATAAGGAGTTGGAAATTAAAATTATGAGACAGAATCCCTTAAATAATAATAATAATAATACATAATAATAATAATAAAAAGAACAGACCAAGAACAAGACCTTGGTAAATACCTACAGTAATAACAACGTAGGAAGAACAGCCAGTATGTCATTCAGAGAAATTGTTTATAGATGTATGAGGGAATCAATAAAAGTATAGTGTCACATAATCCAGAGGTTAGATTATGACTTCCTATAATGGCCTTTCCTGCCTTTCTCCATAATTAAAATCATACTCATCCTTTAAGGCCTGCTTAATTTCCATATTCATGGCAGATGATTAATTGCTTTTTAATCATTATTTTGGTATGACCTATTTTCAATATAGTTGTCTTTCCTTAGCTAAATTTGAAGCTTCCAAAGAATGATAACTAGGTGACAGACATCTCTGTATTTCCCCCACAGCATCTAGCACAGTGCTAGATTTATATATATGTATACTAAAATACAAATATATTGAATAACTAATGACTTTAGAAATAATGTGAGCATTTCCTTGAAATTCAAGACCCAGAGCTATAATGGCAGCCTACTAAGGGTGTTCTATAATGTGGTACATGAACACTCATACCATAAGACCCTTTGCTATACCCAGAACTTCAGAGCAGATTTGTAAGATTCTAGGACAATGTTGAACCTAAAAGTCTAAACAAGGATTTTCACACTTCCAAAAGCCATCTCATGGAGTTTTCTTTCTGCAGCAATGAGTTTTTAAGTTTACTGAATGATACTATTTTGGGCCATCTTTTTATCATCATCTCATGGCTTTTTGGTTATGAGAGCACATGTGTGTGTGTACACACACACACACACACACACACACACACACACACACACCCCATCCCCCACTTCTCAATACTCACTGTAGTCCAGACTCCTTGATAGATAACTATTGATCTCAGTGCTATGTAAAATAAAATAGACTTAGGTAAATAAACTTACACACATAGGTCAACCTCAAAGAATAAGTAATGGTAGTTAAATGAGAGGATAGGTAGAAAAGGAGGTGGATGAAAAGGTAGGTGGAGGTTTGGGAATAATGAATGGGGAAGTAGGTGACACAACAAGGGAAAGCTAGGGAATGCGTAATGAGACACTAGTGAAACTACAGTGAATTTAGTTATTGATGTCAGGGGTAGCAAGTAATATAGAGAATCAAAAAGAGAAAGTCATCTTCAGATTGCTTTCGTTTTGACTATGGAATAACCATATAATCTTTTTTTAGCAAATTAACCATCCTAATTGTTTTTGCCTTATCTTGTATTAAGATTAATGTACATTTTCATATTTTGTATTAGAGTAAGTGGTCACAGTGGTTTAAAATATTGTCAAAAGATAAATAAACTTGTTAATGCCCATATATACAAATGAGATTAAATACTGTAGTTTTAAATTTATTTTTCTATGTCATTGATTCCTAATTATCTATGGGCAGGTTTTCCATATTCTAGAATATTGTGGATAGCTATATATTTCACTTAAATAATTAGACATAGAACTCAATATAGTAATTTTTTCCTATAATGAAATAATAGAAATTTAGAATAATGAAAAATCTATTATTTGAGTCTTGTAACTCAAAGATTTAGATTTCATTTGAGAAAATACCCAATTCATATTTTTAATGGTGAAGTATTTTTATTTTTTAATTACTTCGATATCACCCCTAGAACTGCATCAAATTTTGCTTTTTTTATTTGCCATTTTTTTGAAATAGATACATATGAGTCATTGAGAGGTGAAAGATCTTTAAATTAGCTGGCAAATCATATTTGGAAAAATCTTTCACTCAGTTTAGGGCAGTAATCACTTTGCAGAATAGTAATAGAATAACGAATTCATTCTGAAATATTTTCATTTGCAAACATTGTAATTATTTTACTAAAACATGCAAATCAGCTTAAAACTGGAAACAAAAGAAATGCTTTCTTTCACAATTTTAAAAGGACTTCTCAATTTTTAAATTCTGTGATCTAATGAAGACATTTAACAAGCACTACTGTAAAACTAAATCACTTTAGTAGTGTATGAATCAATATTTAATTTTATAAATGATTTATATTTATAAAAATTCATATTAATTTCAAGTCATGAAATTTGTTATAATTGTGAAGGAATGATAAAATGACAGCTAGTAGGTCTTCAGCTGCTTATAATTAGTTTTTTTGATGACTATTTAAGAAATGGCCTGCTCTATTCTTTCTATTTTTAGAAACATTACTTAAAATTTAATATAGTAATTAAAGTTATAATTTGTATTCAGTTAAGTTTCCTTTGAATTTTGTTATATTAAATTAAATATTTTTCACAAAAAGGTGTATGTATGAGTGTGAATTTTCTTACCCTTAGTGGGGGGTTCTATGTCAGGATTGCAACAAAAGAAAATTTAACAGCTCCCCACTGCTGCCTTTCAGGATAAGTACAATGATGGAGAAGACTGCCTGCAACAAGCAGTGTAGCCCAGTTGACTCAAAGGCTGAGTCTTGCTTGGGCTAGGGGTACTGAGAGAATTTGCTTTAGCAGAAATATAAGTTACAGTGTGTTAGGAAGTTGTTACATATATTTAATTAGCTATACCTTCTATGAAATAGCGTCTTCACAGCCTCAGGTCTAATGAAAAGTAATTAAGACCATTTATAGTAGTTAATTCAGCTGTTAACTAGGCCATCTGGAAAGAAGTTGTCAGCACACACCATCCCATCATCATTGCTTGCCAATTCATTTGCTTTTTTTTTTTTTTTTTTGGTTTTTTAATTTCTCCTCTAATTTCATGTGCTTCTTCCTAGTCTTTAGTAAGATTTGAGTTTGCTGTACTTCTGCCTATAAACAGTTTCCTAGACTCTCTTGGACAGTATCATATTTCTTCTGTTCCTTCTCTCCCTGAACCAACCCCATAACCCAAAACTCATTTGAATGAGAAAAGTATCCATACTTAACATAGCTCTATCAGTCAGCTCTATTTAATAGCTTCTATCCTTTTGCAAACATTAGGACCTTAACTCTGAATCTAATAAGTAGATTTCCCCACCCCACCCCCTGTTTTTTTTGGTTAGCCGTATGAATAATTCTACAGTGTTAATGAAATTACTGTAAATATTCAAAAGTGTTACTTTTTCTCTTTTGGTTTCTTATTTCACTTAATGTGGCATTTTCATGAAAACTTTTAATGTTACTTTCTAATTTGTTTTGTTACCTATTTCAAAATAAACTCTCCTATATTAGGTACACTCCCTGCAGTTACAGAGGTATGGAAGAGAGACTACCTCATGGCAGCATGTCACGACTAACAGATCACTCCAGGCACAGTAGTTCTCATCGCCTCAACGAACAGTCACGACATAGCAGCATCCGAGATCTCAGTAATAATCCTATGACTCACATCACACATGGCACCAGCATGAATCGGGTAATTGAAGAAGATGGAACCAGTGCTTAAATTGTCCTAAGGTGGAGAATTTGTGCTGTTTAAAAGATTTTATTCTTTGCCTTTGCATGACTGATTGCTGTAACTCACTGTTATGCGTTCAGTCAGGTACAGATTGTATCCATTGGAAAAGTAAATTTTTTGCTTTTTTTATCATGTCAAACTTGGAACATCAAGGTGTTCAAAATGCTAAGAATTATATCATCTCATAAATAATTCTTATGGCTAGGTTATGAAGAGATAATTGTCTGGTAAGCATTTTTATAAACCCTATTATTTTATATTTAGAAAAATTCTAAATGTGTAGTCACTGCTTTGTAGTAAATTTTCATATAATATCAACTAGTCATGAAATAACATTCTGTCATTCTGTTAATAAAACACTATTTCAGAATTAAAGAAATGTTCTATGCAAGGTTTATTTCTCAGATGAATAGTAGGACTTTGTAGTTTCATGTCCACTAAGTGAAAAAGAACTGTGTTTTTAAATTGTAGGAGAATTTGATAAATTAGCAAGGATATTTTAGCTAACAGAATATAATAGTAACAGAATAATCTGCTTAGTCTACTGAAGGTTCTTTCAAAATTCTATCAAAATAAACATCCAGAGAGATACAAGATCTGGAGAGCAATGGGCATTTTTTTTCACTATAAGTGAGTTGTTTTTATTACTTTTGTAAATATTACTTATAGTGGCAGTGTTTTTATAACTTATCCATATGCATGATGGAAGAATAATTTGTAGCCATCTTTTCCCATGTAGAGGTATTGATTCAGAGAGAACTTTATGTTCAGATCTGTTCCATGTAGGTATGTAAAAAGATAGGCATCACACCTTATAAGGTTTTTGTTTGTTTGTTTTTGTGGTAGCCACAATTACAAAATGGCAAAATGTTTCTCTGTATTTTTCTACAGTGAGATGTGTTATTGCAAAAGCCACCAGATCTTGGTATCCAGGCTGCTTCTATCTCAGTGAGTTTACTGTCTGCACTTGCATTGCCCAGTAGCAAACCGGCTACAGTTTTTGCCCCCCGCTCTTATTTTCAGATTCCTCATTGTCCTTGTTTACAGCTGAAGTATGTATAAACTTAAGTCCAAAGTGGTGATTTATTTGGGGTATCTGAAAATCATTGTAGCTAAATGAAGCATGATTAGTCTTGCTGTGAAGCATCATTTAATCTTAAAAGTATCAACTCAAAGATGTTTGACATTTCGTCTTGTGATGTTTAAATAATTTGCAATAAAAACTTTGAACTTTATCAGGAATGAAATTGATCAGAAAGGAAAGAAAAATTCTGGAAAATACTGGATGTGTTATATAGAAAAGCATATTTAAACAACCCTGACTACTACCTCTGATGCCCAACACTTTCCTCTCATTCAGATGAGAATTGGCACTCTTAAAAAAGCTTTCAGTTGATTCTGATCTGCAGCCAGGCTGCAGACTGTTTTAAACTAAACTACCCCGATGATGATCGATGGCATCATATTATAACATGTGAAAATCTAGTCAGATTCAATCTTATGCTTTTATATCATTACCTGATATATAATTGTTCTCTATTTTCCATTATATAATGTGGAATTCTGGGCTCCACTCCTAAAGATTCTTATTCAGTAACTCAGAGGTGGTAGGACTTTAAAATCTGTAGTTATAAAAATACCGCAGGTGATTCTTATGCAGGTAATTCAAGAATCACACCTTAAAAAATATTCTGTACTCCAGAGAGGCCTGGTTTTGTCATATGCTAGCTTTTGATCTTTAACAAATCAACTTCTCTGAGCTCTGAGCTTCCGTTTCCTTGTTTGTAAATGAAGACAGCAGATAAATACCTACCTCACAAAGTTGTCAAATAGGGATCAAATAAAAAATCATATGAAAGTGCTTTGAAAACTAAAGCATGAAATATAAGGGAGTAAGATTATTGAGGATTTAAGAGAGTTGCTTGAGAGCTAGTATACATTCCTTGACATGTGTTTAAATTCATGTGTACTTTTACTCTTTTTTAAAAAACAAAAAGTACCAAAAAATTAGATGTTAAAAAAGAATCTTTTATCAGGACAGAGGTCAGGTTTTTGATAAAAATAATTTGTATGTCATGTTTCTTTCAAAGTACATATATCTTAATACTTACTATTAATTCTTTGTAAAATATATTTGAACGTTTGTCCCCAAAAGTTTTATTTCCCTCTGTCTTTATTCTTTCCCTTTGGAACTGGAGTGTTCAAAACAGGCAGAATTGGAATTCCCTATAACTGACATTTAGTAAACCTTTTCTCTGCAGGCCAAAATTACAACAGCTCATTTATAAGTAAATTAGTAATTCATGAAGCTTTTGTCTGAGAATCTCTCCTGAAAACAGCCTGAGAGAGGACCAACACAAACATTTTAACAAAAATAAGTTAAAATGGAAGGTACCAGTTTGAGCTCAAAGATGTTAGTCATTGCCATCTGCATTATACTATCAATTGCCAAGATGTTAATTGGTTTTCTTGTACAAGTGGCCAAGTATAAACAGTTAAGTGAACAGCACTATGAAAATCTTAACTTTGTGCTTCCTGATTTTTACATATTCATTTGTAGCTTCTATGTTAAACTGTTGATACATTGTAAGTGCTATATTGACATTTCAGTTACATTCAGTATCTTAATTTTTCTACACAAAATTTACTTAATATTGTTAATCTATTGTTTTGAATAACAGTATTTAGTTTGGGCCATGTTATTTATCAAACTAGTGCTCCAAATTAAGAATTTTTTAAAAGAGACAGTTGAACTATAGCAAAACAGAAATTTTAGACATCTTTCTTACCATATGTTTAATTTGTGTTGTGATTGGCGTATGATGTTTAGTGTTTTATTTGTTCAGTTGACAGCTGAGAAAATAATAGTGCTCTCTGTAATGTTACTATGTAATCAAAAGTTTTTTGAAAAATTTTTTGATTTCACCAATATTGTATTTAATTTATTCAGTAATTAAATGATCCAAGACAATATTAAGTTCCAAACAATAACTAGCTTCAAAGAACAATTGATTAATAACTCAACAACTAGCACAGGGCTTAGTAGATAGTAAATTTTTCAGTAAATAAATAAATGAATAATAACTCATGTCATGCAACTCACTTTTACCCTAGTGAGAGTCTAAACTTCAAAGAAATTTGAAGGATCTGAATTTAAACTAAGTAAAACAAAGTTTGCTGTACCAAAATGACATGCGCCATGTAATAAGAAACATGTAAATTGTACCAAATGAAGCTTATTTCTTCTATAGTAATAGTTCATATTACTAAAGAAATATAGATACAAAATTGTACCAACACTTTATATTAATTTTTAAAGTTGAAAGCTATTTTAGAATAGCTTGGTTTAATATGAAGTTAGATCTTTGTTTATTATTTGAGTGAATAAATAATCAAGCAAACCTTTATTAGTAATGATTTTCTTTTTTTGCTGCTTCCCAGAGCAGATTTAAAAAAATTCTAAAAATCTCTTCAAATTAGAAAATTTTACTACATTTTAACCTACCTCATTTTTTTTTTTTTAATGATAGCTGAAAATAACTGAAATTGTAACTATCTTGGTTTAGGCTATATCCCCATGAAATAAAAGGGACTACTTAAATTTTTTTGATAAAATAGTGGATTATTGGGCTGAAGCTTAGAAAACAATATACCAAAATTTCAAATGATATTTATACTGCTTTTGACATGCCAAAGGTACATTCATATATCATACTTGGATGACTTCCATAGTCTAGTGTAATGAAAATTCCACTGGGCTTGGAATTCAAAGACCCATAATGATGTAAACTGGACAAGTTATTAAATTTCTCTTAGTCTCAATTTCTTCGGTGTAAAATGAAGATAATATATAGCCCCAACTTACATCACAGGATGTTGTAAGGATCAAATGACGTTTCATATATTATAGTGCTCTGTAATCCGTAAATTACTTATGTGCTTCTGTTAGAATTTAGGGGTTATATTAAACAAGGATTGGTCTTCAGTGATATATAGCAATCACAACAAAATTGGCAATTAGAGCAGTATTCATTTGGTACAATTTTTAAATCAACAATCTAATTTTTTTTAAAAAATGTGTGGCTATGTCCTTAAGTTGTGTTGGCTCTTTAATATATGTTATACCACAGTGCACTCTCAAATTTTATAGTTGAATTTGTAGGTCACTTTCAACAGAAGTTGGGGATCTCCATTATATGATACATTTGATGTGGAATTATATAAAATAGCTTGGCCACTGAAATTTTTAAGAAAACTATAGAGTAGGCCTTATAACTTTTTTTTCCTTTGAGGACTTCATGTGCCTAATTCTTTATAAGAACAAGATTTAAAAATGTGATTACTGTAACTTATTCGTTTTCATCAGTACAAAACTTTAAATTTAAGTCGTAACATTATCTTAATTGTTTGTATATTTGTACATATAATTTTTAAAACCACATGAAAGTAAGGATTTCTCCATTTTCCCCCCACATAAAAATACAGAAAAGAGCATCTTTACAGAACCAGGACTTACAAAAGAACTCATCATTCTTTTAAACTTCTTTTATCTCTTCTTAAAACTGATTAAAATACAAAAAAAAAAGTTTATATTTAATTCAGCTATGTTTCCTAGTATCATTTTATACATTATTCTTATATCATTTTATATGAAAAATTTACGTTGACATCTCTTCATAATTTAATTCTCTTCCATATTTTGTTCCAGTTACATGAGTTTTGGGAAAGGAATAGGAAGACTATGCATCCTTTACCTTCCAGTTGACTGTAGTCAGTTGCCTAGGGATTTTTCTAACTTAATTTTAATCTTATTTTATTTAATCTTACCTTAATTTGTTTTCATTTTGTTAGCCACTTTCACCAGTTTAACTTGATGGAGAAATAAGATTTCTTACCTTGTAATTTGGAATTTAAAGATTCAGTGTTCCACTATTTTGGCAATTACCATCCACTAGTAACATTAGTATCTATAAGACAGTGATATATTTCAAGCTTGTTATTTTATCGTATTTCCTGAAGTAGGATGAACTATATTATTATCATCATCATCATCATCATCATCCTGGGTTTTTTGTTATATGTCACCTTGTTTATATTGCTAATTTACAAATATTTCTTTGTGTTGTGCTTATTGGCTTAAACAAAAAAACATTAGAGCTAGATAATTTTTGTTTTCCAAATTGGCTGATTTTTTTACTGTTTAGTAAAAATGCATCATGTTATTTTTAAAGCCAAGAGACCTGATTTCTAGTCTTGCGCCTTTTTTCAATGAGTTCTGTAACTTTGGGATTTTACCTGTTGGAACCTCAGTTTTCTCATCTGTAAAAGAAAGAAACAAAGGCATTAAATTAGGTAGTGTCTCAAATTTCACCTGTCTCTACTTTGGTTGTTCCTTGATCATTTTATAATCATTCTGGGCTTATTTTTATTCTTGTTATTCTTCTCATGAGCTATATTTTCTAGATCAACTTGTATTGTTAATGCAATTTATCCTTAAGTTGATAGGATTCAGATATGTTTTTCATTCATGATTTTTAAGTAATTTTAAAGGAGGAAAATTTTATTACAGATAATAAAAGTGAAAGAAAGGTTACATATAGTTGACATGACTTTTTTTTATCATAGAAAAAGTCTCCTAAAGCACCAACAGAAGCACCTTTCTTTCACTTTTATTTTCGTAATTTAATTTATGTACAGAAAAAAGTGACATGAAATTTTATGGTCTTTATTCTCTTAAATATGACTATAGCTAGTTAGTCTAAACTTTAAATAAACTGTATTCAAGATTTAAATAAAGCAGTGATAGCACTAGCCCGTGTAGCTAATTAAAAAACTATCAGGTTTTACTGACATTAAAATAATTATAAAATGTAAAAACAGTTTTAGAGGAGTGGATTGAAATTTTTCTGTTCAATAATTATTATTAAGCTATAGTCTTAGATTCATTGAATAAATATAGTTACCAGATCACCATGGACAAGTGTATGTCCTGCTTTAAAATATTATTAGAGATAATGTGGTTTGTTATTTTTAATTTTTTCTGGCTGTCCAGAAGATATTTCCAAACTGCCTTTTTAACTATTAAAAAATGTAGTAAGTAATTCCAGTAGTTTCATCTTTCAGCTGAGTTCTCGTAGATTTTGTATTTTCTGAGAACCAGACCAAGGAAGTTCCTGTTACTTTTAAAGCTCATTGTCTTTGCCCTAAGTGTCTGCATTAGCTCATATCAATCTCTTGAACACTTTACTCTGTAGACTGGCAATCCAGGTTTTGGGTTTGTGGTCTGATGGGTAGAGAAGAATAATGGAAAGTTGACATAGGAAAGCGAATTTGTTTCTGGTGTGATTTCTTTGACTATACTGGATTCCTTGTCTTTGGCTAGTTCATTAAATCAGGCAACTCTCTTACATTCCAGAAATTAAATTAGATGCCCAGATTCTCTCATTCAGACACATCTATATTACAGTGTTATTCTGATTGCCTGTTAAAAAATAGTCTTTATTTTCAGCTCTCTGTCTCTGCATGTTTTATTACATTTATTAAGCTTGACTTTTATGTCCAAACATTTCTTTGAATATTTTCTGGGTGTTGATAATGGGATATTCTATAAGATAAAGCAGATAATCCCAGAGTGATTTAATTTGTATTCTCCATCCACAAATTTTTCTACTTCTCTAACTACTTCTCTCCTCCCCAGTTTTGAAAAGGAAGTTTATAAATGTCTTCCCTTATTCCCTTAGGCCTCAGATAATTTTCTCCTGAACTACTCTTGTCAGCAAAATTATTTAACATGGAATAAATCTATATTTCTGAGACAAGATCAACAGAGTTGGTTTTTATATTGAATTGAAAATAATTATTTTCTTTATTATGGGAACTTAAAATTATTTTTAAAAATCATAAAAAGGACTCTAGTGTGAAAATAGTAGTCTGGAAGTTCTCTTGTTATCTGGCGCTATTTCTACCTTAGCTGTGGGTTACCAGAGTCAATTTGAATTTTTTTTATCATTTATCTTTTTTTAATTTAACCTCTCTAGAATTATCCAATTTCATATACCTTAACATTAACTTCAAACCACTTTTCTACTTTTATTTTCAAATGCCAAATTTTATTCTTGAGAGTTTTATTTTTTTTCATTGAAGTTTAAAAGTATTGCATATATGAATGGTGACCGTAGTTTAGACATTTACTTTGGCATGATTAAGATATCACCACCATCATCCCTCTTCCCCAGCCCTAAAAAGAAAAGTTCATTTGACACTCAAAAGCTATTAAATAGTCAAATTCTGTTAATTGAAAGAGCTTATAGAAGCTGTCTCTTCTAATTTAGAATTTTTAATTAAGAAAATACTAATTTTGTTGTATTTTAGTTTGGTAGTGAAATTGAGGGATTATTTATGTATACTTATGTGTCTAATTAATGAGTTCATCAGTTATTTCATTTTCTATAATATGTAAATTTTTTGAGCTTTTTTTTGTTTTGTTTTGTTTTCTTAACATTATACAGTGTTGTATATGTTAGGTTATCATTGTCTCAGCAGAAAATTCCTGTAAATGAACTGTTTTTTCTGAGAATCAGGCCAAGGAAATTCTTACTATGTGGTCATAGATGGATAATGTTTTGAACTATGTGAAATTACTGGTTTTGTTGGTCAAGTGATCAAACACTTTTGGCAATTTCAAAATGTATATTTAAGGAAAGAAAAAAAGATTTTTCTTAAGAGATACGTTGGAAAAAAAAAAAGGATTGACTACTTATCCCAGCTCTTATCAGCCAATCAGAGCCTGTATGAAGGAGACTCTCAAACTGCAGGTAACCACAAGTCTGTCAAGAAAACTGCTTTATTTTGTTTTTAAATTGTCCAGTTTTCAAAGGTATTTTATCAAAAAGACTTCAGTAATTGAAGCAAATACCTTTTCGGAAAACATAAATCTTAGGCTTTTATTAAGTCTGTGTGTAGTTTTTAAGTTTTCATAACCTGAGATATTGTCATATATCAAAGGATTAGTCTGTAAATATCATTTAAAGGCTAAATAACTCCCCCCTAATATCTAATTATGGTATACATAATTTGGACTCAAATTATGTTAATTATAGAATTTTCTTAGTGTCATTCTAAAATAATGAATACATTCTCAAGTTTTCCTTAAAATGTCATTTAAAGATTTTTTATACCTGTATTTCAGGTTATAAGAATAAAAGTATATGAAAATAGAAATATAAAAGTATGAAGCTTCTACACAGAAAATCCCCAATTAGGTATAGTTATGATCTAAAAGGTGGTAAATTGGGTTGGTCCTAACTCAGATTGCATCTCTTCATGCAAATTATAGTTTTATGAGTAATAGGCATAACAAGTTAGCTAACAAGAGCCGATCTAGTGCAGTCCAATATTAATTTAGGTGTCTTGGTCTTGTAGAAACTTTTATAATGGAGAAAGCTTACTTTGATCTCTCAATAACTACTTGATACACTTTTTCCTAGGTGGTACCATGAGCCCTGTCTAGGTACATACTCTTTTATATTCCCCAAGGTCTTCCTACCGGCTTTCTATCTCCATCTTCCTTATCAATACTTACAAAGTATAACTTATTTCAAGTATTAGGAAGAAGGACATTTGCTTTAACTAATTTATATTAAAGAGTTAGTGACTATAGCCCTTTCACCTCTCTTAAAGAGCAATCTGCATTAAAAACAAATACATTATTGTTAGCATAAATTACTATCAATTAGTAGAATATTAAGCTTTAAAACAAAAGTGGAAATAATTTTATTAGTGTTGGTGGGACTATTGTGAGGCAAGAGATATCATTAAATGACTTAATTTGGGAATCTGCCCCTCTTTCACTCAATCCATGTGATGTCTGAAAGTGCAGTATATTTTCAGTGACCTTGAGAAAGGGAATTAGTCATTTGTATTTATGGGTTATATTAAGTCAGAGGCTTGCGGATCCTTTTTTTCAGTTTAAGGGCTATGTCTGGAGCATTCTAGGTATCCTTCAGAGTCTGTGTTTCAGTCTAGGTCCAACCTACCTTCCAGCTCTGTCTTCTGGCCTCCAGGCCTATCTTCTAGCTCTGCTATTGATATTAAATTTTACAGATGAGCACTATCCATTCTTGTAAAAAAGTCTTTCCTCATTTTACTGTTACCGACAATGACTGCCACCTTCTCTTTTTTTCAAGAGATATAAAGGTAGAAAAGATATTCGGTTTTTATTATTTTAAAAGTCCTTATTTTTAAATAGTTGGCACTTAGCAATTTAGTTTTCAAACCCTATTTTGAAGTAAATTGATGAGTTGATTCTAAAATCGTTTCTAAAATTTTAATCTTACTTTCTCATATAAACATCTAGTTAGAAAGTGTGTATGCTAAAGACTCGTTTTGTGGCATTAGTTCTTCATGTTTCTTTTTATGTATTTAAAATTGTTCATTTATTTCCAAATGAGTGGAAAAGTTACTATTGTTGGGATATATATATAGGGCAAGCGCACTTGATTAGAGCATGAACTGTATTTTCACATTAGCTGGATGTGCTTTGCACTCTGCTCTTGTAGATTTATTTTGTTTACAGTAGACTACTGTCAGTTTTTGTAAATGTTTTTACTTAGCACTTTAACTGTGAGTGTACAAACTGATTTTAAATGTAGTGGTTGTATATTTTGGTTATAAATTGGAAATTTTTAATAAAATTAAATAATTTGTTCTCTATTTTGTCAGTACCTGATTGAATATAATTTTTAAAATCATTTTTTGGACTCTAATATTACACTACTACTTTTATATTTTTATATTCTTATAATGTTACCTATTTTTTTTATTCATAATAACAGGATTCACATTAATCTGGAACACAGAAATATATAAACACATACCATCCTGTATCATATCTCTTTGTATCATACTTATTGTGTCAATATAGGTAAAACCCATCTCTATTCATTGTTATATACTCAGTGTATAACATTACTGGGCTCATAATAGGTACTCAACAAACATTTGTTGAAAACAATGAATACATAAAAGTATCTATAGTCAATTTCCCAATAGGAAATCTTACCCACATAAGCAAATCAGTGGTGTGTTATTTTGTTTTATTTTACACAGGAAGACAGAACAAGATTTAAACTACTATTTGAATTTCTTGCCTGGATCATACAGTTTTTATTTTTGCACTAGGTTGAAGATTGGACCTTATGATTTCTCAGGTCCTGTTTAAACCCAGTGTAAAAATTCTTCAAAACCATTTTTTATAAGCCTCTACTTGAATGATTTCAGTGACAGAAAGCTCATGACTCTGTAAGGCCTTCTATTCCATTTGGAGGCAGCTTAATTGTTACAAAAGGCTTTCCATATATTTTGTGGAAAATATATTTCTTGGTACCTTCTCACATTGGTACTGCTCTACATATATGCAGCAATTCTTTCACAGGACAATTTTCTAGACATTTAAAAAAGAGTATGCTGTTTCCTCCAAATCTTTTCTATAGACAAAACATGTCACATTCTCCAATTCATATCCTATTTGCCAATTCTCTCATGACTTCCTATTAGACCCTGCAAAACCCTCCAAGTTCTGCAAAAGTTATTAATATTCCTCTTAAATTTTTCCCAGAAATGAACACATATCTCCAGATTCCATAAAATCAGTTAAGAATTCAGTATACCCTATGTTCTGTGCATTATACTTATATTAAGAACAGGGCACCTTTTTTTTACAGCCATCTCTTTAGTAATTGAAAGTAGATGAAGATATGTGTATGTATATGTTTATCAATTGTTCAAACTCTACTGTTTCCAATTAAAGTCAAATATTTCCATGAGGCACTGATTGATTACTATGTGCCAGGCAGTGAACCAAATAAAGCCTTTAATCTCCTGACAAATTATTTTAAAGGTGAATCAAATATTTAGTTAAGATGGAAAAATACCTTAAATTATTATTTTATGGTTGCTAAATTTAAAGTGTTCAGAGTTGAAAGGAAGGAATTTTTAAGTTTTTTTAATGTTGATCATTAACTAACTTTGTAAATGATATGATCATTAGCAGATTGAGTACTAATCATAGTATTTGTGCTGAAGTACATAGATACACGTGAATACACACTTGTCTGTAAAATGTAAGTGTTGGATTAAGCCAATTGTTTTTAGATATGGGATTCTTTCATCAAAATAGTGTATGTACATAAACATATAAAAGCAGACTGTTTTGTTTAAAGAGAAAGTCCCTAAAATCCTACCCTTGGCCTAGTCCTCTCTCTTTAGTACAGAATCCTTTGAAGCACCGAGTTGGAACTCTTAGAACTCAAAAAGCCCACATTGAAAATTACCAAATCACTCTATTTTGACTGTAGTGGTGGTCGCACAAGTCTACATGTGAATAAAATTGTATATAACTACACACACACATGAGTGAGTGTAAAACAAGTGAAATCTAAATAAAATAGATGGATTGTATGTATGCCAATTTCTTGGCTTTGATATTGTACTATAGTTACAAAAAATATTACCATTGGGGGAAACTGGGTATGGGTATTATTTCTTAAAAACTGCATGTAAATCTATAATTATCTCAAAATATGTTGCTGACCCCTGTTCCAACCCAAGAGATGATAAAACTGGAGCCCAGTTAGCTTAAAGGAAAGGCAGAACTAGGAAGGCACATCTATTGTTTCAGAGAAAGATTCGTTGTGCTAGAACAAAGATTCTCAAATTTTCCTTTGCATGAAAAAATCACTTGGGGGAGAGAGAGGAGGAAATTACAAAAAAACACATTCTCGGGCCCCTTTCACAGACATTTAGATGCAGTAAGTCTGAGAAAGTACCCAGGAATCAGTTTAAATCACATATGATTCTGATGCATATGGCCCAAGGACTACACTCTAAAAACATTCCCTAGGTCATGATTCTTATTCCCCTAAACAACAAGTAAATCCTTTGTATCACAGATGGACAAATAAGCAGAGAATGATGAATTGTTTTGAATACTCTAGATTTTTTTTTGCCTTTGCCTTTGTCCCAAAATCCCTTGCTTAGCAGCAGCTTGTCTGTGCCATAGGGTGGGCATGTGAGAAGTATACAGACACCTGCCAGCCAGCTTAGTGGGCTCAGTACAACTCTGGGGAGGTAACAGGCCAGTTTTGAGTCAGCTCTCCTAATGAGCATCACTTGTTGACTGACTCCAGGGGAGGAGCTCATTATTCACTTTTGGCCCAGAGCCTTCTCTTGAAGGATTGCAAATGAATAGATGCCATTCGGCTTCCATGTTCACCTCAGTGGAAAAAAAATGGAAAAATCATCAAAGCAACAATTTAGTTCATGCTTCTCATTGAAAAGGGGGTCAGATTTGCTGGAAGGAAACTTGTGGAGGCTGTTTGGCACAGAATTTTCACACTTGATCTATTCCTTTCTTTCTCAATCCATTTCCCCTGCCCACCGCACCTTGATCCCTTGAATGGGGACATTGTCTGCTCCAAGTCATCCAAACCAAAGCCTCTGTTCTTTTGAGCAATTCCTGCCCCTTAGCCCCCAGATGCTTAGGAAATATAAGCCCAAAGAAAACAACATGAGGTTAATATTATGTCAGAAGTCCCTATTCCTGTAAAGGGGTTGGCCTAATCCAGAAACTTCATTTTTTAAATCCCCGCTTCAAACCCCCTACAGTACCTTTTTCTCTTGTAGCTCATCTCTTGCTAAGAACTTGATAGAATGAAAACCTTAGAGCCAAGTGCATATTTTTGGAGCTAAAAGTTAAGTTGGGAAAAAATTGGAATTGATGGATCTCAACTCCAAAATGCTTTACTAGGCCATTCCCAGTGGACACTCCAAGCAAGGGGAAGAGTCCTAGAGCAGAGTTCAGATTTAGATTCTTTAGCTTGATGGTTTCAATAAACATCTACTTTCTTTAATCAGAAGACCACACTATACAGAAGTGCAAAGAGGGGGGTTCCTCTCTACCCCAGAGAAGGGAGGTTCCCTTCATTCCCACCCCTGTTCCTGTAGCTCACGGGTACTGGAAGGGAGAGAAGCCTCAGCTTGCTTTTCTGGCAGGCTTTGCTCCTGTTGTCTATCAATGACCCCTAGGACTTCTTACCCCTGGATGACTTTTGAGCTGACATTGTATTGATGGAAAAAATGTTCGTTTATATCTATATGAATCCTTTCATTGTACAATGAGAAACAGGCCTTGAAAGATAGGTGACTTGCTAAGATAACACTGCTCAGGAGTGTAGGTTTCCTTTTGATGTTATTCTAGATTGGCTCACATCTATAAGTTTTAAGACCGTAGTGGTCCCTTTTAATGAGGAGAGTACTTTTGGATGAGAGATAAGATGGATGGGGAGAGTAAACAGCACCGAGGAATACTCACCTTCAAAGTTTAGCTTAGGATTAGTCTGGTGAGTGAGAGGGAGTAGACACTGATGTCCACCCTTCTTTCTGCTGCTCCCTTTCTTTCCTTATGGCTCTTTCTATTCGTTTCTCCATCTGTATCTCTGCATCTTTCTCATTGTTCCTACTTCTCTGTAGCCTTGTTTAGATCAGGAGTTCTTAACCTATAGTTGATGGATCCCTTGAATATAATGTTAAACATGTGTCTATTTTATGAGGAATGGCTCATAGTTTCTCATATTCTCAAAGTGGACTGCGGTGAAAAATAAGGGAAGAACCATTATTCTAGGCTTTGCTCCCCTTTTCCTCCTTTCTTTCCCTCCCTCTGCCCCCTTAGGATTCTGACTGTTGTATCACCCTTCTTCCCCCACCATTGTCTTTCCCTTCTCTTTTCTCATGCCTTCTTTCTCCTTTTCTTTGGTTCCTTGCCCCATGCAATCTGGAACGTAATTGCTCCCCCTAGTGTCACATTTTTAGATTGCATACTGCGCGAATGAGGAAGGTAAGCTGAAAGGCAGGAAACCTAATGGAATTTGAGTCCATGAACAGGATTCATTTTCAGCAGCTTTTGCTGGGCCGTCAAAACAGGTGGCTCCGAGAGGCAGAGGAAACAAGGAAGGTCTGAGACTCTCCTTGATTGATCTCAACAATTAGAACAGATCTTTGACATGCAAAAGTATGGATTGCAATTCCACTTTTTGGTGCCTTGATATATTAACATTCAAGTCTTTTTGGTGAGATAATTCTGCTAACACGTCTTAAAAATCTGAAACATTTACATCTTGAGATGTATTTAGAAAGACGCTACATTAATTTTCAAATGGAGTAAAGGTGTACTTATCCTGGAAAGTGTTCTTTTGTACCTTTTTTTATATATTCTACAATGTTCAAGAAGAGAAAAAAAATAATTGATGAAGAATCGCTTGCAAGAATGAGTCTTAGTTTTCAAAGACTTTTAAACAAGCAGAATATAAACATGACTATTGAAATTGATATCCATAACTGTTAAAATCTCCAGCTATACATTACCAAACCAGAAGATAAAAACAATTCAGACCAAAGCTATAACTCAGAAATAATAAAATGATTGCAGTCTCTGAAAAAGCACAAAGAATTTGTCCTTAAAAGATTTTTTTCAAAGATATAAAACATAAAACATCGTATAATTTGAAGATGATTTATAGGAAAATATTTGGAAATAGCTTATAACTATTCTTATTCAACTAGTGTAGAGTTAGAAAACACGTTTTCAGCAACTGGGAAAATTTGCATAAAATATAGTAATAAGTTAACAGTGACACTACTGGAGCATTTCATTTTTTATTTTCACTTTTTAAGCTAAAATATCATTTTTTGTTCAATATTTCATGATTAATTTCATTTTTATTTAGAATAATAGCATTTATAAATATATACTACTTGGTGGTTTTATGTTTATACTTTTTTAACTTGAAGTATAGTAAAGTTTCATTCCACTGATATTTAATTTTATAAATTCTGAAAAACTTTAAAAATATGTGTAATATGTGCTAAGCACTATTTTTAATGCTTGGTACATATCAATTTATTTAATCTTCATGATTCTATTATTTGCAGTCCACAGATAGGGGAAATAGGAGAAGATTAAGTAAATTTTCTAAGGTTCCACAGCTCACATTGGTAGAACTAGGAATTGAACTCTGCAATCTGACTCCAGAATCGATACTTTTAAACACTACATCACACTGCCTCTCCAAAAACTGAAACATTGGTAGTTCAGTATTACATGAAAGAAATATCCATATTTTGCTTTGCACCAGAATTGTAATCAATTCAAGAGAAATATATTCCAAAAGCTTCACAAATTCCTAATTCACAAATTCGAGATATAGTTCATAGATCATCAGTTCAATACTTAAGAGATTTGCTCCTGAAGTTTATAGGCAAGTAAATAAGAGCATATCAAATAACGGCAGTCTTATCTACTCTTCACAATTACCCTCTGATAAAGGGACTATCATCCCTGTCAAAAACAATCCCCAAGGGCAGCTCACAGAATCAAAGTTGTTAAATCTGAAAATGACACTTGGGTGATGTACTGGTCCTCATCTCATCGTTGAGTACTTGCTTTACCACTGTTTAGTGAATATGGGAAGAAAAAAGAGAAAGCAGTGCCCAAGGGGCATAGTCTCAGGTGAAGCATTTTCCTTATTTTACCAATAGTGATTGGCAAAATCTTACCTAGACATTCAGAGATTGAGTGATAACCTAAGTTGGAGTGCCTCTTGTTTGTCTAATGACCATTTTTATGCCATAGATAAAAACATTTTCTCCTACATTTCACATATTTTCTTTCATTTCTCTGCCACACTATACTTTTCTTCCACCTTCAATCACCTCCATCACTCCTTAGGTTTCTCTTAACCTTGATATCTTCCCAACCTCTCTCCTATTCCACACATTCTCTTCATCGCTCATACATTTTCATCCAGTCTCAATTTCAACCCTTCACTTCTTTCCCAGATAAGAGCCCCTGAGTCTGCTGACCACAAGTCCTCATTTCTCCTTCATGGGGCTCTCCCTCCTCACGTCTTTCCTTCTGCCTTTCTCATACTTCTCTCTTCTGTGACAGAGATTCTGTTTGAGATAGCTCCTGAGAACTTGGGATTTGGGATCTTTGGTCTAACAATCCTGGCATAAGCCTACCTTTAAGATCCAAGTAAGTTTGGTTTGAATGCCCCTTGCCCACCCTGGTGGGAATGCCAGGGGTTTGCCCTTCTTTCCATGAATTCTGACCCTGAACTCTGCCTCCTCCATTGATTTAGCTCATGGGTCTCATCCTCACCCTGTAAGTGCTTTCTGTATTCACCCTGAAATAAGATTCAGCCTTTCCCTCCATTTCCACCTAAAACCTACTTACAGGAGGCATTTGTGTGAGGAACAGAATTGACAATGTTCAGGAGCAGGGGCTGGTCACAAAGCTTCAAGGTGAACAGCTTCAAATGGACATCAAACATTTCTGATTTTTGAGAGCAAGAAGTTATAAGATGAAGACTACAGTGCGGTGACCATAGTTAATGATTGTATATTGTGCATTTGAAAACTGCTAAGTGAGTAGCTCTTAAAAGCTCTTACTCCCCACATACAAAGGTGGAGGATGTGCTGACTGACCTTATTGTGATAATCATTTCTCAATATACACATATATCAAACTATCACATTGTATACCTTAAACTTACACAGTGTTGTTTATCAATTGTATTTTGACAAAGCTGGAGAGAAAAGAAGGAAACTTCTGTCTTTAAAAGTCTCTCAACCAGGATGCCTACCAGTGACTCTTGGTCATTTCAGCTTCTCTCCCCCTTTATTCTCTGTCCTCACGACACCTTTATAGTTCTTCTTTCTTCCCATTCCTATCTCTCATCTTCACATGCTTTTCCCCAGTTATCCTTGGGAACTACTCATGTTTCTCTATTTTACTGAGCAATTCAGCATCCTAGCCCACTGTTTTCAATCTGTGTCATAATCCATTAGTGGGTGGTAGAATCAATATAAAGGGTGAACTTAGCTCCAGGCCCACCATCAAATAGCTCAGCAGAATATGAAGACCTGCCTTTGAACATGACCCACTCTTCTCAAAGGCCATTCCTAAGATGATTTTAAAATACACCCCACACGGGATTCCTGTTCCCTGAAGTAGTGGCCACTCTGGCCATTTCTGAATATGATTGTCATAAAGCAGAACACTTTGGTTGCTACCTATTTTCACAACTGATGTGATGTTGCTGTTTGACCTAGGGACCAAATGTAAAATTGTTGTTGTTTGCTCGTCTGTTTTGTGCAGAACTGACATCCATCCGGGAATGGGAGATGGAAATCATCAATGAGAGAAACCAGAGAAGGAAGGCAAATATCTGTTTCTCACATTATTTGGTAATGTTTCTTAAGGTAAAAAACAATGGTGGCACTTTAGACCATATCAAAATGCTCTTACATCAAACAGCTATACCAAACTGTCACAGACCTAATAGAATTGGCATTACAGGAGGCAGGAACCAAGTTACTCCTGCACACAGTAGGGACAGTATATCTTGATAGCAGGCCAAGGAGTCTGAAGGAAATAAACTTCGCAACTCGTCATTTTTAGGGACCATGTGATGGGGTGGAGTGGGATAGGAGTGGGAAGGAACCACCGTTTACTGAGCACCTACTATATGCCTGGCCCTCAAAACAGCCCTGCTAGTAGGTATTATCATCCCTAATTTTGAAGATTTAGAAACTGAAAATCAGGTTAAGTGGCATGATTCCCCCCTTCCCCCGCCATATTCCTACTGTGGATTTTCCAATGGTCCCACAATAACTCCTTGCAGAGCTGAATCAAAAGTGGGGCCAGTGGTAGTCGGCCAGACATCAGCCTCTAAAGAATGCCCATCCCTTGCTGGAAAAGCAGTGAGGTAGAGAATGTTCTATTTCCAGCACTTCTCTTGAGGGAAAGTAAAGTAAATAGCTGTATAAAATACTAATCAATGGGCTTCTGGGGATAACCCCCTTGGCTCCTAGACAGCCTTCTGAAGTGTGGGGGAGCGTCTGATTAACACAAGGTTCTGTTTTGCTGAGTTGATGTGCATGGTTAAAATAAAGACAGAGCCGAATTATTCAGGCCAGCCCAGGAAAGGCTGAGCAGGTGCCTCACCCCCCCCCCCCCCCGCAGTCTGACCCTTCTGCACCTCGCCTCGCTCCCCATTGCCTGAAAGGTAGCTAAAGATGGAGGGGTTTGAAGGCCAGGCAATTGTTAGCCTCCTGAGGTAGCTGAAGTCAGCCCTGGCTCCGCCTGCCCTCACCTGCCTAGTCTCTTCACACATCTCTTTCCTCTCTCCAGTCTAGCCCTCCCCCAGGAAAGCCTCACTCCTCCCTCTACCCGACACCCGCCTCTCTCCTCTATGGGTCATAAAGTATAAATGAAATCTCCCATAACTGCTTTTCTACCACTAGGCATTTGAAATTATCATGTATATAAATCGAAGTCATTTTGAAATTTTATGTGACTCCCACTTTGAGTCAATCTTTCCAGTACAATAACAGTGTTGCTGGAAATTGTGTTCCTGAGAGAAAATGGCAAGCCCACCATACTACGATCATAGCAGGATTTGCAGGGCTTTTTTCTCACATTTAGAGTGACAGCATGTATTTTAAGAATCACATTTCCATGTAATAATGTACTTATGAGTCTAACTTAATGAGGAAGGTGTTTTCTAAAACAAAATCTAGCTTTTTCAAATTTTGTTTTAAAATTAAATAATTCAAGATGCTGTAGAAAATAGTTAGATCCTTATTCCACGTTCTCAATGAAAGAAATGCATGAGAAAATTGGAAAAGGAGGGAAACACAGAGAGGGGTGGGAATAGAAAAAGAAGTAGAAAAAAAGAAGAATGTTGTGAAGAGAGGATAAAATAGGTGATGAAGAGAAAAGGGGAGAGAACAGAGGCATGATGGATACTGTACCACATGCCCTTAGTAATTAAATGGGAAGAAATTCCAGTAGGGTGTTGGTGCTCTGAGTTTTCCTCAGCTCTGAGGTAGAATGTGAGGGTGAAATCAGGGGAATGAAAGGGGAAAACAATCATAAGGAAACTGTTTATGTCACCATCTTTCTCAGTGCACATGCTCATCTATGTTCACAGCTGAGGAAATTGCAAAAAGAAGGTTCAGATCGATTCCTCTCACAAGGTGAGTATGCTTCCATCTGCCATGCTGTCTGCTTGCTTTGCACATTTCCTCACATCATATGCTAACAGCACCCATCATATGCTATCCTGGCACAAGTACAAAAGGAGGCAGCTGTGAATTAGAGTGTAAGGGAGAGGGGTAGAACACAGCTTGTTTTCTGTTTTGGAATTTGTGGCAACACGGGTTACTTTTTAAAAATTTTAATATATATTTTATGTTTTGATTGAGGTATAACTTACATAAAGTACATTAATGATGGCAACTTTTACATATATATTAGGGCCACATAACCACAAACCACATAAAGACATAAGATCCCTTATGCCCCCTCCTAGTCAATATCCCCCCAAAGCTAAGCAGTTTTCCAGTCTCTGTCACTATAAATTTGCTTTGCCTGTTTGATTTATACACATAGAGAAACAGAGCGATAGGTATTTGTGTGTTTGGCTTCTTTCTGTCATCATTGCCTTTGAGGTTCATCCATGTGTGGTGTTCTGTATAGCAATAATTCATTCTTTTTCTTTGCTGTCGGTCATTACATTATGGGATATATCACAGCTTATCCATTTTGTGTTGATGGGCATTTGGTTGTTTCCAGCACTTGGTTATTATGAATAAAGCTGCTGTGAACATTCATATACATGTGTCTTTGGTGGACACTCATTTCTCAACTGTGTGTACCCAGGAGTGGAATTACTTACTGAGTCAGTATGTTTAGAGTTAGTAGGTACCAAACTTTCTGGTTACTTTAATCCACAATTCCTCAGAGGAAGAAGAACCTCCTACATACATTCTTATCTGTGGTTTGTAGAATACCCAATAAGTTGCTAGAGGGTGGGAAGTAATGAGAGACGTAAGGAGATTGATTGTAAAAGAAAAGAAACCCATGTGTTGCCACAAATTTCAAAAAGAGGGAGGAACAGGGCTCCAACAATGGGATGAAGACTGTGATGGGATGTCAATGTCTGGGGAGTGCAGGTGGTAGAGAGGACACTGGCTGTTTTCATGGTTCTTCAGTACTGAACATTCTCTTACCGATTACAAAAGAGAAAAAACAGGGAAGGCAAGGCTTTTATAGCAGGTTAGAATCATATAGAACAATGCCATTTACCCGTAAAAATGAGTAAATTTATTTTCCTGAAGATATAAACAAAAATAGTCCCTGAAATGCTGTTATGTGGCCATCTTGTGGTGGTGGGAAGGATGACTTGGTTAAGAAGATGAAATTTTAGTGTCTGCAACAGGCACAGACTGTGAATTCTCCAAGTCTTATTTACTCTAATATATATGTTTATTAAAAGTTTAACTTAATTTTTAATTAATTAATTAATTAATTAATTAGTTAGTTAGTTAGTTAGTTTGTTTGTTTAAACAAGCCCTTGTATTGGGGGCTGACTTTCAATAGATCATAGTGAGGGATAACTTAATTATTTTAGAGATAACATCTTAAAACAGCAAATACTAAAGTAAAATCAGACATTTTCTTCATTAACCTAAAATTTTCATCTATTAACTCACCTCATCTCTCTCTCTCTTCCTCCCTTCCTCCCTCTCCTCTCTCCTGGTTCTTGCAGCTAATGAAGACTTAAATACAGATTAAGAAAAGGTCACTGAGTTTAACAGCTGGGAAAACTTCCAAAATTCCAGAAAATATCAGTTCTTAATATTAGATAATATCAATTTCTCACATGGAGAAGTTGACCTATATAGGTGGGTCTAGGTTTTAATCCATAACTTATCCACACATGGCTAAGTCCACTGCAGTCTCTCACGTGCCAGACAGCAGACCCACAGAGCCCCTGTAGCATGCCCAGTAATCCTTTTCATCTCCAACTTGACTTGATACCTGCAGATATACTACCCATTGCTGTCCCTGGGACTAGAGGAAAGAGGCATGAACTGGGATTCCCAAACCCAGGCATTGAGTATTGGCTCTGATACTGAAACCAAAAGAAAACAATTATTGAGCACTTTCATGTGGCAAGAACTCTGACAGGTGCTTTGCAGGTGATGTATCTTAATTTCCCCATTTTCCAATTAAAGAAAGGGACTCAGTGATGAAATGACTCATTCAAGTTTGAGAATTAAGCCCAGATCTGTTTGATTCTGTTATCTGATTTTACCTCTCCAGCGTGCTTGGGCCAGTCTTTTAATCTCTCTGGGTTAGGTTTTTTTTTCATTGATTAAATGAGCCATGAAAAAAGTGATTTTATGGTCTCATTTAGGTCTAATATTATGGATTCTAAATGCATTTAAATGTGTTTGATTTTTTTCAGTTTTCTAAGCGAGAGTTTTGAATTATACTGTACTGAAATGCCAGAGTGTGATGACCACCCCTTCATGGCGTGAGAGCTTAATGACCTTGTATTTGGAGCATCAGGCACAAGGAGATTGGATTTGTTGCTCTGACCCCAGAAGTGAAAGGCCACTTAGAAACAGAAAGGATACTGTCATAGCTTCTTTGTTCCTTTTGTTTACAATTCTTGATTTCTTTTTTTTTTTTTATCTCTGGAAAAAGACTACTCATTTTCTAAGTCCTTGTGCTTTGAAGACCGAGTTTGCCAGAGGAATGTCAAAGGAGAGACAGGGTTAAACACAGAAGTGATTCTATTCACTTCTAGCTGGAAAAGCCTGCCACTGTCACCACAGACCTCATCATCCTGCCTCCATTGTGAGAGCACAGGCTTGGCATTCCAGAATCATTTTTCTTAAGACTGTGCCAACAGCAAAGAGCAAAGGGATCTTTCTTAATTGGTGTTTGCCTGCATGGGTTAGAAAAGCATGCTGGTGGCAGAAAGGAAAAGCAGCTCCAGTCTAGTGGCACAATGTTTTGATCAAAACCTATCTTCAGTGTGAAGGTTATCTTGGGATTTTAATCTCATATTATGCCCTTTTGATGGCTGTCCACTTGTAACATGTTTTAAAACTTTAGCCAGGAGACTTCTCTCAGTGTTCTTGACCAATTATTTACTCAAGTGAAATTTATTAATTTTTTACAATAGATTCAATATGAATTCTTAAAATCTTGAGTGGGTGTTGCATTTTGTCAAGTACTTTTTCAGCATCTGCTGATATGATCATATGGTTTTTCTTCTTTGGCCTGTTGATATGCTGGATTACATTAATTGATTTTTGAATGTTGAACTAGCTTTGTATACCCAAGGTAAATCCCACTTGGTCTTGGTGTATAATTCTTTTTATACATTGTTGGCTTAATTTGTGCTTTGTTCATGAGAGATATTGGTTTGTAGTTTTCCTTTCTTGTAACATCTTTGTCTGGTTTTGGTAATAGGATAATGCTGTCCTCATTGAATGAATTGAATTAGGAAGTTTTCCTTTTGCCTCTATTTTCTGGAAGAGATGGTAGAGAATCAATATCATTTTTTCCTTAAGTATTTGTTAGAAGTCATTGAAACCATCTGAGCCTAAAACTTTCAGTTTTGGAAGGCTATTTGGATTCAATTTCTTTAATGGATAAATGTCAAGTCAGATTTTATGTTTCTCTTTGTATGAGTTTTGGTAGGAAAATGTTTGGCAGAAAAACTTGTGTCTTTCAAGAAATCAATCTATTCTAAGTTAACAAATTTGTGGGCATGAAACTATTCATATTATTCCTCTATTATCCTTTTAATGTCCCTGGGATCAGTATTCATGTTTTTGTAGTGTATTTGAGTATTTATATAATATATTTATGTATTTTTAATGTACATGGGATCTTTCATTTCTGATATTAGAAATTTGTATCTTTTTGTTTTCTTGGTTATTCTTGCCAGAGGTTTATCCATTTTATTGATCTTTTCAAAGAATCAGCTTTTGGTTTTGTTGATTTTCTCTCTTGATTTCCTGTTTTCAATTTTATTGATATCTGCTCTAATTTTATAATTTATTTTTTTCTGCTTACTTTGCATTTGATTTGCTCTTCTTTTCTGGTTTCCTAATGTGCAAGCTTAGATTACTGGTTTTAGAGCTTTCTTCTTTTCTAATATATGTATTCAGTACTATAACTTTCCCTGCAGCACTGTTTTCACTACATCCTACAAATTCTGATAAATTGTGTTTCATTTTCATTTTGTTCAAAATTTTTAAAAAACACTCCCGAAACATTTTTGACCCATGTGTTATTTAGAAGTACATTGTTTAGGATTTCCAGCTGTCTTTTTGTTATTTGTTTCTTCTGTTGTGCTTGGAGAGAGTACTTTATATGGTTTCTTTTTTCTTTTTATTTTTTTTTCAGTTGTTAAGGTGTGTTTATGGCCCAGAATGTGGCCTCTTTTGGTAAATGTTCCATGTGATCTTGAGAATAATGTGTATTCTGCTGTTGTTGAGTGAAGTAGTCAATAGATGTCAATTACATTCAGCTGATTGATGATGCTGTTGAGTTCACCTATATCTTACTGATTTTCTGCCTGCTGGATCTGTCCATTTCTGTTAGAGGGCTATTGAAGTGTCCAACTATAATAGTGGATTCATCTATTTCTTTTTGCAGTTCTACCACTTTCACATACTTTGACACTCTGCTGTTAGGTGTATATACACACTAGGGCTTATATCTTCTTGAGGAAATGACTGCCTTATCATTATGTAATGCTCGTCTTTATCCCTGATAATTTTCTTTGTTCTGAAGTCCACTTTGTCTGAAGGTCATATAGCTGCTACTATAGTGTTCTTTTGATTAGTGGTATATCTTTCTCCATCTCTTGGATTTAAAAAAATGACATCAAATCTATCACTGATTAAATTATGTCTTTGGAAAAATGTAACTGCTCTTTCAAAAGGCAGTACAGTAAGCGATTTTTCATCACTTGTACCTTAATATGAATTACTATCTAAGATCCTTTCAATAAACAGATAAAAATAATTTTATGTGGCAGGAAATAGGAAAATAGTAATAGATTAAGAGTCAGTAACTGAGACAGGGAGACAGAAGCCCCACAGAAAGAAAGGAGAGGCAGTCAGGTGTGAAGGGCAAATCTAGATTTCTACACAAGGCTGATATTGCCTGAGTGCTTCAGAGCTCTCCATTCCAAGTGAATTCATTAGCAGTTGTGCACTGAGTATGGACTAGGATATGAAGAAGAAACTAGGAATATACAAAGGCTCTCAGGACTGGCCCAGTGGCCACAATACCTAGTGGCTCCTGACAGTCTATCTTAGAACTTGCCGTGTTCTCTGACTAGGCTGAGGAAATTGTGGGGAAGGCAAAATTGATTTCTAGACTTATTCCCGAATGTTTGTTGCTTCCTTCTTTTATCCACATCCATTTTTATTATCTCAAACTCTTTTTACTCAGACTACATCAAGGTAGTACAGTATGCCTAGTTATGCTCAACCCTTTCAGAGCCCACTTTCTGTCAGAGTGTCTTGGTCTTAAGAGGCTCTGTCCAGGTGGAACTGGCCTTTCAGCCAAGCTGAGTATGAGGTGTGTCTTGATGGTGTCATTTGAGGAGTGCCAGCAAGGCTGCCACATCCAAAAATTTTATTTTTCCACTCATGCCTATTATTCTACCCTTAATTATTTATGCTTGTTGTTAACATCTGGTGCCTGGAAAGGAAAAGACACAGAAAGAAGATCCTGGCTTGGGGAAAGCCCATAACTGGAGTCATAAAGGGACTTCAGAGTATACAAACTGGAATATCTTATAACTTACCAGTAAATGCTTTCAGAATTCAATACAAGGCTTCAAAGCTTTGGGGCAAAGAGAGAAAATCAAAGAGGCTTTTAGTGACCATTTCTTAGGAGGCATATTAACAGCAATGATCTGGGTTTGACCAAAGTCAGGCTAGATCATGGCATTTACTATATGCTCAACTGAATATCCTTGTTTATATTTAGTATGCTATACCACTTATATTCATGTAAAAGCATATGTAACAAAATTCCATGCTGGCACCCCACTACTCTACTTTGTCTTTATTGGACCAAATTTATTATTGTAGTAGTGATTTTGTAGCTTGACTAAAGTTCTGCTGAATATACAAGTGATCACTTACTCTGATCTCTTTTTCCCATTTATCTCCCACTTTTTCCCACTCTTCTCCCATCAACCAGTTCACATATACACACCTACCACAATCTACAGACATTGTTACTTTCTGAGAATGGTTGTATGTGGACGTTTATAAGTATCAAATGTGGACCCATTTTTACCACCCTATCTTAAGGATTACTGGAGCCTCCTAACTAACCTCTTCAGGCGCTGCTACCTTCAATCCTCCCACTTTACGACAGCCCATCGGGGTAAGCCTGTAATTCGGAAACATTCCCGGACACAGGAGGTTTGTTTTTGAGCTCCTGTTCCATCACTTTCCACTTAAAAAGGGTTCTGTGAGATAAGTACTAGTTAGCCAAGTCTGCAATGGAAATAAGCTCTTATTACATGGATGGGAAAACATGTGAAGTGTATATCAATGTTCAGAGCAGAATTATTCACAATGACCCAAAGGTGGAAACAACTCAAGTATCCATAAACAGATGAATGGATAAACAAAATATGGTATAGCCCTACCATGGGATATTATTCAGCCATGAAAAGGAAGGAAATTCTGACACATGCTACAACATGGATGAACCTTAAAAATATGCTAAGTGGAAGAAGTCAGACATAAGGGACAAATATATGATTCTGTTTATATAAAGTACCTAGAATAGGCAAATTCATAGACAGAAAGTAGATTAGACATTACCAGGGGCTAGGTAAAGGAGGAAGTGGGGAGGAGTTTTTGCTTAATAGGTAGAGTTTCTGTTTAGGCTGATGAAAAATTATGGAAATAGTGGTGATGGTTATACAACATTGTGAATGTAATTAATGCCACTACATTCTATCCTTTAAAATGGTTAAAATGGAAAGTTTTAAGTGTTATATATATTTTGCCTCAATAAAAAGAAAGTTTAAAAAACGAGATTTATTAATAAAACTATGGATGTGACTGAAGATCCCTGGCCTGGGAATAGATCCATAGAGCTAGGAAGAAATTAATAACTCAGAGGAAAAAACAAATATGAAAGCCTAAAATCAAGCAAACATAGCTTGTTTGGGAATGGCAACTTAGATACAGTTAACAGGAACAGAACAGGAGATCAAACTGTAAAGATAAATTAATCAGGAAAACACTGTCTCTTGTGCAAAAGAGTGAACTTCACCCAGGGAAAGGGTTTTTAAGCAGGAAGGAATATATGTATGATTAGGTTTGCCTGTGTCACACTCTGGAAAGTGTGACAGATATATTGTACAAGAACAATATTGAAAGCAGACTGACGAGTTAGAACACTGCTGGGTTAGGATAGGCAAGAAATACAGTTATCCCCCCATTATTCGTGGTTTTACTTTCTGTGGTTTCAGTTACTCAAGGTCAACACATCACCATAAGAAGGGTGATACAGTACAAGAGATATTTTGAGAGAGAGACAACATTCACATTACTTTTATTATATATATATTATAATTGTTATGTTATTGTCATTAATCTCTTATTGTATCTAATTTAGGAATTAAACTCTATCTTAGGTATGTATGTATAGGATAAAATAGTATATATAGAGTTTAGTGCTATCTGAAGTTTCAAGTATCTACTGAGGGTCTTGGAATGTATCCCCTACAGATAAGGGGGAACTGCTCTACCATGCACAGGGCACCTGATATCCAAGTTAAGTGACAGGAGACCAACCAAGTTGTCTTGGTTTTGTTACCTGCCTTCACACAAGTTTTACCTTTTCTAACAGAAGCCTACGGTGTCTTCTACTATGCTCAGCCTGAAATCATGTCTCTAAACTGTGAGAGCCCACATGAGGTTTAGCTCAGCCACCAGAATCATCTGTGTGAGCCCTGGAAGCTCTAACTTAAATGTCTCTCTTCCTGGCTGTTGTGAGAGATGCTTGCAGTCCTGGCAGGATGCCTGGTGCTTGGAGCAACAAGGTCATCAGAAGCAGGTGTGGACTTGCACACAAGGACACATTGCAGGGAGGGCGCACATGCCTGACCAATTCTGAGACTTCTTGCTCTAGGGATGAGGGTGGGAAAAGGATACTTGAGAAGAAATAGCTAAAAACATGGTGGTGGCCTTGAGGTTGAATGTGGGAACTGGCTGTAGTTTATATATACTAACCTGATAGTATCTAATAATAAACTACAGGGCTAACATTGTAAGAAGGAATAAAAAGCCATGGGGACAGAGGTGGGAAATGCTAGCATTGCCAATCCTTGCCATTCCTCCTATCCCTTATCCATGTTAGTAAATGTATTTCCAGATTCTGACTCTTCTTCCAAACCATCTCCACAACACTGGCAAAGTCCTCTCAGGAGAATTCCTATTTTTGAGAGAATGCCCTAATAAGGAAAACGATAGAGGGATGTTTCCATCCAGTCTGAGCACATTCTGATCGCCTCATCTGTGCCCTGATCGCCTCATCTGTGCCCTGAAGCTGCCTGCCTGTTCTCTTAACCAGGTCTGGTGAGTCTCTCTCATCTCTGGAAGAATGTACTTCCTCCTGTCAGTTCTCCATCCTCACTGCCCTGGAGGCTGTGTGTGGACCAGTGCTCTCCAGTAGCACTGCTGCCCAGTGGGAGGCTCTGCCCCTAACCTCTCAAGGATGCCCCTTCCATTTGCTTTCACTGGGTGCTCCCAGATATGAATACCTGCAGGCTGCCTTCTTGCTTTGGGACTGTTGAGTCAATTACCTGGACTTGGTGGTGTGCTGGAGTTGTGACTCTGTGTTCAGTGACCTGTTGTTGGTAGTTTGAAATCAGCCATGATGGGAGTATTTATACCACAGAAACTGGCAAATCTCACAAATAAGAACTTTCTTTCTGGAAAGCCAGTGGTCGTTTTTATTAGTACACCACTGAATGGGCTTCTGGTTCTTTCAGAAGAAAAAATAAAACTCATCTGGAAGTGTTAGGGCCTCATTTCTCTCAGAAATCCTCAGGAGACAGGAGGCAAGACTCAGGGAAGACTGTAAACTTCTCATCCTACCCTTGTGGTTGAAATAATTGGGAAAGGCTGACTCATTTACAGAAGACTGAGTTTCACTCTTATAGAGCACGCTCCCCTAGCCAAGAGGGCTCTCACCAGCCTCTTGAACTAAATGATGGGGATACCCCACTTTCTGTAATTCTCACCTCATGTCTTCTCTGGCCATGTTCAAATGCAAGAGAGGCCATCCTCCTCCAAGGCTTTTGGACATGTTGTCTCCAAGCCCTTCCTGCAGGAAGCCAGATATGTCAGCTTTAGACACATAGATATATGACTCACATGAACCCTAGGCTATCTTATCTCATTAACATTCCTGGTTTCATCGGGAAAGACCTCAAAGGCATTAAAAGACAGAAAGAAGAAAGCTGCAATCAATTTGGTTTTACTGTGTTTAAGCTGTTAGTGTTTTGATACATTTGAGATTATATAATTTACATTATTATTATTAGTAGTAGTAATAGTAGTAGTATCATCATCATGTTATTTGGTGGATGCAATTTTCCTAAGATTACACCTTGAATCCTAAGCTCTTGTTCCCTGTTCTAGGTTGAACTGCTACTCCTCCAAAATTCATGGTTTGAAGTCCTAAACCCCAGGACCTTAGAATGTGACCTGATTTGGAAATAGGGTGGTTGTAGATGTGATTAGTTAAGGTGGGTCATACTGGAGTATGGTGGGCCCCTAATCCAATATGACTGGTGTCCTTATACAGGGGAAATTTGGACACAGGTGCACATATAGGGATAATACCAAGTGAAGATGGCCATCAGCAAGCCAAGGGGAGCAGCTTGGAACACATTCTTTCTTCCTTCACAGCTCTCTGAAGCACCAATCTTGTTCAACATCTTGATCTTGAATCCAGCCTCCAGAACTGTGAGACAATACATTTCTGTTGTTTAAGCCACCCCAAAGTACAGTTTGTGGTACTTTGTTACAGCAGCTCTAGCAAACGAATACAATGACAGATAAATACACTTTTCTTTTGTGTCCCACTAGCATTTGCTGACCAGCAAAACTCATGGTTCTCTAAAGCCTCAGAATGTTTTCTTTTTAGATAATTTTTTTTTATTAGAGTAAGGGAAAACTATCTAGCATTAGAACTAGTCTCGACAACTTAGACATGTTCGAGGAGTCATTTAATAAAAATAAAATAATCTTAATACACATTAAAACTCTAAACTATTCACATTGAGCCAAAGGTTTTTTACATTTGTGAACACATATTTTCACACCGTTGGAATAACTGGCTATGCGCTTTCTTGAGTTTTTCATTTGGCATTATTTGATAGAAATATTTCTACATAATGTTCATAGTCTTAATAGCTACATGTTTTGTGCCTTTCATGTATTGTTATTAGCCATTTGTTATTCTCTAAGTTTTCACTACGACTATTTTTGTGTAATTTACTTTTTCTACTTCATTCGAACCATTTCCTCGAGGGATATACCCAGAAGAGAAAGTCCTGGATTTACGCGGTTTTGTAGTTCCCATTAAATATCACTCCGTCATTCTCTGCATTCTCTAGACGGACTGAGTCCACCTGTGGCTTCACCAGGAATAAAACCAAGTGTGCTGGTTTTTCCATAATCTTGGCGTCATTCACTCTTACGATTTTAAAATGACCTCTCCGAGCTTAAAAAGCTTTTCCTAGTCCTAAAGTGCTTTAATTTTCATACTCATGTCCCCACGAGGAAGGTGGCCCCCAGCACTGAGCGGTGACCAGGCGACGCCCGCCAGCTCGAGCACGGCCCGAGCGGTCGGCCTTGCCCCCCGCGGCAGCCCCGGGGCGGGCGCCCTCCGGGTCAGCGCCCACCAGGGGTCAGCGCCCTTCAGCGGTCAGCGCCCACCAGGGGTCAGCGCCCTCCGGGACTGCGCCCACCAGGGGTTAGCGCCCACCAGGGGTCAGCGCCCTCCGGGTCAGCGCCCAGCAGGGCTCAGCGCCCACCACGGGTCAGCGCCCACCAGGGGTCAGCGCAGGCTCGGCTTGGGGCTCCGGCCTCCCACAATGCACCGGGCTCAGCAGTCCCTGCCTCGCAAGGTGACAGACAGCGGCGGCGGCCGCGGCGGAGCCTCGAGAGCTTGCGGGCGTGGGCGGGGCTTCCGGGGCGGGTCCTTCCAGGGGCGGGGCTTTTGAGGGGGCGGGGCTTTCCGGGCGGGTTCTTCTAGGGGCGGGGCTTCCGGGGCGGGTCCTAGGAGCGGGGCTTATGGGGCGGGGCTGCCGAGGGGGCGGGGCCCCGGGAGGGTTCTTCTAGGGGCGGGACTGCCGGGGGCGGGGCTTCCGGGGCGGGGCTGCCGAGGGGCGGGTCCTTTAGGGGGCGGGGCCAGGCCGCCGCAGCTGCTTAAGCCCCGCCTCTGGGTAGCTGCCGGGGCTCGCTTCGCGCCGTCCCCGGCAGAAGGAGACTCTTACACCTGGCCCTGTAGCAAGGTAGGGGGGCAGCCTCTTCAGGGTCCTTCCTTTGGGTGTGTGCATGTGTGTGTGAAGCCTTCTTTTTCGTTGTGCAAACAGAAGTCTTTAGCTGCTAAAATTTAGAGCCGGAGCGACCAGGTTGGCTCAGAGGGATTTATTGTAAAACTCTGTGCCTGCGTTCCTGTACCTCGTCCCCCGTCCCTCCGCCAGCTGGGCTTTGGGGAGGCTGGTGAGGGTTGTTTGTGCCAGGGTAGTTTCAAACTTTTGGTTCATCTCGTCTGTCTCCTGTGTGGATGCAAGCTCCGGGGCGGGGTTAGAATGTGTGGGAACTTGTGTCGGTGTGGGCTGGGTTTCTCAGATGTCTGCATATGTGAGAAACCGTGAAAAATTAGAGGTTTCTTTCCCCGTGTGGGTGATGAGGGTCCTGAGCCCAGCTGTTTCAGGTACTTCAGTGAGTGGCGTCTGCCTCGTGCCCCGCCTGCACCACGCTATCAGGTGGTGGGTATCCTGGGATCTGAGCTAAGGGGGGGCTTTCAGGTTCTAATAGACCCAAATATACCGCCGCCCCCCCCCCCAACCCCCGGGAATACTTGGCAGGACACAGCTTACCCAGAGTGCCTGCTGCCACACCCCAGAGTCTCTCACAGCACAGCTGACCCTAGTTTGGGGATCCCACATTTTGAGCTTTTCAAAAAATAGAATCTGGCAGATAGAAGGCCCTGCAATACGGAGCAGCTGGGATAGCTTTAGCTTGTCGGTGTCTGTCCTCAGCCTGTTTCTGGGTCACACTGCATGGCTCCATCCATTCAACCTTACTTCCTGTCACCCTAGCCCCCCTTGGTAATGCCAATCTCTAGTAATCCCAACTGAAAGCTCCAGGATGCAATTCTAAGGTGACTCCGCCTTTGCACGCTTCTAAAGGCTCAGAAAACACTTTAGTCCCCTGATCCCTATCCCCATTGTAAAATTTGTTTTTAAAGGTATATTTTTCTTTAAAACCCTCACTCTATATTATGTCCATTCCAGTAAATGTCAGTTGATTGATTTTACTTGTGAAATCCAAGCAGTTTCTTTCATTGTTTAGTAATAAAGATTATAATTAGGAAAATTGTCTAAAAGATATATTTTTCAGGTGAACATGATCCCGAATAACAAATTAGCTGATAATGAAAGGCAGAAGATGGGAAATCAGGCAATCTTGGTTCTAAAACATTTCTGTTACTAGGAGAAGGTGGGACAATTAAATTATCTTTATTTTTCCTTCCAAATGTAAAATTCTGTGAATGAACACAGATTCTTTTTTTGCTGGACACCCCTCTTGATTTGAGATAACATTCAAATAAGAAAATTCTTTCAAATTGTTTAAAAGTTGGTGTTATCACTTGACCTATGCCCAAGGAAAGAATATAAATCTAGGAGTTGTTAGGACTCTAAATTTTTGTTAAGCAGAAATTCTTAATACTTCTGGGTACTTTCCTCCAGAAGTCAGTTCTCTATCAAAATATGAAATTATGAATTGCTCATTATGTATAACATTTTCTGTTTGGAAAATATCTTTTTCACTTCTAACATTAACATTCATTTAAAAGCACAGTGTATTTGTGACTGAAAGGATACAAACCTCTAAAAGATTAAGAGCAAGGAAAAAATTTGTCTTAGCTAGTATACATCAGTGATTCCCATCATGAGGTCTTCGGTTAGTGGCAATAAATGTAAAAAATAAAACCAAAATCTAGCAAGTCATTAATAGTCAACACCCAGAAGAACTAGAGGGCACAGTTTGAAGCTTAAAAGAAGCACATTAAGGATATTTTAAAGATATCTGCACAGCATCAGTAATTGCAAGCATCAGTAATCCCATAGCCTAAAGAGATTCATATGGAAAGACACTGATACCCATATAAATAAATTTATAGACACATTCATGGGCTCCTTAAAAATAAGCAGATCAGATGTTTCCCACATCAACTGTAAGTACTATGCACATCAGGTTAAACAGTTGGCCCATTGCTTTTACAACTTCAAATGCCATTATTACTTCAAAAAAGGCACAGCTGGCACAGTTCTTGCTCCTGAAAGAGGTAAATAAACTGACCAATAGCCACACACTGGAGTTTACAGGAGTTAGTACAAACAAGCAACTCATAATTTACTTATTTCTTGAGCAGATATTTATCAAGCACCTTCTAAGTACAAGGCTAGGCTCATTGCCTTGGCCTACTCTTAATGAAAAATAGCTGCAGTGGGGTCCCTTATTGGGGACTGTGTCATCAGGACCACATAATTAGGGGCCTAGGATATTTCTCAGACTCTGAGGAAGCAAAAACATCTCAGAAGAATCACAAAGACCCAAAGAGCTCAGTTGAAAACCACACCATCTATTTTGGAGGTAGTATACCTCAGAATATTTTCCCTCTGACTTCCGTATTTGTGATGCCATTAAAAAAAAAAAAACCTCTTTACTATATTATGATACTAATTATATCATGCAAAAATTATGGTATTAACAAAATCATGCAGGTAAAATGGCAAGATACGAGGCCCTGAATGAAAAGAAATAAGACTGAAGAGGGAGGTAGGGTCAGATCACAGAAGGCTTGTAAGGGTGAGTGGAGCCACTGAAATTTTAGTGGAAGAATGACAGGATCATTGCTGCTGTAGACAGCTCATTCTGAATCCTGAATGAAGGATAGACTTGAGGCCAGGAGGCAGAAAGAATTGTTAGGAGACTGCAGCAGTTATTAGGAAAGAAATGGTGAGGGCTTAGCATTTGAAGAATGCATTACCACCAGTTGCAGCTTTCTCATGCATCATTTCGCTTATTTTGTAACCACTCTTTGCAGTCAGTAGGATAAGATATCTTTATTTTGTAAGTGTTTACCTCAGTGCTTTGGGTACATCGTTCCTTTTCTTTATAAAAACCGTATAAATTAGGTATGATCAGCCCACTTTACAGAAGTCAATACTGAGGCAGGGTCAGGATCAGCCCCAGGTCCAGTGTCTACTGCAGGACTCATTTTGAATAACAAGTTCAGAATCCTGCTTCTCTAGAGAATGAGGCAATACAACCCTTCTAGGCAAAACTATACCCTGTAAACACCTCTTGGGAGTCAGTGATAAGACCACAGTGCATAGCTTCCTAAGCACTCTTTCTCTGCACGTAAGAGTCCTGTTGAGCAGAACAGTGTGGTGGCCCCTCAAAAGAGTAAACATTGACTTGCCATATAATCCTGCAATTCCACTTGTGGGTGTGTACCCAAAAGACGTGAAAGCAGAGCCTCAAACATTTTTACACCCACATTTATGGCAGCATTATTCACAGTAGCCAACAGGTGGAAACAACCCATCGATGGAAGAATAGTTAAACAAAATGTGGTATATACGTACAATGAAGTATTATTCAGACTTAAAAAGGAAGGAAATCCTGACACATGCTATGACACGCATGAACTTTAAGTGTGTCATGTTAAGTGAAATAAGCCAGTCACAAAAGGACAAACTATAATGCCACTTATAGTAGTCTGGTTCATAGAGATGAAAAGAGTTATGGAAATGGATGGTAGCGATCATTGTGCAACAGTGTTTATGTACTTAATGCCTTTGAACTGTAAATTTAAAAATGATTAAAATGGTAAACTTTGTTATGTGATTTAACCACCAAAAAAGTCTTATTACCACAGTATGAACAGATGACCAAAGTCCAGGAGTGTATGATGATAAGGAAAACTAGGAACTGCAATTCCAAAATTAAAACAGACATCTCATAAAACCCGCCCAAGAAAAAAATGTTAGCTGGATTCCTGAAGGACGGCTCCCAGAAGTGTAAGGCTGGAAGATACTGTTTAGTGCAACCTCCATTATTTACAGATGAAAACAGGCCCATAGTTATCAAGTGACTTCCCAGGGTCACTGAGCAAGTTCAGGCAAAGGGAGAATTCGAAGCAAAAACCTGGCCTCTGCCAGGCAATCATGCCTGTTCCAGACAAGGAACCACGCTGGGCTGACATAGGTGTGTTCTGGCTTTCTCTTTAAGCAGAAAGAGAAACTAAGTTTTCCATCTTTATCAGCTTTGCTGCAGCAAAGTCATAGGATTACAATTACTGAAGAAATTTGAATACTTAGAATTTGGTGTTTGGTTGCTGGCTTTACCTTAAGTATCAAGATGGGAAAGTGGTGATAAGTCAGTTTCTTCATTCATTCATTATCAAATATTTGAGGGCCTATGTTTTGCCAAATACCTGTTCAGTTTTTCTATCTAGTAACAACAGTCTGCCAGCCTCATTCTAGCTGCTCTGCCAGTTACCCTTGGACTTAAACTCCTAAGTTATTTATACCTTCATTGACTTCTGGAAAGGTGTATAGGAGAACAGGTAGAGTTTGAGAGGAGGTGATAAGAAGTGAAGTGGCAGGGTGCAAATTGCCAAAGGGTTGTGGATCCAATGAGGAAGCCACCCAAAGTTAAAGGATTCTCATTAGATGACTAAGGCTATAGATGCAGAAGGGTTGGAATCCTAATCATGTAACCTGCCCCTGGTGCAGACCAAGTATGGGGACTGCCTGAAGTTCTTAATGCCTGCATGGAGGATCAGGGTGATACATGGAGATGAGCAGAGGAACAAAAAAGAGAGAGATGTAGAAGACAGTGCAATCTGGAACAACCCTGATTTTCATGGAATGACATCCCCATCTTGTGGCCTGTAAGGTCAATGCCAGGTTGGTTCTTCACAACTATATGCATACTCATAATAGAGCCTTTAAAAAAAAATCCAATATCTGGACCTGTCTGCTTCCAGGAGACCTGAGGTGTAGGATTTGAGGCAAAACATGGCTTAAAAAACAAGGCACTTAAAAAACGGGGGTAGTTTAATAAAGCCAGCACCAGATTTGAAACCACTTAAGGAGGGGGCACATCAGGAAAGGCACAGATAGAAGGAGCAAAACTCCCATTGGCTTCAGCTTTGGGTTGGTGGACAGAGCATGTGGTAGGCTGTTTCAATGCCAACATAGATGGGTTGAGGAGAGAAAGAGGGCTTGGGTTGGACCACCTATCTACAGGCTCTACGAGCTAAGCCAATCTGGGACTAGAACTTAGTGAAGCGCAGGCTAAAAAATTTGGGATCGGCGAGCTGTTCATTTCTGTGCCTTTGTATGTTTACTTTCTGTTTTGTATTTGTTTTTCCTTTGTGTTTTAGCAAGAATTTAAACAGTCTAATCTTAGCTAAACCAAGGGAAAAAATGATTGATTCACATCTGGACTGGATCAAGTACAAACTTCTTAACTGTTCTTAAGCCTTGCAGTGTCTGGTCTGGTCCCTTCTCACTTGTCTAGACTCATCTTCCCACCTCTCCCTACATCCTGTGTTCCGCTTATGCTATGCAACTTACAGTTTCTGAAGTAAGCCTGTCCCACGTGGCATGTGTTTTTATACTCTGCTGCTCCCTCTGCTTTCTAACTTTCCACAGCTTCCCTGCTTGGAGAAATCCTATTCTTCAAGACTGCTGAAATGTCACCTCCTCAGTGAGGCTTTTCTAACTCTTTCTGCCTATCCTGGAAGAGATGATCATGCCCACTTTTTTGCCCCTCTACCTTCTATCACAGCACCTGACACTCTATTAGCAGTTTAAGTCTATGAATCCTTCAAAGTTAGGGATGATGTCATAATCTTAGGATGTCCCCTCACTTCTGGGACTTGGTGACCTAAATGTACGAAGGCTGCGAAGGAGAATCAAAATATCCTGAAGGGCCAGGAGGAAGGAACTTTCTAGTTCAAGAACCTGGAAAAGATGGGTAAGAAATGGGACAGGTAAATAAAAACCCAGACAAGGACGCAGCATTCCTCCCTGGGTATTTTTTGTTTTTGTTTTTGTTTGTCCTGTATAAAGAATATTGAATAATTCAGTAGGAGATACCCTCAATTCTAGATGACAAAAAACACTATTCATAGTATTCATATCATACCTCTCTGAGGATAGATATCACAAGACTACATTGTAGTTCAGAGAAGATGTTTCAGGAAGGGCTGAGATAATATGGTTCAAAACTATTGATGGAACTAAATATAAGGATAGAACTTGAAAATATACATGGTTGATGTGGCCAGGAGATGAGATCTTTCAAGGACGGATGTCTTACATGAATTCTTATCACTCTCAACTGAAACTTAAGAGTCTTGACACTGGAATGGACTTTTCTCTAGTAGCTTCTTGGTATTTGCTCAACCCAAGGGTCATATCTGCTTTTAAGAGAATTAATTGTTGCTGGTCATTGAGATCTCAAAACCTTTATTTTACAGGCATAGTTTGAGTCTTGGCTTGTTTTTTAAACCCAGATTCATTATCATATTCTAGCCCGCTGAATAATATCAGCCCCTTTGGGCTCTGTCACATCATTTCGTGAGATCTCTGTGTGGGTTGTCTCTATCAGGTTGACAGTTTACTGTGAAGAAAAGCTGAGGGTCATATGAGCAAACTTAAAAGTTTATCTTTTAGATCAGTAATGAAAAATATCCCAGTACTAATTTTTTTTTAATTTGTAAGAGACCTTTTATAAATCAGTTGTCTCACTATAATCAAACATTTACTTTCAGATTTCATCTTTTCTTCAACTTACCAGATTTTGATTAAACTGTGGAATGGTTTCTCTCATCAACTGGGCCCTCATAGTTTCCAGTCAATTCTTTTCTCTGTTCTTAGTCTTTCTCCTATTCTCCCCAGCAAATTTTCAAATGTCCACCATTTCATTCTCCTTCAAACTCCCACCCATAAGATTCTCCTTACACTCAGCAAAGCATTCTACCCGCTACTTTATGGAGAAGATAGAAGCTGTCAGATAGTAGTAATACCATCAAGTTTCTGCTGCTACACTAATAAATCCAGTTAATTCATGCATCCTTCTCTCTTCTGTTTCAGCTAAAGGGATATCCTTCCCTCAAATTAGGGCCAACCTTTAAATTCATCCCTTGACCTGTGTCCTTGACATTGTTCCTTCTCAAGGATGTCTCCTAATTATTCCTTCTGCAACCTTCTCATTAGCCTTTACATGTTCTCCTGTCTTGTCCATCTGAAAACATCCTTCTTGCGACCCTCCCCTTCACAACCCAGCTTTGTGGTTTAGAATTGTTTCTGTTCACTGGCTCTACTTCCTTACCTCAACCTCTCAGCTTCCTTCAGTCTGGCTTCTACTCCCATCATTCCACTGAAACCTTCCTCACAGAGGCCCACTACGGCTTTATTACTGAAGCCAATGCATATGTCTTAGCAATTGTCTTATCTCTCAATAGCATTTGAGTTCACTGACCACATGCTTCTCTTTGAAAATTCTCTTCTGTTGCCCTGTACTTTCCCGGGTTCCTCCTTTTCCTCCTCTCTTCTTGGGCTCTTCTTTCTCAGAGTCATTTCTTCAGTGCTCGTGGGCTCTGCTCTCACTGTCCCCACTCTTTCCTAAATCTTCCCAGGATTCTTTTGGCTCCAAGTGACAAACCCTAACTCAAATTAAACTAACACCACCAAAAAACCACAACAAAGGAAATGATCTGATCCTTGTGCCCGAAAGGTCCAAGGGTAGATCCGGGATAGCTTATTCAGAGAGATGAAGTATGGACATCACAAACAGCTTCACTCTCTTTGTCTCTTAGCTTTGTTTTCCTCTGTGTTGGCTCCGTTCTCAGGCAGGCTCTTTCCAAACGATGGCAAAATGCCTGCCAGCAACTCCAGGGTTAGCTCTAATCCTCTTAGCAAACACAATGGAAAATTTTCTACCCAATTTCTTAAGCTGGAAGTCTAGGAATTGTTTCTGACTCTTACCCCACATCTGCTTAATTAGCAGTTCCTGTCCCAGCTTCTAAACATCTCTCCATCCCTGTGTGAATATTTGAGTTCAGGCCACCATCTTTTGTCTAGATTCCTGCAATAGCCTCCCAGTGAATTTCCGCTTTGAGTGTTAGTGTTCTACAATCTGTTCTCCATAGCACAGCGGGGTAATCTTTTGAAAATGTTAACCCAATCCTATCACTTCCCTACACAAACCTTTGATAAACTTCCAGTTGATAGGAAGCTAAAGGCAAAACTCCGTGTTATGTTCTTATGTAAAGCTTTGTGAGATACAGCTACTTCTCACTTCTCATGTCATCCCTTGTTCTGGGCAGTTCAACCACAGATGACACATTAGCATACTTTCTACACCTTTTTAGGTAGTGCTCCCTCCACCTGGATTACTTTCCTCCTGAGCACCCACCCCCCATGAACTTATACATATCCTTCTAGGACTCATGTTAAACATAACCATACTAAGAAAAGCCTTCTATACTACCTTATATACATACTCTTCTTGGTAGAATATTCTATTTTTCTATCTCAGCAGTTATCACACTTTATTGTAATTGCTTGTTAAATCATCTATATCCCTCAGCGGACTATGGGGTCCATGAAGGCATATATTTCCCTTGTTTTGTGAAATTTCCCTAGCATCATAGAATAGACACTCAAATATTTGTTGACTTGTACAATAAAATGAGATGTGACCGTACCAGGTGATTTGCTAAAGCTCTAGGTTTTAGAATCTAGATTAATTTGATAAGCTACTGGAAAATCTTAAAATATATCCACTGCTGTTCTTCTTTATATGCTTATTGGGGTCGCTTAAAGAATAGAAGAGTTTTTGAACTGAAGAAATTTCGCAGTACTGTCATCTAGCACTAATTCACTTCATTTGAAGGGTTAGGAAGAGGGCGCTCAGAAGGGTTTAGTAGCCTGTACAAAGTAGAGAGCTATTTACGGTTACAGAATTGGACTGGAACACAGAGCTCATGACTTTCAGTCCAGAGGGGTGGCTTCTTCATCATGATATCAGCACTTTTAACAGAATATGATTTTTATATTAATTCAAAGGAAGCTTATTGACTGTAGCCTCACATATTTTACTTTTTAAAATGTAGTTATGGATCCTGCACATGTCATAGATTTTGACAGTTTTTCAGGATAGAAATTACCGGCTGGTCTGTAGATGCCTAGGCATCCCCCAGAGTTCTGTCCTCACAGGTAGGGTTCATATTGTATGCCCCCGGCTCTCTAACACATCACCATGAAGAATGAGAAGTTACAGGTTTGATTTAGTTGTTCTACCATTTCACCTCAGAGGGGTAATTACTGAGGAGATGCCATCTGGATTTGATCTGAGGAACACTGATGTTGTGTAAGAGAAGGAACAGACTTCTCTGTTTAACTCTTTGTATGAACTATTTCTTCATGCCTTCTGTGAGGCTTCGTGATGGATGTCTATTATAAACTAGGAGCTTGAAAAGAGACTTGCTTCTATTAAAACCTAGTTGAGGTTTGGAAAAGACTGGGTAAGCGTAACTCTCTAAAACTAATTAGAATTGGGTATGAGTGAGAAAACATATATTGGAGAACATTTTTAGTTAAGATTTTATTTTTATTTTTAAATTAAAAAAATTATTAAACATTAAAAAAATTTTAAGAAAACCAAAAATGGAAACTGTTGACCAAAGCATTATAAAACTCCAATTGATAGACCTATGCCAAAAGAAAAAGCCTTGAAAATTTAGAGATTATGCATAAACGTTCTTCAAGCATTTATTTACAATGTTCAACACATGTTTTCATTATGATTTACTTTAGCTGATTATTTCAGTTAACTGAGATACATTTTTTTCATGTGGATTTTTTATATGCTTCTGAATATTTTCATGTAGTTATAATTTTTCAACTGAATTTTAAGCTTCTCTAGACATAGGAATAGACCTATGTGTTTCATTTCTTCTCCCTCCCCCCTCAGATGTTATATCATTTCTTCTAAATTGCCTAATGCAATGTTCTGCATATACTTCTGATGATGGGATTTTATTTTCCTAGCTGATAGTGGACCAAGCAGACTTTCTCACTTTGGGTTTCTGTTATTGTTTTGTTTTCATCTTTAATTCCTTCTGCTTTCTAACTTAAAGACATTGTTTCTTCTGAAAGAAGAGAGAGAATATATAGGAAGATGCTCAATCAACCAATCTCTATTGGGGGTTTGCCATGTATTTGTCATAGTTCTTTATACTAAGTAAAGTAAAAATGAAGTGAAAGACAAGTTAAAAATATATTTAAAACAGATGTTTGTGCTTAAATTAAAAAATTCCAAATGCAGCCCTTTGACCCAGCAAGTCTACTTCTGGAAATCAGTCCTATGGAAATAATTAAACACAGGCCAAAAGATTTAGCTCTAACATGTTCATCTCAGCCTTGTTTATAATGGGAAAGAATTAGAAACAACTTGATTTTTCAACTTTGGGGACCTAACATATAAATACAAGGAATTCCTCACTTAAAAATGATGTGTTTACTGACACACAGAGATAGTTACAATTTATTAAGTGGAAAACATGAGGTTAAAATGTATTCAGTTTCATCCCATTTTTGTAAAAGAAAAATATCCAAAAATGACTAGAAGAGTATACACACAGATTATTTGGTGGTAATTAAATTAATTTTTTCTCACCTGTGTTTTAAATTTTTCTGTGTTCAACTTTTATAAAGTTACTTGTAAATAAAAAAAAATACCCCAACAAAATGGTTTCTATTAATGTCATTTTATGACTTTCTTCTTTGGAAATATTTGATTGTAAACAAATATGTCAATAGCTGAGGTCTTAGAAAAAGGAGGACGTTTACTTTCTTGCCTTGGTACGATTTTTCCTCAATACAGTGGATTCCAAATCAATAGCTGTCTTAAGCTAGAGTCTTTTTTGTAAGAAGAGAGTGGGTGACTTGGGTTTTATTTCCAGTTTACTTACTAATTATCTTTATAACCTTGGGACGATTACTTCTAAGCTTTTTGTCCTATAACTCACGCTGTAAAATGTGGGGAACTGCATCTTCATTATTACCCCTGTGTGGATGCTGAAAATATCAATGTGCCCTACCCCTGGCCTGGAAAATGGCCGATCTTGGCTATAAAGCCACAGATACACATAATAAGCACTAAATTAACAATAATTCATTTATTGTATAATTAGTAATAATTCACTCGGCCACTCTTGTTAATCTAACTACTATGAACATTCACTAAACTGTCAAGTTACTTTTGAGCCATCACTTATGGATTCAACAGATGTCTGAAAACTGACAACCTGGATTCAAATTCTGGCTCTCCCACTTAACTCTGTGAGCTTGAGGAAGTAAGTTAATTTCTCTGGGCCTCAGTTTCCTCCATTTATAAAAAGAAAAGTATAATACATTGTTGTTGTAAGGATTAAATGAGTTTCAAAATATATAATGCCCAGCTCAGAGTAAACTCACAATAAATAATAACTATTAAGTGTCTAACATGTGAAAATACTGAGATTCACATTTATTTATCAAGAAATATTTATTGAGTATTTAGTATGGCCAGACACTGTTCCAAGTGCCTGGGTTACATCAGTGAACAAACAGGCAGGACAGACTTCCCTGTTATGGAGCTTACCCTCTAGCAAATGCAAAGATTAAATTCATGTAGTCCAATCCATGGTTATTGAGAAAAATAATTACTATTAATGTATAATGTGCCAGTCACTGTGTAGTGGTTTTCATACTTACTCTTCTCATAACCCTGTGAGGTGTAGGGATTATAGCTTCTCGCTAGTATGGAAACGGCATCGAAGAAGTTATGTAAAGGAAGTTGACAAATAAGCAGAGGAGCTGGACATGCAAACCCGGGTTGTCTGGCTCTATAGCTTACTTCGCCACCACACCTTCCTACTGTCACTTGGTGAGTCACTGGTGTTTGTGTTTTGTTTTCCTTTGCTTATGGTTCTTCCTTGACATTCTCGCCAACACTTTTTGCTCTGCAGTAGGAGCTGTGAGGGAAAGAAATTTGAGTTGTCTTCATTTTATATTAAAATACTTAATTATCTCGGCAGGAAACAATCAGAGAAGGAATACATTACAGCTCTAGTTAGAGGGTTTCTCTGAATCAATTAGGAAGCGCAGCTGACTCTCCTCCCTGTGTAGAGAAAAGAGGTCATAAGCAAAGGGAGGGGTCAGTAGGGAGCCTTGAGAGGTGTATAGACAGATGGGGCTGGGAGCCAGTACCATTGGGATTCCCTTGTGCTGGTCATCCTCCCTGGCTAAGGTGAAGGAAAAGAAGAGTCGCTGCCTCCTGCTTAATCTCACGGTATTCCACCTTCATTTACTGGCTCAGAGTCTTTAGGAAAGATATGGCTCCTCCAACCCTAAATATCCCTCTTCCTCTGCCGATTTGCAATGTCCAACTATCTGGAATGTTCATGTCCTCAAAGTAATGCTGTTGAAATGCTGCTAGAATTTTAAAAATTATTATGAAATCTTTCAAGTATTCAGAAAAATATAAAGAATATCACTTGCTCACAAGTTAGTTTTGTCAAGTCTTAGCATCTTGCCATTTTGCTTCAGTTCTTTTTTTTTTTTAAATAAAAAATATAGATGTAAGTCCTACAGAGAAAGACAAATACCATATGATTTCACTTACATGTGGAATCTAAAAAAAACAACAGGAACAAGCAAAATGAAACAAACTCAATAGATACAAACAGATGGCTGCCAGGAGGGAGGGAGTGGAGGAGAGACAGGAAAGGGGAAGGGGTTTAAGAAGTACAAACTTTCAGTTATAAAATAAGTCACAGGGACATAATGTACAACATAGGAGTATAGTCCAAATACAACTTTGGTGACAGATGCTTATTAGACTTATTGTGGTGATCTCTTCAGAGGGTTTATGCTCTGAATGACTGTGTTGTACACCTGAAACTAATGTAATGTATCAACTGTATTTAAAAATTATGTAGGTGATATAGATGCAGCTGAAACCCCCTGTGTACCACTCCCCACTTTCACTCTCCTCCCTCCCTCCCAGATGCCACCACTGTCCTGAATTATCATTCTCGTGCGTGCTTTCATTTTGTCAATGGCTACGTATAAATGCATGGATAAATACCCTTACACCTGATGCTCTGAGGCACAATCTTGTACTCACGTGCAGAAGTTTATCTAGGATGTTTATCTAGAGGCACAACTGCTGGATCATAGTGAACGTACATTGGTACAGCTAAATTTCTCTCCACAATGGTTGCATGAAGTGACAGTGTGTATGACAGCTTCTGCTTCTCTGCTGCCTCAGTTATGCTTACTGTTGTCTGATGTTTAGCATTTTTTTGCCAATCTGATCCATGTGAAATGATGTCTCATAGTTGTTTCTAGTTTCCTGATTACTAATGAGGTTGAACATCTTTGCACGTGTTTATCAGCCAGTTGTTTCTCCTCTTTGTTGATTATCTGTTTATATTCTTTGCTTTTTTGTTTATTGTGTTGTCATTTTTCTTAATGCGTGAAGTAGTTCATTGTGTGTTTTGGTACTGCTCTTTTACTGGTCATATACCATGCGGAGATCTCCAAGTCTCTCACTTGTCTTATACTTTGTTTATGGTGTATTTTGATGTACAGACAAGTTTAATTTTGATGTAGTTGACTATTTCACAGTCTTTATTATTTGCGTTTGAGTCTTCTTTAAAAAAATTTTCCCCACTTCACAATCATATGTATATTTTCCTATAGTTAGTTTCTTTTTAGAAGTTTTTAAAGTTTCGATTTTTACATTAAGCATGTAACCTGTCTAGAATTCTCTGAAGGTAGGGATCCATTTTTCTTCCAAGTAGGTAATCAGTTGGCTCAGTGCCTTTATTGTACAGTCTTTTCTTTTTCCACTGATTTATTACATCTGATGCCAAATTTCCATACAGTCAGAGGTTTGTTTTAGGGTCTCTTTGGTAGGTTGATCTAGTTATCTATTTCTCAGTTAATTTCACACTGTCTAACTCCTATAACTTTTTAAACATCTTGATCTCTCATAGGGAGAGATGGCCTACCTTGGTTTTACAAAATTACATTTTGTTATTCTTAGTTCTTTGTTCTTCCATATGGATTTTAGAATTAGCTTGTCTAGTACCTTAAAAAACCCTAGTCGATACTTGATTTTGGTTTCATCCAGACCACCATGCTTTTTGCAGTACACATTATAACATTATTCTTCCTAATAAACTTTTACGAGTTTTTAATTCCTATGTTCAAAAGCTGGTCAGCATAGATTACTTTAAAAAAAAAAATAACTGTGACAAGAAGGAGCAATTAGGGGGATAGTTTTATAAACTATATAAATGTCTAACCAATGTACTGTATACTTGAAACTAATTAAATAAATAAATTTAAAAAATAATTGTGACAAATATATGGCATAAGAGTTGCCATTTAAATCCTTTTCAAGTGTGTAACTCAGCAGCATTAAATACATTTATAATGTGTAAGCACTTAGTGTTGTGCAAGCATCTCTGCCATGGCAAAACTCTAATCATCAAGCAGGAATTCCCCATTTTTCTCCAGGCCTTGGCAGCCACCATTCTACTTTTAGACATTTCATGTAACTGGAATCATATAATAATATCCTTTTGTGTCTGTTTTTTTCCACTTAGTGTGATGTCTTCAAGGTTTATGCATGTCATAGCCTGTGTCAGAACTTCATTCCTTTTTAAGGATGAATATTATTCCATTTATGTATATATCACATTTTCTTTATTCATTCATCCCATTTTGGATAGTCAAAAGTTTTCCCCTTTTGACTATTGCGAATGACACTGCGGTGAACATGGGTATACAACTCTTAAATTCCTGTTTTCAGTTCTCTTGGGTATTTTCCTATGTGTGGATTTGCTGGGTCATATCTTAACTCTATGTTTAACTTCTTGAGGAGTTGCCACACTGTTTTCCACAATGGCTGCACAACTTTACATTCCACTAGCAACATCTGAGGGTTTCCAGTTCCTCCATATCCTCTCCAACACTTGTTATGGTCTATATTTTTGATGATAGCTATCTTAGCGTGTATGAAGTGGTATCTCCTTGTGGTTTTGATTTGCATTTCCCTAATGACTAATGGTAAGCATCTTTTCATGTGCTTATCGGCCATTTGCTTATTTTCTTTAGAGAAATGTCTGTTCAAGTCCTTTGCCCTCCCCACACTTCTAAGTTAATTATTTTTAGTGCAGTTTTAAGTAGACAGCAAAATTGAGTGGAAAGAATTCACATGCCCCACCCTTCTCATGCACAGCCTCCCCCACAGTCAACAATTCACAGCAGGGAGGTACATGTATTATAGTCGATGAACCTACACTGTTGCATTATTATCACACAAAGTCCATAGTGTACATTGGAGTTCATTCTTGGTGTACATTCTATGGATTTTGAGAAATGTATGATGACATGTATTCTCCATTATAGTAGCATATAGAATAATCACTGCACAGAAAATCCACTGTGTCCCAGCTGTTTATCCCTCCTCCTCCAACCCTTCCCTTTGCTCATTTTAAAATTGGGTTGTTTGTTTTTGTATTGCTGATTTTTAGGAGTTCTTTATGTTTTCTGGATATTAAACCCTGATTGCCTATATGATTTGCAAATATTTTCTCTCAAATGTGGGTTGTGTTTTCACTCTCTTGATAGTGTCCTTTGCACAGAAGTTTTTAATTTTTATGAAATCCAGTTTATCTGATTTTTTCTATGTTGCCTGTACTTTTGGTGTCATATTTAAGAAATTATTGCCAAATCCAAGGTCTTGCAAATTTGTCCTATGTTTTCTTCTAAGAGTTTTAGAGTATTAGCTCTTAGATGTAGGTCTTTGATTCATTTTGAGTTAATTTCTGTTAATAGTAAAAGGTTAAAGGTCAGTTTCATTTTTTTTGCATGTGGATATCCAGTTTTCCCAGCACCATTTACTGATGAGACTTCTGCCTGGTGAGTCTTGGCTCCCTTGTTAAAAGCGATTGATCACAGATGTGGAGGCTTATTTCTGGGCTCTGAATTTTGTTCTGTTGGTCTATATGCCTATTCTTATGCTAGTACCACAGCTTTGATTACTGTAGCTTTGTAATAAGTCTTAAAATCAGGGAATGTGAATCCTCAAACTTTGTTCTTCTTTTCCAAAATTATTTTGTCTATTTGTGTCCCTTAATATTCCATATGAATTTTAGGATTGATTTTCCATTTCTGCAAAAAACATCCTGGGATTTTAATAGAGATTGCATTGAATCTATATGTTGCCTTGGATAGTATTATCATCTTAAACACTACAATTTCCATTCCATGAATACAACACATCTTTCCATTTATTTAGATCTTTAATTTCTTTCAACAATGTTTTACATTTTTTCCACTGATGACATTTTATGTTCGTCATTTGCTGATACGCTCTGGGAAGATAGTAGCACATCTCCAGAATGTAATATAAGAGGTTTTTTCTGAGTTGTAGAGTCTTATGCATTTTAGCTATAAAGGGAAAAAGCCAACATAGTGTTTACTTTAAGTACTAAAATTGGTTTCCCTAGTCATAATCTTTTAGGATCCTTGAATAGGAAAAAAAAGATAAAAACTTGTCTGGCTTACAGTTTCTTGGGAGATTTTGTTGACCTCATCCTGCTCAGTAGGTAGGTCACAATGAGATTAGTTTACCTTATGTTGAATTGACTTAATTTTTTTTTTTTCGAGAAGATTTTATTGTTGAACCTATGCTCAATGTTGCAATATCTTGTCTGATTTCATCTATCATCTTCATTTTAATAATATATTATATAACATAGGACAAAATACCTCAGATGTTTGACTTCCTGAAGCCCTACCTTCTTTCTCATACCCCTGTTTAGTCATGATCCTTTAAACAGTGAAATTTATTGGCACATGCCACACACCCATTCTCCCCAAGTTTAATAATATGCAGTAAAAATTAAATTACTCCAATTTTGCTAAAACATTCAGGGAATTAACGTTCTCAAACTTTTGTCTCCTTCAACTTTTCTGGCTGTACCCAGTCCCAAGAAACAATGACTCCAAAACATTCCCTTAAGATAATGATTCCGCATCAGAACAGTGCTTACCAGGGAAAACCAAGAACTATTATTTAGTTAACCTTTTCAGGCTTAGAGGGAAAAAACTGGCAGATCTTTGTTTGGGAGCCACGGTAACATGAGAACAAGGGGGCAGATTCTGTCTTCTGGCCTCTGCACTCCACTTGCATTTGTCAATTGACCTTCATAAAGTTAGCATGAGTTCTCTACTATTAGCAGCATATGTTGAATATTCCCTTAATATTTTGGGCACTGTTAAATCTGTCACCTGGTTTAATCTCCACAATAAGACTGCAAGACAAATATTATGCTTATTTTATAAGAAAATCAGCTTTAGAGGGATTGAGTAAATGACAAGGCTGGATCAAACCAGAGCTCTCTGGTTCCAAAACCCACACTTTTGTCATTTTCTTAGTCTTGGCTTTATTGATCTTATACTTTGGGATTAAAAATCTTTCCTCAGTAGGTACTTAGCAAACAAGGGCCCAGGCATCACATTTCTATTTCTGTTATTTACAGAATTACTCATAATGGGGGCCTGAACCAGGACAGTGGCAGATATAGATAGGAAGGGACTGAATGGAGAGTTGCTGTTGATGTGGAAGCAACAGGAGTTAGTTGGTGATTGGGTGGGAAGGAGCAGGCGGTGGCGAGATTAATCAGGATGACGGCTCATTGAGAACCATTCTGCCTTTTTATATAATCTGTTCATTAAAAATGCTTTTCTCTGAGGCATCCTGACCCTCATCATTTATAATTTACCACCTGTGAGCAATTGGCAGGCCATGACACACAACACTTTGGGTTTTGCTAAGGCGGAATGATCTTGAATTGTGTGTGCTGTGTGGCTGGTGTTTTGGAGGAAAGAGCCTGGCTTCTGAGGGTGTCCAGGGGAGGAACTCCTCATCTCACTGTGCATTGCTGCACAAAAAGTAATAAGTGACTCCCATAAAGGTCTGCAATGTCATTTACATTCTTCAGTTTTACATTATTTCTTTGTACTGCACTGTAGTAGCCCTGTATTTCTTTTTTTACTTATTTTGGTCCGCCTAGCACCCACCATGTTCTGAGCCCATTCAGTTCAGCCATTTGATTGTAGCAGGAACTGCTATTTTCTTACAGCTGATTGGTCCAGGATGGACACTTGACCTTTGCTGGCCAACCAAAGACTTTTAGAATTTTTGAGCTTACAATAAGAAAAAATTTGAGGAACTCCTTGCCACTGGTGATTTCCTGACCCCTTGATGGCTATATTTCCTGTGTGGAGAAGACAATGAAAATGGCTGGCACTGTGAGAGACGGACAGAGATCTGGTGGTTTATGTATCCTGGAAGCCTATTGCCCTGTTTTCTCCTAGATTTGGTTGTCCAGCCATTCCTTGAATTTGTCCCTCCTTTCTGTTGTTTGAGTTTCTATCATTTACCATCAAAAGAGTCCTGATTAATAAAAGGGGAGGTTTTGTACAGGAGTGCTGTTCCCAAGTGTGGTATTCAGGGAGGTTTAGGATATCCCTTTCCAATATCCAGGTCCATTGTATTTTTTTCCAAGTTCTAGGGGGCTGGATTTTGCATCTAACTTTACTGACTTTAGTTTAAGGGAAATATTTGTTAAATAGGGAAAAACTGTTAACTTTAGCTCTGCCCAAACCTACTCCAGTAATTTGAATATTAGTTTACTTTTCCCACAGTAATTAAGGAACTAAGGAAAAAAATTAGCAAAGGTCAAAATGTATTTAAGTTTCTGAGATGAACAGGACAAATCATCATCATCTGGGTTTAGAGAATGAAGGGAGGAAAGTGGTTTTAAGTGCCAGATATCAACTTTCAAACCCAGTGGGAGGAAGACAGTGGGGAGGTCTGGGCTATGTGCCCTCTGTAGGCATCTCTTAATGACTGACCTTTCCTGCTCTGGAACCATGGACAGTTCTACTCTGCCTGGTCTGACAAGGCAGGTTGCACTGACCTACAGTCAGGTGACATCTTCAGCATTATGAGAAAAAATAAAAAATATAGTATTATTATTGTTTATGGCTATAAAATTCTTATGCTTCCCATCTGGGCTTCCTTTCTTTGTCTTTCAAAGTTTCTGGACTACATAGGAGTAGTCGGTTGTTTTTTTTTTTTTTTACGTCTTTCACATTGTATGCGGTGTTTTTTGGTTTTTAAGAGTAATCTGTACTCATTAAAATGTATTTATTAGAAATCACATCAAAACATAAAGACCAGAAAAAATCACAACCTGAAGCCAGAAGCATTCACATTTGGGCAGAGTTCTCTGTGGTGTCTTTGGAGAGTATTTTCCAAGCTTGACTTGGCTGCTGGCCAGGCATCTGTCCCAGACACTTTGACCTCTTGTGCTTCACTCCTCCCTTTATAGAAGTTTACTTAATCGACCCTTCCCTCCCCCTTCTGCCCTCCCATAGTAAAAAATTAAAGCCAGCTGCTTGAGGATTCTGGTAACTGCTACAGATGGCTGGTTGTGAGCATCCTGGTGACAGGGGAAGTGGGGAGGATTGCTATGGTGAAGGAGAGGCACCTGGCAGGGAGGCATTTCAACTGGGCAGCAGCTCAGAAGCCCTGGGACATGGTGGCACCAGTAGGAACAGCCCAGTGCAACTCATTTTCCCTGCTGTTCACAGAGCTGACCAGAGCTCAAGTCCATGCCCGCATGGCGAGGAGGAGTCCCAGCGAAACCAGCTTCCTTCTCACGCTAGGCCTCCTTGGGGCATTTTTTAAAAAAAATTATTCTCTTAATTGCTTTGAGTAGGAAGACATGCACATGGTTCAAAATACATCTATGTGTTTTATAGAGCGGAAGTCTCCCTCCTGCCCCACCCTATCCACCCGGTTTTCACTCAGCCACAACTCACTGTGGGTAATCAGCTTTTAGTTTTTCTGTGTATTCATTGAGAGTTTACTTATGAATATTGAAGCAAGTACAAATATATTCTGCATACTTGTTTTTCCCTCTTTGTAAACAAGCAGATGCCTCAGATACACATTTTCTGCACCTTGCTGCTTCTCCACACTTAACATATCTCAGAGACTTTTAAATATACCTGTGCATTGAAAACTTCCAAATTGAAAGCTCACAAAATATTCCATTGTATATATGTAGCATGATTTATTTAGCCAGTCCTCTGTTCAAGGGTATTTGAGTTCTTTCCAATCTTTTGTTATTTAGAATAATGCTGCAATGAGTAACTGTGTATATGTTATTTCCTGAGAATGGCTGAAGGATAAATTCCCAGAAGTTAAATTACTGGGTCAAAGGAGATATTTAGTTCTAATTTTGGTCTCTGTGCCGGAATTCCTTCTGCAGGAGGTTGTACCAATTTATACTTCCACAGAGAATGTAAGAGAGTTCATGTTTCTCTTGGGTTTATTACATAACTTATGTGTTGCTTTGAATTGTTCTAAAGTTGTTTTAATTTGGAAATTGTCCTCCCAATTAGAAGGCAGTTTATTGAGAACAAAGGCCAAGCATTTTACTGCTTTTGAATAGTCTGCTCTTATAAGTAATATAACATGGCACCCCAGGAGCACGGTAAATTTGTTTCCAGTTTAATTTGGGAGAAAAAGCCAATTAGACCTTAATGAAGAAAATATTCTTATCATTGGTAGAGTTCAACTGAACTGATTTCTTTCTCAAAGTCAAGTTACTATGAGGCCTTGTTTCAAGCAGTTATGGAATGGATGCTGAGATGAGGCCTTTGACTGGGCCTTACACAGATTTGCTTGCCTGTGAGTGGGCTTCTACCCAGATGCCAGTGTTGTTTTACCAGATTCAGTCCGACGACTCGGCATCAGCAAGTCTAATTGCATGCCTGTCCCCTCACTCCTTTTCCTCAGCATGTGCCAGCACCTGCCCCATAGTGAGTAGGAGAACAAAGAGCTGCTTTAAAACTTTTTCTGTCTACTGAGTATGTAAACATTACTTCACTGTAACTTAGTTTGTCTGTATCCTAGAAGCAAAAATGAACTAATTGTTTCTTTGTTTTCTGTTTTTACTATATAGCTTTACCCATATGCATTCTCCTGTATCAGTACCCAGTGGTCTTCCAACTTTTTGGCTTGCATATCCTCCAGAGGAATTTTGTAAAATTACATGCCCCCTCACACATTTACAGTCTGTATCTAAAATTTTGTAAGTTTACATAGTTGTAAAGGATATATTTTATAGTATCACTATTAATACTGACCTTGAAAAATAATTGTCGAATATACATTTACATATTTGTGTGTTAAGCCCTTATATACACCCACAAGATTTTTATTAATCATACTAAAGAAATATCTCTCTATTCCTATTTTTTTCTATTCCTATTTTAATGGGGAGGGTTTTTCTCTCTTTTGTTTACGTACACTAAAACCTGTCAATTTAAAGTGTAGAGTTTGAATTTTGGTAATTGTATGTAATTGCATAATCTTGCCATAAAGTATATTCATGTTAAGATTTATAGGTATATAGGTGCATAATATGTGAATGTATTTATATATGGTATAAAACTTAAGCATAAATATAAATGTAGATATTGTGTATATGCATGTGTATGTATATGTGTATATATATATTAAAACATACACCGAAATATAAAGCCTTAACATGAACATATATATTCCAATTAAGGCTGTATATTATATAAATTATACACATGTATATTTTGTATGCATAGATTAAAGTACATAATATAATACAAAATATAAACATTTATAGAAACTATAGATATTAAACTATCGACCTTTAACATGAATATATTTAGATCCAGATGTGTGCATATATGTGTATGTGTATGAAACACACACTCAAAACTGTTACATTCTTTTAAATGTGTACAAAGGAATCTAATAGTGTTTGAAACCATCATCCATTAAAACAATGCGCGAATAAGCTCTCCTTTAAGCATCTGAAATTTTATATCCTTCCTTTTTTCCTTGAATTTGAATTTCCATTTCACTTCCCACACACACTTTTTTAATGTATATTTTATGTTTAAATTTTTTTATTGGTTACCTTACTATACTGCAACAAAAAATATATAATATTTTTATTTCTCATGGCCTTTAGTCCTATGCTCTTTGAATAATTTCTTCTAATGGAGTTATTGTTAGTTATTAATAGTCCACTTGGTCAAAACAATAATATATATTTCAAATTAGTAAATTATTACCAAATATAAAGTTACATTTTAGTGGAAATAACCCCCTTAATGAGAAAGATGGGCTTTTTACCATAATTAGTTTATGTATCTGGATTTGGTTATTACTCACTGCTGGAATGGCTTAGGGTTCAGCATCTATTCTGTTTCTCAGTGAAAGTGCAGAGGAATCTCGTTAATATATAAGGAGAGAGGAACGAAAAGGATTTTATTATAGCACTATTCTTTGAATTCATTCTGAACCAAAAATCCTATGCTGATCTGTCACTTTGCAACTCTGCTAGGGCTCCTTCTGTTTTATTGAACACAAAGAATTGGAAACTCCCTGACTTGCAAAAGCATGTTCTCCTCAGTCCTTGCAGTCACTTGTTGCCTGAGCACCACCCCTGGTATTTCCAACCATCTTCATCTGGGGCCCAGGGAAGTGCGCACAGTAAGGCTAGGGTGTATGAGAGGTGTCCTCTTTTATAAAGTGGAAGAAGGACTATTGGGAGAAAGAAGATTTTGCCTATCCATCACAGGCAAGATCTCAGGCTGATAAATTAATGAATTTATGTAGAATATCTGGAAATGGATTCCCCAAAACTGCCAGTGCCTCTTACCATGTTGAAGACCAGTATTCATTGAAACTCCTAATTCCTTCCACTTGAGAGGACCGCTTTCTCAAACCTCCCCTCGGTGGAACACATTTCGCATAGCTATCTCTTTCGCTATGGTTATCTCTTTCTCTCCGTTAACAGGGCCGAGGAAACTGCCGTTATAAGCTGGTCACAGGACCACAGACACATGAGATCTAGATTCTCCCTTAACCTAAAAAATGTAGATTCAGTAATATGGCTGCTCAGTGCATAGGAGTTAAAAAGAGACTAGACTTCTGGGAAAAGAGGAAGAAAATAAGTGAGAAAATATTGCTGTCTCTTAATCCTTCTAAAATACTAGCAGGTCCTGCCTTAGTGTTAGCTCAGTCTCATATCTTGTATACATAGATTATATAAACAACGTATCTATTGTACATAATACAGTGCAAAATATCAACAAAATGAGTGTGCTTGCTTGTCCATTCTGAAAGCTGATGCTCAGTAAAAAGTAAAATTACATTTCATGGCATATATATACTTGTTTAAGCCATGGATATTTTCAGAAGAGTGAGTTTGACATTTAAAATTATGATAGATATGCACCTAAAACTAATACAAGGTCTGTTTGCTACTTATTCTGAAAGTTCTCCTTTACTTCTGGATCACAGATCTTGTCGTTGCCTGTGTCCATTCTAATAAATTCAGTCCTTCTGTTGGATATCCCCCAACCGCATAATCATACCTCAATTACCAAGCACTCTCTTTTGTTCTTTCCTAGATCCATTCTTCATGTTTAGCTGGAGGGCAAAAGCTGAACATGTTTAGGTGAAGAACACTGGGTCCCAACTTTCCCAGCCACCCAGAGTTCTGTTTCTTAACAAAATACCCTAATTGTCTGTGGTTCACATGAGCACTTTCTGTCGCTTGCCACCCAGTTTGAAGCTTCCATGGAACTTCTTTTCATGATGTCTGTTCCCCTGAAGTGATCAAGCTGTAGTTTCCTTAGCTTTTTCTGTCAGTACCATTCTAATACTTTTTGTGCTTTAGGAACTCTCAAGACATCTGGTCTGCTGATGGCCCCCTTTCTTATTTTTGTACTACTGTTATTTCATCCTTCCTCAAAACATCTTTTTCAGCATTTCAGTGGGCTTTTGGATGGGAGAGGAAGGGGATCTTTTACTCAGTTCACCAATTAAAGCCATAAGGGTCTTTTATTTCTTAAAATTGTAGCCCGGTCCTCTTTGTCCCCTTTCTCACTCTCTGCCTTATCTCCTTAGCTTGCAGAGAGGTTCCCTCAGTCAACTATTCTGGACAAGTCTCCTAGCAGGTGGGGCTTGGATACCTGGGAGCTCCTGGGTAGGTGTGTTCACTCATTACCAGGTACTCTGAGACTGTAAGGGATGAGAGGATACTAACAGTTCTCACAATGTTTATGGTCCATCAAAAAAAACTGCTTTGGACAAGTTAAATAAGCAAGGAAGACTTTATCCAAGACTAATACAACAGGGGTCATGACATTGTGAAAGGAATGAGAGATGGAATTTAACCCTGAATACAACAGGGGTAGCTGGGCGTTTGGAGCCAATGGGCAGGAGCATCGATGGATGGAAAAATGAATAAGAGGAAGAACTTGGTTAGATACCAAGGGTTGGGGGGTTCTTGCTAAATTGGCTTGTCAGGATTGTTGCTGAACTGGGCTTAAGCTTAAGCAAAGAATAGTAGATCCAGGGCATGGCCTAGTGAAGAAGAGAGCTCAGAGGAGCTGCACCAAAGTTCAGTCAAAGAAGAGGTCCTTATCAGCCTCTCCCTTATTCTGCATATCAGGTACTGTGAATATTTCTGTTCAATACTGGGATTCTTGGCCTCTTAGTCAAGTGGCTACCATCGTTGTTAGACTGATAGCCCAGGCCTAGTGTGACATCTCTTTATTTCATCTAGTCTTGAACAGTGATGCTTGTTAAAGATTAGCCATTCCTAACACTTTGGAAGGCAGAAGTAAGTTGTCGTCAAGAGCACATGCTTTGGAATCAGAAGCACTTGAGGTCAGATCCCACTCTGCTACTGATTAGCTGTATGACTTTGGGCAAGCTACTTAAAATACCTTCTTCCTAGAGTTGCTAACTATAAATGTAATTATCAGTGCTCATTAAATGGAAGCCACCCTTCATATCAGTATTATTTTGGCCCAGCCTCACATCATCTGGGTCTTCTCACGCCAGCCCCAACAAGATTCCCTAAATCATGACTAAAATATGAATTTACCTGTGTCTGGTAGATGGGCAATATCTACTAGGTATTAGTAACTTATAGAGTAGCCCCATTTGCTTCAGTAGAAGCGGAATCCCCAAGGACCCTCTGTGGTAGCTCTCTTAATCTGAATGGTGTTCTGGAATTCCTTCAGCTTGCATTGCACTAACTATAAGGAAAGTGTACTAACTTTATTCCAATAGCATTTCATGTCAAGGCCATTGGAATATTTTTTTTTATGGCATAATTTTCAAGTAGTTACCTATGTCAGTACGTAAAGTGAATGGAGTGGAATGTTAATGAGCACCCTTTGTCTACTCTTTCATGCCTATCAAAAGCTCCTCTTCAGGTTACCATCTCTTGCAAAATGCTATTACTCTTACTAGATTAAGTGATATGTCCTTTATAACCTCTTTACTTTCAAAAGTACATATAAAAATTTGTACAATTTGAAAGTTGCTCTTAAGCTTTCTGCTGGGGGATAAAAATAAAAATAAAGGTTTTCAGAAGTTTGGAGAGGGTGTATGTGTCTGTGTTGTACCAAATCAGGGGAAAATGGAGATAAGACCTTGTTGTTTTTGTGGTAGAACATAAAGAAGATTCAAAACAAGGAACAGAAATGGAACAGGACCTTTGCAAATTATAAAGACGCAAATATTGTTTCTGCTTTTGATATTATCTCTAAGTACTGTACTCTCAGAGAGAGAGAGAGAGAGAGAGAGAGAGAGAGATCAACATTACCTAAGATATTACAATGGGAGTTGGAATGAGCCTGTGTTCCCCTTCCAGCAAGTCCCAACCCTGACTTCGTGTCCCAGGCTGACAGCACAACAGGGCTGAAATCATAGTGAGTCATTGAATCTGAATCACCTCTACCAAAATGTCAAGTTACAGACATCCTTTAAAGGGACTGTGGTAAAGGCTGCTGGGAATATTGCTGATTTTTAATGAAGTAGAAATGAAAGCAGGAAACTGGTGATTTAGAAAGAAATTTATGTCTAGTGTTGTACGAGGCTCTCCAGAGAAACAGAACTAATAGGAGATAGATACATAGACATATTTGTGTGTGTGTGTGTGTGTGTGTGTGTGTGTGTGTATTCTTTAAAGGATATCTGTAACTCACACACACACACACACACACACACACACACACACACACACGTACACATGTACTTGTATACAGCCATTCCCTAACTTATGATGGGTTGACTTAGGATTTTTTGATTTTTATGATGGTGCAAAAGTGATATTCAGTTGAAACCATACTTTGAACTTAAAATTTTGATCTTTTCCTGGGCTAGTAATGTGCAGTATAATACTCTCGTGGTACTAGGCAGCAGCAGTGGTGATCTTGCCCAACTGCAGGTGTTCTGAGCACATTTAAGGTAGGCTAGACTAGTATGTTCAGCAGGTTAGCAGTATAAAATGCATTTTTGACTTAGGATATTTTCAACTTAAAATGGCTTTATTGGGATGTAATCTCACCATAGGTTGAGGAGCATCTATGTACACATATATAAGGAAATCTATTATAAAGTATTGGCTTATGCAAGTACGGATGCTGAGAAGTCTTATGATCTGAAGTCAGCAAGATGGAGACCCAGGAGAGCTGATGGTGTAAGTTCTAGACCCCCAAATAGCAAATGTTTCCGTTTGAGTCCGAAGGCAGGAGAAAGACCAATATGCCAGCTCAAGACAGGCTGAAAGAATTCCCTCCTCCTCAGCCTTTAAAAAAAAAAAATTCAGGCCTTCAACTGATGGGATGAGGCCCACCCATATTGAGGAGAGCAATCTGCTTTACTCAGTCTGCTGATTCAGATGTTACTCTCATTCAAAAGACTGTCACGAACAAACCCAAAATCATGTTTGACCAAATGTCTGGGCCCTGTTGTCCACCCCCATCCCTGCCCAGTCAAGTTGACACATAAAATTAACTATCTCAAGTGCTTCCTCTCTGTATTATTTTGGTATTTGGGTAGTCTCTTCAACATTTGGAAACATAAAGGAGGAGAGAATAGTATGAGAGCAAATCCTTAATTCTTTTTGCTTCAAATACTGGTTGAATCTTCTACTTAAATTCACCTGATGTTAACACATCAGTCATTGAACTGGGTGGGATAAGAGTAGTGGTTACTAAAATTCTGCTGGCACCACTGTGAGGAGAGGGGAACCTCAGGAGAATAGGAGTTATGGGAGTGATCTTTTTTTATTGCACACTGTGTGTGTTCTTCTTTGCTGCAGTTATTTTTCAGAGGACAGAATTTAGTGTTAGAACCTGAGTTCCTTCTGTTTTTCTAACACATAGCTTTTATATACCCACCTGATATTTTCCTCCTTCAAGTAGCACGGAGAAGGTGTTGGCACTAACATCAGTTTGGTATTGTGATATTCTTTAAAAATACATGGCAATTTTTCTTTGCAGGTCTGAATATTCTGCATATATTACCAAAAGCACAATAAGACTATCCAAAAATTGAATTGGGTGTTCCTCCATGTAACTCCCGAAGCTTATCACTACCATAGAATCGAGTACACTGTTAAAATTGTCTATCTGCTTGTTAGTTTCCTTTTTTAGATGATAAACTCTTGGAAGGCAGAGATTTTTTTTTGTCTTGCTCATTGTGTCTACAGTGCTTCTTACATAATGTGTTTAAGTTTTTATTGAGTGAATGAATTTTGTGAAACCCCCTAGGGGTCAGGGCCTATGCTTGGTGCTGGCTATACAAAGGCAAATGAGACAGAGTTCTGGCTGACAAGATATAGTCTTATAGGAGAGAGAAAGATAGGACAACTTGACAGAAGAATTGATGTTTGAGATTTAGAAGAATGACCTGAACAGGAAGACAGGCTTGTGGGAGGTATGTAGAAGGAAGGGCATATCAGAATTAGGCACGAGTGAGTGCCAAGATACAAAGTTTTGAAACAGCACATGCCATTCCAAGAACTGGAGCACATGCCATTCCAAGAACATGATATTAATGAAATATCAGCTGTGTGTTTATAGAGTAGAGAGAAGGTGAGGCCATGTAAAGAGGCTCGGAGGTTATATAAATGGAATTCATTAAAGCAGTTTAACCAAGGAGGTGAGATGCTGAGGTAGCAGGATTAAAGACGGGAGATGAGCGTTGACAGTCCCCACACTGGGGCCTGGTGGACATGGAGGTATTCATACATGGGGGCTGACCAGATGTGGGTGAGAGGAAGCAGGACACTGAGGAGTTGAAGGTGACTGTGTGGGTGGCAGTTCTGCCCTACAGCCCAGATTGCTAAAATAGATGCAGAGTGGGTGTAGGAGGAAATATTGGGTTCATTTTAGACACTGAATTGTGAAAAGTTCAACATTTTGGTGGAAAGGCCCAGAAAGCAACTGGACCTTCTGGGGCCCAGAGAAGAGGCCAGGGATGGAGTGATCTTCAAATTTTGCATGCCTATGTTTAAACAAAGAAATAACCACATCCACCTTCGGGGGGCTGAGATCACTTAGAAAAAGGATATAACTCGAGAAAAGAAGAGACCAAGACAGAGCTTTGGGGACCCAAACCTTAAAGGGACTGAGGAAGGCAATGCAAAAGGCGGGAAGCAGAGATGTGGAGTACAGGCAGTGCTTTGTACACTCATGTGCCTCATAATAACCTGGAGAACGTGTTAAAATGTGGATCTAGGGCCCCCATCCATAGAGATTCTGACTCAATAAGTCTAGGGTAGGCTGAGCATTTCATTTCAAATGCACTCCCTTCAGTGCTGATGCTGTGGTGCATAGGCCAAACACCCTGGGGGACAGTGGAGTAGGCTTTTGCTACCAGAGGTGAGAGAGTGGTCTTTGGAGGGTAGCTTGCGATTTCTGGGGATGTCAGGACCTTGGGCATGTTTATAGGTTGAGATGGAGAAGGTAGCAGAGACAGAGAGAAATTGGACATCTGGAGAGAAAAGGGGCTGATTAGCGAAGGAAATTCGTGGACAGGATAAGAGGAACAGTACAAATGGAAGATGGAAGCACCAGAGACAGGTTCAGTAAAAATGTTAAAAGGCTGTGGGATCCACTTTAAAAACCAAAGCCCCTTCGAGTAAGATGATTTTCTTGTAGCTTCTCCTTCTGTTTTGTGTTTTTATCTCCTACCTCCTCAAGCTGCTGTTTACCTTTCGACTCTCCCACTGTGCCTAGGAGCCTTTGTCTCTCTTCCAAGATCCTCCAGCGCTGTCACTTCCGTGTACAGACACATAAAGAGATGACTTGCTCCAGATGAATAATCAGTAATGAATAGGCTTTCAGCAACACAGGCATTTCAAGGATAAAGGGATATTTCAAAAAAAAAAAAAATGTTTGATCATTATTGCTAAAACTGTGTTTTTACCACCTTCTTGCTAGAATTGCTGTCAAGCTGTTGGACAGCTCCCCTGTGATATCACTCCCGGTATTGCAGTCGTAGCGAGGCACAAAGACACAGCTCTCTCTCTTCTATTCACTAAAGCCTGCTTCCTTGTCGCCTCAGACAAACTAGAGAGCTTCAAAAATCACTTTGAACGATTAAAAAACAACCGCCACCCGATGATAGCTGTGAGCAGCTCTATGCCTTTGTGTGTGTCACACTGTCTGAGTTCAAGACAACAAAAATTTATTGAGGGCTTATCATAGAACAAGCACCATGGGAGGCACTGAGATCAAAAGACTGGTAAAATCCTGTTGGGATTCGGAGGGGGTCCTTCATGTCCCTTTCTTTTCTCAATCCTGGACCACATATTTGGAGGAAATAGACTGGGATTAATATATCTTTTCTCGCTGCGTAAAGCTGGTCTGGAGAATGTAGCTTGGACCTGCGGCCAAACTAGGCTTCCCATTTTTCCTCCGTGAATTGAACTTTCCCCGTAGACATAGGCAAATTCACTGGAAACTGTTTTATCCCTAACTGCACGAAAGAGAATAATACATGTGGCCAGTGGGGCAGACATCTCCGAAAGAGAAATTCAAAAGCAGCCTGGGCAGTAAGTGTGTAATGACGCTGTACCTAGTCTCATCGATCATGTAAGTAATTTTTTCTTCCTTGAGGAGGAGAAAGTAAGAGAAATGGGCAGAGAGGTGATAAGACATATCAGGGGTTGTATTCCAGGCATCAAGGGCATTTCAGCTTCGACTTCCATGAGAGCCCCTCCATTACAAACTTAAATACTTTCCTGTATCTGCCAACGGTGGACTTTCCAGCTTTAAATGCAGAAATTTCCATAAAGGGACAATGTTACATTGATTAACTCCAGCACTATGCTATGCTCCAAACCAAAGGTTCATATTTTCTTCTAGTTCTGAAGAATGTCCAGCCATGTTTTGCTGTGAGCCCAGATTGCAGCATCCAAGTAGTACAGTGCTACCAGGCCAGGCGCATAAACTTGCCCTGAATTAGAATACTCCTCCTATTCTTAAATTTTGAAAGATAATTTAAGTTCTTGCCTCAAGAAGCTCTCAATCTAATAGTATAAGAAAAATGCTTAAATAAAAACAACCCAATCTGAGCATTTGAGGGTAAACATAAAAACATTTTAGCAATTTAGAGGAGGCAGTATTAATGTACTCTGAGAGAAACATTGCACATAAGTGATAGCTTTTTAAAAAACTTTATTTTGAAAAAAAGTTTTAAACTTACAGAAAGGTTGCAAGAATGGTAAACATTAGCTCAGATTCACCAGTTAACTTTTTGCTCTGTTTGTTCTTTCTCAAGACACACACACACACTTATTGTTATTGTTAATTTTGCTGAAACATTTAAAAGTTGCAGACATCATCATCTTTGGCTCCTAAATACCTCAGGATGTATTTCTTAAGAACACAGGCATTCTCCTACATAACTTCAGTGCAGTTTTTAAATTCAGGAAATTTAATATTGCTTTAATGCTATTACAGAGTCCATTTCAAATTTTACCACTCATTCCAATAATGTATTTATGGCATTTTCCCCCCCTAATCTAACATCCAACCCCGAAGTTACACATTGCATTTAGTTGTCATGTTTTTCTTCCTTTTTTCTTTAAGAATTTATTTGAGCCAGAGGTGACGGCAATTGCCGGGAAGCAGGATCTCAAATGCTCCCAGCTGTCATGTTTCTTAAGTCTCCTTTAATCTCAAACGTTTCCTCTGTCTGTCCCTCCCTTCCCCCTAACTTCCTGTCTTCTTCTTTTTTTTTTCATGACATTGATATTTTTAGAATATAGGCCAGTTTGGTAAATTTTTCCTCTAGTTGGGTTTGTTTGATAACTCCTGGTTACATTGACTCATACTTTCTTTTGAAATACTTTCAGATTTACATAAAAGGTAGAGTTATATAGTTATGCAACTTTGTTGCAAGTTTCAAATGATTCTACCCAGATTCACCAGTTTTTCACTTTTTGCCACATCCACATTTGTTATCTCATTCTCTCTTCCTTTTTTCTCCCTTTATGTATGTTCGTGTACAGAATAGTTTTTTTTTTTTAAATCTAAACCAGTTAAGAATAGGTATCACCCATTAAGTGACAACATAAAAGTTTTTAAATAAAATTTTATATATTTAAGGTGTACATGATTTTATATGCATATATATAGTGAAATGATTACTATGGTCAAGCTAAGTAACATATCCCTTTCCTCACCCAGAAATAGTTATCATTTTTTTCTTTTTCAACCTCTTAGTAAATTTTCAGTATTTAATACAATATTATTAACTATAGTCATTATGCTGTATGCTATAACTCTAGACTCATTCATCCTACATAACTGCAATTTTGTACTCTTTGTCTCTGCTTCTATGTAGTTGACATTTTTAGATTTCATGCAGTTTTTTTTTTATTTTTTGCATCTGGCTTATTTAACTTAGTGTAATATTCCCCAGGTTCATTATGTTGTCACAAATGGCAGGATTTTATTCTTTTTTAAAGTTGAATAATATTCCATTGTACATATTTATATGTTTAATACCACAATTTCTCTCTCCATTTATCCATTGATGCATAGTTAGTTTCCATATCCTGGTTTTTGTGAATAATGCTGCATTGAACATGGGAGTGCAGATACTGTTTTGAGGTACTGGTTTCATTTCCTTTGGGTGAGTCCCAGAATACAGATTGTTGGATCATATGGTGGTTCTATTTTTAATTTTTTGAGGAACCTCCAAAGTGTTTTCTGTAGTGGCTGCACCAATTTATGTTCCTACCAACAGTGTGCAAGGAAGTGTTCCCTTTTCTTCACATCCACAGCAACAAGTGTTATCTCGTCTTTTTGATAATAACCATTTTAACAAGTGTGAGATGGCATATTTGATTCCATTTCCCTGATGATTAGTGATGTTGAACATCTTTTTTTGTACTTGTTGGCCATCTGTATGTTGCCTTTGGAAAATTGTCTATTCAGGTTTTCTCCCAGTTTTTAATTGAGTTTGTTTTTTTTTTTTTGACAGAGTTATAGGAGTTCTATATATTATGGAGATTAACCCTCATCAGATATATAATTTGCAACTATTTTCTCCTAATCTGTAAGGTGCCTTTTCACTTTATTGATCATTTTCTTTGCCATGCAGAATCTTTTAAGCTTATTTTTGCTTTTGTTGCCTGATCTTTTGTTATATAAATGATAGCTTTTGAAGTAGTTCTTGAGGGAGACGAAGATGCTTGCCAGTTGGACAAAAAAAAAAATTGTGCGTGGGAAGTGAATTAAACCAGAGGGATCAGCATGTGCAGAAATATAAACCAGTATGTACACGAAGTAGCTGGTGAACAGCTACTTTTTTAGAGTAACTGGGCTTGGGTAGAAGGGACCAGAAAGACAGAATTTACCATGTTAAGGAATTTGGGCTTTGTTCCATAAGAAAAAAGAAAATGTTAAAGAATTTTAAGCAGAGATGATAGTGTCACATTTATTTTCTAGACATATTAATTCTAGGGCAATTTGGAGGTGAAAGGGTAAGAGAGACCAACTAGGTAGATATTGCATTATACCAGGTGATGATGAAGACCTGAAGGAAGGAGGTGCTGGGGAATGTTTGCTGAATTCCTACTGTATGCCAGTCATTTTGTATATGATATCTCTTTTAATGATCACAAAAACTTAGGTTAGAGAAGTTAAGAAATTTGGCCAAGAACAGTCATAGCAAGTTTGTGGCACAGTTAGTACTTAGATCCAGGCCAATGTGACTCTGAAGTCCTGCTGTGAACCATGGTGGGGTATTGAGGGACAGCAGGACTGCACCATAGATTCTGGAGGAAGCATCCCCAAAGTCTGATAGCCAGTTGGACACAGTGGGCAAGGAAAGATAACATCTGTTGTTAAGGACGAAAATGATCACTAGGTAAGGGAAAAAATTGGGGAAGGTAGAGTAAATAATGATTTTGTTAATAGTTTCTATAAATCTGATTTGGTTTCCTGGGTTTGTGAAACACCTACGACAAGGTATCTAGTGGGAAGTTTGGCTCAAGAGCTCAGAATGAAGTTCTAGGTTAAAGATAGAGACTGGACTGCTGAAGTCATATGTTCACCTGGTGAGTACTAAATGAGAACAGAAGATCTAAGGGAAGAATGCTGGGTACACTAACACTTAAAGAGTGGTGGAGAAAGGAGAGTCAGTGAAAGAGTGGTGAGAGAGTGGTGTCATGAGAAGCAGGATTGGAACGTTTCGAGAAGATGAGTGACTAAGATGACCAAGTACTGCAGAAGAATTTCAAAAGGAGGCTTGAAAAGATTCATTGGGATTAATGAATGAAGTTACCTTAATGAGAGCAATTTCAATAGATTGGCAGGAGCCGGGCTTCTGGGGATTAAATGGTGAATGGTGGTAGAGGAAGTGGACAGAGGAGAAATTTTTAAGGATTTTGGTGAGTGATGATGGTGATAGCAGTTAATTACGATGGCTAATTGTTTGCCAGACATTGGGTTAACAATTTATACCCATCATCCAGGATAATAATCCTTTCCATACTCCTATGAGGTAGGTACTATTATCCCCATTTTCTGATGAGGAAATTGTAGCTAAAAGAATGTAGAGAGAGAAAGTAATGTGCTCAAGGTTGTACCACTAATAAATAGTAGAACCAGGATTCAAAATCTCAGTCTGAGTTAAAGCCATGGTTATAAGATGGTGTTAGTTTGGGCCTGAGCCTGTATATAAACAGTCAAGACTGGGACATCCCTATAGTGAGGAGGATATCAAAGAGAGAATGATTGATGGAGCAAGGTCTAAAGGAAATTAGACCACGTTAAAAAAAAAAAAAGAGCTTAATTTTGGGCATCCCTTTGTTAAAGGCCAAAACAGGTGAGAGAATCTGTGAATATGGACTCATATGTCAGCTTAAGATAATGTTTTTTTTTTTTTTTTGAGATTGAAGTAAAATTGGCATAAATCTCCATTTCACATCAATTGGGAATTTCAATGCCAAGATTTAATTGTCAGGAGCTCATTTAATGGTTTCTTTGGCTTTTGAGAATCTGCTTCCACTAAATTCTTCATCTCATTTATGACTCACTTCTATGTTCTTATTCCTCGGTTCCATGCTGACTCAGTTGTAGAACTCAGACTTGCCTCCTCTCTCCCCCATCTTTTTTTTTTTTTTTTTATTTTAGTTTCCCCCAAATCACTCAGGTAAGGCATTTATGGATGTGTCAGATATTACTGAAGGTTTAGGGGATTTTATATTCTTGGCAACACAAACAATGTAAAGACCAATAACAGATATTTCTATTTTAAAAATGCTTTCAGCTCCTCCATCACTGGAAATCTCTCCCCACACTTTAACCTCCCACACTGTTACTTGAGCCACATCTCTCCTGATGCCCTCCCTTTTCTCTCCTCTTTGCTCTTTCACTCCATATTGGTCATTTTTGTTAAAAAATGTAATTTATTTAGTTCTCTCTTTCACAGTTTTATTGTAAGCCAGGCTTTCTTCCATACTTCAAGTGTTATATCAAGGTAGTTTTCTCAATAAGGCATATTCTATCCCTAAGAGGAACTCTGGCATCAACTGCTAAAATAATTTTTTTTTTACCCCTGATAGGTTAAAAGTTGGGAAGAGGAACTTTTAAAAATCACTTCTATTGCTTCTGTTTTCTCGGAAAATGTGGGATACGTTCTTCTGTTGAGGTAGGGATAGGTCTAGTAAAAATCTGACAGCTAAGGTGTGGAGAGTTTGTCAATAGATATCTACTATATTTCTAAAATATAAAATACCATTATTACATAGAATGATTCCTTTAACTACACCTACAAACCTGTAGAATTGATTCCCTTGCTAAAGATGGGTTATTCTCTTTACTGAGCACTCTAGTCAATATGAGAAAAGTAGAAAAAAACAGTGGAGAAGGACAAAGTCAGCATAAATAAATCAAAGCCAGGGTAATGGGGGTCATAGTCTTTGCTAATCTTTTCTTTCTCCCAACATAAGCATGAATTCACGTTCAGTAGTTTCAGCATTGCACTGGGGCTAGAGAGCTGTTAAATCTTACAGCTGAAAAAGGATAGAGGAGTTGCATTAGTTATTTATTGTTCCATAACCAGTTACCTCATAACTTTCCTCTTGGTTTCCGTAGGTCAGGAATTTAGGAACAGCTTAGCTGGATGGTTCTGGCTCTGGGTCTTGTGAGGCTGCTGTTATCTGAAGGCTTGATTGGGGCTGGAGGATTTGCTCCCAGTCTCACTCTAGTGGCGGCTGGCAGGAAGCCTCAGTCGCTCACCACATGGGCCTCTGTGGTGTTGCTTGTGATATAGCAGCTTGCTTCTTCCAGAATGACTGAGCACAGAAAGCGGGCAACCACAGTGAAAGCTGTAATGCCTTCTATAACTTAATCTCAAGACTGGCATACCCTCACTTTTGTTGTGTTCTTTTGGTCACATAAGCCATCCTTGGTACAGCATAGGAGCAGACTACACAAGGGTCTTCATATCAGGGGTTGGAGACCACTGGGGACATTTTGGAGTCTAGTTACCACTGAACTCTTTTCAAAAGTATTTTTTGAGTGCGTGTGTCTGTGTGGACTCATACTTTAAAATGCTATGAAGGTGTAGTTAGATGGACTGGTAATGAGGTGACTTGGATTTAATGGACCAGTAAAATGAAAAATAATCGGTATAGGAGGGGGAAAATGGGTATGTCTCAGTATTTTTTTTTTTTATGTATGGAAGATGAAGGAAAAGTTGCCACTTAGTACCATTTTATGAAAACATTTTAAGACAAAAAGGGGAAGGGCATGATCTCAACATGAACAACAATACTTTCAACTGAGTAAATTTAGCTTTATTAAACACTTACTACCTTTGCTTTTCCCATTTAACTGTGGACAGATGAAAACTTCACCCTGTGTTGGTTCATAAACTGTTATTCAGGAACCACTAAGATGGTCATGGAATGCTCTAGTACTTTTAGAGATGACCGAGAATCATGTAGAAACACATAATAGTCCATTCAGAATAAATGAAAAGAAGAAGAAATAGTTAATACAAAGGGCAGCAATTTTATATTATGTTCATGAGCTGCAAGGAAGTCAGAGTTGGCAAATATTTAGTTTGTCAGTTTTTGACTATTTTTTTTGCTATTAATTGGTGTTCCTACTAATATTTAGATGTTTAGTATTTAAGATAATTATGAAATAAGAGGAAAAGAGTATCAGTGTAGCACAAATGCACATACAAGTAATGCTAATGTAGTGATATTTGAACTTTGAAAGTATTTTCATAGTATATTTCACATGTAGTTAACATATATTTGGATTATTAGCATCATTTATGTCAGCCATCCTTTTTCTAAATAGTCAGCTCTTCATTTCATAGATATGCTTCTCTTAATAACTTATATGTTTCTTTTTACAAGAGGATGAAATATGTGACATGTGGATGAGATTTGGGTTGTTAGTTTTGGCTCCCAGCACTGACGTGTTTGTGGAAATGTCACATTTTCATTTGACTCCATTTTTGACCTGTGGCATAACATTTACAAGGCCGAAGGCTTGAGATGATGAGGGGATTAATATTTATTTTGTTCTGGGATTGACTGAATGTCACTAAAATTATGCTCTCACCATGGAGGTTGAGAAATAATCTTGAGCAATATTTAGGAAAATAGAGAAAAACTTTCTTTGATAAAATCTTGTTGCAAACCTTCACGAATTGGTTTAAGGCCTACACAATTTTTTTTTGAAAATCTGTTTTTTTTTTATGTACATAAACTCCATAAGTTATTAACAAGTTATGTATAAAAGTTTTGAGCACGATTGCTTTTGAAATGATTACTTTCAGTTTTGATTTTACAGCTAAATCAGTGGATTAAGAAGTTAATTGATGTTCTTTAAGTCCTTCTGTGACATTTTGCCAATTTTCAATTGGAATGTCTTATTTACATGAGATATTTTTAAGTGAAAGTAGTGATAAGTTGATTTTTTCAATCTATGGGTAACTTTTTTGACATAAGGTTAGTCTTGGAGTCATAGAGCTGCATACAAATGTGACATTGGAACTCAGCCATCAACCCTCTGAGAGATTTTTCTTTCTCTGATTATAACTCATTACAGCAAATTCTTCAGTCAGACGTGCCATGTTGTGGCATGTTGTGTCTAACTGAACACATTTTAGTTACTCACTGGCATAATTTAGGGTAAATGTTAGGTGCCTCTATGTTTGCCTTTGGGAACATTTGTATCTTTATTTGGAATTTCCAGGAGCGAGGTTAGGAAATTTTGATGGCATTCAATATCTGCTGATCATCAAACGTGACTGCCTCTGCAAAGCTGTGCTGACATGGTGGGCAGAGAATAACAACTAAGGGAGAGGGCTCTCAAAGGAAGAAGGGACTTTAGAGACAGATGCATTATATCTTAGGGACAGAGCTAACTTTTAGAATCTTAATTGGTCATTACAGATTAGGTGTCCTGTGTAGATAACAGGTTTGAATCAGGCTGAGCTTCCTGATAACACAATTTATTTTTCCCAGCCACATACAAGGTATTGAGTACTAGGATACCTGGGATAATGAGTTAACAATCCTTTTTTTGATAATAGTGTGTGCTTTGTTTTGGAGCTGATGTTAACTCAGTGTTCTTATTACTACAAATTATTTGCAAACGATCCCAGAATGTCTCTCTTTTTTGCCAGATAAATATATCAGCCTTTTTAAAAGGGTAACATCAAAGCCGGGACTTTCAGAGTGAGCCATTTTGCAGGCTAATGAGTGCTATCTGTGGAGCCTTAGAAGATGACCTTTTGTCATTTTGGTATTGATGGACCAGAGAAAAGAGTAACCTTGGAACTCTAATCTAGAAATTGTCATGCATTGTTCTAATTATAAGCCACAAAATTGCTCAACCATTTATATATAGAAAAGATCTTGCATAGTGGCTGTCAGCACTTTCTTTTAAAACCAAAGCATTACAGATAGAATAAGTTCTTATCTGACTTAAACTTGCTGATAATTCCTGAATCATACCTTTTGAAGGTTGCTGAGGGTCATCAATGGCTTGGTTGTGATTGATTTGGAAGACTTGCTGAGTGGATTGTGGGTCTGGCAGCCATCTTCATGGAAAAGGACCACTGGCGCCTCCCTTCCTAAGACTTTTAGTAACTTTCATCCTCAGTTTCTCCTTCTATAGTACTGAAACCCCCTTCTCCTGGATAGTAACATTTGGGGAAGAATGGGTAATCGGTGGGGACCCTCTATGAGAGCATTTGCTAAAATCCACACAAAGTTTCCTGGTATGAGAACATAGCCTTGTTTGATAAAATTTGTCACATTTATAAAATATGCATTTTATATTTCCCAATATCTGAAACTCAGTCTATAATTTTCTTGTGAAAGAAATGCTTACCACCTTCTTTAGACAGCCAGTCTTTTAATCTTTTGTATCATTTCTACATTTGAATTCATTTAACAGAATCAGAAGCCTTGGTTAAACCCATTAATGCAACATATAATTCACATTGCCATTTTCAGCATTTCTCTCGCACAACAGTGTAGTATAGTTGTTGAGATTTCAGGCTCTGGAGCCAGACTAGTTGGGTCCAAATCCTGGCACTGTCACTTACTAGGTATGTGATTTGGGCAAGTTACTTAACCTCTCTGGGCTTTAGTTTTCTTATCTGTGAAATGGGAATCAATAGTACAGTGTAGGGTTGTTATAAAGACTAAATGAGATAGTAAATGCCACAAACAGAAACATTAGCTTAAATAAGATTTTTTAAAACCATTTTGTTTTCATTTATTTATTTTTAATGGTCCAGCTACATGAGCTATGTCATGGATACCCAGTGATGGCTGGAACTCAGGCATACCAGATCGGGAAAGTGAGCAGCCTTTCAGGCTTCTCCCTCTCACTCCCACAGGTTTATTTGCTCCCTTTGCTTTCTGCAGACCAGCTTTCTTGGCATATCACTGTGCATATGTCCAGAAATTCTTTTCTGCAAATCTATACAACTTATTAGATGAACCACTCTCCATCACCTGACTCAGCTCACAGTGTCCTACTCCCAAGTTTCCAGATGAAAGGAAGTTCAATCAGCTGGGGCTGGAGGGGACACGGCCATGCAGTAAGAATGGTGGCTTTTTCCAAAGGCCAATGGTGTCTTAGAGTCTCTAAGAAGGTGCTGTAATGGTAGGGTTGGGGACAGCAGTAATTGGTGACTCTAGGATAATCATAGTGACTGTGTTCAAGGATGATTCAAAGCTCCTTGCTTTAACCATTAATTACTTATTTTCAAAAAACTATTGAAGGATAATAAACCATGGAAAAAGACATACGTGGTCAAGTGTACAGATTAATGAATTTTGGCAAACTGAACACACCTGTGTAACCAGCACCCGGCTCAAAAATCGGACTCACTAGTACCCATATGGCTCCCTTTGCTCCTCTCTAGTCACTACTGCTAAGGGGTAGATTAGTTTTGCCTCTTTTTGTACTTTCTATAAATGGCATCATACCCTATATACTTTTTCGTGTCTGGCTTCCTTTGCTTAACATTGTAAGATTTATTGATATCGTTGTATATATTTGTGGAGCATTCATTCTCAATGTAAAGTACTCCATCATGTGGATATACTATACTTTATCTCACCAACCAGTGTTGGACATTTGGATAGTTTTGTTTCTGTCTATTCCTAATGGTGCTGCCACAAACCTGTTTTGTTGAACATGTATACATCACTACTGATTACTTTACCACCAGAGACTTATACAGGGTGTGGTGAATTATTTTCCATCATGTGTGATTGAATTGATGGTCTTTGTGGATGAATATTGTTATGCTTTTTGTCTGGTAACTTATTATTTTATGTTTTGACTTTAACTGTATGAGGGCAGAGTATTGTTTTAAATATTTTGCATACATGAAAGAACCTTGATATGTTTTGATAGGTGCCCAACTATTTGTTGATGGAATGAATGAACAAATGAATGGTGGTATATGCCTACTTCTTTTCTGGAAACAAGCCCTATATAAAAGAGAGGTTCCAATGGCATGTTTAGAGAAGGCTGACCTGTTGACCAGCCAAAGCTCATTGATTGAGGGATGGACATGGGACCCAAGCCAGGCTAATTGTGTCTCTTTTCTGGGAATTTAAAATTTGTAACTGAAAGAAAGAGACCAAGCACTGCTGAGTCCCGGTGACTGTGCCCCAGGTTCCTGCTGTTTAGTAACAAAGACGCTCTGTTTTTTTTTTCCTCGCTTCTTTAAAGTGGATAAGAGTATGTATATGTATGCATGTATGTATGTATGTGTATATACACACACAGACACATGCACACTGTTAAATAACAATGTGAGTCTCTTTTTATTAAGTTCCAAAATGCGAAGTAGAGACAGTAAGTATAAAAGGTCACGATATGAAGTCAGTGAAGACTAGCTTCATGGTATATCCTATTGCCTTGGCTTGCTTTGTTGAGAAGAGCTACTGTAAATGTGATTGTATTTTCTGAGCCAGAAATTAGAACATTAAGGCAACAGTTCAGGAGATGAGTAATGGGGTCTTGAAGCAGGAAAGTAGGTGTGGGACTGAAGAGGAGGCATGGTAAAGATCTGACAGATGAAGGCTCTAGGTCTTAAAAACATTTAATGTGGAAGTAAAAAGAAGTCAAAGATGATACTGGTTTTTGAGTTTCTCTGTTAGGAAAGATAATGGTAACACTATTATAAATAAGGGCATTTGAGGAGAGCAAAGGGGAGGGATAAAGATGAATTCAGTGTGGGATATATTGTTTAAGGTCCTGATGAGACAACCAGATTGTTCTGGTCAAGAATACTGGCTTTGGAGTTAGAAAGTCTTGGAGTTCCAACTGTACTTTGTACTTCTCTCTGTTAACTTAGACACCTTATTAGCCTCTTTAAGTCTCAGTTCCCTATTATAAGCTGATACCTCACTAAGGTTTTAAACGAGACAATGCCTATCAACGGTTTCACTTATCGCCTGGCAATTAAGTATTCATAAAATGTGTATTAACAGGATGATGATGGTGATGTGATATGCCCAGAGTGCAGCTGGAAAACAGGAACTGGAGTGCTGCAGTGCGGATTTGCTTAGAAGTGGAGATGATGCAAGGAAACTCATTGAAATTGACAAGGAAGAGTGTGGAGAGGAAAGGGAGGGTAGCTCAAGTCATGTCTAGTTAGAAATATGAATGGTTTGAACTAGGACTGTTTGAGAAGAAGATGGAGAGAGGTAGAGAGGACAGGCTCACATGATCCAAAGGAAGAGGGTGGTAGTCACAGCAACCAGGGCTCCAGTGAGGTAAAGGATACACCAGATTTTGGTTGGGTATATCCTTTTTCCTCCTATCGCTTGACTATCATTAGAATCAAATAAGTTGATGTTTGGGGCAGTGATGTGTTAAGTCACTCAGATGAATAAGACGACATTTAGGCAGGGTCCTCCACGTAGCAGCTATTTGCAGGTCCTTTCTTGTCCAGGTGATGAACTAACACCTGGTAATTCTTACTGTGGCTTCTTACTGTGGCTCCTGGGCTTCTGTTGTGCCTCCTCCCACACTGCCAGACTTTGGCCTACTGTACAGAGCTTTGGAGGAAAACCAAGATGAAATGGAAAAAAAAAAAGGGATAACTTAGGCAATTCATGATATGGTCAACAGTTTTTCCCATTTTCATTTCTTGGAATGCTTTTTGATTTCTAAAAGTATTTCCGACTTTTCTTAAAAAAATTGATAAAAGTTAAAAAGGGATTTTGCACATATATGATGGTGGTATGACTTTGAATGTTAGTTCCTAGAAATAAGGGGGAAAGGAGAGAAAAGAATGATGTGTGAGGGGTAAGGAAAATGGGATAGATGAAAGAGAGACATCAGGTAAGAGAAGAAAAAGGACCAGAAGGAGGAGGGACTGATGGGTAGGGACAGAGTGTGCTCTGGAAAACAGGTTGCTAGGTTTTTTAAAGTTTTGTTTTGCAAACGGAATCTGTAGTCCAAACTATCTGTCCCCTGTGGGAAATTAGGCAATCTTCAGTGTTTTGTCGGCCTCCTAGTTAAAATCACAAGTCTGGGCTCTACCAAAAAGTGTGTGTGGATGGGATTCTGGCAGCTGCGGAGCAGGCTCGGGGTTGCACTTCCTCTAAAGCACCAGACCACCCAAGCACCTGGATAGGAGCCAGCCCCTGGCCTCGGCCCTCACCAGTGTCTCCAGGTCCTTGTGTGGTTTGGGTTCCCTGGTTAAGAAGCCCTGGAGTAGAGCTCTGCCCTTTGGAGACTTAAGACATGTAAAAATAAACAAACAAACAAACAAATAAATAAATACGTTGAGGCAAATTTGATCTTCGATGTTGCCGTTACAGGGAGTATAGCTCAGTGTGGTACAGCAAGCATTTGACTGCAGATGTTGCCGTTACAGATTTTAAATCACGGTTTCATCTCATTCCTGAGTTAACAGGGGTGATCAGGTGCGTTTCAGGCTGGGTCGAGTTCCTTTGCCTCCCCCCGCCATCCCTTCAAATATCCGAGAAGTCCCGTCCTGGCTTTGCAAGTGCGGGTGCAGACAGCCGCACGTCTCTTCGGACTGGAGCACAAGTGCACTTCGTGGTCCACAGGGTTTGGCTCCAAGCATCCCAAACCATGACTCCTCTTCCCTCCGAGATGTGGTTAATCCCTGCCACACGACTGGACTAAGCTCTTGTTTTCGCAAAGCCCCGGGACTTGGTTTTTCTTCTTTCCCCCAGAAGCATTCGTGCCGTGCTGCCTTGCCTCTGTGGTTGTTAAGTGGGCGAAGTGTTTCCAAGCGCCGGCCCCTCGCTGGAGACGGTCGGCTCCTGTGGGACGGAGCCTGTCCTGGGGGGACGGCCGCGCAGTGTTAGACCTGACTTCCCCGGGCCGCTCCCCACGGCAGGGGCTCGGGGCTCGGAGCCCCCGTTCCAGAACCCTGGGGAGCGAGCATCCCCTCCACGTCCCCTCGGCAGCGTCTTCGGCGCGGAGGGCGCCGGCGGGCGCGAGGCCCAGGGCCCACCCAGAGGGGCCGGCGCGCTCCCGGCGCTCCCACCGCCCCGCCGCCTTTCCCACAATCCCCCGCGGCGCTCATCCCGCTTCCCCCCCCCCCAGCGGCCCGGCTCGTCGAGGCCGGGTTCGGCCGTTTCCGGCGCGGGCGCGGCGCGCTTCGGCAAGTTCCGCCGCCGCCGGTCGGAAATGGCCGCGCCGGCGGGGGCAGGGGGGCGGGGGCGCGGAGGCGCGCGCGGCCTGGGCGGCGGGCGCGGCGGCGGCGGGGAGCCCGAGTTCTGCACGGGCAGCAGCAGCGGCGCCTCGTCCCTGGGCGGGAAGCCGGTAGGACGCGGCGGCGGCGCGGGGGCCCCGAGCCGCGGTGGGGGCGCCGCGCGGTGCGGGTCTCGGGCCGGCCCCGGGCGAGCGCGGGGCGCCAGGCGGGCGGGACCGGCTCCGGCCGTGCTGGGGCCGCCGGAGCCCGCGGGGGCAGCGGCAGTAGGCCCGGCCCGACATCTCGGGGCGCAGCGGTGCGGACCGCTGGGGCCGCAGCCGGCAGCGAGGAGCGAGCGCGGGGCCCCCTGGGGCGCTGCACACGACCTTTAAAGGGCCTCGCGCCCACTTTCTTCTCTGTCCCTGTCCGAAAGGTCGGCTTCGGCCGCGCAGCCCCGCCTGCGCCGTCCAGCCCCCCACGCTTCCTTCGCCCCCCGATTCGTCTGCCTGCCTGCGTCGCGCAGCTGCCGCCGGAGGGGCGTCCGCGCCCGCCCCCTCGGGCCCCCCACCGTGCGTGCGCCCCCCACGTCTGCCCCCGCGCCCCCGCGCCTGCCCCCGCGCCTTCCCCCCTGCGGTCCCGCGTCTGTCCCCCGCGCCTGCCCCCCGCATCTGCCCCCCCCCATCTGCCCGCTGCCCTTCCCCCGCTCTCTGCTCCGAGCGCGCCTCGGGTCCGGACGAGCCCGCGGTCGGGACGGCCGCTTCCTCCTGACCGAGGGTCCAGGTGCTGCTCCTCTGTGCGTCGGGGGCTCCGGGGCCCAGGCCCAGGCTCTGTAGCGCTGGGCCCAGCGCTGCCGGGGCAGGAGACGGGCTGCAGAGGGCAGGTCTACACTGCTGAAATTGTAGCGGACCCGACCCGACCCCGCGCTGTGGGGCATAGATAGTAGGAATGCAAAGCGCTCTGGAGATCCCGCAGGGGTGCCGGGCTGCGGCGTGGATGTTAATCTCTTCACTTTGAGCCTGTGGTTCAGTTTCTTTCCTTTTCCTTTTTCCCTGTCCTTCTTCTTTTCCTTGTCCTTTTCCTTTTCTTTTTCCTTTTTCCTTTCCTTTCCTTTTCCTTTTTTTCTTTTTCTTTTTCTTTTCTCCCCCCCTCCCTTTTTAAATTTATATCTGTGGCTCTTAAAGTACTTGAATTTGGTGGGTTTCTGCCCCTAATCTGGACTGACTTTCGCTTTTCAAAAATTTAAGTTCTCTTGGTTGGATTCTTGAGGAGGAGGAGGAGGAAACATAGAACTAACTGCACGTGTTCATTTTTTTTTTTCCATATGTGATTTACTTAAGAGGCATCTTTAGCATTTTTTCTCACTTTGTACTTATTCTTCCTCCAATTTTGGTGGCTTCACTTTTGAAGCCGGGGATCTCCATGTGTTCCTTTGTTTTTAAAAAGTCTTTGTGTGTTACAGTCATGCAGACTGTGTTTTTCCCTGCTTTGGGTAACTATTAGTCTTGCACTGTGGGACAGTTATTAAAACTGTATCAGAGTGCCTGGGATTGTAACCTGAGATAGTGGGGTCTTGATAGTCTGGAGTGAAGCTAAGCCTTCTCAACAACTTATTTAGCAAGGGACTTTTAAATATTTCATGATGAAAGGCATCTTCTTTAACTCTTATTTGGTGTGTTAAAAATACCTTATCTTGTGGGGAGCCTGAGGAATCTGAATACTCATAACTATGTGGGAAACTAGCTTAAATGCTTCCTGGAAGTGAAATAGAACCATAGATCTTCAGAATACTTGAAACATTAATATGTGAAGATATGGTTGATGTTCTCAGGGGCCATACCTACTAATCAAAAGATGGACAGGAATGTATGTTCATTTTCCCATGCCTCTCTTTTCTGGAAGGGTGGGGAATTGGCATTAAATATTTGGTGTATAGTTGGAATCTCTTAATGATCAAGGCCTCAGAGTTTTAACCTATGAAGGAAAAGACTACGTGAACAGCCTGGAGAGAAATGAGTCAGGGGTTAGGTTAACCCTGAGAAATGGAGCTCTAAGAGAGTGGGGAAGATTCAAAGGATAGTTTGAAGTCATCAGAAGAATGTATGGGGATTAGATAAGGACATGCCTTTTCTCTTAGGACACTAGGCTGACTTTTGAGTGAACAGTCTTTGAAGGGTGATAGAGGAGTGAGGTGGTGGCAGTGGTGTGTGTGTGTGGGGGGGATTCCCTATCTGAGGTGAGACTGGTAAGTAGTCCTATGGTGGAGGGTTGGAAATATTGCCTGAAGTAGAAGTGGAACCATATAAGAGAAAAATGAAGATTTCTTCAAATCTGCTATTGGCAGAGATTTGAGTGTCTCTGTGTAATAGTTATTTCAGAGGGAGGCAAGGAATGTGAATCTTTAATGAAGTCCTAAAGCTACTAATTTCTGCTGAATAATAGGTTTAGTTCAGAAAACTTCTGTTAACATTTATTTCTATTTTTTTTTGTTTTCTCTTAATTTTTTTTTGCTATCTTTTAAAAACCTGTAATGATAGGGTAAGGAAAGAAAGGATTTTTCACATATTTGTAGGTTCCATGAAAACAGTAGAGTCAGGCAGAGTGAGTTTGAGAACTCAGGAGGAACAGGCTCACCAGAGATAGGCTCACCAGAGGTAGGCTCACCTATAAGTGTGACCTTTCCTGTCTAAACCAGTTCCACACTCCTTGTATACTTTGAATTTTTCAGATCTCTTTGGTGATGTTACTAGGTGGAAAAGAAGCAGGATCAAAACATTTGTAATCTTGAGTATTTAAAAGAAATATGGAAACTGCATTTAGTGACATATTTACCTCCCCTACACTTAGGGCATAATGTTTAGTGTAGGATTTTGCTCGCATGCACTAAAATGACCTATTAAAATCCCAGAGATGGAGCCATAGAAAAATGAGCTATGTCTCATCATTCAGCTACCTCTTTGGTTTATAACTTGAGACTTTTTTTTTTTAATTAATTAATTTTTATGGTGACATTGGTTAACTAAATTTGATTTTTTAGATGTACATTTTAACAGTAAGGCATATATATATATTTATACCATGTTCACCTCCCGTAGTTAGATTTCTTTCTATCACCATATATTTGACCCCTTTTACCCCATCTATCTGCCCCCTGAGAATATTTTTACAGGAAAGTAGGTAAATGTTTTCTGTAAAGGGCCATATAATAACTATTTTTAGGCTTAGCAACTATTTAGCTCTGCTGTTGTAGAGTGAAAGCAACATAGTCCATCCATACATACAATCCATAAGTGAATGAGCAAGGCTGTGTTCCAGTGTAATTTTATTTACCAGTCAACTGGCTATATATATAGTTTGCCAATGCCTGTACTACTTTCTCACACACATAGCATTACTTCTATTTATTCCTCCATTTGACTGTGCCCAATACCTTTTTACACTGGTCAATGACATTAATGATTAACATCCTGGATGTTTGCTTTGGCAACTGTTTTCTCTGTTTTCTTGTCTTCTTATATTGCTATTTTAATCCATTTCTCCAACTTCCTTTTAAATGTTTTTTTTCCCCCAGCAAATTTAATACTTTGAAGGAGGTATAAAAAAAAATGAATTAGTTTGGGAATATGCCTTTAGCCTGTATAATAAGAGAGGTAAAGACATACATGAATACATTATGATGGTAGATTACAATGTTTTAAATTACATTAATTATAGTTCTTTTCCATTATCATATAGTTTTTACATATATATATTTTTGTGACATTGATCTTTATACTAACTCTGAGAGATAGGCTAAATGTGACAATATTCCTTTTTTTGAGATGGTAAGAGAGTAGGAAAGAAAACTGAGACTTGGGGGCTTGGCTATTTGACCAAGGCCAGATGTAGTAAGTGGCAGAATTCTTGAGCTGACCATTAACATTTACTAACTTGTCCCTACATTTGAATACTTATAATGACGTGACTCTCCCTGGACAGCCATTCTGATTTCTAGACCAGTTTTTAGGAGGTTTTTCCTTATTGAGCTACAGTTTGCCTCTTTCTGATTGTCACCTTGTAGGACCATATAGGACAAGTCTAGTCCTATTCTCTCTGATAGTTCTTCAGATAGTGGAAGGTCAGTCATCATGTTTCTCCAAAACACAAATTAAAAACTATTGTGAATGGATCAGATAAGGCTTGTGTATATATTATTTGGCTGCCCAACTTACACAAAAACTGAAATTGGAAGCTAACTTTTAGAAATGGGGACATGTCACATAAAAATCTCAATTTCCGGCCTTTCTTGAGAAGAAATTAGAGAATTTGGTGATACAGAGCTCACGTTTCTGATGGCAGCAATCTCCCCAAGAACATATAAGTACTCTCCGTTTTGCTTAAGTCTCTGCCTGCTGGGTTTAGTCCTCTTACTCATTTGCTTCACTTTGAGGGCCTTTTAGTCATTGAGATTGCCATTTTTTTTTTCTAGGCCTTCTTTTCTGCAGGCTAAATATTCCCATTTCCTTCAGCTATTTCTAATTTGACAGTTTCAGATCCCCTCACCAATTCTTAGTCTCTGCCCTCCTTTTACTTTGTTAATGCCCTTCTTAAAGTGTGGCACTCAGCATAGCTTATACTATCCAATATACAGTGTCACTTAAAAGAGTGAGGTGAAACAAAAGGAATCTTGGAAATAGTCATGTTTCCTTGATATGTTGGTAATATATTTCCTTCCAGTAAAACAAATCGACATATGCTTTCTGTATGCAAGGCAGTTATAAGTCAGTGAGGTCCTAGAATCTAAAAGTATCTTTAAATTTTTCTAGTCCAACTCTTTAATTTATGAGTTAAAAAAGGATAAGGAGCATGAGAGTCAAGAAAGACAAAGGAATTGTGTGAAGTTAGGAGATCTGATGAATCATAAAGATGTTATAATGATAAAGGGATGACAAAACTGGAGTCTCAAGTTTATTTACCTGTGAAGGTTGAAGTAGGATGCGTGAGTCATAAAACTGATGTATGTATGGCTTAGCAAACTTTTACTGCATTTTTCTGTCTCCTTTAGGGTGACTTGGACACTAACGATGACAATTGCATGCCTCCATAGCATAAAATAAAAATCATGTTTTCTTGAGAGACGGGAACCTTAGGGAAATTAGTTTACATTCTAGGCACTTGCACATCCAGTTGACTGTCCTGGGCAGATACTTTAGTACCATCCATTTGAAGACCTTATTTTAAGTTGAATATGTATTTTTGCACTTAACAATATTGTGAACATTTCCCCATTTTATTTAAAATCGTTGAAAAGCTATTGACAGCATGATGGCCATATTAATGAAATGGATTTGTGATACTTTATGTTTAACCTTGCTTCTAATCTTGGATGTTTATAATTTTTTTGGCTATTATAAAGAATGCTGTGGTGATTACATCTTTCTGATACAAATCTTTGTTCACAGAAAATACATTCCTAGAAAGTGAAATTGCGGAGTTGAAGATATGAACATTTTAGAGACTCTAGTTACAATTGGCAAATTAATTTTTTATCTTCTAATGCAGTCAGTATAAGATAACCTGCTACACTGTAGCTGCCAGCACAGTGCAGAGATGTTCTGTGCATTAAGAGGTATATTTTGTAATGTTTTACTGTGAATATTCTTGAAGCCAAATCTTGTTTCTCATTTGTGATTCTTTCTTAATAGTTTCTGGAGATGGAATTATAGGGTCAAGAGGCAGGCATTATTACAGGGCTTTTATTACTTACTCTGTCAAATTGTGCTCCAGAAAGGTGTGCCATTTTTCACTCCTAGCACCAGAGTGTGGAAATGTTACCCTTGGTCCTGGTTAGCACCAGATATTATAATTTAACTGTTCTTTGCTGATATATAGATGGAAAATGTCACTTATCTTGTTTCGTATGTACATTGATTAAACATTTTTAAATGTTTATCATTTATTTTCTTTGACCACTGTTGTTTTCTTTACTTCTATTAATGTCATGTTGCCCATGCTTCTCCCAGTCTTTTTATTGAATTTAAACTTTTTTTCCTTATAAATATATAGAAGCCTTTGATTTTTATGTGGTCAAATTTATTGAATTTTTATGGATTCTGCTTTTGCTTGGATTCCTATAAAAGTAGCTGTACTTATCTTGAGATGAAATTACTTGTATGTTTTCTTTTGTTATAGTTATCTCTTGAATCCATCTGGGACTTAGTTTTGGATTTGGTTTGTCATGAATGAATCCAACTCCCCTCCCCCACCCCAAACTAATTGTTGTCTTATTTATTGAAAAATTTACTGTGCTGTATTTTATTATTCTTTCTATTTTTTTCTCTACATACTTTAATACTTATGATAAAGTAATATGAGTAGTGCAAGGAGTTTCCACATACTCTTCACTTAAATTTCCCAGGTTTAACATATTGTCATATTTGCTTTCTTTCTCCCTCCATTCCTCCCCTTCTTGTCAACTCTTGGTTGTTGGTGCTAGTTCAGTGCCAACAGGAATCCCCAATTTGGGGTGTGGTTAAGAATGAAACTTTATTCAGTGCAAACAGCTCAATTGTGAAGCAGCACAACTGTGAGAACAGCACAGCTATGGATCAGCTCAATAGTGTTATAGTTCAATTATGAAGTAGCACAGCTTTCAGAACACCATGACCGTGGAACAGCGTACTATGGTTACAGCTTAATTATGAAGCAGTACAGCTGCAAGGTGAATGGGGCCAGGAGACTCTGGGGTCAGGAGGCCCTGAGGCCAGACCCCACTCTGGCTAGACAACTCTCTTGCTATGCTATACCCGGTTCTTCTCCACTCTGATCCTGAGGTCATCTTTGGTGTTTCAGCTCCAGCCAGGGAAACAGTCTTGGATGGAAAGGGCAGGTATGCTCTGAGTTGGAGGGGAGCTGACTTAAATCATAAGGCTCTGCCCCTGGTCCCTGATTGGTCTATCTTCATGCAAATGCAGACTCCAAATCCTCAATTTGATTGGTCCCAAAGGCACTTTTCTGATTGGTCAGGGAGCCACTCTGATTGGTCAGTGAAGATGCTGATGGGGAATATGGTAGCTCCAATTAGAGGGGGAAAGCCTCAGTCCTATTGGTTTAAATACAATTCCAGGAACTCCTGTATACGGGCTGGCTCAGATGGCAGGCAGTTCAGTGCAGGTGTCTTTCTGAAGCGGCCTTTGTGTGAGAGGTCCTTATTTAGGAATGGCTGCTAGGCTCTGTTTTTAAATTTGAGCCCAGTTAACCATCAGTATCTTTTCCAGAGGACACAATATATAATATTTAACCTGTTTATCGTCAACCTTTTATCAGTGAATCTTAGCATCCATTGCTGAATCTTTCCTGAAACAATTATTAATATGCTGGCCACTAAATGACAGTTGTAAAAAATCTCCATCATGCTGCCATTCCTGTACATTTACTGGGTGGATTTATCCAAATGAATAATCAATCAATCATTTAAGTGTGAATACATGGTTTCTCATTTATTGTGAGATAATTTAGGTAATCAAAGTGTCCCAGATTTATCCAATGGGATCCAGCATTTTTTAAAATACTCTAATTTTCTGTGAGTACATCTTTACTTTCTGGCAAAAGAAGATTTTCCAGGCTCATGTTTACTTTTCCAGTCCTGAAATTGGCTGCTTTTTCAAGGAGCCTCTTAGATCCTGTATTCACACTGTTACCTTCAATTCCAGTGGAACACCACAGGTATTATTTTAGTCTTCACCCATTTCTATATTTGTAAGATATTACTTTAGCAGTGAGAAAGCTAGTTTGATCTTCTATCCAGACCACTAAAAGTTTCTCCATATCAGCAGTAAGGTTATTATACTTTTTATTATTCATGTGTTCACTCAGTTCACTCAAGTATAATGAACTGTATTTTAAAGTGACTGCAAGATATTTTTCTTAATTACAAAAGTAATATGTGCTGTTGTAAAATGAATGAAGACCAAATGAGTCTTTTAAGTAAAATAATAGTAAACACATGAGTAGTATGGTACAGGTCAGACAAACATGGATTTGTATATGGGTACCTCATTTCACTTGCTGTATGACCTTGAATGTGTTTTACCTAGCCTTAGTGAATAACACTTTATCTGTAGGTGAAATAACAATACCTACCCACAGATGGTTGATGTGAGGTCTAAATGAGAAAACGTATGTAAAGTACATTGTAAATATAAATAGTTAGAACAAGTACAAAGTCCCCTCTACCCCCTCACCCGATTTTCCAAAGGAATATAATGTGGTCTTGTGGACTTCCTATATGAATAAGATGTATTGCTGTTTGTCTGTTTGTTTTCCTTAGTAGTCTGTAATTACATTGATTCAGATGTCATCAATCTGAATAGGGATTGCCATCGGTTCTTTGTTAGACCAATGGTTTTGTGTTAGAGTTGTGTGCTCTGTGTTAAAATCACCTGGGAGCTTTGTCAAACTATAGGTGCTTAAGCCCCACACTTGGGAATTCTGATTCAGTTAATGTTGGGAGGGTCTGCGTTTATCATTTGAAAAAATTCTTAGGTGAGTTGTGAATCTGAATTGTAACCCTCATTAAAAACTGACAGGTGAGACAATACAATTTTGATTTATGAGATGCTATCAAACTGGTAGGAAGGGAGACACATATAGGAAGTAGCATAATTTTCAAATTGAGGACCTCTCCTGGGAGGTGAGACTTCCAAGCTCAGGTTTATTACTGACTAAACAGGTGACTTGGGTTAATTAATAGTCTTAGCTTGTTAATACCTATATACAACTGAGCAGTGGAAGGAATGCTTATAACAGATTGATGAGTTTCTTTATTGTATTTTGAGATTTGCCTGGTAGTGGCATTTGTGGAACGTCTTTGGACTTAGAAATCTGTTTTTGAGCCTAAGGAATATTTTTTTCCCCTCTCAAAAAGCCCTGTAATAAGGGTGGCTTAACTCTGGTTCTCTGTGAGTGTATCATAATCTTTACTCTCAACTTAGTAGGTCAGCACACAACCAGTTTTCCTCTCCTGATTTTGCTTTTTAATTGCTGACAATTTTTTTGTAGGCATACCTTGTTTTATTGTGCTTTGCTTTATTGCATTTCACAGATGTGTTTTTTTTACAATTTGAAGGCAAGACCCTCAACTAGCAAAAAAAATTACAACTTGCTTTATTGTGGTGGTCTGGAACTGAATCCGCAATATCTCTGAGGTATGTCTGTATTTCCTTTATTTTACAAGTAGGTTAAGTTTATCCAGTAAATAAACTACTGTGGTGTTGTATTGTGAAAAGCACATGGCTTTCATCTCCTTGTGAATTGCCTAAATGCAGTTTTTACATCATTCTTTATCCACAGGTAGCTTCCCCAGAAAGTGCCTTTACTTATTTTGAACAATACAATAGAGAAATCAGAGTCTTAACAATGGCAAAAACATTGGGAAATTTGTTTTAGTGCTTTCTGATTTTTGAACTAAGTACCACCTTGCCATAACAGACTGTTGTGCTTAGTAGACTCGGAAATGATGTTCTGTTGGGATGTTTACATTTAAAAACCAGATCAAACCTCTGAAATACTGTTTTCAACAACACATGGAAATGATTTTCTCTATTGCAGTGGTCCCCAACCTTTTTGGCATCAGGCACTGGTGCTCCCATGAGAATCTAAAACCTGATAATCTGAAGTAGAGCTGAGAGGGTGATGCTAGCGCTGGGGAGTGGCAGCAAATACAGATGAAGCTTTGCTGGCTCACCCGCCGCTCACCACCTGTGTGGCCTGGTTCCTAAAAGCCCACAGACTGGTTGGTGCCTGGGGATGGGGACACTTTCTCTACAGAGCTATCTTTACTGAACTCAAAGGGCTTGGGGTAATGGCAGTAACAGCAACAATGTACATACAGTTCTGTAGGACCTGCACCGAGGTTGTAACACAATATGTCTGTTCAATGGACCCATTTTGACTTAAATGAAGAAGAGAAAATAATACTTAATGCACAGATGCACAGGTAGGTCATGGGTACACCTATTTATGCATTGGTTAATTTTTGCTCTGCGTTTGTTGTTCTCTTGTTTTGTTTAGCAGATATTCATGTAAGAAATTTCCAAACTTGTGGAGAAGTTTTGAGTTTATTTGAGCCAAATAGACAATTCTTGGGAAACAAAATCTCAATGGATTGAGGAAACGTTCCAGAGATTGGCAGTTTTGTGGCTTATTTTATATATTAGAATCACAGGAGGACTTGTAAGGAAGGTTCCATTGGTGGTAGATTAAGGGGGAAAACCAAAGTAGAGAAATCTCTGGGACTGGATAAAAAACAAAATGGAGAGACATATACTTCTTTTACATTGGTGGGTACAGGATTAACACTTGCTGCACATAGAGATGGTATGTGGGGAACGAGATAATGAGCTCAGTGTCTCTTGCTCTTGTGTAGTAGGTGTGCCCTGAGGGGTCCGGGGAAGATTACTCAGACATTTCTAAGGCATACTATCTTAGATGCAAAAAGACATTAGATAGGTTCACTTAGAGTAAAAATTGACCTTTGTCAAGTAGCTGCAGGGCTAGGATGTGACTACCCACCAAGACCTGCTTTTAGTTAGGAATTTTTATGTTCATACCATCCTGTGTGGTTATTTTTCGTCTGGGATTGTGAGGCCCACCATACTGGCCTCCCCTGAGCTTGTCAGGTTTAGTATGTGGCCCCTTTTTTTATCTACACGTAAATACATTAATTATGAAAATAGAGGTGCCTTTAGGTTCTGGAGTACTATTACCATATGTTTTAATTATAATTAATCATTGTTCATGGTTATAATGGAGCAGTAGTAATATGGATAATCGAAATGTAATTTATGCACGATGTGTGTACACTGTGTTTCTTGAGTTAATACCACAGACAGTTTACCATAATGATTAAGACATTGAAAGTGTGAGCCTTAGAGCTTGAGTTGCTTTGATTTGAATCCAAATTTTATTCAGTATGAATGACCTTGGGCAAATTACCTAAGCTCTGTGCTATCATTTCTCATGTGCAAAATGGGAGTGGTAGTAGTACCTACGTCATAGGATTGTTGTGAAGATTAACTATGTTAAGATGTATAATATGCTTAACCTGGCACACAGTAAAAATTCAGTGTTAGCTATTATAATTATTTAAAATATTAAAGTCAGTTGGTTTCATTTGGGAACATCTGGAAAGTGTCCAGCTTCTCTCTTTCTTGCCCCATTTTCCCTTTATACCTTTCCAATGTATAATAAAAACCAACATTTCCCTTATTTCTTGTGCTTTCTTTCTCTCTTCTATGGAGTGTTTTACTTCAGTTTAGTTTTGTTTTTATATAAAGAAAAGTGTACAAATTTGTCGAAAGGCATTAGAGAAGGCCTAAATAAACAGAGACACTCAGATCCATGATAGGAAGTTTCAATATCAGAGTATTTTAGTTTTAAGAGAAGAAAAGTCAGCCTGATGGTTGTTATATCAGAAAACTCTTGAAAGCAAGGTCTTGATCACAGGTAATGTTTCTGTGATAGTTTGCCATTGTGATAAGGAATATTAGAGAGAAGGCTCTATTAAGAAGAGGAGATAAAAGAGGACATTGTTGTTATGCTGAGGTGTAGTGGTGAGATGATCAGAGTATGAGCAAGTGCAGAATTCTGAATTAGAACTCTACCCCAACTAACTTCTCAACTCACCACTTGGACTTTTGAATTATTTACCATTTTAGCTTTACAGGAGCATAGCTTGCTTCAAGCCCTTAAGTGAGTGGTTAGTAGATCAAGAATTCTACTTTCCATTTATGGGTAAACATTTTTGATTAGGAAAAGAATAAAGAGTAGGACATTCAGCCATGATCTTAATGAAAAATCTCTGTCTACAAATATTTTGAATTTTTTTCTCTTTGCTGGGAGAAGACACTACTATAACCTTCTTATTCTCAGAGGAGATATGCTTTTGCTAACATTGGAACATTAAGATGTGGCTGTCTGGGTTACTCACCATTGGAAAATATACATCAGGAGGGAGGTCAAGGTTAGAGAGGTAAATTAGAGAGTCATCTAATTAGTGAGGCTAATTGAAACTAATTGGCAAACTCTAGTAAGTGAAGACAGAGACTCAGACAATGGACAAACCCACAAGGAACAACTGTATTTAAGGAGTAGTGAAAGGAACTAGAGAAATGGCTGTTGGGATAGAGGCCCAGGAGAATGGATGAGTAGAAAATATAAAATGCAAATTAACTTAATATGCAATATGGGAGGGGAGGTGAGAATGACAAAACACTTTGATACGAGAAATGAAGTTGTACATAAGTGGAGAGAATTTTCATGCTTCTGGATGAGATTAACTATTAAAACTACACTTCCCTACTTAAGTGAACATTATTTAAATGCAGTGTAAGTTAATTCTTTTTATATGTTACTGAATTCTGTTCACTAGTATTTTGTTAAGTATTTTTGTGCCTATATTCATGAGAGACGCTTGTCTATAGTTTTGTTTTGTTTTTTCTTCTCATGCTGTCTTAATTGGGTTTTGGTATCAGGGTAATGCTAGGTTTATAAAATGAACTTGGAAGTGTTTCCCCCTTTGGAAGAGATTGCATAGAATAGGTGTTCATTCTTTAAACATTTAGTAGAATTCTTCAGTGAAAGCATCTGGGGCTGGAGATTTCTTTTTAGGGAGTTTTAAATTGACTTTACAAAGTCTGTTTAATAGTGTTTGGCCTAATTATCTATTTCATGTTGAGTGAATTGTGGTAGTTTGTGTTTTTTAAGGAATTGGTCTATTTCATCTAAGTTGTTGAATTTATTTGTGGAATTATTTGTAGTCTTCCCTTATTATCTTTTTGATGCCTCTATTGGGGAGGAACAAACTTTCTTCTCCTCTCAAGGTTTTTTTTTTTTTCTTCCAGTTTAATAATCAAGTAGACATGAGATAGATTAGCATGAGAAAATAACCAAATTTAGTATACACATATAAATATAGGAACCCTGCATACATGAGAGTCAGAGACCCCACATGCAGGAGAGATTCAGAGATAGAAAGGGAACAAGGTTATGTAAGACATACTGAGCTAGGAAGATGAGGTAAGGTGCCTGAGGGGCTTTGAAGGGTCATTGTAGGTCACTGCAAGAACTGATGCTTAGTAAATAGAAGTTTGTCCTGCCCTGTAGATAGGTCAAAGAGATTATCTCTGATAATCTCCTATTTTGGGCAAGGCTGTTAATTCAAATTCTTCTAGGTAGTTAAGGGAGGGGCAGAAGTTTCTTTTGAGCCTGAACCGAAAATTGCCTTTAGCTCAAAAACAGTCTGCATACCACTAAAGCACATCTTGGGGTGACTTCTTCTGAACCTCTATATCTGCAGGGCCTATAGTGATATTCTTTGTTTTTTTTCCTGATGTTGGTAATTTCTTATCTTTTAATTTTTTGTCAGCCTTTGGAGGTTTGTCAAAATTCTTGTCAAACCTTTGTTGTACTGATTTTTTTCTTCCTTTTTTTTATTTCATTGATTTCCACTTTTTACAGTCTCTTTCCTTCTGCTTATTTTGTTCTTTTTCTAGATTCTCGAAGGAGCTACATACTCAATAACTCTAGAGTGGGGTTATTCTTTTGAGATATCTTTCCTAATGTAAGCATTTCATATGTAGATTTCTCTCAGCACTGCTTTAGCTATGTCCTACAAATTTTTCATCTATAACATTTAATCCTCATAGTAATCCTGAGATAGATTGGGATTTTCCACATCAAGAGAAGGAGAAAGTCATCCCATTCCTGAACTCTCAGAGCTGTGCTGAGTCCTGAGCCGGATAGTCTAGCTTCAAGTTCAGTGTGGCCTTTAAACCTCCTCCTAGATGTGAAATTCTCTTTTTATTTTACAGCTTGTATACCTTGAACCATGCTAAACTCCAAAGATGAAAAGATCTTTGTTACAACCAGATTGTCAGATTCTCCTCAAGGTTCAATAATTAGTTGACATCTCACTTCTCAACAGCAATGATGGAACCTAGAGTATTCTTCAGTATTGGTGGAATAGAATTATAAACCTAGAATTTTATGTCCAGCTGGATTATTATTCAAGATTTAGGAATAAAACATGGACAAACAAACATGGACAATAGACTAGTGGTTACCAGAGGGGAGGGTGGAGGGAGGAAGAAGATGGGGTAAAGGGGGTCAAATACGTGGTGACAGAAATCTAACTATGGGAGGTGAACGCACAATGTAAATATATATTTGCCTTACTGTTAAAGTGTATAGCTGAAACTTAATGGATTTCATTAACCAATGTCACCAAATAAATAAGTAAAATGTAAAAAAAAAAAAAAAGATTTAGGGATAAAATAAAGTGTTTTCACATAAAAACAGTTTACCACCAGCACTCACTGAAGGAACTATATCAGGGAAAAGGAAACAAGAAGAAAGGAAATAAATGCAAAAAGGAGTAGAATTCTGATAAGGAAATTGGTAATTATGTGGATGAATCTAAACAAGCAGGAATTCTATTAATAATAAGGGCTAATATTGAGAACATAAAAACAAGGTGAAGCTAAGTATCAGCCAGTAGTGACAAAAGTCAAGAGATAGATCATACTACTTATATTAAAAAAAAAAAATAAAAAAAAAATATATATATATATACGTGTGTGTATGTATATATATACATACATATATATGTAATATATATGTATATATGTATATATATGTAATCAAATATATGTATATTTGATTACAAAATATGTATATATATATGTAATCAAATGATATGTAGGGTATTTTTATTTACTATCTCTGATTTTTTATAACAATCCTAAACATAATTGTTATCTTTTTACTGATGAAGAAACTGTGTCTCAGGATGCGGCTCTGTGGTCTTTATTCTTTCCTTGTATTTCACATTGATTCTAGTTGGTAAGACTGGAAGAATGTAGTATCATGGACAGAACTGAAAGTTACTGGAAAGAGGAAGTGTTTGTAATCACAAAGTAACCATGTTATATCCTTGGAGAGGTATTCTTTAAGGAGTTGGAAACACTGGTCTGCTAGTGCAAAGCAGAAAGGCTGTGATGAGAGTAGTAGATTTGGGGCTTGAAGCCGTTTAAGTGAATGGATTTGTTACCAGATGATGTTGAAAGCTTTGGGGAGCACTTTCTATATGAGGTAGGAGGGAGACTGGGTGCTAGCAGATCATAGCAGGAGAATAAGTTCAGGAAATAGGTGAAACATCAGAAAGTATGGTTTCTTGGGAAATCAAAGGAAAAGCTGAGAGTTTTTAGAATGAGGAAGTGATCAGTGATGTTAATTCATTTATTTAACAGATATTTATAGAGTACTTAACAGTGTGTCAGACACTGTGCTGGATACTCGTGATACAGTTGTGATCCAAGCAGACAAGGTTCCTGCCTTCAAGGAATAGTTTTGATGGGGAAGGTACGTAATAAATAAATGGAAAGATTCTATGAAGAAAATTAATAGATCAATGCCAGAAAGTATTTATTAGCATACACAGACCCACGGAAAAGTGCCAAGACTGAAAATCTACCTTGGTAAGAAGAGGTTGGGGAAAGATGAAAGGAAGATGGCTGGCCACTCAACTCTAGTAATTAGTATGAGGAAAACTTACATACGAGGCATGTCTTGGGCAGCAGCAAGACAAAATGGATCCTTGAGCTCCTTGGCAGGCACCAAAGAATTATATAGGATAAAAGTGGGGAATTCTAATGGTTATTGGTATGTGAATGCTACCAGGTCTGGTAATTACATGCTTGACCAGGTCAGGACAACAACCTGTTCCAGGCACCAGCCCATAGCAGGAGCAAGGCAGGGGTGCTGATTTATATGAAAATGAATATCAGTTACGATCAGATAGTCTCTAAGAGGGGTTTTGCAAAAAACTGTGTTCTGGGTCAGGTCCAGATTGTGGGACAGATAGCAGTCATGGAATGGTCTCTCCATAGTGTCAAGAGACAAGAAAGTGTATTTTGGGAATATCAGAAACGTTAAGGTCTGAAGGATGAGAAAGAGTCAAGAGAAACGTCTAGGGAAGAGCATTTGAGACTAAAGAACAGCAAGTATAAAGGTCCTGAGGCCTTAGGTAGCGTGGTGGTGTTGAGGAATTGAATGGAGGTGAGTGTTGCTAAAGTTGAGTGAGCCAGTGGAACAGTGATGGCAAACGAAAGTAGGTGTTCAGGAGCTAGTTATGAAGAGTCTGGCAATACAATGAGAAGCCACTGAAAGATTTAAGGAGGGAGTGACATAGTCTAATTCATGTGTTAAGACAATTCTGGTTGCTGTGTGTGGAACGCATTGTTGGGGGCGGTAGGCTGACAAGTTAGGCATTCAGTGTTATTGCAGATGACTGAGAAATGAGACTTGTACATCGCACTGGAGTAAAAATCTCTGTGGAGATTGCACCTTATCAATGTTTCAGTGATATTTCTAGATCCTAGTACTGTCATTGTCATTTTCCAGGGAATGACAGAAGAAGATTTTCTGGGGGTTTTCTTTTGTGCTTGAAATAATTTAATTAGCTGTTTAAAAAAGAAAGTTCATGCTTTTGGACAGTACTGACACTTTTGCCTTATTCCAGTAAAAGAAATGGAACCTGATGGGGGTAAATTGTTTTGAATCATTGTTGAATATTTGTTTCCTTTAGAACATTTGTTTCTATTTCCAGCTCCGTTTATATATAAGTTGGTAGCACTAGCAATAATTAGATTACATATAGTCAGTCTTCAAATGACTTTAAAAATACATTTTGTTTAGATTGTGCAATATGTTTTTGATTTTTTAATAGGAAAAAATTTAAATGTGTAAAAGCAGAGAGCATAGTAGACGAACCCGCAGGTATCACCATCATTTAGTGTCAGCAACTGTTAGCTCATGGCTAATCTTATTTCATCTACATCTGCAAACGCTCCTCACCACCCTCATCCTGTTTATTTTAAAGCAAATTCCAGGTAAATTTTATCCTTTGTAGATATATCAGTATATACTTTTAAAAGATAATGACTTTTTAAAATTCCAGTGTTGTGGTTTATTCCATTTTAGAGCACATAAATAGATAACCATACATCTAGATAGTTTGCCTTCAAAAGTGCCAATTTGTGCCTGTTTTCACATTAAAGAGTCTCTCTCTTTGGAGATTAAATTCTTTGGTCACCTTATATTCATAAGGGAAGCCTTTTAATAGTGGAGAGTAAATAAATTCTTTAAAATAGCACCTTCTGTATTGAGTATTTTTCTAATAGTGTGTCACTTTTCTATTTTCTCTCAGGGGAGAAAGCCCCGGAGTTCACTATTTCAAGAAATTATGTACTGAAATATAATGCAGCATGAGTCAGAAAAAAGAAGGATCCTGAATCATATGGTAAGGAGGGAAAGACTCAACTGAATTGCCTTGATTATGTCTTCCTTTTTTCCTCCATTTCATTCTTCCTTTGTTAGGATTTGATCATAAAGGCAGAGAATATTCTTTTGAAAACAATGAGAGATTTTAACCTTTGAATTAAAAGCATAATGCTTTAGAAATATTGACCTCAATTCTTTAGGATATTTGTTTAGCTGTTAATTATCCAAGTTCAGATCATCCAGATTTAGGCTCTTCCATGATCAATGTTTTTTGTTATTATTTTGTTGTCCTTATCTATTGCTCTGTTTTCTCAAGCATTTTAGTAACATTGTCATCAACTTTTAATTTTTATTTAAAGGGAGAGAAAACTGTCAAAACTTCAGTAGTTACACATCTTTAACAAAGGTGGAAGCTAGAGACTGATTATCTGTGAAGTACTACTTATTTTATACTGCCTGTAGGAGTGCCTTTGCTGTTCGTTGTATCTTATCTCTTAGGCTAAAGGAAGTTCCATGAGATCAAGGAGTATTTTACATTCTAGATTCTCCTGCAGTTATACTTAGCATGTCTTAGACTTGCTAAGGTGAATACTTTGGAGGAAATGAATGAAAGAAATTGGCATTATTCTTTGGCATAGAGTATTATGAATTCAGTTCTAGGTATGTTCAGTTTGAGGTGAAAGCAAGTGAAAAACTTCTGTAGCCCGTGATAGTAAAGTTTGGTAAGAGAACAGAACTGGGACTGTTGTTTCAGGATGTATTAGCTTCAAAGTACCTTTGCATCCCCTGTTCTTTATTGTCGTAACAACAGAAAATACTGTTATCACCATAGATTTATCTCCATTTTAGGAGATTAGGAAACTGAGGCATCAGGTCTAATAGCAAGTCTGTCTCCAAAGGATAGGAAAAATGCCTCTCATTTCTAAATATAGTGTTCTTTCTAAAAGATCAAGTTACTATTTATATTTTAAGAAGGAGTACATGATGTCTACTAACAAGATAAATGAGAAGCAAACTGGGAAATACATTTTGACTCTGGATTGTTGCATCTATTATTGAGTCAAGTTCAAAAGAGTTTTCTGTGACTTTTTTCAACCCTGAATATAACAGATTGAGCTGCTTACAGTCTCTCTCTCTCTCTCTCTCTCTCTCTCTCTCTCTCTCTCTCTCTCTCACTCTCTCACTCTCACTCTCTCTGTCTGTCTGTCTGTCTGTCTGTCTGTCTTTTTTAAAAAGTAGTTCAAAAGGAGACTTTCATGTTAGGAATGAACAGAGCTACCAAGGCTGGATGGGAAGGTGTTTCTCCTCAGGTAAGGATGATGCCTAAGTCTAGAATAACAAATTGTTGCCAACGTCTTTGCCCTCTGTTGAATGTAGTTGAACATCATTTATAGGGCTCTAATGCTGCTCTATATCTAGTTAAATAGGAAGAAGGGTGTGTGTGTGTAAAAACCGAGGCTGGTTTTGGACACTTACCTTATTCATTTCTTAGTAGCCACAAGTAAAACATCCATACCAAACAAAAACTCTGTTGGACTTAAAATGTTAGGTGAGACACATGCCAGTGTTCCAACCAGTTTCATCTTAAAAGACTTAAGCATTTTCTAGAAATGTACTGGGGGAGGGCAGGGTTGTTGAACATAATCTCTTTCAGACTGACATGGTTCTCTCTCTTTTGCAGGTTTGGTTATTGGCAATGACATTGATCACAGGCTGGCGTTTATTTCTGTCCTAATCAGCTACTTTATAACTGTGAATAGTAACTATGCATATTTGTTGGTCATCCAAACCAAGGAACAAGAGCTATGGCAGTTGAAAAAGTCTATCTGATTCCAGGTTATTATTCCTGGGTTTCATCATCAGAGACCTCCTTCTTTTCATCTCATCGACAATGTGGTACCTTTTACCATTTGATAAAGATTAAGGACAGGTCCTTTGGTCAACAAGCAGAACTTAGTATCTGCTGGAATAGGGTCAGAGACCATTTCAATTACAGCTGAGGAAAATGAAATTTCCATTTTATTTGGTGCCTTGTACCGAGAACATACTAACTCCTATGAAAATGTGTGAGTGAAAAGAGATTGAATTTTGACTAATAGAAACCCATGGTTATGGCGAGTGACCCAACGTGATCAGAGTGGGCAAGAGCCACAGAGAAACTCATGACGGGCTATACCATGTTGCGGAATGGGGGCATCGGGAATGGAGGTCAAACCTGTATGTTACGGTGGTCCAACCGTATCCGACTCACGTGGCTCAGTTTTACGCTCTTCATCATTCTGGTTTTCTTCCCCCTCATTGCTCACTATTATCTCACCACTCTGGATGAGGCCGATGAAGCTGGCAAGCGGATTTTTGGCCCACGGGCTGGCAACGAACTGTGTGAGGTAAAGCATGTGCTAGATCTTTGCCGAATTCGTGAGTCTGTAAGCGAAGAGCTCCTGCAGCTGGAAGCCAAGAGGCAAGAGCTGAACAGTGAAATTGCCAAGCTGAATCTGAAGATTGAAGCATGTAAGAAGAGTATTGAGAATGCCAAGCAGGACCTGCTTCAGCTTAAGAATGTCATTAGCCAGACCGAGCACTCTTACAAAGAGCTGATGGCCCAAAATCAGCCCAAGCTTTCTCTGCCCATCCGATTGCTCCCAGAGAAGGACGATGCTGGCCTTCCTCCTCCAAAGGTCACACGGGGTTGCCGGCTGCACAATTGTTTTGATTATTCTCGTTGTCCTCTCACCTCTGGTTTTCCAGTCTATGTTTATGACAGTGACCAGTTGGCTTTTGGCAGCTACCTGGATCCCTTGGTCAAACAGGCTTTTCAGGCTACGGCACGAGCCAACGTTTATGTTACAGAAAATGCGGACATCGCCTGTCTCTATGTAATACTGGTGGGAGAAATGCAGGAGCCGGTGGTGCTGCGGCCTGCTGAACTTGAGAAGCAGTTGTATTCTTTACCACATTGGCGGACAGATGGACACAACCATGTCATCATCAATCTGTCACGGAAGTCAGATACACAGAATTTACTGTATAATGTCAGTACAGGCCGTGCCATGGTGGCCCAGTCAACTTTCTTTGCTGCCCAGTACAGGCCTGGCTTTGACTTGGTAGTATCACCACTAGTCCATGCCATGTCAGAGCCCAACTTCATGGAAATCCCACCACAGGTGCCAGTTAAGCGGAAATATCTCTTCACCTTCCAGGGCGAGAAGATTGAATCACTGAGATCCAGCCTTCAGGAGGCCCGCTCCTTTGAAGAAGAAATGGAGGGTGACCCCCCAGCTGACTACGATGATCGTATCATTGCCACCCTAAAGGCTGTGCAGGACAGCAAGCTAGATCAGGTCCTCGTAGAATTTACCTGCAAAAACCAGCCCAAACCCAGTCTGCCCACAGAGTGGGCACTGTGCGGGGAGCGGGAGGACCGCTTAGAATTACTGAAACTCTCCACCTTCGCCCTCATCATCACTCCCGGAGACCCGCGCTTGGTTATTTCATCTGGGTGTGCCACACGGCTCTTCGAAGCCCTGGAAGTCGGTGCTGTCCCAGTTGTGCTGGGGGAGCAGGTGCAGCTTCCCTACCAGGACATGCTGCAGTGGAACGAGGCAGCCCTGGTGGTGCCCAAGCCACGCGTGACGGAGGTTCACTTCTTGTTGAGAAGCCTCTCAGACAGCGACCTGCTGACGATGAGGCGGCAAGGCCGCTTCCTCTGGGAGACCTACTTCTCCACCGCCGACAGCATTTTCAATACTGTTCTGGCTATGATTAGGACTCGCATACAGATCCCAGCCGCTCCCATCCGGGAAGAGGCAGCGGCTGAGATCCCCCATCGTTCAGGCAAAGCGGCTGGGACAGACCCCAACCTGGCCGACAATGGGGACCTGGACCTGGGGCCAGTGGAAACCGAGCCGCCTTATGCCTCACCCAGATACCTCCGCAACTTCACTCTGACTGTCACTGACTTCTACCGCAGCTGGAACTCTGCTCCGGGGCCTTTCCATCTTTTCCCCCACACACCCTTTGACCCTGTGTTGCCCTCTGAGGCCAAATTCTTGGGCTCAGGGACTGGATTTCGGCCGATTGGTGGTGGAGCTGGGGGTTCTGGCAAGGAGTTTCAGGCAGCGCTTGGAGGCAATGTTCCACGAGAACAGTTCACGGTCGTGATGTTGACTTACGAGCGGGAGGAAGTGCTTATGAACTCTTTAGAGAGGTTGAATGGCCTCCCTTACCTGAACAAGGTGGTGGTGGTGTGGAATTCTCCCAAGCTGCCATCAGAGGACCTTCTGTGGCCTGACATTGGCGTCCCCATCATGGTAATAGAAAATCAGCAGTTTGTTTTACTGCATGAGATAGTATTTCACTCTTAATCCCTTTGCTGTATGCTTGTATAGATATATACCCCTGTTTCTTTCTCCCCCCTCTATATATGTGCATATTCACATGTACTTGTTTTAACCTGTATAGATATTTTCCCCATGAAATTTCTGCTTGCTTCTCTTTTTAGCCCTTTTAGGCCTGCCGGTTTCATCTTTGCTACTCATTTCCTAAATCTACTAAGACTCTCCAAAACTGAAATTGGTACTAGTCCCATAAAGGTTTATGAAATCCCTTCAGTTACTCCATAACAAAGTTGTTGATGATGCAAATGATGATGAAAAGCTAACATTTGAGAAGCACTTTTGATCTAGGCACTGTAAGATAGCATTTATAGGACTTACTATCTATTGTGATTTCTTCATTTTATATCTATGGAAACTGAGGCTTAGGTTAATTATTTTGACTGAGGTCTTGATTAGTAATGGAGGAGCTGAGCTTTAGTATGTCTGACTCCAGAAGCTGCAGTTTTAATTACCTTCAAAGCATTTAGGAAGAAGACCTGTGTCATTTACCAGGATATTATAGAAGTCTTTTGGAAGACTGGAGTCAGGGTTTATATTTAGGAGTTGGAGATCCTGAACCTTTCCTGAAGTCTCTTGCAGGTTCTTTCTCATTCTTTACTCCCATCTGTCATGGTTAGGATGTTTTATTTTACAGGAAAATTATAGCCAAATACACAGGATAGAGCTTGGTTCTGAGTACTTTATTTATCCACCTTCCTATGTAAATTAGACAATCTAGAAGATTACCCGTTTCTTTTAACTGTGAGGCCTTAGAGCAGGTCTTAAGAAACTGCCAACTGCTTCTCCTGCAGCGTAGGTACTTTCCAGAAACAGGTGGCAGAGAAGGGCAGATGGACTGATGAGCCTTGCTAAAGGTTGCCTAAGAATATTAGTGTCGTTTTTAGGAAGAATTTGTCTGGAAGGGGAATTCTGGATTAGCCTCGTTTTTTCAAATTTAATTTTATTGAGGAACTAATTCATGTGAAATATTTTTCAAGCAGGAGCTTGATATAATAGAAAAGTATGAGGTCTAGAGTGATTTGTAGATCTGGAATTAGTCATTTTGTGATCTTTGATAAGTTAATTAATTTCTTTGAATTCAAGATCAAAAAGGAATCTAAGATAATACAAATAGGGAATCTAGAAAGGTGTCCAATAATTTTTTGATTCCTACTTATCCTTCATTGTCAAAGGAGATGGAAGGCAGTATGGATTTTCTGCCTGTGTTATGGACAGCTTTAACTCACTTCACTGATAAGGATTCTTGTATCTTCATGATTTTCCTTTGTGTCATAGCTGTTACCGCCCACTTTCTCCTATACAAATCTTTGTTTTAAATTCTTAACTATTGCTGCTACTTGCTTACTACTGCTGCTGATCTTTTCTTGTATTTTATTAAATTTATAATCTGAGTCTATTCAAAGACTGCTTAGAGTTCTAAAAACTTTAGATCTCAGAATTTATCTTGTATATCAAGAAAAGTCTTGTAAATGGGGAATTTTTTAATAGACATCTTTCCAAGCAAATTTTACTCTCCGTTTGGAATGTCATTGAAATAATAATAATAAAAAAAATGGTTCTGTGGAAGGTAGATGCTGCTCAAACAGAATAATAAAGCAGCCTTTGTTTTCCATTTTTCCTGAGTTTTCTTTGAATGTGATAGGGATGTAGAGAAGCCGATGCCACCCCAGTTAACAATGACCGAAATTTGTCAGAGAACTTACCAGAACTAATCCCTCCTTTTAACTCTGGTGAGAAATAAGTTGTTCTCTTTGATTACTGGGCAGCTCATTGCAATAATACAATGCCTACTGGGAAAATGCCAGAAACTTTCCAAATGGGGGGCCATTCTGAATAGCTTGCTCACATTAGTGATACAAGTTTTTTCTAGTTCTTTGAAAAAGAGGGAAAAGTTTCAAACTAGAGAATTTCACCTCATCCTCAAAATATTTTGATTATGCTTCCTATTTAAGAGAGGTGGATTTTTTGGGTGGCAGTTGAATTGCTGACCTCTTGGGCATAGAGCCGACACTACCTAGATATCAGGGCTCAGAGAGACTATAGAAAATTGGTGCCATTAAGAGACATCTCAGTAGTTTTTCCACCCAGGATGCAGATGTACCATATTCATTACATTATAGTTAACAGGTCTTTATTAAAATTAACAGGGTAGTTCCCAGACAATCTCTCAGATTTCAGTCCTTCAGAGAAAGTGATTTGAAATGAGCATATTGGCTGAATGAAGCAACCCAATAATCCACATGCCATTTCAGAAAATGCTGGGCAATTGTGCTTCTCATGCTCAGATTACCATCTAAGCAAAAGGAATCAATGCTGGCTGACTGTGGGCTATGAAATCTATTGAGCACTAGTTGTTTGAGTGGAGGAAGATTGTCTTAGGGGTACCAACTGGGATTTATATGTTAAAATCCCTCACTACTATTATTTACATAACAAAGGAGAAATCACCAGATCTGGCTTGGAATAATGTGATCTCTACTGCCATCATTCCCGGACGCTCCTTCCCCAAATGCCTCCTTACATAAAGAGAATTTCAGTTCAAATAGCGTAGGGCCTGGGCAAGGTGACATGATTCCACTGAGACTGGTGGAGGTAATGCTACCAATTGAAGTAGGTGTTTCATCTGAATGGGCGGGCCTTCTGAAAAGAGGTGGCGATGGTGGGTGGTGACTGCTTTCTGTCTCGTGACTGTTTTGAACAGGTGAATCAGTTTCCGTAGCTCCTGGAGTATAACAACAAAGAATATCTAATGGAAGTCAGTCAAATAGAGAGTGCTATTGTGCCAAGGGGTTTAAAGGCTAGTCTTGAAAAACCCCCTGACAAGCTTGGGGACCATTAATTTCATGCGTCTGAAGATGTTCCACTGTTTCCAGGCCTCCATTGTTTCTGATGATATGTCAAGGGATTTTTAGGTTTTTGTTTATGTCATGTGTTGTTGTTCTCTGCTTTCAAATTTTTTCCTTATGTTTGGTTTTCAGCAGTTCGGATATGATGTACCTTGGCATGGTCCTCTTTGATTTGTATTTTGGTTGGTGTTGACTAAGCTGCTTGAATCTGTCAATTAATGTTTTTTATCATATTTTAGGAAATTTATTATTTAGATGTATTTTTCTGCCCCATTCTCTTACTCCTCTACTTTAGAGATTCCATTATATGTGTATTAGACATTTTGATGTTATCCCACAGTTCTCAGTGGCTTTGTTCATTTAAAAAAAATTTTTTTTTCTCTAGTTTTGATAATTTCTGTTGTTCTGTCATCAAGGTCACTGACTTTTGTGTCTGTTCTACAGGTAAGTTAGTCCTGATATTATATTTTCCAGTTCCTGAATTTCTATGTTATTTTAAATAAGTTTGTTTCTCTGCTCAGATTTCCTGTCTTTTTTTCCATTCAGAGTATACTTTATTTCATTGAATATAGTTATGATAGCTACTTTAATATCATTGTCTCTTTTAACAGCTAATTCCAATATATGAGTCATTTGGGGATTTATTTTAATTGATTTTTTTTTCTTGAGGACTGGGTCATTTTTTCTGGCTTTTTGTATACCAGACAACTTTGAATTAAACCTTGTGAATATTGTGTTGTGAAGACTGTGAATTTTGTTTCATTTTCTGAAAAGTATTTTAGTTTTACCAGGCAATTCATTTAGCTGGTCTGCTTACAAAGAGCACCAAGCATGTATGGTTTAGGGGTGGGCCAGAGGTTAGGCAGTTTATACACAGAACTTGGAGCTCCTCCTATCTGACTCTCTCCTTGCTGGGATCTCCTTTCTTTCCAGGGCCTGTGGTTGGCCCAAATGCTTCCCTCTTATTCTTCAGACCAGAAAGATTTGGTGTTGTATGTTAGTTAAAGCTATCCTGGGTGGTACCAACTCTGGCCCACTCTCTGGGTAAAAGAATTCTGATTCTTCCCATGTTGGTAATTCCTTCCTAAATTTCAGCTCTCCTCTGTAATTTGTCATTGCTGTTCACTGTCTAGTGCCTTCAGATAATTTATTTTCTTGGTATTTTTGTCCAGAGTTTGTAGTTGCTATCTGTAGGATTGGGTCTGGTTGGAGCTTATTGAGTCATCCAGTAGAAACTTCCAAGTGATCTCTGGAGTCCTAGTCCCACCCCAAATTTTGGTTTGAGTTATTATTTTATTCTGACCAGTTATCAGATCTTCCTCACTCTGCTTTATATTCTGGAAAATAGTAGTAAATAGTGTGGCCTTGTGGGAGCATTCTTTGAAAATGAGAACGTCAAAATCTGTCCTCTTGGAGTTTTAAAACTTTGGCTGTTATTAAGGGGACATTTTTCAGTTATTAATAGTGTAATATCGCTCACTCAAAACATTGCTCGTCTTTACAGCATATAATCATTTCTCAGTCTTGTGACTACCATTCCCTCGATTCTTTATTTTTTCCATAAAGGGTACAGCTAATTTACACAGGATGCCTGGGAAGGCCTCTTTGAGAAAGTGACATTTGAGCAGAAGCTTGAATGAAGGAATAGACTGTAAATTCTGGAGGAACATACAGAGAATGGAAAATGTAAGAAGCTTGTCATGTTCAAGACATGGCAAGAATATCCGGTGTATCTAGGGTGAAGTGATTGAGGGGAGAGTTTGAAAGGTTGGATAAAGCAAAGGCCAGCACATGTAGGACCATGTAGGCCATGGTAAGGAGTCTAGATTTCATTTCGCATGTGTTAGGGTGCTGTTGGAGGATTTTGAGCAGGGAGTAATATGATATCTGCAGGACTTTGGGGAAAAGAGCAGAAGCAGTTCAAAGGCTAATGCAGTAGCCTAGACATTAGGGTGCTTGGACCAGGGCAGAAGTGGTGGAAAAGCTGAGTTGAGAGATGAGCATACTACACCTCCTAGTAGACTACAAAATCTCTGTGGAAGTGGTAAGGCCACAGTGTGCCATTTTTTCGAAACAAAAATTATAGAGATATGGAGATTATTTTTCACTTCCTTTTCCCCTTCCTCCCAGCTCTTAATATTAGTATTTAAAATGGAGAGTTCTGTTTTGGGAACTTAATGTCATTCCAAGATGATTTTAACACTATTTCCCTAGTAGTGTGTCTAAAGGGACAAAAAGGAAGATTGGGAGATAAACTAGCTGTGTAGTAAACTTGGTGTCATTAATATTGAGGCTTGGGCCTCCGCCAGTTGGGCTGTTAAAGGCTTTACTTCTGGCTAGGCCTGGGGCAACTGTAGAGATAATTATAAAAGAGAGAAAGTTGATGCGCTTTATTTATTTATTTTTTTACTTGTGCCCCCTTGACTTTTAAAAATATTACTTTAATGTATCAGATGATCATTGCCTAAAATTGAGATTTTTAAGCGAAATTAACAAGAAAAGCTTTGTTCAGTTTATCTAGGTCTAAGATTGTGCAAAGTCTGGTAGACTTCACTAGGTATTGGTGATCTGGGTAAGGCGTGTGTGTGTGTGTGTGTGTGTGTGTGTGTGAGAGAGAGAGAGAGAGAGAGAGAATTTTAATAACTTGGTAGCTAATGCTATATTTCTCATTTTCCATTTGAGAATGGGCTGTATATAAAAGAAAGCTACCAGAAATTAGAAATTAATAGCAAAAATTATTGAAGAATTGCTGAAGTCCCATTACATAAATGATTTACTAATTGCAACAAATTAAATCTTTAGGTAATATCTCTTCCTCTTAGTTCATATTGACTCTTTTTACTAATTACAGAGAAAGGAATCTGAGACAGAATTTTATTATTTTAGATCTCCAAATCCAAATTTTTTGGAAAGGCACAGAGAGAATGTGTATGTATGTGTGTGTGTACTTACACATATATTTATATGTATGTACACATCTACATAGATATATACACTTAAATAAAATGTTTACAAAATAGGAAGAGGTTGTATTAATTTCATGTTACAATAACTGCACAATTTTTGAGTATTTTTATGTGCCAGCTAGGCACAGTGTCATGTTCTTGATTATTCATTCTCTCATCTGATGTTGAAATGCTAACCTATGCTTTTTACCTAGTTTCAGAGAGATTGTTGGCAGCTTTTATAATTTAATAATTTTATAATATTTTTATAGTGTATTAGACCCAAATTTAAACTGAGCTATCAGTGGAAAACCAGTTCACTGTGTTACCTTTTACTCCTTTCCCTTCTGTCTTTGCATTTCCTTATATTTCGCCCCCATCACTTCATTGAATGAATGCATCCCTTGAAAAATGAAGAAGCTTTCATGCTCCTTTTTCAGTTGTCCTTCTTCTGTGGATCATCTCTCCACCAAATCACCTCAAGCTCTATTTCGCATACCTCACAAGTAGGTATATAGTGACAATGTGCTTCTTAGACTTCATTTTCTTGATTCTCAAGTCTATGATGGGTTACTTCTTTAAGTTAGAGGAAAGGGTAGGAGTTAGGACAAAAGTTAGTAGCTGTTTACCTTTATTGCCTGTATGATGGCTTGACATAAGGTTCAATCTTAGAAGTGGATTCATTACTGAAGTGTATTAAGCATGTGTATGTATTATTGGAGACGAGACTGTTGGGTTTGGGCAAAATTTGATCTTAAAAGATAAACAACATTGTAAGTCTATTTAAATTGCTGGATTTAGTAGATAGCATTATGTGTTTGTATGGTTTTATAATTTTATTACTTCTCAGGTATGTTCTACATTTTTTGTTTTTTTTTTCAGTCTACTTTATGACTAGAGTTAATTCACATAATCTCTTCATGTCCTAGTTTTCTTGCTTACCAACTCAAAAGACCTGCCTATGACTAATCATGAGCTGGCTTCATAAAAGATTCCTTATTTAGGTAGTCCATTTGAATCCACATTCATTATTCTGCTTCACTTGAGCAACTTTCACTTACTAAACTGTTGAACTGGTCCATTGTTCCTTATTCATAGCAATAACTACTTACATTTCAATCCATTAGATATTAGGAGATACTTGCTACCGTTTAACTCAGAAACAGATTTATCATGGTAGCTAATTTATGATGTGAATTGATACTTTGCTAATTAATGTGGATTTGCTAATTGTGCATGGATTGAAGCCAAATGTTTACTTAGCATATTAGGAGAAAGGACCCTATTAGAGTAGTAGTTCTTTTATCATTCCTAAACTCCAGGATTGTTAACTGAAGTCACTGTTTTTTGATCATGGATGCATTTGAATACATTTGCATATGATAGGGTTCTAGGCCGTGATTGCAGTTCCACTCGAGAAGAAAGGTACAATGAGAAAGTCAAGGCTTTTATGAATGATGGTAAACAACTAGTGAAGCATCATCAGGGAGCATTGTATGTAAAACAAGAAAAATAAATGTTAGCATTGCTCCTTGACTTGATTATTGTAGATGAATTTTTTGCTATCGAAAACTAAGTTAAATTCTAATTTTGACTGTAGTTGTTATATATAAACATCTCAAGTCTATTTCATATTTTGAAAATAGAATGAGCAGGAATAAATTAGGTGTTCCTCCTCATTCATTCACTCACTTATAAAACGTGTTGAACACCTGTTGTATACCAGATACTGGGCTCTATGCATTCTAGTTAGCATTACACCAGTAGTTAATAACTTGAAGGTAAGTGTTCATATTCATAATCATAAGGCATGAAAAGATAGCTATTGTTAACGAAGGGGGGAGCATTGTTTTTATTTGAAACAAAACAAAATCAACAAAAATGAGACTCTTTCCTACATAGGACATAGAGCTCTGGTTGACTCATTTCTTTGAGGTTCTGATCTGGCATTTTACAAACTCTTTGAGGCCAATGCTGATCTGTATGTCTGCATTACAAATCTTTGAGTCTTTTGTCCTACTGATTTTGGTGCCAGTGCGGTTAATCGTTGGCTTGCTGAACTTTTTCTAGGCTTTAAACATTTCTTTGAAGTAAAACTGCTAGAAGAAATTTTTCACTTTTTTTTTCTCTCATTATTTTAGTTTGTATTTTCAAAGTTTGTAAGGGTAGAAATCTCTCTTTGGTTAGTAGGAAAAGCTGATTGTCCTTAAATAATGAGCTACATTTATTCTTGGAAGTTTCTTTACTGTCTCCTAGTGGCTGATTCTAAGTTGGTATCTCAGCAGTGGGGTCAATGACATTTTGGGCTGGCTGATTCTTTGTTGTGGGGGTCATCCTGTACTTTGTAGGATTTAGCAGCAAACCTGGCCTCTGCCCAACAGATGCAAGTAGCTCACCCCCTTCCAGCCCCCACCCCTCTGTTTGCCCCTCCCCCCCATAGTTGTGGTAACCATAATGTTCACAGTTACTGTCAAATGTCCCGGGGGTGGGAGAGTAGGGGAGGCAAAAGCAGATTTATTGACCACAGTTATTTGTGAGCTAACCACAAATAAGCTGCTGCAATACTTGATTGTGTTTCTGTGAACCTTAAAGCTTATCTTTTGTTCTGATGGCTATTGCCTCAGTTTTTAATTCTGAAAATCTTGCTGTCATCCAGCCTAGAGGAGTTTTGCCAGGACAAGCAGAGGTACTATGTACACTATATGCCTGGAACCCATACTAGTTGTTCTTAATGAACTTATTTGCCTCTTAATGGACTTTAAGCTTGCTCAAAAAACTATGAGTCTACAGCCATATCACCCTGAACGCGCCTGGGCTCGTCAAAAACATATGAAATCTAGGCTGAAACATTTGAATCAGACCTTCTGCTTTGCCCAGGGCTTCCAAAGAACAAGCAAGCCCCCTTGACTTGATTTACTTTGTAAATTGGACAAGAAACTGGATATACTCTAGGTATCACATCAGGAACATTTTAGTTTTTGTTTCTTGTTAGGTTGTTTATAGGGTTGTCAGGTTTGGCTGATAAACAGCTTGTTTTTGCAGACAACATGGTGCTGTTTTAATTTAGCAGAGAGATTGTTTACTTACAGCCACACACCTAATAAGTGGTGGACTTGGAATTTGAACTCAAGCTTTTCTGATTGACTCCAAAGCCATGCTTTTAAGTGCCTCTCCAAATTTAATGTGCATAGGAATTATTTGGAGATCTTGTTAAAATGCCGGTTCTGACTTGGTAGCTTTAGGGTAGACCTGCAGTTCTGCATTCTAAGTCCCAGATGATGTCTAAATTGCTGGTCTTTGAATTATACTCTGAGTATTAAAGCTCTGCTATGTTCCTGGATTACTAATCTTGCTGTAGATAATCCTCCTGGTGATTAACTACAAAATTTGTTATCTACAGTGGAATAGTCAAGAATTGGATTTTTCAGTTATTCTTTTCTTCATTTTCAGCTATATGAATTCACGACTGGATTTTAAGCTGTGTATATTTACTGCTAGAGTTGAGGTAAACTTTGTGCACTTGAACCAGCAAAATTGCAGTTTGTATTAAATGAATGGTAGGCATGTTAGGAAAGTAAAATGAATGCTACGAATAAGTAAAATGAATGATAGTTGGGCTTTGAATCTAAGGTGGACATTATTTTATATTTTAATGTCTGAAATCGGATGTGTCTTAAGATAGAGGGCATTTTACCATTGCCAAAGTTTGCATTTAGCTCCTGCTGCTTCTGGCCATCTCCCTGGGGACAGAGCCTGGCAGCTGTTGTCCTGTGTACTTGGCTGTCTCCCTGTCCCCTCTCCTCTCTTTTCTCTGACCCAGGCCTCCGTGCCTTTGTTCTGTCACTACTGAATCTGAGCTTGGTAGACCTGGGCTATAAACTCAGGGATTTTCATATCAATCAGACATATTGCAGGGCAAGATGGACTTCTGTGTCCATTGCATGGCTCTGACATCTGACATCTGTTCTGTGTGGTAGCAAATCTGTTACAGATCCTTCCCTGTACTGACTTGGGAGGAATTCCTCTGGGGTTGAGGCAGAGTCTTAAAAATCTTTTAATAAAGTACACCTTCTAAGTGATAGACTATTAAATGTGCTTTCTTATTTAGCAGCATTTTTCTTTCTTGATGACACATGAATTAATAATATATTTTCCATGGGGCTTTGTTCTTCTGTGAGATTTATAAGTTTAGGATTGGCAGAAAAAGACTGATTTGGAGTTAGAAGGTATGAAGGTATAAGTTAGAATCTAACTCTGCCATTTGTCCATGTATAAAGTGAGGTGGACCAGATGATCTCTGAGGCCCTTCTAGCTCTCAACTAATTGGTTTTGAGTGTGTTAAAATGAATTACTTGAAGTATGAGGACTCTGCTTTAAGAACATAGAAGTGATTAATTTTGACAACGGGTGAGGGGAGTAGCAGGAGGCATCTGAGCTGGGCTCCAGGGGGAAGAGTAATTTTGGTAGAAGAATAGGAGAAGGTATTTTTAAACTGAGACAATACTCCTGAGGTCACGGAGGTACCTTTGAAATCATTAATAAACCTTTAGACTCCAAATATAATTACATTCATCATGCTAGGTAGAGGTTATCCTCAGTACAAGTAAAACATCTGTAGAAACTAAAACCATCCATTCTGGTTTTCTAAAAAGATGACTCAGCAAGTTCTCTTTTTCTAGTTTTTGAAAATAATATGATGGTTCCTCATTAGTCGAATTAATTAAATATAGATACCATAAAAATGAGCTATCACAGTACTGTGAATGTGGTCACCCTCATTTATTTGAGTATCAAGGGGCAAGGCGAATAACAAAGTTACTGCCTGCATTGTAGTAAATTGCTTATCTGAGATATGGCTTAAATACAATTTTTAAAAATTATAATGAAGTTCTGTTTGGGCACTAATCTTTGTTTTATAAAGAAAATACTGCTTTGCATGTATGGGTCACATTTTTTTTATTTTTATTTTTTAAATTAAGTTTATTGGTGTAACATTGGGTAATACATTTATATAATGTTCAACTGTACATTGTAATTTGACATCTGTATATATTCTATCGTGAGTTTACCACCCAAAGTCCAGTTTCCTTTAGCTACCATATATTTGATCCCCTTTACGTATGGGTCCTTTGGATAGAGAGTCTTTGAATTAGAATTTGCTGTGGACATAAACTTAGTTTTACTGAATTTAGGTGTGTACAGCTCTGAGGGAAAAAACTTTTAGATGTATAGTCAGTGCTACAGGTAGGGATTTCAGAGTTGAAATAATTAACCTCAGCAGGATAGGCATTCCCCTCTTTATTTTAAATACCAAAAAAAAGCTTTAAAAATTGGTCAGAAATGACATAGACTCGAGGGATTTCTGAGCTCAGTTTTAAGGTTTACCAGCAAACTGGGGGATGCCAGAGCCGGGCATCGTCATCACAGTTGTACTGTGCCACCTTGTGTTCTCTTGGGAAAGTTTTTTTTTAATTTCCCTAGATTGTGTTTATTGCATATGTAAATTACCCTCAGCTTTAGCTTGTTTCACAAGAAAATTAGTAAATGAATAAAGCTTAAAATTTGAAATCCATATTCATTTGCTTAATTATTAGGCAGTTTTTATTCCTGAAAGTCATGTGGTAGGTTTTACAAGTGGTAGGTAACCAGGCAAAATTACTCAGTAAATTCAGCCAGTCTTCTTTGACCTAAAGGCAGTTTTGGTTTTGCGTTCTATGGTGCAGAATTGATCATTAGTGTTTTCCTTTTCACAGGTGGTTCGTACAGAGAAGAACAGTTTGAATAATCGATTCTTGCCCTGGAATGAAATTGAGACAGAGGCCATCCTGTCTATTGATGATGATGCTCACCTTCGCCATGATGAAATCATGTTTGGGTTTCGGTAAGCTGATTTTCAGTCCAGAAGCACTTTCATTTGCTCGTGACAGAAAACTAAGTCAAACCCGAATCAGGCAGCCAAATGAATTTATTAGCTGGTAGGAACTGAGACATCTTTAGAGATAGTAAGGGCTAAAAGTTACGACGTAGTTGAATCCAGAGCCATAGGTGATGTCAGAACTCTTTCCTTTCATCTCTAGCTTCTGCTTCCCTCTGTGTTACCTTTGTTTTCATAGAAGCTCTTCCTCTGAGGCCAGGGAGATGGAATTCTATGATTGGCTAGGCCAGGGTTACCTGCCTGCTCTTGGAGCTGCAGGTAGATCATCCTGTACCCAGAATCCATAGGGGCTGAGAGTGGAGGCAAAGAGTAGATTCATAAAGGAAACGTGAGGGTTTTGTGTTTAGAGGAGTGGAGACTTACTCATAGGCAGGCAGAAGCATGTTGCTGTGTATTGGGGCAGTGAACAGTGCCAGAATTCTGAGGCCTGAAAGCTTTGAGGAAAGATGAGGTTGGGTGCAGAGATTCAAGAGGAAAAAGAGGGGGAGGAGGTGGTGTTATGATGCATGATGGTTATTGAACCCCTACGGTATGCCAGAGACTAGCTGAGTACTTTGGTTTATCTTACATCCTCCTGAAACTTGAGGGTGTAAGTTGTAGTCTCTCCATTTTACATAGGAATAAATTGAGATCCAAGAGAGCAAAACCATGAAGCTAGAAAGTAAGTGGCAGAGCTGGAATTCTATTACAGTTTTGTCTGACTCCAGAACTTCCATTCAACCATTAAACTGTACCTTTTTCTTGAATTTAGTGGTTCTTACTGAGGCTTAAATATTCCACTCGAAGGAACATCACATGTAAAAGAATGTAGGCTTACTCAAAATATGTCATGACTGGTATGCTGGCTCATGGACAGGTTATTACCTGTCCATATTAAGGTAGGCACTAAAATTGAGGGTAAGCATTTTAAAACTTTTAAAACAATTTGACATTTACCATGACATCCAAGGGTTTGTTTATCTTGTAGTTCACTTTTGGGTAACATTTATTGAATATAATTCATACATCAGACAGTTCACTCATTTAAATATAAATTCAGTTGTTTTTAATATATTTACAAATTTGCACAACCCTCAACACATTCTCTTTTAGAAATCTTTGTTACCAAGAGAAACTCTACCCATTAGCTTTTCCCTCCAACCCCTCTAAGCCCTAGGCAACTATTCATCTACTTTGTGTCTCTCTAAATTTGCCTATTGTGGATATTTCATATAAACGGTACCATAAAATCTGTGCCCCTTTGTAACTAGTTTCTTTCACTTAACACAGTGTTTTCAAGGTTCATCCCTCTTGTAGCCTGTGTCATTCATTTTGTATGGATATATACAGTTTGTTTATCATGTATCCGTTAATGGACAATTGGGTCATTTCTACTTCTTGGTGGTTGTGAATAATGCTACTATGAACATTCATGTACAGATTCTTGTATGAACGTTTCCTTTCTTGTGGACATATACTTAGGAGTGATATTGCTGGATCTATGGTACATCTTTAACATTCTGAGGAACTATTTTCCAAAGTGGCTGTACCATTTTATTGATATTAGCATTGTATAAAGGGTTCCAGTTTCTCCACATTCTTGTCAACACTTACTTTCTGGTTTTTATTTATAACCATCCCACTGGGTGTGAAGTGGTATTTCAGTGTAGTTTTGATTTATTTTTCCCTAATGACTAATGACATTGAACATTTTTTCATGTGCTCAGTGACTACTTGTATATCTTCTTTGGAGAAATTTCTATTCAGATCCTTTGCCCATTGTTATTTGGGTTATTTGTTTCTTTATTATTGAGCTGTAAGGAATTCTTTTTATATTCTAGATACAAGTCCCTTATCAAAGGTAAATTGTACAAATTTGCAAATATTTTCTCCCATTCTGTGGGTTGTCTTTTCACTTTCTTGATGGTATCCTTCGAAGCAGAAAAGTTTCATGTATCTATGAAGTTCAATTTATCTTTGTTTTCCTTGGCTCTGCTTTTGGTGTCATATGTAAGAAACGATGCAATTCATTTTTGTTGTATTTTACAAAAGTGATAATCCACAATAATGGATGATGGAGTAAGTTAGTTTTTCACCATAGACAGTTTAAGAAGCACAGGTGTAGATTTCCTTGGAGATCTTATGTAAGTTTGGATCCAGGATGGAGAACTCTTCTTGGTGCCTTAGTTCTATGCATGGAAAACCTGACCCACCGAGCTGTCAGTCTTCTTTTGGTTTATGTTAATAAGTGCAGATGCTCAGATGAAAGGAGTAGCAGCTTTATTGCCATATTTGTCTCAAATCCATCTACAAAGAATTATTTGATGTGTTTCTGAAAAATTAGGACATCTGTTCTTCCTCTCTCCCACCCACATTTCCTTTGACATCCATTATTAAGGCAAGAGTCTGTTAGCTGTGATAAAAATCCAACCAAATTGGAGTATGTTCCTTTGTACCATAATAGCCAGCTCTCTCTACCTGTTTTTATAAAAGCAAGGAAGCCATGTGATAATTCCAGAAAAGGTCTTTGCCGTCATAGATGTTGGTGGTGGTGAGGGAGGGGAAGGTGGTATATTTCCGAAATAGCATGATGTGCTTTAGAGCATGCTAAAGGGCTGGGAGTTGTGAACTGGTATGGGATGTTAACAGGAGAACTGCCGACCACCTGACCACCTCTAGATACTAAGAATGATTTAGATAAGTGGTCCTGCTTTGATGAGTTTGGAGCTTATTAAGATAGCTGGTGTTTGCTATTTTCTATGGCTCTTGATTTAAGAAGATTTTTGACTTTTTCCATTTGTCAACAGATTTCTAAGTGGTGAAGAATAACAAGCCTTTTATTGTCTCTCTTAACAATCATTAGAAATTTGAGGTTTAGCTTCTGGTTATGCTACTGATGAATTATCTCTGGCTGTACATTTTAACCTTTTACCATCCTGACTCTCTTCTCATTTGTTTGGGCATCCTTTGATCTAAAAGCTTTCTCTCATTAATCTCTCCAATTTTCTTATTTTACCTGAACGAGAATAAAACAAACCTAGGTTCAAAAGGAAAGGGCAGGTATAATAAAAATTATTCCCTGTGGCAAAAGGTAATATGAATCTTGGCTGATTTCCACTCGTGTAGCAAAGAAAGAGGTAAACATGTTCTTTTTTCTTTTTCATATTATGTAAATGTGTTCTTACAGAACAAATAAAAGGGCTTGGAGAATTGAAAGCATATGTTCTTATGAAAAGCAGTATATGAATGTTCATAGCATTATTTATAATAACCAATAAGTATAAACAACATAAGAGGATAAATATATGGTTTTACTGATATGAAGCATCTGGAGTAGTCATATTCAGAGACAGAAAGTAGAATAGTGGTTGACAGGGGCCAGAGGAAGGCAGGAACGGGGAGTTAGTGTTTAACAGTACAGTGTTTAAGTTTTGGAAGATGAAAAAGTTCTGGAGATGGATGCATGGTGATAGTTGTACAATATGAATATATATAATACCACTGAACCATATACTTAAAATGATTAAAATAAGTTTTATGTTATATACATTTTGCCATACACAAAAAATCAATTGTCAGAAAAACAAAGTGAAAACAACCCAAACGTGCATCAGTTGTTGAGTGGATAACCAAAATGTAATATATACATACGATGGAATGTTATTGGCAATAAAAAGGTATGCAGTACTGATCCATGCTATGACATAATGAACCTTGAAAATGGGCTAAATGAAAAGGCAGTCAAGGCCACATATTGTGTGATTCCGTTTATATGAAATGTCCATAATAGGCAAATCCACAGAGATAGAAAATAGATTAGTGGTTGCCATGGGCTGGGGAGATGGGAATGGGGAGTGACTATTAATGGCTATGGGGCTTCTTTTTGGAATGATGAAAATATTCTGAAATTAGGTAGTGGTGATGGTTGCACAGCTCTGTGGGTATACTAAAACCCAGTGAGTTGTACACTTTTAAATGAGTACATGTTATGGTATGTGATTTATATTTAGCTCAACAAACTTTATTTTTTTAAAAAAAGAGTGTAGACTTAAGAGATGGTGTGGGATTGTGGACTAGAAAGTAGGTTCTGCTTTTGGAGATATATATCTTTTTTATCTTGGACCCAGAATTTTTGAATTCCACAACTGGATCTGACATTGATCTTTTTCTCTGCACTTAATGGCTCTGCTTTATGAGTTTTCTTTTCCAAAGGGAGTTAACAAACATTTTTTCTTTACCATGGTTAGGTATATTTAAATATTTTTTTTGGGGGGGGGGCAGGTAAGAGGAAAAGGCTTACATATGATACTGTAAGAAACTTGAGATTTAGAAAAGAAAATCTTGTTTTAGATAGTCAGGAAACAAAATCTCACCTTACATTTTTTTATAAATTCTTTGGATTTTAGTTGATTTTACATTTTATTTTCTCATTGTTTCAAGTCATTTGGTTCTTAAATGAATCGGGAAAACGTGGAGGTATAACCAACAGGGATAAGAATGTTTCTTTGTATGATAAAGTCCATATTTCTTTAATGTACTGTAATATGTTAATTTAGTGATCTTTATTCTAAATCATTTTGCCTAAGGTTTGAAGATTAGAAAATCAGTTTTAAGTTAAAAATTGATAGTAACATGACCTTTATTCAGTAAATTCATTAAAAAATTGTTTTGAGTCACATAGACTTGCACAAAAATATGTACATTTTGGTGTGTACTATATATAAATATATTTTTTACTTAACCTACCATACTATTATGGAAATGATATAATGTGCCAAAGTTCATACTGTGAAAAGGTTGCATTGGCACTTATTTCACAGGTGATAGTATTTAAATTTGAAATGTTAACAAGATATTAGTCATGATTCAGATTCTTTAGTGGAATGGTACTTAAAAATTAGTTGTTTGGCAGAATTTTGTTTATTCAGTGAATTTTCTTTGCGTTTATGTTTGAGCTATGAAATTACCTTTGAAACTTTTCCTTTAACAGTGTGTGTAGGTAGTTATTCTTTTAACACATTTAAAGATTAATTAAAGGAAAGGTATGCCAAAGCATGATCTATGATATACAGCACATGGGTTAAAATTAGTACAGCACAGATTTGGATATAATGTTAAGAAACTGATTATGCATCACACTTTTAAATATAAATTGGCAGCATTATTTATAATAGGTATGTTTTAATGCCTGACTTTCAGATAGCCATTGAGATCATACTATCTGAAATTTTTGATGCATCATCCTGGGAATTTATTAAGCCTTTGTGTTGAGTTTATCTCATTCCTGTGCCTCCACATTGATTTTTTTCTTTATAATTTAATAGATAACACCCAGTCAACCATCTCAAGGTTCACAGCTTTTAACAAACTAGATTGTTATTTTTTGATATTTTTGATATTTTATGTAGCAAATGAGGTTTTACTTTATTAAGAACTGTTTATATTGTCTTGACTTAAATCAGCCAAATCAGAGGATTGAAACATTCAGCTTTCCATTTTTCTGCTAATATTTCAGGACTAGTAGGAACAGTGGGCATTTGAAAAGATAAAAAGTATTAGGAGTATCGCTATAACATTTGTTTATGCCAATAGTACTTATTAGCAAGCCTTACATCCTGGATATGTCAAATTATGAAAACATCTTACAGTTTTATAGGTTATAATTTGGAGTCAGTTTCTGGAGATAAATTAGGATAGAGGTAAGGGTTTGGGTAGGAGGTGGCAGAAAGCCTACCTGTTAATGTTGTGAATAGAAGTTGCAGTTTCCCATCTATTGGACTAGATTAGTTGCTTTTAAACTTAAGAAGAGAGGATCTCCTTTGAAATGAAATCATATGTGTTTTAGGAATTGAAGTTCCATGTAAGTGATGAGCAAGTTTCTCAGGTAGTTGAAATCTCTATTTGGGGGTGACATGGAGTTGGGGAGGGGATGACTCATTGTTTACAGGACCACTGAAGCACTTCTATAGGGCTGTAAGGTTCTGTGGAGCAGAAGTGCTTTCAGTTCTGCACTTTTAGCCTGGGAAGCTGGGGAACTGATTTAATTTGCTCTACCTTACCTGTAAATTTGGAGATGCTATAAAAATTTATCCTGGAAACATTGAATTCTCAATTTGTTTCTTGCATTTTTGAAATCTTCTCTTGGTGAAGATTTCTCCTTCAGCTCTGTTCAAATCAGGAATTAAGACTGTTGTACCTTACTCCAAGCAGCTATCTCTTGTGGTCTCTTAAGCTGCTTTTATGGTGTATCCTCTCAGTAAAAGTAAAGTTAAGCATGCAATATGCATAAATTATATACAAGTCCTATTGTACTAATACATAATGCTCATCAAACCCAAAACTTATTAAGAAATGAGATTAAAAATAAATAGAAATTGATGTCTTCTTCCTGCTTCTTAGCAGATTGCTGTACAGATTCAACTCTGGAGACCCCTGACATAGAGCTCTTTCTCACATTATTTCAGCTTGTTCTTTCCATAAGGGCTGGAGAGATGCTGGCTGCCAGGAGTTAGAGGAACAATAAGCAGGTGCTTATTAAGGAAGCTACATGTGATGCTCTTTGTTTTTCTGTTTGGCTTGTGACTGATTTTGTTATTAAAAAAAAAAATAAAGAAAAGAAAAAAGAAGTTAGCAGCCTAAGGACCAAAGCCAGTAAGATGGAGGCAGTAATTTTAAATGTTTCTGATAATCTGAGAGCTTTGTATTCAGGTGTATGCATTTGCTTGTGTTTTTTGAGGGTGTGGAGAGAAGCACGGGACCGCATTGTGGGTTTCCCTGGCCGTTACCATGCGTGGGACATCCCTCATCAGTCCTGGCTCTACAACTCCAACTATTCTTGTGAGCTGTCCATGGTGCTGACAGGTGCTGCCTTCTTTCACAAGGTAAGAAAAAGTTTAGTGAGAATGGCATGAACTTGGTCAGAGTTGAGCTATTGTGTGGTAGTGAAATCCTGCCCTACAGGTAAAACTCCTAGAGTTTCTGATAAGTCCCTTCTATGCCAGAAGTAAGTTATTTCTATTTTTAAAGACTGTGATCACGATGGCTTAGAGTAACTGCAATAACAAGTTCAGATGAGAAGGCTGCCTATACAGTTGCATGTAGACCATTAGGAAAATCAGTTCCTATTGCTGAGCATTAGTGCTCTCTCTGTGAAACTGAGAGCACTGGGCTAAACTACCATCCATTTTCAACATTGTCTTCCAGATGTGGCTTGGCCAGTGGAAGGCTGACTCTGTTACTCTTTGATTCAGGCTAACCACCACTATCCCAAACCCCACCACAAGCCTCTGTCTATTGTGGCTCTGTAAATTCAGTTTGACCCCTGAGAGCTTGTTACTTTTACCATGACTCACATCCTGATTTTCAATGGCTATTCAGAATTTAAGACCCTTCAGTTGTTACTCTTCTCCTGAACTGTTATTGCTAAACCGTTTTTTTTTTTTTTCTCTCAACTCATCTTCCCTAAAAAATCTAATCTGTTCTATAAAGGCCTGGCCACATGTGGCTGTTGAGCACTTGAAATGTGACCGGTCAGTATTGAGATGTGCTATAACTGTAAAGTACACACAAAATTTTGAAAACTTAGCATGAAAGGAAAGAATATAAACTATCTCAATAATTTTTATATTGATTATATGCTAAAATTTAATTATATTTTGGATACACTGGGTTAAGTAAAATATATCACTAATTAATTTTACTTTTTCTTTTTGCTTTTAAAAATGTGGCTACTAGGAAATTTAAAATGACATATGTGATTCACATTATATTTATCTCATGTAGTGCTGCTCTGTACCTTCTCTCCCAAGTCCTTGCTCTGGGCTCTGAAGAATCCCTGTTCTGAAATAGCCAAGTCGCCTATACTCCCACTTCATAGAATACCTCCTCTATCTTTTTGGCCTGATTGAAACCTGACTTTTCTCTGAGGATAGTACTTCCCCTTTACCCCATTCCTGTCTTTCTTTCATAAATGGGGGCTGAGGCTGCTCATTTCCCCAGATATGTACTTTGGAGCAGGAAAGGTATAGAGAACTATTTTCATTGTTTATCAATGAGATTTCTAGATAATTCTCAGCTGTCGTATAAACTCTCATTTGAGGATCATGGCATCTGTCTTGTTGCTGATACCTACCAACCTTGTAATCTTTCCCTCATGGTCATCAAGGATGTTGGCACCTGGCCTGCTATCTTGATCTCTACTCTATGCCCTCCGACATTCTATTCACTTCATTGCCCTCATGGGAGACCTACCCACCACACTGTCTTCCCCATAGATGCTGAAGTAGCCCAGAGTCGTACCTTCTATCCAGTGCTCTTTCTACTTCATGTTATCCTTAGATATTCTGTCATACTCTCCAGATCTTGTGGCCTTTCTTAGCACCTCCAAACTGATTTCTGTATCTGTACTCCAGCCTTGGTCCTTCTCTGAGATCTGTACTCATATATTTAATTGTTTTCAGGACATACCTATATGTCCCTTCTGGTATGTCAAACTGAATTTTCCCCCAAAATCTCATCATCCGCCCCCGCCCCCAATTCTCCCAAATCTTTTGTCCCTCATATATATCTCAGATGTTAGCATCTTGAAAGTCATCTTAAATAGAATCTTGATAGTCATCTTACTAGGGACGTTTTGAACTAGCCTAAGAAGTCATTAAACTTTCAGCTTTTTTTACTTTTAAAAATATAATCTGTAAAGCTGATGTACTCATCCCATTCTTGACCTTGCCCTTGTGTTTGTTTTCAAAATTTGGATGGGCTATGGCTGGGCTGGGGGTTGCAAGTAGGATTAGATAGCATATGGCTGAGAAATTATACATAATTAGAGTCATTTATTTTCACCCTGGTCATCTGAGAAAGAGCTACCTATTTTAGCAGTGTCTTCTCATACCAGGAGAATTTACTTTTCTTCTGAAATGTATGCCTTCTCAAATTCTCTGATTGTTCTTTAAAAGTTACAATAGTCAGATCCCTTTAATTTCAAGTAATAAATAATTTACTTAATAAAATTTAGTTTAGTTTAGTTTTTTTTTTTCTATTTGAAAATCCAGAGCAGAGGTTACAAACTAGCACCCCTTAAGCATTCAGGGCCTTACAGTGCTGTCCCATATATTGCCAGACTTTACAAATCAGTGGATTTTACAAAAAGACCTGGACCTTAATGAAAATGAAGATTAGGCCACACAGGGGCACCACTGACTGGAGCTGCAGAGCCACTGTTCCCTGTAGAGGAGCACATGTGTGCTTATTTGCCTCATGGCTCTTTTTACTTACACCCATTTCTTTAAAATGTCATTTATTTGCTTTACTTGTTTGGTCCTTGAAAGCAATTAAGTTAGTCATTCCCAAAAAACAATCAAGTTTTTTGATTAAGTTGCTATCAATAAAAAATTTTCAACCTGTACCTGTATATTTATTTATAAATTGGATGTATGTCGTACTGTATTTCTAGACATTTTTATAAGGTTGAGATAAAGGTAAAATGAAGCTTCAAAATACTATTCTAAATTCTTAAGTTTTAGTGAAAGCAACATAATTGAATATGCTTTGTTATTTTTAACAATCTTGATTTGACAATGTGTGTGCTATGACAAGTCAAAGGTTTTTTTCAAAATTAAGCATCGTTTTTGATATTTGATTTTAATGACTGTTCCTGGAAGAAACACCTTATTGCTGGACTTACTAAGTCATGATACTCATCTATCACTTTGATAGCATTTTGTTAAAATTGACTAAAATTTCCATCATCTGTGATGCCAGGTGTTTTTTAGCAAACTAATGAGAAGATGTTACATTTTTGTATTTTAGGGTAGGTTCTAACTCTACTGAAACTTCATTTATAAGTATTTTAAACAGGTTAAAAAAGTTTTTCTATGTTTTAAAAAATAGATATGAATGTTTTAATAGATTTTTATAAATGATTTTGCATCAAAATCACATAATGGTGGAAATACTTTAAATATTTCTTTTCATAATACTTTCTCCATATTTTTTTAAACATAGTTCTTTATTCTTGTTATAATGACACCTTTCTCTTGATGAAGATATGGATTGTGCTTAGTAATATATTCTCCTTAGCAGACTAATTAATGACAGCCATTGGCCATTTAAAGGGTCAACAGATTTTCATCACCTGTTTTTTTGTAAAAGAAAAATGTATAATTCACCTTCTAAGATCACTATTTCTTAAGTACTTTGCCTCAAGATAACTAGCAAACCACTGTGTGCTATAAAAATTTTTCAATCATTATAGTTTTTACTATTTAAGGTAATAAAACATATAAGTCAGTTTTATTGGGCATCTCACCTCTTTGTTCATAATCAGCGTATTGGTAATACATCACCATCTGCCCTGCTTTATAGCATTTGCCAGTTCTGTGATATAAGTATTCTTGCCATGGCTGATGGCAGGTTATTGACATGAGTAACTGCCTATGGAGTTGGGAAGAGATGGCCAGTTGCATACTATTATATCTAGTATTTTTACTATACAGATATGAGAGACATAAAGAACCTCAAGATAATAGTCAAATGTAATAATAAATAGTAGTAACATATAACAAATTAGTTAAAAAGTAATGAGCTTTAGGTATTTATTGTTTTTTAAAAATAGCTACTTAAATTTTATTTTTAGGTAAGTGTATTTTTAATGATGGCTATCTTTCAGAACAAACTCAGGAAATTCCTAAAGAGCTTCACAGAATTCTTGAAAATCAACATTCATTGGCAATTGTGAGCCAGCTTCAGCACATCACTTTGTGGGCCTTGCAGGACATTTAAGAACTTAGGTTTTTTCTCTGGGTGGGATAGGAAGCAACTGAGGAGTTTAGAAAAGGAGTGACATGTTTGGTTGGATTTGTGTCTTAACATGATCACTTAGCTGTCCTGAGAAGGCTATAGTGAAGAAAATATGGCAGCAGGGAGACTGATGGTGTCTTGGAGCGGCAGGTAGCCAGTGGCAAAGGTGAGAAGTGATCGGATTCTAGAATCTGTGAGGCTCTGAGGGATTGGATGTTTCAGTGACTTACTGATAAGTCTGAGAAGTCAACCAGGCTTTCCCCCTCACTTATTCCTTATTGTCTTTTCAGAGATAGACTGCTGTTCAGCTGAATCAGTGTCTGACCTAATTTGACAGATCTTCATATTGTTGCAAAATCACTGAGGTACCAAGGAGATTAATTGAAATTCCGATTCTCGAAGGGGGTGATAACAGCAATTTGGATGGGATAATTCTTCTTTGTAGCAGCTCTGTCTTACACGATGTTTAGCATCCCTGGCTCCAACTCCCTAAATGCCAGTGTCTGCCACACCCAACCCCTTCCTCTTCACTTTCTAAGAGTTCCGAGATACAGGAATACTTTTGCTGAGAGCCAAGGAACTGTGTGGCCTCTAACAGTGTATGGTTCTTCTTCTTCCCTGACAGTATTATGCCTACCTGTATTCTTATGTGATGCCTCAGGCTATCCGAGATATGGTGGATGAATACATCAACTGTGAGGACATTGCCATGAACTTCCTTGTCTCCCACATCACTCGGAAACCCCCCATCAAGGTGAGGGTTCCACTACCAATGGGACTGGGGTGCACGCATTAGTTTGCAGTGGGTGCAGTATGTAAGCCTGCCTCAGGCTCCTCTTCTGTAAAATGGGGATAATGATATCACCAGATAAGATCGTCTTAGGGTTAAACAAGTTAATATGGGGGCTCTTCTCTCCTAGGGGTAGAATGGACAGAATTCAGTGTTTGGAAACTGGATGGGAAAAGTGTTACATCTTTAATTTTTCCTGATTTTTAACCAGAATTTAACATTTCCATAAGTTATGAAACAAGTTACAGTTCATAAGAGTATTTGCAGTAACTGTATTTTGTCACCAGTAGTACTTACAGATATTTTCATATCACATTAACATTTGTTGCCACATTTCAGTGTATCATTTGTGTTCATTGCTACTTTGAAATTTTCATAGTTATTAACTTTCTCTTAGATCTTATTACTTAACAGATTGATAAAAGAGCACATATGTTACTGTGATTCAGTATAACTTGTTTCCTTAGTAATCTCTTGTATTTTATTACATGCATTTAAAAACATTTAGAAGTGGAGTCCTCACACTTCACCAGGTTGCCAAACCAGAGTGAAGTGGAGTCCATGGCACAAAAACTTAAGAATTTCTGAGTTAATTTATGTAAAGCTCTAAGAATAGTGTCTAGTACATAAGTAAGTATCGTATAAGACAGGGGTTCCCAACCCCTGGGCACACGAAGAGGTACGGATCACTGGTTTAAGGATTTACTCTAAAACAAAAACAAAAGTGCCCTCAGAATTCTAGAAATTTGAGTTTTGTTTTGCCTTTGAGTTGATGAATAGATTTGACCAGAAGATAGTAAATTCATACTCAGTGCACAGAAAGACCAGTTTCATCACCCTTTCTGTCATCATTGCAGGTTCAGACAAGTGAAAGCTCTCTTGGTGAGGGTCAGGGTAGGCCTGGTTAAGGGCCCTGGTAAGGGCCTTGCAATGGTTAATACTAGAGAGTCTGCTTGTCAGTTTAAATGACTAGAATTTAGTGACTGTGTTCTGTCAGTATTTATGGAATCACGCATGATGTCCTTAGAAAGATTAACAAACAAATTAGGCTCTAATTTTCATTATTGTTAAAAAGGCATATCATTTTCATTTTATAAAATAATAAGTTTACTTTTATGGAAATCTTTAATGCCACAAATAAATAATAATTGGGTGCATGTTACATTCTTCTTATTTTTTTGAAGGTAAGTTCTAGCTAAGGAACAACCAGCCTGTATTAATAAAGCCAAAACAATGTCTTAAATGGGAAGGAGAGTGGTAACCAGAGGACACTAGGTCTTATGCAAATAAAGCATAACAAATCGAGCTAGAAAAGCTTTTGGGGGCCTTATGCATCCATTTATACGTAATCAAACGTTTTCTCAAGCATGGCTCAAATTATAACTCAGCTCTGATTATCCCAAAGCTTCCTCTGTTCCTGAGCCTTCTGCTAAAGCCTCACAAAACAATAACTAGTGGACCAAACTGTGTGTTTTTTTAAATTGTGAATGATAAAAGTCACAGTTATTTCAATAAAAATAGTATGTTTCCAGGTACAGTGGCAGATTTGATATTAAACAGTGAAAAGCGAAAAACACAGTTCTTTGTAAACTTTAAGGTTAGGAGGCAAGATCTTAGAAAGAAATTAATGATGGGTGCAATTTTCTATTCTTCATTTATCCTTTTTTATGTACCCATTGACTGGACTTCAGTCGAGATGTATGCTTCTATTTATACTTCCCTAGTAGATCAAAAGACATCCATGAAAATTTAGCATCTCTGATTAGGTACCTAATAACATCATCAGTCACTCTGCTCTTACAGACATGATGCATTTTTCATCTTCATTAAAGCGTGTTTGTCTACTATATTATTAGGCAAGTGTTCATTAGCTAAACCATCTCTTCAGAGATTGAGATGGAAATAATTTGCACATGATAGATATATATATGATTCTCACCAAATGAAAACTTGAGGAATAAGTATTCTCTCTCAATTTTTGCAATCTTATGGGAATATAAGAGGTGTTCCATTTCAAGATTAGGATGACCTTTTTAAAATCAAAGGCTCAGAGATTAAGAATGTTTTCAAATTATGTATTTCATAAGTACAGAACCAGTTTGAGCGAAATATTTTTATTTACCTAATTTTAATAGTATCAGCTATATATACTATTTTATGTTTCAAAATAGTAAAATATTTTTTTGCTTCAAATTTTTGCTATTGAACTGTTTCTCTCCTTTGTTAAAATGAGAAGGTTATGACTGGTTTTTATGATTGGTAATGCTTTCTCATTGAAGATAGTTTAACAGGGAACTAATTATATATTGTTGCTTTGAATCATGTAATTTTTTTTTTAAGGAGAAAGATCTAGAATATAAAATAGGCTTTATTCAGAATAAGGATTTGCTAGGGGAGGGGCATAAGATTGATGTTGTTTAGGGTACAAACTTATAATAAGTAAATTAAGCCATAGATATTAATGCACAATATAATGAATATAGACAATAATATTGTACTATAATTATGTAATGTGATAAATATTGCTACATCTGCAATCATTGCAAGCCAAGGATTGCTGGCAACTAAAAGAAAGGCATGGGACAGAGAGGATGGACTCACTGACACCTTGATTTCGTTCAGACTTATAGCCTCCAGAAATGTGAGAATAATTTTTTTTTTAGTCACTAAATTTGTGGTAATTTGTTAAGCATCTCTAGGAAACTAATATAATCACTATCATGACGTTAGTGGCATCCACGTCATTGTTTTTCTTTGTACTTTTATCACCTAAGTATGCATCCCCAAACACTATGGCTTACTTTTAAAATAAACTCTTTTTGTATTAAAGTTAATAACAGATTTACAGAAAAGTTGTGAAGATAGTACAGAATTCCCATATACCCCTCCCCCCATATAGATTCCCCTATTATTAACATCTTACATCAGTATGGTACATTTGTCACAGCTGATGAACCAGTACTGATACATTGTATTACCAGAGTCCATCCTTTGTTCAGATTTTCTTAGATTTTGTTCAATTTTTTTTTTTAAGTAGGATGATCAGGTAGCAGAATTATACCAGGTAAAGCAAACAGCCATACATGAGCAAATTATGCACCTTCAACTCTTAGTTCCCATATTCTTGGGCCACATTCCATGATTCTCTGGGGCAGAAAGGCTGGCTGGAGCATGAGGACCTCTCTGCTGACTCTGCTTAACTAGCCCATGTCCAGGGCACAGGCTGAACATGTGGAATGAGGCCAGACAAGTTATACCTGCTCCATAAGAGAGGATTTGGACCTGGCAGGGACCACTGGACCACGGAGTTAGAGGATAGGCACCTAAAAACCTTAGACTGGTCTACACCCTACAATTCTCTTATGCAAAGTCCCACTCACTGGAGAGGTTAGAGGAGTGAGGCCAGCGAGCTGCCTCCAAGCCAGTGCTTGGTCTTCAGTGAGCAGGGATAAATAAAAAACGTGTTCCACAAGTGAGCTTGAACAGAACCAGTGGAGCAGGTGAAAGACTCCAAAGCCCCATTTAGTACTTAGCACAGGATTCCAGGGGACGGTGGGAGGGGGAGACGTGTGTGTTCTGCTGTGGTCACTGCTGTGATGAGCCCTGTCCTGCTGTCCTGGCCTGATTCGTACGGTTCCTCCGAGCTTTCTGAATCTGCCCTCGGGTCCTCGGGTCTCCGAGCCTCAACCTCCTAGCCTCAAGCACACAGAGCGGACACTCCAGGGGCAGAGGGCTGTCTTGGGGGTGAGTAGGCAGGCTTCCTGAGCACGGGCGGTTCTTCCACACCACCTCCACTGTCCAAGAGGATGCTGTGCTCCATCCAGGAGGAGAAGGCCCAGCTCTGGGAGCGGGAAGAAAGTTGAGCTGGGAGAATGACAGATAGTCAGTGTCTTTTTTCTGTTCCAAGATCAATTTTGCGTTTTGTTTTGAACTTTATATAAATGGAATCATTCTGTAGCACTTCTCCGTGTATCTTAACTACGCTGTTACATATTTTTTTAAAGCTTTTTGTCAGTATTTTCCATTTTGGGTAATAATTTTAGTATGCTTTTCATCATTAATTTTTTCTTCATTGCTCATACATTGTCTGATTTAGTTCAGTACAGTTATCATTTCCCTTGTTCTGTTTGTTTTTCTCCATATCTGCCAGGACTTTTGGATAGTCCCTCGTTTCTTCCATCATACTTTAAGAACTTTCAAAATTTCATTGTAATATTATACACATTTATTGTTACACTCTTATTATAATTCTGTTTTGCAGTGTTTTGGGGTCTACTTCTGTTGTTTCTGCAGATTTTTCCTTCATGTGGCTAATTCCTTTTTTTTCTTACTATTATTGTGAGACCATATAGTCTTTGGTTTTTCCTTACAGTGTTTCTTTGAGGCCTGAATTTACATCTAAGGAAAAATTTGCATTTGCTTTTGCCATGTGCCTGGGATCACCACCTACTGGAGACCTGTTAAAGCTAAATTAGCATCGTGGGGCTTTTCAGGACACAGAAGTGACAGATTCTAGTCTCCAATGTGTGAGGGCCAGCTTGTGGTTATAAATTCTCAGAGGTGCTGTTTCCTAAGAAAACACTGTGTTACCGTCTCTGTGGGGCTGCCTCCATCCTGCAGTCTTCCAGGGGACTCCGTGTTTCACAGCGTCTCTGATCTGAATTCATAGCTCTTGGCTTTCCCAGCCTGATAAAGACCCACGTTACTGGCTATCTCATTAGATCCAGGCTTTCTCATTGTTTTGGCTTCTGAGGGTTGTGTTTATTTCATTATATTTCATTTCATTCTCAGCCATATATTTAAAGAGACAGTTTATATATTTTATCCTGCTTTTTCAGATGTTCAGTGCTGAGGGGATTTTTATGTTATTTGGTTTGTCACATTATTGGTAGTGAAGCCGTTATATTCTTCTTCAGACTTTTCTAATTGCTTGAAATTTCATAATAACTACTAAACAATAATATGACCATTTCTCCCATGTCTTTATATATAATTTTCTTAAATGGTTATAAATGGATGTGTAGGGTTTTATAATTATTTAACTAGTTCTTTTTTGATGGGTAGTTTCCCAGTATTTTGCTCTTAAGAATATTGATGAAACGAACAACTTTATAACTACATTTTCCCATGCTACCAAGATAAACATGAGAGGTAGAGTTACTAAGAGAGGCAACAGTACACATGTAAGGTTTTTGATATCTGTTAAACGTAGGCTGTTTGGGAAGAGCACCCTTACTGCATCCACTGTGGGCGGAGAGCTCCGGCCTCCTGGCCTGGACTCTGTCTCCGCGAGTGTGTATCCGCGTCTTCACCGTGGACGTGGAGGCACTGGCCAAGCTGCAAGGTTTCTGTCACTATTAGCACCGGTGATTCTTACCCTGTTCTCTTGCTTCCCTCTTCCCAGGTGACCTCGCGGTGGACTTTCCGATGCCCAGGATGCCCTCAGGCCCTGTCACATGACGATTCCCACTTCCATGAGCGGCACAAATGTATCAACTTTTTTGTCAAAGTGTATGGCTATATGCCCCTACTGTACACTCAATTCAGGGTGGACTCTGTGCTCTTCAAGACCCGCCTGCCCCACGACAAGACCAAGTGCTTCAAGTTCATCTAGGGGCATTGCAGGTTTTGGGGAGAGGATGAGCAGAATGAGGGAGATGGCTCCTAAAGTCCCTAAACATTGAAGGACCTCAGGGACATCCACTGGGTGGGTGGCCCAGACCCTCTGCTGGGAGAGGCAGCAGGAAGAGTAGAAAGCAAGTAGTTGCCTTTCTCTTGGAGTTGGCCACACTGGGCCTGGAACCCTGGTCAGAGGACACAGGGTTCCCTACACAGGGCACTGACTGATAGCTTACACTGAGGACATGAGGACTCTGGAGAGTCACTCACGCAGTTCATAAGCCCAGGACAGCTGGTTTGTGGTTTTTAAACTCAGTAACAACTATTATTATTTAAAAAGAAGTTTCAGATTTGCCATTCAAGGCTTATTTATATATATGTGTGTATATATACATATGTATGTGTATATATGTGTATATATATATATGCACACACACACTCACATATACATATATATATATTGTGGGGGGGAGTTTGAAATTTCTGCCTATTTCAAAGTGAGGGACCCACCAAGGCTCCTGATGTTTGATATTTTGGTGAAGATGGATCCTGGCCTTGTGGTATCTGTCTGGCTCATCCTCAAAGCTCATCTCCATCCTCCCCAGGGGCATCTGTGTGCAGAGACAAGAGGGCCAGGCCAGCCCTCTTATGGGGCCCGGATGTGTTAAGACCTGTCGATTTGTTCCTTCTCCCTTTCTGTTGCCAACCAGCTATCTGTAACTTGCATCTCTTCTCACTTGAGTTCTTGGGGAGGACTGACACCTTTGGGAGTCGCTGTTTCCTTGTGCTAGATTTGATGGTTTTTGAGGATTTATTCGGTCATGCTATCCCAGTACTTGTCCCTGCTCTCCCATTCTCTTCCCCGTTTGGAAGAGAAAAACGAGGAAGGAAGGAGACCTAAAGACAGCACTCCCAAATGGCTCTTTTTGTCCGGCCCTCCTTTTAAAAAACATGTTGTGCTTGGGCTTGAGGCTTTCCTGAAGGTTGCCTCTTGTGTAAAACTGGCAGGCTGCGCTTCCAGGTGTGGTCTGGAGTGGTTTGCAGGTTGGCCTGCTTTGTAGTGTAGAACAGGTGAGTGTCCTTTGTAGCTCCCACCCGGCTGGCCGGGAAGTCTGAACAGCAAGGCACCACCTGCCTTGAGATATCTACCTTGGTGAAATTCACCTTCCCTCCACCTTTATCTAGACCTGAGTCCTAAGTTACCTGTAGTGTTTGGATCCCTAGTGCCTGGTTGGTTCCAGGACCCCCTGAGGTTCAGAATGTGCCAGAACAATGGGAGGATATTTGTTACGTTCAGCTCAAATCCAGCTTGAAATTTAACAGGCATTTTCATCCCACATTACCACTTTCTACTCTGGGTTTGAATTTCTGTTCCCTGGGCTGAAATGAAAATAAGCTACCCTTTTTTTTTTTTTTTTGGTGGTGGCAGCAGTAGGGGGATGGAAGAGCGTGTTCGGGGTGTCGGGCAGGGATTTAGCTCATGATTTCTGCCATTTTCCTGGACCCTAGTTCCTTCCAGCGAAGTTGAGTATAGGTGGTTTCCTGCAACTGAACAACGCTCAGGTCTGTCCTGGTCATGCACATGCCTTAAACTGGTTGTCTTCCCCAGACCTCGACGTCCTGTGCTTCTGTTTCTTAGGGGCACATTCTCCTGTGACCTGCCTGTACCAAATGGGTTCTCGTCAAGTGTCATTTTGAAGCCAGGTTCTGTCCTGTAGATACCACCCACTTGTAGGGCTAGCTCGCCCTAAAGGGACCTCTCCACCGGCAAACAGGACCAGAGCTGCTCCAGGACTTGCTGCTCTAGGACTTGCGTCCTCCAGAGGTTCCCACTGGCATCTTCTCTCCTGTTGAGGCAGCTACCTAGGAAACTGAGGTATGCTCCTCAGCAGCCCCACAAAGGGTCCAGACTCCCTGCATCCTAACTTTCTAACAGTAGCAGTAGCCTTCTTCCCTCTGGGAAGCCAAAGAGTATGGTGTTTTGAGCTATGTACGTGGCTGCTATTTTTTATCTTGTTCATTTTAATGTGAGGAACTCATAAACTGACCTTCGGTGGGGCCTGGTGAGAAGGGAGTAGTCCGCATTAGGACCTCCTTTAGTAGAGCCAGACTGTTGGGCCCCTGAACGCTTGTTGGTAGATCCAGTGGCCAAGTAGTCTGAGCTTACGGAGAACATCGAAGTGCGCTTCCGGGTTATGATGGTAGAGCGTCCAACAAAGAGCACTGTTTGGACCCAAACAGACACTGACGTGAAGAACCTCAGACAACAGGCTCTGGTGGGCACTGGCTGTGCTCTTAAAGGACACTCAGCAGCAAGAGCCAGGGCAATTGGATCTTTCAGTTTGGTTAGGTGCTCCTGGAGGATGGCTGCTGCATTTTGCAAGGTGGATAAGGGAGAGGCCCAGCTCCATGCTCAGAATGCCTTTGATGCTGATCCGCCACTTTGGGAAACCCAAATGTCGCCTGTATCACCTGTGCGGCTCACCGGAACACAAAAACAGCTCTGCAGATCCACATGGGTTTCTTCAGCTGCCTGCAGGTAACACCCGGTTGCCAATCTTGGCTCCCAGGGCCCAGGACACCCTTGATCTCCAGCCAGCCAGCCAGCTCGCCCTTCACTGTGAGAGGCATCCCCCTAAGTGAGCACCTCCTGAGGTGCTCAGCCGGCCGTCCTGAGCGTGTGCACCACCGGCTGTGGTTCTCCGTGCGGACTGCATCTCAAGCCAGGGCCTGCGCACCAACGTGGCGGGTCCTGTCTGGAGGATAGGAGCCCCTTCCGTAGCTGCCTGCCTGTGTGCTCAGGGAGCTCCTGGTTTGAAATGATGCTATGCTGAAGGGGGAAGCTCTTTGATATCCATCCTACGTCCATCCACCCCATCACCCCTCTTCCAGTCATGAGCACAATGGTCTTACATTGGGTTTTTGTAAAAAAAAATAAAATGAATGGAGACTAACTCAAGGAGCTTGAGGTCTTTTGTGATTTTCCTTTGCAGGCACAGAAGAGCGACCTCACAGAAGGTGCCTTTCTGATTCCAGGGACCCACCAATACTTGGCCCCTCCTCCCACCCCTCCATGTGAGAAGGGCTATGTGATTGGTCCTGGAGCAGCCCGCGTACCTGAACCTAGGTGATACTGTAAACATGCACTGACACGGGCAGCCTCACCTGTGCCCATTTGTAGGATTAGTCATTTGATTACATAGGAACTTTGGTGTCATTTAACTGGTGTGTGTAGGATGGCAAGTAGCATACATGTCACCTTTATTATTTCATGGTAATTTTAAAAAAGTTTGTGTGTGGTGAGGGGAGCTCATGTGTGCATGTGCTCCCAGTCCAGGGGAGAGGGCTTGCTTAGAATGGCTGAGGTGGGCTAGAGGTGGTTCTGTTGACTAAAAGCATCTGCATCTAACTGATGCTGCTTAACTGTCAGAACCCAATTCTTCTGGTGTCTGTGCTCCTAGACTTCTGCGTGGCTATGGGATCAGAGCCATCTTTAAGAGAGGGCACCAAGTCATGGGCTTTGGAGGAGATGGATGGAGTTAGGAAAGCGAATGGAAGCCAGAGAAAAGCTGAGTTGTGGGGTGCGCCTTGCCTGGGCTCTGCAATTGGGAGGGATTTGCTTTGCATCAATGGTCTTTGGAATGTGTGGGACCTACAAGTCAGTCAGTGCACTCCTCAAGCAGGGTTGACCACTGATCAGGTTTGTGGCAGGTGAGGGGGGTAGATAATGTCATATAGGGTAAGAATGCTGACTTGGGTCTGGAGTTTTGGCTGCCGAGTTCCTATTTGTCCAACCACCGCCCTCCTTGTTACAATCTGTCTTGGGATCAGAGAGACTTGAGGAAGTTGCACGAGGCTGGAGGAATGGCGGTTTTACTGTACACAGAGATAGCATGTGTACTTAGGTTCCTGTCCATTCCTACTTCAAGTGGTCACTGTTAATGGCTGATATTGCTGTCGCTGAAATTGGAAGCTCTAAAATATTTACAAAAATGTTTAAAAGGATAATGTTGCAATTCAGGGTATGGCTCGGGAGTAGATCACATTGGTTCAAATCCTGGGTTGCCCATTAAAGTGGTGGTGAGCAAGTCATCCTAAACTTTCATCTCATCTATACAATGGCAAAAACCGTGCCCACATTGTAAAGAAATGTTGAAAATTAACAAATATCAAGAATCCACTCTTTGGCACGCAACAGAAATGAACATACTATAAACTTCTTAGCGGCTCTTTCTGCACCCCATTTTTTAAATGAGAACTCATTGTTCGAGACTCAGCTGAACATTTCCTTTAGAGCGGCTTCTCTTCCAAGAAGTCACTGCTCACCTGTCCCCCATCTCCTGTCAGAGCAGCCTGATCTGTCACCCCTATGCACTGTAAGGGTTTATGAGCTCAGCTTCCCACGTCAGACTGTAGGCCTCGAGACTAGAGCACATAATGGTAAGTGCTGAGTCGTTTTTTGATGGATGAATGATTTGACAAAACAGCTAGAGGGTCACAGAAATAGTTGGCAACACGCTGAGTAGTAATCAGTACTGATGATGCTTTTGGAATTCGGCATAGCTAATGTGGTATTAACCAGATAGAGGAAGTCTGGCACTGGGTGGCTGAGAAGTCTCATATTCACTGCTTTTACTATTTCAGTCTTCACTGACAAAGGGGGATAAGAGAGCATGCCAAGAATTAGACACAGAGTGGATTCCACACAAGATCCTTAAGGTGGGAAGCCTTGCCCTCGGCCAGGTTTTGTTTGGTATTTGATTTCACCTGCTTCTTGACCTGTTTTAGTTATGCCACTCATTTTACCTGTCCCTATTTGTCTTTGTATTCGTAAGAGCATAAATCCTGGTCATATTGAAGGTTTGTCATGTTAGAGTTTAAACTATTTGGATTCTACTTATTCACTATTGCTCCCAATAGTCCATTATAGGATGAACCGGTATTCCTAGCAGCCGGTTTACTGTACATGCTGCGTAGCCATCTACGTATCCATCTCTCTAGTTATCCTTTCATCCATCCTACTTTTGTTTCTAAGTAAATTACTGACATCAATGCATTTCCTTCTAAATACATAAGCGCACACATCATTAGCTGGAGGTCAATATTAGTTTCTACGTGTCTTACATAAAATGTACATATTAAATTTACACACTGAAATGCACAAATCTTAAACACTCTTCAGTTTTGACAATTGCATATACCTATGTAACCCAAACCTCTGTTAAGACATAGAACATGACTATCAAACCCAGAAGGTTCCCTCATCTTCCTTCCTAGTCAGTCTCCACCTCCATCCCCAGAGATGACCAATGTTCTGATTTTTTAAAAAAATCTTGAACTAGAATTCAAGATTCTGTTCTAGAATTTCATATAAATGGTGTCACACAAATTTTACCTTTTTGTGTAAGGTTTCTAGAAACTTGGCATCATGTTTTCAAGATCCAGTGAATGTTGTATGGATTAGTAATTTCTTTCTTGTATTGCTGAGCAGTATTCCCAAATGTGATGGAACAGCATTTGTCCATTCTGTTGATAGGCACTGGGCGGCTTCTAGCTTGGGACTATTCTGAATAAAACTGCTGTGAAGATTCATGTCTTTTTGTGGATTTATGGTTGTTTTTTTTTTTTTTTGTTTTGTTTTTTTGGTAATGCCTAGGAGATGGAATTGCTGTGTGATAATGCAGATGTATGCATGCTTAGTTTCATAGGAAACTGCCAGGCCTTTTCCGGTTCGTGCCATTTTGTGCTCCCCTGAGTAAGAGAGTTCCTGTGTCCACAGCCTCGCCCATCTGTGGTGTTGCCAGTCTTTCTGAGTTCAGCCATTCTGGTGGGTAATGGTATCTTGTTTCAATTTGCATTTCCCTGATGACTAAGACATTAGGAACTTTTCATGTGCTTACACCCTTCATATATTTCCTCTGTGAAATATCTAGATAGATCTGCTCATGAAGATAGTTTGTCTTTTTAAAAGGACATTTTTAATAGACTTTTGTTTTAGCTATTTTAGATTTACAGAAAATTGAGTGGAAAGTAGAGCTGCTCTTCCATTTTTCCTACTGTTGGTATCTTGAATTACTGTGGTACATTTGTTAGTCGATAAGCCAATATTGACATATTAGCTAAAGTTATAGCTTAAACTAGGGTTCATTCTTTGTGCAGCATATTCTCTGGGTTTTGACAAAGCAGTGACATGTATCCACCTATTCATCCTTCCCTCTCTCCAATCCCCTGGCCTTTTTGCTGTCTCCATACGTAGTTTTGCCTTTTCCAGAATGTCATATAGTTGGAATTGTGTTGTGTGTAGCCTTTGCAGACTGGCTTTTCACTTAGCACTATGCATTTGCGTTTCCTCCATCTTTTTGTGGTTTGATAGCTCATTTCCTTTTTATTGCTGGATATTATTCCAATCATGTAGATCATGGATGTACTGTCTGTGTTTTTATTGTTGAGTTACAGGAATTCAAGACAATGGACTAGTATCTTTACCCCAGATACTAACTAGCCCATTGCCAGATATAGGTTTTCTAAGTATTCTTCCTAGTTCGTGGCTTGCGTATCCATTTTCTTTATGGAATCTTCTGATGGCCTTGAATTTTGATGAGGTCTAATTTATAACTTTTTCTTGTTACTGCTTTCTTCGACTCCAGAAACATGTGCCTACCTCAAGTCATGAAGATGTTCTATTATGTTTTCCACTAAAGCTTTATGGAATTAGCGTCTACCCTTAGGTCTAGGATCCATCTGAAATTAAAGTTTGTGTATGTTGAGTGATAGTAGTCAAGCTTCTAATTCTTTTTTCCTGTATGAGTATCTAGTCATTTGTTAAAAAGACTTTCTTTTATCCACTGAATTGCTTTGGGACTTTTGTGGAAAACAGAATGACTGTGTAGCTGTGGTTATTTCTGAGCTTTTTCTGTTATGCTGATTTGGTCAATCCTTGTTGTCAGTACCATACTGTGTGGATTAATGCAGCTTTCTAGTTTTGGAATAAAACAGTATAAATCTTCCAACTTGTTCATCTTTCTTAAGATTGCTTTGGTAATATAATCACTTTGTATTTCTATATATAAATTTCAGAATTAACTTGTCAATTTCTTTTAATTTTTATTCTCGTAAAATATACATAACTTAAAAATGGCTATAATACAATTCAACTGCAGTAAGTACATTCACAATGTGTAACCATCACCACTAGCAATTGCCAGAACGTTTTCATCTTCCCCAAATCTGTACTCATTAAACAAAAATTCCCCATACATCCCTCCCTTCAGCTCCTGACAACCTCTGTATTGTCTCTACGGTTTGTCTATTCTGGACAGTTATATAAATGGAAGCATACAATATTGAGTCTTTTGTGTCCAGCTTATTTTACTATGTTTTTAGGAGTATTCTATGTTGTATTCTGTATTCTATGCATTAGAATTTCCTTCCTTTTTATGGCTGGATGATATTTTACCATATATATATACATATATGCATATGTATGTACCATACTTTATCCATTCATCTATCAGTGGATACTTGGGTTACTTCTGCTTTTTAGTCATTACGAATGATGAAGTTATGGATGGACACGGGTGGACAAATATCTGAGTCACTGCTTTCAATTCTTTTGGGTACATACTTATGAATAGAATTGCTGAATCGTATGGTAACTCAATATTTATTTGAGGAACTGCCGAAGTGTTTTGATTAGCACCTGCACCATTGTATATTCTACCAGCAATGCACGAGGGTTCTAATTTCTCTCTATCTTGCCAACACTTAATTTTTTTTTATTATAGCCACCTTAGTAGGTATGAAGTAGTACCTCATTATGGGCTTGATTTGCATTTCCCTAATAACTAATTATATTCAGTACCTTTTTATGTGCTTATTGACCATTTGTATATATTCTTTGAGAATACAGAAAGAATATAGAATAGAGAAATATCTGTTGAGCTTTCTGCCTAGTTTTTAAATTGGGCATTTTTTTGTTGTTATCCACGGGGATTTGGATGGTATTGTATTGTACTGAATCTATAGATCAATGGGTAGAAGTGAAATATTAATATTGAATCTCTAATCCATGAACATGGTGTATCTCTGATTTCTGCCAGCAAGGTTTTAAGATTTTCAGTGTAGAGATCTTACATATCCTTTAGAAAGTTTATTCCTAAGTATGTTTTTTCACACTATGAGTGATCTGTAATCTTGGTAACTAACTTTATTAACTTTAGTAACTGCTTTGTGAATATCTTAGGATTTTCTATATAAACAATCTTTTGCTCATGGTCCTGGAAATTTGTTCCTCTATACTTAGAAGTTTGGAAGAAACTTGCATTTGGTCTGTTATGTTGGTGTGAAGTCGTCAGAGACAGCACAATTCCCAGAGTATAATAGGTGTTCAGTGATGATTGGAAAGGCTTACTGATGATTGAAAAGATTTTGTAAAATCAAAGTTCATTATTTTCAAAGTATTGTGAACACTAGTTACTAAATTAAAATTTATAGTCTAAAAAGTGTGAGCAAACTTTTAGTTGATAATGTGTTTAGTAACCCAAAATTTACTGTATGTTATGCGAATCAAAGTTCCTTTTTATTTGTGGTTGATTTCACAGTTGTATGTCAGGAAGACTTATAAATGAGTTAGGGATTATTACTGTGGCTTATTGTAGAAGTGTAAAGGATAAATCCTGCTCATATAAGAGTTATGATGCAAGGCTTCGTCTCATTTTCAGAGGCCTCAGCAGCATAAGAGAAACATTTTATATGCTTACTGATGACATGTGGGCAACACACCTTTTACCTGTGACTCAGAAATGTTTAATATATGTAAAATGTCCCTCTCCCCCATAGTTTGATGAGATATTGACATATAACATATACATTTAAGGTTTGATATACATAGACTTATGTATATTAAGAGTTACGATATACATAACTCTTCTTATTGAGAAACAAGAGTTAAATCCATCCCTTCACAAAATTACCAATTTTGTAGTGATAACTTTTAAGATATACTCTCATAATTTTCAAGTACACAATACAGTTTTGTTATACTGACAATGCTGTATATTACATCCCCAGAACTTACTCATTTTATAGCTAGAAGTTTGTACCTTTTGATCAACATCTCCTCTTTCCCCCAACTCCCCAGCCCTGGAAGCCACCATTCTGCTATTTCTTTGAGCTCAGCTTTTTTGGATTCTATATATGAATGAAAACATATAGTATGTCTTTCTCTGTTTGACTTTTTTCATTTAGTATAATGCCCTCAAGGTCCAACCATGTTGTTGCAAAGTGCAGGATTTCTTTTTCTCATGGCTGAATAATATTCCATGTATACATAGATCACAACATCTTTATCTATTTATCTCTTGACAGACACTTAGGTTGTTTCCATATCTTGGCTATTGTGAATAATGCTGCAGAGAACAATGGGAACACAGATGTCTATTTGAGATCCTGTTTTCACTTCTTTAGAATATACATCTAGAAGTGGAATTGCTGGATCATACGGTAGTTTTAATTTTTTTGAGGCACCTCCGTACTGTTTCCATAGCAGCTGCATCAATGTGCATCAATAACATTTGAGAGTTCTTTTCTCCAAATCCTCCCCAACATTTATCCCTTGTCATTTTGATAACAGCCATTTTAGGTGCTATCTCACTGTGGTTTTGATTTGCATTTCCCTGATGATTAGTAATACTGAACACCTTCTCATATACCTGTTGGCCATTTGGATGTCTTTGAAAAAATGTCTATTCAAGACCTTTGCCCATTTTAAAATCAGATTTTTTCTTCTATTGAATTGCATGAGTTCTTTATATATTTTGGATATTTAGCCCTTATCAGATAAGATGGTTTGCAAATATTGCCTCTCATTTGGTAGGGTGCGCATTTGGTTAACAGCATCCTTAGCTGTGCAGAAACATTATTTGAGGTGGTCTCACGTGTTGATTTTTGCTTTTGTTGCTTGAGCTTTTGTTGTCAAATGTCAAAGGAGCTTCCCCCATGTTCTGTTCTAGTAGTTTTGCAGTTTTAAGTATTTAATCCTTTTTGAGTTAATTTTTGAGTGGTGTTAAGACAGGGGTCCAGTTTAATTTTTTTGCATGTGGCTATCCAGTTTCCCACTGTCATTTATTGAAGACTCTCCTTTCCCTGTGGAGGCTTCCTGATCCCCAGTACTCACATATGACAGATGGTAAAGCAGAAGTCACTTACTGGCTATGTGTTTCGGGGAGAGTTACTTAACCTCTGTGCCTCAGTTTCCTCATCCAATACCTTGACTGTGGAGTGAGAACCCTGAGCCAGGAGCACCCAGCTAAGACACACCAGATTCCAGACCCACAGAAACGGTGAGAGATTACTGGTTGCTTTAAACCACTAAGTTTTGGGGTAATGTGTCACATGACAATAGATAAACATACCATTTAGAAAGATTTAGAACAATAGTCAAGTTCTTCCTTACTGATCAAACCCTTAAATAGGAATTAAACTTGGACAAATCCAAGTTATTCCTGGATGTATCATTAGAACATTTAAGTAAAATAATCATTTTGATTTCAACTCTATTTTATAGTTTTTGAATTTTCAAGATTTGAAACAACTTTGCCTACATGTGATGCTTATTTATACTTTTCCTTCCCTAAAAACAAAACTAAATTTGCAAAACTAAATCTCTTGTAATGTTTATCCTCTCTCATGGTTGTAGGCTCCTAGTTTACTCTGTAGACACATCTTAGGCCCCTTGATTTGAATGACCTGTACCTTTAAAAACAGAGACCCATTTAAGCATTCCGATGCCCCAGCCTGGCACAGCTGGAGATAGCAAAATTGAAAGTGGCTTTTTCCTCCTTTAATGAAAAACTCATTCTCACTGAAATTTCCACTCCAGAGAGAGAATTGACAGTCAACTCTTCATAAAGGCTGAGCAAGTAGTTCTACAGTATTTATATAATTCTTGGGTCACTAGATCCCTTTGTGATGCTTAGCTGCTAGCCAACTTGGAGGACTGACAATGGGCTGAATTTCAACCAGCCTAAAAAAAATTAAGAAAAGCAGGTTGAGCTGGGCCTGCTACCATAGTTGACCAGTTCTAAGACTTGCACTTCATACTTGCAAAATTGGCATGTGAGTTATAAAGGATGCTATGTTACATTAGATGTTATCTCATGAATATCTGTTTCAAATTGTTTAAAAACAATTCGGAAGCAGCAGCATTTCAAATGCAATAGCTTACTGTTATTACTAGTGGGTCTGGGGGCATCTGCATTTAGTGCTCAGCTTACTGCAGAGAATCCTGATCATCTGGGGAAGGGTAGTAACAGACAAAGATCAGCTAGTGAAGTGTGAGTGCCTTGTTCAGGACCCTTTCCCAGAAGGCTAAGCGGGATTTTCAATATAGACACAGCTTAAATAAAGTGAAGCACCTTTTATACAATTAAAGAAAAATCAGTTTTACAAAAAAAAAAAAAAACCCCCACAAAAAACCGGGTTATGTGATTTAATGTACTCACCAAACCAAAATTTGCTGTAGTGCTTAAATCAGTATAAATTGTCAATTCAATAGAACATAGATACTTCTATAAAAAATAAGTTTATTAACAAAATGGGCTCTCAATATAAAATACAGATAAATGGGTTCATTTTACTAACTTTGGGGGCTTGTCTGTCTTCCTAGGTGCAGCACTATAGACAAGTAAAACAAAATCGAAGACTAGTTCTGCCCAAGGCTTGTGAAACCATGAAAAAATGCCAGCCACTTAAGACAACAAGTTAGTAGTCTTTATCTCCCCTTCCACCACTGACCTCTTAGAAAACTGCTTCTGTCACTCTTATGCTACTTCTCAGCTCATGGCCTTACCATCCTGGCTCCTCAGGGAAGCCAGACTTGGGAAGAAAGTAGAAAATGAGTCTAAAGCAAAAGTTCTTACCTGAAACAGTGCTAGAAATTCAGACCAGGAGATTCTGGCCATAACTCCTGATAATGTCCCTCAAGAGCCTCTTTTGCCTTCAGCCAGAGAATACCACAAAGACATGGGTAACCTTTTCTGCCCTTCCTCACCTGGCTTCTGCTGGGCAGCCAGTGTGAAGGACTGTTCGGTTTCAGGGAAGCAGAGATGGCTTAGATGTTCCATTTAGAACTTTTGTAGGAATTTGAGAACAAGATCCCGCAGTCGTACCCTGAGTGTCTCATCATTGTCACAAATGATGTGGGTTGAATCTTCCTCGATCTGGATGAGTGTCTCGGCTTCCTGGAGCAGGACAATATGGCCCTTGGCTGTGTCTTCCACTTTAATGTCACTGAAGCCATGCTGCTCGAAAAAGAAGAGAGAAAGGGGTTGATGGGCACACTGAAAGACAGAAGGATATTTCAGCAACTGAGAATTCTAAAAATGACACTTCTAGACTTAGCTAAACTGAACATTCCAGAAACTGGCATTTCTGACACTCCTCAGTATGATTCTTCGGCCTAGGCCCTACTACAGCAGTGGAATTCAACCGCAGTTCCACGTACAGTTGACCCTTGAACAACACGGGGTTAGGGGAACCAACCATACAGTCCAAAATCCACATATAACTGTTGACTCCCCCAGAATTTATAGTTGTCTCTTGGTATCTGTGGGGGATTGGTTCCAGGACCCCCTGCGGATACCAAAATCTGTGGATGCTCAAATCCCTTCCATAAAATAGTGTAGATCAGTGTCTACAGTCAGCTCTCTGCATCTGCAGATCGAGAACACTGTTTTCAATCTGAGGTTGGGTGAACCTGTGGATGCGAAACCTGGGGAAGAGGAGGGCTAACTATATTTTCATTGAAAAAAATCTGCGTATGAGTGTACCCACAGAGTTCAAACCTGTGGTGTTCAAAGGTCAACCATACTTTAAAAGAAGCTTCCAAACATGCAAAACTCATACAAAACAAAACAGCATTTCTGTAACCTGCTTAAGCTTTTGTAATTGAGAAGCACATCCAAGTGCCTGGGTTCAGGAGTCTGGGATGCTGGGCTGTCCATTCCACCCTCCGTGCCAGGCCCCTGGGCCCCGGGAAAACCCCATCCTGTCCTAGGAAAATGCCATTCCTCATAGCAAGATACCAATGAGCTTAAGATTTAGCAAATCCCTCTAAAGGGAGAAGGAGATAAGGCAGGCAGCATAGCAAATACATCTCTAGCCATCTCTAATGCGAATTGTAGGATTTTCTTAAAGAAGACATAAACTTGAGAAGAAGAAAAGTGGAAGACTGATTTGCCTAAAATGGGGACAAGACAGGTAAAGCAATGACCAATGGAGGTTCTAGAAAGCACACATGTGGTTTGGAGGGGAACAGTCAGGTCCTAGGGGTCAATTCCAGGTGAACCAGGCAGAAGAACTAGTATTTCTGGGAAAGCAAGTTGTTCGAAGTTTTTAAAAAAGTCAAGGTTGAGTTCCATCATTAGGAGCCAGGAGCACTGCAAGGCCATGTGGAGGCAGTTACCTGGGATATTCCCATGTTAGTTCCCGTGGAGCTTTCCCGTATTACTGAGTAGGGGCAGGGGGAGCTGCACACTTGGTTGAAACCCTTCCTTAAGGGAAAATTAAATGACTAATAGAGAAAAACAAATCCTAATAAAGAGAAAGGCTTTAAGATTTCAAAGAACTCAGCAACTGAGGCACTTAGTTTGGGGCAGCCGCTGAGATGCAGATGGCCATTACCCTCCAGTATGACAGCTACTTCTCTTCCCCTCACCCAGTCAGAATTGCTGGGCCCTGCTTCCCCAAATCCCAGGGACCCAGCGACACTGATGCCCTCTGCCCACAGTCCTGACACTCATGTCCTGTGACGTGGCCCTGCCGACTCTGACAGCTGAGGTCTTGTAGAAAAGTGAGGCTCTAGATGGGGCACATGCAGCTTTGTCCTGGCCTTGCCCAACTTGCCCAATGTCCCATTTAGGTTTCTGAAAAAAGGCCTGTCCTCAGTCTAGTTCTCATTAGAAGTGGGGTTTGGCGAAGAGGTCATCTGGCTAGCTGCTGCGTGATGGGAAGGAAGGGCCGGCAGAGAAGCGAGTGGGGAGCCTGCGGGGAAGGAGGGCACACTCTTCTCTCACCTCTCTCCTGGCATGACCCTGGACCAAGCCAATGCTGCAGGGACAGTAGCTCAAACAGTGGAGACTAAAAAGCACCAGCATATTCCTCGTAACAGGAAACAACTGTTCGCGTGCGATTCTGACGGTGCAAACTTCACGCACTCACCTTCTCCAGGGTCTGCACGAACTGTTCTAAAGGGATGGAGCCGCTCAGCAAAGGCTTCAAAACCTTGCAGTCTGGAATGTCTTCGTTTGCCCGCTTCCTCTTCTTACCACCTGTGGGCTGCGTGGGCCTGGGTGGGGGCTAGTGCAGAAGGAAACAGGGATCTCATTCAGAACCAAACGCGACTCCCCACCCCCCAGCAGCAGGGTTCAGGGCAGGCCACACTGAGAGCCGCAGTGAACCTACCCTGCCCTCAGGTACCTCTTCCCTAACAGAGGCCCCAGGGCCTGTTGGCATCTGGGTGTGACGAGTCAGTGGGCGTCTGCATTCAGGATCCCTATTGGCTGGCAGCTCCATCTGGAGTTCCAATACAAGCAAGCGAATGCCAGCTAGCCACAGTCTCAACACCTTAATTTGCAAGTTATCTTTTATCAAAATTATTTTTAATTTGAATTGATTCAATTCAATATTTTCCGAGTAGATTCTTAATAAACTGTTGGCAACCACAGATATAGCAACAGCACAGAGGCAAAGGGCTGTGGGGTCAGACTGATTGGTTAAAACCCTTCTGGCCCTGGAGCCTTTGTCAAGAAAATGCAGGTTAGAGAAACTGCCTATAAAATGGTGATAAGAGAATTTTGTGAAGATCCATGCAGTGGTCCAGAAGCAACAGTCCAACACTGAAAGTTTTTCTGAGCTTAAGCTTAAGACGAGGGCTTAAAACAGCTCCGCCACAGGGCAGTAAATGCACCATGAAAATGGGGCCTGAGGTGCTGGGGAGATGGTGCTGTTCCCCAGCGTGTGGAGTCCGTGCACCAGGTGCCCAGGCCCTCGGGCCCGGGCTGCGGCACGCAGCCATGCTTTGTATTTCCAGGTCTCCTATGGGAGGGGGCTGTCTCTGCTGCTTTTTAAGTATCCCCCACAGCACCCATCTAGTGCCCTGCAGCGCTCAGGGTGAGTGCTGGATAGGCACCAGGCTAATGAACGTGCCGGTGGGAGCTGAGCGATGCTGTGAGCAGCACTTTCAGGGCTGTGAGCAGCACTTAGGATGATGTGTGGCCCCATCTCTATGAATAATAGTTTCTCTTCCCTTCTCTCTCCAAGGCATGCGGCCAGAGAAATAAGGAGTGAAGAGTTTATACACAGTGCCCTTTTTGTTTCACATCCAATCCATTAGTCTGATCTCTTGATTTTTGCTGGTTTGGGACCAGTGTCCTAGGAGCTGGCTGGAATGCTGGGGCCTTTCAGGGGGTGGTGCTGGTAGTTGTAGTTTTCACAGGCCCCGAAGAATCCTCATGAATTCTAGCCCAGCCTTCCGCCCCACCCCACGATACCTGAAGAACATGCTTGTTATCTTTAGTGTGCAGCACAGCCGAAACGGTTGCCAAGGAAATGCCAGGCTTAATCTCCATGGGCACCAGGGAATCTGCAAGCTGGAAGCAAACAGGGGTTTCAGTCAGGCTCACTCTAATTTGGGGGGACGTGGAGGCTGAAGCTCCTCTCTCTAGAGCTCAGGGATGGGTGGGGACACCCAAGGGTCAGCTTACTATGGCCACCAGGCTGGCAGCACTTCATGTCCCTGCCAACCTGCTGGGAAAGGTACCAGTCACCGTGTCATAAAGCTGAGCCTTTAAACATTACCATTATTCACTGTCTTTTTTTTGGAATTTTTATTTACATTATTGCAGTCTAAAATGACAAACTTTAAGGTAAATTAAAAATAAAAATATATCACGCAGATTATTTCTATATCAATCTTGCAACAAAAGAGAAGACAGGAAATGGGTGGTGGCAGCGGACACACTGGGCTGAGAAGAGGAAGAGACCCGGCCCGGACTTTGGAGCGCTTTTCCAGAGGCCCCTGAACGCTGCCGTCACCCAGCTCAAACATAAGCCATCTCATGTTGGGATCCCAGGGTGCCAACCCGTGTTTCTCCTTCGTCAGTCAACCCCGAAATGATGACATGCCGATGCTCTGCCTCTGACCCCCCACAACCTCATCTCCATCACTCAGGGGCATCCAAGCGACTCCCTTTCTCCATTAGTTCTTAAAAACCTCTACAGGCTCCCACAAGCAGCCATTAAAGAGATCTGTAAAGGTTAATCAGTACCTCCTCTTCTCATTCTATTTTTAAGAAATATTTTTCACAAAAGATGTTTTAGTTAACATCTAATGGGCTTATATCGTTATTTTAAAATGAATAAGCAAATATTTTTAAATGTCTTAGTTTTAACTTCTAACATAGCAAACATCAATAGATATCACCCACATAAACAAAAAGCTCTTTGGGGTTTTAATTTCTAAGAGGCCTTGAGACCAGAAACTTGGAGGACTGCTAGCTTAGCATGTTGAAATCTAAGCCCAGGCCTTCAACCTGAGCCACCGCAAGACACTAAGCTACAAAGCAAATAAGAGACAAAAATAACCCAAAGGCACTGGTCAGTCTCTCACTTTGAGATGGGCAAAATGCAGAGAAAATGAAAAGCAAAATCATATAAACACATTAAGCAACCTAACAGTGAGAAGTGGGGATGCTCCACATCCACAACAAAACAAGAACTTGGCTCTTTTCTGGAACGGAGACTTGCTTTCATCTTCCCCCCATTATCGATGCCAAATTACTGAAACAAACACATCCCAGCACAGGCAGCATTAACGTGTTGGGCAACTGAAGTCTACAGCAAAGCGCCGTTCTTTCAACCTCCGGCCTTCAAGAGGACACGTGGCAGAAGAGCCTCGGCCAACCGGCAGGAAGACCAAGCTGGTGGCCCGGGACCTGCAGTGGCACAGGTGCAAATGGGCAGGTCTCAGAGTCAAAGCTACTAGTCGCTACTACAGGATTTGACTGGGTGGGGGGGAGGGGAGGGGTGGTCCAAGAAGGACAGAATGGCGGGGTGGGGGGCGCTGTGTACCCCGCCCTCCAAAGTCAATTCCTTCTCTGGCTCAGCATCACAGGGAAAACAGGCAGATTCATTCTTCTGGTGGTTCTAAATGGGAACAGAAAAGCTAAGCTGGACTATTTAATCATGGGTGAGGATAAATTTGGAAATGAGAAATGCCAGAAATTTTTTAGTAAGATGGTTTCTCTAGAGACGTTTCAGTATTTTTGTTTTTGTCTTTGGAAACATTCTGGCCTCCTTTTGAGTTCAGCATCGAAAGCCGGCACACACGGGACAGGTCCCTTACACTCGGGGTCCTCCAGTTCTGGCCTGCACCTGGAGGGCCTGTCGACACTCAGACTGCTGGGCCCAACGAGGAATGCGGTGGGCCGAGAACCTGCATTTCTAACAAGCTGCCCGGGCAGGCTGCTGCTGCTGCTGGTCAGGGATGACACTCAGCGCCACCACGTTGCCAGCAGGAAGGCTGCGGGCTGTGCGCCTTCCTGCCACAATAACCAGAATCTACTTGGGGGCTCAACTCTGACTTCGGTTAAAGGACAAAATACGTAACATCTGTCAGGAACGTGCTCTGGGGAACATACTGGAGGTCATCTACGGTTCCTTCAGAGATGGAAAAGATCCTTCCCTGCCGGTTGAGACCACATCAAACTGAATAACCGTCCCTATGTCAAAGAACTGGGTGAGAGAATCCACGCGAAGTGCTTATACTTTTGCATAGGGAGGGCTCAGTGAACATGTTATTTTCATCATAAACAGGGGAACCTAGAAGCTGGGCCAGTGAAATATGGAAAAAAGACAACCTGAAATTCAGAGCTGACTTGGGTCGTGACAGGATATGGCCAAAAAGGGAGGGGCACAGGAGCACCTGCTGCCAGCTAACTGCATGTGGCCCAGGGCACCCAGCGACAGGAGGTTCGGGAGGGCAGCCCTGGCTACCTCCCTCACGAATGAGCTGTAACTAGAGAGAAGTGCAAGTCCACAAGCATCCAAATGACCCTCAAAGTGTCTACCTGAGAAGCTGTACCTACCTTTCTACCAGTTTACTGCTTAATGTGTTTGTGACTCAGCTTTTAAAAAATTATCTTTATGATCAATTAAGGTTTCTAAGAAAACTGGTATCATCGCTTTGAAGTTATAATTTAGTTCAGGCTGAAATCACCTAGCGTGATGACTTCTTCTTGATCACCAGCCTTAACTACAGAAGATATTTTTGATTGTTTCCAATAGCCAACACCTCCCCCTCTTAATGGGTGACGATGTGCCGGCAGGGACATTTGCCGCGCACTCCAGGCTCTCAGGTGGGCTGAGCATGGCAAGCCTCGTCCTCGCCCGCTCTCTCCACGCTGGCCACCTCTCCAGCTGGCTCACGGGCAGCACTGCTGCTCCCTCATTCTGGCCACACACTGGTTGCTGAGAGCACACATCCTGTGATGGCTCCCTCCCAAGGATCCATGAGTGAGACAAGAATTGATACAAAACGTGGACGACTGTCTGCTTATATGTGTCCTAACGAGAAGCAGGACTGCTTGTGTTAAAAAATATCTCCTTTGCTTTGTGTTGCTGAATCAATGTTATCTAAATTAACTTTTGAAATTCGTTTGGATCGCCTTTATCTATGGCTCTTAATTTAAAAAACAACTTAGGTTAATTCTGGAAAAGACGAGATGTACTGAAAACTAGGTCCCTACTCATGGCACCCAGCCTCGCTCCACCACCACCTTTGTCAACGCCATGGAAGTGAGCACCTTTCAGGAGCTTAGACTTCAAATCCAAGATCTGGATACTATTCTGGACTTCAAAGAGGATTTTGGGGACACAGTTTGTTAAAAAACATGTCTCGGGGGCAAAAGGAAGACAGAAGTAGCTTCCTACAGAGCTTTCTAGGCTGTCAATGAAGCATCTGAGCATTTGACTCTTCCTGCCTTGCCCTCAGGCCAGCCACTCATGCACAGCAAACCTCAACTGTCCCAAATGTATGCTAGGCTTTGTAACTTTTTCTCCATTAAAACAGGCTTTTATTCCATATAACTATAAAACATTTAGACTTCAAGAGATAATGCTAATAAAGCAAAACCTTTAAATTACACTATAATGTATCCAAAAAGTTTATATTGCCTATATTTTGGGTTACTCTTATCTCCTCCATCCCTGAATTTGGTGACCCTCACCATAAACGAGGGCCAGGAAGCAGTAGAAAGCCCCAGCCCCGAGGTGGTGAAGGACAGAGCTGGCATTAGCATTTGTGTTCTCCGCCGCTCTGGCCTGGGTCACACGCAGAACCAGGACTTAGTAAAAGCAGCAGTTCTGATGTTCACGGCTGTTACTTGACAACTTAAAAAAGGAGAAGGCTCTGAGAATCCTACCTGTCTGCCCACTTATTTGCATCATGTCTATGTTCTTTGGTTCATCCATGTCTGACAAACGCAAAAGAAACCCACAGTCTTCTTCTAGAAATTCAAGCAGAAAATCCAGATTTAACCACGAGAAGAGAGTGGCTCACCTCCGGCATGATTTCGATCTTCTCGTACCGCCGCTTGAAGGGCAGGGCGAGGACCTCGGCGCGCCGGTAGGACATGGGCGGCGGCTGGCAGTCGATCATCAGGTCCATCCTGTGGGACTGCGCGGGGGGTGGCTGCGTGTACTGCTCAGGACACACCACGTGCAGGGGCTGAGGAACCAGCGGGACAGGGTGAAGGGAGAGGAGACGGAGAGGAGGCCGGAGGTGAGGCCGAGCAGTCTGTTCAGAAGGCCCGTTCCTCAACTAATTCTAGCTTCTTGGACGCTCAGGCTCACCACTTCCAGGCCACTTTGAACTCTCCTCCTCTCAAACTCAAGTAACCAGGGAAAGGAGAGATGAGTGGGGAGCGGGGGGAGGCGGTGAGAAGAATAAAAATTTCAGGGTTAATCTGAACTGTCAGCCAGTCACCCCTGCTCTCTCTACCCGGTCCTGTGCAGACTTCTTCCTTTTACTTCCCACTCCCCTCAATTACTGCTTCCCTTTCTCCACGGCTAAAAATACAAAACAAAAACAAAAACAAAATAAAAACAAAACCAAAACAAACCTCTAATAAAAAGCAAGATGACACTGTTTGTGGTGCTAACCCAAATGTGCAGCAAGGCCCAATCCATGTCTCAGTTAAACTGTCTTCCCGCTTGATGAATGTTTCCAGGAGGGAGAGGGGACAATTTTAACTGGACACAGATGGTCCCCATCAAAAATAGTAACTACAGGAGGTGAACACATATGATGCAATATGTACATATGCCTTACCGTTGAATTTTACACTTGAAACTTACTGAATCTCATTAACCAATGTCATAATAATAATAATTAATAATAATAATAATAATAATAATAAAATAGCTGCTATGCTTCTTCTACCCTTGATTTCTTCAGGATGAACTGCCTTTCAAGGTGTATGGCTTACTACTTTGAAGTTTGAAAGGTAACTAATACATGTCCCCGCACTCTGCCGATGCTGAGAAGTGAGAGCGAGATGCAGCTACGTACCCCTCCCCTCACACCACAGGTGCGCTGCCCCACAGCGGTAACGGTCAGGGACGTAACAGGAAAACACTAGCACCATTTCCTTGGTTACCTGCACTTCTTTAAGCAGCTTTGACACTTGGATGAAATTCAGTCGTGTGTCAATGGGGCAGTAAATGCATTTCATGGCCAAGGGCTGGTAGGGAGCCAGTGCTTCCAGGTATGAGAAATCAGGTTCTAAGGAGAACACAAAAAAGACCATTTAAAATGCAGGCAACAGAGTTGCTGCCAAGTGAGGGGGTGGCTGGCGTGGTCAGGAGCGTGAGCCAGCGGGTGATGGGAGCTGCGTTCCTCGTATTGGGGAGAGAAGTCATTTAGAAACAGGGACAGGGAGCGTCTAGAATGAATGCTCTAGGATGGAGGTGAAATTGCAGGCGTGGGTGAGAGCTCAAGGTTTTCTACATAAAGGGATAGATGAGATAAATGAGGGGATAAGAAAATGGGTAAGAAGAGAAAGCTCTCCTTTGCAACAAAATGCCAACTAATAAAGGTGAAAGAAACAATGAAATTTTTAAAAATCACCATTTGGCAACTATCACAGTAATAACTTATTCAGCCCAGAATCATCAATAGATGCTAAAAAAATTAGATAAAAATCTGGGGAAGGCCCGGATATATACATAGCCTTAAAGTGTCCCCCCAAGATAGACAAAATATAAAATTGTGACTTCAGAGTCGAGAAATCTGGCACAGTCCATTCAAATCACGTACTCCAAGTCAACACCAGGAATGAGACAAATCGCATGGCCACCTGCTTGTCAGAATGAGCTTACAAGAGGAAAAAACGACCTTGACCCTGTGTTAGCAAAATGCTTCTACTGAGACTGTTGAACTCCTATCAGCAAAACTCAAATTCAGCACTGTCGCGACAAAGGGAACCATCAGGGGAACCATCCTTGTCTTAATGGCCATTTTGTTCTCTAAGAGCCACTCACTGCAGCCTGCTTGGCAGGGAATGTTTATTCCACCCGAGGAAGCTTCCCACCTTGAGCCAAAAGAACTGGCTCATTTCTGGTATGAAAAATGATACTTACGTTCCCAGCATAGTTTGTGCCCCCACGGGGACACCACTTCTTAGAGCCCTCAGGCTTACACTCATCTGGCACATCCAGTGTGTTGACGGTAACAGAACTTCCAGCTTTTTGAATTACAATCCCTCCTGTGGATTCTGTCTCCCTAAGAAGAGTACCCAGAAACCCCCTACATGAAGCCAGCAGAGGATGCCTGGGAGGGATAACAGATCCCTCATTTTACGTGTACTGTGCAAGTTGCGATCCCCACAGTCATTGTAATACTTGGGAGTAGCAGTCCAAAGCCTTCCTCTGACACCAGCAGATATCACAAATGGCAGAACTCATGTTCTGGAAGCCCAATAAACCACTTTAAATTCATTAGCCAGAGTTGTCATGGACAATCACATAGCCCTTGACTTCTTAGTTTGCTAAAGAAAAATCTATACTATAATGAATGCTTCTTACTGTGCCTACGTAAATACTGTGCCACCCGTCTTAGCGGAGTCAGCAGCTCAACGGGAACACGAGGGACACCCTTAAAATCCTACTGCAGACAATGTGCTCCGGAAGACCCCCTGCTTAGCAAAACTAACGGTGAGGTTCTGGGTGTCATGAATAGATGTTTTGTGGCTGACATCCTCTGTCTCTGGCCAAAAGGGGGCCTGGGAGAAAGGAAAGCAACCCCCGACAGCTGCTCTTCTGAGCTCTCCTGGCACTTTCTGCTGTGTTAGCAGAGACTGGCCTGGCCCTCATGCTGGCCATGGTATTCTGTTGGACATAAATAATTTCACAAACACTGACACCAGATAAGGCCACTAGTGACCATGATGGATCAAGACAAAAACAAGATTCCTCCATAATCACACCTGAACACAAAAGCATAACCGTCCAAACCATAAAATGAGCCGCCCCGGCTCCTTTCTGCTTCCAGATAAGAATCATTAGGACACCCGGTCACAGCACTAGCCCTGCTTCCTGACAGCACCCAGTCCAGAGCAATGGCCTGCATCCAGGAACCCACCTCAAAATCACCTAACACAAGTCCAAATCCACACGAAGTCCTTTTTAACAAGCTCTGAGATGCCCGACGCCTCCCTGTGGCGTTTCGCCCTCCCTGCAGTGAGTAGATGAATCCAGCTCTGTTCAACCACTGGTGTGTTCCTGGGGGCCTCCGGCTGGGGGCCACTGATACTCCCCACAAACAGCCTCAGCACAAGAAAGGACCCATGTGTCCCTGACCTCAAAGCTTCAGCACAACTACACTCTATTCCAAAGTAATTAGAAAACCCTAAGACAGCAACTGATACTTTCTCAACTGCCTTCATGTGCCAGGCACAGGGCTGCCCAGGAGACAGCCATTGATAATTCCACTTGGCAAGGAAGAAGGTGCAGCTCAGGAAGCTTGGGTAACTGGGCTGAAGCTACTGTAAGGTGGACCAGGCTTCAGGTCCGAGTGTTTTACATCATCTCCTGTCTGATGTTCAAATCCCAAGACTGCCTAAAGACCTTAAACTGATCAAACAATACAGTGATTAAGTAAAACCCTTTCTACTTGACCTCATTAAAGGATTTGTTTTACTCTGAGGGGTTCATCTCCAGAAGAAAAGCTGCAAGCCAGAGCAAACTCTAATCAAAGGAGAAAGATCCAGCTCAGGGAATAATTCCTAAGTGGTAGATCGAGACTGGTGACTAGAATTCCTGCAGTTCTTGGAGCAGCTTACTGAATCCTGTCCAAAGCAGCTCGGTAAAATCTGTCTCAGGGAAAAAGCTACAAAAACAGGTGTGAAAATTTGTCCATTACAGAGTTACCTCACAGTATATTCTCCCTTACCAACTCTGTCTCTTGTGGTTTATTTTTTGATATTTATGACAGAAGTGTTCACATTTACACCTTCTTGTAAAATTCACCCTAGGATCTCTATCTGGTAGGTGCATTCACTGACGGTCCCAGTGGAAAGGGCAGGCTTTTGTTTACTTACCTGTGAATATGACAGTGTTGAGACTAGATTTTCCCCAGAGCTCCATGAAATGGACCACGTCCCCAAACCGGAGGGAAGGGTGCCCCGTGAACACCACGCACGGCTGCCTGAAATCGTTGCTGAAGTCGCCATGGATGCTGGGGTAGTGCTTCAGCTTGTTGGTCTGAATGAGCTAGAATAGGTATATAAAAAAAGCACACAAAGAGCTAGTAGCCGGCCTGGGTGGAAGGAAGAACAACATGCGGGAGGGGGCGGGGACCAGAAGGAACTTAAAAATACAAACAAGTCTTATTAAAATTAGCTAAAGGTTGAAATTTTTTAAATGTAACTTTCTGAACAGATGGGACCTTTTGGTAATATTAACACACTCAGTGGAAACTTATTCGGCTTGTTAGAGCCTGACGCAGTGTTATTCTTCCTTTACAGCTTCCCAACGCTCCGAGCCCTGACCCCAGAAGTCCCCAATATCAGTTATTGTTTGAGGTATAAGTAACCTTCCCGAAACATGTGAATCAGAGTTCTGTCACCAGTAAACACCTCACACATGAAAAATCACTTTACCAGCATCTGCTTTTGGGAAGTATAGCTGTAAGTCACTGTGGCAACTTAATAAAGACAAAGACCAAACCGGCTTTCAGAAATCTGAGAGATGAGATGTCCTCATGTCAGAGAGCCACAGTAAGAAGCAGGCCATGCAGAGCCCCAAACCCATCACCAGATTGTATGTTTTGAACCAAAAAGGCCTTCCTTTTAGCACAACCCTTGGTAACACCCTCCCAGCATCGGGCCTGACTCAAGCCGATACCATATAGTTACAGCTATGGACGGCATCTTCCTACACTGCTCAGAAACTCTGTCTGCTGCCTCAACCCTGCCTGCCTCCCAATTCAGCATCCAAAGATCCGATGACAAATATCCAGACCTCAGAGACCCTAAATATCAACTAATCCAAAGGGAGTTTTATCTGGAGATGCTGCTTAATGGAAAAGGAAATGGTCTGTGACACGGTTTAATCTTGAAGCAATGCCTAATAAATTAGAGGGGAGCTCCATCAACAACTTCAAGGTCAACCGAACTCACCCCAGAAGGCGAAGGTCCCCAAATAGAAGCCAAACTCTGTTCACCTTAGAGATTAAATCTTCAATTCAGAGACCTGCCTTTATCTGAAAGTCTGCAATACTACCCAGGCCATCTTAATCAGGTGTCACATGCTTGGATGGTATGTGCATAGGAGAGATGGAGCAAACACTGAATTCCCACTTTCAAGTTACATGCAAAAAAATGACATTCTTTTTATAACCTAGCTGGCCAAAATCATTAGTTGCCCCAGTTAAGTGTGTGAGCAGCTGTCTAAAAGACTAATAAGTCTATTGTATCCAGAGACATCAAGGAGATGAATGGGATTCTAAGAATAGCAGCAGGTCTTTGCACATAACTTAAGTCACATTCTAGGCATCACTTCCAGTTCCTGCACTTCTCCTGATCAATGCATAGAAGCTAAGATAAATTCTCCCCCCCTCCCTTTTTTTTGGCCAATTGCATCTACCTTTCCTGCTGACTTGCTACATTTGACCATCCAGGATTATTTTATGCTTTATCTTTTGCTTTATCAGATACTGCCAGTTTCATAAAGTGGTTATACTGCTTTAAACATCTGGTAAAAATGTATATGTAACAAAAAACTGGGAGTAACTCTGTTGTCTAAGAGAATGGTTAAGTACATTATGGTATGTTCATATGATATGCTATGGCATAGTAGGTAGCAATAATCATGACATGAGGCACACAGAAAAATGTCCATGATACACTGATTAAAAAAAAAACCAAAAAAACAGTGGAAACAAAACTGGGTGCATAGCTATATAAAAACGCTTATCAGTTTGTGGAGTCTTTTCTATTTTTTAAAAATTAAAAAATGATCATAATAAGTCCACCTGACGTCTCTTGCTATAGTTAGAATATTTTTCCTTACGATGAGAACTTTTAAGATTTACTCTCTTAGCAACTCTCAAATATGCAATTCAGCATTATTAACTATAGTTACCATGCTGTACATTACATCTCCATGACTTATAACTGGAAGTTTGGACCTTTTGACTCCATTTTTTTTAATTGAAATGTTACTGCCATCATTAAAACTTTACATCTATGATCAACATAACTAACAGGAAAGAAGATTTAGATAATAAATCTGTTATGCAAAAAAATTAGTAGATATCAGAATAAAATTCCTTGTCCAGTCACTAGAACAGACATAGGCTATCAGGTGCATAAACACCCTGGTAACAGTGTGTTAATAAGAAAAAAAAGTAATGAGTTAAAGTACTTCACTGTTATCTCACTTAGATTACCTAAGGATATTTTTTAAATCTAATGGCCTGCTATCTTCATCCACATCCATTTATCTACATATCTTTCTTACGTTGACTCAATAATTCCATTTTCTTACCTCTGCATGAGGAAAAGGTGGTTCTGGGAGATACACCTTACTCTGTTTGTTGTGACAAAGCCTTAAAGAGGAAAAACAGACCAGCATGTTAGTTAGGGCACACAGGGTCATCTGTTGCCACCTAGTGGTAGCAGCACAAATACTAAAAATTAGAGTTTATTTGAAATTTTCCTGCCTGTGAATCTCACTGAATAAAAGCCAACGAGTATCTATGGAGCATTTAGGACGTAAGCCTCTTGTGAGCATTTTTTAAAACTTTAAAATTCTTCAGTACTTTTCTTACGAGGAACTTTGTTATTTTGGAATAATTTTAAATTTACAGGAAAGTAGCACAGACACTACAGTGTTCCCGTGGATCCTTCACTCTGTGTCCCGATGTGAATACTGTACTTAATCATGATATACTTGTTAAACCAAGAAAATAATATTAGCATATTGCAATGAACTAAATTCCAGACTTTATTGGGATTTCACCAGTTTTTCCACTAATGTCCTTTTTCTGTTCCAGGATCCAATCCAAGACACTGTATTGCATTAGCGGTAATCAATATTGAGGAGAAAGTGATATACCTCCTTCAGAGACATGACTTTGTCTTTCACACCCACCAAGCAGCACTGGTAACCCAAACCGGAGAATAACTAACGATGTGAGACAGTGAATGTTTTAGGTAGCGTATGTTTCACAGTCTTCCTGACAAACATGAATAATATGCACATGGGATGGAGAAGCCTGTCTGACTGCAAATATAGAAAGGTCTTGACCACGACGAAAAGGGGGAAAAAACATCTTTAAAAATGTGTGTGTGTTGCAGGGCAGCATATGGGATATGTTATGACAGAATGATGTACAAATTCCTTTTTTAATTAGAAACTTCATGAAATATTATGTCCATTAGGCCACCACCCCACTAAAAGGGATTAAACATAGTGCGTGTGTGTGTGTGCGCACGTGCATACAAGCATGCACCCTGAAGGCTTGGAAACACCACTCTAAGGCACTACTAGGTCAATTGTAAAAGTTAATCTATTTCCCTCATCCCTCTTCTTTTGGCTAGGTGAGTTAGATTCAAACATGCATCTAAATAATCCTAAAAAGGTTCACCAACTTCATACTGTTCAAAAATGTACCCGTCCTGGCATCTGATCAGACAATTTCCAGCTGTAATAAAACTCAATTTTGTCAAATATGCTATTGAAATAAAAAAATGTAGTTTTTCTTATCAGATTTGGTATTATAGACAACATGAGCTCGGGCTTTAAAATCTGTTCAGCTTTTAGAAGGTAACCTGACTCTGTAACAGTCAGAGGATACCAAATGATAGGATGAATGTCTAACATTTTTGTTACCATTTTGGAAAGTGCTGGCTAAGTTAAGTCTGTCTTTCATCCTTCTTGCCTTGATAACTATTCTTCTAAACTCCAGCAATACAACAGCTTTGGCTTTCATTAATATAATCTTCATATCACAGATATGGAAAAAACAACAAAATGGAAGTTTCATAGTATTGTGGAGAAAAAATAGGATCATTTCTGTTCTTACCGCCTCAATATACTAAATCAAAATAGAACTCAGAGAGAAGAATATGGACATACCACTCGGCAAAAATCTGGGAAAACTCAAGCGAACTGTTAGCCACGGGAGAGATGAAGTAGAAAGGGATGTTGGCGAGGCCGGCGGAGTCGATGTACTGGTACAGGCATTCCAGGAGGTCGTAGATCACTCCGGAGGGGTAACAGGGCACCAGCACGTTTCCTCCGTTGCGGACAGTCAGTGCTAGAAAGTTGGAGCCAGAAAGAAAACAGTGTCAAAAGAACAGTTTTAAAAAAGTGGAATGGAACTTTTAAAATAATATTGGATTTCTTTCACTTTCCTACTTGTGCTTGTATGATTCACTTTGCGTGTACAATAATCTGCTGCTTCTGAAGAACAGCATGAGAGTGGGAGAGCGCAGAGGGGACAGTCAGCTGAGTTCGTAAGTGATGTCTCCGTCCCTCGGAACAGGGTGTGCAATTAAGGGGTTGAGTCTTAAAGGTTACCAACGGCAGCCAAGCTTCAGGACAGACCCTCCAAGCTCCTCTTTTTAGAGTCTGCTCAAAACTTTGCTGGATTTATCTCTGTTCGGTCTCTGACACTGATGAATGACCTATAAGGAAATAGGCCAAGTTTTTCCATTTGACTCATTTTAGTGACATTCTCTCATTGATGTTTTGTCTGTGAGAAAATGCTCCATACTTTAAATACTTAAAATAAACGATCAAATGAGGAATTACAACTACAGGGTATATAACCTCATTAGATACTATAACTGGCTTAAAAAAACCTAAGCGTCCTTTGAAGTTTTTTTGTTTGGTTTTCAAAACAAACTGAAATAAACAGCAGCACCTTGAGTACTGGTTGACTTGCTATTACTAGAATATCATACCATAGAGAAAACTGAAGTCACTGATTCAGGGTCAAGGGGGCCGGCTCCAGGCCTGCCTTTGCCACATGCTACAGGACGTTGGGTAAGCCACTACAGCCATGCTGTGCCTAGTTCCCTCCTCGGTTACATGAGAGAAGTGAACAAGATTGGTAGTTTTGAAGCTTTAGTTTGTAAGAAAATTACCAGGGAACGTGTTAAAAACTTAACTTTGTCTTCTGGGTCTCTCCCCTTCCTAGAGGGTCTGACTTACTAGGTCTATGGCAGAGCCCCCAAATTTGCATTTTTAATAAGTGGCCTCAATGATCTTGAGGCAAGTGGTTACTGGACCCCACTTTGCGAGATGGTGGATTAGATATAGGGTCTCTTTTAGACCCAGAGTTCTTTGTGTCTATGACTCTAGACTATCAACAAACACACAGACCACAGATTCTATTTGAGATTGGTCCAATAATTTTTCCAAGGTAAGAATAAATGCCTTTAACTCAGTATCAGCAGAGAACAAAAAAAGACAATGCGTGTTGGCATGGCCAAGTGAGATGTCCAAGGACAGTGACCTCCACATAAATAAAAGGTGACCATCTCTTCCGCCAGCGCAGAGGCGACACCACTCATAATCACCTTGATGACGGCTCTGAGCTCATTAACACCCCTCTTTGGTAACTGTTATGGACTGAATGTTTATACCCTCCACCCCCGAATTCACATGATGAAGCCTTAACTCCCCATGAGATGGTATAAGTGGAGGGGCCTTTGAGAGACCATGAGGTTTAGACGAGGACAGGGACCCCACGATGGGATTGGTGTCTTTATAAGAAGAGGAAGAGACACCAGGGTTGCTTCTCTCCACTACGTGAGGATCAGCGAGAAGATTGCCCTCTGCCAGGCGGGAACAGGGTCCTCACTAGTACTCGACCATACTGGCCACACCAGCTCAGACTCCCAGCCTCCTAGACAGTGAGAAATCAAGTCTGTGGTATAGGCCACCCTGTCTATGGTGTTGTTATAATGGCCTGAGCTAAGACAGTACTGAACCTACAGTTTTCTAAAAGAAAGACAGCATTCCTAGATTTTACTGATAATTATACCCAAAGAAAAATAAATTTCTTCCAGGTAGCAAACACTCCACGAGTCCATCAATTTAATTTTCCCCTAAAAGAATAAAAAAAATAAATCCAACCAAATATTAGTGGGGAAAACATACACATATTGAGAGTATCACTGTTGTGAATTCAAAGTGCGTATAGACTTCTGTGCTATTACTTGCAAAACAAAGGTGTGATTTTTCCCTTGTTTGACAACTGCCACTGTATACATATCCCTGCTCCACCACCAAATCCCACCCCAAAGAATTTTCTATGTAAACCAAGGGAGAGAATGTTGAGTATTTGTTGTATAAAGTGCTAAATATTAAAATTTACTACTTTAACAACTGTTCTTAGGCACTGTCAGATTCAAGTTGCTTAAGACCCACTTTTGTTGACCACAGGTTTTGAAGAATGAGCAAAAAGCCTCAGAGCAAATGGGGAAAAGGCCTTAAAAGGGGCATTGGATGGTGTGAATATGAAGGGAAGGGGCAACACATTCTACAGAAGGTTATCACAAGCTAAAGGTAAACACCTGACCGCTGAGGTGGGCTGCATACGTACCCAGGCTGCTGCAGAACTCGCCCACCATGCCGTCCGGGTTTGCTGTGGGGATCTGGGTAAGGCCTGTTAGGATGAGGACATCGCTGTTTTTGAGAGACGCTTGGTCCATGGGCTGCAAAACCAGAGAACTACACTTAGTAATTAAAAACAGAATGAACACATTGTTCTTTCTATGTCCAACTCATCACAACTGCTCATGTCCTTGGATGAAGTCTGTCCAAGAGGGATGTGGGCTCATGGGAGAAGGCACCTTATGAGGGTGATGAAGACGTTCTAAGTATTGACTGGGGTGGGGAGCACATGGTATCAAAATCCGCAGAACTGTGCATTTAAGATCTTTGGGTTTCACTAAATACTATGCACATCTTTCTGTAGATTTAATCAGGTTGTCATGTGGAGCCATAACTCTCAAAGGTTAAGAACTACTGATCTAAAGGAAACATATAGTGGAGAGCGCACTCTGACCTTGAGAACATTATCTCTGACCCTCAGCCACCAGTATTGCCTTCCTTTGAAAATTAAATGCCTGTAATAAAGAACAAAAGCAGTCCTACAAGATGAATCCCACCAGGTTGGAAGTTATGATACTTCACGGTCAGATCGGACTAGATGTTTGTTATTTTAGCCTTAATAACTCAGAGACATTTCTTGTTGATTCCCAGGGCTACTGTAAAAAAAAAAAAAAAAAAAAAAAGCTTAAAAAGCTTTAGTGACAGTCTCCAAACCGAGCTGACACCACCAACATTTCACCACCAAAGGACAAATGTATATATTGCTGGTTTCAAAGGCCACTCAGCACTTTAAGTGGGAACATTTTGTTCAAACACACAAAAATAGAGAATACCATTGTGTCTAAGAATCAAATAAAAACACCTTACGAAGTGAACAGGTACAATATAGCTTGCATAATAAAATTCAGAGAAGCCCTAGGCCCAGGGAGGCTGTGGCTGTTGTGTCAGTCCTCTGCTAGTTTCTATTGGACACTTTGCACAGGGCATGAGAAAAAGGAGACCCAGTTTCGAGGTGTTGGAAGCTAACAATCGAGCTGAAGAGAAAACACATATGTATAATGAAAAAAGGATTTTTCAAAAAGCCATAGAAAATACAATGCAAATTTCAAGAGTCGGTACCGAGTATATAAATGCCAAGAGGAATGAAGATTAGAGTTGCACCAGGCCAGCTGAGGTTACTTGTATGTGCTTTTTGGCAGATGTGAAGTCTTGGTTCTATTTTTCCTTCCTTCCTTCTTTGGCAAGGAACTTGAGAGTCCATTTGAGCACAACCCAGGTCACTGAATTTGGAATGTCTCTGTGACACCCGTTCCCTCCGCCACACCGCGATGTCCTTCCTACAAGTGCCCCATGGTCTCCGAGACGTTCTCTCCCAGTACGAATCACACTGAACTGTAATTTCCTCTTTATTTGTCTGTGTCTCACAAAGGACTAAGAAGCTCTCTGAGGGCAAGGATTTGTATCCCTACTGCCCAGCAAAATGCCTAGCACACACCAAATGCTACAAAAACATCTGCTGAATAAATGAGTGTGTGAAAAGCACACAGTCTAATAGGAAATTTGAGAACATTCCATCCTGGGAAATAGTGCACTAAAAGCCAGGAAGGTGAGGATAAGCATGCCAACTGTGGGAGGTAGGCGTAGGAGGGCAGAGGAGAGAGGACGGCAGCCTGAACTGACGTGGCTAGAATGGAAAGTCTACTTTTGGGCTGAGAAAAGAGATAGTGAAAACAGAAAGTGTAATTAGTAAAGGACCAAAAGGTCAGAATCATGACAACTGATAGGGTAGGCAATAAGGAGTCAATAGTTTGAAGCAGAAGAATGACTTTTTTAATAATTATAAATGACAGTGAGGTTGAGGATATTGAAAAAGCAGATCTACATGACACCACAGAAACCAGCAGACATTTGAGAATGGATTGGACACATCTGTATATTTGAGAAAAAGGGAAAGGTGCTCAAATCACCTAACGAGATTAATGTACCTTAATTCCAAATAAATGGAGAGAGCACAAGAAAATAATTCCTGGGTTCGTTTTTCCACTTATAAAGGTGGATTATAAACTTCCATAAAATACTGACCAACTGATTCCAGGAAGGCATTTTAAAAAGATTAAATTGTGATCACGTAAGATTTATCCATGGAATGCAACAAAGGTTAAGTGGGAGTCAAGGACACATTACAATTCATTAATGATCTAAAGAAGTCAAACGATTCTCTTGTAGACTCAGAAAAATCATTTGATAATGTATTAACATCTTTATCTAATTTAAAAACTCAATAGAAATAGAGGAGAAATTCCTTAAAATAGTAAATAAAAATGTATAGCAAGCATCATATTTAATGAAGAAACTACAAAAGCATTCCCTTTAAAATGTGGTACGAGACAAAGATGCCACTACTACCATCACTTCTGATTAACATGGGACTAGAGATGGAAAAAATAAAGATATAAGGATTGGAAGAGAAATGACAAAACTGATACTTCTTTGAAGATGATATCATCAACAGATAACTATCAGAATCAATACTGGAATTCAGCATGGTTACTGAATATCAGATCAATTTAAAGACATGAATACAGGGACCATGTGCTCAGTTAAAGCTAATTCTCTTCCTCTTCTATCTGGGAAGCTGTACTTTTTTTGGCCTCAATTCTCCTCCTCCTAACACCCCATTCTTATTCAGGACCATTTCTCTCCCTTCCACTGTTTATTGGTAAATGTTCCCTACAGCTCAGTCTTTCACCCCCGTCTTTTATTTATACACTTTGAAAAACCTAATGACTTTCCAATTTGTCTCCATCTATGCCTTCACAGCCATGTTCCAGCTCTATATTTCCATCTGTCCAATGTTCTCTCAAATTCCTATTAATCACACCCACCACCCGCTTCTAAAACAACGCCCCCCCACCACCAGCTCTGCCTGTCAAGTGGACTAGTGTCCTTATCACCATTCTCAATGTCATCCAGGCCTGAAATCTGTCTTGTGTTTTTCCTTCCCTCAAGACAGTGGGCATTCAATATATTTCTTAAAGACCTGCCAATGTTTTCTTTAACTTATCTTTCCACTCTTACCACCTCCAGCTTAACCCAAAGTTTCATTCCCCTGTGCTTATCAGATCATTAGAGCAGCCAGCTACACTCTCTCTAGCTAGTGAGGGTTCCAGTCAAGCAGACCAGTGGTTAGGCCTTTTATCTTTTATGTAAAGTTTAACTTTAAAGTATAACCGCTGTAATGATGTGTAAGCAGCTATTAACAATCCATAAAGAAGTGGGTATGGCTATATTCCAACAAAACATTATTTACAAAAACAGGATGGGGAACGGGGGGCAAATATGGTCCACAGGCCATATAGTTCGCTGACTTCTGAAGTAGACTATCAAGTTTTTTCAAACCCAAACTTTTCTTATCCCTGCTAATTTAAAATAGAATCCAATTATCTGGGTGAAAGAAAATCTAATTTATTTTCTTTTTTACATACAATACTGGTTGCCAGCTAGAAATTAAAATTAATTACTTAAGTATGTTGCTCATTACTTTCAAAACCTTATTTTTCCTTTAAATTTATGAACCTTGTAAGAATAATTTACTGGAAATTACATCCATAATACTGTAAAGACTTGGATTTAAACAGGGCAAATAGGAAGAGTTGGCAGCCAAGTAATCTCTGTCTCTCATGGAGGAATATATCAGGAATGATAGAAGCTGCCAATAAAAAATTTTGATTCAATGAAGCAGATCAAGATGACATTGATGGGCTTTTGATTTCAATGAGCGGGAAAGGCTCAGAAATCTACTAGCTATAGGAAAAAATAACAACTCGTCCTCTCTAGACCTTGAGATAAAACTTGATTATAAAAGGTATGAAAAAAACAATGCAGAGTGGCAGCTCAGAATCACTCTACTGTTCTAGACTTACAGCAGCCATTCTTTTTCCCATATTAAAATGGGATATGGACTTCCCCAAGTCATCTGCCTGCCTGCCTGCCTGCCTACCTACCTATTCATCTATCTATCCAACTACCCATGCACCCACCTACCCACCCATCCGTCCATCTATCTATCCATCCATCCATTCATCCTCTATCTAATGCTCCCTATGCCCTTTACAAACATGGAAAGAACCAGGATTTATGAAATGAATAATAAATTCTTTACAAATACCTAAAATGGAATAAATGATGCATTTATAACAATGTTTATGTACTTAGCTTCTTGCCAATATGACTGTTAATGAATGACTCACAAAACCTTCCAATAGCGTCCCTCTACAAATTAAAATCCGAATTTCTCAATGGCCTGGCCTCTGCTAATCTCTTGGACATCTCTGCTAGTTACACTTTGTATGTGGCAATCACGACCATCTTCTCTGCTCTGTGGACGTGCCCAGCCTCTTCTGGCTTTAGAGCCCTTCGTCTGCCTTGTCTCTGCAATACTTTGCCCTCACAGCTTTACATGGCTCATTTCTTCAAGTCTCGGTTCCATGGAGAACTCCCCAGCAGCTTTCTCTGACCACCCAATTTAAACTAGTCTCAATCACTCTATACATAACCCCACTTTGTTGTTTTTAGTATTTAGATCACCATCTGAAATCACCATCCATTCTCCATACACTGGCTGAATGTGGACCCATGAGAAGAGACTTTGTGAGTCACCACTGAACCTTTAACACCTAGAGGAGTGCTTGACATATAATAGGCCCTTAGTAAACATGAAGCAATTAATATCTGCTGAGTAAACAAGTGTCCATTTCCATTCTTCATCAGGCTATGGTTATTAGAAGTGTTGGGAAATCTCAGAGTCCCAGAGATGACCCAAAGGCAGCAGGATCTTACAGAGGAACTTGTGATCCTAAATGCTGGCACGTGAATCCTTGAACTTGGATAAAGGCTATCTGTAGAACACAATTTCAATGTCGCAAGATGAACAAGCTCTAGAGGGCTGCTATGCAACATGGTACCTAGAGGTGACGATAATGCCTAATTCAGTTAAAAATTTATCAAAAGAGTAGATCTCATGTTCTTACTACAATTAAAAAAAAGTATCTGAAGAAACAAAATCAAGATTTAAAAACAGCTGATGATACTCTGAATATAATCTGAATTTGGGTTAAATAACCAAAAAGCTGAGTTGTTAAAAGAGAATTTAGAGTTACCTGGGGATGTGTGGTAAGCAAGGAGGATCCAGAGACATAAGAGACTTTCTCATAATGGGACTGAATAATCCAGTTGGAGCTTCCAAGGGCATAGCCAGAGCTTAGAGGAGTCACCTGGACCGCACCAAAAAGCTCCTAAAAAAGAACCACAGCAAGAATGTGTGACGAACTTTCAGCAATGCAGTGATGGCAGATAAGTTTGTAGGAAAAAAGCAACGGAAATACTGTTCTCCACTTACAAACAGAAACTACTTCAAAGTTTAAAGTAAAACAAAAAGATGGTAGAGACTATGTGGCAGACACAGAAAACAACCCTACAGTCTTTACTTGTCACCTGAGAGTTCCAGCCCATCCACATGTCACCAGGCATCCAATACTCATTAAAAGGCAGACAGGATATATTACCAAATAAACCAAAGAGACAAATACTTTGGTTTTCTTTTCTCTTTTTCTCTTCAGGTTAGGTGTGCGCCTCATGGTTGCTCTGTACTGAGTGGCTCTGGGCACAAGTTAACAGAAAGGGGAACCCTTATCATTACCAGGTCAGGGCTCAAAAGTTATACTTGCCAATCACTTCTTGACCTCTTTTATGCTCTCCGTTTCCTATTTCATTTGTGTGAAATCTTAAAATAGCACCCACTGTTCTAAACTGAATAGAATGAGATGCCTTTCTTTTGACTCATTACATGCTGTCTTATGAATGCTAGGAGTGACGGGGAATGTAAGGTTAGGAAAGAGCACCAATAAGAATCTGGAGGAATGGGGGAAAAGGCAAACGCTCTGTCTTTTCACCATGAACTAGTACGAGATTTGTAGTGATTGTACAGCTTATAAAAGGGAAATATGCAATCCTACCAAAAAACAACAATATGAATCAAAAGCATTTATAATCAATAAAATCATACCAACACTCACAATTTTCTGGGAATATCCCACCAGCTGGATTTTACTAAGGGCAGAGTTCACCTCTTGCATCGTATAACATCTTCTCCAGGTTGACACTTCCACTGCATCCTTGAGAGGAGAAGGCAACAGCCTGTAAATGTATCATGACGTCAGTTCTTTGTGTTCTAGACAATTCCTTTCAGGTAATGCATGCATATTACCTAAGTTGTCCAACTTATTGGTGTAACTGTTCATAGGATTCCTTTTGTAATCTTTTTTATTTCTATAAAGTTGGTTGTACTGTCTCCTCTTTTATTTCTGGTTCTAGCAGTTTAAGTATTCTTTTTTTCTCAGGTATCTAGCTAAAGGTGTGTCAATTTTGTTGATCTTTTCAAAAAACCAACTTTTGATTTTCTTTATTGTTCTTCTATTCTCTATTTTGTTTATCCAGCTTATAGCTGGGTCTTTTTTTATACCAAGTATGAGAATCTCTGTTATTTGACTGGATATTTAAGCCATTCACATTCAGTGCTATTACTGATATGATGGCTTCTGTTTGCAAATTTATTTTTTTGTTTTACATATGTCTTGTGTCATTTTTGTTCCTCTATTTCTGCTTTACCACTTTTTTTTTAATAGTGAATATTTTCTGATGTAGTCTCTTTCACAATTTTTCATTTTTTTTTTGTTATTTTGATAATGGTTGTTCTAGGGCTTATCATATACATGTTAATATAGAGCATTTCTATATGACATCTCACACTCTCTTCCCTGTTGACAAAAGATAAGTGAAATAAACTCTACTCATGGGCCTGCAAAGCTACAGAAATGGACTGGGTTAAACATGGATGAGGTTTGGCATAAACAAGGAAAATAAAACATGACAAGCACCAGGAGCATCCATTAAAACAAACAAATGAACAAGCAAGCAAGCAAACAAATGTCATTAAAAAAACGCATTACCATTAGCTCTAATATATTCAAGAACAGACCTGAAAAGTGACTTCCCTGAGAATCTCTGTATGATATAGGTGAAGGGATTTTTGTTGAACTGAACATATACATTAGCTCTGCTCCCTCCTGAAAGATCACTGAATAGTACAGTAAACGGCTTCACACATGCATATACACTCAAGGAAAGAGAATGAGAGAAGAGACCATAGCAACAGCATTTTAGAAAGAGGAAAGTAGGACAAATGATAACCGACTTAGAAGACCAGAAAAGTGTAATTCAAGTAACTTCATTTATACTGCAGAACCCAGCAACTGGAAATAATAGGTACGTCTGGAAGTGAAGTTGAAGGTGGGCATAGGAACAAGGGGATTTGTTGAAAAAATTGATTGAGAAATAGAACCTTCCAGTTCTTCTCATCTATTTCGTATAGCTCAGCAGTTGCCCCTTGCCCTCCCAGGCATGTTACCTGAGGGTATTCTCTGGAGATGGTGAAAATGAGATTCTGGATTAGGGCATATCATCAACTACTGGAGGCTGCAAAAATTTATGTAATGACAGTAAAAATATTATTTTCATATGGCTCCCAGAATACTCTCAGCTAGGCTTATATCCTCCAGGGTAGGAGCCTAGAAGAAATTTCTCTGAAAAATTTGATCAGCACCAAGGAAAAAACTACACTGAAAGATACGGGTGGGGGGGATTTCACAATGAAATTACCAAACCAGATTATGTTACGGCAAATTCAGCAAGACCTACTCTTGGCTCACAGGAATTCTAATGTTTTTTATTTGTCTAACTCAAATATGGGCCAATAACCAAGGATTATGATACATCTGAGTTGTGTCTAAAATGATAAAGGCCAAAACAAATGGAGAAGAGAAGGAGGAAAGGAAATGAGAGAAAATAAATTAAGCAGGGAGAATATAACTATCATTACTATCCTTACAGAGATAAATAACACAGGATACCTAAGAAATGAGAAGATACTTCTACTAAAAAAGGAAAGGTGTTAAGAGAATACAAAGAGTTCTTGGAAATAAAATATATGATAGCATATAGATAATGAAAGCATTTCAACAAAAACATATCAACATTTTAAAATAAGCTAAAAACATTAAGAAATTGTACAAGGTGTGAAAGGCTCATGTAAAGAAAAAAATGAGAAAACCTTCAAAATGAGGTAACAGAACTCAATAATTAGATATTTAAAAGAACTCAGAAATGAAGACTAAACTAATAGAAACACAAGAGTGAGTAAACACTACAGGTAATGCCGTTAAGTAAAATCTAAGAAGAAAAATTTAAATGCTAAAAAGAAATGAAGAGATAAAAATAAATTGAAAGAAAGGGACAAAGTAGCCTGAAGACAGGTGAGGAAGATGCAACAGGCAAGAGGAGTTGCTAATGGAAATCTAAGCAAGGGAACAGAACAAATACTAAAAAACCATAATTGTGTGTGTGTGTGTGTGTGTGTGTGTGAGAGAGAGAGAGAGAGAGAGAGAGAGAGAGAGAGGGAGAAACGAACAATAACATGTTTAAGACACTCAAAGAAAGAAAATGCCAGCTAAGTATTCTACATCTAGCAAAAGTGACTTCCAAGGTCACAGAGCACAGGTAAACAATTATTGACCTTCAAGACTCAGGGTATATTGTTCTGGTGATCCCATCCTGAGATGTCTTTTAAAGAATGAGTTTCAGATAACCAAAATGATGAAAACAAATATGGGTTGGTAGTGTGCATTAAATATGTAGTACTGACAGAAGAGCAAATTAAGGTAAAAAGGAGAGAGGATAATATGTAATGCCTGTATTTCCTGATGACATATAGTAAAATTATTTTTAAAAATGGAAGGAAAATATGCTCCGTCCTCCAGAGGCCTGGAAGCAATGGGCAACATAGTAGTGATGAGCATTGCTAGAAACCAGAAAGTTCTATTTCCCACTAAGAGAATCCAGAGTTTCTAAGGGAAATGGGTGATTCCAGATTCAGGGCAGGGGATGTCCAAGAGAGGAGTCTGTGTGTTTGTAGTGCCATCCTGCTACACTAGATGGCAAAACAAAACAAACAAAAATACAAGCAAAGATGACAAAGGTCATAAGAGAATTCTGGACACTGTGGATGACCTGAAATGCTTTCACTGCCCCTAAATGGGGCAATCTGAGGTGTAAAAAGACAATACTGCCATAGATGGAAATCCATGATACATATTTCAGAGTGCACTGTGATTAGGTTGGGGCAGAAAAAAGGGTTTCCGAGTTACCAGATATTTTCTATTTCTTAGCCTGGATAGTGTTTATAAGAGTAGTTGATTTATAATAAATTAAGAGTAGTTGATATATATAGTTAACTATACATATGTTTTGTACGGCTTTCGGTATGTTTTATATTATAATAAAAGAGTTAATTTTTTTAAGTCAGAATTGAAGTTCTTGATTTTCTTAAGGATCAGCAAATGTTTTCTACAAAGGGCCACAGATATTTTAAGCATTGCAGACCACATACAGCCTCTGTCAAATTATTGTATTTGGCCATATAATGCCACAGACTATATGTCAACAAATAAATGTGCCAATAAAACTTTATAAAAACAGTGGCAGGCCAGATTTGGCCTACAAAACAGGAGCTTGGCCATTGCTGCCACCCCTGTTCTAAATTGAAAGGGCCCACTAAGTAACTCAGTACATGAATGAAAAATGTCCTTTTGTCAGACATTTCATCATAAACTTAAAGAACAAAAATTCTAAAAGTTTCCACAGAGAGTAAACCGTATAAACACCAAAAGATCTAGACTCAAAGCACTGGGCACTTCTGGAAGCTGGAGGAAAATGCTTCAGTGCTTTCAAAACCCTAGGAAAAAATTATATCTAATCGGCATTTCTCTCCGAGTGTGAGGGTAGAACAAAGGCATTTCAGATGTGCAGGGTCTCAGAAAGTTTACCTCCCACGTACTCTTTCTCATGAAGTCATTTATTGAAGGATGGACCCTGCAAAATGAAGATGTAAACAAAAAGAAAAAGAAGAAAAAAGAACCCAGAAAACAAAGCTTCTAACAGAAGAGAGAGGTGCAGAAGTCTACGGGATAATGGTGAAGAAAACCCTAAACTGAAAGCCATGTAGCTGGCCTGAGAGCAGTGGAAATCAGGCTAGGGGAAGAGAGAATGGATTTTTAAGAAGATAAAATTGTGAGAACACTTACTGAGTCTGAACATACTGAGGAGAGACTTATACACATGGGGGAGAGGTTAGAAATAGACTCGTAATAAGTACATAGAAAACTAAACAAATAAGCAAACAAGAGAATTACTAACTCGAGGAGGGAAAAAGTGGTGCAAGAAGGAAAAATAGTCCTAACACTGTTAGATGGCAGTCATAAAAAGGGAAACATTAACTATTTAGCCAAACTAGCATATGGATCATTTTGCTCCAATTCCCTTTACCTCTGTTTCTCCAGCAACAAAATATCAACAATCCTTCTCATTACCTTCTGTATAAACAGACTCAGGAAGATTTTTCTAATTTCAGTTATCTGGCCTATGTATATTGAATTGCTTTAGGTTTTACAGTATTTACTCAATAAATACTGTAGCCCTGACTGTGGCCATAGCATCTGAGTTATGTAAAGAGATATAACAGGCACAACATAAAGGCCTCTGCTCACAGGAGCTTAATTCTAAGAAAAATTTTATAACAATACAAGGAATAAAAGAGATGCCAAAAGCCATAATGAGTCATCCTTGCCTGCATACTTGCCTTCCCTCGCTGAAGGGCCTAAACGATATATTAAAAATGCAAATCTTAACACACGCAAACCCACACCCACCTTCTTCTCTCCCACTTGTAATGGCTTGCTATTACACTCAGGATAAAATCCAAGGCTCTTAGCACGGCTTTCTAAGTTCTCTCTTTATTCTGTATTCTGAGCTATAAACAGCTCTTCAAGTGCCAGGCTCCCTCAGACTTGTAACTTCTCCCATCACTTTCTTCACAATTCATGCGGATGAGAATTACTTTTGCTTGGAACCCCAGACCATTTGTCTGTCACTTTTTCTATCTTTTAACACCAGTCTAGGCCAGCTGCACAGGCTGTGTGCTTTTGAAGAAGACGCCTTGGCCCTGAGTATAGGACACAGGGAGGCGGTACAGACTCTCCCCCTGGTGAGGCCACTGGGAGGTTCTGCTGCTACTGCTTTTCTCCTTCCACATCCCGGTAATTCTGCCAACCACCTTGAGGAAAGAGGGATTTCTCTTGGAGGCACTGAGACATAATGGAAAAAGCAGACCTCTTCCTCTCTGTTACGTCTTGACCTCTGAGCCTCAGTTTCCTCATCTGTAAGACAGGGATGGTACCACCTTCCTTTTAAAGCTGTTCTGCAGGGTGTGAATGATACAATGCACACATGTGGCACGAAGCAGGTGCTGAAAAATCCATCTCCAATCTGCCCCAACGTAGAGTCATCACAGCCCCAGGAGCATATGCAACCTCCAATACTGTAGTGAACTCCAACCCGGGGGGGTTATTTTTATGAGCAGCAATGACAATGAACTTGAGTGGTCCAGGCACTGCTCTAGCGGGTCTCGAGAAAGAACCCAAATTATTACCCTGCTTTAGCTCCTCCTTTAAATTCCTCAGGATCTGAGACTGCCATGACTTGGGCCTCCTAGGGCTGCGCTTCATAAAAAATAGACTTCTCACGTTGGGTTGAGCTGGGAGGCGATCACAGAAGTGGCCAGAGTGAGTTGTTTAATAAATAACACTTGCGGTCCAACCACACCCTCAATCCAGTTGAATTTGCTTTAATGTTGCCCTCAGCTTGGCCGAGTCCCTGTGACTGAGCCGCCCTCTCAGAGAGTGAGCTACTTGGTCAGAAGCAAGGCTGGGCAAGGGCTTCTGCCTTTACTTGGAGCTTCCTCCCCACCCTGTGACCTGTACCGTCATTACCTGAAACACCAGTGGGCTTTCTCCCCTTGACTGCCCTTCCCATCTAGGACAATGTCTGGTGAAAATTAAGCAGACTGAAATCCAGAAGAGTCTCTCAAAAGGAGTAATTTAGTTATTTTAACGTTTCCACTTCCCGCTGGAGATATAAGCGGTCTCCAGAGCAAGCTAGCAAATACTCTGAGCCCTGGGGAAGGGAGACGGGAAGAGTGAGGATGTGAAATATTTACAACTTTTGTCCTCAACAGTCCAGAACCTATTTGTAGAAAAATTACTGGGTGTTTTGGGTGGAGAAACAATTTCCTTAAACAAAACAAAAGACCTGTGAAAAATTCAGGTATATTTCAGTTGGATCTTTTCCCGTTTTCCCCTTTCAGGGTAAATGGCATAGAAATCATAAAGTTATGTTCCAGGGAAACTGAAGAAAGCATTTGTTTATACAGAAGCATTTGGTTATACTGATTTTTGATAACCAGTTTAGCAGAGCACTTTTGGGAGTGAAGTGTCTTGTTAAATACCATAATAAAAATAATAATGTATTATCTTTTTATCTCATTATCACATCATTCAAACAGTATTAACTTTTTCATTTTTGTATCCTTAGCACTGAGCACAGTGCCCAACGTAAAGATGCTCAGAAGACAAAATGTTTACCTGTTACCCCAGGTAAACAGAACCAGAGAATGAATAATTAATGAGTCCTCCCTGAAGTGCACCAGTAAGTGTGGGCAGAGGCGAGCCCTAGGACAGAGCTCGAGATGGTGAAAACCAACCAGTGAGATGGAAGAGGACAGCTAAGAAGGCCTCAACGATCCGCTCTCCAGTTGGCCTGGTCAGTTCAGGTGGGCAGCTCCCACACAGCTCCTGGAGATCGGGGCCTCCGGTGTCACCCTGCTGTGAGACACCCTCCTGAGTGTGGCCTGCACCTAATGGCTTGCTTCTAGTGAAGAGTATATGGCAAAAGCTAGGGGGTGTCATAACCCCACCCTTCCCCCCATGTTGTGAGTATTCTGCAGTGAGAGACCCGGAGCCAGCCTATCCAACGTTAATAAATAATAAAGTTTTCTGGGCCTTGGTCTAGTACAGAGACAGTGTTTTAATATTGTAACTAAGTGTGAGCTTTTCTAAGGTCTTCTCAGTGACACTTTTATAAACTCAAATTGTATATACCCTTTGCAGAAGGCTGATATTAATATCCATTTAACTTTGATTTTTGCTTCTTTAGTTGTAATATTGAGCAATTTACTTAACCTCTTTTTTTCCTCTCTATTTCTAAAATCAGGGTAAAATATTTTCACAAACTGTTGTAAGCACTACAGCAAATGAGTCATAAAATATATATCAATATGTATATATGTGTGTGTGTGTGTGTGTGTGTGTGTGTGTGTGTATGACTTCAGTGCAAAACTTATCTGCTAGCTCACCCTTATTCTTAAATTCTTTGGGTACCTTGTTCTGATACTTTACACACTGACTACATCTTCTAGGTCCTCACTATTATTTGTCATTCCTCTATTTAGCAATGTCCAGAAGGTTTCCTTTTTCATATAGGTTTGGTGACTATATTTTGACAAATAAAGAATTTGGTTAAATTTTCTGTCAGCTAGACAAAAGACTTAAACGAGGAATTAGTCAAATGTATTGCTGGTGTTTTCAAAAGTACAAAGTTTCATTCTTCTATGTACAATGTGAACTTTCAATTCTTTTCTCTCCTTCCTGGTGTGTACTGGATGCTATCATGTTTTTGCCCATACTGATCCCTTCCCTTAGAATGATCTCTTTCCTCATTCAAACCCTACTTAACCTACCAACCCCGGCCTAAGTCTTGCCACCTGGTACCTAATCTTCACCTGAGTCTAAAGATAAATTAGGTAAATTACTGAAAGGGGGTTATGTGAGTTAAACAACTTGAGCACAGGGACTGTTTTAAACTTTTCTGGGCATTTTCCTACAAACTCATCATAATGTCGGGTGCTTGGTACTTAATCAACAACTAAATTTGGAGTTCTCTAAATTCCACATTATTACCTGTGAATTCCTTTTGCTAAGACTCTTATCCCCGTTTTCCAGACAGTCACTTTGTTATTACTTCTTTGTACTTCACAACATCTTGTCTTTAAAATCTTGTAACTTAGCTTTCCCTAAAACTTTCCTTATGCTTACTGAAGACGTTATCATAGAGAGGCATTTACAAAGCCATTCAAAGCCATTAGGATTATTGGCTGATTAATGATAAGTCAGATAAGGAAACCCAGTGGGAACTAGTTCTGTTTTTTCCGGCTTTCTAATTTAGCAAAGTCAAGTTCTCAGAGTCTAAATGTTTCATAAGTACTTTCTAAAAGGTTTCATTGTTCTGTTTTGTTCTTATCACACTTGAGTGCTTAGTAAACCTTTCCCCAGTGCTGTGACATCATGCCAGACCTCTCCTATCTCCTTCCATCCCACCAACATAAGCAGCACAAAGATCGTGCGTTTCTATGAAAAAGAAAGACTTTCAAGGCCACTGGGACCACTTAAAAGCTTACAAATAAAACACTGCTTGGGCTTTTTCTAAGTGTTTGATGAATGAATGAATGAACAAAATGGACATAAGAGCAGAATACAAAGAATATGAGCAGCGGAAAGTGGTTTTCCTCTCATTAGAGCAAAATGTGTTTAGCATACTGTGGGTGGGGTCGGGTGGAGTGTCAGCACAGTGATGACCTAGATGGAGTTTAGCAAAAGTGGAGCTTCAAAATCAAACACTTCTCATCATTAGCCTAAAAGGTGATTGTAGTCCCTGAGTTTGGTTTTATATAATTTTATCTCTAAAATGGACAAAAGCAATTGCTTAGGCAACCACAGCATACTAGAAATAATTCTTGAGAGTACCTAAACTATCTCTGCTTTAATTCTCTGCTCATCAAAAAAAAAAAAATTTGATCTCTTCAGTGGACTTATTGACCAGAACAAAGTGTCCTAGAGAGATGAAGCATCCTAACTCTGGAGCTAGGCAGATGTCTCAGTATAAACTAATTAACTGGAATTTTTGTTTGTCAGTAAATATCCCGAGATTTTGGTTAGCCCGAATCAGTCCCTCAGAGGCTAATCAACTGTGAGTGAAATGAAATGATTTTGAGTTTCTGGAACTACAAAGCTGAGGAACAAGCTGTGAGGACTCCATCGTGAACTGCCACTCTGTGAAGATCTGCTTAAGGAGCCTCTCTCATCCTTGGACATCTTTACACCTGATCTTAGCCAGAAGGCCAAGAAGCAATTTGGACATCTTTAAAAACTATAACATAAGTAAACTTAATTTAATTCAATTTTCTTCTTTGATAGAAAAGGAGATTGGATTTCAGAATCTGAATAACAGTGCTAACTAATCAGTGGCAACAATGGTATTATAAGATGGTTTTCCTTTTACTATCCTACCTTGTTTTTATCAAGAAAGGCAGAGTCTAAGGTAAATTAGGCTGTGAAAGGCAGGTGCATTCTGGTTACTGAAACACAGTGAGCCAAGTGTATCATCAAAGGGCAAAAGGATGTGGGTGTTTACTGAGCACCTACTATGTTTCTGGAACCATCAAATAAAAAAGACTTTACTTATATTACTCATTTAATCCTCCCTCAAACCCTGTGAAGCTGCTAACAGTACTCCTATTGAGGATACAGAGCGTAGAAGAAATAAATTGAAGCTACTAAGAAATGGCTCTGAAATTTGAATACCAGTCTATTTGACCTCTAAGCACAAGCTTTAATTTTCTTCCTATAGATAGTTAGATCTGATAAATTCCTCTATAAATAAATACTCAAGGAGTGTCAGAGCAAAGGAGCGAGATGCTTGTTTTTCCTTTTATATCTTCTATAGATATGAACCCACATTTTTAGCTCTAAGTACTGAAAACTGCCATAACATTTCAGCCAGTGCATAATTCCTTAGTGTTTGCAAGAATTATGACAGTATCCTTAATTATAACTGCAGCTTTCCAGTCTCATCCAAAAAAAAAAAAAAAATGCCCACCTTAAACAAAAAACACTAAAGCCTGGGTTAGTTTAACTGAAATATTTTGCTTTGAATCTTCCCACTAAAAAACCTAAACTTTGAAGTGGGTATGGAAGAGTCTGAGACCCAAAAGTTATATTGCAAGGGATTCGCCTGTTCCTACCGTTCAAAATCTGTTTTCAAGAAGGGTAAACTGCAACGTCAACATGAAGAAGAAGGATGACTAACTTCTAAATAAATCTCAAAGAGAAGTGTCAACTGAGGCAGGGAGTCAGACAGCTGCCAAAAAGCAAGAATGATAGGTTTTTTGGTATACATACTAATACTAAATCAAATGCTAATTCCAGCTGTGATTTAAGGAAAATGATTTAAGGAAATTTGTCAGACTCCTTTGACCAACGAGTTACAAAGATTTTAATTTACTGTTTTCTTTAGTTGATGGTCTTATTAGTAACTGAAGCTACTAAGATTCATTAATTCTAGGCACTTAACCAAGAGATTGCTGTATAAGATTTTAAGTATAAGTAAAAAATTGGGGAATCGAACCTCACATCCAACTTGTAGAGATATTTTTTCTTGGATCATACAGGATTTTATTTTAACGTGTGAGCCAACATTTTGAAAAGATTTTAAAAATCACTTTTAAAACATCCAAGTTTTGAGCTTTTCTTAAAAATAAAAAAATAAAAGGGAAAGACCTGGCAGTCATGGGTTCACATTCCTACATGGCTACAATCTGCTGAAGCAGTGAGCCGTCCCATTAGAGGGACGTGGTCACTGGCCCACAGTTCCCGATTGCCCACCTCACTCCTGTACTTATTTTCCCCATTCCTGTAGGTATCTGAGTTTGTGGCCCCTATTTTAGAGGAACTGGATAAAGAAAGTGGAGGAATTAAAGAAAAAACAAACAAACAAACAAACAAAAATAATAAAGAGAAGACAAAGCCCATATCATTTGGGGAAAATGCACTAGACAGCAAAAAAGTGTTTCTCAATATCATATGCCATAGAACTTTGAGACAGTAGAGATCAACTAGATTGAGGCAGAGAGAAATTTTAAAGTGATGTAAATCCTTTAGTACAAATGTTGTCCGAACGAAGCACTTTTAGTATTCTGGCCCAAGGTTCAATTCTAGGTGAATATTTCAAAAGAACTTTTTGTCTGATGTCTTCATATTCTTCCACCACTTTTAACATTTATGCTGAGTTTATCCAGGAGAAAAAGAGGACACGTCCTTCTTGTTTTATCTAACATCTCAGCATATTCTTTCCAATAATTAGACTCTTCTCTTTCTCTCAGTAAGTATGGCTAATCTCATGCTTAAAAGCCAAAAAGAAATACTTGACCAGGATCAGAAATTTGGTCATGATATAAGAAATAATGAAACATGGTCTTCTGCAATAGTGCCAGTTATTCATTCTCCTTGCTCCTCTACCAAGTTGGTTTCTGACAGTCTCTGATTTTTGCCCACCAGGTGGCGAGATAGTAAATTCAAGAATTTATTTCCACTAGCACCTTTTTAAAAAAAAGATTTCCTAAGCATCTTATAAAATCAATTTCAGCCCCCCACTCCCACTCTACAGCTCTCTGCTCTTTCAAGTTCAATTGACTTTTTTCCCTAATATGCAATGGCACTTCTTTCGTGGGCCAATTACCTTGTATGTTACAAAAAAGTGGGAGGCAAAGGAAAACTGCCAAGGACTCTGCCCAAGGTCACAGAAGAAAAGACAAAACAAGGACTTGGAACTTCCTAAGACTTGGCCCAGGGTTTGGGAATCAGGAAACAGTGACCTTTGAACATCATTTCTGGTGCGCCAAAATTATTTGTGGCAGAATATTATAAAGGGTATAAATTTAAAAGGAGGAAGTAAGGGAAGCCAAAGCATACATGCTCCACTGGGAAAGAAAACAAAGTCCTAAGGCTCCTAGGAACAGAGGTATATAGAACTGGGTCCGATGTGGTCCAGGGGCCACATGGGAGAGAGAAAGAAAAGGAGAAGGTATAGCAATGGGCAGGAGGAAAGGCAGCTAAGAATAAGAATGCAAAATGAGATGGGATCCTTGAACTAAGCAGGTGGGTGGACAGATCAAAGAAACCACTTATGTACTTACAGAAGACTCAGACATGTGTCCAGAAAATACTTCCTAAATCCCCCAATCAAGGAAATAGACACATAAAGATCCATAAAACCCAGGAGAAAGCATGCAGTTAAGCATACTTCCTCCATCCCTCACGTGAGAGGAGGCTCGCACACATGTGAGAAGAGCATGTGTGTGTCCAAGACGTGGTCTGGCATGGTGGTTAAGAGCATGGGCTCTGGAAACAGACTAGTCTAACTGCCTGGGTTTGAATCCAAATCCTACGGCTCATTAACTTGCTGACCTTGAGCGAGTTCCCTAACCTCTCTGTGCCTGTTTTCTCCTCTGTAAAATAATGTTAAAAAATTAAAACTCTGAGGACTGTGCTACATCCATTAAGCAAAGTAACATGCATACAGAGAAATGCATAGAGAAGACTCTAATGCTCAAATTCTGAAACAGCTACAGTATAAAAACAAAGCACACTTCTCCTAGCTACAGATACATATTCTTGTGGAAAAGATATTCACAAAACAAGACGTTCAGAAGTTTAGATAACCAGATGTCTGACAAATCACTGACCTAGAGGAAAAAAGGACTCGGTGCTTAGGCAGCTGGAAAAGAACAGACTTGGGAAGGAGTGTATGAAACATGTGCTACCCAAAGAAATCACAAGGCTGATTCTGTGTGCCGGGCCTGGAAGGCTGGGACTACTGCGGTGCCTGGAGGTGAGGGCAGCAGCTGGCCGGGTTAGAGAAACCACAGCATGTTAAGACCAACTGGTGTCTGCCACCACCCATTAAATATGAGGGCCGGAAGTAGAACCATGTTGTCTCTTTGTCTCCTCTACTAATTACATTTCTAAAAATTTCACCTCTCATCATTTGGTTTCGGATCCTAGCACTCCACTAAAATCAATCTCTCTGGGATTTCCACAGCCAAGGGGCTCTTCCCATCTTGTGTGATATTTCTGCAATATCTGAGACCACAACAAGCCTGGGTTTGGGGAAGAATTTTTCCCCCTGCCTCTACTCAGCCCTTCTATTACACATCTAATTACGACTTCATAGCCTTTTTCACAATCCCTACTAATTTTTTTCAATTCTATCTAAAAAATTTCTTGTTATTTTATGTTGATTCTTCATGCTTATTGCCACTGCCTTAGTTCAGGCCTTTGTTCTCTCCCTGACGTTCTGACAGTCTTACCACTGGTCTTCCTGACCCATCTCCATGCTCCTAAATCATCCTCCATGCTGCTTCCACAATTACTTACCCCCAAACAAATATGTGATCACGTCATTCTCCTTCTTATAAACCTCTAACTGATGGACTTCCCTCTCTCAATAATATTCAACTTTACACATTAGTTCCTTTGATATCTCGCTCCAATGTTCCTCTTTAGTTTTGTCTTTCATCCCTCTACTTTACCCATGCTAATCCACCCTAAATTTTCCTGTTTCCTGAATACAATGGAGCCTATAATGCTGTGCCTGGACCCCTGTTTCTTGACTCCTTCTATCTGGAAAAGCCCTTTTCTTCCTCCAAGACCCACTTAAATTTTCATGTCCCAAGGAACATCTTCCTCAGCTTTCCTAAGCAGAGAATTCTTAGTCTTCTACGTGCCTATAGCACTACGATCAAGTATTTCTTATAACACATGCAATCCAAGATTGTAATGCGCATTTTTATCTTATCTGATTTCCCATGAACCCCTGAGCACCTCAAAGATAGAGCCAATCATTTTATTAATTTAAAAAACCCCCAGACCTAGCACAGTACCTTGACATAGCATGACTGTCTCTCAAAATGCTGGTTGAATCAAACATAACAATTTCATAAAACAGGGATAAGAGAATCTTTCTAACAGTTTAAATGTTTAAGCATAAAATAATAAGACAAATGAGACTGTAAAGCCTAAGACTACTGTCGAGAAGAGACAAGACTATTGCTCACCGCTGAATATCCTTGTTCTTCCACAAGGAGGCAGACTGAGCCTTGGGCACTCTTTCAATGAAATTCACCAGCTCTTCCATGAGAAGCCTGAATTTAAACAAAAAAAGTGATGAACACTCATAAAAGAATTAGAAGAACACTGCACTCTGACATTGTAGCCAAGAGAAATGGGCGCGTCTGCTTCCCCCTCTCCAGTCATCTTTCTCTCCGTTGCAGGTGAAAGCAGCCACCATTGCACATAAAGTTGAACAAAAACCTAGCCTTCTCATTGAATTTTCATGTTGAAAGTTCAGAACATATATGATTTAATTCACCTTTAAAACAAGCCTGCCATGTTTCTTATTCCTAAACACTGAAATATGGTTTAATTCTCACTCTTAAGATTTCTGCCTTTACATACCTAAAATTACAAAAGGAGAAAAAGTTAAATGACTGTGAAGTATCTGATTTTGGTGGCAGCAGGGGTAGTAGTAAGATTTTTTTTAAATGATAATATTTGATAGACATTTTAAATAAAAAAGTAAGTTTTCTTGATGTGTGTTTTAGTATTAACATAAATCCTATATGAAGAACACTAATCCTAAAAATCTAACTCAGGAACCTACAAGGTCAGGCTGTGCATGCAGATCACAAGATGGATTATCACAGAATCACAGCTGAGGGAATCTAAGAAATGCCTCACTCAATTGGATCCATGCTCTGCGGATTATATGGGACAGAGAAATGTGAGAATCCTGGATAGCCAGAGGAGAAACAAAAAGCTAAAAACAGATTTCCAACATTGTGAAATTCCTTTCATAATCTAGTAGAGATGATCCATAATGACTTAAATCCTCTCGCAATCAACATATGTATGTGGGAAGCCATAAATATATTTGCATTTGAATGGTGAACTTCATTTCCATTTATTTATTTATTCCTAATAGCATCTCCTCCTTTCATCTTGAAGGAGCAGTACCAGCTCCAGAAGTCTAAGACCTGGGATCCAGGCTCATTATCATTCTGGCTGTAGCTTTTGGGAGAACAGTTGGGTGCGTCCATCCTCATGCTTTAACTTTCTCAGACTAGAGTCTAATGTTTTCAGCTTATCAATAACTGTCACTGAAATTGATCCATCACCTTGAGTGTTTTACTTTCCATAATGTTTCTTCCTCAGATCCTTTACTTTTTCCCTGTCACACTGCAGATAATGTGATCTGACACACAAGCAAGGACATATTTTGTTTTGTTTCGTTTCTGGTAATTCCATCTTATTGGACTTCTGCAAGACACTAAAACCCAAAGTGAAGAGTCTATATCGACACCTAGATTCCATATATTGGGTCTTGAAAGGTCCACCTTATACCATGCTTGTTAGTTTGCTTTAACACGATACTTTTCTCTGGGGTAATTTTCTTCTAAGTGAAGCTACGGTTACTTGCAGTAACCATGAAGGCTTAGGAGGGGCAGAGGAAGAGATGAATGTTCTCAGAGCCAGAGTCCTGAGTTTCACTCAACAGTACAACTCAACCATCTAATTACTTATCCTGTTTTCTACAAGCTGACTCCATTTATATCTGCACTCATCCATAAAACGGGAAATTTTGAAAGCAAAGTAATAAAATTTTTTTTCTTAAATATGCTATATGTTTCTTTCTCTGAAGCTCTTTGCATTGCTTCTTTGCGGCATCTTACTAAATGTTACTTCTCCTAATTAATAGCATCTGCACAGAGGGATTATCTCTGCAAACACCTTCCAGTTTTGGTGCACGCACACACATACACACACACAATGAAGGCTTCCCACAGCATCAATCTCTAGGCAATTCCAGTGAACATTTATTTTATCTAGAGAGCTATCTATCCATGCCTCGTCCCTGATCATCTTCTCAGAAGGAAAAAGCAATCGTTCCTGGCACAACACTCTATTAAATAGTCACCTGGGAAGCAAGTTCTCCAGCCACATGGTAACGGTGTAAGAATACTCTCACCTGCCAATTTGAATGGTGGGCTCTGTGGCATACACTGTGCCTGAGAAACCAGTGTGCTCAGTGATGTAGGGCAGTGCCATCATGCAGTGATAGTTAGAGATGAGGATCACATCTACCGTAGACAGATCTATTAGTTCGGTCTGAAAAGAAAGGGGAGGGAATGATACATATCTGTTCAGAGCACATAGATCAACATGATGTGAGTGAAAAATGATGCTGTCAGAATGCAGAGAAGTAGTTTTTGTACTACAGAATAATGATGCCTTTCCTGCAACACTTCTATTCTCATTTTAGGGTATTTCCTAATGTTGATATTAAGTAGCAGGACAAGATGAGTAACAAGGGAAATGCAGACGGTGCGCCAGCAGTGCCCTGATTTTACTAAACCAGAGTCCTGAGTTAGACATATGAGGATAATGACAGCACTTACTTGCCTGGCTAGGAAAAGCAGGTAACATGGAGCAGAGAGAGCACAATACACACTGAGAGGGGAACTAGAGAGTAATGCACCACTGCTATGGATTAATGAATAGAGGCAGCAGCACACAGAAACCAGATCTTCAAAAGACAAATGCAGGAATCAACTTTTGTTTTGTCTGCTTGCTTGTTTGAGGTAACTTCTACCATAGTGCTGAATGAACATAGAGCAAAAAAAGAAAAAAAGAAAAAAAAATGTAGTGGCAGAGTCAGAAAAGAAAACCATACTGTCATATTCTACCCTAATCTTAACCCCAAATCTACCCATTACTCCTTTATTAAGGTCTTGTGAACATGGAAAAGAAAGGTGAGAAAAAAGGCGACCACGTTTAATAAATTTTATAAAACTCTTTTAGTAGAAGGAAAGGTTTTTCTCATAAATTTAAGTCCTACAGCTTTTGAATCTCAATTCACTTCTTCCACTGAGCCTTCCTGGTTTGCCCAGAAGAAACCACTTTTTCATCAGAACGACCATGGCACTCCACGCATATCCCTCTTATGGCACTTATTCCGTACAGTGGCGTCACAAACAATTACATATCCTTCCAATATTATTTGTAATATCTGTAAAATATTGTAATATCTGTCCCTCAACTATGAAATGTCTGAGGCGGAGGATCCTGTTGACTCGTCTCTGTCCCACCCCCAGTGTGGCAGGCAGCACATGCCAGGCCTGGGGCACTGCTGCTGGAGAAATGCACCATTATAAGCAGCACCCTCTGTGGGGGAAAGTGAGACCCTATGGTTCAGAGACATCATCTCAGCCACTGAGTTCCCCCTCATGGACATCACCTCTGGGAAACTGCACAGTGCACTAAGGACAGCGTGAGCTAAGTCGGAGGAAGTGTTGTAGTTAGGAGAATGGGTAGTTAATACGTCTCCCACAGAGAAGACGTAACAAAGATGTCTGTGCCATCTTTACAAATGACAGAGACAGCATGCCATTCTGGTTGTGTTTTCTGGTTGAATGAGTTTACATATGAAATAAGTTAATTTAATAAAGCCACCAAGTCACAATCAGCTCCTGAGCTCACACACATGTAGATTAGAGGTCAGAAGCTACTCACTGCTAGGACAACGGCATCCGTGGGAATAAAATGCTCAATGACAATAATAGCCAATTATATCCCCTTAACTCCATGTCGTGTGCTGCACTTCCAAGGCAATCCTCACCAGGAAGGGTCATGTAACATTCTGCTGGAATGATTTCCCACAACTTCTTGAGAACCACTTTTAAACAAATAAGGAAATTAGGACAGAGAAGCAGAGTGACAGATCCAGAGTAAAACACGGGAAGGATAGCGGAAGCAACAGTAAAGCTCAAAAGCTTCCCCAGCTGTCTTCTCGTGTACAGAAACTGGGTAAGAACATTTGAAATTTTTCTTTAATATGTAAGAACCAGAGTCTAACATGATGAGACGTTTGGTGAGGATAGCTTGAAAAAACAAAACAAAACAAAACAAAAACCCATATACACACATATATATTTAGTCTGAAATAAATTTAACATTCAAACCACATTAATATACTCACACTTATGTATTTACTTACATACCTTCACCTAGTGTAATCCAATAAAGATTATTTTCATTTTAAACTGATTGTAGACAGACACTTGGGTTTTACATACAATGAACTGGGTAAAAACTACTACAATTTATTGGTTGCTTACTGTACTGTCCTAGACCTTGTGTACAGTCTACAGTGCAGATACATTAGGGGACACCTTGTGTACAGTCTACAGTGCAGAGACGTTAGGGGACATATAGATACTTAAGGCAGTTGCACTAGATTATAAATTCCATGAGAACTGGGATCAGGTCTGCCTAGTTCACCCACAAGTCAGCAAGGACTGCGGTAAGTACCTCTCTCCTAATTCTATTATGCTTCTATTTTCTCTGGATCATATAATGCCCTGGTTTTACCTTAAAATAGTAATTATTACTAACTTGTCATGAACCATTGTTATGACACAAATTGAAAAAACACATATGGCTTTAAACCTAAATATATCAATAGAATCCTTTAGTTCACCAAAAAGTGGACTGTGAAATGGTAACTGTCTAATTTCAAAGTTTAGTTGTATATGGAACAAGTCAGAAAGTCTTCGGATCACCAATTCATAAATCCTACACTGCTGTCCGTAAACTGAAGGTTGCAGCAGTCAGTGCCGTATGTAGCAAACTGAAAATAAATGCAGCACCTGGGTTAAGGACTCTCGAACAGATGGAGAACTGCCCCGCCAATTCCTAAATGACAAATGAAGATGACAGAAAGATTTTAATTGCAGTTAAGGAGAGCTCAGTGTTCTCGATAACTGTCTACCTTCACCCCTTACAATTCTAGCTCAAACTCTACCACCTTTTTGTCACCTTCAATTACCACATCCTCCTTGGCTTTTCTTTTCTTTCACTCTGGTACCCCAAAAAGGCACACATACAAACTTTAAAGAGAAAAAAGTGTTTACCTATAAGTCTCAAAGAAGGCATAGAAATGGGAAGAGAGGACAAAAATAAGAGAAAATGCACTCTAAATTTCTTTTCTCTTTCGCACAGAACTGTGAAAGTATTTTCTACAGGTACTGTAAGCCATTGGTCACATGGAAATAACAGGATGGTAGCTTCTCACTGATTTTCTCAGGAACCCTGGACTAGCTACTGGCTTCCTTACTTCATGTGTCTGCTGAGAATTCCACCCAGGCCACTCTGGGGATAAGGTCTGTAAGCTGAGATTAGTTTCCTCTAAGACTATTGGAAACTGATCTTATTTCCTTTAAGAGGATGAAACTAGCCCCAGACACTTACAAATTTCACTGATTACAACAGGTTAATGACAGATGTCCATACTCAGTTCGTAATCTGTGAATTTCAAGCAATATTCAATATCTAAGCAAGCAAGAAGTTTTACAGCTTACTGCATTGGCTGAAAACAGCAATTCCCAATTACCCACTCTAAGCAAGACTAGGAAAAGTATGTCTAATCTAAGATGCAGGCATTATAATTACAAACTGAAAGGTCCAAGTTACTTCTTTACCTCGCTCAAAATTATGCCCCAGTTCAAATGTCAGTGGGGATTATGGAAAGAACCAGGAATAGGAAAAGACAAGGACAAACAGAAAATATAAAGAGCTCCTAAATGATCATATTTTAGCTGTATAACAAAGTACCTGGAATTAACAGATTTATTTCAAGCTAAAAATAGCAAGCTAAGGCCCTTAAAATATTTCTTGACTTAACTTTGAAAGATAAGATATGCTTTGTTTCTACAGTAAGATTCACTTTAATTTACCTCTGGTAAACAGAATTCAGGCACAGAATCCACAAATACATGACCCGAGCACTCCTTCAGCTCCTAAAAGAAATAAAGGGAAAAATTCTAGGAAGAGATATACAATAGACACAGCATCAGAGAAATTTCATTCCCAAATCAAACTTTCTGTGAGGAATCAGAATGTGAGAGCTAGCTTGAGGGAAGCTAGGTTATGTAGGCCAACCGTTCCCTGTTTAGGCTCAAGGATGTTAGGTGTCTTATTTAGGATTAAAAAAAGGCTGGTTTGTGGCTCACTCAGGACTTGAATACACATTTCTTGATGCCTCTTTGGGGAAGCCATGTGCAGACACATGCTGCTGCCATAACTCATGATCCAATGTTTCTCAAATAATAGTTATAAAGACCATACCAGCAACGTCAGAATCCAACACCTGGAAACACTGATGGAAGTCAAGATTCCTGGTCCCTATCTATGACCTCAGGGATCAGAAACTCTGGGGTTGAGACCATGAAACCTGTATTTACAACAAGAACCTCCAATGGTTTTGTTATGCAATCTGGTTATGTCCCAGCCTCACAGCCTCTTTCTCCTTCTACCAAGGGTTGAGGGACAAGTAAGGAGGGAGAGGAAGAGTAGAGGGTAGGAATGAAGCCAGCACCACCACTATCGCTTCTATGAATATAACCTCTGTCCTTGCAGAGCATACAATTTATTTGGGATTATAAACCAGATGTATTCATTCAAAAGAAAAAAGTATACTTACAAAGAAAAGGGAACATAGTACAACTCCTCACTCTGCCCATGAACTACCCTTTTAATATGCCTGTCTTTCCTTACAAACAGCCTGAGAAAAGGGTGAGTGCAAGCTTATATGGGAGGTGCTGAAAAACAGCAGGAAGATTGGCAAGTGATAAAGGGAAAGGAAGGCTGATAATGGACATGCTATTGAGCTACATACCACTGTGGGCAAGGGGGCCTTGTTCCCATGGAGAAACTCTGGCGTGAAAACATACACCGTGGAGTTACCTTACCCAGGGACAAGGAATTTGGAATATTTATATACCAACTGCTGCATTTTGTGCAGCATTGGGAAAGCCCTGTAGGTACTGGTAGCTGGAATTACGACAGGGCACACCGAAGAGATGCAAGTGGACCACCAACAGGGTCTGCTACAGTGCCTCCAGAAGGCCACTAGATTTGCTGTTTTCCCTGACACTTAAAACTGAAATCTATGGAGAAATTTTTGTTCCATCAAGTTAAAGCTATCTATGACTTTATAACAAAACTGGTAAAATATAGAGTTTGGTTGAAAGTTTGCTATTTCCAGAAAGAGAATACTGTTAGAATTTTGTTCCATCGTGTTTGCATTAATCACTAAACATATATTTCAATATATTCACATATGTGTATATTTATATGTGGGTCTGAATGATTTTACTCTTAATCTTTATTTGAAAATAGGATATTAACTATATGTTATTTTCCTTTTGAATTTTACAAGTCTCTTATCAGAACCTTGCGAGGATATTTCCTCCCCTTGCCTTCCACTGTAAACTACGGTTCTTCTTACATAGTACCATTTAACCCGTGAAAGGGTGAGCCAGAAAGAGACTGAAAGCAGTTCTTAATTACAATGTACCTGCCAACTAAAAACAAACGAGCAATTATACTTAATGGGAGAAGACTCCCAATTCCCTTAGGATGAGGTTAAAAATGATTAAAGACAAATCATGAAAAATTTCAAAGCTCTGCCTGATCTTAAGCTGGCTGCGTAATTTTCTTCTCCATAATGCTACTATCAGGGCATTCCTGCTTCACATGACAAAGCCTCCTCTGATGCTGTCATCCTTTCCCGTCTGGAGAAGCATATTTGCCATTCCACACACTTACAATGTCCCTGTATTTTCTTCACCACTCCTCCCTTCTAATGAAATGCTCCTGCATACACAAGCAAGTCATTGTGCTCACAATGCACTGGTAATGGGATGCTTCTAGACCTTTCACAGGGAACAATGATTTACAGCCGGCAGGAGAGTTGGGCTGAAATCAGGTGCACAGGTTCCTGAATGTCACAGAATTTTACAGTTTAACTGTGAGGGAAATCTCGTTTCAAATTATGCATTGGCTTGAACTTGAGGTTGGGGTGCAGTTCACAGGAATTAGTTCCATAAAAAGAGCACCTCTTTATTTAACTATATCTATTACGAGAAGGAAATGCCTTATTCAGATGAATCATTTTAAAGATCTTTAAACTTAGTATTTCTGTGAAACGGGAGAGAAAGAATGATTTAGGACTAAAAGTAGCATGGATACTTTATAGTTTTTAACCTACTTTTATCTGATTTTTTTTTAGTATAAAATTTGAGTACATAATCATTAACATTTTTGGTACCTTTGGTCTCTCATTTACAAGTTAACTGCCTAAATACACATCTGAAGAAGGATTACTGTGAAGATAATCTAATGTCAAAAATTTAAAAGCCTAGGAAAAAAAGGACTTTAAGTCATTTACTTTAGGCCTTGTTAGTGATTAAAATCATAACAGAAACAAATCCTAAGATTCCTAGAACTATATCCTTTGTTTCACAATCTGTGAGACTGTCCATTCTAGGCTAACAGGAAAGGAAGAATAGGATCTTAGATCATAGTCTGGAAGGCCATCAACTCAAATTTACTTAAGAACGTGTTTCCCTCCCGGCCGTCAAGAACACACTGCCTGGGAAGTTAAACACTAGCTCCTCAGTCTATCCTTCACACAGTGGCCAAAGTAATCCTATTAGATGATGACACTGACCTCTGGCAACCTTTGTGGTCTCTTATTACGCAAATAAGACCCAAACGTTTTACAATGTCCTATATGACCTGACCCCTGACAGAGCTGTTTAAAACTCACATACTTGAGGATTTAAAAGTTATTAAAAATGAAGTTTACTCTTCCCAGTCATAAAGTCAGTGGAATTCTCTAATAAGTATCACCTTTGAAACTCTGGTCACAATTATAAAAATAATAGTTTTCTTTTTGTGGTAATAAAATGGATTTGCAGTAGTTCTTAGATTTTTTTTTCCACAGAGAAAATTGGACCTGAATCTAAACAGAGATTCCCTAAAAGGCTGTTGATGATCATCAAGTACTAAAGACTCTACATGGACCTTGGGGTTTTTAGGGAAAATATGTGAAGGGGGAAATTAGCCAATCGGTCACCTTACTATTGGGAGAGCTTTCCACTGGGTGTAGCTATGCTTCAGTTAATCATTACCTTGTCCAAGAAAACATTTCCATCCTTTAGGGACCAGCCAGGAAGATTGGACAGCCTGGGACTGCAAAACAAAAGATCAAATTATCCTAGATTATAATCCTCAGCGATTTCAAGTTGACTGTGAACATAACAACAACTTGAAATTCTATTGGCAGCAATGATCACCCAAAATATTAAAAAGATGAAAATTAACCGTGTTGTATCAAACTTGAGAATTATGTAGCAATGGAACATTAGAAAGCCAAATAGTTTAGTACTCACTTGGGAAAATTACAAAGACATTATGCAGAACAATAAAGAACAAAAAAAGATGAGACAATGGAGCCTTTTATAGCTTTCTAATCACTGCCTCCGACTTCACCTTGCTATGTTTGACAAGCCTGAGGGGGAGGCCAAATGGGATCATCATACATGGATGAGAAAACAGACTCAGAGTGGTCAGGAGCTCTGGCAAGAACACTCAGCCGCTTGACAGCCAGAATTCACTGCAAATAAAAATGCTTGAATTTTAGTCAAATCCACATTCTGGATTCACTGCTTATAAGTGAATCAGTTACTTGTCACCTTTAGCTTAAGTTTCCAATTTTGGAAAATGAAGTTAGTCTTCCTAAGTGTTACAAAATGATGCAATATCTACGTGAATAATTTCTATAAGGTGAGGTTAATTTCATGTGTATTTTATGTTAAAAAAGTCTGGATTCAGAAATCTCTGACTTCTGGTAATCTCAGGATTTCGCTGTGTACTATTAGTTGACCAGAAGAATTATGTCAATGGCCGAAATGCAAATAATTCAGGAGAAAAAAAAGCCGTCAGAAGAAAAACTTAATGATCAATGTGATGTGAGAAGAAAATGCATACCAGGAGTACAAGCTGGATGGCCGAGGGATTTTAGCACTTCACCACAAAATCTGCCTGTGAAGTAAAAATTAAGGGCAAAGTATGGGTTGGGGCCTAAAGACTATAGTCAGAAAACAAATTAATGGATAGTTCCTTAACCTCTCGTCAAAATAATTTTATCAAAATAACTTTATAACTAGCTGTAACTAGGTGATAAGTGTGCAAGTCAAATAGAAACGTGAATATTTATCTTCTAGGAAAGGTTAAAAACCTGAATGTGTCTCTAATTAATAAAAAAAGTGAAGAATTTGGGGGTAACTTTAAATTTTGACAGAATTCCAAACTTACAGGAAAGTTTAAGAATGTAAGTACAATGAAGTTCCACATACTCTTTGCCTAGATTCACTGTTTATATTTTGCTTTTATTAATCAAAAAGTGAGAACTTTGGATTTTATACTTGAGAATGAAAATCACTACTAGGAGAATCAAATTTGGTTGGTATAAATTATAATTGATAAACTTAAAAATAACCTCTGGGAGTTTTCTGTTCTAAACTCTCAGAGAAATAGTCTATTATCAGCTGCTTAATTCCCACCTCATTTTATAGTCACATATATGTCTTCACTTACAGACTTTTTACTTTTTGAAAAAAGATTATTCAGATTGAAAAATGAAGTATTTTAATAAAAGTGTATTGACAGGACAATGTGAATACTGTTCTCATTTTATACAGGCTAACTCTCTAAAGGAAGATTGAAATTACTTCTCATTGCACAGAGAACTGGATGAAAGTGCATGCATTCTCTCTGTTCCCCATCAGTCTTCAAATGAGAGATGACTGGTTCAGTTTGTTGTCCTCAACAAATGATTAGAAATGGTATACAGCTTATCAGAAAATATATATTTTTTTAAAAAGTAAAAATTTCAGGTATTGTGGTTTTACTCTTGGTAAACATTTTTTAATTCATAGCCCTCTATGAAATACCTGTAGTTATTATGTGTTAGGTCGGCGGGGGAAGTAGTAGAGTCAAGGGGAAACTGGGTCAAGGGACAGAGTTTGGAGAGAACAGAGAAAGAGGGCAGCTACAAGGAGTACTTCCCTCCTCTCACTCTTGCCAACCTTTGGATGGACATCTTACATAGGTTATTCAAACAAAATTTCAAAGTCCCATATACTCCCTCCCCTTTATCCAACTAGAATGTCATCTCTATGTCCTTCTTATATAGAAACCAGAGTCATAAGTGATCTGAGAGATGAGCTCCTGCTAAGTAGGGTAAAGGAGTGTGAGATGGGGGAGAAGAGCCTTCAGGGCTGAAGGGACAATTGTGTAACTGTCCAGGGTAGGAGATGAGATTTCTTTGAAACTGAAAGGCAGCAAACAGCAAGATACTAATGGTACAGGCATAAAGCCAAATATATCAAGATGAACTTGGTATTTATCCTAAGAGCAATTAAAAAAAAAAAAAACATTGAAAGGTTTTAAACAGGTGAGAGGCAAGATCTGTATTTCTAATAGATGGTTCTCAACATGTGCCTTCTGATAATATATACCATCATTTATTTGGTATTTCTAACCACAAATAATCCCAATCTAATCACGAGGAAACTTCAGACAGACCCAAATTGAAAGATGCTACATAAAATAATTGGCCAGTACTCCTAAAAAAGACAAGGTCATAAAAGACAGACTGTAGAACATCTCTAGATTAAAGGAAACTAAAGGCATGACAACTAAATACAGCATGTGATCTGGACTAGACCCTGGACCAGTATCATTGTGTTTCTTTTTGCTATAAAAAACATTATAGTGAAATATGAATTGGTATAACTTGGGAAATATGAGTGAAGTATACAGCTTAGATACTAGCATAGTATCAATGTAAGTTTCCTGACTTTGATTCCTGTACTGTGGTTCTGTAGAGAATGTCCTTCTTAGAAAATAAGCACTCAAGTATTTAGGTGGTAAAGAAGCAACATGTCTGCAACTGTCAAATGGTTCAGGAAAAAATTACATGCATACATAGAAACATAGAATGGCAAAACAAATGTGATAAAATGTTAATAGTTGGTAAGGATAAGTGGGAGCTGTCTGTACTATTCTTGCAACTTTTCTGCAAATCTGAAGTGATTTTCAAAATAAAAAGTTACACAACAAGATGACTCTGGATTCAGATAGCAATTGAATTGAATTGAACTGAATTGAGCAAAGAAAGATACTTCTGGAAAAGAACTATATGGTCTGCCAGAACTGAAGAAACTGGTTAGGAGACTTGAGCAGTAATGCCTGTAACAGCTGGTAATGATTACAGCAGCACTGAAGAGAAGTGACTGAATTCTAGAGCTATTTAGAAGGTGAAAATGACAAGTCTTACTGAATGACTGGATAGGGGAGTGAGGAGAGGCACATCTCTAAGTTAAATCCCAGTTTTTTTGGCTTTTCTAACAGGATACTATTTACTAAGATAGGGTACAGTGTGGGAAATTAGGTCTGAGAGGGTCTGCTCTCCTTTTCTGGACCAAGTCTAATCATGAATTCAGTCTAGGGCACACTGAGTTTTGAAGTGCATTCAAAGGCACATTCAAGGCATTTCGGATATACGAATCTGGCACCCAGAAGAGAATTGTTAATTAAAGGGATACATCTGTAAGTTATTGTTTGGATGTTTATCAAAGCCCTGAGCATTTATTAAATTCCATTGGTGAAAATGTAGATGGCCAAGCACTGTATATTAGATAATTCTGACATGTGATGGCCGGTTAGAGAAAGATGACTCTCCAAAGTAGAAAGAAGAGAGTCAGAGTAGTAAGAGGAAAACCAGGAATGCATTCTCATGGAGGAGAGTGTTGCTGAATGACCAAGTAGGATGAAGGCTGACACCTGTGCATCATAGCTAATGACATGGAAGTCATTTGTGACTTCGGTAAGAGGTGTTCTGGTGGGTGGTGTGGGCAAAGCACAAACTGGAGAGGAGTTAGCAATGCTGAAGTCGAGAGAAGGTAAAAAACAATTTTTTTAAGTTAGAAGTGACTGAACATAATTAAATGGGAAGAACTGAGTTAGGATGGGATGGTTCATGATAAAGGAAAGACTATAATTAATAGCGTGATGACTCTGAGATAGGGAGAAGGGTTGAAATCCAAGGAAGATAAAGGGATTCATTCATATGACAACTATTTACTGCACAGCTACTACATGCCAAGAACTGTTTTAAAGAATATAGTGGAGAACAAATAAAATCCCTGCCTTTATAAAGCCTATCTTTTAGTGGGAAAGATAACATATAAGCCAAGTATGTATGTGTGTGTGTGTGTGTGTGTGTGTGTGTGTGTGTATACACACACACACACACACACACACATAATGCAATGATAAGCACTATGCAGAAAAATAAAGCAGGATGAGGGGAAAGGAAGAAACGGGGTTACTATTTTCACTAAGTGTATCTCCAAAGTTTCTGAACTGAGGAAAGGAATATACTTCTGGAAAAGAACTATGTGGGCTGCCAATCATCTCACTAGTATAACCTCCCTCTGAGAGAAAACCAGTGACAAGAGGAAGGCAGAGTGGAAGTGCTGAGCTGGGATTGTGAGAATATAAGAATTAGGTAAAGACAAGAACGAACAGGAAAAGGGAAAACACGTAGTAGGATAGTTTGCCCTACTTAGGTTTTGAACACCTAGATAAGTCATGATCCCACAGAGCATGTAGGCCTCATTTGGGAAGCCCTCACAGTAACTTGCACTTTACATTTCTTAGTAATTATGAAAATGTAGAGTTGTAAAAGAAATTGTTCAACTGTATAATCCTTTCTTCTCTGACAGACTATAAACTCCATGAGTAAAGGAAAGTTGTTTTGTTCATCTCTGTATCCCTCTGTGCAGCACAGAGCAGATTCTTAGTAAAAACACCCAGTGAATAAACATTTTAATCTTTGGTGGGGAAACAGACAATAATTTCAAGCTATTTTAATATGAAATAACTCATCAGTCATTTTTGTCAAAAAAACACGTAATTCCTACAGTTGTGCACATGTGCATGTGTGTGTGTGTGCGCCCATGTGTGTGCATTTCCTCTTTTGTATAATATCTGTGGATGGTAAATGTATTTCTAAGTGCTGAGTGTGATTACAACTCAATTTTATCCGCTTTGCATAAAACGTAAGCTGAAATTATCTCTGACCTTGTCCCCATCACCTAATTGTAGCCCTTACCTCAGAAAAAAAGAAAATCAATGGTTGATTTTTAATTATACTTTTTCTTGATGGTTCACAGTGTTATCATTATTAATAATCATTGTGCCCAGTGATGTCTTCAGCAGTGAATGAGATACGTTAGATGGCTCACCTAGCTTGCTATGCTTTTAAGCTCTTAAATCTGGTCTTGTACAGGGTATCACTTTTTGCTACTGGGAGCATATGTGCTTCTAAAAGTTACCACTTCTTTTAAAAATTGCTGATTCTAAATAACATCCAACTCCCTAGATGAGGTCTTATACAAGTAAACAGGACTGTAGGCGTCGGTTAATCTATCTGCTTTATGTCATAGACTTTGGTTTCATACACAATTCTATGAAATCTACAGCTAACTAGTACAAAAATAATGCATAGATACCTATCAAAAGGAAACGTCAGGGTCTACGATGTCAATCCCTGCAAAGGCAGTTAAATGATTTTGAAATTTAATTTTTAGGCTCATCAGCTGACCATTTATCAGCTCTTTTATGAATTAGAAAGATGAAATATCCATGACCTCACTTGCACTGAGCAGTTGCAGGAATATATTACAGAAGTTCAGAGTTATAATAAAGAAGTCAATCAATAAATCAATACAACACTTTCCATCATCCCAGACAAATGAAATTACTTTGATGAAGAACATTTTGAAGAGAACAAAGTAAACTTAGGACAACGCAGAAGGTACTGGTAACCTTTATATTAACAGGTACCATCTTTCAGCAAACTAAAGCTCATTTGTCTCAGATGCATCAGCACATACCTTTGAACAAGTGGCAAAGGAAGGAAATTGAGGGTGGAAGTCATGTCCAGTCCACAGTCCAACATAATGGTGGTTGATTTGAATTTGAGCACATTGCACGGTAAGGTTGGATGCCCCGACAGGCAGTACTGAAAAAAATTAAGTCACTTTCATCAATAATCAATTACAGAAAAAGCCTAAAAAGTATAGTAAATTAAGTAAAACTGATCATCTTTCATAAGAACAGTGTGTAAATCCAGAGAACTTTCTCTGTGGCTTCCTCCCTTTTACAGCTCTGAATATCACTTCCCCTGACTATTTAAAACACTCAAGCAACTCATAGCATATCCTATTTCTCATAGGGTAGCAAGTTATATCTCAAGCAAGTGCAGTTTTGGAGGAGCCATAATTATTTTAAATAGAAGGCTTCTGGGCTACGGTTATCTGCTCCACTCTCACATGACACTTCCAAATTCCCATTATCTTCCTGCAGTTAAGTACACTGCCTAAAGCTGTGGAAGTTAACTCAATTCTAAGCTGGATCCTCAAACTATGCCACAGGTTTGGTTTTCTCCTCTGTAAATAAGCCAAGTGATTTTTCTCAAAGAGGAAATGGTAGGGAAGGGGTAACAAACAAGCATCAGCCGGGGTGATGGCTCAGCCTTGTCAGAAAAATGATGCAAAAGGACAAGTGACTTCTCTGATGTGCAGATACTAAGCAGGAGAGGGACGCCTACAACCAACCAATCAAGAGTCTCTTGTCTGTGATAGCAGACCTCAAAAGTCAAAGGGGCACAAGCCACAGTGGAGTTTCAAAGGTGAATGATGAAGCAAGACAATACACTGACCTCAAACATTTCTCATGTCCTCCTCAGTGTAGTGGGGATGACGGATATGCCACGCTGAAAATTATTTATATGGGATATACTGTGTGTCACCTTTCTTAATTTGATTGCTGCTCTGAAGAAAATAATGAAAGAAAAGGGAGGGGAACAGACTTTTCTTCCCTTTTAAAGTCATTCCATAGAAGCCTCCCTTTAACAGCAAAGCCCAGAAAATGTAGGAACCAATGTTCTTAATCCTTTGCAAGCACATTCTTTCTGACTTAAGTTCAAGTCCAGTACAAGTCAAGGTAATGTGACATCAGTGCTTGGCCCCACATAGCCACAGTAGTTCAAGCTAAGTCACTCCAAGTATTTGCTGCTCTGTTGGTTCTGTCATAGGATAAATTCTCTATTTTCCTCAAGAGGATGTTATAGAGACTGATGATGTTTTAAAACTGTATGTTCCAAAAATGATAAGGCCAAGAGCCAAAAAATTATGGGTATTTTGCAAGCTTCTTTATTCCAAATTTATGTATGATCATTATAGTTTCTAAGCCAAAATTCACAACTTGTGGTTGAAAAGGGTACAAAGCTACTTCTAATGAAAATGGTATGAATTATTTAAAATTATAATTGTCCTAAAAAAAAAAAAAGGTCCAGGATACATGATTTGGGTAATTGCATTTTTCATAAGTTCATTCTTTGATAGGAATCAGAATTACAGAAAAAATTCCCTTACTAATTAAGGCAGAGATAGCCATCCTTACCCTCATCCACCCACCATCTGGCTCCCCATGGCTAGCTTGGTCTTTATGCCTAAGAATTGTTTGTTAAAGATAAACTGTCTCCAAATGAACAGAAATCATCATGTTAAACTTGCCCCAAACATAACAAACGTTCTAACAGTAGCTTTCTTATATTTCTCTTTTTTAAAAAATCAGATATCCAGAAAAACCTAAAAAGAAATAAAATGAACTGTATATAATGGTTATCTCTAGGTGGAAAGATTATGGTGTAATGTTCTTTCAGATTTCTATTTTTTTCCAAACATTTGACAATAAGCATTTACTACATTGTACTGGGAAAAAAAGGTGATTAAAACCAAACTGAAAATCTAGTCAGCCACACTGAATGACAAAATCTTTATCTTCATTTTAAACTCTAAATTATGGATAACAAGTTATAGCAAAGGACAGAAGGTCGACATGCAAAGGTGCTGCTCAAACAATTTGAGGCAAAGACAGACTGGATTTGCTCCTGTTATACCAGGATAAAGAAAGGTGAGGAACATTTTATAAGGGATCCATATCTGAATGGAAGATTTTCAGAACATCTACTAAAGGACTGCCGACCTTGATCTCACTAGCCCCCTTTTTCTGGATGAGGAAATTGAGCTTTACACAATTGAGCGGCTCACCTGTAAGAGTCAAAGACACACAGCAAGGTCCGGACTCCAAAGATCCTGCTCATGTGCACCACAGTGCACCACTCCCATTGGATCGACTGAGACTCCTGAGACAGTGACTGGCCCACATCACACAACCTGAAACTCAGGCAGCTACAAGGTTCCTGAAGTTTGTCTCCAGAGATGTTGTTTGCACTTTTCTAATACGCTGCCTACAGTCAGCAAGCAGGGTTCTGAGACTAGTACATGAAAGCATTAACTAATTATGTGATTTTAATTTTAAAATTAGAAATCTCTACTACAAAAAGCTTGAAGAACAGCAGAAAGTATATTACCCACAATCATCTTTCTAATCCGTCTCTTGTCATATTTGTAAAAGATGTAACTTTAGTGCTTATGCTGCTCTGCATGCTGCTTTAAAAACATGTGACAACTTTTCTTTGTCAATGTTGCATCTGCTTCATTTTTATTAGCTGCCTAAGTACATATACCATCGCTTGTTTAATCATGCCCTTACTGTTACACTTAGGGTCGTTTCCAGTCGCTCCATTACAAACATGTCTGTGGTGATGACTTCAGGGCTTAAGGTTTTTTTCCATGTTGGACTATTTCTTTAGAGGATTCCCAGAAGTGGCATTAACTGGGTCAAAAAATATGAGCATTTTATGACTCTTAAAATATGCTGCCAAAATGCTTTCCAAAAAAAGCTGTTCTTATTTACAATGTCATCAGTAATATATCAGAAGATGTTTCCCTGCTTATTCTCATCAGCATTATGGTCAAAATTATCGAGAATCTACACCAAAATGCAGCTGTAATGTTAGCAGTAGCTATCGAGAAGCTACTAAATAACCCTAAACAGGAAAGTCAACTGCTTAATGGCTTTAATTTTGAGAGGCAGTTTAGAGAAATGATTTAAAGCAGAGGATCTGAAGATTGCCTGATCTCAACTCCTGGTTGTGCTCAAAATTCATGTGTGATTTTAGGGAAAGTTACTTAATTGTGCAAAGACTCAGTATCCTCATTGGTAAGATGTAGTAAAAGAAGCCACTCCCCTCCAAAAATTGTGAGAAAAATGAATGGATAGAGCACCTGACACAGATTATGCATTTTAGAGAAGCAATTCTATTCTACAGTGGTATTCACTAATGCCTTAGACATTTGTATATCCCACAAGACTCAGTAAAGCAAATGAACAATTTTACAAATACTATCCATTGCTAGTCTGCTCTGTACGAAGATACTCTAGCCAACATAAGGTTTCAGTTTTTTTTCCAGCATATCAACATATAGCAATGTTTTCAAGTAAATTTTGTTTCTACTTAATAACAAAGCTGCAGGTTTTGTATGATTTACTAACTATATTTCCTTGCGTGCTTGTCGATCTCTTTTTTCCACTGAATGAATGAGATCTGGTTTTATAACTTACATGTTTAACATATATATGCACTGTTTACATTTTGTGGATAATTTTATACTTAGTTATATTCAGTTATACTTAGAATATCCTTCTCATTCTGTTACTTTCATCAAAAAACTTTTATTATGGAAAATCTGAAACATACAAGTAAGCAATATTAGTATAATGAACTTCCACTGCCTTTCTCTTTGCTGCCTTCCTTTTGATATTGACACTCTTCTGTAGAATAGCTATTATGTTGATCAACCTATCTAATCTCTGAAAATACTGTTTTCATAAATAGTCCTAAATTGATCTCTTATCCACAACTGGAACAAAAACATGAGCTCATTTTCCTAAATGTCCTAGCAAGATTAAAAGTGATTCCATTCACCTGTATTCTTGGTTTTTAATACCTCCAAGTCCTGTGATAGTTTGAATGTATTTCTGAATTCTCTCTTTTGCCCACTGATCTTTGTTTTTGTTTTCCATTTTTATCCCCAGTGCTATAAAGTTTATGCCTTGTAATATTTTCAAATAAGTTAGAGTGACTAGACTTCAATTACACAAAATAATTTTCCAAGGATGTAAGTGGAACTACATTTAGTGAATGCAGGCATTTCTCTGAGCCAGAAGCAATGCACTGCTTTTTTAAAACTTTATTTTTTTCTTCCTTTATAGTTTAAAATGTTGTATTAAGTTTAAAACCAACTATTCAATTATCATTTATATAAATACATATCTTCACTTTTTATTTTTTATTCAATTTCTGCTCTCAGTTTTACTAAGTTTGATCTCGTATATATTTTAAATCTCTGCAGTTGAATATGAGGCTGATTAAAATATACATTTAGGCTACAGACCTATAAGTGATGCTCTAGATGCACTTTACAGGTTTATATTGTCTCCAATTTATTAATTTCTAAATATTATATAATTTCCATTGAGAATCCTTCTATGAAGCACAAATTACTTAGCAGTGTGAGCATGCTGTGTGTTTACTTTAAAATCCAAATATACAGGTGGTAATGGTTATCTTTTGGTTATTGATTCTAATTTTATTGTGGTCAGAGAATAGAATTTGTACAATAATTTTTGGATATTTATTGAAACTTTATTGACCCTGCACACTATAGACAGTTGACATCCTACAAATGGTCTAATGTGCATAGAAGTTGAAAATATATAATCTAATTATTGTATACAGAGTTTACTATCTTATTTAAATCTCCTATATCCTTACCTGCTTGACTCTTAGAAAAGCTTGTCTATTTCTCTTTGTAATTCTGTCTGATTTTGCTTCATTTATTTTGAAGTTACATTGCTAAATGCATAAGGGTCAGGATTATTACTAGTGGATGGATACTTTTATATCATTATGTAATACTATTTTTGTCCTTAAACCTATTTCTAGATTTACTTCTAAATAATATAGCTATACAAATTTTTCCTTTGGTGAATCATTGCCTCATGTGTTTTAAAAAGTAAAATTATATATATTGTACAGAGTTAAAAATGAAAGTTTTGCAAGCTATAAAAAAACCTTATAACTCCAATTTGAGAGGCAACTATGTTAGACTCTTTTGGCTTTTCTTACAGCTACCTCTGTATTTCTCAAAAACATGGTTATACTGTTATTTCTTGGTTTCTTGGGTTTTAATTATTAGGTATTATTGATTTTTTAATACTATGGAAGCTATCCACAAGTTAATGCTTTTGCTATGTTCTATGGCCAAGATATGTGGAAGGATTCCCTATCACATTCAAATAAATGCACATGAAGGCAATTCCCAAATTCCTTGGACTAGATAAAAAAATTTCAAAGGAAAGACAAGTTAGTGTAACAGATTAAAGTACTGATCAGTACCATTATTAAAGTACAATGTCATGGTTTAATTCTGTGTTTTCTTCCCCTCAGTGCTATGTAAATAAAAGATATCTCTTACCAGTAATACAGTCAATGAATTATTTTACGCTATTTTTTAACGTTAATGATTATTTACCAACATTTTAACTAATTGCTTTGCTCATTAATCCTTTTTGTATCCTATTTCTTCCTTTGGATTTAACTTCCCTCTTCTTGAAACACTTCCTTTAGTATACCACCTTTGGTGATGGTATTCAAAAGGGAACCTCTTAGACATTATCGCTCTGCGACTTCTTAATTTTGACTTTACTCCTCAACAGTGATGGTGATGAAATTATAGGGTTGCAAATCACCTCCAAACACTAAAGATATTATTTCTCTATCTTCTGGTATCCATTACGGCTAATGAGAAATCTGGTGCCGGTCTGACTGGTGTCCCATTATGGGCTGCTACTGCTAGAACCTTCTCGTTGTTACTAGTGTTCTGATCTTTCATTAAGATGTGCATTGGTATGACTGACTTTTTCTTCCTTCTTTTCTTTCTTTTTTTTGGTTTATGCTTCCAACATATAACTCACCTTTCACAACTGTGAAAAAAACTGTCAGTTATCATTTTGCATATCATCTCTCCCATTCTAAAGTTTCAATTAGTGAAATACCTACTAAGGTATGTTGTAATGTTTCATTTTACTCTGTCTTCGTAACTATATTATCCTTTCATACTTTGTTTTATAGTGCATTCTGGATGAATTCTTCAGTTTGCCAATTCTTCCTTTAGTGGTGTCTAATATGCTATTTAATTCACCTACTCAATTTTTTTTTCAATGACCGTTTTCATTTCTAGAGTTCTCTTTTTAAATAGCATCTTGTTCTTTTCATTGGTTTGATATCTTGATATAAGACTTTAGTCACTTTAAAATATTAATTTTAGAATCTCCATCAGATTGTAAAAGTGTCTGAAGTTCTTGAGAGTCTGGTTATGTCTGCTGATTCTAACTCATGGTAGATTTCATTACTGTTGTATTAAAATATTGAATGGCGAGCCCATGTCTGGCGGGCTGTATCTGTGGGAATCCTAATGGATAGGGCGGGTCCCCAAGAAATATCACCATCTTGAAATCAACTTTTATGTTGATTTCTCAGTCTGAATATCCAAACTATAGAGGAGAGCATACAAATCAGACTTTCAACACTCAAAACACTGGCCAAAACTCCTTGCAGAGAAAATCTTCATGAGCAAGTGAATGATATTTATATTTTTCTAGTACTCCTTTCATTGAGGTACATAGCGCTTGGGGATTTCTGGTTACTGATTCTGAAATATGCTTTTCTGAATATTAAATCTATTACTAAGAAGACACACATTATAATCTCAGCTTTCAGCAAATCTAATACTTGAAAAAGCTGCTATGAAGACAAATATGACAACCAGCCAACTTAATCTCACAGAAATCTTCAAAAGCAATATGAGCTTTTGAAGTGTTTTTTGTGTGTGTGTGTTTTGAAGCTTTTGTGTGTGTGTGTGTGTTTGTGTGTTTAACTTCATTAAACACACACACACACACACACACACACACGGATCCAGGAAATTAGAAATTTGGTAAATTTGGAAATTAGGTCACATGGCAATCTGAATTTTAGTAAATTGGCTTTGAGGAAGAAGTCTGTCTTTTGCAAAAAGAACCATGGACTAAAACATTATGTGTTCTCCTTTTCCCTAGTCTTGTTTAAAATAATTAAACATAGTTATTATGATATTGGAATTTATTAAGTGTCAGGTACTCTGCAAGAACTTCACAATTAACTCTGTTAATCCTAAGAATACTCTGAGGTAGTAATTATTTTCTCATCTTACAGATGAAGAAAATGAGGCACAGAGATTATGAAACTGCACATGGTACTAAGGCTGTAAGGGTGTGTCTGGATTTGAACCCAGGACAGTGAGATCCAGAGAGTGTACAATGAACCACACCAAATACTGCTACACAGGGAGAAAGAAACTGTCAGAGACCAAAAACACACCCCAACTCTCCCCCCAAAAACCCTCACAAACCTTACAGAGATGATGTGCTCTAAAAGGTCACTCGGAGTTGATAAAGAATGTAGACTGAATTTATAGTCTAGTTGTGAACAATGAAAATTAATTAGCTGGCTAATGTACGGCAAAGGTCTCAAGTAGATTAAATTATTAAATTGGTCTGCAATCAATCATAAGTAGTAATTTTCTTTTGTTGGGTTTTCCCTTCCACTCAAAAACAAAAAAGTTATAGGATTGATTCTCTTACTGGAGTTTTGTTGCTGAAATTATCTTTGAATATCTGTAATATAACCAATAACCTTGGGTGTAGTTAATGCCCAAAGCTCTTTAATCTTGTTTGGGAGAACTGCACAGCATCAAAAAGGAACTGGTTTTTACAGGCAGTAGTATTAAGTCGTAAATGACTTCATCAGTTTTTTTCCCTGTTTTTCCCCTTTCTCTCATAAACAACTCATATGCCACTGTGGAGATCTATGAGCAGAAAAGAAGGTTTAGTTTGCTTTTCTCCTTTGAAGTGGAACAAAGAAGTGACTTTGGTTGTTTCTGATTAAAATACATTAAAAAAAATAAAATAAAAAACTTTTAGCAAACTGACTTATGTAACGGTTTTGCTTCCCAGTATATTAGAAAACCTATGGGCATAATTCATACATAAATGAATATAGGGGAAAATAAACTTCAATAGATTCAGAAAATGTGTTTGAAAACACTCAACACTGATCCAAGGCAAAAACTCCTACCAAACTATAAAAGGAAGAATATTTTCTTTAAGGGTTTCTAACCAAATCCTACATCATAGTTAATGATGACGCATGAGAAACGATTCAAGTCAAGAACAAACAAGGATACCCACTATGACTGCTTATATTCAATACTGTATTGGAAATGCTATATAACACAATAAGACAAGAAAAGTAAGATATGGAATGATTAGAAAGAGATAAAACTGTTATTGTTCACAGATAATATAATTAGAAGACATTCTAAAAACAGACTATTACAATTAATAAGAGCTCATCAGGGTGCTGGATACAAAAATCAATGTACCAAAATTAACTGAGTTCTTACATGTTAGCAATAAATTCATTGTACAGAGGAGTATTTGAGATCTTGCTCCCCAGCATGTCATCAGTTTGGGTCAAATAAATTCTAACAGTAGGATGTTACACTGGAATAGCTAATGGACTAATGAAATAGGAGTAAACGGTTCAGAAAAGAGGCACATACCAACTGAAGAGTCTGACATATGATAAAAGTAGCATTATCAATACAAGGAGCTGGGAAAGTCTGTAATCCATTTGGAAAAAATTTCTTGATTATAAATGAGGAAAAAATAGAGGTCAATAAATGAAGATATAAAAAGATGCTCAATATCTCTAGAATCAGAAATATGTAAAATAGGATAATAATAAGTAAATCTTAGATTGGCTAAAATTAAACAGAGTGATGACACTAAATGTTGGAGAGAATGGAGTAAAAATGGAGTATAAAAGGGTACAACCACTCTGGAGAATAATCTGGCACTACATAATAATGCTGACTGTATAGAGACCTTAACATGAACTAAACTAACGAAAGCATACATGGGTATGATACGCATCAACTTGAGGAAAGTAGTAACCCCTGGAAAGGGAGAAAAAGCAAAGTTTGTTGATTTTAACTTTAGATATCAATTATGTCTCTAAGGAGAGGGAAGGGGATTTGATCTCTCCCTCCCCCCTAAAAGGGCAAACCATTAACATCTAATGTTAGTAATGAGTGTAAGGGTGTTTATTCTGTGTTGTTACCAGACATTTCCGCCGACACCAGAATTATGTAATGTACCTTTCCTGCTATTGTGAAAATTTGTAGTGCTATTTTCCTTATGACAAAAGTCTCATGGTGCAAAAATGAAATCTAAGAGGTCACATTGAATAAATATTTTACTATTAGTATAGCATTTGTTAGTTATACTTGCTAGTGCTCAAGGAACTTGCTGAGTAGTGATAATGGCCCATAATTTTCATTTTGATATTACACTTGTTCCGATGCAAACTGAACAAGACTTAAAACTACTGACATGGCAATGGCAATGGAATAAAGTGAGAACGCTACCTCATGAAAAGGATGATGCAACAAGATATGGCCTGGGGGGCGAGGGAAAGAAACAAAGGTAACTCCCAGATTTTTAAAATTATTGAGATTATGTTGATAACTTTAATGAACATCTTGATGTTTCCTTGTCTTATAAAGTATGGCAAAACACTTTTCTAATAAGATTCAGCAAGTCTTTATAATTTTATGATAAAATTTTCAAATGATATTGATAATTATCTAATTACCAGAAATGTATTAATACGATAGCTATACTTGTAAAATATACATATTCATAAAATACACATCAATGCTGACACTTGAAAATGAATTCTAAAAATAAAAGTAGACTCTGGGTTAGAGAGGCATAGGAACTGGAAATTTCATTGTATGAATTACCTTCACTATTAATAAGAATTACTGACAAATACTTTTTATCTAATATTTAATTAGTTCTTTCCTAACAACTGAATATTATTAATACCAACTTGATTGTCAATGCCCAAGATCACATAATTAATAACAGACTGAATTCACACTCAAACCAGCACAAGTTCTAAAGGCTTTCTCTTAAATCATTCCACTAATATATTAGCAATAAGAAAAACAAAGAGCAACAGACTTAGGATAGCTGGTTAGAAAAACAAAATCTAAGAAACTTAGAAATAAAAGTAACTATAAGTTTTTCCTATACATCTTTTCTAACTTCTCACTTAATGTTGTTTCCCTATATCACTATGTAACCACTGCTACGTTACTTCTAAGGCAGACAGCTTGGAATAGACCAATAAAGGAGAGCATTAAATTAGTCAATTCAGACTACTGACACAGTCATTTCCATATCCCTGAGAAGTTGTATACTAGCAATAAAATCCACAAGCTTTCTTTTTTTTTTAATTTAGTTTTTTTCCCCATAGTCTAGCTTATGCACATCTGATTCTTAGCTTACATAAAAATCATAAAATATTAAGAGTTAAAGGGGCTCTGAACTCAAATGGATCATAAAACTAAAAATAAGAGCTAAAACAATAAAACTTCTAGAAAAGCACTGTCCAATAAAAATATAAGGTATGCCACACACATAATTTTACATTTTCTAGTAGCTAAGTTAAAAAAGTAAAAGGAACAGGTAAAATTAATTTTAGCAATATACTTCATTTAACCCAACATATCTAAATTATTTCAACACATAATCAATATAAAATATTAATATTTTATCACTTTTTTGTACTAAATCTTCAAAATCTAGAGCGAACTTTACACTTACAGCATATTTTAATTCGGATACTAAATTTTCATCTGAAATATTTGATATGCATTTAGGCTTCATAAAATCTACAGTTGAAAAGTAGATCCTCATATCCAAGTTCTTACAAATGTATTAAAAGTTTTCTATAACTGAATCAAGTACCAGCTTTTAAAATTAAATTAAAATGAAATGTAATTTAGAATTCAGTTTCTTGGCCACACTGATAACACTATGAGTGTTAATAGCCACATGCAGCTGGTGGATACCGAATTGGACAGGGCAAACTGTAGAAAAATGGGAAAATCTGTGTGCTTTGGGTTAGGCAAAGATTTCTTAGATTAGACACAAAAAGCAAGAACCATAATTGGATATCAAAATTTAAACTTCTGTTCTTCGAAAGACACTCTTAAGAAAATGAAACTAACCAGAGCCTGAAAAAAACTATTTGCAAAACATATCTGATAACGAACTCAAATACAGAAAATAAAAAGAATTTTTACAGCTTGAGCACAATGCCATAATAATAGGCAAAATATTTGAGTACACACTCACTGAAGAAGACATATGGATGGAAAGTGAAAAGATGCTAACTAAACATTAGTCCTTAGAAAAATACAAATTAAAACCACGATAAGTAACTACCACACTCTTCCTAGAAGGGTCAGAATTAAAGACAAGTGCTGATAAGGATGCAGAGCAATTGGAAATCTGCTCACTAATGGCATAATGCTTTTAAGATCCACCCTTGTTGCTGTATCATTCATTTTTATTGCTAAGGAGTATTCCATTGTATAGATGTACCACAATTTACTTAACCACTCACAAGCTAATGGGCATTTTGGTTGTTTCCAGTTTTTGACGATTATGAATAAAGCTGCTACAAACATTCACATACATTTATATCCCTTGGGCAAATATTTAAGAGTGGGACTACTAGGTTATATACATTTAACTTTATAACAGGCCATTAAACTATTTTCTAAAGTTGGCAATTATTTTTAGTAAATAAACTGGAGTCAGATTTTATTGCTGGACAGTGCACCATGATGCCCAATATCTCATTTTGCCTAGACAAAAAGCACTAGTTCTAGTATTGCCTCCAGGTTGGTACTAGACCTAAATTCTTTGGGCCTCAAATTTCTTCATCTGACAAATGAGAAGACTTAACTAGATTATTTCTAAGCTCTTTTATAATTCAAAAATGATGTTTCTCATAATTCTTTTATTTTATTGGGTCAACCATAACTCCTTGGTCTTTCATATAACCTGTCATCAAGATGTGTCTGTGCTACAGTGTTCTTTTACAATTGACTTTCTGAAAGTATGAGAAATCGCACGATTTATATATGAGCTGCAAGGAATTCTAAGGTCATCTAGCCCAAATACCTCTTTTAAAAATGAGAAACCTACCTCTTCCAGGGCTTGCAAACTTTTCTCTGCACAAATGCACCCAAGCATACACATTCACCATCAATAAGTGCAGCTCACTAGGAGAGGACACACTCCCTGCCCCAAAAGGGTGTATAAACTTCTTAGTGTACAAGGCAAAGGGGGGAGCACACTCTTTTAAGACTCTCTGCCTCACATCATACCATTCTAAATTAAAGCCCTTGCACTGAGTCAAATCTGCCTAATTAGCAGGGAACCATTACCCCTGTTAAGAAATGTGGGCCAAGCCTTCCCACACGCAGAGACTTCTATAAATACATTTGAATTTTATTTGGTAATCTTTCACTTTCTTCCACTTTGTACCTTGATTCTATCTTGCAGGAGAGCTGTTAAAAGTGCCAATCACACTCACTGTCAAACTGACTACACAGCTGGATAAAATAGAGGGATAATTTTCCACTCAAGCATAAACTCTGTAGCATGCATGGTGAACACAGAGACTCACCTCTGGTTGGAGATTAGCTAACTATCACGTACAGCTAGGGAACTGACACTTAATGGTTGCTTCCTCTTGATTAAACTGTCCTCTGACTTGGCTTTCCATGAAAATGAATAAAGAAGCAGAAAGTGGTCATAAAGAGCACCCCCATGCCCCCCACAACAGAAGCTTAGAAAGGGTGGGAATGTTGACAGAAAGGGTGATAATGTTGATGGTAAGGGTGAGGGAGGGAAAACAGATAGGGGCTGGTTTGGGAATGAACGCTGTTGGCTGTCTGAATCCAGAACTTTAAAAATGGTAAAAAAAAAAAAAAAAAAAAGTTCACAGAGCTATGTACATGACAAAAATACCTTTTAACATTAAATTCATTGGGGTGACATTGGTTAATAAAATTATGTAGGTTTTAAATGTACAATTCAATAATACATTATCTGTTCTCTTTCCTATCTGGTGACTCTTCTGATACGGTGCCATCGACTCTCTGGATCCCTTTCACCTCTGATGTATTTATGAATTCTGTTACTGCTTATGAGGTTCTCATAAAACGCTTAGAAAAATCTTGTCCTAAATAGGTAGTTCTGACTTTGCATTTGTTTGCTGCATTTGCTAAACGCACTGATGCTTTTGATTATATTTCACTTTTCAAAAATATTTTCTGTAACTGCAATGAATCAAACTTTTCTATTTCACATTCTGAAATTCTTAAGTGTGTAGAATATAGTTCTCCTAACTCTTCTGTCCTAGATTTCCAAAAGGATGAATTTAAAGGTTCCAGGGATTTTAAAATTCTTAAACTCCTAAACTTGCTCTTACTGTCCAAATCAGTAAGTCCCCCACTGGCTTCAATCTACCTTTCTAACTTCCACTCCTAATGCATCCAGCAAGTCTGTCCCTGGTCCCAGCTGCAGTGATCTAGTGCTCCAATCATAAATATGAATCTTTCATATGTTAATTGTACATATTTAATGAAAATGTTGATATTCTGAAGTAATAAATTAGGAGGATATGAGAGGACAGAAATGTGCCCATTTCTGTGCACACTGCTACAGAGAACTATAAAGCAAAAAAATAAAGTGTATATACGCATATTATTGGGGGAAACTGAACATCACATTCCAAGTCTTTTTTTTTAATCCACTTTTTTGAGGTATTAGTGACACATAAAAATGTACTGGCATGTATTTAATGTACATAGCAAACTCAATGAGTTTGGAAATAAGTTTACACCCCTGAAACCATCACCACCATCAAGGCCATAAACATATCCATCACCTCTCTAAATTTCCTCTCCCTTTATTATTACCGTTTGTTGGTTTGCATGTGTCTGTTAAGAGCATTCAACATAATCTAAATCTTTTTAAACTGTTCTTTCTTCCTTCAATAATATACAGTGTTCCTCCTCTGACATATTTGTCAGTCAAGGTACTTTTCAAGGCCAGATCAAATTTTACTTCTCTAGGAAGCTTTGAGTCTCTGGTTAGAATTCATCTTTCATAATCCTGATCTTACATATCCCACTATTACTTTTATCACAGTCTATCACTAAAACTACACACACCCAGTCGCATACATAAATAGTACACAGAGTACATTCTGTCCATGGTTTGTAAAATAGTGAGTTACTGATAGGTAGGATCTATGTTATTTATCTTTAATACGTTTGACAGAACTGAGGAGGTTTGGTACAAAGTAGGCATTTAATAACATTTGTTAGATGGAACAGCCAAACAATGGATTTTTGTTATTCTTTCTCCTGTTACTTTTAACTATCACACAGTCAGTTCATCGACAGTTTCTTCCTATTGGATTTACATAGCTTGAATCAAATATAGCTTAAAATAAATAAGCTACTGCCTAGGGTTCTGAACTCCTTTTTGTTTCTATAGAGATTTTTTTGGTGTGGTAATTATGTTTATTTTAACAGACGGATTTGTTTACATTTCTTGCCTTTATCAGGCCCCTCTCCTAAGTACAGAGAGAGAAACTATTTCTGGCTGTTCTGTTTTCCAAGGAAACCTTGCAATTTTCTTTTAAGGTCACAGAAGTCTTTTACTTCTATGAGTCTGTTGCACACCACCTAAGACTTTAAGTTATAAAAACCATTGTTTTCTCAAAAGTCTGGAAGAAGCTTGCAAGATATAATTAACTGCCTAGAATAAACAATACAACAGAAATAGATCTTCCCCTTAGAAAATAACTTACTGTTGGCCTATGTGAAAGAATCTCACTAATAGTGACTAGAAAATTCTGTAGCAAGAAAGCAGCTACAGTATGTAAATTAAAATATAAAAAATTTCAAGCCAAAAAAGTCAGTATAACAGTGACATGCTAAGTTCAAGTAGCATGTCTACTCATGTCAAAAAAAATAAAATAAAATAACAGAGATGCCTACCACCACTACTCCTATTCCAAACTATTCTGAAAATATAAGCCAATGTAATCACACTTTGGTGGTGGTGGGAGGGTTGGGTGGGAGAGGAGACAAAACCGGGTTTAAAAAATTATCTGCAAAATTATATACCTGAAAACCCAAGAAAATTAAATGGAAAACTACTAAAAATTAAAATAAGAAAACTCAATAAGGTGCTGCACAAAGAACTTTAAAAAGAAACTCTTCTTTATAATCTATGTAGGAAAAGATTCCAACTACAGTACCAATCAAAAAGATAATATAGGTTTATTGGAAGTTTAAAGGAAGACATTTCTTGTGCTCAGATAGACACAATGATATGTTGAAATAAATCAATTTTCTCCTTACATTTTGTAAATTTAACTTGATTCCAATAAAAACTGGAAAAGGACTTTACTGAGAACTAAAAATTCTAAATTTTATATGAAAAATAATAGAGAGCAGTCTGGAAAATTCTGAAGTGATGAGCAATAAGTGGAAACAAGTACTAATGAGAAATTAAAATATACTCAAAAGCTACCTAAGGTAAAATAGTTTACTACTGTAATATTAACAGCTCAAGTAAGATAGAAGAGAGTTGAGAAATAGAAATAGATGCTTTTATAAACATATGAATACATGGCCTACATCTTATACATGAGAAATAATAAAATGACACCTTTTTTTTTACTTTTCAGTGAAAAGCAGTTATTGATATGAATACTGATATGAAAGTTTATAAGATGCACTTCTAAATTAAAAAAAGGAACATGCAAAACCATGTGGGTAATATCTCAACACTTACACAAAAAATAAAAAGATGAAAATTACACAAATGTGTAAAAGTCCACAAAATATCTCTGAAGGACACACAAGAAACTGATAACTGAGATGTCTCTCGGGATGAAGGTAAAGGTAGGGAAGGATCTTTTCATTGTTGTACAGTTTGCTCTTTTAAAAATTAAACAATGTACATGTATTAACTATCTAAAAAAATACAAAAAGAAGCTCAATATCACTAATCATCAGGGAAATGTAAGTCAAAACCACAGTGAGGTACTGCTTCCTGACCATTAGAATGGTTATTATAAAAACAAACAGAAAATGACAAGTCTGACAAGTGGAAATGTGGAGAAACCAACACCCCTGTGCATGGCTGGTGGGAATGTAAAATGGGCAAGTGTAGATGCTGCGGAAAACAGTATATTCATTCTTTGAAAAATTAAACTGTGAATTACTATGTGATCTACAATTCTATTTCTAGGTATACAATAAATACTCTGTTATCTGGGGTGTGGGGGAGGATACATTCCAAGCCCCCAACCCTGTGGATGTCTGAACTACAAATACTACGTTTTCTCCTATACATACATACATACCTATGATAAAGTTTAATTTACAAATTAGGCATAGTAAGAAATTAACAACAATAACTAATGAACTAGAACAATGATAACAATATACTGTAATGAAAATTACACGAATGTGGTATTAAGTAAAATAAGGGTTACTTGAACACAAGTACTGCAATACCATGACAGTTCATCTGACAACCAAGATGGCTACTAAGTGACTATCTAGGGAAGTGCATATAGCAGATAGCTGTCCAGTGCAGACACTGGACAAAAGGATGATTCACGTCCTGGGTGGGATGGAGCAGCTCAGCACAAGATTTCATTACTCAGAATGGTATACAATTTTTATTTCTGGAATTCCCCATTTAATATTTTCAGACCATGGCTGGCTACAGGTACTGAAACCACAGAAAGCAAAATCATGAACATGGGAGGATGACTGTATAGCCAAAAGAATTGAAGGAAGAGATGTGGATATTTGTACCCACGTGTTCATGCCAGCTTTGTTCATAATAGCCAAAGATGAAATACTGCCATTATATGGATGGATCTTGAGATAGTCATGCTAAGCAAAATAAGTCAGACAGAAAAGTTGAGAACTATATGATTTCACTCATATGTGGGATATAAAAAGGAAAGCAACAAACATGACAAAGACTCAAGGACAACAACAGTGGATTTGTGGTTACCAGAGGGAAGGGAGGAGGGGGGCGTTAGATAGGAGTAAAGGGAGTCAAGTATTTGATGACAGAGGAAATTTAACTTTGGGTGGCAAACACACAAAGCAATATATACATGATGTATTGTTGAATTGTACACCCGAAATTTATTTGATTTTATTAACCAATGCCACCCTAATATTTTAATAAAAAACAAAATGGTGTAAAGATTTTTAAATTAAAATAGTAAATTTTGTTTTGTATATTTTACTGCAATTTTTAAAAAATGTAATGCACAAGAGAAAATATGAAGACACCTATAGCAAGTAAAGAAATTGAATTAGTCAATTAAAAATCTTCCCATAAAGAAAAGCTCAGGCCCAGATGGCTTCGTTGATGAATTCTGATAAAGATTTAAAGAAGAAATAATAACAATTCTTCACACACTTTTCCAGAATATAGAGGAGGAGGGAACATTTCCCAACTCATTCTATGAGAACATTACTCTAATACCAAAGCCAGACAAAGATATCACAAGAAAACTACAGACCAGGATCTCTCATGAATATAAATGCAAAAACCCTCAACAAAATATTAGCAGACCAAATCCAGCAAAATACATGAAGGATTATACATCATGACCAAGTGGGAATTGCCCTTAGAATGAAAGATTGACTTAACATTCAAAACTCAAAGTAATACACAATATTAACATAAGGACAATAACCACATGACCATCTTGAAATCCAAAGAAAAAAACATTTGATAAAATCCAAGATTCGTTCATGATAAAAATGCTCAACAATGGACAGAAACGAACATCCTTAACTTGATAAAGGGCATCTATAAAAAACCTATAGTTCACATCACCATCAATAGTGGAAAAATGAATGTTTCATCCTTAAGATTGGGAAAGGGGAAAAGATGGACAAAGATATTTGCTTGCTCCTCTTCATCCAATATTGTACTAGAGGGTCTGGTCAATGCAATCGTGTAAGAAAAAGAAACGAAAACATGGAGGTATTAGAAATAAAAACTTATGTACACACAATGGTAGCCCCAAAGTTCAAACAATCCTAATGTCTATCACCTGGTATGTAGGAAAATATGTGGCATATTTATATTGTGGAATATTGCTGAGCAACACATGCTACAACATGGATGGACCTCAAAACATTATGATAAGTGAAAGACGTCAGACGCCAAAGACCGCATAGTGCATGAGTCAATTTATGTGAAATGACCAGAAAAGGCAAATCTACAAGACAGAAAGTAGATTAGCGGTTGCCTGGGCCTGGAGGTAATAGTGAGGATTGACTGCTAATGGGCACAAGGGATCTCTTTGGAGTGATGGAAATATTCTGAAACTGGATTGTGGTGATTTTTGCATGACTCTGTAAATTTACTAAAATTATGCATTGTACCCTTTAAATGCATGAATTTTTGGCATGTAAATTATCAGTTCAATAAAGTTGTTTAAAATATTTAAAAAAGACGATTATAATGTCCTTTATATTAACACTGCTGCTTGTTTACCCATATTTCCACATGCTAAAAAATGGGAAGTTATTAAATTAGAACATCCAATTACATCTTCCTCTAGTTTGCTGGAATAGAAAAATGTAAAAATATTGTATTTAGGAAAAAAGAACTGCTTAGACCATAAATCTGAGGAACAGATTATTTATTAATGCAAGACATTTTATATTCACCTCCCTCTATCCCCTCATAAACATGAGTGATGAAAAATAAACTGTACTTTAAGGGTAGAAAGGGTGTTATAGTTTTAGATTTCCTAAAAAGAATTGCTTTCTTGAATATCATCTGATTATCCCTGAGAAAGCTTACGGTCATCCAATTGTGCTTTTAATAAATTTAAATGTTTTAGACCTTTAAGGCACTTCCTTCAGATACATGGTCAATAAAGGACAATTTAAATTTCCTGTTTTTCTCACAGTAAGGTTCCCACCACATAGTTCTTAGTCTTGATCACTAAGCACCTTGGGGGTTTTCAAGCTGATTCTTTTCTCCTACAGTCTTTCCTATTCCCATTCTGTAAACATTTTACCTTTTTCTCACAGTCTCTGCAAATTCTGGCATCTAACTCTTCTTTAGCCTCCCTGATAAGTCAACTCCTAGCTGTCCCTTTTCTAGGAGGCATAAGAGACCTCCTCTGCCATTTTACACACTTGGCCCAACTGCTTCTCCAATTTGCTTGATCCCATGATACCGTTATCTTCAATTACTACACTCATGCTTCAGCATTTTCAAAGCAACACCATAGATTCTTTTCAGGGTCCTTTTAAAGATTCTTATGACACCATTTTTTTATCCGAAGAAATATGTTCCCCTTTTTGGTACATTCTCCCACACTCATGAATCACTACAACGGCGTTCCATTAAATATGGCTGAAGTCTAAGAAACAAGTGGGTGTGATGACTTATGAAAGAAGAAAGTTACATTCCTAAGACACATACTAAGAGTAAAGAAACATGGCATTGTTGGCAAGGTGGGGAAATGGGTTCTCATACATGGTCAGAACAATGGTAAACTTGCAGTCTAGTTTGTCCCATTAAAATTTTAAGAAGACATATTCTTGGATAAAATTAATTTTTTTCCAGATGCATTAAAAAACACTTGAGCCAGTGCCCAACGATAACTCTACATTAGAAAGTTCACTGTAATAATGTTTGAATTGCATTGTCAGCCCACCAGACTTTACATTCCATAAAGGCAGTGAGTGAATATATTTGTTCACTGTAATATATCAAGTACCTTGAGCAATGCCTAGCACAGAGGAGGCTTGTGTTCAGGAAGACTTGTTGACTGAATAAATGGATGACAGAGACCTTAATGGGCAGCTTATGCCTGGACCTCTGTTGGTATCTAGCAAGCCAAGAATGCTAGGCTTTACCATGGCCATGCTGCATGCATTCTTAGCTCTTGTCTGTCAAATATTCTTTGCTGATTATCAGAGCAAGTGGCAAAGGAATCTGAATACTCAGAGCAAACCAGTCACAAAATAAATGTACTTCTGTAGTCATAAGCCACGGTGATGCTGTCATGCTTGTATTGTAAGTCAGATACATACACACACACTTTTTTCTTCAACTACCATTACCAAAAGAATCTATCATCAGTATATATATATTTTTTGCCTTGATAAATATAAAAAATGTAATCTTCAGAGCAACAATTAGGGCTTTGAAATGCCCAAGAGTAAATTACCCATTTTCATGTCAGAACACTACTGAACAAGGTATGTGACTTGACCTACGTTAAATTCCTTTCAGAATTTAAGGAAATCATTTGAAAGGGGGGAAAAATACCTATCATACTGAGGTGGAGATAAAACATGACCTTTCAGAAAGCTTGACGTGATATTACATCATAAAGACACACGAGGGCACTCTAATCAACCAGCAAAATGAAATAGAAAAGAGTGAAATCAGGCTGACATTTTAACAGTACTGCAATAAGTGAATTAAGCACCCATAAAATTGTTAGTGTGTAATTTATAGCAAGAGATTTTCTGTTCTTGATCCAAATTCTAACAAGTCAAAAGGATTCTGCAATTCTGTAAACTGGAGAAAGAACCCATCACTTTCAGATCCAAGGTGAGTATTAACCACACCCCTTTCCAATGATTAGTTAAATTGACCTTGGGGATTTGACCTGTTCAAGCAGAGATCTTCACAATCTACAATTACAGTTGGTGTTTTACTTGTCCTCTACTAGGAACAGGTCATTAATCCATTTCTTTGTTCCATCTGCTTTCATAGGAGAAATAGTGAGTTAAAAGTTTGAGCCTTTCCCTCAAAGCCAGTAGTAATGAGACAGCATATTGTACAAAGTAGAATAGACCACTGAAAAATACACATCTCATAGCCTTCTTGAGTTTTTAAATTTGTAAAAACAACTACAGCATATAATTTCCTCCATCAAATTTAAAAAGTATGGCATAACAAGCATTTAAATGACCTTTCTTTCAGACCTTTAACAAGAGGGCAACAGAAACTGCAGCAAGCCATGGATTCCGAGGCAATCAGGTTTATTCACTAAGGATTATCATTAATCTTAAAGTCACATTCAAATTTGTGCCTCAGCAAAATTACAAATAATTCCCTGACTTCGATCTTTGGGGTCAAATATAATAGATAAAATGGAAAGTATTAAAAGTTTAAATGCCAAGGGTATACTGTGGTTGCATCTTTGTGGAATGAATAAACCAAAAGATTCTCTCCATCTTTGGAACTATCTATAGCAAGTATGACATGCTACATTCCTGAACTGCTTACTATTTTATTCACTTTGATCTTCATCTATTTGAATGACTAAATTCCTGGCCATGATGTTTCAAACCCAATTTCTGTCAATGTATTCTGTCAATGTACTTTTGTGTTACATGGTCTTTTGTTAAGGACCTCTGTGAATTCTGGTTCCTATCCTTAGCTGAATTGGCCATCAGGGTGTACCCAATTAGGCTCAAACTATACTAAAATAGAATATGCTCTAAAACGTGCTAATTTAGAGGATACATTTCTAATTTTCATGTTCTTTTAAAAATGATTCTGCTTCATTGAAGGTACCAATGAATTTTCTTTAGTTAAATAAAGCTGCCTGAATATTGCATAATAGACAATCATTAAAATCTTTTCAGTTGGTATCTCTTTAGGAAGGAGATATCTAAAAATTATATTATAATGATACCCACAGTCTTCCCTTGGGCGTGTAAAAGTCTACCAAGAGAATGATGTGTAGTTAGAGAATTATAAATTGTATCATATTACCATTTATAAATTGTGCAGTATAAAAACTTGGGCCCTCAAGTGGTATGATCTGATAGGGAGCCCTTTATATTATCAAGAAAGTTTCCAGACCTTTTTTTTTTTTTTTAATCACGAATCTTTTTTAAGATCTAAATTTAACTAAACTTTAAAAATAGCCTTGAATAAACTTTTTCTCTGTATGCACTCTGGCTTCTTAAGAGAGAACCTAGCAAGTGCCAGGAACTGCGCAAGGTACTGGAGACCTTACCCTCATTAAGCAATAGACTCTCGAGGAAAAAAGCTTGGGTTCAGATCTTGGCTCACCCACTGTTTTCTTCTGCGTAACTCTGAGCCACTTCGACTCCCTGAGGTTCAGATTTTTATCTGTAAAATGGGAATACTGTCACCTAGATCAAAGAATTAAAAGGAATACTAACTAGCAAGTAACTGGCATAGTGCCTGGCACACAGTAATTGCTCCATAAAGGGTAGCAATTATTCTTTTTTATTCCAATGATTATGGCTATTGTAATGTTATAACTTTACTCCTTAATCTTTTCTCAATGATATTCACTGACCTTGATAATCCTTCAGAGATTACTTATTTAACTATTTAGCAGTGTCACCCTATGTATCTGGCCCTGGGAACACAGAGTCTACAAGAGGGAGGACAAAAATAAATCCAACAATTATAAATGTTACAAAAGGAAATGTGCTGTGGAAGCACATGGGTACCTAATTCAAGGAAACCTTGAAGAAGTGCTATTCAAACAGATCAGAAATATATAAATTTAGGCAGGTAGAAAAGTGTTGTAGGCAATGGAACATATTTAAAGTCCCAGAGGCAAAAGAGAGCAGGGAGAGTTCAAGGAACTGGAAGATGTGCAGTAAAACTGGAACAAGGAGGGCAAGGGAGATGATGGCTAAATGTGAGCCTGGAGAGGTAGGCAGGGCCATATTCTGCAGGACCAAGTAAGTCAAGTGACGGATAAGACTTTATGCAAAGCAAGCTACAGAGGCACTTATGGTACTCTGCAATTTAAAACAACTTCTGGGATGCAAAGCAGAGACTGAACTGGAGAGGGTTAAGATGGAATGCAGGGAGACCAGGTAGAAGGTCTTATTGAATTCCAAGTGTCAAATGAAAAGAGCCTCTACAAAGGCAGTGTTAGTGGGACTGGAAACAGACCCGTTAAACAGAAGTAGGATGCAGTCAGACTACATAGGAAGGGTATATTGGCAAGTCATAACCTCAAAAACAAAAATGTACTCAATAAAATGTATTTCTGTATTTTATAAGATAAATGTAAAACAGCTTGCTACGTATTCTTGAAGTAGTTCACATAGTTAAAAATTTTAGGCCATGGGAGGATTTATTCCGACTCTATGAGAGGCATGTCATACCAAAAAAGTCATTGTATAAGCATCAATGTTTTTGAAACTACTTTGCTGTACTGATAGAAATTCTGCGTTATAGATCATTTATTAATTACCATTAATATAGATCATTTATTAATTATGAGTTTAAACACATCATACATGGATTGAAAGGAGAGGGAGGAACTACAGATGGGACACTTCCTCTTCCTCTGAGGCATCTTTTGGTTTTAAAGGAAAAAAATGTTTCTATTTTTTTTCCATGTTTCCACATCTCTAAATAAATTAAGCAAAAGGATATTATGACTACCTAAAGTTGTAAACCATGTCTCTCTGACAACCTCAGCAAATGAGTTTTTATGGGAAAACTGTTTCATATTTGCATGCCTTCTCATTAAACACACCAAACGTGATTTATCCTTTACTGAAGACATATGGTCTATGTGTCTACCATTTAGGTGCAAGCTCTTTTGCTCTTAAGCTAAGTCTTATTCATGGAAGGCCCTAGTCTACTCATCTTTGTCAGTTCAAGAATCACCTTTCCGGGAAGCTGTCTCTGAGTGCCCCCTCCCCAATCATCCTTTCAATCCCCCAAACACTAAACATGACTGTTTTACCATGAATGCAAGAATTATATCTCTGGTTTACTTTTCTATCTTCCTTAGATCACATGCTTCTTTAGGGCCAAGGCGGTGACTTCAAATTCTTTATTCTTAAGTGTTTAGCACACTGACTCAGAAGCAAATTGATATTCTCAAGGTTTACTGATCAGCACTCTCCTTACATAAATGGCTTCAAATGGAGACAGTTTGTAGTTGAATCTATTTTTAATACTTTGACTTCTCAGAAAACAGCTGACACTTTCGCTAAATGTTAAGGGTGTGGTTCTAGGCAAAGATAAGATAAAAAAAAATTCTGCTTCTGTAATCTGCTTGCTTATTTGATGTTAATTAGGGTGTGGTTCTAGGCTTTATAAACTGCCTCTTTTGGGAGTTTGGGGCTGATTCTTTGACCCTGCTTGGTGGCAAGTCAGTCACTGGCCGGCTCATAAAAGACCTTAATTGGATTTGTGGGTCTTAGATTCAGTCGCGCCACAACACTAAGTATATACCTGTAGCATAGTAATTACCAAAGGTAGGATGAGAGGGATGTGTGTACTTTTTCCTTTTATATAAATGAAAAAAAGAAAATCTTTTGTTTTTGTATTAAAACTACAGAAAGTAAAACTTGACAATATTTGGCTGCAGGAACATGATTTTAAAAGGAACAGCATCTCACATGATTTTCTAGTCTCCTGATTATGTTATTACTAATTCCACACAGCTGGAATAAACTACTTAGGTCTGTGTGCACAACGAGGTAAAACAGCTCAAAATAAAGAAAAGTCTCAGCAACTTACCTATATGCTAAGCCAGGTGTTTGAGTTTTGTGATGCAAAGACTCGAGGTATCCTGGCATATTCCATATAACCTTGACTCACAAAGTCCCTACAGCCCTAGGCTGTAATGTCTTTTTTTTTTTAATTTTAATATCTAATTGGTTTTATTAAGCAATTAATCAGACGGCATCCCCACTAGCAACTAGAAGGGCGCTCCCCACTGTAACGTCTTAACTCCTCTCAGCCCGTCCATATCCCATGCTGTGTTGGCTGGAGAATTACTGTTTAAAAATTAATTACTTCCTGGAAATCACTGTTCAACTAGCGCCATAGGAACACAGGCTACTAACTATGGAAACCTAACATTCTCACAAGCTTTCTGCTTCTGTACCCCCACGTGCACACCTGACCAGTGAGTTGACAGGTAATGAATAGGAGAAAAATAGACCTTTGTGTTCAGACAGAATGAAGAATGAGATTTTGCGCTTAAAAACTCTGCACCTCCACATTTCAGGGCTGCCTAATTTGGGGTCTGCGTACCCCAGGCAGACCCAGCTGGCTGAATAAAGAGTGTGATTCCTGTAACTCAGAGTTCTGGTGGTCCGTGTGTCTTTCGGGGGCTGGCGGCCACAACAATACTGCCTTGAAGACAAACCCTCCAAAAGCACACCTAACCTCGACCTTCTCTGAGTTTCCAGTGCAGTTAGGCGTCTACAATGGAAGATTTAATAATTGCACTCTGCTCAATATTTTCCACTTTTTGCTCCTAAGTAACCACGGCCTTCCCAACACCGGTGGGGAGACACGCTAATCGAGAGCGGACTGCGTGGGAATAGGTTTAACCTGTCCTGACACTCACGTGGCAGCTGAGAAACAAGTCAAACCGAGAGCGGACGTCAGTGAAGACTTGGTACTCATCCCACCACGGGGCCCCACCAGGGATGGACAAGAGGGCTGGGGGGCTGGGGAGGGAGGGAGGGAGGGGTGACTTTTAACCCCTTCCATAACACACAGCCGCCTTCCTTCATCCTCCCCGCTTTCCAGCTCCCCAACTGCCAGCCCCTTTTCCGCGACGGTTCCCTTCCCAAGGCGGGGACGGCGGCGTCCGAAAAGGACACGGCACAGCCACCGCCCTCTGACCCAGCAGCGGGGACTCACCAGTTTCATACTGGACTTTCGGATGTCCCACACCCGTCAATCGAGTCCTCAAAACCCAGGCACCGTCTTCCGGTTCAAGCTCCGCCGCTCGCCCGCCGAGAGCATTGCGGGACATGCAGTCTTTCTTCCCCACGCCCCCTTCCCGGGGCACCATGGGCAACGTAGTCAACCCTCCGTGCATCATGGGAATTGTAGTTCTCTCTCCTTTTCCTCCCTCTCCACCCTCAAAGCCTCATCTGTCGGCTCGAACTCATCTCCGCCGCCAACGTATCCTCCCTGTCCACCCCAGTATGATATCACGTCCCCAGTCCGGGCCCCGGGACCTGCGGCATTCTGGGATGTGTAGTTCTCACGGCTCCGGCGCCCCTTGGCCCCTCCTCCCTGTGGGAAAGTGGCTGGGCGCGGGCCTTGCCGGGAGTTGTAGTTCCCTGGGGACTCCGGACGCCGAGTCCCGCCCTTTCACTCGGGGGACGCAAGAACTACAACTCCCAGGGCCGCCTGGCGGCAGCAGGTGGGAGCTGGGCTGTTGATATCAATATGGCGGTTGTCAGCCAGACAAAGACAGTCAGTCTGATGTGATTGAGACGAGGGAGGTTTTCAGGGGGAGACTGGGAGACAGGGGCCTCCCCTCCCCCCTTCTCCTCTTCCTGAGCGGACCTCACCCCCTCCCCGGTCCCTTCCGGACGCGCGCCCCACGCGGAAGACACCCCTCCCCCTCCCGATTTCCCCTCCTCCCCATCTCAGCCCTCCGTGCCGGGACGCTGGGGAGGGGGCTGCGCCGCGCGGCGAGAACTCAGCGACGATTCCGAGGTGAGTCGAACGGGCTTCGAGCCGGACTACCTCAAGTCTCTTTACTCACTTCTTTCTTTCCACTTTTTTTTTGCGGGGGGAGGGGGAGGCTTTGGGGGGAGAAAGTGAGTGGGCTGGGGGTGGGTCTCAAGCGGCAGGATTGAGGGAAGGGAGGAAGCAGGGGTCTTCCGAGGGGGTGACCCGGACGCAGGGTGTGGGGTGGGGCACTTCGTGGGAGACGGTAATTGCAAGGCGTCGGCTGCTCCTAACTCTTTTTCTCCTGGTCCCTCCACTATGGGCGGAAGGTTTGAATCCTGGAGGTGGGGTCTCCCGTTTGGAGTTAGGGAAACTGGGAGGCGTGTGGGCTTGGGGCTGTTTAACGGTGTCTCAAACTGTGTGACGTGTACTTGTGTGATGTGTTAGTCTTGAAGAAACGTCTGGAGATCGGAAGTTAGATAGCTGGAGTCCCAGCTTTTAGCTGGGCCTGGGCAGGGAAGCGAGCGTGGGGTCCTGGCGCTGGACCTTTGGGCTGGCGACGTGGTGCTGGGTCGCTGGGGTTAGCAACTCGTTCGCGTCCCGTTGCCCGATCACTCTTCTCCTCCTCCTCGCCTCCGCCGCCTCCCCTGGACACATCTCCGCCCCAAACTCCGGGCAGGAGAACTGTAGAGATGAGGTGGTGCAGGGATGGGTTTGTGCATCCTTAAGTCGGTAGATAAGATGGGAAAAGGAAAGTGTTCTTAATATTTTATTCCGGAACCGTGTTTTGGTTACACTGTTGGGGCTACTTTGAAAGGTGTCCTCCACCCACCCTCACCCCGAAACAGCAGGTAGAGGTGTCTCGTCGTCTTCGTGTACTGAAGATTTGGGGGCGTGGGTTGGGGTCAGGGAGTGCTGACATGTGTATGTACCTCTGTGTATCGACTACAGACTCAGAGTGACTGTTGTGTGTCCTGAGAAAGGGCGACTTTTATCGTAGTAGGAAAAACTGTTAGAAATTATTTGGAGGCGGGGGGGAGTAGCTGACAGGCGCTGTTTGTATTTTTCTTCTACTCCACCCTGTTCTGTCTCGCATTTGTCTGAGAGCTGGTATGGAAGAGTAAGGAAGCGTTGGGTGAGTGAAGAGAAGAATGCAGTTGGCATTAAAGATTCCGTACTATGTAAAGTTGAATGTAAAGTGATTGCTTTTTAAATTTACCCTGAAGCTTTAAAAGCCCTCATGTTTCATATAGGCTAGAGCGATGTGACTAGTTCACTTCCCTGGGATCCTGCAGGTGTAGAGACTTCTGTCTTTCTTCCTTCTTTCCTGCCTTTCCTTCCTTCCTTCAGTCCTTCCTTCCTTTCTTGGCATGGTACATTTCTCTTCCAGGATGGACGTGATGCCTCTTGTGCCTATTTAGTTTGTGCTAATATGGTTGTGCTTTTTTGTGGTTTTGTGTGTAAAATACATCATTAGATGAAAAGGACTTGTGTTTGTTATTTTTTCATTTAGCCACAGGTAATGATCCCATCAAATTAGAGTGCTTTGCATTAAACTTATTTTAAAATTGCACAACTAGGTTGTAGACTAGTTGAATTGTGTGCATAAGTCAAGTTTGGAAAATTTGAAATCTGATTTTTTTCAAGCTTCAGTTAGAATTATAAAAGGAAGAGAATTGCAACATCTCTTATTTCTTACAGTCTTCGGTATTTAATAACATTATGCCAGGAGAATGTAAGATCAGATATTTTGTACTTCAGTATGAAACACAAGTTTTTAAATAATCCTCATATGACAGATTCTTAGTGTAATGGACTTTTAAATAACTAAAGGAATTGGCAAAATTTCTTTTCAACTGTTAAGAATTTAGTGTGTTTATGTATTTCGCTCCAAACTTATCAATTCTTGAATCTATTCATAAAGGACCACAGAGTCCATAAAAACTGAAGGTCACGTAGATACAGCATGTAATTTTATGGTATGTTTTGTAACCTTCAATTTGAAATTTCTCAGTTGATCATTCACATAGATGAACTGACTATATGCATGAGGTAGCATATATATTTTGATTGACTCGAATAAAAAAAATTGATGTGTCTTCTAAATTTCAAAATTAGAATATAGGATATGTTGATACAAAGCTGAGCCTTTAGTTTGTTATAATCTAAGGGTTCCAGAATTTTTTGTTTTAACCTTTTATCTTAATCTGAAACATTACTTTGTAAAAACTGGAGAAAAATCCTGAATAAACTACACGGCAGTTTTTTGTTTTTGTTTTTTTTGTTTTGTTTAAAGATAGTTTTGTTAGATATTCAGTATTAAAATGTTCAATGATTATTTCAGAAATAAAAATGAAAATGTTTGTTAAGAGTTGAAAAAGTATGAGTATTTTTTTTCCACTCACCTGTAACTCAGATTTTCTTTCTTTTTTTTTTTCTTCTATGGAAATGCAAAGTTACTGGAAAAAGCTTTCATTAAACTTTCTCTCACTAGTAGTCTGGTTGAAATCATTACAAGTAGATCAGATATATTCCTTGCATTCATTGGGATGGTTCTGTTGGATTTTAGCACTGAGCATTAAAATGATGTAAAGCCTTTACTGCGGGTTAAAGCATAAAATATTCTCAGCATGTGGAAGTCATATGGTTTACGAAAAAAGTCGAAAATTAGGGCATTGGTACCTGTCCAGCTTAAGATTTCATCCTGTAACTGTGAAAGACACATTTATTTTAATACGATTGCTCTGAAAAATGTTGCCTGTATTATGAGAAGTTGAAAATCCAAACTGTTTTATCCAATCTGTTGCGAGTTTAGTGTACTGCATATGGTGAATACTGTGATTGCAAATGTGCAGCGGGAGCCTTTAAAGGTCAGCTTTATGTTGAATGTCTTTAGTGAGGCTTCATTTTCACTACAGTACTAATTCAGTCTTGGGTGAAGCATCGCTAATAGAAACTTAATAGCTCAGTATTGGTAAGTTACAAAATATATTGCAACATAGCTTTCTTTGGTTCATTTAAAAAAATAGAAGTAGCCAATTTATGGCAACTTTTCTAGCAAGCATTAATTGTAATGGCATTGCTTGTTTCAGTAGGGGTTGAACACATTGAGAATATTTATGCCTAATTTATTCATTTTGGGTCTTTTATATATTATATTCAGTCTCTCTCACCTTTAATGTTTCGTATTTCCTGTAAAACCATGTTTGCTTTTCCATTCACTTTATTGCAGCTCTTGTTTCTATTATTTTTATATGCAGATCTTTAAACTGGAATTATTTCTTTTGGGAATTAGAGATTTATCTTACAGTGTCATTTTTCATAAATATAAGTTGCATACCACTCAACTTTTAAAAAATATGAACATACACAGATAAAGATGCTCAGTGAAAATGAGTTGGCTTTGTTTTGTGAACCTGCTTTATTTAGATTTTTGGCTCCAGAATTAATTTAATAGCTCCCTTTGCTATTTGGCTAGATTTTTCTCTTAACTGCTGGCTTTTACTTCTCAATTTAGTAGAACTTTAATTTCTAAACAGTTGTGAGTGGAAATCCTAGCTTGTCAAGAGTGTTATAATTGTACATTCACATATGCACTCACACATATAAAGTACCTTTATGTTTGCTTATGTATGAAATTGGTATATACGTATCTATGCAACCCATAAAAAAGAATCTGAACCACAAATAACGGGAGACTAAAGAGTGGCTCAGGCTAGAAACCAAAGAATAACGACCACCACATGCTGTCAAACTTACAGAAGTTATGGAGATTTTCATTATCATTGTAAACCATTACTTTAACAGATTTCTGCCAGAATCTAATTCTCTCAAAATGGAAGCTACTGGTATTGAAAGTTTTCTCAAAATAATATTAAGTAATATGTGACTTGGATTCCTCAGTGCAGTTATCCTCCCAGTTGACCCTTATTGATCTTAGGGCCCATCATAAATACAGAGATTTTTCTGAGTGATTATTTGACATAAAATTTTTATTTAAGAGTCTATTTAAACACAATCCAGTGCTTTAGATGGCTTGTTTTTCTTGATCTTAGATGAAACAACTTGGAAATTTACTATAACATTGTCTTGGACACTTTCCAAGAGCATCTAGTTACTGGAAGTCCCTGGCTTTTTTTACTCATACAGTGGTAATAAAGCTGAACTTACAGTAAGTTTTTCCAATGGTTATTATAATCTTAATGCAATATTTTATAGATTCTTGACTTGGGCTATAAGGATAGTGTTTTTTTTGTTTCATTTTGTTTGTTACATTTACAAACAGAAGAAAAAGAACAATTGTTGATTTTTCTTTGAAATTGTTATTTTACTTTTTTTTAAATACTAAAACAGGTGGTTACAAACCCCTCCTTATAAATGATAAAATTAGAATCAAATTTATTCAAAGGGCATTTAAATTTTTCTTGGAGTGCAGATTATGATAATATTTACTAAGTTCCACATACTGGATATATTCTTTGTAGCTTCTCTGTCCGTCTTATGTCCACTGGTTTATCAGTGATCTGCATGTGGTTTATCGAAAACACTTAACAGCTCTCTTTACTGTATGCATATTAAACAGTGTGGAGTAGCCAAGTGGCAGTAAGTTTATATGTATAGTCACTTTTGTTCAAAGGGTAAAGTCAAATGCTGTGGCTATTGCTGAAATGCGGATGACTCTAGATTGAAACTGTGCTTTCAGATTTTGATAAAGCAATAGTATGTTTAAAATATGAACCTGGTTGGGCCTAGTCATTCAAGCTATGAAATCATTCTCATTCCCTCCATCTAATCATGAAGTCAAGTTGATTTTGCATCCTTTATTCACTTTTTTTCTTTTTGTTGCTATTCCCTTAATTCAAGCCTTCATCTTTTCTGGCTTACCACATTAGTCTCTCGACTAATCTTTCTGCTTTCAGTGTTTTTCCTTAGTCATTCTTTGGCCCTACCTGAGCAATCTTGCTAAAATATAATTTGAATTTGATTTTCATCCATGCTCTGCCTTTAATTCTGCAGTGGCTCTTTAGCCTTTCAGACAGATCCTTACTGTCATTTCACCTGTGTCCAGATTCTGATTCTGCCACATACTGGCAGTGTGACCTTGGGCATTTAATCTGTCTCTTCCTCAATTTCCTCATCTGTAGAATAGGAATAAATAGTCCAAGTAGTAGATGATAAAACATATGGTGATTTATATCTGTGTGTCATTCCTTTCATTGAAGAGAAAGAATGTCCTGTTTTTACAAAACGGAGCCTCACAAGGATCAATGTTACCCAAAACTATTGTATAGGGGTAGCAGGATGATAACTATGGTATCAGTTTAGACTTTAGAGTGTAATTTTTTATACGATGCATTATTATGACTGTAGTTTGCAACCACTAATTTAGCCAGCATTTGACTTCACAGAACATAATTGTTCATTGTGGAGAACTTGAAAGTAGCTATTCTGAATATTATCTTTATTTGGTTGAAAATGCATTTTTTTGAATCAAAGATGACTTATATTTAGTTTTACAAAGTAGCAGTTTAGAACCACTCGGGACAAGAATAGTTGCTATATACTCTTCTCTTAGGAAGACCTCTCTGAAAAGATGGCATGATCTTACTTATTTACAATTCTGTATCAGTCAGGCTTTTCAATTTCAAGACATCATTTTCCTCCACAGGTGGTGGTGGGTCCAAGGTTAAATATAAATTTCTTTGACTTTTTTTCCTCAAAAAAGTTCCCTCCTTTGTATAAAGCATAATAATTTTAAAAATATTGTTTTATTTCTTAACATTTCAATGCATTATAGGCATGAAATGACTTGGTCTTCCCTAATGCAGGGAATTATTTAATGAACATAAGTTTTTGTTTACTTCCAATTTAAAGTTCCGTTTTCTGAAATAGTAAGTTTAGTTGACAGCATGTTAGCTAGGTGTTTTCACTCTTATTGACCGTGTAAATTTGTAAATATTACCTGGTCAGTTTCAGTTTTCTAGTTTGCTGAACAGGGTATTTAGACTAATTTGTTTTTTATGTAGTATTTTTGTTATTAAGTGAACTCACGAGTTGTTTGCTTATTTATTTGCTTTTAAATTTGAAATAATTAAAAATTCACAGGAAGTTGCAAAAATAGTAAAGAGGGCCATGTACTTTTCACTCAGTTTCCCCTAGTGGTTATATCTTATATGATTTTAGTACAGTACCAAACCAGGAAATTGACATTGGTACAGTGCGTATATAGTTCTGTGCCATTTAATACAATTATCACATGGGTGGATTCTGTAACCACCACCACAATCAAGATACAGAACTATTCTGTCACCACAGAGATTGAATTATTCCCCACTTATTCATAAATTGTTGTTTTGTCAGTATAACTAAGGAGAAAGATACCAATTATTGAATCAGTAATTTCACTCTTGCCTTTTTCAGTAGTTCAGAAATTCTTTTGGCACATCTTGAAAGTTTTTATGGAAAATTCCAATTAAACTTTCTCGTTTTGAGAAGTTAAAAATTGGCAAGCCTTACTAACATTAGTACCCATTTAGTACTAATAAGTACCCAAAAGTTAATACTAGCATTGAAAATTTCTGTAAATAAAATGTGAAAGGTTTAAATGAATTCAAAGCTTAAATTATTTATTTTTTTGCCAGAGGGGAAGTGTGGTAGAATCTGTTTAGATAACCAAAATTATAGTTATTTTGACATTAGTTTTGGTCTTTGGTCTTTGACAGTGTTGAAGCACTTCTTAGATTAATTAATTGTGAGCTCATATAGTAGTTTTATTTTGGATTTGTTGTAAGGGAACTTGCTTCAATGTCAGTTCAAAGATTATTTTCAGAGAAAGGATCTTGAGAGGGAAAAAGAAGCGGGGAGAGTTCTTGGTATTATTATTAGTCTAGGTATGAGAAAGGACCATCAGATTAAAGGCTAGTTATAGGGCAGATTATATTCTTTACCTCCTCTTTATCAGCCGTATGTGTTATAAAGCCTGTCTTCAAAGATGAGGCTATTAATCCAACATACTACTGATTATTACAGAAATCTAACAACAAAGGTCTGCTTTAAATAGCCAACAAGATATTTTCAATATATTAACAAAAAAGATGCATCATGTAGTTTTTGTCTTCCTCCAGCTGTGAGACAGTTTTTTATTTGTCAACACTGATAATTTACTTTGAAAAAAGTCAATTAAATTTTAATTTGTTTTATTGACCAGAATATGATAAATATTGATGTTACTTCTTGAAAAGTCAGATTCATATTTAGTGAGCTTTTTGGCTACTTGAGATTTCACTTTCTTCGTGGTGCAATTTTTTTCCTCTTTGGATTTATCTGTTGCCAGCTTTTTATTTATCTTGAGGCACGTTCTTTAAAAAAATAATGCTTTTATCAGGAACTGTTTTGCTTCAAGGAGAGGTTGTAGGGATCCAGCTGTTCTGGGTTGATAAAGAATGACCAGACCTTGTGTGAATGGTAGAACTGTCAGGAATCTTGAGAAGCTCTTCTCTCTGCCTCTCATTTTGCAGACATATGGTTTCTTGTCTTGTTTTTCCATGTATGCTTCATCTGCCTTTCTCACTTCTCCCTTTTACTGCTCTTTGCCTTGCTATCGTTTTTCATAGTTTCTTTTTCTCCTTAACTTTGACTTGCAGGTGGATTTGGTTTGCTGTGGTGCTGACTTGAACTGTTCTTTCCTTTCAACTGAAGCTTACATGTTAGTGGCGACAGTTTGTTTCCTTTAGTTCAGTTGACCAGAGAGAAAACTGGATGCATGGCATGACCATGAGTTAAATGTCTATTTCTATTCCATGACCTTGGCGGGTAAGGCACCAGGGGGATGTCATCTTTCGTATGAGGCTAATGCTTTTGGGTTCTCTACATGAGGAGAATTCTTTTGCAGGGGTCCAACAGGGCACACTCAGTTAAACATGTCAAGTCTAGCAGTGCATGTTCAAGTACTCTGTGGGATACAAAGATGAGTTGGATGTAATCCTTTTCTTCAAAGATCAAATAATTTGCAGGAAATGGCAAAAGTCTCCCAGTATAATTTAGTATTAGTTTTTATGTTAGTCATCTGAGGCAAACCAAAAGGATGACAAAGTGAGACTACAGAACTAGCCAAGATTAAGGAAAGAGAACCAGAGGTAGCACTGGAGACATGGATATTCCATCTATAATTTGAGGTACAGATCTGCTAAAGCATGAAAGTACCTGGAAGCCATTCTTTCAGGATCCTAGTTTTGGGCACTAAGGAGCATCCCTGGTTGAATAAAGAGGCTCTTTTTGGTTCTACCTCATATCAAGTAGACAACATTTGGCTACTGTTTGTCCCATTGTCAGGCTCCAGAGACATCTTTGAAAAACTCACTTTTTCACTAGTTCAGAAACTGAAATGTTCTCATAGACACTGTCTACATGGTGATAACTATTCTCTTAGAAAATGTCTTTCATTCCGGACAAGCTTTTACAGTTATCAGGACAAAGACAGGACACGTGTACCCTCTTACTTTAGAGGCAACTCAATTTCAGATGGTGAGTAGTAATGAGCAAGTTCTCCAAAGATCTGGCAACGTAAGAAGTGATATATTGAGTCAGTCCAGTGTTCAATCAACACCATATGTTATATTTAACAGAAGCTCCATGATGTCAGGGAAAGGAATTGGAACTTGCCCTGCCCCATGTCATTATTGGAGTTGATACAGATTTCAGGGCTAAAAACTCCAAAGCCAAGTCTTGATTATGTTACCAAAATGAGATTGAGATTTTCAGAAGTAAGCCCAAGTCAAGCATAGGCACCTAAAGAACCTAGCAGATCTGAGTCAGATCACAGAGCCACAGGAAGAAAGACAGTAGGGGAGTCACAGAATTCTAACACTTAGGCTGCAGTAGAGGGAAGGCAGTGCATCTTTTGTGCAAAAGAATTGGCTGGAAAAAGTGTAAAAATTTTGGTTTCCTGAGTTCCACACTTAGATTCTTAAAATCTTAGGTAGGCCCAGGAATATGCATCTTCTTATAAGCATAATGAGTAATTGATGTCCTCAGAACAGTTGGAAAATGCACAGACATAGCATGATTCCTGCTGAGACCCTACTATGTGCTTGGTTCTGTGGTAGGAGGCTTGGTAATCTTAAACGCCTGTTTGTAACTTGGAATATTCCCTCCTTAACACATGCTTGCATCCTCTATAATTGCTTATGCCACTAAATTGTGCAGTGGGTTATGTTTTGGTTAAGCATGGCTATTTTTCTAAATGTTATACTTAAATAGTTAGTATTATGCCCCAAACATCAAGTTGATAATGGTTTATCATCAGTTAATTTTCTTATCTTTTATGTTTACACAAGTCTTAAGGCAGTCCTCCCCACCCCTTCCTTGTCAATATATTCTCCTTTATTCTAGTTTTCTGGATCTGTTTTTTTCCCGCTGTATACACTTTTGGTATATCAACCATCTCTTGAGTCTTTGCCCTCACAGATTAATTTCTCACCTTTTTCTTTTAGGTATGTCATTAATTTTTTTCAGTGACTTAATTAATCCTAGAATACTGAGCTGGTAGAGAACATGGAATTTGGAACCAGACTGTTTAGGTGCAAATCTGACTCTCACAATTTACTCTGTAACTTTGTGTAAACTTTGCTGGTGTCTCAGTTTCTCCGTGTGTAAAATTGGAAACAAATAACAGTACCCATGCCGTATGATTGTTGTGAGCATATGAGGTGGTATTTATAAAGTACTTAAAATAGTAGTTGGTGTTGTGGCCAACACAGAATAAACCAACCCAGGTATGCTCTCAAAGGCTGTTTATTAGCTGGTGGCTTTCCTTGCCAGGAGCAGCACAGAACAAAGATTAAGTCCAGTTTATATACAATTGATTGTTCCTCATGCCACACAAGCAAGCAGGGTTACCCCAGCTAAACTAGCAGTTCTGGAACAAAGTAAGTTAAAAAAACAAAAGTCCTTCACAAAGTTAACAGGAGTTAGTCATTACAAGGATGAATGTCCTTGCAGATGGTCTTGTTATCTGTATCCTGAAATATTGTGCTCTTAGCATATGAGCTCATTGTCACAAGTTTCACGACAGAGAGGTGCAGATAAGGGTCCCAGGAACTAGGCATCTTCGTCCCAGTTAAAAATTGCTAAGGGATAGACTTCCTTTGTCTAGTTTCAGAGTTTTAGTTAACTTTTATTCTTATCACCTTCCAGCAGGCTGTCACAGTTGGCACAGATTAAGGCACACTTTTTTATCTTCTTAGTTGGTGGGTGCTTCTGTTTCTAAGGCATTTAGTCCCCTCCTGAATCATTAGAATTCGTATACATTGCATGTAATCCTTTTCTAAACTACTTATTTTTTGTTTGTTGATTTGTTTTTCTCTGTTTTATTTTTGTAGGCCTTAGTTGCATTTGACTCAAATGCTTATTTCCTCTTAGTTAAAATTCTTCATATCTAGGTATTCTCCTTTCCATTATCCTTTTTCTTATTAAAATTTACCTCTGGTCTTGGAATTCCTATATTTAAAACATTTAAATTACCCTTTTATTATTTTTCTTTCTTTCTTTTCTCCCTCTTCTCCCATTAATTCATCAGTGGTATTCTGCTGATTCTTTCACTATCACAGTTCTTAGATTACTCTCTTCCTTTTTACGTCTGTGGTTGCCATCCTCATCACTTCTGGCTGAGATGATTGCAGCAGTAAAACTGGCCTTCTTGCCTCTTCTCTACTCTATTCCATGGTGCACAGCACTCTTAGAATAATTTTCATCAATACTTTTCATCAAGTAATTGAAAAAGTTCTTAGTTTGAATTGTGTTATATTCCAATTTTTAATCACTGTGCTTTTTAGTTTCTCTAACCGTTTTCCTCCTCCCTAACCTACCATTCTACTTTCTTATTCCTAAAGATGTTTTCTGTTACACTGAAGTAAATTATCTTTCTTCCTGCTATATGCTTTCAGCCTTTATTTCTTGGTATTTGCTATTTTCTCCACTTCATATGTTTTATATTCTTATCCTGCCACTTAAAACCTTCTTAGTTAAAGTCTCTCTCTTAGGAGACATTTTCCAGTGAACCCTGTCACATTTGGGTCAGTCATTTACTCCACATGTAAGATGTATTTATGTACTCAGTTACAAGTATATATAATTTTTTTTTGTATTTACTTATAAGGTATATCACATTTTAAGTATTTTAGTTTTCATTTTATGTGTATGAATTGGATTCCTAGTCGAAGTGTAAGGTCCTTGAGTCTCCTATTGGCTTATCCCCCCTCTGTGTTCTTTACCCTCACCCTTTAATTTTCTTAGTTCATTTATTCTCAATATTGATTATATATTACGTAAGACATAGGCCTAGGCTTTAGGAAGCTCACAGTTCGGTTTTGATGGGATCAGAAAGAGGATTCAACCCTGATGTACATATCTCAATACTGTAGCTGAGTTATTCTTGGTCTAGTAATTCCTCTGACCCACCATCATAAATAGTACTTAGCACTAGGTAGGTTACCAAGTCTGAGTTTCTGATGGATATTTTTGCTGTAAAATGCTGGTACCAATGAGAGTGGTAAAGAATGGTCAGGGTAGATGATAGGTAGAAATTTTAGATTCACTGTCTTCTGAGGATAAGCTCAGTTTCCCCCTCTGTTTACCGTGACAGAAAGAGATCTAGGGACTTAAACATTGCAATTACAAAGTTATTATGTAGAAAAGAATCCAAGTAATAAAGAAGGTATATATAAAATAAGTGTAGCTGCTCCCTCCTCTTTCTGACATATTCTACTCCTGTGTTCTTGTCTGTTGTTTATAACAAACCACCCCAAATTTAGTAGCTTAAAATAACAGTCATTTTATTTTGTCTCTAGGGTTCTGGGGGGTTGGTTCCATTAAGTGTTTCTCACTTGTGATCTCTCCTCTGGAGTTATCTGAAAGCTAGCTCACTCATGTATGATGCCCAAGTTGGGAGAACTGGAGCAACTGAAGGCTGGTAGCTTCTGTCTCTGTGTGGCCTCTTCAGTATGTGGCTTCAGGATAGCTGGACTTCTTATATGGTACCTCATGGTTCCAAATGCATGTGTCCCAAAAGAGATAAAAAGCCAGATATATTACTGTTTATGACCTAGCATTTGGAAACCACCCAGTGTTACTTCTGCTGCATTCTGTTTATTGAGGCAGTCATGCTGGCCTGCCTAGGTTTAAGAGCAGAGAACACAGACTCTACCTCTTGATAGAGAAAGTGTCAAAGTTCTAGAAAAGAATGAATGAAGGAAATGTTATTGTAGCAATTATGGAAAATACAATCTAACACCCCAGGGATATAAGTGCTAGTAATTGGTTTACTGTCTAATCTTTTTTTTTTTTTGCATGTACAGATAGATCATATTCCCAAAGCCTACTTATATAATTGTATCACACTTCAACTTACATTTTTATTTAACAATATATTATGGTGTTGATACATAAAGACTCACCTTATTTTTTTGACCATCATAAATGAGTGAATCATAATTTGTTATAAACATTCATTTAATAGTAAACGTTTAAGCTTTCTGGAGTTTATGCATAGGAGGCTCTCTTGATTGGTGTTAGATGGGCCCTCAGTAAATGTTGCAGTGAATAGGATTACATAGGCAAAAGCTAGTAAGCTTGCTCCTTATGTTGTTCTTCCTATTTGGAAATCGTTTAAGTTTCTTTTTCCCTTTGCTGTTTCTTCCTTCTCCTCTGACCTACTCAGTTATCCTATGCTTCTTTCTTGATCTCAGAAAAGATGTAGAAAAAATGAGAATATCATCATATATATAGTAAAATTATCTTATTTGGCACTTTGCCATAGCAAGGATTTTTTTTCCTGTTAACTATAGAAAAGCCATCTTAATGACTTAATTCGAACTGGTAGTTGATCAATCAGAAAAGTTGGTTATAGCAAAAATCATTAAAAATAGATCACTTAAACATTTTACACTAATGAAAATTAAGCATACATGTATTCATTAACCATTAGGTACAGGGCAGTGGTTCTCAATTGGGATGATTTTACCCCCTCGGGTATATTTGGCAATATCTAAAGACATTTTTGATTGCCAAAATGCAGTCATAGTGCTCTTGCCCTCTAGTGGGTAGTAGAGAAGCCAGAGATGCTATCTTCAAAGGGCAGTATTGCTCCTAACCTCCCCTCCCATTGCAACAAAGAATTCTGTAGTCTAAAATGTCCATAATGCTAGGGTTAGGAAACCTTGATCTAGCGCCAAGGTGTTTTCTTGGTGTATGAATCTACAGATTGGCTCTCTACATCAGGTTTTCATACATAAACCATACCCATATGTATTATTTATGATTTCAAATTTTGATTTATTTAAAATGGAAGGAAACCTTAAGACAATTATTATATAATCTGTGGGTCAGATCTTAATATTTTATTATTTACTCCAAGTCTTTTACAGTAATCTCATCCACACCCAATTCAATTAGTATTCTTTTTAAAAGTAAATACACCAAAATATTTCATCCACTTTTTCAGCTTAATTTTTAAGCTGAAAAACAATTCTTCATACTTATATTTTATTGATTTAGATAATACATAATTAAATTCCATAATTGCAGAAACACTGATATAAACAGTGAGGGAACAAACCAATCTACTTTTGGTTGGCGTACAGTGCAGTATATAAGATAGTAGTCTTTAACATCCCATGTCAGTTTGTTTTAGAAGGAGAATCCAGAAGCCTGTGGTTGAGTGTAATGGTTGGGTGGAGGTTGGCTAAGAGCTATATGAACAATAAGGAATTGAAGGATTTCTTTTGTTTTTAAAAAGAATTGTTCTCAGAACAGGTTCACTGAAAACTATTTTTAAAAATAAACAAGCAAAAAAGAAAAAAACCCACATATACAAAAAGCAAAAACAAAACCTACAAGCATTAGAAATGGTATATTACAGTTGAGTTTCATCTTTCTCTGAATTGGTAGAACATCATGGAAAAAGGACAGAGGCAATGCCAGGGGTGGCCTTTGAAAGAGAATAAGAATACTCTTGATTTACATCTTTAGTGATAGGCTTTTAGTGATCTTTGGTTATTTAGGATAAGCAGGAAGCCCTTTCTATCTAGAACTTATTATTTTACTGGGTTCCAGTCCCTCTCATGAATATATTTAACCTTGTGTGTGTGTGTGTGCACGCACACATACTGTCCTTATCCTATTTAACAACTCTCTATTTTAAGCAGGCTACCTTCACTGGACCTTTGGATATTAATTCCCATCAAGCCAGTCTCCCACCTTTTGCCAAAACATTTCTTTTATTTCTTTACTTAAACTCAGCTTCTCAGTTTTCCCTGGCTAATTAAAGACTTGATTCTGACACATTTTCAATCTTTGTATTTCTAGCACATTTTTCTAGCTTTGATTATGTGAATTTTCAGAATATATGCATAATTTGGGCTGCATGAACTTGTGTAAGCTGACTCACTGCCTAATAAAAATGGTGTTATTTAGAATTTACTCAGAGATTAATCAGCAAAATCCAGAAACTGGCATTTTAGATACTGTCATGAATTATCTAGTAACCAACACCCAGTGGGGAATATGACCTGAATAGATGGTTAATCTCAGAGCCAGAAGGTTACGTTGAATTAGCACAGGATTGTTAAAGTTGTTAATTACTATTTCCGTAGTTGGGAGAAAATGTTAGCTCTTCTTCCCTGCACTTTCTGTTAATGATGGTGGTTTCTTTTTCTTTATCTAGAGAAACTATAAGAGAAAAATAAGAGATCATTAGAGCAACATGACTGGGTTAACTTTTAGTTACTGAGATTTTTAAAGTTAACTATTCTTTTTTCAGCTTACATGAAGACAGATTTACTGTATAAAATATTTTGTGTATTTATGTAATTATCTTACCTGACAGAATATATTAGCGTCATAAAATACTCGGTATCTGAACATTTTTAACTTTGCCTATCCGTTTCCTCTCCCTTTTCAAGCATAATAGCATATGTAGAGATTCTTAGAAAAATTTTTTTTGAAAATGATGGTTTTGAATGGGCTTCCAAACTAATAATTCCAATCTGATCAAAATAGTAAATTTTAAGTCAAATATATTTTACATGTTATCAGAATTATTTGAAAAATAAATGGGATTTTAATTTTTTTAAATGAATGATATCTCCCAAATGAGCCATATATGTAGGGCAAAGTAACATTCTAAGGCAGTTTATTGCATGTACAAGGTGCTGATGTGTTTACATGGTTGGTACTTATATCAGCAGGCTGTAATGCAGAATCTTTGACAGGAAGGGACCACAAATAATCCTGTTTGGCACGATATCATTAACATAAACATCAGCTTTTATTTTAATTTCATAAGCAGTCAGGTTTCTTAGCTGGAAGCAACAAAAAGTGACTGACTATTTAAGCTAAAAGTAAGTTTATAAAGTGGATATTAGGAAGCTCTCGGCATTCATTGCTAGGATGATGAAAGATCCAGGCTTATGTGAGGGGAAGAGCTGTTGAGGGCTGGGCTGTTCCTTGGCAGAAACCACAGCCAGGACCACAGCACAGGTACAGTCTGGTTAGGACAGCATTACTGTTGCTAGCTTCTGGCACACGGACCAGTGATGCTGCTGCTTGACTTTTGTTGCTGCCCCTGAAACTTAAACTTGCTGCAGCAGTCCTCTCCACTTGAGAAGGATTTTTCTGGTCATTGCTGATAATTTCACAGTTGCAAGTCAGAGGCAGGTACATTTACCTATTCTCTGTTCCTAAAATAAAAGAAGCTAGGAAATAAATGTTGGGCTTTTCAAGCTTCTTAATGAGAGATAAATCCTATCTCTTGTTAGTGATTTAAGATGCTCAATTGTTTCCCATCTTAGAAAATAGAAGCTCCCTCAACCTCGTAGTCCCATCAGATATATCTCTTTTCTCCTTGCAGGTAATAGTAACTACTCTCACCTCCATTTCTTGACTTTTCATGGACTCCTTAATTCACTAGAATATGGTGTGCACTCTCACTAATCTCCAAAACTTTTCCACAGTATGATCATGCCTTTTTGGAGGAAAATACTTCTTCCTTTATTTCTTTATACCCCTATGTTTTGGCTTTTTTTCCTTGTCTGTTGAAGGCTTTTTCTTGCCCTCAAAATTCTTCAGGTTCCTCAATGGTCTGCTCTAGGCCCTATTTTTCTATCATTACACACACCATGGGCAAGTTCATCTATTCCCATAGCCTCAGTTACCACTTATAAACTGACCTAGACCTCTCTGTTGAGCTTGAGAGAGAACTTTGTATCAAACTAGTCATTAGTTTCAAAGGTATCCTGAAGTCAGTACTTCTAAAAGTCACACTCACTTTCTTTTTCTAGCATAGTGCTTGAAATGATACCCCCAATTAAATATCTATTTAAGCTTTTAACTATGCAGAGGCCCTGTTTTGTAGGGTAGACAAATATCTGAACACGTCTTCACTCTTCTTTTTGATGACGTCTGTATAAAGTACAGCCTAGAATCTTTTGAACCCCAGCACTGGTGGCAGCCACGACAGATGATATGGCAGTGATACTTATTTAATATCTATAGCCTAAGTAGGTGCTCAGTAATATTTGAATTAATAAATTAATATGTAGTTATCATTTCAGTGAGAATTTTTTTCTCTTATTTCCACTTTATTTGAAAACAGCGTTCACTACTAATATCTATAATGGAAATGAAGTGCTTTATAAAAGCCAGTTAGTGCATTATAAACATATACAAATAGAGTGAAAGAACTACAAAGACAATTTCTATAGAACATGTTTTTATTTCTTTAGAAGTAACACTAGAAAAATAGTGCTAGGTTAGTATGAATTAAGGTATTTTCATTTGCAAAATTAGAAACTCTGCAAACACTAACATAAATTATAAAGGGAATTTATTCATTAATTTATTTAAAGAATCCAAAGTCAAGGCAGGCTTTAGCAAAAATTCATCCAGAAGTTCCAAGATATCTAATCTTTTTGGTGTTGTGTTGTTTGACTTGGCATTCTCAATTATCTAGAGTAGCTCTCTTCAATAGAAATATAATGCAACTCACATTTTTAAATTTAAATATTCTAGTAACTATGTTTTAAAAAGTAAGAAGAGATGACAATTTTAATATCTTTAACTCAGTAGGCACAAAATATTGCCATTTCAACAAAAAGTCAGTATAAAAATTGAGATATTTTACATTTTTCATGTTAAATCTTCAAAATCATTATATATTCTACACTTAAGACTCATTTCAATTACACCCACATTTCAAGAGTTCGGTAGCCACACATGGCTGGTGGCTACTGGAGTAGACAATGCAGTTTTAAAGTTTTTGCTTTGTCTTAATGCTGCCTCCTTATTTCCTCAGGTTGGCTACCTGCAGTCAATGAAACCAAGCCTGAAGTTTTCTTTGCTGGGCTATTTTTAAACTATGAACTCAATTTCTTTAATAGCTGTTGGACTATTCATGTTATTTCTTTTGATAGTTTATGTATTTCAAGGAGTTGGTGTGTTTCATCTGAGTTGGTGAATTTATAGACATAGAGTTGTTTTTATTCTTTTAATCTCTGTAGTGTCTCTAGTGATGTCCTCTCTTTTATTACCAAAAAACCATAACTGGTTAAATGTGTTTCATTTGAGTGTAGAAACATCATTTTACCATCAGAATACCAAGTTTAAGTGCTTCCAGTCTTCCACTTAGCGTAAGCATTTACAAGTAGTAGAATTGAAGTCATTCAAAAATGTAGTCATTTTCTGGAATGTGAGTGAACCAAATAACTTAGAAATAGTCTGCTGATGGTATTTATGTTTATCAAAGTCACTTAAGCACCTGAATTCAGTGAAGACTACTAAAGTCATAATCCAGTATTAAACAGCTGGAGCTTCTTCTGAAGACATTATCTAAACATTGAAGCAACTTTTGAAGCATTTTTTATACTATCAATTTTAAGTTGAAAAATTAAAGAATTAAAAAACAATGTTATTTTTCTTGATTAGAGTACCAACAAAGAGGAAAGTGACTGACGGAATACTGGTTGCTCCTTGTTCCTGTCATACTTTCACAGTGAAGAATTAACCCTGGTAGAAGATCCATGCAAAAGAAAGATGTAGGAGATATCCACAACCTGAATGACCTGTGTATGTTTTTAGATGTCAAAGTAATATGCACACACACACCTGCTTAACTTTCTTTTGGCAAAAGACATATCCTTGAAAGAAAGTAAATAATTTGAAATTTTATATATCATTTTTTTTTTGGCAAATGCCCTAAGGGAGAATGGAGAAAGATATAATGAATATTCACAGATCATTGTTAGAAAAGTTTAGTCTTTGTTTTTTCTTTTTAAATTTCAAAGGTAACTGTAAATGTGTATTTTAAGTTAAAATTAACATTACCTAAATTTAAAAATGAAAGCCTTAGTCAAAAAGATCTTTCAAATGTTAAATATTATAAAGAACCAAATGTTTTTCAATAGTTAGGCAGAGATGTATTACATATAAAATTGGCTTATGAATAGACAATATTGTGACAAATACAGTATTAAAAAAATTATTCCAGGATTTAACATTAGCCAGGTAAACCAGACAATAGCTTTAGTTTCAAATCTGTATGTTAACCTTTTATTTATATTGTCATTCATCAAATCTCTATTAAGTTCCTATTATGAACAAAGCACTATGGTAGGAGCTTGGAATACAGTGTGAATAAGACAGACTCGGCCATACTAAACTAATAACCCCTTCTTCGTATTTACTTGTAGTTTAAAACCCAAGGCAATATCTGCTTAAAGTTTGAATATGTTATCAGTTTTATTATTATGAGAAATTTTTGTGCATTCAGATTCAGTATTGGTTGATATGTGGTACACACATGCTTGTTTATACTCACACATAAACATGTATTGGCTGTCTTTGGAACATAATTAGCAGGCCATAGTGGTTAACAGCTTAGACTCTGGAGTTAGGTTACCTGAGTTTGAATAATGAATCTGCTGTTAACTGTCACCTGCTTCTTCATAGGGTTGGATCAAATGAGTTACTTGGTATAAAGCACATAGACTTAGTGTCTTTGAAATCTAGAGTTAGAGCTCTGTTAGTGTTATCAATTAGTATGTTGACTACATTTTGTCAGAAAAATAAGTGATTTTGTTTATCAGTTTGAAAAAAAAAATGGAATGAAGCCTGTGAAATCCCTATTATCTGCAAAGGAGCTATTTAGTATGTCATCTGTCGTAATGTTTGTTTGAACTTCTCTCTCCAGTTCTGACTTAACAAGATATTTCTGCTTCCATCCCATAGGTCAGAATTATATTATATGTCCACTTGTACTCTCAAAGGTTTCTGGTGACTCCCATTGCTACCATGAACAAAATCAGAGATTTATTAGTTAAAAAAAAGAAAAAAATTCAACAGCATTTAGCAATGTCTGCTATGATTATTTTCTGTAAAATCATTTTTCTTTTTCTTGTTTTATAACTTATATCAGGAATTTCCTTTCTGATATGACTGATACAAAATAAGAATGTTGGAAGTAATTTCATACTATAAATTGTAAATTGTTTACCATACACTATTTTTATTTATCTTTTAAATGACTTAGTGTTGTTATAAGCAAAGATTGATAGCTACTTTGTTCTAGGTATTATTAGGTGACCTTGTCTCCAATGAAATTTTAACTTAACCTCTCTTTTCTGGAAAAGGATGGTTAAGTATACTCTATTCTTTGTACTAGAAATAGGGACTGAGTTATTTTGGCACTTCTTGAAATTTATCCCATCACTATTTTATGCTGACATAATGGAAGACATATCTGTTAAGATAAGAAGATATTGCATGGTTGGTTTATTATGACCTTTATTTATTTAATGATTCTCTATAAGCATGTGTTCATTTATCAGTACTGCCCACACACCCAAATATTTCCTCAAAGAAATTAATGAACAAACATTTATTGAGCACCTAGTATGCTAGAGACTGTGCTTAGATTTTAGGTAAAAAAATGAATGAAACACAGTTCCCCAGCCTTATAAGGTTTATTGTCTGATGGATATAGGAATATAAAAGAAGTGAGCAGTGTGATTATTGCCAAAATAGAAACATGCCAAAGGTGATATTAGAAGCAAAGAGAAGGGAAGTGCTTAATTCTGCTTTGATTTTTGACAGGAGAGTCTCAGAAAAGGCTTCATCTATCTTTTAAGAGACTAGAAGTTCTATAAAATAATAAATGGATGAAATAATAATAGTGGAGAACCTAGGGTAAATGGAATTGCTAATTTAACTGGAAGTTAATTTTATTTCACTTCCTACCTTAAGTTAAAAAATAACTTGGTTTTAGACTAACATAACTAGACTAAACATAGAAGAAAACTCTTTGTGGATTTCAGTATAATTTATAACAAATGATTCTGAATGCTTTATAATATTATAAAAAGAACCTTTAAAACAAACATTTTTTGAACATTCAAATCATTTAAACAATATACTTCTATAGTTCCTTTATCATCATTTGATGTCAAAATGATGGAATAGTTTGTCACACAGTGAATAGTATTGTGTAAAGGAAACCTATAGAAGTTCTGTATTTCTCTACCTGTAGCTAAAATAGGCATTCATGCATATAATACTAACAGAGCAGTGAAGCTTTAGTAAATGTGGTTGACCAAATGAAACGTGGTAGGGGTTGCTTTAATGATGACTTTGATAACTGGGTGTGTCATTCATTATTTAGTATTATAACTGCAAAATTCCTCCAAGATATCTACCTAATTTGAAATAGAGATGTACTACAATAAATAAAACATACTTATAGTTAACTTTAAAAGACATTCGTAGAGCTTATAAAAATAAAATAATTATATGTTACCTTTTATATTCTAGGACTACTAAATAAGTAAAATTAAACTTCTGTTCTTGAGTAGCTTTTCATTTATGGAGGTAGAGAAGACCACGAAACTGCTAGTGATCCAAGCAATACATATCAAAGTGTTGAATTATACTAGATCAACAATGAGAGGTACATAAAAACTAACCATCACAAAAGTAATACTTAGAAGAGAAGTAATAGAAAAGAGAAATAATGACAACTGAAGTTTTCAGGAAAAGCTTCAGGAAAGAGGCTGGACCTACACTTAATGTTGAAATAACATTACTTTGGTAGACTTTTATTTCTGAGTTCTAATTTTTTCAAGTACTTTATCTTTGCAAAGACAACCTACACTTGAGAAATTAAATACATCATTCTTTTGTTCAGTGGAATCTTTGTGGCTTATAAGTACTTGTTAACCTGCTTCCATCGAAATCTAAAAATTATAAATTCTGTACTCAATAATACACACACACACACACACACACAATTTTTGTGTAATTTCATTACATTTTCATGTAACCTCTGGGTAAGAACTCTGTAGGCATCAATCCTACAGTTGCTTACTTAAATTGTTCTCAATCTGTAATAAAGACTTTGAATTCATAAAGTCGTTTGAAGAGAAGTAACAATATATTACTACTAATATGTTCTATCAGCTACAACTGTGAAATCTCATTTATCCAGGGTGTTTTGGTAGCAACTGCACTTTTCTGTGATAATAATAATTTCCTGGAATAATAATAATAATTTATAGTCTATAAAATGATGCCATGTACCAGATCTCATTTTATGCTTGGAGTAATAATGTGTCAAAGCCTGTAGGCAGGCAAGCATTTTCCCTTCTTGTTCTTTGTTTATTCTTTTTAAAATACATTTTTTTATTGTGGTAAATACATATAACATAAAATCGACCATTTTAACCATTTAATGCCTACAATTCAATGACATAACGTTCATTCACAGCATTGTGCACCCAGCACCACTAATTTCAGAACTTTTCATCACTTTAGACGGAAGCACTGTACCTATTAAGCAGTCACTCCCAAGTCTCCTCCAACCCTAGTCCTTGGCAAAGACTGGTCTGCTTTCAGTCTCTATGGGTTTGCTTTTTCAGAACATACCAAATGAATGAAATCATACATGATATGGTCTTTTGTGTCTGGCTTCTTTCATTTAGCATGTTTTCAAGCTTCACCCATGTTGTGTAGCATGATTGAGTACTTCATTCCTTTTTATAGCTAGATAATATTCTATTATATGGACATGCCACATTTAGTTTATGCAGACATCAGTTGATAGACATTTAGGTTGTTTTTGTTTCGTCTATTATGAATAATTCTGCTGTGAACATTTGTGGACACATTTTTGTTTTAACACATTTTCAGGTTTTTTGGTTTTTTTTTAATTACCTAGAAGTGGAATTACTGTGTCATATGGTAATTCTATGTTTAACTTCTTGAGGAACCACCATACTGTTTCCATAGCTACTGTACCTTTTAATAGTCCCACCAGCAATGTAGGAGGGTTCCAGTTTTTCCACATCTTCATTAATATTTATTTTTTGTTTTTAAAAAATTCTAGCCACAATAATGGATGTAAAGTGGTATCTTGTGGTTTTAATTTGCATTTCCCTAGTGACTGATGTTATTGGGCATCTTTTCATGTGCTTGTTGGTCATTTGTGTATCTTCACTGGAGAAATGTCTATTCATGTCCTTTGCTCATTTTCATATTTGGTTGTCTTTTTTTTTTTTTTTGCTATTGAGTTTTAGGAGTCTTTTATATATTTTGAACATTAATCCCTTATTTATAAGTATATTTTTCATTCCGTGTATTGTTTTTATCACTGTGTAATTGTGTCCTTTGATGTACAAAAGTTTTTAATTTTGGCAAAGTTCCATTTACCTATTTAATTCATTTGTCACCTTACTTTTAGTGTCATACCCAAGAAATCCTTGCCAAATCCAATATCATAAGGATTTTCTTCTGTGTTTTCCTCTGTTTTATAGTTTTAGAACTTTTATGCTTAGGCATTTGATCTATTTTGAGGTAATTTTTGTATATAGTATTCCTCTTTTTTTCTGTATTTGAAGGAAATGAAGTCCACTGAAGTCATGGGTCACATATAAATAAGAGACAGAACAGGTCATGTGACTCAATAGTGATTTTTCTTCTAGACCATGGATTGATAAACTATGGCCCACAGGCAAGATCTGTTTTACTACCTTTTTTAGGTATGTCCCGTGAGCTTAGAATGATTTAAATTTTTCAATTTTAATTGTTGAAAAAAATCATCAAAAGAATAATACTTTGTAACATGTGAAAATTTTATTGACCACAATAAAGTTTTAGTGGAGTGCAGCCATGCTCATTCATTTATGTATTGTTAAGGACAACAGAGTGTATCAGGTGTTTGGGTCAATGTTTAAGAACTGAGCCCCTGAGTAAGAATACCTTGAAGATAGAATAAGCCAAGATTTACATGTGATCAAATTGGTTTGCAGAGAAGACTTTTAATCCTGGTTTTGTTCCTTAAAAACTAGAGCATACAGTTACTGTTTCTTTTGTTTCATTATTATCAAGTAGTGTATGTATTATTGCCTGCTTACAGCTACGTGGTGGTGATGGGAAAATATTTTGAAAGCACATGGAGTTCTGTAGGTGAAAATCAAATGTGTTTCTTAGTAAAGTACTGCAGGTAAAGGTGCTTAACTCAGTCAGAAATATTGACTCAGCCTTGATGGTTTGACTCAAAGTACCTATAACCCAAACAATCATTTGTGAAAATCTCCCATTATTTTATAGGCATCTGTCTGTACTGTTTCTTCCTCATTATGTTGCCTCTTTTTTTTGTCTCCTTAGTAAGAGGAATCTTTTAGTTCAAAGAAATCTTTTGATTTTTATAAAGTCAATTTTTCTATATTTTCAAAATATAGTTTAAAAATAAACTACATGTTGTTAAAGGCTTTTCTCGCAACTATTTTTGGTGACCTTGAATCTACTACTTTTAGATACTTATGATAAATGAAAGGTTGGAAACAGTTAAAGCCTAGTGTTTATATGATAAAAATTATGTTTATTCAAATGAAGCATAAGCATTTCATCAGCTTTAATGTTTTGACATTGATCTTTTTATTATAATAAAATGAATCTGAATTTGTTACTTGCCTTCTAAAAGGTTTGGTAACACACTTAAGGAATTTTCATTTAAGTATGAAAGAATTTTGTAGCTTTATTGGTGATTATATGCACGTACCCACTCCCACTCCCACACAAACATACCCATTCATTTAAAAGTTTGGTCGATTAAATATGGTAAATTTCTAGTGTTTGTATATTACCTTCGAGTTTGTGAGAATACCTCTGTCATAAAAATCATAGTGTTTCCAGCAACTTCATGATTTATTCCAGATCTAGTTTAAGAGAGATTCAGTTTAATTTACTGGAGCAGACATTGTAAGGTATAGCCTTATTACTGTGATTCAGCGATCTAATTTTTTTAAAGTTAACTTTTGCAAGGCAAAGACAGTCTTTATTCAGATAACCCATACAAAACTTGCCACTGAAACTACTATAAAAACTGCTACCACAAACAACTACTATAAAGAAGAGTTGCATGGTGCTCTGCATGCCATTTTGACCTAGACTAGAAAGTCAACAAAGACTTCCCTTGAGCAAAGCCCTGAAGGATGAGCAGATGTTAACTAATCTATGAGAGGAGAGAACATCCTTCAAAGAAGAAACTTGGAGTTTGACAAGAATAAGGATCAGCTAGTATAATTAGAAACAAAAAATCTGATACAAAATGAGGCTAGAAAGGTGGAATGGGGTCAGATTACCCAGGGCTTTTTGTATCATGTCTGAAGTAAATTCTTCATTATCCTAAGAGTGTTTTAAAAATACCAAAGGGTATGTTTTAAAAAATCTCACTCTGGTTGTTCTATAAAGAATACTTGTGAGAAGGGAAGTGAGGAGGCAGGCTCAAATATGAGCTGATCAAATAGAGGTGATGGTAGTTGGCACTTGGAGTGTACTTAAGTTGATGGCAGTTGATGAAGATTAGTAACTGATTCCAGAAATATTTGTTGAATGTTGAGCAAGTGAGCAAATGAGTGAATGAATGAATGAAGATAGGGAGTGTGGAGTTAGCTTCAGATAGGAAGAAGGATTTATCACTGTTTTTAGGAGATGGGAAGAAAGAATAGGGTAGATGCAGTTGTAGACATTTAATATTGGAAGGATGTGAGAGTTCTTGCCTGATGGTTATTTACTCTAAAGCTGGAGAAAATATCCTTATCTCACAGCAAGAGAAAGGAGTGTTGGTCAGAAGATGAAATAAAATGGAAATTTGCAACAGCTGTGGTGGAGTGTGGAAGATGCATTGTCCAGAGAAATGTGGAATCACTCCCTTGCATGGAGGGGGCTCCTTTGGGATCAGTAATAATGAGTTAATAATGGATCCAATTTGCCCTTTGGAGAACTTTCTCTAATAGTTGTTTGGCTGCTCAGGCCCAGTTATACATGAAGAAAATGGATAATAATAGAACATAGGAGTTATTAATTTTGGAGGAAAAGCATTTTGAATGATGTTCAGGGTCCAAGATTTTACCTTGGCAATGGATGGCTAACTCAGTAGCATGGAGGAGAATTTCATTGGAGATGACCTGAGGACATATTGATAATCACATCTTGGATTTGATTATCGTCAATAATGACAAGGCTTAAGGGAAGGTGGCTGTAAGCTGGGTGCTAAAGAGTTAGGCATGTGAGGAGAGAATGACTAGGAGGTTAGATAACAACAGTGAGGAGAAGGAAGATGGTAATATAACTAAGAGTGCCTGAGCATTAAAGAAATGGGTTGTTTTGTTTATTTGTTTTTTAATATGATAGTAGAATAGTAATTTCTGGAGGTTATATCAGAACCAGGGAAGCCCATTTTCGCCTCTTCACCCTGGAAAAATTACATAGTAAAACTTCAGATGTGTTATCTTTATAGCAGAGTTGTTCAGTGATTTTCTACCTCTAATTGGTGTCACATTCAGTATATCCCCATGCGGATGGAACATCTTTCATTACAGAGTTCATCTGCTTCTCCTTCCATAATAAAGTAAGATGTTCCTGCTGTTCCCTGTGGGCACAGGTGGAAATCCTTCCTGAGGGACCAAAGTCACTTAGCTCCCTGACCCAGGAAATGGAATGGAGAGTCTTCTTTCCCAGCAGTAATGGACAACTCCTGCAGAATTAATCCTAATTCCTCATACTGGCTTTCTTGGAAGAAAATGCTCTTTGACTACATCATCACCTTCTTCTTAATAAACAAACAAATTTTCTTTTTTTTTTTATCCAGGTGGATTTCCTAGAGACTCTTTGATTTGATCTATTCCTAGGAGTTTTATTGTAAAATGACCTAAAAAAAGTTGAGATGATTTCTTTGCTTTTGAGACTGATCCAATGACTGTACTTTAGATTCTGGTTTTCAAATAAGGAATGTACCAGGAAATATTTGTTTTGTTTTTAATTTTAAGAATAGTTGGTATACAACTTATGTTAGTTTCAGCTATACAATATTAATGATGCAACATTTATATACCTTACAGTGTGAACACCACACTAAGTAGTAACCGTCTATCACCATGAAAAGTTATTACAGTATTATTGACTATTCCCCTTCACCCTTTTCATTCATCCCTCCCATTCCCTCTCTGAATCTGAATTTTATTTTGTTTGTCTGTTAGTTTTGTTTAGTTATTTTAGGTTCTACATGTAAGTTAAATCATGCAGTATATGTCTTTCTCTGTCTGACTTATTTCACTTAGCATAAGACCCTCTAGGTCCATCCATGTTCTGGCAAAAGGTGATATTTCCTTTTTAAAGATACTAAATCTTTATTCATTCATCTATTGATAGACATTTAGATTACTTCCATATCTTGGCTATTGCGAATTTTTTTTTAAATAGCTAAGCTAGTTGACATTATCTATTGAAGGGACATTCTTATCAAAAAAGTATGTTGGCACATAATTGTGACCTCTGACTATTGTGATCTGTCTCTCTGCACTATTTTTGATAGATTGGATAGTATTGAAAGAAAAATTCAAAATTTAATGGTTTTTTAAAATGAGCTTCTTATTTGCAATGCCATTTTCATGTGAAATGAGTTTACACATCATTGGAAAGACCATAAAGAATTACAAAATATATGTCTGTGTACAGATCAGTTTAAGAGTAGATTAGTTTCTTAGCATTCACATATATAACATTATAGCAGTGCCCTCTATATATAACAAAGGTAACACTTTTACTCTGAAAATTTAATACCTGCCCTGTATAGCTAATCTGGTCTTTATCTTTATTACTCATTTGTCCTTATTCAGTAATCCCAAGGCATTTGGAATTCATAGTGGTGATCAGCGTTTAAAGAGATGTAAAATGTAGCAACTGTCAGGAACCAAACCAGAAACAGTAGTCCTCTGACTCTTCTACATAATGATAATTATTAATCAACTACCAGTAACAGTGCACCCACTTTTTTATCTGACCTTGATTTGCAGACACCTCCTCCATGTCAAGACAAGTTAGTATACTTTACCAAAATGCTCAAGTGACTATTTTACCTAATGTGGTGTAATTATTCTGTTGCTTAGTTCAAATGGTCTCGAAAAAAGGCTTTACATAGTTTCGTAGTCTCCTTTTCATTCATGGTATTGGGGTTGTGCTGGCACAGACTCTATATAGTTAAGGATGACAGCTTATTAAAATCTAATACTTTTCTTGTAACTTTCAAAATACTTAGGTTTCCATTAATGGAAGCTCGATCTTTCTCATCCTTTTGCCCAAAGTGAAAGTGATGAGAGTGAGAGTGGGAGTGGGGTAAGAGTCTCAAACTAATACCTTATCTTTACATAATTCATTCATTAAGAATACAAGTATATAAATGCCTCCTCTGTGCTAGACACTTTTTAAGGTCCTTTGATAGGGCTGGACACATACACAAATAAGTAAATAATTTTAGATAGTAGTACCTTCTTGAAGAACGTAAGTCAAGGTTTTGATAATATATAGTATTTTAAATTGGTTGGTCAAGGAAGATCTCTCTGAGGTAACATTTAAGAATAAGAAATCACCTGTGAATAAAATAATTTAGGCTGAGTGCGGTTAAAAACTGACTAGGATTAAGTTTAGGATATTCTGTGATCAAAAAGCAACAGTACTGGGTATGGGGAATGAAGGGCAGAGGCCAGACCTTATAAGGCAATGTAGATCATGATAAGGAATTTAAAGTGTATTCTATGTATACTGGGAACCTACTGCAGAATTTTAAGAAAGGGATGTGACATGATTTTAATTATAGTTTTAAAAGATCTCTCTGGCTACTATTGAGAATGGGTCATAAGCTCTGTTTTCTAAAGGGAGCCAGGATTGGCAGATACTGATAGACAGTGTAAAGCTAATATATAAATTATAGAAAATCCTAATTTTTTTCTACCTCATACTCTTTTAATTTTTATTTTTTTTTACTTTTGTGGTTTTTAAAGAGTTTTAGCAATATTTCAGTTGATTTTAATTCTCTTTATGTTTCTCCCTTATTGTCAACTCCTTAAAGAAAAAATCTTTTCATCTATTTTTCTATCAGTACTCAGTAGTTTAAGTAAATTATAGACTAACTAGCCACTTCAAAACTTTATGACTGAAAATAACAAGGATTCATTTCATGATTTTAAGGTTTGGCTCCTATGCTCCTCTGTTTTTTGCCTGGGCTTGCTCATGTGGCTCCATTTAGGTGAAGATTTGGCTAGGCTGAAGGTCCAAGATGGTCTTACCTACATGTCACGTGTGTACATGTCTGATTCTCTGTTGGTGTGTCTTGGTTCTCCTCTGCATGCCTTCTCAATGCCCAATAAACTGGAACATCTTCTTTACATGGTAATCTCAGAGTGGCTCTCCAAGAAAGCAAGCAGAAGAAGGTTCAAGGTTTAGTTTCAGAAGTCGTATAACCTCATTTTTATCACATTCCATTGGCAAAAGCAAGTCCAAGTCCAGTCAGATTTCAGACCTCTCTCTCTCTTTCTCTCTCGATCAGAATAGGGGCAAAGTCACATTGCAAAGGAGAAATTGTTAGGACCATTTATGAAAATAATCTAATCCACTCTCTGGCTACTACACTTTATGTTTATTTCACAAATCCCAAAAGTCTCATCTAATTGCAGCCTTACTTCCTAAAAATCTCTTGATGTGGGTTGGGTCCAGATGTGAATGAAGCTCCCCAAGTTTAGTTCTTCTGGTACAGGAAGGAACTCTTGATTCAGAGAGCTGTGAACTAAAAACAGTACCACATCAGTTTTCTAAGTTTCTAGCTTAAGAATGAACAAATTAAACCCAAAGTAAACTGAAGGAAAGAAATAATTAGGAACAATAATCAATGAAATAGAAAAAGCAAGAAAATTAATGAAGCTGATGGCTGGTTTTTTGAAAAGATTCACAAAATTGACAGATATCAAAAGAAAGAAAAGACGAAATTACCAATATCTGGAATAAAAAAGATCTTAACAAATAATAGATTTTAACAGACATCAAAATAATAATATTATGAACAACTTTGTGCTCATAAATGTGAAACTTAAATAAATGATTATATTTTTGATGGACATAAGCTATCAAAGCTCACTCAAGTAGTAATAGATAACCTGGAAATTCCTTTCTATTAAAGAAATTAGAATAATAATTATAAGCCTTCCCACAAAGAAAACTCCAAGTCAGAGTGTGTCACAGTGAATTTTCCCCAACATTTAAAGAAGAAATAGTGCCAAATCCACATAAGCTCTTTCAGAAAATAGAAGAAAACACTTCTCAACTCATTTTTTGAACCGGTATTACTCTGATAACAAGACGAAGACATTACAGGAAAAGAAATCTATAAACCATTATCCCTCTGGAATATATACAGAAATTCTTATTAAATATTAGGAACTGATAAACAAAGTAACAAATTTAATCCAGCAGTGTAATTAAATGTTAATATCTCATGACTAAGGTAATGTTGAAAAAATATAAAGTTGGTTTAACATTCTAAAATCAATGTTATTTACCACCAGATTGAAAGAAAGAATCATATACTAAAAGTCAAATGGTAGTCATTTCAATAGATGCAGAAAAACACCATTCATGATTTATAAATAAAAAAACAAAACTCAGCAAATTAGGAATTAAAAAAAAAACTTCCATAAACTGATAAAGGCTATCTACCAAAAACCTAAAACTAACATTGTTCATGGATTAGAAAACTCAGTAATTTAAAATTTTCAGTTCTTCCCAAATTGATCTATAAACAACACAGTCTCAGTCAAAACCTTAGGAGGCTTTTTTTGTGTGTGTGGAATTCGATAAGCTGAATATGTAATCTATATGGTGAAAGACTGGATGATTTTCTCTTATGATTGGGAACCAAGGCAAGAATTTCTGCTGTTCTCATTTCTGTTCAACAATTGACTGGAGCTCCTAGCCAGTGCAGTAAGGTAGGAAAATAAAAGGAATATAGACTGGAAAAAATAAGCAAAACTGTCTTTATTTGTAGACAACTTAATTGTGTTTATAGAAAATTTTACGGAATCTTTATTTTTCTTTAAAGCCCCTAACACTATTAAATCAGCTTAGCAAAATCACAGGCATGTGGTCAATATACAAATCATTCGTATACCCTTATCTATTATTAACAATGAGCAATTAGAAAGTGGAAATTCAATAACAATGCCATTTACAATAACATAAAAATGAAATACTTAAGAGTAATTAAAAAATGTGTATAAGACCTGATGCTGAAAACTAAAACACAGCTGATGTAAATTAAAGACCAAAGTAAATAGAGACATATACTATGTTCATGGATTAGAAGACTCAATAATTTAAAATTTTCAGTTCTTCCCAAATTGATCTATAAAGAACATAGCCTCAGTCAAAACCTTAGGAAGCTTTTGTGTGTGTGTGGAATTCGATAAGCTGAATATGTGATCTATATGGAAATTCAGAAAACCTGTAATAACCCCTTAAAAAAAAAGACCAATGGAGGAATTACATTATTTGATTTTAAGACTTACCAAAAAGTTATAGTAACCAGGCCAGAATGGTTCTAGCATAAGATTAGATCACTGTTTTGAACAGAGGAAACCCACACTTATGGTCAATTGAATTTTGACAAAGGGACCAAGGCAATTCATTGAGCAAATGGCACTGAAGGAATTGTATAGTCTTATGGTGTGGAGTGAGGAGAGGACAAGAACCCTGACCCTTATCTCATGCTAATCCAGAAATTAACTTGAATGGATTATAGTCCTAAACCTCAGAGCTGATACTTATTGTAAAACTTCTAGAAGAAACAGGAGAAAATGTGACTTTGCTATAAGTCAGAGTTTCTTCTAGAAGACCCAAAAGGCATGAATTATAAAACCAAAAGGCATGAATTATAAAAATGAATATTGATAACTTTTATCTAAGTGAAATAAAAAACTATCTTTAAAAGATATGATTAAAGAACAGCAAGGTCACATTACAGACAGACATGCATCCCGAGATGGGTATAATTTGTAGCCTTATTTTGCAATCTATCATAGTATAGTGTCGAAGAGAGAGTGTTGAGTTTAGAGTCAGGAACTTCTCATATGTAATCCTAACTCTGGCTTTTGTCAAAGATACTATTTACTAAATTATTAATGTTTTGTTAGGTTCTCTGAGCCTTGTTTTTTTTCCTTTCTTTTTTTTTTTTTTGGAATGATAATATTAATGCCTGCCTTATGCAATTTCAATTATGGTCAAATAAAAAAATAGATATGAAAAAATATATAGTGTTATTGCTATTAATTATCATCATCTTTATCATCGTTATTGTTTATTATAGATAGTTTATTCTTAATTTCTCTCCTTGAAAAATGATAACTATGGACATCTCTTTTTCACCTAACCAACTATAATTATCTCTTAAGGAGAGACTAAAGTTTTCAAATGTTTCAGTAGGTGTATAAACAATCTATAAACTCCAGTTGATCCTTCTGATCCTTGTTAACTGAAGAAATCGAGTGCGTATAATCACCTTTTTTTCATTTTCTCTTAAGGGCATGACTGTTTATTCTACTTTTATTGTATGTCTATAGTTTTATGCCAAGCCAATTTTTTACCAACATTGCTCTTAGGAACAATTGAAAAACATTCTTTAGAGATTTAGAGATAATAAGTAGTAATCACATTATTTATTATATGAATAGATACAACAAATATATACTATGTTGTTATATGTTTAAACTGTAATAATAATAGAACTAATTGGTCATTGGTGCCCTTTTGCCTAGAAACTTCTTCCATGTACTTTTTTAGTGTAGCAAGATTCAGCTAACTGTACTCTAAACATACAATCTACTGTGAGAAATGAAAGATAGTTAAGTGGTTCCCAAGAGCATATTAGGCACTTTGAGCTAAAAAGAGTTATTCATGTCAGATGAGAAAAACTATTGCTTCACAAATCCACTTGTCTTTGGCACAGAGAAAATGAGTTTTTAATATCTGAAAGTTAGATTGTAGAGACTCATCCATGACTCATCCATTATAAATTTAAACTGTCTGTATTACAGAGGTTAAGAACCTTTTTTCTATTAAGGACCACTGAATCAGAGTTAAAAAATAACAGCAACCAAGACCACTTTCAGAAAAGCCAAATTAAGGTATTTGGGGGCAAGGAAAATAGAAAACATTGTTGTCATGCTATTTTTAAAGTGCAGTATCATTTTTAAGTTGATATTAAGGTAGATAAGATATCAGTTAGATAAGATACAAAACAGTATTGAAGAAATCGAAAGAAAAAAATCACTTTTTCCTTCTGTAATACTTTTTCAGTTGTTGGTCCACCATGTTTTCAGTTACCCAAACCCATCTCACTGGGACCAGGTGAGCGAGATGGATAAGAAGAAGGATGTAAACTTAGGATGATATTGCTGAGATGGAGAAAGAGGTTTATGAACTGGTTCTGGAGATTTTGAAGTAGGTATCATACCTTAAGTCCTTCTGATCATGGTAATAAGTTATTACTGTTTGTATCTACACACAATGAAATTCTGTTTTTCTCATGAGCAGTTAATCATTTCTGACCTAAGCTCTTTCCAGTTTTGCACTGCCTTTAACTCAAAGGAAAATTATTCTTTTATGTACATTTTTACTTTATAGATTACTTGCCAGGTAGATTCATAAACCAAAAGCATCCAAGTCTTTGGATCAGTGTCTGTGTGACTTAGAATCTTCTTATTCATGGCTTTGGAATTTTCTGATGTTCTCTAGAAAAAGAAAGTCCTTTCTGTTTGTGAAAATTGAGTAAAGCCCAACAGGCTTTCTTGAATACAATCTAGTGATTGTACCTATTGGGGTTGCCAAAATATAAACCTTTGAGACGGGAGACTTTGTCTTTGTTTCTTCCGCAATTTGCACAAAGTTGAGGCTTAATATTTATTAAGAAAAGGAAGACTATTATTTGCATCATTTAGAGTCCTCCATGTTAGAACAGTATGGATTTTCAGTGTGATCAAGAGTTGTTTTGAAGGCAACCTGGGAGAAAACTAAAAAATTACTTTAAAACATCAGAAAATGCTGTTTGAAGGTAAAGTATGGCTCCCCTTATCTGTTCAATTTTGTCCCTCAGTATAATGTGCTGTTCACTTTTGTTTTGTCCCCCACCCCCATTCCCACCCCAATCACCCCCCATCCTCCTTTCCACAGTCATTTTTTTTATATACCTTAGTTATTAAGTCTCACTAGGGGTGCCTCTTTTGAGTCTCTGTCTCTCTGCCTGTCATTTCTTTTTCTTTCTCACTGTCTGGGAAAACCACCTGCCTATTATATTCCCTTCATTTAATTAAAGCTGTAGTAACTGGCTTTTGCCTGAAATTATCATAGTAGAGTTCTTGTATGTCTGGTAGCCCAAGCCTAGTCAGTTCCCCAGATTTTAGATAACAAACTTTGATATGTGTTCCACATCCTGACAATCATGAATCTATAATGTGAAAAGGAAAGAGCAGTGTTGAAATGTGACCTTGTACAAGTAAGCCTCATTCAGCTGGCATTCTTTATCTGCAATATCGAGAGAATTAATGTGTGCCCTTGAACCTAATAGCATTTGTTGTGAGTATAAAATTAAACAAAGCTTTGTATGTTCCAAGACCTCTGCAACTTTAAGATATTATGGGGTTGATAGTTCTAAAGTAGGACTTTGGAATGGCTACATTAAAATAAAGTATTCACATTCCTATGAAGCAGCAAGGGGTATCTTTTCAGTTTCTTCGTTTCTTTATCTGTACTATCCTCTTTATCCTCTATCTATGGAAATTCAATCCACCTCTAAAAGCCCAGAGCAAATATCACCAGCTTCATAAAATTCTCTCCTTATGTCCTAAATTAAAAGTGATACAATTCTCTAGAATTTAAATACTTTGTCAACTTTTTAATAGACATAGTAGTTCCCTTATTTTTGCATTCTTTTTAATCCATCTCCTGTTCCTGAGTGAAACGTCTATATATTAAAACAGTCATTAGACTAGGGCAGTAGTCACTCAAACCTTAATGTGTCCAAAGTCACCTGAAGAATCCTCATCTCACTTTGGAAGTTGGGGTCAGGCTGTCTGCTTCAGCCACACTGTTTTTCCTTCAGCCTCCTCTGTTTTACATAACCCCTCCAACAGTAGGCATTTTGAACATGATTTTGCTTTACCTAGAATTGTGTTTCTTTGTATGAAGTTGCCCTTCAAATCTGAGTTTTATCATTAATTTCTAAGGGAATCCTTTCCTTGCCTATCACTAATTCCTAGTGAATCCTTTCCTAGGTCAGCTCTCTCACATTACATGTTCTCAACAGCACTTGGGTTACCCTATCACAGCATTTATCACAAGTGAAGTTTGACATTTATTTGTACAATTATTTGAATAATGACTCAAATGGAAGCTCAGTGAGAGCTGAAACTATGCTCTTGTTCTCCATTATATTCCCATTGCCTGCATGTATGTCTGTTGCTTGTAGTTCTTGGAACACAGTTTTGATGAACAACTATTGAGTGGGTAGATGCATAGTAGTAGTCCACAAATGTCGTTTTGGCAAACACGGGACCAGAAATTGAGGACCCTTACATTCAATCCCTGGTTTGTTTAAGTTCTCTCTTAACCTTTCTATATATATTATGGTATCTAAACCTGGATGAAACCTGCCCTACTAACTCACTGTGCTGTGAACATTAAATGAGAAATATGAAGATATTCTGAAAGGCATGAAGTGCTATTCAAATATAAAATTACATTAAAAAGCTAGTGATATAAATGGAAGAGGCTATCATGGATACAAGGTACAGTAGGCCTTGAACAACACAGGGTTTAGGGGCACCAACCCCTGCACAGTCAAAAAACCTGTGTATAACTTTTGACTCCCCCAAAAGTCTACTACTGATAGCCTACTGTTGCCCAGAAACCTTACAGATAACACAGTTGGTTAACACACAGTTTGTGTATGCATTATATACTATTATTACAATAAAGTAAGCTAGAGGAAAAAAAATCGTAAGGAAGAGAAAATATATTTACAGAGTTTACTGAAAAAAAAATTGCTTATAAGTGAACCTGCACAGTTCAAACCTATATTGTTCAGGGGTCAACTGTATAATACACAGACCATGTTCTGTTATTTATTCTGTAAACCATAGGAGTTGCATTTCAAGATGGAGTTTAATCTCTAGTTCTTGTGCATTTGACTTCTTATCTTAAAAGTTATCTCTCTCACTACCCATGGTTTAGGGTAGTGAATATCATTTATTTCCACCTGTGGAAAACATGAACCCAAATTGCCTAAGACTAGCATTACAATTCTTTTCATTTTATGATCCAGCAAGCCCTATGGTATTAATACAAGCGCTGTCTTTCTCAAATTGCTGATCTATGTATTGATAATCACTTAACACTGTATACTGGGAGGCATAAATAGGTTGTATATGTTACTTTCACTGTGGGTAAAATGGAATAGGAAATCACCAGTTAAAGTGAATTGATACTTCGTTGTACTTTTGAAACAAAGCAAGATATCTCAACTTTTAAGACAAATTGTAGTTGGTCATTCCATAATTTTCTACCACTAGCCTATTAAAATATATTTGTTTCCCCCTCTGTTTTTTGTTCTCAATTCTTCCTATCTTCACCCTTTTCATTCCTCTAATTTTTCTTCTTTTTAACTTCAACAATCTGGGTTGCAAGGGAAAAAAACCTGGCACTTAATCAAGAACATGATCTCATTGCTTTCAATGGCTTAGAAAAGAAACATTTTAAAGCAGTTGAAAGATTTCACTTTGGAAAGTAGGTACTGCATAACTAAGTGTGTTGGTTCCCAGCAGAGCCTTGAGTAACCTCTTTCCAGCCATCCTCGTGTTTTTTTTTTTTTCTACTTCCTGTTCAGTGAGCAATATCCTAAGTTCAAAAAGAAAAAAAAAGAAAAATCCAGTAAGACTTTCCTTTTGGTGCTCTTGCCAGAGTATTATTGTTTTCTGTTCTTTGTCTCTTCTACATTAGACTTTCATACTTCTGTAGTGTAATTATTTCTAGGCTCCAATCTAGAGATGGATGGAGTATAATTTTTAGTTCCCTCCTCTTCACATAAACTCTTAGTCCTTTGCAGAGTTTTCTTAAGTATTTCTGGGAGTCCTTAACTGGAATGTATCGTGTATTAAGGAACAGGAGTGAATATTCTTATAGCTCCTTGGATAGTCTGTCGCTCTCATGCCACCCTAGTATGGTGCCTCTACTGCTGTCACTGAGGGATAGTAAGCAGTGCCAGGAATGCTGTCTTTAGTGTTTTCAAAGCTTTCAGTCTTCAGGGTACTCAGGAGGTGCAGGACTGGATTAGAGAGCACCCTCTTCCATCGCCCAACCCTGTCTCTGTACCACACTTTGTCTTCAAGTCTCAAAGCAGCAGAGTTTGTGCTTACAGTTTCACAGTCTGTCTTGTCAAGGTTTCTTATCTTTTAGATCTACCCTTTTACTCCTTCTGCACTCAAAACCAGTGCAGAGAGTTAGATGGAAAAAGATACCATGTCATTTTTTCTGTTATTCTTATTTATCTCAATCCTGCTTACCCCTTCAACCTCCTTTAGGTTCCTGCTGAAATTCCCATTATTTGTGAACTAAAAGGCAGAATACCATATATGTAGAGAGAAGTCGCTGGCATACTAGTTCTGATAGTTGCTGAATTTTTAATCATAAGTAGAATCAGCTCAGCCAACCTGTTAACGTTTTTAAAAATTTAACATGTACCAATTTACCTGCTACTAAATTCAAAAGATGCAAAGTATGCATCCCTCAATTATCAAGTTCTTCTCAATGATGGATTCAGCATTATCAGTTTCTTCTGTATCCTTCCAGAAATACTTCATGCATGTATAAACAAATCTCTGTATAGTTACTTATATATTCTTCCCCATCCCCCTTCTCCGCTTCCCCCTCCACCACACCCACTAACAAATGAAATATATGCTTTGCTCTTCCTTGTTCTTTTCACTTGGAGACTTTCTTATTAGCACATAAGGTATTTCCTTATTTTTGTAGCTACATTGTATGCTTAAACCATAACTTATTTATCTAGTCCCCTAATCTTTTCCTATTACAAATAATGCTGCAAAGAGTAACGTTGAACATAAGTTATTTTGCATGTGTATATCTGTAGGGTAAATTCCCAGAATTGGAATTGGTAGGTAAAGACTATGTAATTTGGACTTACTACATTTTTGTTAGTGAATGGAGAAGTTTTATTTTCGATTTCTAGTTTTTATACTAGACTTCTTTTTTTAGTAAGCTGACTTTATCACCATCTCATTTTATTTGTTGCTTGCTTAAGCAGTGCCTAGGCAATATAAATAAGTGGGCCAAGTGTAAGGGGAAAAGAAAAAGATTTTGTTTTCAAAAAGGCCTAAGTATAAAGAATTATTTCTCTATTGTGGAACAAACCTAGTACAAGCTTGGTGATAAATAGCAGGTGGAACTTAGTGTCTAGACTGCAGTGTAGGGACTGCAGTGAACTGGAGGGTGCATGCCTCATGTGAAATGGGGGACAGTGCAGATCAGCTCTAGCAAGTTGTTGGCCCATAATGGATTACAGATTGAGTGGTGACAGAGGTGTAACTTTTTAAAAATAAAAACAAAAGCTTCCATATTTATAGTCAGTCTCCCAACTTTTAAATACCATGTAGACCAAACAAAATACACGCATGGGATTGATCCATCTCCCTAGAACCCCAGTTTATGCTTTCTGCTAATGTGCATACAGAAACAGCTCTCTCATTTTTCTCCAGCTCTGACTTATACATTCTTGTTCATCATCTCTTAGCAGCTAGCTATTGCCTCTAGATGTTCCATTGATTCTTAAATATTCAGTTGTGCATATCATCATTGTTCAGCTTCTTAAATCTTTATTTGGAATTTCCTTCACGTTGATGTTTTCCAGTCAGAACATACAGAACATAGAGATTCTAATCTCATATTTCTATTAATTTAGTCACCATGTCCTATGTCTCCAATAAGCAATTTGTTTTTCAGAGGTGTAGATTGTTAAAATTTTATCAGCTAGATGCCAAGAATACTGATATTCATTATGTCTTCTTCATGATCTTTACCAGGATTCTTTTTAGAGTTTGGTCATTGCTTGAATGAGCAGAGGGAACATGATCACATATATTAGTATTAATATAAAGCTTAGCAAGAAAGGTTTTTCTGTCTGAAATCATTCATGGCATTCTTTGAATGTGGTTTGTTCTGTGAGGTATTAGAAGAGGAATAAAGAGCTTGAGTTGCAGTCTCCAAACATTGGATTACGATTCCCATTGGATCAGAAACTCTTACTTGGTAGATCTCTACTTCTGCATGTTTCTTTGTTCCATTTTTACTTTTCAAAATTTTCCGTTGGGTAGGGGTGTACAGTTGTCAGTATCACCTCTTTGCACTGTCAGAGACTTGCATTGCCCCCTCCCCACACCATCAACGGTGATTATACAGCTTTGGGGAGATAAAAATAATTCCTTCAGGATGGTTAGAAACTACTACTTTAGATGCTTTTTCTCAAATAGTCAAAGCTATTTATTCATAATTAGAGTAATTGAAAGGTTAGAGGCACGATTAAAAAAAAGAAGAAGAAAACTGAATTTTGCAAAAGAAGCTTGGAACAATGAGTCCTTGCAGTTCCTGGGGGCTGGGATGCTGGGATGCGAGTGGGGCGGGAGAAGCAGGCCTTGTCCAAGCAGTTCTTGGCCGAGAGCTGTCTGCCTAGCTCTGGATTTCTGCATACTCACAAAACTACTTCCTCATCATAGCTTAGTTTTCTAAATAAATTCCTCTACTACAAAACAAGTATTCACAATACCAGCCATTACATTGTTTTTTGGATACTCTCCTTAAATCAGTTTTCCTCTAGGACATGATAATTTTTTTGTAAGATTGATAGTTCAGGTTTACAAGAGGGCAAGGAAGCTAAACATTTCTGGGTGCCTACTTTAGGAGCCCTTTTTTTTTTTTTAAACCATATCTTATTTAGTCCTCATGCTGACCCCTTGAAGTAGATATCATTGTCTGCAATTCTCAGAGGAGGAAACCAGGGCTTAGCAAGATTAAGACATTTGTGTAAGAGCGAACTTCTTATAAGTTGTAGAACCTGATTTTTCATACACAAAACAGTCTTGCTCCAAGTCTCTTATTCTTTTATTATTCAGTTCTTCTCTCAGTTTTGCATTTTAGAAAGATTACTTTGTTAATTGTGTGCAACAAGAATAGGAATGGAGCTAGGAAAGGCAGCTGGAAACCATGGCATTAATAATAGCAGAAGAAAGAGGAAGGTCTCAGGTAAGATAGAGGTCATATATAAAAGAACCTGCCAAACAGTGTAATTGGCACCACTTGGTTTAGCATATACTTGTGTTTTGTTTTAGTTCACCATAAAAAGAGTGGATTTTTACAGCTATAAATTTCAGTGTAAAATTACAACCTATCAAGTTATATGTTGAAGTTATCTAACATTTAGTATTTGGGGATATGGTATAAAGTATAAACTCATAACTTTAGGACTGAACCATTTTCTGCCTTTGATAGAGATTAACATGAATATGCTTGATAGATATTTTTACATCTTTACTTTTATTTACTTATTAACTCATAAAAGAAGCAATAAAGAGCATGGGATACAGATTTCGCACTTTTTTAACACTGGTTTGACCTAATATGTAAAAAAAAATTTTAAACAGATTGAGTCTGGAAATTATTTTAAAAATTGAAGAAGTCTTGGCACCTATAATTAGATATAAATCAGTAGCACATAGAGTACTTTCTGAGAGTTAGCTGTTTTTGGTAGCATACAGTAAAAAATTTAAAATATTACTATTGTATGTTTGTATGGTGTATCACATAATTGTCATTATAGTTTGAGAACTCATGAGCTTGTCGATAGATATCTGAAAAAATTATTTAGAATAAAGAATCTAAAATATATGGAGACTTTAGCAGATAACATTGAGATAAGCCATTATGATTCTGGACTAGAATATGTGATCTTGCTGGGAATGGCCAGGTCCTGATGAGCATAAAGGGATAAAAGAAATAGAGAATGCGATGGTTATCTGAAGCTCCAGGCTTTTAAAGACAGAAGTGTGAGAAAGCTGTGTGTTCCCCAACTTAGGTTGGGATAGCTCAGGAGAGCCTTTTCTTATGACTTGAGATACCTTTTATGTTTGCTTAGTCAGGCAACACAAAAATGTGAGGCCCTAAAATAACTCCACTAGACTGAGGGGATGTGGAAAATAAAAGAAACTCTTGTTGTCCTTGGAAAGTTGACAGTATTATGAGTATTGGGGTAAAGCATCAGTTGGCTCCCTGGAATTTTTTTGACTTCAACTTTGAGTTATAAAATATTATCTTATTGGCCACCTTTTTACTTTGAATTGTTTATTAGCCTATCCTCCTGAGATATGGTAGGTTAAAACACTTCTCCACTTCTCTTGCAATGGGGAGCATATGAATTCTCTTATCCTCTGCCTTTTTATCCTCCTTTCAGCACTCACCTCCTAGTAAATTGATAAGAGGATGCTTCAAAGCTAGTATTAAGGGAAGTTGATGATGCTCTCTGAAGTACAATTTAATGGATGCTGGGAATGTCCAAAAATAACATCTCTACTAACCCGTTGATGTTATCAGAAATTAGACCATTAGTAATTCTTGCTAAGTTTCCTCTTAAATTAGGTCGTCTCTAGTAAAGCTCTTGATTTAATCCCTATCTAAGAAAATACATAGTATCTTTTGGTAGAAATTTTCAACTATAGGTTCCTCTCTGATCTGGTTCTCCCAGTAGCTCTCACTTCTCTGATTTCATGTTCTAATAAGTTACCCTTTGCCCATATAACTCTAACCACATTTTTCTCAGTGCTATTCTTCGAATGTGATAGATAATTTTTGCCTTAAGGTCTTTTTTATTTTTTTCCTTTTCTGCCTCAACATCTTGATCTTAAATACTCTTTCACCTATATCTTCATGATATGCTTCCCAAGTCAAGTCTTTACTCTGATTTAACACTCTCTTGGAGGCTTTCTCTGAGCACCCTATTTAAAATTGTAACCCCACCATCCATAATCCCTAATTCTTTCTCAGCTTTATTTTCTCTTGTACTTATCATGATCTGAATACTGTATATTTTACTTTTTAAAAAATTTGCTTGCCTTTCATCATGAGAATGTAAGCTTTATATGAACAGGGATTTTATTTTCTTCATTGCTGTATTTCCCAGTGCCTAGCATGTAACAGTTGCTCAGTAAATATTTGTTGAAAGCATAAATGAATAAATAGAAGATCCTGCAGGATTGAGGCATTAAAAGAAGTGCCTATAAAGAAAGTGGATACTAGACAATTATCTCATTGTATAGTTTTTCTTAAGATAGCATCTCTCAAAATATATTAAATTTTACTTCTCCCTCTACAGGAAATACTTGTCTAGGTCCAGCTATGGATGGCTTCTGTTTGCACATTTATAATAATTCTGAACTTTTAACAAAACCTTCAAATGACATGCATTGAAATAGATCCTGTGTTTCTGAATGACGGACTGGAATTTTTGCTTTCACTCAGAGGTAAATTAGTGTAAGCACTAACCTGGGAGTCAAGCTTTCTGTCTCCTAATAGATTTTTTTTCATTTGTAAACTGAGGTGATTGGAAAACATTTTAACATCGATTTTAGATTAATATAAGATTTCATGATTCACTTTAGTCTAGCTTAATGAAATCTCTTACTCTGATTATATAATTATTTTATTTATTAAACATTGGAAACTATTGGGATAGGGGAAATGCAAAATGAGAAGGAAGATAGTGGATCTTCCAGAAATGCAGTTTTTGCTTTGGAAATTGTGCTTTATACATTCTGCCTATGAAAGAGAGTAGAGGCTTCAAAGTCACATCAATGTTTGAGCAGTAGATCAGGACATCTGAGTTGGTCTGTGAGTAAATTGTTAAATTTTTACATGAAAATATTCTAGATGAATGCCAATAGGAATAATTTTTTCATGTGTATTTGTTTTACTCCAGGGGATAGTTCCTTTTTTGAATGATAGTCACACAGATTTTAAAAATTATTTTTAATTATGATAGGAGACTACCATTCAAATTTCAAGATTTTCTGTTGGAGTGAATTCTGGAGAATTTTCATGGAATTAGGCAACATGGAGTTGTTGAACTCATGAATTCTCAATCTGGTATTTTTAGCTACCTCAGGGGCGTCAAGAGTCCTAATAAAGTTTGGCCCCAAGGGTGCTGTGATGTAGATTGTAAACCGGTGACTGGCTATCTCCTTGGTCCTGGGAATACTTATATTATTCACCCCACTATCAAGAGTAAAGCTCATTTTAAAAATATCCTTCACTTGCACAGTATTTAGCTTATTATAGATTTTTAATACATGCTTATTAGTTATCTTAGGAAATATTCCAATTGCATTATTTTAAAATATAGTAACATAGAATCTTTTGGTGTTAATTTTTAGGATTAGAACCCTAAAGATTACCTGAATTGGAAGAGACTTGAAAGGAGGCATTTTCTTTCATTTCTTCACTAAGCAAAGATTTATTTAGTGCTTATAGTGTTGCTAGCACATTTGTAGGAGCTAGAACTATGACAATTGATAAGAAACAATTTTTTCTCTTAAGAAGCACACATTCTAGGAGAGAAAGACAGATTTGTGTAGAAATTATAATACAGTATAACAGAAATAAGTTTATGGTACTTTTCTGGCAGAGAGTTTATGAGGGGTGTTTGCTGTCTTGTTAATATGAATAATGGAGACTGGAAGAGGGAAAGGGAGGGGAAACATTTCATTTCTGAAGGGCTAAGAGAACTGTATGGCTGGGGCAAGTACTATGTAAAATGAGGAATAGAGATTAGAGAGACTATTTGGGCAATATTTATGAGTTGCTTTGACCAATGTCTGTTATACGAATTCCCTTAAAGTAGACATAACTTAACTGCTATCAAATTTGCTTTCAATTATGAATGACTAATTAAATTTATTTGGTTAAGTATTCAGCTTGGAATATGGATATGGGAAAAATAGGAGTTATTTTGGGTGATGTTATGCTCAAAATTGTCTTTATACCTAGACATTATATTTTATATAAGAGATATGACACTGCATTATGAGAGTTCTTTCTTGTTCTCTAAACCAGGAGATTCCAAGTAGAACTACCCCAGGAGCTGTTTAAAAATATTCTTGGACCCCTACCTCCAGTTACTTGGATTTAGTAGGTCCAGAGTTGTCTTAGGGATTCTGTACTTTTAAAAGACAACCATGTGATTCTGGTGCATAGCACGGTTTGGGAACTGTCCTAAGCTGACATGGAGAGAAAGTGCTGCTTGCTATAATGTATTTGTACTGTAATTAAATAAGAATGGAGCAGGGTCATGGGTAATTTAATAGTAACCCCATGGGAGTAGAACACCCTGAGACTTCCATAGTAGGGAGTGCTAAATACTGTAGTGTAACCAGTAGCTATGCTTTAAATGTGTTTTGAACTTAAATGAATCAAAAAATCTGAAATCAGGCCACAGAGTGTATAACAGCTCTTTTAGAAATAATGGAGCCACCAGGGAAGTGACACCTAAACTGAATAAGGTATAAAGGTGCTAATGGTTGGAGTCAAGTACATTTGAGGCCACATATAGAGGAGGCTTCTGACCTAAGGATAAATCTTCCCTGACATTTCATAGCATAGTTCAATAGAGTTTACCAATGACCTACTATTAGTAATAAAAAAATGTGTATTTTTATTTTTAGTTCATAAAATTATTTTAGAATGGAAAAAAGTTGGGAACATATTGAGAGTAACATCAAAAATCCCATGTTAAAACCTATAATCCTGTATTAGACTATCGTAAATTCTAGAGAGCATGTGGCAGTCATACAGCTCTTCTGATGAATTGTGTTTATTGATAAAGCTTCAAGATCATTTAGCAGTGAAATATAGTAGCTTAGAGACTCCTTTCCAGAGGCCATAAAGAATATGAATGTTCCATCTTCTTTCTGTTCATGAGTTCAACAAATAAAACAAAAATAGTGCCTTTTCTGTTCAAGATACTACCTTAGGAGCTGCTAGAGATAATAGACAATAGTGACATAGATAATAGACACACAAAATAAATAATATGTCAAATAGTAATATTTGCTTAGAAGAAAAAGCGAAAATGAAACTATTTTGCTTAAAAAAATGCTGGGAGAGAATTCCAGCTCAGTTACATCATAGACGTTTTATCACTGTTTCTTGAATGAAAGTGCAAAAGACTTCTGTCTGCAAATTTTATACACACAAAAAATAACTTGGTGATTGAAGAAAGCACCATAATTTTAGGTCCAGGACAGAACAAATAATTCCCCATGTCCTGCTCTGGTTAGGTGCTCTGGAGGAGTCTTGTGTTGAAGTTGGGGAGCACCTTTTTAAGCGAAGACAAGATAATGATAAACGAAACCATGTGAAACTGGAATCAGGACTGGAAATGTTTAGCATGGAGAGCCCTTGCAAAGATTATGCAGTTATTTAAAAGCCTGCCTTGTGGAAGAGAAGAAATTTAGTCTTTATCGATTCAGCCAGATGAGTGGGTTGAAGTTAGGAACAATTTTAGAATCAAAAAAGGGATATCTTTATCAGTAAACTCTCCATTAAACATTCCTGTCACTGAAAATGTAGGGAAAGCTACACTAGTAACTATATGTCTTTAAAAATTGGACAAGTAGTGTATATAATAATTCTTTTGGAGTAAAAATCTCCATGGTATGTGACATACTTTTAGTCATGAATCATTAGGAGTAAAATGTAGACATCATTAGGTATGGTAGAAGTGTATTTGTTGCTCAGTTTGTTGCACAGTACCTAGAACAATTAAACATTTCCTCCAGAGAAATGAAATAAATAGTACCCCTAATCTTTTGTTTTGATGCCTACCATAGGTATTTCAACTACAGTTCTAATGAGAAAAGGGGAGATTATTAGCTGATTGACCTTGGGCAAGTAGTGTCTTGTCTTAATTACCTATCTCAGGGGATTGTGAGATTAAATGAGTTCAATGTGTAAAGCATTTACCCAGTGAGTGTCTGGCTCAGGGAAATATTCATTAAAAGTGATAGTAGTTGTTATTTACAATTTTAGGCTACCCGGAGGCATTATTTGAGAGATTAGTATTCTAATTTTGATGAGTTTTTAATTCCTAATATCTGTGGTTGTGTTTTCTTCACATGTCACCAACCATTCTTCACCTAAACTCTCCCATGCGCCTCTCTATCTCAGCTAAATGTGGTAAAGCCTCATTAATCTGGCATCATTCAAGGGAAAAATGTTTGACTTAAGAGACACCTTTTGATTAGCTTCTTAAAATGTAAATTTTTCTTTTAACCATTTCAACTTTGAAAAACAAATGTGTCATATGCTTTCCTGTCTTTTTAAAACAAAGGTCCCAAACATTAGTTTTTTGATGTGCCAGTGTTGTTATATGTATGTATTTATAATTAAGTGGTTGTTTTCATTTATTTTATTCTTTGCAGGCAGCAGTCTTTTTTTTCTGTGGTAAGCCTTTTTATGCATTCCCACTGCCTCCTAAATTTTTACATCTGATCTACGCTGGATTTGGAAACCAGATGTTAAAGCTTGCTAATGATAGTATGTAAAATAATAAGATATCTGGAATTTGCTTGAAAATATCCATTGGAGCAGGGGAGCAGGGAGGGGAGCTGTTAAATATTTAAGCTGAATGATGGGTACATAAGCATTTATTACTGTTCTTTCTGCTCTTGTATATGTTTGCAAATTTTCACAATAAAAAGTTTTTTAAAACCACCTTTTAAAAATTATGTTAGATATATGCATGTCTATAAATACTTATTTCTTAGTCTTTATCTTTTTAATGATTCACAGGAAGCTTAATAGTATTTATCTTTGGTCAGAAGGACTGAGAGCTAAGGGGAAGGGATGTTCACTTTTTGTTTGTTCTGGTGGAGTTTTATGACTTTTTTTTATCTCCATGTATTATGTTTGTTGATATATTTTAGTGTGTTTTAATGTGTTTCTAGTCCAGAAGAAGGTTCACTTCCTCATCTGTAGATTGGATGTACTAATAGTATCCAATTTAGATACTGAGATGTGTAAACCTCTGTATTTTTGTGACAGCCTGCTGGAATGTGATAGGGGTAAAAGTTAATTAAAAGCCCTGAAACTCGACAAAGGAAGTCTTTACCTTAGCAATTTCTAACTAGGACAAGAATGCCTAGTTCCTGGGACCCTTAACCGCATCCTGTCTGTCCTGAAACTTGTGACAATGAGCTCATATGCTAAGAGCACAATATTCCAGGATACAGATAACAAGACCATCTGCAAGGACATTTATCTTTGTGATGACTAACTCCTGTTAACTTTGTGAAGGACTAACTTCTGGTTTTTTAACTTACTTTGTTCCGGAATGCAGTAGAGTGGGGAGGCTTTATAAACTGCCTCCCCTAAGAACCCAGGACTGGTCCTTTATAACCCTGCATGATAGAGGGTCAGTCACCGGCTGACTAATAAAGGCTCATAATTAATCTCGATTGGTTTCATGGGTTTTGGTCATGCCACAACAATTTTAACATATATATATTTTTTATTTTAAATACATATATTTTTAATGGGTAACTCTGAGATCTGTGTGAGGTGCTAAAAGAGCAGTAAAGGGAACTCTGTAATAGCTGTTTCAAACTTCTGAGAATTCTTTTTGGTATCCAAATCTGGCCCTAAGTGTCTCATTAATTGGTGTTTTTAATGTCCCCTTACCACTCCCTTTGATGGCTTGCTTGCTATTTGTGCTATAGCTAAACTAACTCTTCACTCTCTTTTATGCTTTGCTTTCTTCCATAAACCTTATTACACTCTTTGTTTCTTATTTCTTTATTCCTTATTTAAATATTCTGCCCTTTTTATGTTTACCATTATTGAATGAAACAGCTACATGCCTAACTGTACAATGTATATTCAATTATAAATACCACTGACATACTGAATTCATAATTACGCATTTCCCAAAGGTGGGAGTATAAGTTGGTGCCTCTTTGGGAGGCAGTTTGATAAAATCTATCTATCATAATTTAAAATGTTTGTACTCTTGTACTCTTTATCATAACAATTTCTTTGCTGGGAATTTATCCTAAAGTTATACTAACATGTGTATAAAGATGTATGAAGAATTTGTGGCTGGTGTCTGCATGGGAAAGAAAGAGTTCAGAATGAGAGGCAGATGCTTTTTTTGTATGTCTTTTGAAATTCACCTTTTCTTTTCCTTTTACCTTATACAGTTACCACTTTGTATGTTAAAGAGAAAAACTAGGGTAAAAAGAACCTTTTTAACACCTGTGGGTAACAGCATGTACAGCTTATTTCTAAGATTTTCTGGGTTATATTTTTCTTCAAGGATCAGTCGTGCTGACATAGCCTTCCTCATTGCTCATCCCGATTTTGTTTAGCATTTTGACAACCCTAAACTAATCATTCAATAATTGAGTCCATTTCTGATTGTAAGAACTTTTATAATTTTACTGCATAAATGTATGAATTCAGCTATTACACAGATGCATTTATCCTTCCTGACCTATATGCCATACACATACCTATCTTTCAACCCAACTCCATTACTTTTTGACCACCTGTTTTTTTCTCTGTGCTCATATACTTAGATAAGCGTGCATGTGTGTTCATGTATAGGTATACACATTGACCTGAGATATACATGTGAAGGAATTTTTTGTCTGTAGTTTTTCTTTTTAAACTCAATCATATTATACTCATTTGATTACATTTTGCTTTTTTTAAAAAAATTCATTTGCGATGTGCAAATCTCACTGAGTAACCTAATAAAACTATTTTATTCTTTTTAATGATTGCATTGTGTCAGTTGGTCCAAGTTTACTGATCAAACAATTCTGTTTATAGTGGCAAGAAATTGGAAAATAACTGTCAGTAAACATTCTCATAGGAACAAACAATCCTATGTAGGTTTACTTTTGTTTCTATGTGATAGATTCCCAGCAGTAGGACTAAGAGGATAAAGGTGTAAATACTTTAAATTTTAATATATATTGCCAGATTGCTTTCTGAAAGGATGTCATAATTCACATTTTAGAGCAATGTAATATAACAGTACCCTTTTGAGTAGATAGTATCAATCTTAAAGTTTTGCTAAAGTGATATCTCATTGTTAAATTGTTATTTTCCTGATTTCAGGTAAGTTTTGAGTATTTTTTAAATTAACTTCACAACTTGGATCTGCTTTTGCTTTACATGTCAAATATTTTTTTCTGATTTAATTGCCTAATTGGTTTATGGTTTTTTTCATAAAAAGAAATTTTAAACTTTTTATATTTCTTTTTTAAACTTTCTGCTCTTCTTTGAAAATGTTTAGAAGACATGTCATCTTTTGATTTTGTTGTAGACTGTATTACTGTGATTTTATTTTTTTACATTTTTCTTTATTTTAGCTGGGGTTTATTTTTTTATATATAATGTAAGGTAAAGTTTTAATTTTTATTGCTAAGTAATAACCAGTTTTGTGATGATTATTTAAATAAATAATTTATCTTTTCCTTCCTGGTGAATTAAAATTTAACCTTTAACTTATACATTTTCTCGTATGCTTACGAATATATATTTAAATTCTTTATTCTGTTGTACTCTTGGGTGTGTCTATTCCTATGCAAGTACCATATTGATTTGATTAGTATCTTTTGGATATATTCCATTATCTAGTCAATGAAGTCCACTTTTGGTTTTCTCCTTTTCAGTTTTTTTGGTGGTCTTTGGACATTCTGCTTTAAAACTTTAAGATCCTATTTGTAAATTAAAAAGTTTGGGGGTCTTATTTCTTTATACTGTCACTCATACATATTGGGGGAAAGTTACTACTATGAATGAAATATTGTCCCCATTATTTTTCTAGGTGTGTCCTGCTAAACTTGGAGAAGATTGCATTAATATTAAGTATATTGTAACATACTTCTTAATAATTTCAGTTTTATTTTACTAGAATTTCTTGAGTTTTCTAGGTATCCCATTAGATTAGCAAAAAGAAATTTTCTCTTTCATTTTAATATTTTGTCGGTTAATTTGTTTTCATGTCTTATTATGTTTGCTATAATCTTCAAGTCAGTGTTGAATTATAAAGGTTTTGGCGGGCTTCCTGCTCTAGTTCCCAATTTTATTAATTTGATTATTAATTATTATGGTTACAGTAATAAAAAACTTTCCTGTGAATAGACTTCTTCCAAGACCACCCCTAATTTGTTTATTTCTTCCCATTTTCAATGTAAACACTGTTGTTGGGTCTTTTCTACAGATCATCAAATTTCCATATAGAGGCAAGTTCTTAATATAGGTATAGATATATACATAACATACATGCATGTGTAGTATATATATAAAATAAATGAATGGTGTGCATACAACCTTAGTTTTATTTGAAATAGTTTTAGTGTTTTGCTATTTAGAATACTGACTGTTTTCCCCCCCAAAAAAAGTTTAATTTTTTTTGTTTTTCATAGAACGTTTATTAAAAATGGCTGCTGAATTTTACCAAATGCCTTTTTAGCATTCGATATGATTATGATTTTTTCCTTCTCCTTAATTTGTTGATATATTGGATTATGTTGATCCCTAAACAAGAACCACTCTTCCATTTCTGCAGTAAATTATAGTCATATGTTATTTTTGATATGTAGCTAGACTTCATTGTCTAATTTGACTTTTTTAATTTAGTGTTTCTACATTTAACTTAAGTGAGATTGGTTCATGATATGTCTTGTGGTAAATCTACCCTTTTTAGATTTGATATTGATTTATTCTGACTTCATAAAATGAATTGGAACATTTCTGTAATTTTCTAAGGTTTAAATTTTTTTTATTTTGAGAACTCAGCTGGTCTTGATGTCTTTTTCTATAATAAGCTTTTAATTATCTTTTATTTATGATATTTGGTACTACTCAAATTCATTTCTCTTGGGTCAGTTTTGAAGTTTCCTGTTTTACCTGGAAATCATTCCTCCCTTTCGAGCCTATCTCCTGCTCATATATATATGTTAAAGACCAGGCACACAGGTCTACTTATTCTTTAAACGTGCTTCAAAACTTTGGTTGTTCCTTCTCTCTGGAATCTTTCCTCCACTGATTCTCACCTTGTTTCACACCTTGGTTTGATGCAAGTCTTATTCTAATCTTCAGATAACAACTGAGATCTCACTCTTAAGAAGTCTTCCCAGTGTTCTGTAACCTAAATTAACTTCTAAATTGTTACTCTCCTAAAACTTGTATTTTTAGTCTTATCACATTATGCCTTTTATTAGAAAGGTTGTGTGTGTATTTTATTTGACTCTCCCCCACAGTTTAATAAACTCCTATGCTGCTGGGATCATATCTTATTCATATATGACCTTGTGCATTTTCATGGCACATAGATATTTAGTGTGTTTTAACTGAATTTGAACAAGAGTGAAACATTTGTATTGACCAGTAATCAGTATTGTGGCTTGATGTTGCTATTTTGTCCAAGAAGTGCATAAGCAACATTTTCAGTAGATTTTCCTTAAATACTAATATCTCCTTTTTTAGGACAGGTATTTCTTAAGTCAGCAAGAAAATTAAGTACAACAGGAACTTCATTTAAGCTACAATTCAGGATATGCAGATGTGAAAGATTTCTAACCTTACCCTGTACATTTCACATTTATCATTAGTCAGTCTTAGAAACATTGGTCTTGCTGAATATAATTCAGTGCTGAATGCGTATTTTAATGTGAGAGTTTTTGACATCAACATTTTAAAATTTCATCTCATTTATAATCTTAACTTTGAGTTAATGGAAATATTTGCCTCTATAGATTGTGGTTAGAAACTGCTAATAAGTTCAGTTAGTAATACGTGATCTTTAGCTCCTAAACCGTGAATAGTAGATTTCATTTTTTGTTAAGATATGTGTCTGAATTGAAAAGGGTCAAAGTGTCTAAATGGTGAATAAAACAGTAGAATTAGAATGCTAATCGGAAGATGGAAGTACTAGACTGCTTCCCTCCATTATTAACTTACTCTGTGTTCACTAATCTAAATACAACATAGGTATTTATAGATTGGTGGTAATAGCCCCTGCTACTTGATGCTTTGCAAAGTGCTTCATCACCATCATTTGAAAAAAAAGATTTCAACTTCTTGTGCTCTTTGAAGTAGTTCTCTATAGCTGTGTGATTGATGGGGAAAATAAGAGTTAGAGAAATAGAGTCAATCAAGATTTAGCTAGCTGTAAAATAATAAGTACTAGGAACTAGATCCCAGAATTTACCCCCCAGTTAAGAGCTTTAGCTGCAGTCATGCTGTAGTAATGTTTTTGTTTATGGGTTCTGCATAACTACACTGTAGTTATCAAAAAGTTATCTTGAATGTTACTCAATGTATTACATTGCGTGTTTAATTCTGTTTTCCTGGGTGGTGTCTGGTAACAGATTAAACTTCAGGTGTAAGATTTTCATTACTTTTACCAAGTGAATAATTTTGAAAGGTATCTACTAGTATTTTTCTATTTTTTAAATTTTGCTTTAAACAAATGTTTCATTTCCAAATTACAAAATAATTTTAAAAGATATGATTAGCTGATATTAACTTTAATATCCTTGAGTTACATAATTAAAATTTTAATTCATTTGATTAACAAGTATTTCTGAATTTTCTCTTTATTCTGCAGAATGGTGAATAACGCTGATCATCTCTAGAAAGGATATTGGTTCACCTCATGTAAAGTATGCTCAGTTCCTTCCCAGTGGTGTGAGTATCTAGTCATTCTCTTAATTTTTATCTTCTCAGTTGTTTTAATAAATTTGATAAATCTTTATGGTCATGATTAAAAAATGATAGTGGACATTTGTAGAGTTGAAAGAATTTTTTCATAATCTTGGTCATTTCTTTGATGAGTCTTTAAATATATCACCTTTCTCTTACCATTTTTGTTTTCTACTTCGAAATCTGACATTAACTTTTGATTGAACATAAAATTACTTATTATTTTAAACTTCTTAATAGCTTGGAAACATGTTAAATAGAGGTTTAACCATTTGAGAGAACTAATATTAGAGTCCTTGTGACAGCAGAATATTGGAAGCATGTTATCTTAATACTGCTTTGTGTGCAAACACCTAGCACTTTCGCCATTTTTCTTTACCAACTGGGTATAATAATGTAGTTAAGCCTATTAACTAATGTAGTTGGTAGCCTTTCTTTGGAGTCAGGCAACAAATACAAATTGAGATGGTGGTATTATCTTGAGAGCTTTTGTGTGTGCGCGCGCTAAGATGTGAACTGTAACCACTAGCTCATATTAAGTAGGCCTCTAAATAAAAATATTCCAGGAATTTCAGATATTAGAGACAATAAAGTATCTATTATCTTATTAAGTACGTCTGTAGCACCTAATGTAGAGTCCCTTTAGCATAAGTATTTTCTAAAATTTGGTGCAGTCTCTGTTTTGATTAAATTCCTTCCATTTTGGTTGACGGTTCTATAATCCAGTAGTAGACGTTAAGATAGGATTTCTTTATTATGTAGGTTTTTCATTGAAGTTTTTTTCCTTTCTCATATATCAAAAAGTCTCTGCTGTAAGCCCAGAAGATGTGAACTGTAGCTTGAGTTTATGCTAAGTAGATGTGTCATTGGGAAATGAGAAGGCATTACGTGGCTTTGGACTGTAGTCCCCTCCCACCTACCCCACCCCTTTTTAAAACAATTTATTTAATAATGGCTATTCTTAATAACCATTAAAATGTAAGCAATCTTGAGGCCAGGAAGTTTTGCCTGATTTTTTCCTTTTTTGCATCCTCTGTTCCTCACACATGGTCTGACACATATGGGGCACTCAATTAATCTTAGTTGAATAAATAACTTTTGTCTAAATGCCCTCCAGTTCTCTGATATCTCTCTCTATAAACTTACATGTTTTTACTTAGATTTTTTCCCCCAAATGTGCATAAGAAATTTCAATCTTAATCAGTGATCATTTAGAAATAACTATTAAAAGTGTGATTGACACATTGGAATATAATCCTATTTTTCTCAAAGGTTTTTTTTATTATGAAAAGAATATGTCCATACTGTTATTTGTATTTGTAGCTTGTATTCTTCTGCTTTTAATTCTACTGGTTTGAATTCATCATTTTACCGTAGTGTTAAACTCAATCCCCAGTAAATCTTCATTTCTTACTCATTCTCATTTCTTGTCATTTTCTTTCTTTAAGACTGCCACTCTTTTGATGGTACTATTAATTGTAAAAGAGGGTGATGTGCCATAAATAGTAAGAAGAGCCTGAGTACATTTTAGTTGATGAATATTATGATTGACTCTAGAATGTTTTAAATCATCATGCAGTAAATACCATGTAATCAAAACAAAACTAACATATGACTAGGTCATATTTTGCCTAGACAAGAAGATAAAGACAGCAGAATCAAGCTGAAGAAAATGCTGTGTTATCCAATAAAATCTCATGAAGTGTTGATGCTTTACAAGTTAGGAAGTTAATGTCATTTTTACACATGTGGTTTCAAGATTAATCATTTGCGAATACTTTAACCTTCTTTGCTCTGCATGTTTGTTGAATTTAGTTTAAGAGGGTATGTTTAGACTTCATACCATATCCAAGAAGGGTTTAGGTACATATCCAAATAAGGATAAGATTTATTGTAAAATAGGTTTACTATTATGGTCTGATAGTATGGTCTTTTAGAATACTAGTTTATGAACTGTGCCATAATTTTTGAATTTAATTGTTCTTTTATGCTTTAAACATTGTTATTACAGTATTGAAATTCTTCTCACACATTTTCAATTATTGTTGACCTGAATCTGCATTCAAATTAGTAATTTAAAGGGGAGGATGTTCCTTATCCTGTGAATAGTCTTTGTGTTACATAAGAAAATTAATTCTGTTCTTACATATGTCTTTTTCTGTTTTAAAAGAATTGCTGGTATCATGGACTTAAATGACCTTTGTAGATCACTTACTGCCATAATTTCATGATTATGTACTTATACTAGGCAAATTATGAGAATAAAATTTGGAAATGACAGAATGTGTGCCTTTGTTTATGTTAATGCACGTTGGAACATTATTTGCAATATCCAAGAAAGCTTCTCATTTTGGCATTTTCTCAGAAAAATATTGTACCTTCAGTGTCATGCATCACTTGATCCTGCTCATGATGCCGTTATCATTCTACTCTGTAGTGATTATATATTTCATTCTAGCAGTTGTAGATCTTTTTACTTCAGGTGTATCTTTGTATTAGGGACCTTTCTTGGTACAAGGCACAGACACTTATTTTAAACAAGGTGAAGCATAAAAAAAAATTATTCTCTAACATAACAAGAAGAGCAGGAGCTTAGGAATTACTAGAACAAGGGATATGAACACTGCAGAGCTTTCTCCTTTATTCTGCATTTCTTGGTATGTATGCTTTATTCTCCTGCAAACTTGCTTCTTCCACATGGTGAGGGATATACCAGACTAAACATCTTCCTGCAGCTGAGCAGTTATGGTGATTGGCTGCTAGTCTAACCTGAATAATTTGAGGAGAACAAGGCTTGGCTTCCTGAGTGGCAGCCCCAAGAACATGTGGTTGGAAACAGTGAGGCATTCTAGGCAGGCAAAATAATAGATGTGTTCTGTTAACTCTTTCGATGACTTTTGAAATAAAAGTGATTTTATTCATCATCAGTGAATCAAAAAGGCATAAAATATTAGATTGTTTCAGATACTGTGGACTCTTTAGTTCTAATACCAGCTTTAGGATGGACACTTTTTAGTAACAGGTTAAATTCATATAATTTACATTAGTTTTATGCTATTATATAACGTTTTATTCTAATATAAAGTGTGCTGCTCCATAGAGAGAGAGATATTTGAAGAGTTGTGCAGATTACTATCTGTTCTCAGATAGATAGAATAAGAAAATATTATGGGGGGCATAAGAAAATAATTTTTCTCTCACCTTCTTCTAGTTGGTTTAATAATCAGATTAACAGAGACAGAGTAACAGGACAACATGTGCAAAGTTTATTATACTAAGCTACATTTGAGGGTGTCACAGTGAGACCCAAACAGGCATTGAGCAGTTGAGGTTTATATACCATTTTAAACAAGAGAAAAGGGGACTGGGGAGAGGGCAGAGATCTGGGATTTTGAGGGGGAAATAGGCAAGTTACAGGTAGCCAAGAAAGAATGTAACACATAGCAAACAAATTCCTGCTACGCAACCTAGAGACAATGGGGGAGAATCCAGCAGAACAGATTTGTGCATGAATCCTTCCTGTCTACCATACTTAATTCATATTAGACTAAGATGAAAATCCTAAGTGAATGTGCTGAGATTCTCTTCTTGAAGCCTTCCTATTTGACTTTTCTTAGGCAGGATAGGGGGAAAGTCAAAGGTTCTGAGTTTTTTGTTTCTTAATAAGTAGCTTAAAATTAGTATCCCAAAAGGCAAATTTTGGGGTGGCACAACTTGGTTTCCTTTAATATGATGATTCATTTGTGTTTTTTTTTTGTTTGTTTGTTTTTGGTCCATTTAATAAAACAGTTCTTCAAAGTCTCATTTATATGGGCAGGTCAGTTTATGAAGCATTTAGAAAGCAGGAAGACTGAAGTTAGCAATGGGCAAGCCTATTTCATTTTTAAGGGAAAAGAATGATGTTTAGAAATTCCAACTTGCTGAATTAATAAATTAAGGGGGAAATTATATTATCAAAGGGATTCGGCAACTACTTTTAAAAAGAATTTTCTAGGATTAAGGATCAGTATACAGTCTTCTGTCTTTATCCACGGGGGATATATTCCAAGACCCTCAGTGGATGCCTGAAACTATGGATAGTATCAAACCCTATGTATACTATGCTTCTTTCCTATACATATGTACCTATGACAAAGTTATAAATTAGGCTCAGTAAGAGATTGAGTAATAACTAATGATAAAATACTATAGTTATAACAATATGCTGTAAAAAATAATTATGTGAGTGTGAGCTCGGCAAATTAGCATGAATTCCTTTTTCCTTCTTTATAATTTCATAGATACAAGATTTATTCTTACCGTAGATCTTAGCATACAATTTTTTTCTTTCTTTCCTAAGTCAAGAACTTTTACATTTTTACTTCGGGGAAGCACTTTATAGCTTCCCTTTGGTATCTCCCAGTTGTTAGCATCATTGTGCTTTGGGCCATTATTAAGTCAAATAAGTTTTACAAAAGCACTATGATATGGTGACTGATCATCAAGTCAAATAGTGCATCAAATAGTGCATCTGATCACCAAGACACTCTTAAGTGAGTGATAGGTGGGTAACAGTGTGGACGATTCACATCCCAGGTGGGATGGAGCAGGAGGGCACGAGATTTCATCATGTTACTCAGAATGGCTCACAGTTTAAGACTCACAAACTGTTTATTTCTGGAATTTTTCATTTAATATTTTGGGGCCTTGATTGACTGCAGGTAACTGAAGTAGTAGAAAGCAAAACCATGGACAGAGTAGACTACTGTAATACTGAGCACTTGGCAGTACGAATAGAGGGCTGGGAGTTAAAACAGAAACTAAAGTGTTAAGTGCTTTTTATAAGCCATTAGGAAAATGTTCATACAGTTTTTTACCAACACACCTCAAGTATAATACACATACTGAAAAATGCACAATCAGCAGTGTACCATTTGGTGCAAGTTCACAGCAGTGTACCTGTGCAACGTGACCACTAGCATGTCACATAGGACATTACCAACACTGCGTACGTAGCATTTTAATAACACATTGTTTGTGTTAAGCAAGGTATACAGTTCTTTTGCAGTTGGTCAAGAGAAAAAGTAAATGAATTACTCTGGTTGAAATTTTTCTCTTTTGTCCTGACCAGGTGATAGCATATTTTAGGGTCATGGATATATTAAGCTAACAAGAAAAACAAGTACAACTGTGACAGCTAAAGCGTTTAGAATAACTAATAATTGGAAACTCCAAATGTCTAAAACAGAATGAATAAACAAACCTGTGCTATATTCCTACAATGAAGTACTACTCAGCAACAAATTACTGATACACACGTAAAGTTTTAGATGAATCTCAAAAACTTTATGCTCAGCAAAAGAAGCCTTACATGAAAGAGTACACAGAAATTGCCTTTATATGATTTTCTAGAATAGGCCAATCAAATTCATGGTGGGAAAAAATCTAAACAGTTGTTGCCTTTGAGGGAAAGGGGCAGGAACTTCTGGATTGATGGTAATGTTCTATATTTTCATGGGGATTTGAGTTTCACAAGTGTACATACTTCTCAGAATGCATAGAATGGTAAACATAGGATTTGTGTTTTCTTTTTATATAAATTTGACCTAAAAAAACCTGAACAAATACTGAGTTCTAGTCAATGATATGCATGCAGAAGTATTTAGGAGGAAGTACTCAGATGTCTGTTAACTGATTTTGAATTGGATCAAAATATAAGATGAATAGAGGGATGGATGCATAAGGGAATGGATAGATATGTGATAAAACAAGAAAAATGTTTAAGTGGTTAGTATATAGTTAGTGATTGCTGTAAATTTATTTCAGCTTTTCTGTGTTTAAAATTTTTTATTATCAAATATTGGAGGAAAAAAACCTAGGCTGTCAAGAATGTAACAATCATGAAAATAGGACCTTTATGATAGATAGCAAGTCACAAATGAGTATTGGAAGACAGCAGAAGATATTGTGTATAGGTGTAAGGTAGATACTATGGCCCATGGGCACAAATGTCCTACATCATGTTATTGGTGTTCACACAATATGTTTGTTTTTATTTTTAATGAGCCTATCTCTAAAGCTAGAATGATTTCACATAATTTTAGGTTTCTACCTGCTTTTTAAAAAGGACTTGAAAAACAAAGCAATCAGTGAAATAGAATCCAAAAGTTAGTTAGATACAATTTATGTGGAAATTTAGATACAATTTATGTGGAAATTTTGTCTTTGATAAAGGTGGTATTTCAGATTGCAGGAAACGAGACATATTACTCAACAAAGCATATTGGACAGTCAGCTATCCTTTTGGGGAAAAAAACTAAAGCTCAGATCCTTTCACACTCATTAAGTAAATATAAATTCTAGATGGAGCAAAGATTTTAAATATAAAAAACTATTAGTAGAATCCCTAGTCCATTAGTAGAGCGTTTGATCTAAGTGGTTTTAACTGGAGACTTAAAAGAGTACAACAGTTTGTATCCCAAATCATATGATTCCAGTATGTCCTGCCATATACTGGAAAGTAGAATGATATATGCTTTTGGAGCCAGTAATAGGTTTAAATTTTTTTTCCTGCTGCTTAATCAGGCTATTTGCAAGCTACAAAACCTCTCTGACGCATAGTTTCCTCAATAATCAATCAGTCAGTATAAAATGTTATTAAAAATCTACCACAGAGGGTTGTTGTGAGGATAGGATTAGATGAGATTATATTATATGAAGCTCTTGTTAAGTGCTTTCCTAGATGTGAATATATAAATTTTTAGTATAGAGAGATGAAGAAACAGGTCTCCAATAATTTAGAGGAACTGTCTCAGAGTAGACATTTACCTGTAAAGGATGAGAAAATGTCTTAACATGTATTTCCATCAGCAGACACTTAAGTGAGAGCCTATTCCATGCCATGCATCCTCTTTAGCACTAGAACTATAAAAATAAAAATAGAGGGAATTGTACATTTTAAAAATCTTAAATAGGAAAGTCAGGTTTTATAAGAAAGGAATTCATGTAGCGACAGTTTTTATATCTGGCAACTCCCTTAATACCGTCATGTGCTGCTCAACTATGGCAATACGTTCTGAGAAATGCATCATTAGGTGATTTTGTCATGTGAATATCATAGAGTACACTTACCCAAACCTAGATGATATAGCCTACTACACACCTAGTCTATGCGGTTTTTAACCTTTTGCTCCTAGGCTGCAAGCTTGTACTGAATGTTAGTATACAAAACAACACAAGGCTAAATCTAACACAAGAGAAAAATGATACAATGGAGCAATGCGTTAAATAGGAGATGTGTGAGGCTACTGCCAACATAATGACATCCTGTTTCACAGCCCACATTTGTTTTATAGAGTACACTCTAAAATAGCAATAAATAATATAGTAAATATGTAAACCAGTAACATAGCTGTTTAGTATTATTATTATTATACCCTATACGTAATTGCTATACTTTTGTATGTGACTGACAGTAAACTAGGTTTGTTTACACCAGCATTACCACAAACCCTGGAGTAACGTGTCACATTCTGACATTACAAGGTTATTACCATAGCTGTGATTTCACTAGGTGACAGGAATTTTTCACCTTTGTTATAATCTTGTGAGATCACCTTCATATGTCTTTAATCAAAATGTATATGACTGTGTTGTTGTTAACTCTGAAACATTACCTGCTATCCTACAGTATCTTGTGTTAGTTAAAGGAAACAATGTAGAAGCCATTTCCTAAGAAAAATGGCTACAACCATGGAAGGTCCATTTCTCAGGATATCCATTAACAGAATGCATTACAGAGATGAAATACAAAACTGCTAAGTGCTGGGTGAAGTGGTGCTTAATAAGTTTTTTTATATATATCTTTTTAATTTAAAATCTTTGCTGGTTTTAGTATTTTAGTATTTGCTTGGGCTTAGCTTATCAAATTGTTTGTTTACACTAAATGAAGTTATAGAGTTCCTAGGTCAGTTTTTCTACTATTTAGTAAAAGAAGATAATACAAACTACTTTTCAGCAACTCTCTATTAATACTCTACTGAGGAATAATAAATTTGAGATGGAAGAAAACATTTGTGCATAATCAAATAGCTTGGGCTTGCTTGATACTTGTACTGAATCTGTTGTTCGGTGTTACTGCCATAACTGAAATTTTGGTTTTTTATAATACTAATGACTTAATCATTTTTAGTAAAGAAGTCAATGTAGAAATATTGCATCATCTACTGAGCTCGTTGGTAGATACTATAAATAACAAGACTTTTTAATTTTTTTTCTTTTTTTAGTTTGTTGGAAACCATGTCTCACTATACAGATGAACCCAGATTTACCATAGAGCAGATAGATCTGCTTCAGCGCCTTCGGCGTACCGGAATGACTAAACATGAAATTCTCCATGCCTTGGAAACTCTAGACCGTCTTGATCAAGAGCATAGTGACAAGTTTGGAAGAAGGTCCAGCTATGGAGGAAGTTCATATGGGAACAGTACCAACAATGTTCCAGCATCTTCCTCTACAGCTACAGCTTCCACCCAAACCCACCATTCTGGAATGTCTCCATCACCTAGCAACAGTTATGATACCTCCCCACAGCCTTGTACTACCAATCAGAATGGGAGGGAGAATAACGAGCGATTATCCACATCCAATGGAAAGATGTCACCAACTCGCTATCATGTAAATAGCATGGGTCAAAGGTCATACAGTTTTGAAGCCTCAGAAGAGGACCTAGATGTAGATGATAAAGTGGAGGAATTAATGAGGTTAGTTCTTTTGCTTATTTAGAGTCCCCAAAATGTCTTTACTCTTAGATTGGTTTTGAGTAATAAACTGTATTACAGTTATTTACGTACAAGAACTGTGATTTTCTCCTATTTTGGAGATGAAAGAAAATTTTCAAATTTTATGTTTTTAATTTAGAATATGTCTTCTCTATTTTAGCCCTTTCATTTTGCTATTTGATAAGCCTTTTCCATTCTTTCTGTTTATTAAAGCAAAGATTTGCCTCTCTTTAATGGCTCTACTTGCTAACATTTGAATTTTCAGTGATGCTCACAGACACATTCTAATTCATAACTTTGTTGTAAGTCCTTTTTCTGAGGGATAAGGTAATTTTATCATGATGTGAAATATGTACAGTCTTAATTTTTCCCTCCAACATACCAATTAACAAAATAACTTGAAACATTTATTATATAAAAAATAGTTTTCTTAGGAAGAAAAAGACAGTTTCTACTCCTAAGAAGCTAAAGTTCTAATTTTAGCAATAGATACCATATATATATATTTGCTGTTATCTATTACAAGATAAGTATTAGCACTTAGAGTTTGAAAAGAGTTTGAAACACTGAGAAAAGAAGGTGTCCACTTCTAACACGGGTAATTAGGAACAGCTTCACACTGGGCCTAGGGACACTGAGGGCAGCAACCATGTGTGTTTGGAGGTTTTGTTTTCAGGATCTGAACTGACCTTCATACATGGTAAGGGTGTAATATGTTAAGTGAATCGTTGAACTTAAGCTAAACCTTAAAGATAGCCTCTGTTTTGAAATAGGAACTTTATTTAAAGTTAAGAGATTAGTAAAAGGTAGAAAAGGCATGTTTTGTCTTATAAGGACTACAGATGGGCTAGTTTATGGTAATAAGAACAGTGCATTAAGAGGTAATACAGGTTTTGGAAGATTTGCATTCCATACGAATAATTTAAGTTGATTGGAGTTAAGGTGTTTTTACAGGTCTTTAGGAATAGAGATGATAAAAGCGTTTTCAGTAGATTATCACTACAAGCATACCTTATTTTATTGTGCTTCACTGTATTACACTTCGCAGATATTGTTTCCATCAACATTGAGGCAAGACCCTCTCTACCACAAAAAGATTGAGTCACTGAAGGCTCAGATGATGGTTAGCATTTTTTAGCAGTAAAGCATTTTTTAATTAAGGTATGTACATATTTTTAGACATAATGCTATTGCACACTTAATATACTGTGTAGTATAGTGTAAATGTGACATATGCACTGAGAAATCAAAACATTCATGTAACTCGCTTTATTGCGATATTTGCTTCATTGCAGTGGTCTGGAAGTGAGCCTGCAATATTTTTGAGGTATGCCTACACTGTAGTAGGGAGGAAGGGCTGCAGACCGATTAGTTACAGTACATAATGGAAGAAGCTATAGCAGGAATTTGTCAGAAATAAAATTAAAATGTATAATTATGAGTTATAGTTCTTCCTAAAGATTTTAAGGTTTGAAGATAGTATAATGGCGACTTAGTGTTGCCATATGGAAAATCTATCCAGTGCTATCACAATGGTGTAATATCTTAAAAAAATAAAAACCTTTTGAATTTATTTTCAGGATGGAGCTGCTTAATTCTGGACTGAATGGACTATTGTATTTAGATTCCAATGTAATTCCTGTAATAAATAGTTTTATAGAACAGCCACGGGACCTTATTATTTTAGGTTTTTAAAACTTAAAAATATTCAAGATCAATTTGGCTTTGAATTTATTTTGCTTGTTACAGCAGCTAGCTGAAGTTCAGATGTTCCTATTGAATTTAACATATATATATATAAAATTGTCAAAATTAAGAGAGAGAACCATCTGGGCAAATAAAAGTTACTTCAGTCATTGAAATAGAAAAAGTTTAGCTTTTAATTATCCTGAGAAGAGAGAGTATCAACAGTAAAATTTGTTAGGATGCTAGCTTATTTTTTGTCGTTGTTGCTGTTGTTAATCAGTTTTAATAAGCTTTTAACATAACAGTTAATTCCCAAACAAGAAGTTGGGCAAAACTTTCTGTTTAACAGAAGTCTCTGGAAGATTGGCCAGGGTCTAAAACTAGACCATTAGCTCTTAGGCTGACATAATATTGTAATTAAACTATATCCTCAAAATAAATAGAAAATCTCTTTAGCAGTGACTAAGATTTGTACTTAAATCCTGCAGTTACATACATTCATTGTTAATATTTCATTTACATAGTGCCACTTGTTGCATAGGTAAGGACACTTTATCTTCTTCCTTTTCTATGCCTCTTTCTTAGAATGACTACTTTGATCGCCTCTAATCATCTAGGGGTTTCACTGACCTTCTGGCTCTCTGGTCTTCTGCCATTGTGCCCTCACTCACACCTGCATTTGTCTTTTGTGCCCACCTCTCATTTTTCTCAAGTTTGCAGATAATAACAATCTTTAGGTCAGAGGGAGAGGTTTGTTGTATGACCGTCCTCACTTTTTATCATTGCAACCTTTCTGTAAAGTGGAACAGAAATTGAGATTCACAAAAATTAAATAATTGGCCCAAGAAAACGTAAATATGAAATGGCAGAGCCTGAATTCTAACCCATGTCTTTATTACTGAATTGTCACTGTTAACTATTGCCTCTGTAAATAAAGATTTTTATGTTTGTATATCTCAATGAGATTTTGAACAGTGGTTAATGTTACTCAAGACAAAGTGTGAATGTCTTAATGGGCTAACCCCATGATATTTGCCATTTCAAATCAATCACTTACTAACCCAGTGAATTTTTACTTGGTGGAATGCTAAGAGAAACTTTTTAGCCATGAACCTGAGTGTCCTATGCCCATAGAGGGCTAAATTGCCCTTGCTGATAACTGAACATTGTGGGATATTGTAATGGGTTGAATTTGATGGTTTCTAGGTGGGGAGAATGGCTATCCGAATGCCTTCCTGCCTCCTTTCCTACATATATCATATATAATTCACATCTTGCATCTTCACTTTGCCCAGCTTCCAGGGCACTCAATTATCAGATATATTTTTCAAATCTCATAACCTATTTGAATCTACACACTTAACTTTTAGTAATATAGGGCACATAAAGAAGAGATAAGACCACATCAGAATAGCATATAACATATTAGCATGTGGGAAGTAAAATTGAAATGTTAAAGTACTATAGGAAGAAAAGATCTTTTTTAGCTCTGAGGATCAAGGAAAACTTGTCTGCCTAGATGACAGTCAAATTCTGTCTTCAAAAAGGGTGATTCCATGAAGAGATGTTATTGATTAATTCATCTAGATATTTAGAAAGGTCTGTAGATAACAATGGAAAGTTTAGCAAGTTATAAAAATAATGGCAATGAAAGATGTAAAGGTAGAATTTTATCTTCACGTGGAAATCATCCAAACGGATGAATTCAGCATGGCTATGATTTGGAAAAGGCAGTAGGAGGAGATGATGTTGATGGATTTCAAGTGGTTAGATGCAGGTAGAGTGGTTGCTTATCTTGGAAGTAAGCTATGAAAGTAAGCTATGTAATCAAAGCTATGCACTTGACTTTTAATTTCATAAGACTTGAGGAGTAGAAATTATGAGGAGTGTGAGATTTTTCAAGCGAAGGGAGAAAAAGAGATTCATTTTCTTCAAAGAGGATGTCAAATTTCCGATGAAGAGAAGTAAGGAGTATGAGATTTGGAGTAAACAGAGTTTTACACCAAGAAACTGGTGATTTCACAGAATACAATGTATACAGTAGGGGAAGCAAGTTGTTAGTGAAAGTTTAAAGAACAAAGTCAACCCCATAGAATGGAAGTCTTTGAAACAGACACAGTGAAAGTTGAGTGCTATTGCTATTTCGAAAGTACCTAGTAAAACCGACTGAATGCCAGCCACATCACTGCTTGTGTCTAAAAGGACTCTAGAAATGTTTCCATAGTATCTACCTTAAAGTACTCAATATAGATGTTTGCTTCAATCTTAATATAGTTATAGCAGATCACTGTTTCTTTTTTTTCCTGGGATTCTTTCTAGGCTTTTATAAAAAAATAGTCATTGTTTATGTAGTTCTTTTACAATTCCAAAAAATTTTACATTGAAGAATTTTTATTTTGTGTTACACACACACACACACACACACACACACACACACACACATTTAATATTAAATTTCATTAATTTTAATCTCAGTGCTTGGAGAAAAAAATTAAAAGCCTTGTGACGGGGGTATTAATGTTCTCATGTTTACCAGGTGATGAAACCAGAGTCCAGGTTTATTAAATGACTTGCCAAGTGCATCTTTATCTTGTACAAGTCTTACATTTTTCTTCAGTTTAGAAAAACTGCTCTCTGGTAAAACAGTTGAGGAAAGAGATTTTTATTCTTTTTAACTCATAGTGGGTACTTAGAAAGTTGCCAAGTATCTAAAAACATAGTCAGTGAGAGGCTAAATGAATTGCTGCTGTTTTGCAGACTTTTTGGGGTCCCCTCTGTCTTGCTGCTGTCCTTGATAATATCATACTGCAAGGCTGTGAATAATTCGCAAACTGGATATTCCCCATTGTAATAATTATCTTCTCTACATTATTTTGTATCTAGGTGAATTTGATTGAAAATAATTGTTTCAAATTTCAATTTAAATTGGTAGTCAAGAAAATAGCATTTAATCATTTTCCCCACAAAGGCTCGGTTTTTATTTAACCTTAATAAATGCTCTCTTAAACTCGAGTTTCATTTCCGAGAAGGACATTTAATATATCAAAATGCAGTCTTTATTTAAAATTTTTCACGTTAATTTTGCAGTTCTGTCCGAAACCAAATGATTTGGTTGTTTTATGTATATCAGCCAATTGAAATAGTGCTGAAGTTATCTCTTGTTCAACTGTTTAGTGATGGATTTTGAGAGCTATTTAGTTTATACAGTTTGTTATTTTGTTTAACCTTAAAATGTATTTATTTTTGCCTTTTGCTTTCAAATACACACTTTTAAAATAAAATGAGAATGCATCTTTTTAAAGGAAATGTCAGATATGAACTAGCATTTTGGAAAGAGTCTAGTTCAGAAGCTAGATCCGTATGAGAAATTTTAGATATTGGATTAGGCAGCTAACTATTTTCTTCCTTTAGGAATCTTTTTGATTAGGATTTCTAACCAGTAGATCAGGAATATATTGTAAAACTCTAGTTGGAAGCTGTCCGTGTTATCACCTATCTACCCTTTTCCAGAATTCCTGACAGAGAAAATGGAAATCCACTAACAGTGTAGTGTATAGCCAGCCCATCCTCACCAAGGGGCTGAAGTATCTGCTTCAAATTAAACCACAACTGATTCTTTTTGGATAGGATGCTTTCCTTCCCTTTCTCCAAATAGTCTTTAGGGAGACTTGAGCTCCTATAAACAGTTTGTGGTTCATTCACAAAACGATTGGTAAAGATTTCATGACCCCTTTGTCTCAGATTGGGGTCTGTAAACTTTTTTCTTCAAAGGGCCCGATGGTAATCATTTTAGACTTTGTGGCCAAGAAGCAAAATTGAGGATATAATATAGATACTTATATACAAGAGAGAAAACAAACAGGCACAAATTTTTATTGACAAATTCAATATAAAATAATAAGAATTAAATGTAATTTTATAAATACAAAATTATTCTGCTAGTAAGAATAGAATTGGGGAGGGGATAATATTTTGTTTTAATTTGTGTTTAAAGATAGGGTTTCCTGCTGTCAGATTGACTGCAAATGTTCAACTATGGAAACCATTCTTAGCTCACAGGTTGTATAAAGATGGGTGGGAGGCCTTTGCTGTCCCTGTATTGGATCATTAGTTACTACTCTTCTGTGTTGCTTTTGGGCTTGAACAAACATCAGTGCCCTGTTCATATAATTTTTTTGAACATAAAGCATTCAGATTGGTCAGTTTTAAGTATAATTTAAATACATTTTTGTTCTGGTGGAGAAACAAGTCTTGCCATTCATTGTCATTCTAGCGAATGTCTACTCTTTAGAGAAAATTTATTAATTTTTAAATAATAAAAATTTATATCTATAAGATGTAATTCCAAGGACACAGAAAATAGTATAATTTTAAGTAAATTGTTTTGTACATTACATGTAATAAGAAATTAATAATTGCCTTTTTGTATTAAAATTTTATATGCAACCCATCCCATTTAACGTTGTTTTGGTTTATACAGGAAAAGAAGGCAAATCAAAAGGCAAAGCCATTTTAAAATGGCTACTATTTTAGCAGTTGTGAGAATGATGATGATTTCTCTGCCTTTACCAAAGGTTTTAAAAGGAACTGCACGTTATTTATGCAGTCGAATAGTTAACATGTGAACCCACAGTCTACTCACGACTGATTTTTTGTTGTTGTTGTTGCTTTTTATTTTTCTAGGGTTTCTGTCTGTGTAAGATATAGTCATTCCCCAGTAATGAAACTTTGTGTATACCATATGGCAGCCTTGTTCCCAATGTGAATTATACACAGCATGCGATTAACCATCCTCTGGTATGAAACTTATATCTACTGTGGCACTCACTAAAGCGTCTGTCTGAATGGTGTGGTGTTTTAGGACTTGAATATTTGGTGTTTCTTGGTTTGTTTTAATTTCATGTTTCACACAAGCTGGTCTGTATATCTTTATTTTTGTGTCCTTTCTTTCTATGTTCTCCCCACCTCTCTGCTTCACCTTTCTTAGCAAAGATGAGGATTTCTACCTTCAACATACATTGTTGGTCTTGTCTTCTGTTTTTGTTAGGAGGGACAGCAGTGTGATAAAAGAGGAAATCAAAGCCTTTCTTGCCAATCGGAGGATTTCCCAAGCAGTTGTTGCACAGGTAACAGGTAAGAGCTGAAGAGCCCTTTATTCTGGAATCATGTCTAGTCTCTGCCTTCTGATGCAGATGTTGGATTATTGCTTGCATTTCTGCATTGCAGTGCAGATCTGTCAACTTAGGCATAATAATGTATGCCTGTGATTTAAAACCCATTGTCTCCGATAACATGGAACTTCTCCAGTGATTTTTTTAAAACTTGTGCTAGTAAATTTTGATAGCATTTGTAAAAAGCACAAAATTCCCTACTTTATGGCTGAAAAAGGGTTCTCTGGTTTTCGTGTAATTGTGACAGAGCTTATGACACATGCACATCCAACTGCTGTCTACATTTCATATATTTAAAAGCTTTGTGGTCCTCCAAATCTAATCCTAGATTTTACCAATTAAAAAATGATTCATGAGAGTAAAGGAAGTTGTGTTTTTTTAACCACTTTTCTGTATGTGAAAGCTTTCCTGAAACCATTACTGAGAAGATAAAAGGTACCATTGTCTTCTCTTCGTTCTTTATATCCCATCCCATTACCCACCTCACTGCAGCCCCATTCCAAGTATGTGGTGTATATGTGTCATTCTCTATTCAGATTGCATTTTTTATAAAGTTCTTAAATTTTGGAGCAGCGTGTCTTTTCTTTGTTGGTACATAATCTCTTTTCCTTGGATATCAATGATTTATAAAGTCAATTATGCCTTAGTTATTAAAGGAGCTCTTTCTGCATTTTATAGTTGATAACATCATTGAATGTTGTACATTGATAGATATGAACATTAATTTGTCTCCCCCCACACACCTTTTTTTAACATGGCACTAGCAGCTATGTGACTTTAAACTTTTCAGTTTCTGTGCCTCAATTTCATACCTCTGCAATGAAATAGTTGGATCTAATCTTCAACAGAGCCTTGCAGTTTTGATATTATTTCTGTTCTCTAGATATATTGAGGATAATTTACCTAAAAGGTTGTTATTGACCATTAATTTGGTCAAAAATGAAACTTGAGATTTCAGAAGTCTTAAATTTATTAGCCAATCTTAATATGTGTGTGTATAATGTGCAACCCTAGTAATATATTTTTTAAATTACAGTTCTGTTCATGGTAAAAAAAACTTCAATCAAAGGCATATTCTTTTGTATAGAAATCTTAAACAGAAGGATAGTGTGAATTTAATTGTAATTTTTAGGTGTTTTTCAGTAGGATATTTAGAATGTTACTTTTATTTTCAAAGATTAAGGTGTGCTAAGGGCACAGCTAGGGCAAGTTAAATGAGTTTTACCAAAAGCCACTGTTGGGTGCTATGAACAGATGGAGCGTTGTCTTTCAAAGTTTTTATTTCAGCCCCCAGATTAGAAGCAATAGTATCTTCTAGATTGCCAGCCAGAAAAGAATGACAAAATTGTATTGTTATAGAACAACATTATTAAGTTGATTTTCTCCAGGTGGAAATATTTCTGAGTATCTTGAATACCCTGAATCTTGAATCATCTTAGACTTTTAGTAGCTTTTGAAACTGATCCAATATTGATGCAAATTATAATATTTTTAAAAGGAATTTCTTAGGCATATCTAAGAGCATTAGATATACCATAATGGATTAAACATAGTACATCACATATTACTTTTTGGAAAGGGAAACTGAAAGATGTTTTAGCATCTTGCTATTCAAAATGTAGTCCGTGGAAGAGCAGTATTGAGAGCTTCTTAGAAATGTAAAGATACAGAACCCTGAATCTAGTGAATCAGAATTTACAGTTTAACCAGGTCCCCAGGTTTGAGAAGTACTATTCTAGGAAACTAGTAAGCTGTCCTGACATAAACTTCAATGGGTCGACCCTGTTTAACAGTGCCCCCTTAGTAATAGTCATCATGATGCCATCTCCTGTTTTTGAAAGCAAGAGTTTAAAACATTTTTACACATTTATTACCTGTTATATCACATGGACCTTTCTTTTGGTATTGTAATCATAGGATTTGGTACTGTTAAAAACTTCTTCCTCCTTGTCAGCCTTATTTTAACTTATTCTTCCTCCTGTTTATTCCTACAACAAAAGCTTGGGTTCATTTTCCCTTGGTCAGTTATCTTTCATGGTTCTCCATCTGAAAAATGAATTGAAATTCCTTATAATTTGACTCCAGCCTCTTTTTATCGTCATCTTTTATTCAGTTTACACTCTAACTGAATTCAGCTATTCACCATTTCCAGAATTTGCTTACTTGGATACTTACAAATCATTGATTGTGCCCAGCATGCTTTTCACCTCCTTACCCAGCCTTATCAGTTTCTTTTTATCGAGATTGCATCAGTTACTGTCCTCATTCCACCTTCTTTGATCACTTTAGCTCATGTAGACCTCTCTTTTTTCTGAAATTAATTAGACTTAGTTCACCACCCTGAAGTACTAAACCTCATTTCAGTTACACATTTTAGAGTAGAGTTCTTTAAAAGCAGTGATCTTTCTTATACATCCCTGGAGTCTAGCACTGTACATGCTCTCTGAAGATGCATGTTTACCCAGCTGCCTTGTAGTGCTGCCTTAGGATAAAGTGAGTGTAGGTGAAGCTAACACAAGCTATACATGTGAAAATTTATCCAGTATGCCTTCGTTCAGTGATGTTCTGCTCCAGAAATAATTATTTACTTGCTCAACAAATGCTGCATGAATTTTTGCCCTTAAGAAACTCAGTTTTCTTTTATCTGTTTCATTTAAATTATTTGCATAAAGTGAGAGATTGAGGATGATTTATAATCAGATTGCTTCATTGTCCCATTGGTCAGCGGGACATTCTGAATTCATGTATTTCTCATGTATTATTATGTTATTTTCATCCAATCTGTCCAGTCATCAAGCTAAATACAGAGACAGGACTTTTCATTACAGAAAAGAGATTGAATTAGAACCAATGTAAAGCCTGCCCCTTGTTATTGGCCTACTTGGGATAGAGTAGCCTGAGTAAGGCAGCCTCTTAAGCGTCTAGGGCCCACTCACCAGGATACCTGATCAGTAGTACATAGGCACATTTTTCTGTATTTAAACAAATTAGTTGAGTATATCTTAGAAGAACATCTACCTGATAAAGTCTCCCTCAAAGTAAAGTTGAAGATATGGTATTCCAGAATCTCTGTTCTGTAATAGAGTTTATTAAAGTCAAGTAAGTTCAACTCTAATGTGTGAAATAATGAAATAAATCAACCCTGACATAAAAAGGAGAGCAAGCAGTGCATAACAAAAGAAAATGCTAAATAAAAAAAGTGTAGTGAGGTGCAAAATCATAACACATGTGCTTGTTCCAGAAACAAATACAGAGGCTTCTTTTTATAGATTCAGAGGATTTCTATAATAAGATAAACAAGAAGTTCATGGGTGGGGTCTGTATAAATAATATCCTACTGATAGGAAAAATGACAGTATAAACAGGATATAATGGCAGTGCCTGCTGAATTTCCCAGCATGTTATTTGTAGCTTCTTTTACAGAGTCACAGCTGCTCTCACCAAGGGTGGATTTTTACCTCTGTAAGAGGTTGAACAAGAGTCTAAATTCTCACTAACAATTGTGGGGTGGGGAGCATAGCTTTTGCTTTAGTAATAAACATTATTTTATATTCACTTTCAGGGTAAAACATTTTCTTTGGCTGCTAGAATTTTTAAAATATAATTTTCCTTTTAAATGACCTCTGAAAAACCCAGTGGGTTGAATAAATGAGTAAATGGGCAGAGCTTGAGCGAGTGCTTATCAGCCAAAGAAATATACTAATTGGATTTATATCCTCTTAAAAAATAAATGGAAGAAAAAAAAGTTAGCATTTCTAAATTTTAAGAAATTTATCACATTTTTATTTCCTTGAATGATAATAGTGTAATGGGAAAGTGACCTTTAAACTTTAGAATATTCAAGTTCTAGTCCTCTGTCATTAAATTGTGACCCTGGGCAAATCTATAGCTTCTCAGTGCCTCAGTTTTCTTATTTATAGATGATTGGCTTTGACCAAATATTTTCTGAATATCTTTTCTTGCTGTCAAGTTCTATTCTGTTTTTAAACTGTTGAGTACTTTTAACAAGTATGCATCTTACCCATATATAGTGACTCATTCCCAAAAGTAAGAATTTGTGTAAACAGAAATTCTGAACAGGTTTTAGAAATGTTCCAACTATACTCAGACCACTTCCCTTCTTTTTATTTATCTTTAAAAAGAAGAATCACAGCATTACATATTCAATTTAATTGTATTAACTTTTTTACAAAGGTAGGTATATGTCAATCCTGTCTCTAGTCAGACTTCAGACCAGATACTAAAAGCCACCTTAAGTGTCAATATACCTTTAAAAAAAAAATTCATTTTTTGGAACAATTTTAAGTTCACAGTAAAAGTGAATGGAAAATACAGAGAGTTTCCATATACCTCCTGTCCTCCATGCACACACAGCCTCCCCTGCTATCAGCATGTGGCACCAGAGCGGTACATTTGTTATAATCTGTGAACCTACATTGGCACATCATTATCATCCAAAGTCCATGGTTTACATTAGGTATAAATGGTTTTGTACATTCCAGGGCGTTTTGAAAAATGTTTAATGACAAGTATCCACCGTCATAATGTCACAGTATGATAACAACCTAAAAATCCTCTGTACTGCTTCTATTCACCCCTCCCTCCCTCCCCCCAACCCCTGGCAACCATTGATCTTTTTACTGTCTCCATAGTTTTGCTTTTTCCAGAATGTTATATAGTATGTAGCCTTTTCAGGTTGGCTTCTTTTTATAGATTCAGAGGATTTCTATAATAAGATAAATAAGAAGTTCATTCACTTAGCAATAAGCATTTACATTTCCTTAATGTCTTTTTGTGGTTTGATATCTCATTTCTTTTTAGCAGTAAATAATATTCCATTGTCCAGATATACACAGTTTATCCATTCACCCACTGAAGGTCATCTTGCTTGTTTCCAACTTTTGGCAGTTACGAATAAAGTTACTATAAACAAGTAGAATTTATATCTATATTAGAAAAGCAATGTTGATAGGGCATAAATCACAGAGGATGGAATTGCCCTTTTATAATACAACCAGATATAATTATGCTTATTTAACAAGATATTATCAGTTCCTACCTAACGAATCTTATTAGTCTTATGTAGATCTCCAATTTGAAGGCTATTATCTGCCTACAGAATAGGCAGATTTATACATGTGAATTGTAACTTTTGTCTCCACATTGAAGGGGTTTAAAGTTTTTGTTTCTGTTAGGAGAAAACTTCTTTTCAAATCTTTGAATAGACTTAAATTACCAACAATATAAGAGTTTTTGCAGAGTGCATTTTAGAATTTTCTCTTTTTTTACAGACTGTGGATAATAAGAACAGATGGTGTCCTGTGGTTCAAAATTTTTTTTTATTTCATTTTTTCCCTATCTTCTGCAATTTGTTAGCAAATTATTTTCTTGTATACACAACACATAAGGTTACCTTTTTTTTTTTTTAATAGGAAAACATCCACTCTCCATATCTGAATACCCATATTTTTTCATTTTGGTGATGGCTAAATGAAAACCTGAAGTGAAAATAATTTCAGAGGATACTTTTTGTTGTTAGAAAATCAAGTTTTTATAAGTCTTGAAATTCATTGTCCTATCAGGGCTTTCATCATCTCAAACAAATTATAAAGGGCTGTACATTTTTAGTGTAACAGTTGAAGATTGGTTTTTGGTTATAAAATAAGATTTCTATTCCCCCTGTATTTAAAATAGAAACTATAATTAAATATTTTTTTCTACCATGAACTTTGACAAAAGTAACTTTTAAAGGTTAGGCACAGATGTAGTTTTTCACCCTTTAGTAATTTTTATTTTTTTTCCCCAATTACAGTTTCCTAAGATTATAGGAAAGTCTGTATGTAAGGTTTAATATATCTTCCACAGTTTTATGAAATATTTCTTACTTATCATAAATTAATTATCCTCATGTTTAAAAAAAAATGAGCAGGGATAAATGACAAAAAGAATTACTGCCCTAATAGGAAATTTAGAAGGTTCAGCTGTGGTACATGTGACCCATCAAGCAATATTATAAATAATTTAACTGCAGAAAGAGGCTCTGAAGCAAATAAATAACATTTTTTGTAAACTATAGTTGTGGCCTTTTGCACATTAAGGAATTAATACTGTTAACTCTTGAAATATACTCAGGGATAGATCTTAATTCAATGGATCTGACATTAGTTATTACAAATAATTTGTTCTGTCAGGAAGATGTACTAGATTTAGTAATGTGTGCGTACTAACTTTAGGTAAGAAACTGAAGCTTGAACTAACCAAACTAACCAAGCTTAAGGGCCTTGATATCTGAGAGGCCTATATAATATTTTAAAACATCATTGAAATTCTCAGGCCTTTGAGAAAGCTTTTAATATCAGCATGTGTCAACTTCAGCTAAATTTGACTGTATCATTTGATCCTCACAGAATAAACTTGAGATATACAAGGGAATGCTTTTTTTGTTTTCAGTCATCTTTATTCAGATAAAACTTGCCTTTGAGTTCTCTGAGTTGTTCCAAATATATACAATGGTATAATGATTACCAAAATCAAGACAGAAAACATTTTCAATATTTCAGCAAGTTCTAGCATGCCTCTTTGCAGTCAAATACCTCTCTCCACTACAGGTCCCTGGCAACTGCTGATCTGCATTTTGTCAGTATAGTTTTGCATTTTCCAGAATGTCATATGACTGACCTTTTTCATTTAGCATGGTACTTTTGAGATTCCTTAGTGTTACATGTATAAGTAGTTCATAACTTTTAAATGCTGAATACTAGGCCATTGAATAGATGTAACAGAATTTGTTTACCTATTAATAAGTTGATAGACATTTGAACATTTGTCTACAACTCTTTGTGTGGACACAGTGTTTTCATTTCTCATACCTAACAGTGGGATTGTGGAGTTATTGGTAAATATATGATTAACATTTTAAGAAACTACCAAACTGTTTTCCCAAGTGGCTATACCATTTTGCATTCCCACCAGCAATATATGAGATTTCCAATTGCTTTGCATTCTCTTCAGCACTTGGTATTTGTGCATCTCTTTTAAGTTTAGCGATTCAAGTGGCATCTCAGTTTTATTTTGCAATTTCTAATGACTGATTATGTTTAGCATCTTTTCAGATGCTCATTTGCTATTCATGTATCGTCTTTGGTGAAATATCTGTCAGATCTTTTGTCCATTGTTTTTTAATCAGGTTGTTTGCCTTATTATTGATTTCAAGAGTTGTATATATATTCCGAGTACAAGTCCTTAAATATGTATATATACAGATATCTGGATAAAAGGCTTTCTATTTCATTTTCTTAACATTGCCTTTCAAAGAGCAAACGTTTTTAATTTTAATAAAGTTACATATATCATTTTTTTCTTTATGTTTTATGCTTTTTGTGTCCTAAGAAAACTTTGCCTTAATGAACTCTCAGAGATTTCATTTTCTTTTAGAAGTTTTACAGTTTCAGTGCATACATTTAGGTCTATGGACCAGTTCAAGTTAATTTTTGTATTTATGAGGTAAGGGTTATTTTTCCATAAAAATGTCCAAATATTAGAGCACCATTTGTTGAAACTGTCAGCAGTGGTCAAGAGACAAGTCTTTTTCCATTCAGTTACATTGGCACCTTTGTGAAAAATCAATTGAATATGTATGTGTTGGTCTATTTCTGGGCTCTCTGTTGTGTTCCATTAGTCTTTATGTCTATCCTCATACCATACAAACTATAAATTATTGTTGGCCTATTGTAAGTAAGTACTGAAATCAGAAAATGTAATTACTTCCAACTTTATTATTCTTTTTCTAGATACCTTACAATATTCTAAGTTTTTGGATTAAGATATACATTTTTAAATCAGCCTTTCAATTTCTACAAAAAAGCATATCTGTAGTGAGATTGGGCTTGGGATTGTGTTGAATATATAGATCAATCTAACTTTAGGAGCTGAGCATTCCCATCCACGAAGATGGTATATTTCTCCATTTGTTTAGGTCTTCTTTATTATTTCTTAACCATGTTAATAGTTTTTAGTGTACAGGTCTTGTACATATTTTCTTAAATTCATCTCTAAATATTTTACGTTTTTAATACTATTATATTAGTACTGTCTTTAATTTCAATTTTTAATTGTTTCTTATGTCATAGATAATTGATTTTGGTACATTGACCTTCTTTTCTGTAACCTTGCTATGTTCATTCATTTGTTTCAGTAACTTTTCTTTTTTGGTACATTCTTAGGATTTTCTATGTGGATGATCATGTTATCTTTGAACAGAGATGATTCTATTTCTTCCCATGTGTAACGTTTTTTATTTCTTTTTCTTGCCTTATTGCACTGATTAAGACTACCAGTTAAATGTTGAATTTGATGATGAGGTCAGACATTCTTTTTTTTTCCCCAATCCTAGAGAGCAAGCATTCCATCTTTCATCATTAAGTATGATCTTACCCGTAGGTTTTTCATAGGCACCCTTTATCAAGATGTCCTTCAAGGGAAGTTTTCTTCTATCTCTATTTTCTGAGAATTTTTATCATGAATGTAGGTTGTAATTCGTCTAATGCTTTTTCTGCATATCTATTGAGATAATGGCATGGTTTTTCTTTTTTAGTCTTATTAATAGGGTGAATTACATTGATTGATTTTCAAATTTTAAACAAGGCTTGCATTCTGGGGAAAATTCCACTGAATCATCATGTATTAATCTTTTTATATGATTTGATTCAATTTGCTGATATTAAGAATTGTTGCATCTGTGTTCAGGTATTCTGAATTTTTTTGTTTGCTTTTTCTAATCTTATAATGTCTTTGTCTAGTTTTGTTATCATAATAATGTGGCCTCTTAAGACAGGTGGAAAGTATTCACATCTCTTGTATTTCTAGAGGAATTGGTGTAGAATTGTTAATATTTCTTTCTTAAATATCTTTATTTTGAGACTGCTTTATTTTTATTATATGGAATATCTTACACTTGGTCATGACTTACTACCTAGATCTAATCCTGTAGAGCTAGTACTCTATACTAAAGCCAATAAAACAAAGTACAGAGTAGTAGGGGTTATTGGGCCTTTAATATCTTAAAGGTTGCTACTTTTCTACATGATTTTACCCTTGGCAGAAATATTTTTCTGTTGCCAATTGCCTAAAATAACAGGATTACAAACCACAAACCAAATTGAATTTGCTTTAGATAAAGCAGTGGTCCTTCCACTATGCCCTAGTATGCCTGAGTAAAGAACATACTTGTCACAAACATAAGTTAGGAGATTTTGCTTCCCTTTCTGTAATAGTTTTAACAATACTGAGTGACCTATCTCTAAATCTGTTCCCAAGCAGATCCACAGACATTTTGGTATTGAACACATTGATTTTAATTCACATGTCCAATATAACATTTCCCTAGGCTTGTTGTCATTGTTCTCAGTGAGAAGCATCAGAAAAGGTTTTTAGAAACATTCTTAATGTGATATCTATTTAATATTTTGAGACGTTTTAAGAACTAGAATATGCCATTTTCATAGAAGCATATTTTTCTCTTTTTTAAACACAAAGATTGTTGTGCTCAAGTTATTCATTCCATTGCTAATTATTTTTTGAAGGACATTTATTACCAGTTTGTCTTGATTTTTTTTTTTTTTTGGACATAAAGAGCCTCTTTGAAATGTTTGAGTGCTATGTGTTAAAATAATTATTATCATGCATAATAATATTTAGAACAACGTCTCTTAAACCATTTTTGCCCATTTTTTTTTTCTTAGTCTGTTGCTCAGCTTTATCATTATGCTAAATACCAACCAGAACAGCATATAGCCCTCTAAATGGGTTGCAGGTAACCAGTGGCTCTGCTTTTTACTACTGCATACTTTGCTACCTAAATCTCTCTTTTTAGGAGGTTTTTATTTATAGCTGTAATTCATTTTAACACTTACCAAGTGCTAGATGCTGTGCTAACTGTTTTATATATTTGAGAGTCAGGTGTTAACTTCTTCAGTTATAGATGAGAAAACTGAGGCTAAAGGAGATTCAGTCATTTGCCCATAGTCAAGTTGCTATTTGCCTTGCTACAAAACCAACATTTTTGACATAGCGTTTCAGTATATAGAGGCAGTGTAGTACAGTGGTCAAGAGCAAGGCTTTGAGAGTTCAAATGTGATTTCTATCACTAGTTATGTAACTTTGGGTAAGTCACTAAATGTCTTAAGCCTCAGTTTTCTGTTTTGGAAAATGAGAATAATAATAATAACTACTTAACAGGGTTCTTGAGTAGATTAAATGAGTTAGTTTATGTAATGTTTCTGGTATAGTAAGTGCCATAGAAGTTTTTTTTTTATTATTATCATTATTAACCATTATATAGCTTAATGTTTGGCCAGCAATCATATCCTCTTTGTCTCTTTCCAAACATTGAAGCTGAGCTTACTGAGATTAAATGTGTTAACCATAATATTTCTCACCTTGGACCACTTAGTAATGAACCGTTAAAAATATATAGCACCCTCATGTTCATAGCAGCATATTTATAATAGCCAAGATATGGAAATAACCAGTCTCCATTCATGTATGAATAATAGAATAGTATTAGTCATATAAAAGAAGGAAACATTTGCAACAACTTGGAAAGACCTTGAGGGCATTATACTAGGTGAAATAACTGAGACAGAAAGACAGATGATGCTATGTGATATTATGTATAAGGAGAATTTTAAAAAAAGAAAACCCAGACTCATAGATATGGAGAACACATTGGTGGCTGTGAGAGTTGGGGGCTGCAGGATGCGGGAAGTGGGTGAAGGTGGCCAATGATACCAGCTTCTAGTTATAAGATGAATAAGTCTTGGAGATGTAATGTACAGCATGGTGACTCTAGTTAACATCACTGGATTGTATACTTGAAAGATGCTTAAAAGAGTAGACCTTAAAAGTTCTCATCACAGAGAATTTCCAGCTATGGTGATGGACATTAACAAACCCGTTGTGGTAATCATTTCACAATATATACACACATAAATTATGTTATACCTCTAAAACTAACAATAAAAAAAGTTCAAGAAGATAGACCAGTGGATTTTAATGTAAGTATGAAAAAAATTAGTAAATCGATTTCAGATTCAGCATCACAGCTAACCTTTAAGAATCTATTGTCAAATTTTAGTGCAGTATCAGAATATCCACGATTACTGGCAAAGTTATTAAAAACTTCCTTCCTTTTTCATCTTAAAAAATACTGCGTAAATTTCATTTTGACATAAGCATAGGAAACTTTCTTCACCATGACTCTAGTTCCATGCACAAAATTGCCTTAAAAATGTTGTTTATATAATTATAGCTAATATCATGAACAGAGTTAGGAAGTGGGGAGGAGAAAGTTCAGCTGCCATATGGCAAGAGCTTCCATCTCTCTGTCCAATAATCTCTTTACTTGCTGACCTCACCAGGATTTTGTCTAGTATCCTCATTTTATTATTCAAAAAGAAGGGAAATCAGTTGTAATGATTGTGCAACTCTAAATGTACTAAAAACCATTGACTTGTACACTTTAAATGGGTGAATTGTATTGTTTGTGAATTATATTTCAATAACACAGTTTTAAGAAAGAGGAGAGAATAAATATAAACATTATTTTAATATACCTTCTGAACAGAATTAGTTCCCTAAAATAGAATTTAAAATTTTTCTATACTTATTACTGAAATAAAAGTCTATAATTAAACTAAAAATAAAAAATAAAGTACATGTTTACTTTTTATATTAGAAAATATATTCATACAGTTCAAATTTCAGAAGTACATATCTGTCTCTCAGCCATAGCCTTCTTTCCAGAAGAAACTAATGTTAACAGTTTCTGCAGATATTTTATGCATTTATAAGCAAATAAATATATCTACAGTTCTTTTCTCCTTTTATGCTAACATACACTATCCTGCACCAAGCTTCTCTAACTTGAAAGTTATTCCATATCAGTACATAAAGAGTATTGTCACTGGTGTGTGTGTGTGTGTGTCAGTTTTATTCTTTTTGTTGGGACATAAAATAATGATGCATCTTATAATCAATGCTGTTATAGATTTAATGAAAAGTAGTATAAACATTGATGAATGTCCTGTTTGGATTGATCTATAAATCAGTTGTAGCTTTCTATCGTCTAACCATTGCTCTCGATGTTTGCCACTAATTGGTACATTGTTAGACTTTTTCAAGTTTTGCCAGCCTGAAAGAAATGAAATGGTATTTCAGTACAGTTTTTTAATTTTTAATTTTTATTTTTTATTGATATATAATTGGCATATAACATTAGTTGCTGGTATATAACATAAGGATTTGATGTTTGTATATATTGCAAAGTCATCACCACATAGAGACATCCTCCAACATACATATTTGCAAAAAAAATTTTTTTCATTGTATTGAGGCCTTTTAAGATCTACTCTCTTAGCAACTCCTATCACTGCAGTTTTAAAATCATTACCCCGATTAATGTTTGGATTAAACCTCACTTCAAATTTATTGGCCATTTATGTTCTTGCTGTGAATTGTCTGTCTGTTGCTTGTTTTTTATAGAGTTGTCTTTTTCAAAAAGTTTCTTATTTAAAAAAATTTTTGACAAATAAAAATTGTATATAATTAAGGTATATAATGTGATGTTTTGGTATGTGTATACATTGTTTTAAAAAATGTAGAGTATGCACTTTTAAATACTACAATTTTTAACCAACTATTAACATTTAGTAATTCAGTAACTACTTTAAACCACTTTTGCCTTTATCCCATGCACAGACACTACTTGTTTAGTAAATAAATTAACTTTATTTAGATAGAGATTTAGATAAGATTTCAGTTTGGTGATAATAATTACATTATTCTTTTAAATGTGCATATTCTTTTATGTATAATCTCTCTTTTTACAAAAAATATTTATGTACACACCCTTTGACCATATGAGTTATCTTCTAGGAACTCTTCCTATAGAAATATTTGCTTATATCTGTAATGATGAATATGCAGGAATACTTATTGCAGTATATTATATGATAGCAAAGGCTGTAAATAATCTCAGTGTCCATCAGTAGGAGACTAGTTAGGTAAATAATGGTACATCCATATTATGGAGCACTGTTTGTTCATAAAAGAGTAAGGCACCTCTATATGTCTCAGGTGGAATGGGGAGACATATATGAGTTATAAGGTCTGGGAAGATGGTACTTGATTTTATTTTTAAGCACCAATTTTTGAAATGTATACCATATTACAGGCTCAAAAGTGTGTACTGGCTAAATTCAACTCAACTATCACAATTTGCCCTGTGTGCTCTTTGATACTAGTCAGAATCACAAAAGTATTTTGTTGTTTTGACCTGATTTCAAAGTTCATCTGTAAGAAAAATTCATAAGAATAGCGAAGACAGTCTATAAAAAGAGCAGAGGAAAGAGTTTGAACCAATTTGCCTTACCAATTGTTGAAGTACACTAAATGGTTAAAGTAAATAAGATCATATTGTCAAATTAATAGATGTATCACTTGTACAGAACAGAGTTCATTAATATATTTTTGTATTTAGGGAAATTTAACTTAAATAAAGGAAGTACAGTTGACCCTTAAACAACATGGGTTTTAACTGCATGGATCCATTTACACATGGATTTTTCAATATACTGTAAATATATTTTCTCTTCCTTATGATTTTCTTAATACTTCCTTTTCTTTGGTTTATTATAAGAATACTGTATATAATACCTATAACTTTAAACTATACATTAGTTGACTGTGAATAGTAGGCTTTTGGTCATTAAAAGTAAGTTTTTGGGAAGTCAAAGTTATACTTTGATTTTCGACTACACAGGGGGTGGAGGGTTGACACCCCAAACCCCTTTATTGTTTGTATTTCAAATCTGTAAGGAAATGGTGATTTTCCATTATTTATCTATTTAAAAATGAAAAAATAAATAAATCTCAGCATTACACCAGAAATACATATCATTTTCCTATGGAATAAAGAGATAAATACAAATACTCTAAAAAGCTGGATTAAAGGTTCTACATTATCAGAAGAAAATATTGAATATTTTATTTTTTTTGAAGTAGGAAACCTTTTTCTAGGTAATACATAAAACCCAAAAGGTAAAGTTAGATGCATTTAACTGTGTAAAATTTTAAGCATATGCAATAAAAGACTGTAAATAAGAGTCACACTGAAAGGTGTTTACAGTATAGAAAGCAAAGGGTTGGTATCTGTGATATATCAAAAGAGCAATTACAAGTTGCTATGAAAACAAATAGCCCAAAAGAAAAATTTGCAAAGCCTATTTATGTAATTTTCAAAAGATAAAATATAAATGTCCAATGAACATACAAAAAGATTTTTAGCCTTTTGGAAAATGAAATAAAGACAATCACCTGTTAACATTTATTTATTTATTTATTTGCCCATTATATATCAGCAGACTTTAGAACATTAAGGGGACACTGCTAGTTAAAAATAGCAGAATAAAATTTTGTTCCACCATCCATCATAACCCAGCAGAAACAATAAACAGAAAGAAAATCTCAATTTTCAATGAAGCAGTAACTATAGAACCCTGAAACAGACTAAATCAAATAAGAATTCTGATTCAAAACAAAAGAAAATAGTGGGCACTCACACATGCCTCCTCATCCTGGAGAAAGAAGTAAGTGAAGGTATCTTAGTTAAGAATGGTTAATGAGTGATCTTGGTTTAAGGGTAATAGTTCTAGAGGGATGAGGCAACAGGAAAAATGGGAATATTCCTGTAGATACAGTTCAGTGTAGAAATCCTGTATCTATAATAATGGGGTCCATCACTCTCCCAGTTCCCGGCCAGCAATAACTTAAACTTTCTCTGCAGATTTACCCGTAGACAAATTATGGACTTTTCATAAAATAGATTCTTACACTATGTGAACCTAATATTTTCAAGGTTCATCCACGTTCTAGAATGTATCACCAATTCATTCTTTTTAATAGCTGGATGATATTCCATTATATGGATATATCACATTTTATTTATCAGTTAATGGACATTTGGATTGTTTCCACTTTTTGGCTACTGTGCATAACGATGCTGTGGACATAGGTGTACAGGTTTTTATACGGACGAATTCTCTTGAAATATACCTAGGAATGGAATTGTGGGTCGTGTTATAATTCTGTGTGTAACATTTTGAGGAACTACCAAACCTTTTTCCATTTTACAAATGCACCACAATGTATGAGGGATCCAGTTGCTTCACATCGTCACCAACACTTGTTATTATTCATCTTTTAAATTACAGCCATCCTAGAGGTTGTAAAGTGATATCTTTCCATTTTTATTTGTATTTCCTTAATGTCTAATGATGTTCAGCATCTTTCCATGTGCTTTTTTATCTTTTTGTGTATATACTCAGAGAAATGTCTGGTCAAACTCTTAGCCCATTTAAAAATTGGTCTGTCCAGAATTGTAAAAGTTCTTGACATATTCTAGATACAAGTTCCTTATAGATATAGAGCTTGAAGATATTTTTACATTCATGCTAGTGACATTTGAAGCACACAAGATTTTAATTTTGATGAAACCCATTTTCATTGTCGCTTTTGGTGTTATAGCTTAAAACCCGTTGTCTAATTCAAGGTCACACAGATTTACATTTATGTTCTTCTGAGAGTTTTATCACTTTTGCTCATATTTAGGTCTCTGATCTATTTTGATTTAATTTGTGTATATGATGTGTGAGATAAGAGTCCAATATAATTTTTCCTGCTTGCAGATATCTAGTTGAGCACCATTTGTCAAAAATACTGTTCTTTCCCTGTTGAATTTTGTCACCTTTGTCAAAAAATGAATTGACCGTAAATGCGTGGGCTTATTTTGTAGCCATCAGTTCTATTCCATTGATCTATATGTTTATCCTTATGCCAGTACTATACAGTCTTGATTACTGTAGTTTGACAGTAAGTTTTGAAATCACAGAGTGTGCATCCTCCAACTTTGTTCTTTTTGAAGATGTTTTGGCTATTCTGGGTCCCTTATACTTCCATAAGAATTTTAGGATCACTTTGTCAATTTCTGCAAAACAGCCAGTTGGAATTTTAATAGGAATTACATTGAATCTATACATCAGTTTGGGGAGTACTGTCATTTTAAATGTTAAATCTTCCAATCCATGAATATGAGATGTCTTTACATTTATTTAGCTATTCTTTGGTTTCTTTCAACAATGTTTTATGTTTTCCTTGTACAAGTTTTGTACTACTTTTGTTAGATTTATTCTTACATACTTTATTCTTTTTTGATGTTATTTTAAGTGGAATTGCTTTCTGAATTTCAGTTTTGTATTGTTCATTGCTAGTATATAGAAATACAAATTAATTATATATATTTCTCTTTGTTCTGCAGCCTTGCTGAACCCCTTTATTAGTTCTAATTGTTATCTTTGTACATACATTCATGTGGATTCCTTCATATTTTCTACATACAAGATCATGTCATTTGTAAACAGAGGTAGTTTTACTTCTTCCTTTCTAGTATGGATATCTTTTATTTCTTTATCTTGCCTGATTGACCTGGCTAGAATCTCCAGTACTATGTTGAATAGAATTAGCAAGAGCAAACATCCTTGTATTGTTCCTTATATTATGTCCTTCTTTCTGCTGACCTTGGATTTAGTTTGCTCTTTTACTAATTTTTAAAGTGGAAGTCTAGGTTAATGATTTGAGATCATTTTTCTTTTTTTAATACAGGCATTTACAACAATAAATTTCTCTCTAAGCACTTCCTTAGCTTTATCTCATACATTATATGTGTGTGCTTTTTATCATCTCAAAGTATTTTCTGATTTTCCTCATGATTTCTTCTTTGACACATTAGTTAGTACCGTGTTGTTTAATTTACACATATTTGTGAATTTATCAGTTTTTTTCTGTTATTGATTTTGAATTTTATTTCACTGAGTTAGAGAACATACTTTATATAATTTAAAAATTATTGAGACTAACATTTGGTCTTCCCAGGAGAAATTTCTACATATAATTGAGAAGAATATGTGTTCTTCTCTTGTTGAAGGGAATGTTCTATTGATGTTTCTTAGGTGTAGGTGATTTGTAATATTGTTCAAGTCTCCTGTTTTCTTGCTCATTTTCTATTTGTTGTATATAAAAGTGGAGTATTGAAGTCTCCAACTTTTTTTTTTTTTTTAATTATTCTTTTCTCCTGTCAGCTCTATCAGTTTTTGTTTCATGTATTTTAGGACTCAGTTTTTTGGTGCATATATATTTTTAATTATGTCTTTATCATGAATTAACCCTTTTATCATTATAAAATGTCCTTTTGTTTAGTAACAAATTTTGTCTTTAAGTCTATTTTGTCTAACATTAGTAAAGCTACTCGCATTTTTATTTGGTTACTGCTTGCATGGTATATCCTTATCCATTCTTTTACTTTCAACCTCGTCATGTCTTTGAGTCTAAAATATATTTTGCATAAACAGCTTACATTTGGATTGCATTTTCAAATCCATTCTGCCAGTCTCTGACTTCTTATTGGAGTAATTAATTCATTTAAATTTAATGTAATTATGATGAGATAGGATTTACACCTATTTTGTCATTTATTTCTGTCTTGTGTCTGTTTTGTTCCCTTATTATTTGATTACTTTCTTTATTTCTATTTAATAGAGTTTTTCTAGTGTACCAGTTTAAATCCCTTGTCATTTCTTTGGCTAGATTTTCTTAAGTTTTTGTCTTAGTGTTTACCCAGGGATTACTATTAACATCTTAATTTTAACAATCTAGTTTCGATTAATACAAACTTAATTTCAATATTATAGACAAACTTTGTTCCTTTATAGCTTAATTTCTTCCCCATTCAGTTGTGTCATTATTGTCATATAAATTATATGCTTATACATTTTGTGTCCATCAACTTAGATTTATACTTATTGCATTATCCAGGTTTTTTTTAAATAGGAATAAAAGGAACATAAGAAAAAAATACATTTATGCTGTCTTTTACATTTACCTTTGTAGTTACTTATACCAGCATTCTTCATTTCTTCATGTGTTTTTGAATTACTATTTAGTGTCCTTTCATTTCAGCCAAACGAACTTTTTCTTGTAGAGAAAGTCTGCTGGTATTATATTTTCCCTAGTTTTATTTGTCTGGCAATATCACTGTCTCCATTTTGGAAGGATAGTTTTACTTACCATAGATATCTTATTTGATGCTCTCCCCACTGCCCCATCTCCCAGCACTTTGAATATATCATATCATTCTGTTACCTTCTGACTTCATGGTTTCTGATGAGAAAATCATCTGTCAATCATTGAGCACCCTTTGTACATAATGAATTACTTTTCTCTTGCTACTTTTAGATTTTCTCTCTGTGTCTGGTTTTCAACTGTTATGATGTTTCTACATATTTATCTGTCTCAGTTTATCCTACCTGAAGATAATTGAGATTCTTGGATGTAGATTAATGTTTTTCATTACATTAAGAAATTGTTTGAGCATTATTTTTCAAATATGTTTTATTCACTTTTCCCTCTTTTCCTTCTGGGACTCCCATTGTAAGTATATTGGTACACATGATAGTGTCCCACAGGTTTTTTAAGTTCTGCTCTATTTTCTTTATTCTTTTTTCTTTCTGTTTCTCATAATGGATCATTTGATTGACCTGTCTTCAGGTTTACTAATTATTTCTTCCGCCAGTTCACTTGTGATGTTGAGCCTCTTCAGTGAGTTTTTCATTGTACTTTTCAACTACAGAATTTTGACTTGATTCTTTTTTATAATTTCTGTCTCTTCATTGATATTTGGTTTAGAGAGGCATTTTTCTCAGACTTTTTTTTATTTATTTTTTTAGATATGTGTACTTTAGTTCTTTGAATATTTTTATAATAGCTGATTTAAATCTATGTCTAATAAGTCTGACATCTGGGTTTCATCATAGACACTTCTTATCAACTATTTCTTTTACTATGTATGTGTCATACTTTGTTTCTTTGTATGGTTCATAAGTTTTGTTTTTTTAAACTAAACAGTTTAAATAATATACTGTGGAAACTTTGGAAATCAGATTTCCACTCTTGGATTTGTTGTTGTTGCTTTTTATTGTTGTTACTCTTTGTTTGTTTAGTGACTTTTCTAAACTAGTTCTGTAAAGTCAGTATTCTTTGTGATGTGTGGCTGCTGAAGTCTCTTGTTAGCTTAGTGGTCAGCTGTATTAGAAAGAGATTCCTTAAATGCTTTGAACCAAGTTTCCCAGCTTTTTTGAGAGGCTGTGGATGTGTATTGGAGCATCCCAGTGCTCAGGTAGGCAGTTTATAATTCTGCCTCTGCCTTCACTTTCTCTTGCACCATGTCTACCAGAGTTGAAAGCTTAGGGCCTTTACAGTTCTTTATTGTGCATGCACATTGCCCTGGTCATGTACATAGACCAATACATGGGTCTGGCCTTCTAGATTGCAATATATATGTCAAAGCTTTTCAAAACACTCATATACTAACCTCATTCCTCGGCTTTTAAAATATTTTGATCACTCCTTGTTTGCCACAACCATTGTCATAACCTCAGGCACCTGCGATGTTAATTGATTGCCACTGACTGTTTTCTACAAACCACCTCCCTTCCTTTTCTCCTCACAGGGAAAAGATTTCATCCTGAATGAGGTCTGAATCAGGTCAGATAAGGTCAGGCCTTGAAAATGGAAGTTTCCAGGAAATCCCTGGGCAAGTCAGTAGTGAAAATTCTCTTAGAATTGTGTTTTGGGGAACTCTGAACTTGTTATACCCCTGCAGTGGCTATCAGACCACTCCTGGTTTTAACTATGATTGCAGGAATATTGGTTTTCAAGTCTGCTGTGATGCTGCGCTGGTGGGAGTGGGTGTAGGTTAAGTTCAAAATGTCATAAAGCTATTCTTACTAAAATTCAGCATTTTTTAAAAATAAGCCCTCCTTGGATTGTTGCAGGCCTTTGGTTAATTTCAAGAGTTTTGAAAGAGTTGATTCTGACCATTTTTCCCAGTGATTTTATGGTACAGCAGCTATTGTTACTCTCATTGTTTTTATGGAGGACTGGTTGTTCAGAAGTCCTTACTCTGCTCTTCTCATCAACATCACTCCAATCTAATAGATTTTGAAGGAAAGTCTAACCCAAAATACTTTCACCTATGTCGCTGTTCTCAAAGTATAAACTTAGAAGACAAACACAAGCATACAAAGACTAGGGAATACAGCACCAACAAAACTGTACAGTCATGCGGTTTACTGACGGGGACAGGTTCTGAAAAGTGCATCATTAGGTGATTTTATCACTGTGCAAACATAGAATGTGCTTAAATAAGACTAGATAGCATAACCTCCTATTCCTGTGCTAAATGGTATACCACAGCTGTACGTGCAGTCTCTTGACTGAAATGTCATTATATGGCACATAACCATACTGATAAAAACTGCTTGGTGAAGAACCTTACCAATCAAAAATTCAATTGAAAATATAGAATTTAGGCATTAGTAGAAAGAAAGTGGACAAATGGAACCTTCTAGGGAACATGAAAGTATATCTTTGATTAGAGCTGATAGTCATGTGTGTGTATACATTAAACTATACACGTAAAGAGTAGTGTACTTCACTATATGTAAAATATGTCTCAATTTAAAACAAAAATACAGAGCTTAGAATGGGAAAACTAGGAAACTGTATCATAAATCTTGAATTCATTTAAATCTAGAACTATGAATAAACAGTTATAGGAATTATGAATCCAGAACAGAATGTAAGTGTTGACCATGCAAAAATATCTTCAAAATATCAGGAGTTCACCGAACTCCTGAAGGGAGATGGGGAAAGTATGGTCTATGTGTTTTAGTAATCTGTTCTTACATAAAAATTTGCATTAGACCTTAGCAACTTGAAACCTATATCTTTACTGTCTCACTCAGTTTCTGTAGGTCAGGAATGCAGGAGCAGCTTAGACAGATCGATGTGGTTCAGGGTGTCTCAGGAGGTTGAAGTTATCGGGAGCCTTAACTAAGGCTAGAAAACGCACGCCTAAGATGACTCACTAACATAGCTGTTAGAATGCCTGTTCTTTGCCACATAGATTTCTCCATAGGTCTCATTGAGTGGTCTCGCAACATAGCAGCTAGCTTTCCTCAGAACCAGCTATCTCAGGGAGATAGTAAGGCAGACCTAGCTTCAGAAGTCACAGCTACCAACTCTGAAGCATTTTTTGGAAGGGATTACACAAAGGTAGGAAGAGTGTAATTAGGAGTCATCTTGGAGGCTGGCTAGCACAGTCTGCTAATTTCCTCAGTGTTTTTTTTTGTTTGTTTTTTTGTGTTTTTTTTTAGCCCAGAGCCATATATTGTCTGCAAGTTAGAAAATAATGCTTCCTACCTCCCAATGTCTTTGTATAATTCTTTGTTCTTTAGTGTACTCTTTTAGTAACCTCATTACCCCTATAGAAGCATTTACTGAACTTGAGTAGATCTTTCATTTTCACTCTAGTTTATTTAATTTTTTCCCCTTAAGTTAAAATCAGATCTTCTCTGAATTGCTTAGAATTAGTTGTTTTGAATGATCAGGTATTATGTTTACAAAGAGAAAGTCAGACTTACGAAATAAATTTTATAGTATTTAATTATGGTGAGAATAATTAAGGAAACATTCTCAGAAAAATTGGGTACAGCCTTGGAGGGACAGCCTGGTAGTGCCTATCACAAAAATGTCATTCCTGTAAATCAACCCTAAAATGTTTATTCATGTGAACAAAGATGTACATAGAGTGTTTATTTCATCATCATTAAAAAGGATCTGATCATAAGAATTTTTTACTTTGTGGATCTTAGCTGGCTTGTTCTTTTAATCAGTTATTTCAGTTGTCCAGTCAGAAAGGCTGAGGTTCTGTACTGCAGGAATGAGGATTGGAGGGAATACAAAGAGAATTTTAGGAAGAGAAAGTAGGAAAGGGAAAATTTTAGTAAGCATGTGAAGGTTGGGAGAAAGAATAAAGTGGAAGGTAAAATTGATTCGGGGGACAGGAAGAACAGGTTAAAAGGAAGAGGATAATGAATTTACTGTTTGTTAAAGGCCTGTGGGAAGTCTTATGAAACTATCTAGTAGATAGTTTGAAAGAAGTTTGGTGCTCTGGCATTTAGATGATATCTTAAATCAGGATGGTTGATGATTGGAAACGACCAAGAGTGTAGAGAGTAAGAGAAGATGCTTAAAGATGGAACCCTGGAGACAACAGTAACATGTAAGGAGCTAGCAAAACAGTTGCTGAAGTTGACTCTAAGCTTGCATTGGAGATTCGTATCCAGCGTTCAAGGATGAAGCTGATGAGAGTGGTTCCTAGTGTCACACTCCACATGAAGTGGAAGGAAGAGGAAGCATTTAAATTTGTACTGCTGGGGACTTTGACAAGAATGGATTGTGACAGAGAGCCCTCTAGTGGGAGGGAGCATGGCATTTGAGGAACTGGAAGGAGCCTGACGGAGCTGAAGCTCAGAAAAGAACGTGAATGAGGCTTTTTCTTCCTTTGAATACAATGTGATCACTTTCTTATTGGAAGGAAATTAATCAGGGTTAGTTTTTAGTCTTTCAGTGTATGAAGGATATATGTAGATTTTTTGTCTGCTCTGGAAAAGGTAGAAAATAGGTTTTGAGGATGGAAACTTAGGGAGAATGAATGACATTGTGGAGAATGAAGTAAGAAGGGAGTTAGGGAAATTTTCCCCCAAGGAGAAGCACCAAAACTGACAGCGTTAAGAACAATAACAACAGTAACAACATGACAGTAAAGGGAAGCTGCGGGGCCTTTTGACACCAAGCTCTGCTGAAGTTCCAAAGGCATGGATCAGCCCCAGAAAGATGAGTTGAGGAACCTTACTTTCAGCAAGTTGCTAAGAAAAATCATATTAAAGTATGCCTTTATACATATTTATTTTTATAGTGCTTTTTCAGGAAAAACTATCTGCTTTATTGCTTCGTGTTCTATGTTTATTACCTGGAAACTGAGATTAATTTACTGGGAGAAGTTCTTTATTTCCTGTTTACATAAAAGACTCGAGGATAGTCTTTATTTCCTTCTCTCCCTTTGTTTTATTAAATTATACTTATACATAGAGAAAATTGTGGAGCAACATATATTAACAGTTAACATTGTTTACCTAAGAGTGGAATTGCCAAGGGAATGCTGAAATTAACTTCTTTTGTACTTCTTTGTTAACTTAATTGCGTTGTTTATAAAACAACTAATAAAGTATGTAGTGTTTATAAGGGAAGTCTAATAATAAAATAAATCAATACATTATTTGTAGAATGATAAATAAAACAATATAGAGGTATACAGTGTAGGAAGTCTGCCTCTCTACTATCTTTGGCTATAGATAAGCTTTTGTTACTATCCAAATCAAAACATAAATTGGTAAATATGTACTTATAAAAGTACATACTTTTTCATTTGTATTGTGGACATTTTTTCATATTGATACACATCCATTTATTTTTTAAACACTACAGAATTTAAAAAACTTTTTGAGGAAACTTTTTTTTTAATTGAAATATTCACAGGGAAAGTGTCCAGCTTAATGACTTTTAGACATATAACCACCATCCACATCAAGATCAAGAACAGTGCTTGTCACTATATAAGCCTTCCTCACACTGTCTGCCAGTAATTGCCCTCCTCCCTCCTAGCAAGAGGCAGCCACTATTCTGATTGCCATTCATATAGTTAATTGTGTCTGTTTTTTAACTTTATATAAATTAAATCATACAGCTGTGTGCCTTTTTTATGTATTTCTGACTTTTTTTTTTTTGGCCAATATTGGTTATGTGAGATTTATCCATGTGGTTGCACATAGCAGTAATTTTTTCTTTTTCTATCTGGTATAGTAGTCTGTAGTAGAATGCATGACTGTCACAATTTATACATTCTCCTGTTCATAGGTATTTGAGTTCTTTCAAGTTGGGAACTATTATGGATAATACTCTTATAAGCCTTATTGTACATATCTTTTAAATACATTTATTTTTATGCGATTAGAGTTGACATTTCAGTATTATATTAGTTTCAGGTGTACAGTATAATGGTTAGACTTTTATGTAATTGAACACATTTCTATTGAGTATGTACACATTTCTGTGTGCTGCATACCAAGGAAAGAATGTGCTAGGTCACATGGTATGCATATGTTCAACTTTAGTAGATGCCACCCAACTGTTTCCCAAAGTGGACCTGACATTTCACCCTTCCATCAGCAGTGTGAGAGTTCCATATGTTCCATGTCCTTGCCAACACTTGGTATTGCTGGCTTTTTGTTTGTTTGGGTGTTTCTTTTTTTTTTTTTTTTTTGCTTTTGATAGCTGTTTTAAAACATTGATTTAAAAAGTCTGCCCAGTTCTTATTATGCAAATATACCATAATTTAATCTTTTGAAGGGCTTTTGCCCTCTTTCTCCACTGCAGCCCAGGTAGAATCTGGATGGCTCTGATCCCTAGTGGGCTCTGGTTTGTTCTATGTGTGATCTGACTGTGTAAAAGTAACAGAACCAATATAGTCTTTTTTTTTTCCTTAAAAGATTTTTCTTCAACGTTCATTGTTTTTGAGTAGTATGACACCAATATGAAGAATTCATATAAAATTGTTTAATTTTGTTGACATTCAATTGTGATTTCATGGTTGTAGATGATTGTTTTCACTCTTGTTTAAAAGTAGTGTAAAAAAGTAGCTTAATGTCTGAATCTAGACTTTCGGTAAAAGTGATACGAAACACAACTAGCTTAATTATCCAGAATAATTTGCATTCTCTTAGAACAAGCATGCAGTGCTAGCTGCCACCATCTACACCGTATAGATTTTCAATCCATTGGAAAATTGCTGTGTGAATGACTTAAGAATGTAATCACTTAGATTTTAGAAAACTGTTCAGACTTTACCCTTTAAAAGTGAAAGGTGTTTCCAATCAGAGTATGTTGCATTGTAGCCCAATCTTTCAGTATTTTCTAACATACTTTTTAAAAACTGAAACTATTGGCTTGCTTTTAATGAGTTAAATGTGCTCACCAGACTTCCTGCTTCTCAGGTTAGGGGGTGTGATTACTTTATGATAACCACTCTTCCCACTGTGCATTATAGCTTTAAACAGGTGTTGGCACAGGTGGTATTCAGTCCTATCCAGTTACCAGAAGTAATTCCTTGGGAGAGTTGAGATACTGTAAACCCTCTGCGATGGCTGGCTGACTGGTCCTTTGGAAAGTGTCTTACAGGCATATAAGACAGTTTCATCTTTCCAACTTTTCTTTGCTTTTGCCAATTGTATGTTGAATTATTCATTTTTGAAGTAGCTATAATGACCAGAGGAGCATGTGACTCTCACACGTCTGTGTGCTAGAACAACTTCTTTGCCTCTGGAGATTCCCTAAGAAGTTGTAGTGCAACAGATCTCTGAAGTCTTCCAGTTCTTAGTTATCTGCACTGATGGTACATAACAAATCTGAAATGCCTAAATGAATTAACAAATAAGCCAGAAACCTTACTGAATAGAGTGTTTTCAATGACCTCCTTCCCCAGCCTCTAACTCTTTTTGTCAGTTCAATAATGAGTAGCATTACTGATTTTATTACTGATTTTTTTCCTCAATATCTGGTGAAATTTTTAATATTCTAAACCAGGATTGGGGTGGGATTGGGGGGTGGCGATTGAAATAGCACAAATCTAATCAGCTTCTAATAAATAACTATTACTTAAAAATCTCTTCATTTAGCTCATAAATTCATGAGCCTGGTTTAGAGATTAATTTTAGAGACCACTTTAAAATCTTGGATAATAAAATGCTTTGACTTCTAATAGAACATTTCTGAGTATGTCCTAGCCAGTGTCAACCCTTACAGAGAAGACCAAATATTAAAGATTTCATCAAGTTGCAGCTTCTGTATAGAGAAGAGAGTAAAAAACCCAATAATCTAGAATCTTAACTTCCATGTGATTTCAGTACCCACAACATCTATTGCTCTTTCTGCGCAGGTATCAGTCAGAGCCGGATCTCTCACTGGCTGTTGCAACAGGGATCAGACCTGAGTGAACAAAAGAAAAGAGCCTTCTACCGATGGTATCAACTTGAGAAGACAAACCCTGGTAAATATCATTTACTTTTTTCATTGCATAAGAAATGAGACATATAGACATATGTAATTAATTACTTTGTTGAATCTATGTGCTGCCTTGTTTCCACTAAGGTAGTTGCATACTTTACTCTTGTTACTTTATGCAAAGAACACTCTTAATTGTAAAATCTAAGTCCTAATTGTACCAAGTTTTAGTTTAGTGTCCGACTAAATTATGTAGTCTTTTTCACTCTTTCCTCCAAGGTGCATCTTTGTTTTAGGTTATATGATATTTCTAAACAAAGTTTGAAAGAAAGGTTACGGTTGTCAGTGGCTGATTTTCTTTTAGGTACACACATAAGATTCCATATCTAGTTTTTTGTTGTTGTTTGCTTTTCTTTGTAAATCTTGTTTTAGTTGATAATATAAATTTATGCTATTATTTAGTTAACGTTATACTATATCCAATGATCTCTGTTAATGATTATCTGTTTCTGATTCTATTTACTTGGGTGATGATTATATTTTGGGGCTTAAGGGTGAAGCTGCCCTGATGACTGGGAGCAGCAATAGGTGGGAAAACAGAATGAAATCTTAAGGAAAAAGATCACAGAAACCTTCCTGTCTGAAGTTGCCAGGAATAGACAAGTTCTATTGCAGGATACTTATAACAAGTGGTAAATAAAGTAAAATCTGAAGTTGTGTGACAGACCGTCTCAATCTACATGTAATACAGTTTGGTGGCAGTGAGCTTAATCTCCAGTTTAACCTTGTGATTGAGCTGTCTTCTGTAATACTACAGCATTAAAGTTTTTGTTTATAGACTAAATGGCCAGTAGGGATATTGCATATTGAAGAGTCTTTGCTAATAATATCATTAGCTCTGAGGTGGAAATAAAGAATGTTATAAGGATGTCTTTTTGTGTAAGTCTCTGGTAAGGTTTTTTTTTCAAAGATCACATGCTCAATCTGAAAGGCCCAGGCATACCAAAACAGAAGACCATATTAACCTCTCTGCAAGGAATATTTTAATCTACCCACCCCCTACTTTCTATTTTGAAATGTTTCAGATGTACAGAAAAATTGAAAGACCAGCACAGGGAACATCTGTTCACCCTCTTTTTAGATGCGATAATTGTTAACATTTTGCTATATTTCCTTTATTCCTATGAAATAAGTAAATGAGTAAATTTTAAAATTTATGTATATATGCATGTATATACATATAATCTCTCTAGCATTCATCTCCTGAAAAACAGGATAATCACCCACATAATCATAGTTTCTTTTATCACATCTAAGAAAATTAACAATAATTCCTTAATATCATCTAATATCAAGTGCCTATTCACATTTCTCTAATTGTTGTAAGATTGTCTTTCATAGCTCTTTCTAATTGAGTAGTATGTAATTTAGGTTCATAAGTTAGAATTTATTGTTATGTCTTATTTAGACTCTTCAATCTAGTCACTCAAACGTTTTTTTCATGACATAAACTTTTAAAAAATATATTTATTTTAATTAATTTCAAGTACACAGTACATTGGTTAGACATCTATATAGTTTGCAAAACTATCTCCCCAATTGCTCCCTCCCTGCCCTGACCCTCCACCTAGCCAATATATTCATGCTAATTGCATTCCCTGTACTGTGCTCCCCCATCCCCATTTATGACATAAAGTTTTTAAAACAGCTAAAAATATTGCAGAATGTCCCATATTCAGGATTTAAAATTTTTCTCTTAGTGTCAATTATCTTATTCCTCTGGAGCTCTTTATTTTCTGTAAACTGGAAGTTAGGATTAGAGGCTTGATTCAGGTTAAACATTTTTGGCAAGAATACTTCATAGATTATTTAGGGAGAGAATGTACTAATGGCTACAATTTACTTTGAAATGCATCAACATAAAATAGATAGGGAGATGGACAGATATGTGAAAAGTTAGTACTATATAATAAAATATTAAATGGCATGAATACAAATTTTCACCATAAAATTCCTTCATTGTTGCTCTGTGTTTGAAAATCTTCACAATATAACATTGGAGCAAAACTCTCTTTAGGTATTGTTTACCTCACATTATCATATATCAAGAGGAATGCAGTGTCAAATTATAGCGTTATTTATATGCTAAATTTGATCATTTATTAAAGTAGTGACCACCAGCTCTGTCTCTGCAGTTTATAAATAATCAGCAGGGTATCATTTTGTCAGTGGATGAATATCCTCTTCAACCTTTGCCAGTGGTCTTAAAATTCACTGATGATGCTTATCTGAATCAGTTATTTCAGTGGGGATTGCAAAATGGTGATAATCCAATCTAACATTTCTTTAGTATTTATTAGCTGGAAATTTATCTGCAAAGAACTTTGATTTTAGATATTTTTCTAGATATACAAGCAAATCTCTTAATATCTCTTGTTGCTGCCATTAGTTAAATATTCAGTAAAAGTTTGGTAAAAATACAACACAAATGACTTGCAGTTTTAAATTATCTAGTAACCATACTTTAAAAAATGAGAATAGCTAAACTTAATATATTTTATTTAACAAATACGTATTATTACTTCAACATTTAATCAGCACTTTTTTAAATTACTGAGATTTCTTTTTTTCTCTTGGTACTGAAATACAATATATATTTTACACGTAAAGCACACATTTCCAGTCAGTCACATTTCAAGTTCGATAGCCAGTGTGGCTAGTGGCTATCATGTAGGACAGCTCAGTCTTAAGATATATTACAGTTGAAGCAACAAGTCAAACTCAGCGCAAAGCAATCTTCCCAAAGTTGTCATTTCTCCCATGATTCATAGCAGAGCCAATCACATGGAGAGGGGCAGAAACAACTTGGTATTTGGTTTGTTTAATAGAGCAACATAGATTGATAGCAAGGATTAGTTAGATGAATAAGGAACTATGCTTAGGGTTTTATAAGCCTAATCACATTCCAATTGTTGGTTACCAGGAGAGACACCAGAGGGATTGTTAGGATGTTCGAAAATGTATAGGGCAGAGCAGTGAAGAATTTGGAAGGCAAACACTGGCCAATGTGTCAGGCAGTCAGCCTCTATAGGAGAAGGGGTTTTAGTGTCTTGCATTTGACACCTAGAACAGTGCCTAACATATAATCTAATCACAATTGGTGGGGCTAAATTCCCACACTGAGATTTCAGGGCCGGGCTCCAGTACCAAGCATGGAGTAGGATACGAGGAAAACAAATTCACTGGAAACAGGAAAGGTAACTAAGATGCAGCTCTCAGGCCACAGCAGTATTTTTGCAGCTAATCAGGTGGCACTGTCCAGTTGAGAATACTACTATTAAAATCCAGCTTTTATCACTCGGTGATATTGTGTTCTTCTGAGGCTGGTTTTTTTTTTTTCTGTCATTTTATTTATGTTTTTAATCTTATTTCTTATTTTAATTTATCTTGGAACACCCATCATCAGGAAATTAGAGGAAGGTGGAACAAAGGCATTGAAACAGAAAAAATGGGGAAGAAATGTTATTCATCCTTTTGTTGATTAGGAGCTGTTTTTTTTAAGGAGATAGTGCCTTCTTTTAAGAATAAGTTCCCCTAATTATATGCATTTTCTGTTGGTGAAGTTGCATTACCAACTGTCCCTATATTTTCTATTTTTTATTTGGAAAACAAATTCATACTGGTTCTAAGCTCTTTTTAGTCAAGTTTTCTGTAGGACATAATTTAAAGTTAGCTGAAGAGAAAAGAAGTTCATTGTCAGTTTTCATTGTCTCAACAGTAATTAGATGTTAGCAAATGAAATTTAATTTTTTAAAGTTTTTCTTTGCAATTTTAACCTTTATTTTAAGAGCTAATGTATAAAATTCTTTCTAGATAAAAGTATTATTATTTTGTTGATTTTAAAATAATTTTCCATATTAACTAAAGAATTGTTTTGTTTCTTCTTATTCCATGGACACTTTGAAACTGCTATCATGTTTGGATAAGATGAACTAAAATTACATTAACATCTAAGAATAGCTTATCTACTGTCTAGTCAATAGTCACTTATAGTAAGTACATCGAAATCTTCTCTGCAAAGCATTGCAGAGATGATTGGAATCCACCTAAATGCCCCTAGTCACGAACTGGTTAAATAAATTATGGTGTATCTGTACACTGGAATACTATAGAGGCTATATAGCTGTTTTAAAGGGTGGCTTTATATGAATTGGTTTTATATATGGTAATATCAAATTCATAAGTGAATAAAGTAAGACAAAACAATGGCTATAATATTGCCATTTATATAGGGGAATACATACGCACATGTATATACACACTCAGATAAACACAGAACATCTCTGGAAGGCTGTATTAGGAATTGATAAAAATGGCTCTGTGGAGAGGAACTGAGAGGCTGTAACTACATAATCTTTTGTATCTCTAAATTCTGTGCCATGTACTTGTTCTATATATTTGAAAAATACATATAAATGTAGTAAAAGGAGGGAGGAAGAAATGAAAGAAGGGAAGGAGAGAAGGGGGGTAAAGAGGGATGGACACTTTCCCCCCCAAAAAAATCTGTCTGGTTGAGAGCTTTAATGATATAAAGAAACTGAAGAACCTAGTTTCATATAGTCCAGATCTGCTAATTTTAAGAGGCAGTTAAGTAGAAAATAAGAGGTCAGTGATTTTCACTGATAGATAGTTCTTTCATAATTTTTTCTCTGTCTAGGATAGATAGCTCATCAGAAACAATGTAAATGGTACCATCTTTTGCATATATTCTAATAAAAAATGCAAAATTAAGGAAAATCACAAAATGAAAAAGTATTTTTTTCTCTTTTATTTAAATTTAAGTATTTTAGAAAACAATCCAAAAAAAAAAAAAAGTTTGTGCAATCTCTATTCCTGGGCTCCGAGCATTTCTCTCTGTTTATACCTTTATTGTAATTCTTTTTTCAACTTCTTATTCTGGATCCATTTGGGTATGGGCTTTTTTGTTGTTTGTTTTTGTTATTTGGCCTCTCTTTAAGTGGATCCTGCAAGAAAAATATAGAGTAAATATTTAGGTTATATTTTCTGATAATCCAATACATATAGATATAATGTAGTTCTCTGATAAACAGAACCATCATCAGAATTTTCCAGCATAACCCAAAGCCTGCCAAGGCGAATGATAAAATAGGCTGATGGAAACTGATCCAATACATTTTATCATTTATGAAAACATTTACAAGAAAATGCCTATTTTTTAAAAGACGTAAGTACTAAATTCAGCATGGTTGACATCAAAAGCCCCTTTATTTAATCAAATTAAGCTCAACAGTCTTTTCCCTTGTCTAATTTAAACATTGCTATAGCAGACAGGGTGTGCTCAGTTCCTCTTGGCTCATGGTACTGATACTGCATATTTCTAAACTAAAATATTAAATGCAGTTTGCCAAGAGGCTTGTATAGCAAGTGCATGAAGTAAATTTGGAGAACAGAAGTGATGCTTACTCCCTTCACTGTTGCAGAGTCCCAGACCCTCAGGGAAATCATGTGTGTGACATGGGAAAAGATGAGAAATTAGTCTTGCAGAAGTCGATTTCTGTGAATGGAGTAGTAATGACCTGCTTGGAATCCTTTTCTTATTAGCTGATTGGCAAAGACTCACCCAGAAATAAACCTGATAAGCAGGAAAATTATGTATACGAAGAAAACATTTACCAAAATTTAAAACTCTATCAGCAAATTAGGAAGTTTTATTTTTCCTTCTCTTGGGTTTAGATTTAGATTTGTTAGATAAATGTTTCAATTTTTTTCTTAATGGGAGCCCAAGTATAATATGAGAAAAAAAATTGTTAAAAAAAATAAAATAGATAACACTTCCTGTAAAGAAAGAAGTAGGTGGTTTTACTTCTGAGGTGTTTAGAGTTTTATATATATTGTTATTACATTCTGGTATCTTTGTATTTTTCTTTCAAAGTTAATCATTTTAAACCCATTCTTGTGTTATTCATTGCTCTGTATCTGTTTCAACCAAAGCAAATGAACCAGGGTTTCTAGAACAAATCTCTGTATTGGAGTGTTCCCAGAGTGCCTCTTTCACTATTTTAAAATACTGCTACATTGAAAAAGAAAAGCAAGAAAAAACCTTCAAAATTAATGTGATAATATTATTTTTCAAATGAAGTATGTTTACAAGTTTGAAATTATTTGGAGTTTCTACCTTCTGTGCATAAATTGCCTTGATTACTTTTAAAGTAACCAGGCCACTACTTACTTCTCTTCTTATTTTCCCTCCTTCTTCTCTCCCCCTTTCTTTTCCTACCTGACCATTTTATTTCATCTAAATTTTCTTTTTATAGAAAACCTGGACAATGGAGAATATTATAAAAAAGCATAGTTATATTACCAGTAAACCTAATACCAAGAAAGACCCATTATTATCACTTGGCTTATTTCCTTCAACCTCATGATTAAGATTCTTTGAATTTGTTTTATTTGTACCCACTGATCACTCTACCTAACTAGGAAAGCGTGCCATAGTTATCAGTGTGTCCTACTAGCTGGAATTGATTCTTCTATTCCCCATCTTCCACTCACTGAGGCCCTGAAACACTGTCATTTTACTAGAGCCAGGCATTGGATGAGAAGACCTCCTGCCTTATGCAGTCTCTTTTTGCCTATCTCAGTCAGCCGTGATGGCAGATTGGCTCTGTTTTGGACCTTTTATCCTGGCTGTAGAACAGAATTTATATAGTCTACTAGATCGTTTCCAGAGCACTTGTCATGCTGTAATTCCTGCTTGCATTTAAAAAAGTAACAAAACAAAGACTCTGAAACCTTCCAGCCTCCTAGTTCCTTCTTATTCCTAAACTTTATTAACTTTGAATTAGGCCCAGACCTAATTGCCAAGTTGTCTTGGCAGAATGGGACCCTCTTTCTTGAACGGTCTAAAGAAGGGTTTTGGTCTGGAGTTTCATAGTGTGTAGGTCAGGAATTTTTTAAACCAAGGGTCAGCAGCAAACTCTTTCTGTAAAGGGCCAGGTAGTAGCAGGCTATGTGGCCTCTGTCACGGTTACTCAACTCTGTCATTGTAGTCCCAAAATGAGACAGTATGTAAATTGATGTATATAGGTGTATTTCAGTAAAACTTTCTTTAAACTATGGCAACATGCCATAGTTTGCCACACTTTTTAAGCCACAGATCTCTAAAGTATTATGTGATGATCTAATTGTCCACTTGAGGAAGAAGTTAAATATTTATATCACACACAATGGTAAATTATATATCTATTAAGGGTTTAAACAAAAATGAAAACTGTAAAAATATTCTGAATATTGATACAAAATGCATTGACCATAAAAAAACAGATTGACAGATTTGACTATATAAAAATTAAGATCACAAAGCAATACCGTAAATAAAAATAAAACATGAATGACAAACTAGAAAAAAATAGTTGCAATCTATCACTAGCAGTTGGTTTGGTCTCTACACATCAATGAGATAGATAACTCAAAAGAAAAAAGGGCAAAGATAAATTTACAAGAAAAGACATACAATAGTCAATAAACAGGAAAAGATGTTCATTCTTACTAATAGTGAAATCTCTATTTTAAAGGGAATTCTTTGCCTGCTAAGTTTATGAATGTGAATAATTAGTCATATTAAAATCCTCAGTGTGTTGGGTGACATGGGGAAATAAACAACTGGAGATGGTTGTGATGTCTCTTGTTCTGTTATTGTGCAACAAATTACTCTACAACTTAGCAGCTGAAAACATTATCTCACCATTTCTGAGAGTAGGAATCTAAGAGTGGCTTAGCTAAAGGATGGTTCTGGGTCAAAGTTCTTATGAGGTTGTAGTCGAGCTGTCAGCCAGGGCTGCAGTCACTGGGATTGGACAGTGTACTTCCAAGAGCACTTACATGAGTGTTGGCAAGCCCTAGTTCCTTACTGGCTGTTAACCAGAGATGTCAGGGCCTGTCCACATGAGTCTTACCATCAGCCTCCTGAGTATCTTTATAAAATGGCAGCCAGTTTTCTTCTGAGCAAGTGATCTAAGGCACAAGCAACTAAGACAGACTCCACAGTATATTCTATAATCTGACACTGGAAGTGACATACCATTACTTCTACTATACTACTACACACAGACTAATTCTGGTATAGTATGGGAAGGAACCGCACAATGGGGTGAGTGCCAGGAGGCAGGGGTCCTTAGGAACCACCTTGGAGGCTGATTGCCACATGGCTGTATTGGGACTATATGCCTCGGGCCTTGTTTCTGTCAGCTAGGTTTGCAGTTCTCTGCATGTCATTACCTTCACCTAGAATGTCCAAAGTGGCCTTTTTTTTCTCAAATATATGGCACTTTAGGTGGATTTAGCAAGAGTACCTGGGAGGCCTGGCTGGAGATCTTTTGCTCCACATGGCTAGCAAAATTAATCTGAGATTTTAGAGCTGAGGAATTGGAAGAAGAAGGATACAATTTACCCAGATGGCAAAAGTTACAAGACATCAGGTTTAGAGAGGAAAATCGAGATTGGTTAAAATATTCTTCATCTGTAGTATAATCATCTAGCCCTTATGGTTGGATCTACAAATCGATGTGTATGTAGTGAAGTAGAAATACTACTCTTATTAGTAATTGCAAGGTACAATAAATAAAGTATGATTTCTGTGATGGAGAAGGAAATATATATTTATTAATACGTGCACTATTATTCTACATAATTCTAACAAATTCTAACCTATCCTTTCTAGGGTTGTCTTAAGAGTTTGGATTTTATTCCATAGGCAGAGGGAACTTTTCAAAGGCTTTGGATCAGTGGAGTAATATGATCATAATTATACTTTGAGAAGATGAATTTAACAGTGGAAAGAGTGAAAGAACAGTGGGAGAGTCAGGGACTGGACTCTGTGAAAGCCTATCAAGTTATATTTAAATTCTTTGCTTTAAGTCGATGGAAGTCAGAGACAACATTGCTTTCTTTGTTTTATTCATAGCTTCTAGCTTAGAGTAAGCCATGCAAAATGGGTTTGATAAATGGTAAATGAATGAGTACATGCATCATCACCAGTTCAGCTTGTCTGAGTAAAGGCTAATCTGAATTAGTAAAGCATCTCAATTATGAGTATATTTTCATTCTTTTTATTGCATTCAAGAGGTAACAAAGTACTGTAGCACTAATAGATAGTAGACCCATGGAGGAGAGGTGGCTTAGTTGATAGACTAAAAGCATATAAAATATTTTATTTTCTTTGATGCTATATGTGACTTTTTTAAAAGGAGTTTACAGCAATTGGGATTATTTTAAATTCACCTCCCACCTACATATACACTTCAAGGTCCCCATTTTCTCAAAAACAGAAAGTCCTTTGGATGGTAATGAGTTTGTGAACAGAGGGAGTATATTGTTCAAAAAGGTTAAAACTGTCAAATAGGAATTTCAAGAGAGATTTTTCAGAGGAAGATACTCTAAGTTGTCACTGGGCAAAAGATCATACCTCCCTATTCCCTGAATGAGAGAGATTTAGGGCTTTGTTTTGAAAAATGACCCAAAGGTAAGAGACAAATAACAAACAAAAAAACAAAAAATGACATTTTAAAACAATTAAAAGAAGAATTGTTGTCACTTTGGATTTTTATTTTGGTCAAGTACATTTTTAAAATATTTAAATAAATATTTGGCCTGCAAGTTCCAGTGGAGAGAAAAGGTTTTTGTTGATTTCATGATATATTGTCATGTGGGTTTTATTAAATTAGAAGATATTTACTCAAAATGCCTTGTTTATTTCAGGGGCTACGCTAAGTATGAGACCAGCCCCCATTCCAATAGAGGACCCAGAATGGAGACAAACGCCTCCTCCAGTCTCTGCCACATCTGGAACCTTTCGGCTACGACGAGGGAGTCGATTTACTTGGAGAAAGGAGTGCCTGGCTGTCATGGAAAGGTATGTATCCCTCCTTTCTATGACTAATCTCCCAAATCAGGAGAGAGAGATACTTTGGTTAGATTTGGACAGTTTTCATCTCAAACAAGTAATTTGGGATGTAGTTGCTATCTCTAAAAGTATTTTGGAGTATTATAAATGGTTTATTATTGAAATAAGGTGATCTACCATTGAAAATCAATAAAACTGGAGTTAACATCTATCACTATAATTTAATAGTGTCCTCAGTAATTTCAGAAACTTTAGAAGAATTTCTTTTGAGTTTAGAACTTTGTCTTATATTTTGAAAAAACTCTTTGAGGTCTTATTTTCAACAAAAATGTTGAAGAATTGTGGGCCACTGAGATATTTTTTCTTAAATTATTTTTTTCAATTACAATTGACATGCAATATTATATTAGCTTCAGGTATAAAATATAGTGATTAGACATTTACATAACATGCAAAGTGATCACCCTGATAAGCCTCGTACCCATCGGACACCGTACATAGTTATTACAGTATTACAGACGATATTCCCTATGCTGTACTGTATAGCCACAAGACTGTTTTTATAACTGGCAATTTGGTACTTCTTAATCCCTTCACCTTTTATACCTATTCCCCTCAATTCCACTCTCATTTGGCAACCATCAGTTTGTTTGCTGAATCTGAGTTTGTTTTTGTTTTGTTTATTTATTTTAGTTTTTAGATTCCACATATGAGTGAAGTTATATGGTATTCATCTTTCTCTGTCTGACTTATTTCACTTAACATAATGCCTTTAGTTTTAACTTCTAAGGTGATATAGAATACATATTTACATTGGATCAGCTTCACATGTTTTTTTCTAATTATTTAATCTGACCAGTCTAATGACATGTTGGAAAGAGCATTTGCCTCAGAGTCAGAAACCCTAAAATCTGGTTTTGGCTTTGCTGTTAAGCCAGCTCTGTAACTTTGTTCAGGTTAAAAACTCCTAGCTATAGCTTTCTCATCTGTAAAATGAAGTTTGTCAGTAGCTAATAATGAATTCTCCATCATGTAGGACCTTGGCTATCTCCCTTCCTTCCTTTCCTATTTCCTGATTATTTCCCAATTCGTTAGCATCACTAGCTGAAAGAGAAGGGGATTTAAAATGTTGATGTTCAGTTAATGATTTTGTTGTTGTGATCAAATTGAAATTAAAAGGTTTGCTTAAGGGAAAGTTTGGATCCAGTAGCCAGTATGGGGCTGTAGGTTATCGTTGATGTTATCATCTGTTCCTTTCCTCAGTCTCTATTAATGAGTAGAAGCTATTTATTAAATAGAACAAATCCTCATATGCTTGGGTATTCAGAGTGAAAGAATGAGACTTTATTGTCCTAAAAACCTGACATTTGTAATCTGCTTTATTTAGAACTTTTGATTCTTCAGAAAAAAAGAAAACGTTCTTCAGAACTTTCACCATGTAGCAGACGTGAATTTAAATACTATCTGATTTGCAATATTGCACATTTTTCTCTGCATAACAAAATAAGATTTGGTATTAGTTTCTAGTCTAATTGTGCTACTGACTCAGTTATTTAATTTTTCTGAAGATAAATTTATCACATGTCAGTCTGAGGAAGGATTAAAATTTGATAACATTAATAATAATAGGTGACATTCCTGATGCATTTTCAGTGAAGGCTTTGCAGTTCCTTTTATTTTTTTCCCCAAGAACTATCCACAGAATTATAGTGATAATAGTTTAGTTAAAAAGTTATTGAGCACTTACCCTGTGTAAGGCACTCATTTAATCTTAATTTTCATTTTTAACCTTAATTTTAATTAATAAGTATCTTTAACCCAGGAATTGGTTATCTTTGGTTTAATTTTATCTTACCTGGCACAACTATTTAGAATGTATATGGTTTATTTCCAATAGTTGCCAAAGGGCAAAAATGCAAAACAAAGCAAAGCAAAACAAAACAAAAAAAACTTTCAAAATGTTTAATAGCTATAGTAGAGAAGGTCATAGTATGATTTTCAACTGTAAAAATAGGACTTTTTATTTTTAAACATGGGATATAAATCCCCTAGCTTCAAAGCAATGCATGATATTTTTCTCCTAAACTGAATGGGTGAATAAATACATATACATGAACTGTAAAGCCAGCAGAGTACTAGCCTTATTCAAATAGATTAGTGCAAGTCAAAAAAATTATTCAGTTCTTCACACCATACAACAATTTCAAATGAATCAAAAAAGTGAATCCATACAAATAATAGAAGAGAATGTGGGGAATTCCTCTATATTCTAGAAATGAAGAAATTTTTTTAACTGTGACTTAGAAATCTAAAAGCAGTAAGGTAAAGGATTCATAAAGTTGATTACATAAATTAAAAGGAAAACTTTGTGGGGGGCGCTGTGAGCAAAGTAAAAAAAAAATTAGAAAATATATTTGCCATTTATTATCATTCCTGGCATATAAAGAACTTTTAAAAAAGAGAAACCAAAAACTCTAGAAAAAAAAATGGACTAAATATCAGCAGAGAAACAAAATGCAAATGGCCCTTAAACATATGAAAAAATATTCAATTTAATTCATGGTAAGAGAAATTTAAATTCAAATTATACTGAAATACCTTTTTTCTGCTACCACATTGGCAAAAATCCAAAAGTTCCACATTTTTCTATTGATTGGGCTGTAGGTAAATGGGCACTCTCATACATTGCTTGTGAGAATGCAAAATGGAACAACTTCATGGAGAGGAATTTGACAGCATCAGAGAAAATTACCCATAGGTTTGCCTTTTGACTCAGCATTCCTACATCTAGAGAATCATCCCAAAGATACACTGCAAAAATGTGAAAATATAGCAGCCCTGTTTGTAATAATATAAAAATAATGAATACACCCTATATGTCTATTGGTAGTGGACTGGATGAATAAACTGTAGTAAATAAATCTATATGTTGGATGTCCAGGCTCATACAGTAGAGTGCTATGCAGCTGAAAAAAAGAATGAAATTTTGTTTTCATGGAATGAAAATAATATTGTGACCTTCTGCATTGTTGTTATTAAATACTTCAAAGGGCTTTTTTTTTTTGTTGCATTTTTGGTGATCTTCAGGCTATGATGTTTAAAAAAAAGGCAGTGTCAGTTGTATACAGTAGGCTGTCAATTATGTATTTATGCATTTGTTTATAGTGTGTTTTAAATAAAAGAATAAATGATAAAATAAGTAAAATGGTTGCCAATAGGAAAAGAGAAGAAACAAATTGGAGAGGACAAAGATAGAAGCTAGATTTCTGTGAATATACCTTGTTTTGACATTGTAATTATGTAAATATTTTACGTAATTATAAAACAAAATTAAATTGAAATGTAGGGAAAAGGTGATACCTAAAAAATAACTAAAATGAAAAAATAACTCTATATAAGCTGGTGACTTAAACTCTTAGGAACTATATCAGATAAGTACAACACATGCTTCCCTGGTGAGATACAGCTTAGGAATAAAAAGAACAAAAATATCTTATACGGTTTTTACTAATTTTTGTAATACTAATATTGTTACTCAGGTACTATTTTGTATGGATAAAGATATATAGATAAAACAAGTAATTATTTTAATGTTATTAGGAACCAAGGTTTTCAGTGTGAAAGATGCAAAAGATTTAAGTAAAACACTGTAATCTTGTGTATGTGTATGTGTAAAGTAGAAATTTATCAAATTCTTTTAATAACAGCCTTATTGAGATACAATTCACCTATTTAAAGTGTGCAATACAGTGCTTTTTAGTATATTTACAGTTGTGCAACCATCAACACGATTTTAGGACATTCTCTTTATCCCAAAAAATCCCTATGCCCATTAGCAGTCACTCCTTTTCTCCCCCATCCTTCTCCAACTCTCTGCAGCTATCAGTCTACTTTTTCTATATAGATTTGCATATTCTGTAAATTTCATATGAGTGGAATCATACAATATGTGGCCTTTTGTGGCTCACTTTTATTTAGCATAATGTTTTCAGGGTCCATCCATGTTATAGCATATATCGGTATTTCATCCCTTTTTACTGTAAAATATTTCATTATACAGATATGCCGTATTTTGTTTATTGATCAGTGGATGGACTTTGGGACTTTTTAGCTATCATCAATAACATTACCATGAACAAACTTTGTGTCTTGGGGGAATTGCTGGGTCACAGTAACTCTGTGTTCAAACTTTTAAAGAACTGCCAGACTATTTTCGAAAACAAATGCAACATTTTGCATTTCACCCAGCATGATCAATTCAGTTTCTTACCAACACTTGTCATTATCTGTCTTATTGGTTGTAGTTCTCCTTGTGTATATGAAGTAGAATCTCATTGTTTTTGTAGAATCTCATTTGATCTGTATTTCACTGACTAATGATGTTGAACGTCTTTTCAAATGCTTTTTGGCTATTTGTATATCATCTTTGGAGAAATGTTTAGTCAGATCCTTTGACCATTTTTATAATCGGGTTATTTGTATTTTTATATTGAATTGTAAGATTTTTTAATATATTCTAGGTATGAGTCCCTTAACAGATAAATGGTTTGCAAATATTTTCTCCCAGTCTGTCAGTAGTCTTTTCAAATATTTGATGACCTTTCAAGCATGCAAGTTTTTAATTTTGTTGAAGTACAATTGATTTTTTTGTCTGTTGTTTGTGCCTTTATTATGGTATCTAAGAAAGTTTCACCTAAATCAAAGTCACTAAGATTTATTCCTGTATTTTTTCTAAGAGTTTTATGCCTTTAACTCTTACAGTTATGACCTGACATCATTATTTTGCATATTCAAAATAGTGACTATTCAGCACTGTTGGAAAAAAATATTCTTTTCCCATTGATGAGTTTTGACGCCCAGGTCAAAAATCAATTGACTATAAATGTGAGGGTGCATTTTTGGACTCTCAATTCTATTCTGTTGATCTGTATGTCTATCCTTATGGCATACCACACTGTCATGATTACTGTCACATTATAGTATATTTTGAAACGCAGAAGTATGACTTCTCTACTTTTTTTTTTTTTTAAGATTGTTTTAGATTATTTTGAGTCCCTTGCATTTCCATATAAATTTTAGGAACAGTTTGTTAATTTCTGGTATAAAGCCAGCTATAATTTTGATGAGAAAATCCTGTAGTCAAATTTGAATTATAAATAATGATATGAATTCATTATATTTTCTCATGTAAAAAGAGTATGGGGAGGACCTGTGCCTACTCAAAAGGATTATCGACAATGACCAACCTAGTAGAAATTAGCATGCATGGCGCCCACGTTATGTTCATAAGTACCATTAGCACTCCTTGAAGAAATGTCTGTTTCCAGGCCTGGGGCAGGAAATGTACATGATGAGGTTATTCCAGATAAGCGAGTGATATCTAAAGGACTCAGGAGCTAACTTGAAGAATCTCCCACTATCCAAAGGGGACAATTTGAATATTAGTAATAAGGCCAATTAAAATAGATTGAAGCACATCAAACTTATTGAGAATCCATGTATAATAATGATACTAAAAAAATTTATTGGTCACACGTAGAGAATTTTAGAGGACCAGCAAAATATTTGAAAGTGGTAAAAGAACCGAGCATTTAACCTGCCTTTCACATATGAACTTTATCTCTGATTAACCAAAAAGTTTTTCTCAGATGAAGGATTCCAGCTAATAAGTGAAAAGGGAATAATATATTATTATTTTGCAAATCCTAATGAAATAATCTGACAATGATCATTAGCTGCTGACATCTCAAAAAGTCAGATGACCAGTCATTATGTACCTCTTGGAGAACATGCACAGCACCACAAACAGGGTGCTCTTTCCAACAAAATTGAAACTGACTGCATCGAGTCAAGCCTTGAGATCCAGCTGTAGATTTGTAGGAAATATGAAACAAAGTCTGTTAAACAGTACTGTGGGGTTCAAGTCAACAAAGTAATGTGAGAGACCCTAAGAATAATAACTCAGTTTCTTCAAGTGTTAAAAAAAAATCTTATTAGCCAGTTGAGGAAATTTAAACACTGACTGTATAAATGATGGTTTTTGTTTTAGTTGTGATAATGATTGCTTATATGTAAATGGTGCTGTTTTTATAAAAATAAGATTTTTTGTTTTTTAGAAATATGTATCAAAATGTATAATAATAGTGTAAAATATGACATAGGAGATTCACTTCAAAATGACACAAAATAGAAAGGCACGGGCCAGGGTATGAATAAAACAAGAGTAGTATCAGTAAGTTGATGATTTCTATAGGTTGGTGATATTTACTTGGGGGTTCATGGTACAGTTCTCTCTGTTTTTGTATATATATTGTATGTGTGTTAAAGGTCTAATTTTTGGATCAAATCACATGGAACTATGAGATGAAAAGTCTTCATATATCACATAAACTAAACTACACAGTGTTATCTAATAATAACAGTTACTTATCAGATATTTGAGTGTCATTGAAGTAGCCCCCAACAGTACACTGGTGAACATAAATAGTTCCTGAGTTTTCAGTCAGGTTGGAGAGACAGACATAATCAAACAATCACACAAATCATGGTAACATTTCAACTGTAATATGTGTATGAAAGGTAAATGGTGCTTGGAGATCTTGTAATAGGTGATATGGTGAGAGTTAATTAGGTAAAAGGAAAGGAGAAAATGTTTTACAAGTAAAAAGGAGAGCTGTAGTCATCTAGAACTTTGTTGTCCCATACGGTGGCCACATGTGCTCTATTTAAATTTAAGTTATTTAAAATTAAATAAAATTTATAAATCTGTTCCTTAGAGTAGCTGCATTTCAAGTGCCTACTAGTTATATATGGGTACTGACTATAGTTTTAAACAGCACAGATGTGGAACATTTCTATCATCACAGAAAATTTTATTGGATAGGTCTGATACAGAACAACTGTATCTCATCCCCAGTAGAAAAAATAATGGTTATATTTGCCTTGTAATGATTTGTTTTTGTTTTCCTCTTTACTCAAAATCTTAAGGTAAATACAAATATAAACTAAAAGCCAAACATTAAATCCACTGAAATATTTTAGAAAGTTTTCTAAGTGAGTAGGATAGAAACAGGTAAATATTTCATTAACTCACATATCAAACTTAGTATATTTGTACATCCTTTTCCACATCTAGCCCTGCTTTTGAGAATATAAGATTTAACAATTTATTTTTTATGATTGATCTTTTTTCTCTGGTTATCATTCATTCATTTATTCATTTGTTCATTCATGCACCTGTTCATCAAGCATGTATTTTTACACACTGCATTTGGTGGATATGTCTCTTGAATATCTTGTGTAACACTTCCTTATACACACCAACTTTTTTCATGCTGTTTATTTGTTGAAGAGACTAAGGATTTTATCCTATTGAATTTCTCACATTTTAGATCTCGCCACTTATATCTTCAAAGTGTCTCTTAACATGACCTCATATTATCTGTAGACCGGTAGTTCGATCTAGAATCTTGATTAGATTCTGGTTCGGTTCTTTTGGCACATGACTGGTGCTTTGTTCTTCCTATTAATAACATTGTGTAAGGAGGCATATAATGTCTGATTGTCCCATTTTTAGTAAGTATCAGATTAATTAGTGGATTCAGTGCTGTCATCCTGATCCATTTATTAGAAAGGTCACCATCTACCAAATAGTTTCAGAGCAGTGATTCTTAACCTGTGCTGCATGTTAAGATCACCTTGGGGACTTTTAAAATACCAGTGAGAATTTACTCCTGACCAACTGAATCAAAAACTTCTGGGCGTGGGACTTAGAGGTATATTTGAAAAGTTCCCCAGTGATTCTAAAGTCTAGTCAGGATTGAGAACCACTGCTTTGTCATCCAAGGATGATTTTTTCCTAAGGGGTTGCAAAATGATTGTATTCCAGTTTTTAAGTTTATTTTGCATTAGCCAGCTGGAATTATTCTTCATATAAATAATATTTTTCTCAACTCTTTATTTATCCTGAAATATACTTGGGGGGAGGGAGGCAGCACTAGCATATAAGCTGTTATAGAACTGAGGAATAAATGCTATTATGAACTTGGGTAATAAGTTTATGGGGTCAGGAGACTCATACAAGCAGAGGAAAGAGTCAAAAAGACTTTACCAAAGTGGTGATGTTTTGGCTGCATTCTAATGGGGGTGATGGGTAGGAGTTTACCAGTTAGAGAATCAGAAATGATATTGTAATGTTAGGAGATTATCAGGAAGTTCTTTATGACAGAACACAGGGCTTTTCATCAGAAGCATTTCTACCTTTATTATTCAGGGCTTAGTCATACTATGCAAGCTGTAATTAAGTACCATGTTTATTTATACCACAGCTTTGGTATCAGTCTTCATCATAAAGGAGGTTATATATATCTGATTAGATTGGTCTATTGGATAGTATTAGCAGGACTATGGAAGATGGGCAAGAAATTGGCCAATCAGATGTATATTTGAGTACATGTTAGTTGCTTAGAGGCAAAGGAAATAAATGTACAATAAATATGTTATAGTGTCTGCCCTATCTTATGTTTGAGTATGATTATACAGTTTGTATATAATTATTAATCTTATTGATAATTATTTCATATAGTTGATCTTATTTAATCTTCACAGTTCTATACTATAGACATTTTATTATTTACAGTTTATTTTTAAGAGCCTCAAAGAAAGGAAGTGACTAGCCTATATGGAAATGGATTAGAGGAGGAGGAGCATAGATTGAAGCTAGCTAGGAGGCTGTTAGAGTAATCTATGTATGATTGATGGGTGTCCAGACTATAATGTCAAAGCAGAGGGAGAGAAAATTAATAGAAGGTCATAGATATCAGAAAAAAAATTGAAGAAAAAGAAACAACCTATCCTAGTTATAGATTGAACATAGAGATGACGGAGCAGGAAGTATAATAGGAGACCTCAAAGATTATTCATCTGAGAGAGAGTATCTGTCTTATTAGAAAATAGGTCGGCTTTGGGCAAATTATTCAACATATCTAAACCCTGATTGTGATATTTACTAAAAGAAGAGTTAAGTATTATGATACAGTAAAAAGTGGATGAGCTTTTACATTCATACTGGCTTACCATTTATTCTGAGCTTCCCCTTATGTTAATCTTTAGGAATTTCAATTTTCTGTTAAATAAAGATGGTTATTATGAGAAGAGTCGTGAGAGTTATGTTAAGATAATACATATGAAGCACATAGTAGAATGCCTTCCTCATAACCAGTGTTGAACAAATGGTTTTTTTTTTCCCCCATCTAAGTTCCTTCTACTTAGAGCTTTGACTATGAAGTTACCTCAAAATTTCTATTAGGAGATTTCAGTGGCACTAGAAATGCAGATTTAGGAGTCATCAGTATATAAGGTATAGGTAAAGCCACAAATCAAAATGAATAAATCATACTAGTTAGATCCAACTCTTATGTTTCTGAATTTTTTCTTATACCTTTTCTGCATTTTTGCAGCTAAATATGGCTGAAGGAAAACTTAAAACCCTGCTGACTGATCTCATTTTAAATTCATGACCATGAACCTCAAGTGGGTCTTTAATTCTGCTAGACAATCATACTCTACCTTCCCGGTTCATTCTTTCCCACTCTCCTAAACAATTATTTTACACTTTATTCTCTCTGCATACTCCTCATCCTCATTTTCATGATAACCTTTCTTCCTGTTTAAATGAGGTAAGTGAAGCATTCAGAGAAGAATTCCACAAACACCTGTACCTGCTAGCATGTAAACACACACATATCCTATGTTCCTGCCTCTTACTATCCCCAAAACACTTCAATAATATTCCCTAACACATGTCTTAGCACCTGGCTTAACAGTGGATACTCATTTTATTTACATATTCCCCCCTTATTTGGCCTTTTCCACTCCTTGAACTTCATTGAATTATCCATACCATGTATTTGATTTTTAAAATATCCAGTTCCAGAAAAATTTATTGCCACAAAGGACAATATTATATGATTCCATTTATATGAAAGATCCAGAATAGGCAAATACGTAGAGACAGAAAGTAGATATGTGGTTGCCTAGGGCTGGAGGATAGAGGTATTTTGTGTGGAGGGTAAAGGTTAAGGAGTGTTGGGTTTCTTTTTGTGGTGATGAGAATTTCCAAAATTGATTGTGGTGATTTTCACACAACTCTGAATATAGTAAAATCTATTGAATTATATACTTTAAATGGATAAAATTTTTAGTATGTGAATTATATCTCAATAAAACTATTTTTAAAAAGAAACATTTAGTCAGTGCGCTATTAGGAGCCTCACATATATTTATTCTTACTACAGTCCTGATTTCTTTGTTTTCTAATGAGGCAATTAAGGCTTTAAGAGGTTGAATAAATTCCCAGGGCCACAAACCTAGTGAGTGGCCTGGCCACATATAGACCTTTAGACAGTGCTAACTGTAGATTTGAATTCTGCTTATTTTTAATATATGGACTTGGCCTTCATTAACCCTGAAGTCTGATGCCACTAGATTAACATGTATTATAATCTCTTTATTTAAGAGCATATGGAGATTGTAACGGGGGAAAGATGAAACAAGAAAGCCAAATGACTCATAGTTGTTGAAGCTGGATAATAGGTACATAGGGGTTCATGGTTGTTTTTTATATACTTTGAAGCTTTTAAATTTTCCATAATTAAAAAGATTTTTGTAGTTATTGTTTAAAGAGAACCTGACTAGATTTTAATGGATAAAATAGATTTAGGTAGTTGACTAATATTTAGTCATTCACTCATTTACTTATAGAGCACCTGTTGTGTGCTAGCACAGAGCTGGGTTTACCTCAAGTGGTTTACATATTCACAAGAGGAAAAAATTGTCAATATCGTGTGTCTGAAATATCTGCATGTGCAGATAATATGTCTCAAATGTGATTTTTATCAATCAAACCTAACTGTCCCATTGTTCATACAGCAAAGTACTTATTAGGTATGAGGCAAAGTGCTAGGGTTAGAGAGAATAGATATATTTTTCAGTGCACTGAGTCAAGAGATGATGAAACTAGTAGGCCCAAAAAGTCTTTAAAGTGTAAGGTCATAAATTTTGGAGGCTTTATGGCCTAGAAGCAGGGCTTCTGATGTGCTCCTTCCTTTTTTACCTGTCAGCAATTTGGGCTGAATATTCTTTTAGTTTTAGAAACTGGTATGTCTCTGGAGTGTTAGGATTTATGACTGGGACACAGAAGAGTGAGACCTGGCTGTCGTACCTATTGTGGTCTCAAGGGCAGAAAGATAAAAGAAACCTTCAAATCTTCTTATACAGGTTTTCAGTCCAATTAAGCAAGATAGAAAGAGAAGCAACAACTCTGAAACAGCTTTGACTGGAGACAAGAATGAATGTAAGAGTACTAGCTTTTGGACCCTGATTTGTGTGTATAGTTTATTTATTGCTGGTATTTTTCATCAGAGTGGCTGAATTGATGAGTCTGTTTCTGGATGGTCAAGAAAATGAAGGCAAAAACACAGTGCGCGCGTGCATGCGTGTGTGTGTGTGTGTAATAAAAACCATTGCATGTTTTATTTTTTTATGGAATAGTACACCGTAATATGTTTTTTGTTCCTCTTAGATTCTTTTCATGTTCATCTTCAATGGTCAGTATAAAATAGAAACACGACTAAAGCCCAGAACCCTCTGAAATTATAAGGAAAACATTTTTGTTGTTGTTGTTTTAACCTTTGTCAATCTCTATAACAACTTTAAAAATGAACCCAAAATATTCTCCCCTTTTGCCTCCCCCAGCAGGCAAAGAGCCAGTATTAAAAATTTCAGCTTGAATGAGTTTCTTTTCCCCAAATTTAAGTATCTAAAAATAGTTTCATAGGATAAAAGTGCTTCTTTATGAAAAAAATAGCATCACAACCCCAATATTAAAACAAACCCAAATTAAATCATAGCCCTAAATTTGGTTGCACTGCTGACCTGATCTGTTAGTTACACAGTCTGAATACGAGTCTGAATCAGAGACGTGAGTCTAGTGCACAAATGCATTTTATGTAGTGTGTTATTTTTCTGGGGGGATCAGCACAGAAGAGACAAGTCAGTTTGTAAAGTGTGTTTCTAGAATGTTGCTTGAGGTTTCTGTAATTTAATTCTTTTGGTATTTTCTGCATTTTGGAATTCTTCCCAGGACAGTTTATTAGTACTTGGATTTGGGTTTCAGTCTCTTTTCTTTCTCCTTTTTACTTTTAATTTTTTCAGTGAATACTTAGACTGTGAAGGTTAAAAAAACCAATAGTTCCAGAAACTAAATTCTATATTTAACTGCAGACTGGGTGTGGTTCAGACAACTGCAGTGCAAGCTTGCTAGTGTTTTGCCCGTCATCATAACCCTGACCTGCAGGGAACATTTCTTCTAGTCTCTGACTCTGAAATATGCTGAATGATGATGATATGATGATTTATGGTATATACTTTTTTAGGTGTAAAAAAAAAAAAAAGACAAAATTGCCAAATGGGTTCAAACTTGAAGTGGTTCTGAAAGATGATTCTTTTGTGTTCTTTTATAGTCATCTCTAAATGATATTAACTTGCCTTGTTTTCATGGTGCTTCAGCTCATAATTCTTTTACTACCTTTAATTACCACTGTGCACTTTTAAAAATTTTTGCACAAGAGGTCTTCTTCATTTCAGCTCCCATTTCATGAAACCGTATTTTCTTTTAATGTTTTTCCTTTTTTTTTTGCTTTTTTTTATTTTGACTTTTTTAATTACTTTAAAAAATGGAGGAATAACTACTTGTTCTCCTAGAGTAAGATTCTCTCCTTTAAAAAGAAAAAACAAAAAAATATACTATCTGTTGAAGACTCCTGTTACTTTGTAAAATGGAAAAAATAGTCACCTTTTTCTTCCTTAGCAGTATCTTTATTATTCTGTGTATTGTCCCAATATTATTTGTTATTCATACTATACAGAACTCCATGGAGTAAGAGATGCTGCTCATTTAAGTAAGATTACACCTAGCCAGAAAGAAAACTAGAACAGAAATACTTATAAATGTTTTTCTAATACTGCTCTTCTGTGAGATTGAGACCTATTCAGATGTTTTTTTGAATGACCACTTGTATGATATGAATAAAAGGTCTGATTCACCTTTTTTGTACACAGATATATAAATTGCATCTGCTGACCACTGATGTAGTCTAAGCAGCATTTAAACTAAGAAACTTTCTTTGATTTCATTTACTTATATTTGGTCACCATTTCTGCAGAGAATAAGAAAGAGACCCTAAAGATCATCTAGTTCAGTTTATTTTTTAGACCACGAACCTATAACCAAGAGGTTAATTAACCTGGTTAAACTCACAGAAGAAATAAGATTAATTTGCTTATTTTGACTCCATAGCCTTGTAAACCAAATAATATGATTTTTTTCAAATAGCATATTCATTGACCTTCTCAACACTCTTATCTTCAGTTTTTATTGGTAAACATTTATTGAGTGTCTGCTATGTGCTAAGCTATATGTTAAGAACCTGAATGCAAAGATGAAAATAGAATTCCTTATTGCATTTAACTGAATTTCTTCTTGCCTTTGTTTTTTTTATTCATCTCTTATTTTTCTCAGGCCCTCTTAATCTTTCTTTTGCCCTCCTGAACTCTTTTCTCTATCTTCCCCTCTGTCACTTTCTGTTATTTTGAGGAAAAAAAGAAAAGAAAAGAAACCTAATATCTATTTCTTTTTTTCTTCCCTCTCACATTTTTCTTTTAGGCACACCTCCTACTCACCCACCTCTATTCTTAGTTGCTTCTTAGTTGATCATAATGTAAACTGAAGTATATTCTTTAGTATTTCTTATACTTATTAATGGTATTATGATCCTATTTCATTTTAACAGCAAATTGGTCAATATAATAATGTTTCTAAGAATTAGTAAATGTTATATAATTTTCAAGGGTTCTTTAAGTTCTTAAAATTGTTTTGCGCTATGATTCTAAAGAATTGTAGAGTTCTTACTAGTGTGGAGCCTTTGTTCCCCTTAGACTCAGTGGCTTTTAATCGGAGAATACTTCCCACCCTAGAATTAAATCTTTAGAAAATAATTGGTGCTTAGCAAAACAACATGAATAGACTAACTTCAAAGAACAAAACCGTCTCCATGATAGCTAAGCTCTATCGGAAGACCATTTTCTAGGGCTATGTGTGTATATCCCCATGATCTGTCTCAGTGCCTTGTTTAGCAATCAGCTTGTCTTCTAATCTCTGGTCTTCTTGTTTATATATGATAGTAATGAAATACCTTAAGGGTATTGCAACCTGAAAATGCAAAGAAATCCTTGTTCACCTACCTTTTATCAGTCTAGATAGTGAGAATTACTTTGTTCTTCCTTGTAAAATGAGAAAACTAAATAAGTTCTCACTGCTTAGAAGAAATTTTCACTTTATTTCTCAGAGTAAAATTTTGCTTTACAGTTGCAAAGAAGCTTACATCTCATTTTCTTCTTTGTTACATTGCTGCTGAATGGAGACTAGCTAAAAAAAAGTATCTTTTACATATCTAGAATCAAAGAAACCATATGTCTGACCAGGATAGGATTTTGTTTGCCTAAGAAATTCAGTGAATTCTTTTTCAACTTTTTTTTTTACGTTTAACCATGATAGCTTTTTAGCAAGAGGCAAAGTCAGTGATGATGAATCTGTTAAGTAGAACGTCATAGTGAAATGACAGATGTGGCCTATGTGAACTCAAAGAAAAAATGTGAATGAAATAGTGTTAAGTGATAGAGGAAAAATTGCATTATTACAATAATGTAAAAAGTCACTCATACAAAGATAATGATTGGGAGAGGTAGTAAAAATTTTAAATAAATGATTTGCCCTAAATGTCAAATAGTTTGAACATTTTTATGTTACTTTTTGTCTTTTAGTTTCTGATAATGTAGTTGTTAAGAACATTGGTTTCTGAGTCAAAAAGAGTGGTTTCAGTGCCAACTTTCTTATTCATGAGCCTATATATCCTTAAACAAAGTACTTGCTAGAAAAGTAGTGCTGTGATTTAATGCATTCCTTCTCCTACTGAATACTCAATACAAAGATATTAAATAAGAACTTTCAAAAAGAATGCTAGATTTCTTCAAATGGAATTTTCTGAAGTTATTTTCTGTATTTCTTAGCCTCAGCCAATAAAAGTCTACTTAGCAATTTTTTTTTTTTACTCAAAAGAGTCATTCATCACCTGTGTGCCAAACACTACTCAGTGCTGAAGAATATTTAAAGATAAGGTTTTACCCAAATATGCCTCAGTCTAGTGGAGCAGTCAGGTTAAAAAATTCACAGGAGACATAGGTACCGAGTGCAGCAGGATATAGAGGGCATTTGAGCTGGGTCCTGTAGAGCAGTATAATTTTGATGGGTTGAAAAGAGGGGGGAAAAAGCATTCTTGGCAGTGGAAGCAAAGGCACAGAGGTATGAAAAATTAGGTAACTGGAGTGTGTGGTCGGTTAGGCAGAACATGGGGCTGGGGCAGTAGGTTGCATCCAGATTGTGGAAAACCCTTGTATTGCCACAGTTAGCAACATTTGTTTTTCTCAAAGCATTCGTATTTACATCCATGCCAAGGTATTGGTGTTCTAATAATTGGGGGAGGGGGGGGATCTCTTAATCCATTTTCAAGGTTGTTTGTGCCACTTTCCTCCTAATGTATAAAGAATTTATAATAACTCTATATGACAGGGACTCAAATTATTTTGGGGGTGGGAAGTGGACTTTATATCTAATATTTGTGAGACATCCTAGGAATTAAAAAATTGGAACTATTTGGAAAAAACTTCTTAGCCTTCCTTTTGGAAGACAAGAGCCTAAATAGTATTCCCGTTTCTGTGTGTGCAAAGAAATATGTTGAGATGCCAGCCATTTTCAATTTTTAAAAAAAAATTTGTTTGATCCATTTTTTTTTTTTGTCTACTGACTTGTGTTATAAAGGTGGATTATTATAAAACATTAAAATCTAATTTTCATTCTGATTCCTATTATAGCAATGTATTGTTAGGATGAAAAATTGAGCTGTATCTTACCAGAATGGATTATTTTACCATCTGCTAAGTGAATTTACCTGGTATTTCAGTTTATGTGCTTCTGCAGGCAGAGGTTTGGTTACATTGAGGTGGCCCATAGGCTAGCACAGTGCTGTGTGTAAAGACTGACATCAAAAAGTGTTGCTTGAACTTGATTAAATTGAAAATATAATAAAAGTCTACAACTTTAACAAAATGAGAAAATGCTATCCCCTGTCTCCCCTACCAGACACATTAGACTCAGTGCAGGGGTTAGAGTAATATAATATTTTAATTGTTAAAGTTGTAAATTCAATTCAATGATGAATAATAATTTGATTATTTAAAGTGATCCGGTAAAAATGACTCAGAAACAGCAGAAAAATGACTTTCAAGTGCCTCAGTGTTATTCTTCCTTAGCCTGATCATTGTGCCATCCTCTCCTCCACCCCTCCTCTACACAAAATCCACTTTGTGGGAGTAGAATGAGTCCTGAAAAATCTAAAGTTTGTTCCTGTCTATAATGAATGAGGATGTAAAATGCTGCCTTCCCTTAGGTTGTCTTGCAATCACTGCAACCCATGGCAAGTTGGTCTTCCTTTCTCTCTCTTCTGATGTCATTGCTGTTTTAGCGTTAGAAAATGCTGCATGGATGCACTATAAATTTTGGAATTAATGGATCCTAGAAGTTGAATTTTAAAGAGTTTATCCTCTTTTGTAATTCCTTATAGAATGACTTGGGTAGAACATAATGAACTCCTCCTCCTGTATCTCTGCAAATAGAAAGAAGTTCTTAACGTTTATATAAGCCAGCAGGAGCCTGGACATGACCTCATTTCAATCCATTAGACTATTTGAGGAAAAAAACGACAACAAAACTTTCCCACTTATTGACAGGTAAAGTTATCCCAATCCATTTCTCATAGCCAGTAAGAAGATGAACTGTCCTTAAATGCATTTTTAAATTGGCAAATTATACTTCCTGGTTCCTTTTTGGTCAAACAGAAATAGCCAAAAGAGAAATTATCGCAATGTTTTTGAGGCAGATTAAAAATCCTCCCCATCCTCTTATAGAAGATCTGCCAGCAGTTTCATTTTGTACAAACAATGGATCCCCCATTTCTCTAGTCCCTGAGCCAATTAAACAGGACAAAAGACCCCATGTTCCTCATACTGTTCTGTGGCCAGAGTTTACAAGGAAATGAAATGTAGTTTGATAAATATTAGTGTTGTATGTAAAGAGTCACCGGTGAAGATACAGTTTATCCCAGAAACAGAATTAAAACATCGCATTATAAACATTAATACTGACAGAGACCAGCTTATAGACTTAACTGGGAAAGGGTTTACAGAAAACTAATGAGCTTTTCTTTTTTAAACTCAAATATTTATTGAGCTTCTACTTCATACCACTCATTGTAATACACTGAGGAATACAGCAATTTACAAGGCAGATATGGTTCTGGCCCTTATAATAATGCATTAGTAAACAATTATCGACAGACTAAATACAGCATGTACCAAGGTCTGCATATGCATTTGATGTTTGAAGATCTCAGATTAGTAGACTATGAACTTATAGGTAAATATCCTTTTCTGATATAGTTGCCTTTTGGCTGAGGAAGCCTCAATGGACTATGTAATTTCAGTGTTAGCATCTAAAAGTGGTCTTTGTACATGGAAAACCTGTGTACCATAGAAATCTCAATCATAATAGTGCCTCATTTAAATATTTTGTTTTATTGGTTCCAACTTTGACATATCATCCTCTAAAAGTCCAGACTAACCTGTAGTTCTGACCATTTTGAAACTATCCCATAATTACCTTTGGAAAATAGAAACTTTAGTAATCATCAAAATCCTAATCTTAGAACATGATTATACCTCACATCTATAGTGTCATTACGAAGAAATTTATTTAATTTATATACAATTGATAAGATAACCTTTTAACTTTGACAATATAAGTATCTTGTTTTTCTGTCAAGTGTTATCACAATTAATTAAGCTCTCTAAAAGGCAAAGAGTTATTTATACCGTTGGTAGTTTGATTGATTCCCACTAAAAACAGTGGTAAACCCAGACATAGAAAGTGAAAAGCTAGGTTTAAGAAAAAGTAATAAGTATTCCTAAATGTAAGGTACTGTGTTTTTCTCTTTTTGGGGAGGTTTCAGGATACTCCCCAACCAGTGCACCTCTGATTCTCTAAAGAACCTATGCTGTTGTCTGGTTGATTTGCTACTTGTTGAGACCTCTCCCTGCAATCCCTCCACCCCTGGGAGGACGAGTTTTCATTTTAGCTACAAATTAATTATATCATGTTAGCAAGAAATAGTACTTTTGTAGAAGTATGTAGTATTGATCATAAGAAAAACCATGTAAGAGACAGTGCATTGATTTGATCAATTCTGTTTGTTCATTTTTTTGGTTAGTAGTGTCACATTGGTAAGTGGCCAGTTTATACTTCAGAGCTTTATATTTAAAAGTAGGCTCCCTACCTCAGAACAACTTGTACACACCAGTGTAAGAAACTTAGCAATTCCAGATCATCTTACAAATCTCTTGTAAACCTACTTCCTACCAGCAAAGACTGACAAAACAGAAGTGAAGGATGCAGATGCAGCAAGGGGCACACCAGCTCATTGTCTTGATAGTGTGTGATCTGGTAGATGCAATTCACTCTCCAGGGTACCACAATTTCCACTGGTATGAACTTCACATAATCATCACTCACATTTGTTGGGTTCAGTAGGAAATAGGAAATCGGTAGACCAGCAAAACCAAACACTGCCCTCTAGTGTATGTTCTTTTTTCTTTCTTATTAAAATAAAATGGAAGGTTGGACAAACATTTAATGAAGTCAGTGGCATGCAGTCAGGAGATACATTTCAAGAGAAATACTCTCAATTGTTTTCTAAGGTGGTTAGAATTTGTTAGTTTTACTTCTTTTGCCTGACTTCAGAAAATTGTTTATATTTTTTCTTTCATGGTCATCATAGGAAGACATGACTAAAAGGTGAATTATATTAGAAGAAAAACTTGCTCTATAACTGTCACATAGTAATAAGATTCACACCAAATCTCTAGTATGGTTGGGCTTCATTTAGGGCCGCATGTTCCTGGACAAGTGATAAAAAGCTTGTGTTGTTTTCTAAGGCTTAATAATAGGATACGGTGTGCTAAAAACCTAGCTCCTAGATTCAATGTTATGCTTGAAACCTTTTGATAAAATGTCTATTGGCAATTAGCATGCAGTAAGTAAATAAAATATTTAAACAAAGAATCTTTGCAGTGAAGGACCTTGGAAGATGAAATTTATTTTTATTCTTTAATTGAAGAAATGATTTAAGCTTTTCCTGCCTGTCTACCTCTCCCCTACCCCTGCCCCTCTACCCTCTGGTAACCACCAGTCCATTGTCCATGTCCTTGAGTCTCTGTTGGTCTGTCCTGTTCATTTGTTATTTTTAGGTTTATATCCCACATGTGAGTGGTATCATGTGATTTTTCAACCTTTTCTATCTGGCTTATTTCACTTAGCATGACTATCTCAAGGTCCATCCACGTTTTCTCAAATGGCAATATTTCATCTCTTCTTATGGCTGGGTAATATTCCATTGTACATATGTACTACAGCTTCTTTAGCCAGTCTTCTATCGTAGGACACTTCGGTTGCTTTCAAGTCTTTAGGGTAAATGCCCAATAGAGGGATTGCTGGATCATATGGAGGATCAATTCTCAGTTTTTTGAGGAACCTCCATACTGTTTTCCATAGTGGCTGTACCAATTTGCAGTCCTACCAGCAGTTCCTATTGAGAGATGAAAATTTTATGTTAGGGCTCATTTCAGACATGGTATCCATACTTCTCTCATGTAAAGACTTAGCAGCTTTTTTAGTGGGTATTGGTGTCTGAGGAAGTATTATTACTAACTCTTCCACAATAGGTTCACTGCACTGTATACATAGACCTTAAATGGGTATTGTTGTTGCAGTTCAAGGGAGAAGCCCTGGGGTTTACTTATTTCTCCTCTGCCTGGGGAAAATGGTTGGCCAGTGTTATGGTTGTCACCAGAGCAATTAGATTTCCTTCTTCGTGAGGAAATAGCCCCTAGGACACATGTAGCTTTGGTTCTGAGGCTTTCATGGGTTTCTTACTGATGCTGTCACATCTTTGCTTCCAGAAGCTCTTGTAAAATTTAGCAGAGTTTGGTTTAGATGATTTATTGCTAGAAAGATTATTCATGTCTTAACTGAATAATGGCCATTCCTGTGAGGCCTTTGAACCAATGAACTGAGTCAAGAAACCTGAGTTCTAGGTCCAGTGACCTTGAGCACTTCGAATTTCCTCTCTGGTACCTCATATGCAAACTTCATGTCCTCATCTGCAAAATAAAGAGGCTGACTTGGTAATGTTTTCTTCCAGTTTAAAGTTCTTTGATTCTTTCTCAGGATCTACTCTGAGGTTTATCTAAATCCATGTGTAATAAGCTGTGTTATGGGATTCTGTCGCATTTATGGATTAGGATTCCAAAATTCAACTTTTTCATATCTGAATCCTTTAATCTGTTCATAGGCCAATATTAATTTTTCCACTTAAGTCATTTTTCATAAGCTTTTTTCTATTCTCAAACTTTTAAGCTGCAAAGACATGAAAATTTACAGTATCTTCTGTAGTAGAACACGTTTATATTTTAGCTTTTTCTTGTAATCATGTGAACCTTCCAAAAAGCTGATTTGGAGAGCTGTTATTTAAGTCTGTAGAATTAAAAATAACTTTTATTAATAAAAACTACATTATTGTAGAACATCTTTTGTTTATTGTACTGTAGTGTTTGCAAAACAGACTTTTAAAGTATAAATGTTTGTTGCCAAAAGGCATTAAGACAAAGAAAATTATTTTAAAATAATATTATGCAGTTCTATTTTGATCATGCACAGCAAACACTATTTTCAAATAATCCTTTTTTAATTATAAAATTAGCAGAGACTTCTTATATAAAATATGGGGAAATTTCAAAATACGTAGAAAAGGAAATTTAAGTACCACTTAACACCCTCCTTTATTGTTAACGTTTTGGTGTATTTTCAGTCATTTTTCTGTGTTATGTACATATCTGTATATCTTTTTAAACAAAAGAAGGTCATACCAGATATATAGTTCTGTATTTAATATCATTTATATTCTCTCTGAAAACATGATTTTAATGATTGAATCCATTTTAAGATATACTATAATTTGTTCCCCATTACCCTGCATCTGGACATTTAGATTACCAACTGTATTTACTTCCGGGCCTAACTTCATAACTGAGTATGTCGCCAGTTTGTGGACAGATACAGGGATGGTGAAAGAGAGAAATGTGTTTTGAAAAGCAGTTATAAAAATAATCAGAGGTAGGTTTTTGTAATATAACCCAATATAGTTTTATTTTTGGTAATATTTTTATTAGAAAATTAATAGGAACACATTGTAAACTATGAGAAAACAGTGTATAAAGAAGAAAATATTTCCATTCATAAATAACGACTGAAAATATTTTTGGCATATTTACATTAAGGGTATCTGTCAATCTATCTGTTATCTATGTAAACATAACTAGAATAACTCTCATACAGTTTTTAAACTACTTTTTTCACTGACATTTCCCCATGTCATTAGTCTTTGAAAATATGACTTTTTAATAGCTCCTTTCTTCTTCAAGTGACTATACCATAATTTATTTAACTTATTACTTTATTAGTCATTTAAATTCTCAGTTTTGTCCTTTTAAATAGTATTGACAGGAACACCCTTATACTTAACTTTTGTCTTAAGAATGATATGTCTGGCCATATTACTACCACCACCCTCCAGGAAGCTGAATTTATTCACAGCAGCAGCAGTGGCCTAGAGCATATGCTGCTCCTGTCACCAGAGCCTGCCTTCAATGCCCACTGTAATCATCTTTTTGGTGAGTGAAAATTGGCTCTGTGGGTGAAAGGCAGTGTTTTCTTTTTGTCTACATTTAAACTTCTCTGATTCTAGTGAGTCTAAACATTTTTACACATTTATTAATCACTGATCTTCTGGTGTTCTTTTCCTTTACCCACTTTTTCTATTGTATACTCCTGTTTTCTTATTAATACGTATATTATTATCGAATGAGATCATTAACTCTTTATGCTACATCCTTGCGTTTATTTGCAATTTAGTTTTTATTTAAATGTAGATAAATCCAGTGTTTTTTATGTGTGTTACTGCCTCAGTCACATGCTTTGCCATTCAGATGTTTCCTTCTAGTTTTTTAAATGACTTTACTTTTATATTTAACTCTAATACAGGTGGGTTATAAGGTGAGCATCTAGTTTGGTCTTATTTTCCTTATAGCCAATTTTCCATTTCTTCTTAGGTTTAAGATTCTTTCTTGCATATAAAGTTATTTGTTGGGTCCATTGATCTTATCAATTCTTGAACCATAGTTTGGATTATTATAACTTTATAATTTTATACTATTTGATAAGATAGGACCTATTTATTACTATTTTCAAAAAGTTCTTAGCCATTTTCATTTGATTTTCCAGGTGAACATTAAAATCATATCATTGACTCACACCACTCTCAATAGAAAAAAGGGGGAAATGTGTTTTAATTTGATTGAAGGTACATTAAACCTAAAAATTCATCTCAGAAGAAATGACATTGTCCTATTATTCTTATCAAGGAATGTGATATGCCTCTCCATTTCTATCTTTTTATATTACCTATCAGCAAAGTTAGTAAAACTTTTTTAGTTTTTTACATGGTTTCTATATTTTTCTTGTTAGGTATTTTTATTTTTAATTCTCATTTTCTTGTGCTTATGAATAGATGCCTTTTTTTCTATTGTCAAACTGATTATTACCTATCCATGGGAAAGTTTTGATATTTTTGTCTGTAAATACCCAGCAATCTGATTATTTCTAAGGTATTTTCGATTTATCCCTCGGTTTTCTTGATATAGTATAATATTTACATGATAAATTTATGGCCCTCCTTCCCAGTTTATTTCTTAAATTTGTTTCATGCCTTATTGTACTGACTAGGACTTTCAAGAAGACATTAAATTATAATAAGAGAAAATTTGTGTTGGGCATGGTGGGCTCTGTTGCCATGTTTCTGATTTAATAGAGATGCTGCTAGAATTTTACTGTTTTATTATTATTACCAGTTACTGTTTTCTCAAAATTTTCAAAAATTCAGCAAAATTGAAAGAATTTTACAGTTATCTATTCCACCATTATCATTTTACTATACCTTTTTGTTGTTGTTGTTTTATTTTTCAGTTACAGTTGGCATACTGTTTCAGGTGTACAGCATAGCAATTAAACATCTATATAACTTAGGAAGTGATCACCCCCATAAGTTTAGTACCCATCTGACACCATATTATACTATTATTGACTATGCACATAGTTATTACAGTATTACTGACTCTTGTCCCTCTGATGTACTTTATATCCTGTAACTATTTTTATAACTGGCAGTTTGTTACAAACCAGTCTTTTGAACTCTGTATCTGGTTGGTTGTTTGCCTCCCTTTCATTTTGTTCTTTTTCTGGAGTTTTGCCACATTCTTTCACTTGAGGTTTATGTCTTTGTCTCAGTTTGGCTGACTCCCTGTGTTTGTTTCTGTGTATTAGGTAGACCTGCTACATCTCCTGGTCTTGGCAGACTGGCCTTCTTTAGTAAGTGGCCTGTGGTGCCCAGTGGTAGTCTCCCTGGTCACCCGAACTGGGAGTTTTGGGAGGCGTCTCTCGTGTGAGTTCTGTGCACCCTCCTGTTATATAGTTGAGCCTTGATTACTTTTGGCACATCAGTGTGTAGGATTGATCTTCGGGCTGATTGACTGTGAAAACTGGCCATGACTACAGAGGGTGAGCTGTTGTGCAGGGGCTGACCCCACAAAACAGGGCTCTAGTGCCAGCCAAGTCTGACCTTTGGGTGTGTCACTTGTGGAAATGGTCAAGTGGTGCTCTGGTGTGGCCTAAAGCCAGCCACTGGGTATGTTGATTCTGGAGCCTCTTTGGAGGGGATCCAGTGTGGGACAACGTCAGCCACTGCTTGTGCCTGGGTTGGACCTGTCTGGTAGGAGCTACAGAGTTATGTGCAGTTGGCTGTCACTTGTGCTGGGCTTGGAGGCGCTTGGAAGAGGCTATTCTGCAAACTGAAGCCAGCTGCCACTAGTGTTGGACTTAGGACTCTTTGGTGGGCACTACGATATGAGCTGAAGCCAGCTACCACTGGGGTCAGGTTTGTAGCCACTTGTCTCTGTTGCAAGCCAAGACTGGGTGCTGCTTATACCAGGCTTCGGGCCAGCTACTGCTTGTTTGTGGGGTTTGTGGACCTTTGAGAGGTTTTAGGGAAGTCTGCAGTGTGAGCCAAGTCAGGCTGCTTGCGTGAAGGAGTTGCTGAAAAAGGTTCATTCAGCCCAGCACGCAAGTTGTGTGGGGTGGAGTCTCTGAGAATCAGGGAAGGGTGAACAGTGTTAGGTTAATGGAGAGCTCAGATTGGGCACCCCCCTGCTCAGGGCCAGCTGGGTGGTGGGAAGGTTCAACAGAGGAACAAAGGCACCTGCCAGTGTTTTCGTCCCCAGAGTTAGGTGTCCCAACCCCTTCTCATCTAGCCCTTACCCTGAAACTAGTCAGTTTAGTTCCTCCAAGTATGTCCTTGGCACTTTTCCAGCTGCTGTCCCTTAGCTAGAACTTTGGACAAGTGTTTATGGGCAAGTGAGTCTGTGCTCAGGCACTTTAAGAGGACCCCTGGCTTTACAGCAGCCCTCCATCTCACCCAGACTAGGTTCCTGTTGATTGTCACAGCCAGATGTTGTGGACCTCCTCTTGCCAGCATTGGTGCTCCAGGCTGGAGAGCGCTCGCTCCTCAGAGGGGCCCTGCACACATGAGATATATACCTCCTAATCCTTAGCTGCCACACACAGGTATGGGACCTGCCCGTTCCGTGTCACTGCCCCTCCGACCAGTCTTGCCATGGCTGCTGCTTTATATCCTTAGTTATAGGACTTCGGTTCAGCTACTCTGCAGGTGGTTCTCCATGGTGGTTATTCTGTAATTTAGTTGTGATTTGGATGTGCTGTTGTGGGAGTGAGCATAGTATTTACCTACTCTGCCATCTTGACCTGTAAGTCCTTCTTACTATAATTTTTTTTATTATGTATCTCTTAGATTTAAAAAAAATATTGATAATATTTGTGTTGTATTACAGAAATATTTATTTGTACCTAGCATTCCAAGATTTTAAAAAATCAACACTGTACTAATTGCTGAAGATACAAGTGAATATGGCATTCTCTTAGTCTCATCTGTTATTAAGAAGTAGCCAATTTTAAAAATTTTAAGAAAGCTTTGAAATAGGAGATTATGAAAACTGTTCAAGGACAGCATTAAGCATTAAAAAAAAAAAAGTAGCAGTCCAACTCAGATTACAGAAGGGAAAAGAGTGCAGTTAGAATTTTTCAGTATCTGACCAGACTTTCTAGAGAGAAAATGTCTTATTCAGCTGACAGACTACTTCCTTTCAGAAATAGCTGCTATTCCAGTCTACTTGCTGGTGTATGTTTATAGTGAAATAAAGTTCATCTATCTATGATAGTTGAATCACATTATCCCATTCTTTTATACTATTTACCCAGAGTATTAATATTACTTTCCTAGGGCTGAAATAATTTCTACAAACTGAGTGGCTTAAAACAACAGAAATGTGTTTCCTCACAGTTCTGGAGGCCAGAATCTGAAATCAAGGTGTCAACAGAATTGTTTCTTTCTGGGGGCTCTGAGGGAGAAACCCTCATATGTATGCCTCTCTGCTAGCTTTTGGCAGTTGCTGTCAAGCCTTGGCGTTCCTTGACTTGCAAATAAATCACTGCAGTGTCTGCATCCATTTCCACGTTGTCTTCTCCGTGTTTGTGTTTTTTCTTATAAGGACACTCTTATTGGATTTAGGGCCCAGTGTAACATCTCAGTCCTTACCATAATTACATCTGCAAAGACCTTATTTCCAGATAAGATTACTTTCTGAAATTCTGGGTGGACATGAATTTTCAGATGACGCTAATTCAAACCAGTACACCCAACAAATTCCTTAGCAAACAGTAGTTGAAAGAACATGGGACTGGAACTCTAGAATCTTGTCTCTGATCCTAGCCAGCTCTGTAACTCTGTGGAAGCTTGTCATCTGTACGCTTGTCTTTGTTCCCATTTCTCATGAGGAGGTGGATCAGTGAATAATCTTTCAAAGTGCCTAATTGTCCCAAAGTTCACATCAAATCATGAAGAGTTATATGCAGAGCTGATTTCTAGCTCTGCTGCTCCTACTTCTCTCTGGCCCCTGATTGTTTCAGGTATTTTATGGCATGATCAGTATCAGAGGGGCTTTGACATCTTTGGATAAAATATAGAATATCACTGACCTGGTAAGTGAACCAAAGGTTTTCCTTAGGCCTTTATGGATTAACAAAAGATAGTTGCTACATTTACAGGTTTTCCTATTCCTCTTATTTCTGCCTTCACTTTGCTGTTTTAAAAAAGAGACAACACTTTAATTTTTTTTGTTTGTTTGTTTCAGAATATCATTTAACACATTCTCTCAAATGGAAGATGGGACAATTAAGTTCCAAGGTCTTTTAGCTTAATTTTATTCTCCTACCCACTGTCCAGTAATTTTACTAAGTGGTGAAGAAATGCACACTGGATTATAGATAGTGGATAGTGTCTGACAATCTGAAACCTTTGAATTACTGGAATAGTAGATTTAAATATCTCTTTAGCAGAGATAGTTCACATAAAGGCAGAGAAAAAAAATGTTCATTTACATGGCATCATTCCTTGCTTAGAGAGTCAGTCCCTGTCTTTTCTATATGCTAAGACACAAAAGGAGGAATTTTCTGGCTGCAATTTTTATAGACTTTGGTGTTATTGAAATGAAAGTACCTCAAGGACATTTCCATTTGTTACTAGCTTATGGTTTCTCGTTTCATGTAAATTATTTTGCCACTTTTCATTTTAATTCTTTGCTGTCATTGTCTGGCAAAAAAAAAATGATCATTGAGTTTCTCTCTGTGAAGGTACTCACTGATCATTCAGCTGACAATATCCTTTGTCTATAAAAGTGTGGTGCCCTTCAGATTTATCACCTTTTTATTGTTACCTGTAGATTTCTGTTTACATCCCCCTCCCTTTTTTGTCTTAGAAAATGTCTAGGGCTATAATCCTTACATGGGACAGAAATATGTTTTGAATTTCAGAGTTCCAGTTCAGAAATAGATTTGTTTAAGAGTCAAGTTCTTCTACAATTAACCCACTTGGTAACAGTGGAAATATCTATTCATTCTAATAATCTAAAGGTTAGAATGATTGAAAGTGAATAATAAATAGTGTGAACTATTCTAAGGCTGTTCTGGGAGAAGGGAGCCTAAACCTGGGTGGTGAGGCTGTTTTGAATTAGTTTTGTTACCATTCTGAAAAACTTCTTACATCTCATCTTTCCTCTCTATTTCCATGCCTCAACCTACTTCAGACCCTCTCCTAACTGGCTTCTGCCTTCAGTATCACCAGAAATATTGCACTACAAAAGTAAGCTTGATCATGTAATATCCCTGCTTTAAAATCTTTGCTCCCATTGCCTAAAAAGTTAACTGCACACTCTGTTGTTCCCTTTAAAGTATGGACCCAATGTTTTCTTCAGTTTGATCCCCAACTACTACATCTTATGTACAATTATCCAACCACACCTAATTCCTTCCCATCTCAGAACATATTTCATGACTCCCTTTTTTTAAACATGTTGCTTCCTCTGCCTTATATTCACCTACCCTCCTTCCTCTTTCTTCACTACCCCATATAAATGTTGCTTCCTCTATGCACCTGTATACTTATAACACTTGTGTAGGTCATTTTACAATACTTTATAATGTGTTTCATTACATACAGACAGCCTTCGGTGACTACACTGGGAAACTTTGATGCATCTTTACTACCATTTAGCCAATTGCTAGATATAAAACTAGGACTCAGTCAACATTTTTGGTTGACTGAATGATTAATTACATCTAAAATCAAAGTCATTAGACTTATTTCCCAACTTTATTGATAGTCTATTGGTTGCATTCTGTTCAAAAATAAGCACTATACTAATGCAGTTGTGTTCAGCTATGTCTTAGTCTAAAACACCTGAATGTACCTAGAGAAGATAATGTACAATGTGGTGAGATCTCAGCTGGCTTTCTTCTGAAAGAGTCTTGCTTTCACTAAAAGTCTTAACTGAAACCACTATTTTCTATGTTTTCACCTTTGCTTCCTTCAGCTATCTCTTGATTATTAAATATCTATGACAGGCCAAGCAGATTTCTTGGACTTAGAAAGCTCCTCTTATAACTAGATAGAAACTATAGCTATTGTCTTCTTTGATGCTTCCTTTTTTTTCAGAGCAATTACTATGTTCTCTTTCAGAGCACCTGTGAAAAAGACTTAGGGGGACTTTTGTTGAGTTAAATTCAGATAATTCAATCATGTGATGTAGTCCTACGGTGACCATATCATTTATTGTCTAAAATGGTATCCTTTGAAGGGAGTGTAAGGGAATATGTTAATAATCCAAGATAGCAGTACTATCTCAGGCAAACCAAGATGTGTGATCACCCTATAGATAACCCCTGTAGTCTAATCAGATTACATTACTAGTTGCCTTCTGTTTTCAAAGCACATCTTAGGTTTTTAAGCTTTTATAGCTTTTCTTTATTGTTAACTTTGTCCTTTCCTCTCCAGTGTCTGTAGTCTGTGCATCCCTCAGAAGCCTGCCCAATACAATAAGCTATGCCTTATCAGCCTAGTCCATAGAGATATCTTTCTACCCTGAATTATTTAGGATATCATTTATATATTTAATTGGCAATTAAAAGTATTTTGTGTCACAATTGTTACTGTTTTGACTCCTTTTTTTATTTAACCTTTCCAAATCTTTCTTCTCAACTGAACTATATGTTCTTAATATCAGAGTCCATATTTTTAACTTATATCTACTCAGTACAATGCTTTATTCATATTCATATAATACATATTGTTTAAATATTTTAATTCCTGGACTGCCGTTGTCTTTCCTAAAAACTCTTCCATTTTACTTCATTATTGTGTGTCGGCCCCCACCAAAAAGCTTTAAGTGTTTGCAATGAAAATTTTTAATCGTTACATTTTAAACTTAAATATTTGCCATGAGATATTAAAATATATCATTTTGTCAGTTTAGATTATACTGTATGTCTTGAATTAATATTTTTAAACATTAAAACGTTATTGAAAGAGTAAAAGATGAAAGCAGTATTCATAGTCCAATGTACATACCTGCTGTGTAGTAGCACATTTTGATAAAATTAATGTTTTCAGTGGGCCTACATTCGTTAATTATAAAAAATAGGTCTTTAAAAGAGAAGAAAGGATTAATTGCCAGGCTTAGAGATTTAATACTATAGGGAATGAATTTTTATATTCTTGAGCATTTGATTTGGAAGAGGTTACTGATTTATTTTTACTCTGATGTTTATTTCATACACTTAGATTCCAAAAACATAGACTAAAAATGACTTTTAAAACTTTTTAACTCAAATTATGTATGCCATGAATAATTACAAATACTAATTTAGCTTCCAGAAATAATATGGCTTTATTCTGGTAGTCACTTGAATAGCAATCACAATCCTAATATTTGTCGTTGATCCAAATACATTTTTCAAACAAATTGTTTATGAAGTTGTGCTGATCATTAGACTAGTTCTTAACTGTTTTGGTGTTTTTATTAAATTTTTTTAATAGCATGTTAATTTTAGAATTTCAAAGTATAAGGCAGAATGTGAAAAATCAATCTTAATTGCTCCAATATTTCCCTGTCTTCCACCTATCCCCCAATATTTGTAACAATTTGATATATATCCTCCAAGACCCTATTGCTATAGCTCTATACTCCTGGTCATCAACAATTCATTTACAGTGGTACCCATCTCTTTTGGAGGCCCCTACACTGAGTTGGTGGTGACTTTGTTCATCATTATTAGTACTTTTTTTCCTCCTCTTTAATTCCCCCTACCCCCACTTCCACCCCTGACCTATGGATGTTACCGTTTCTTTTTAAGAACTGGATCTCTGAAGGCGAGGCGTCTCCTTGCTCATGCTCACAGCGTGCATGGGGGCATGGTTTGTGGCTCTACCTGGGGCGCAAACCCAGGACCTTCTGCGTGTAAAGCAGACGTGCTAACTACTGCACGATGAAGCCACCCTGTTCATCATTATTGACTTGTCATTACTATCGTCAATAAGGAGTGCATGTAACAATGAGTCAAACTTGCACCCTGGTGACTTTCAGTATAGTGGGAAAGAGATGTACACAGTGATAAGCATGATATAAGATGAAAGAGGTATAAGAAGGGAGCATATGGAGTGCTGTAAAATTCATAGGGTGAATAAAATATTTACCTTTGACTACTCAAGAGGTAATATTTGAGCTATATCCTAAAAGTCAGGATTTGGGTTAGAGAGAAGACAAAAACAAATATACTGGTAGGAGGAAGGTGTGGAGATGCAGGTAATTTACAAGGTTATTCCATTTTCCTAGACTATACTGTGCACATATGAGTGTAGGTACACAGCAGATAAAGATGCAAAGGTAATTCGGAAACTGAACACTTTTATAATCTTTAAAATATTTTGATCAGAATAATGGCATGACTAGAGATGTACGTTAGGAATATTAATCAGACATTAGAGGAAGTACAGATTCAGTCACAGGCTTTGCGATAATTTGGAAAAAGTTACTATAATGAGATGTAGTGGCCATAGGACTGTTACTGAAATATAGGACTTATAGGTCTTAGCAACTATCATATTCTATCAAAGGTAAGAAGGCCATGATTGTAAAACACATTTTTATTTTATATAGCAATGAGGGGTAAAAGCACTGCTAGTTAATTTTTAGACACCACCAGTTATAAGATATACCCTGATTTTAGAGATAGTAATGAAATATACATCAAAAGACCCTGAATAGCCAAAGCCATCATGAGAAAGAACAAAGTTGGAGGTATCACGCTACCCGATATTAAACTGTGCTACAAAGTTGTAAGAATCAAAACAGCATGGTGCTGGCATCAAAACAGACATATACATCAATGGAACAGAATGGAGAGCCCAGAAACAAACTCACACCTACATGGTCACTTATTCTAGGACAAAGGAGGCAAGAATATACGATGGGATGAAGATGGTCTCTTCAATAAATGGTGTTGAGAAAACTGTACAGACACATGCAAAAGAATAAAACTAGATCACTTTCTTACACCATGTACAAGAATGAACTCAAAATAAAACTTAAATGTAGGACCAAACCATAAAACTACTAGGAGAAAACATAGGCATTAAACTCTTTAATATCTATCTTAGTATTTTTTTTTTTTTGGATATGTCTCCTTGAGAAAGGGAAATAAAAGAAAAAATAAAGAAATGAGACTACATCAAACTAAGAAGTTTTTTTTTTTACAGCAAAGGAAACCAAAAACCAAAACAAAAAAAACAACCTTCTGAAAGGGAGAAGATATTCACCAATGATACTCTGATAAAGAGTTGGTATCCAAAATATAAGGAACTCATACAACTTAACGCCAAAAAAAAAAATAAACAATTAGATTGAAAAATGGGCAGAGGATCTGAATGACATTTTTCCCAACAGGACATACATTTGGCTAATAGACATATAAAAAGATGCTCAGCATCACTAATCATCAGGGAAATGAAATTAAAACTATAATAAGATATCACATCACAGCTGCCAGAATGGCTGTCATCAATAAATCTATAAACAAGTATTGTTGAGGATGTGGAGAAAATGGAACCCTTAGGCACTGTTGGTGGGATTGTAAATTGGTGCAGCCACTGTGGAAAACAGTATGGCGTTTCCTCAAAAAATTAAAAATAGAACTACCAATATGACATAGCAATTTCACTTTTGGGTATTTATCCAGAGAAATCCAAAACACTAATTCGAAAAGATATATGCATCCTTGTTTTATTACAGTGTTTACAATAGCCAAAATATGGAAGCAGCCTGCATGCCCATCAACAGACAATTGGCTAAAGAAGTTATGGTTCATATATATATATACAATGAAATGTTACTCAGCCGTTGAAAAAAAATTAAATCCTGCCATTTGCAATGACATAGATGGACCTAGAAGTTATTATGCTAAATGAAATAAGTAAGACGGAGAGAGAAATACCATATGATTTCACTCATATGCAGAATCTAAGGAACAAAAAGAACAAGCTAATCAAAAACAAACTCACAAATATAGAGGACAGTCTGGTGACAGCCAGAGGTGAGAGGGGTTGGGGGAATGGGAGAATGGGGTGAAGAGTTAAAGAAGTACAAATTGGTGGCTGATATATGGTCATGGAATGGGGAGCATGGCATAGGGAATGCAGTCAGCTATAATGTAATGGCTAGATGGAGAGCTAGAGGAAAGAAAGAGTAATTAGAGGGATCATTTTATAAACTAACTGTCTAACCAATGTATTGTGTACTTGAAACTAATAGTAAAATAACCAATATTTTTAAAAAGGATATGAAAGCAACCTAAGTGTCCATTGATAGATCAATGAGTAAAGAAGTGGCACACATATAAATAGAATATAACTCAGCTATGAAAAAGAATGAAATCTTAACATTTGCGACAACATGGATGGACCTAGAGGGTATTATGCTAAGTGAAATAAGTCGGACAGACAGATACCATATGACTTCACTTCTGTGTGGAATCTAAAAAACAAAAGAACAAACTCATACAGAGAAAAAATCAAATGTTGCCAGATGGGGGAGGGGGGTCAGGGATGGGTAAAAAAGGTGACTCAATTAAGAAGTATAAATTGCCAGTTATAAAAAGAGTCACAGGGATGTAAAGTACAGCATAGGTACCATGGGTACCAGACTTATGGGGTGATCACTTTACAACTTATATAGACGTAATCACTATGTAGTACACCTGAAACTGATACAATATAGTAGTATATTAACTGTAATTTAAAAAAACATTTTTAAAGAAAGGACTAAAAGTTTTTTTTATCAGAAGTAAGAAATCCAATTGATTGAAAAGCATAGATTTTTTAAGAAACCGATTAGCTCTATTTAATGACTTTGTCCAGAACACGTGGTACTCTGAGGGAAGAATGGAAAAAAAAGTGGAAGGTGCTTTCTGCAGGGTAGAAGACTGGCAGGATGGGTATGCAGGAGAGATAGAAAAGCTAAGTAATCTAAGTTTCTCCGAAGGGATATTGTTGATTTGGTTCACCTTGGAGTGCAAGCTAAGAAATGAGAGGTGAGGCCAGGAAAAGAGTAATATTAGATAAGCAGTCTTTTAAAGGGTGTTTGTGTGTCGGGGGTGGGGGAGGGTTAAAGGGATTCGAGATTATAAAGAAAGTGACGAATAAATTATTTTGAAAAGGGGAAGTAAGTAAGTAGAAAGTTGATTGCGGGATTTCAGAATTTGAGATTTTGGAGGAAGAAATCTGAGGGATGAGTCCAGAAAATATATTATCTTTCTAAAACACAGATGAGAACATACCTCTTTGTGGCTTGTAAACCTCTATTTCAGGATGAAGTCATTACTACTTAAAGAACAGACAAGGCTCATCACAACCTAACCTCATCCTACTTTTCCAGGCAAATGTCTTTATTTCTTCTTGTGAACACTATATTCTAACCCCACTGAATTCCTCTCTTCAGAATCTTGAAGACTTTTATCTACTTTGCCTTTGCACATGCTGCTCCCCTTACATGAAATGCTTTCCTCCTGTTCTCTGCCTTGTAAACTCCTGTCCATCTTTGAGACCTAATTTAAATGGCACTTCCTCTGCCAAGGTTTTCCAGGCTCCTGCGAACCACATAGAGCACTTTTTCTCCTCACCTCTACTCCCACAGTACTGTTTAGAAAGCCTCTAGAATTTTACCACAGGTATATGGACTTGTCTCTCCAGAAGATTGTAATTAAACCTTGAAGTCAGAATCGAATTCTCTTCTTTACCACAGGGCAAGCACATATTAGGTTTTTAATACCTGCTTTTGTTGTCTTTGTTGTTGAATTTTAAATGAAGGAGCAAATGCAGGGCTTCTCAAATGTTAATATGCATTCGGATCACCTGGAGATCTTGTTAAAATTCAGAATCTGATTTAGTCTGAGATTCTGCCTTTCTAATAAGCTCCCAGGTGATGCCGGTGCTTCTGGCTCATGGAACTAAGCCAGAGTGTCTTTGCCCAAGTAAATAGTGGAAGTGACGTAAAGATAAAGGTCAGCAGGAATGTGGAAGTGGAACAATTATGGGGACAGAGACTTGAAAAAATATCCTCAGTATCAACACTAAAGTCCTGAAAGCGATAGCAGAAAATCATGAGGGGAGAGATGCTTAAATCATGGAATAAAGCAGGAGATCATTGTGGAGGACAATAGTTGACAAGACTAGGATGCCATAGTTCTATGACTTATGTTTTAGGAGGAAAGAGGCTGTTCAGTGCTGGCAGGGTGAGGGAATGGGGAAAGCTGCCTACCAGGGGAGGGGATGCCCTGAAGAAATGGGAGGAAGTAGAATTGGACAGGGAATCATTTTCTGATCTTAAGTTTCTAGGTTCAAAGCACAAAAATTCTTTTTCTTTAAACTCATAGATGACAGGAAAAGTAGCACTAATAGGCATTCTGTTCTCAGATATAGTCTCATGAGTCTAATAATGCTAACATGGGTTCAGTGAACCTAATTTCTTTTAAGTACTACTGTATAGAAATAACATGTGCTTTTTTTGTAATATAGGGGAAAAGGCAAAAATGTTTAAATCTCCCACTAATTCCCTTCCCCCACAATGAAATAATCAATATTTACAGCCTGATGTGTACTCTTCTAGCTTTTATTCATGCAAATATATATGTATAGATGGAATTTTTCAAATTCCATAATGGTATTTTTGCATGCACATTATTCTGCAGATTGTTTTTCTCATTTAGGAATATGTCATAAACATCCCTCCAGGTCAGCGGATAGAAGTCTAACTTATTTTTTTTCCTAGTCACTTTTAAATAGCTGTGTATAAATATAGATATCCCATAATTTGTTCTGCCATTCTTCCATTGATGGAAAGTTGGGTAATTTCCAGTTTTGCTACAAAAAACAATATGACACACACAAAAAGTCCTATTGTTACCAGTGCCTCGGTAACAGAACTCTGTGACTTCAGCCAGCCATACGTATCACAAGTAACTTCGATATCAAGGACATTTTTAACAAAACACTGTAGTAGCCAGGCCTCTGCTATCCAGTATAGTAGCCCCTCGTCACATTTACCTTTTTTTTTTTTTTTAACCCCACCACCCCCACTACATTTTCCTATTTGAATTTAAACTCGCTAAAATTAAATCAAATTAAAAATTCACTTCCTTAGTCACAGCCTCATTTCAAGTGTTCAACCACATGTGAGAAGCGGCTACCGTATTGGGCAGTACAAAACAGACCATTTCCATCCTCACAGAAAATTATTGGGCAGCCTGGACTAGGCACTCTGTTTCATTCCTAAAGAAGACCATATTTCCCAGTGGGCTAATGTAATGAGAGCACACTTCAAAAAGTACAAACTCTGTTTTAATTGGTTGCCTCTGCAGTTACTTCAATGAGAATCAGTACCCAGATGAAGCAAAGAGAGAAGAAATTGCAAATGCTTGCAATGCAGTTATACAGAAGCCAGGTAAGGTGGCAGCAAGCACCATTTTGCTCTGTGGTGGAGCTTAGCTTCAGGTCATCATTTAGGACCCTAAATCTCTTCTTACTCATCCCAGCTGAGTGTTCGCAGCTCTCTCTTTGCCAGCCTCCTGTGGATAGTCACTGTTCAGTCCTATAAACTACACTTCTTGGGGATGTAATTATGGTACTCCTCCACATCAGATATTCACTGGGAGTGTCCCTGCTTAAGATATGAGACATTGAGATATTTTTTAAAAGACTATGTAGATTTCTCTTTCCAAAAATATAGCATAAATACAATTTCAAAATAATTTTAAAGTTTGGAATATTTAAGGAGGGTAAAAAAAATCTATCTTAATCTTTTTATTAACATTTACTATAAATTGTATGATTCTGTTTTCCTATTTGAACAAAGAATTCTTTTTGGAGTTGGCATCTATCTCCTTCCCATACTGAGATGACTTCTGCTTAGCTAGGAAGAATTTAGGGTAATTCCATCCTGAAGTCCTATTCTTATGCAGGTCAGTGGAGCCAATTAAACACTCATGTCTTTTCTTCTCTGTACCAAGATATTCCACGTTTTATGGGTTTGCTACCAGAAACCATTCTTAATTAAGATGATCCAATGGATCTCCATTTGCCTGGTTAATTTGATTCGAATAAAGGCTATAAACGAAAATGTCAACGCTTTATAATAATTTAGTAATTTATTCTCCCTTTAGCTAGAAGCCAGGCTGCTAACAATCTAGACCCTGCCAATTCAGCTCCAACAACATCTAAACCCTCTTTTCACACAAGCCTGAGTCCCAGCCCTGAAGCTAAAGGAACACAAATTCTTCCCAGAAAACACTTCACCCAGAAGTCATCAAGGCCCAAACTTGTTTTCTAGTTTCTCCACCCACTGTGGATTAAAAGCTAAAACAGAAAAGGATGGGGAGGAGGGAAAGGTACAGGTGGGTCCTTGTTGGCAGTTCATGGTGCTGTTCGTAAGAAGTCATATTTGACAGCATAGAAGATAATATAAAATGCAACCTGAATTGTGCTGTGTTCCAGCTTAGTTACAAAAATGGATGGTCCTAGTGACCTTTAGTCCCCAAGAAGGCCTGAATAACATCCTCTGTCTTAAGACAGCAGGAGACTCGTTAATATAAGGTTTTAAAGATGTAAGTAAACTTCAACTCTCTGGAAACTTGATAAAGAATAACATATTCATCTAGAATGATAATTAAATGAAGCCTGCATGTACTATCATGTGAACTTCAAACCCTAGCCAACTGACTTTATGGAATTCTTTAATATTGTATTTAATATTAGAATTCTCTAATGTGCAGCTTTCTGAATTGAAGCATTTTGTTACTAGTTGCTCTTTGTGTATTTATGTTTCTTTATTCAATGATAATATGAGTGTGAACATAGTGCTAGATAATGAAAAAAAAAATCTACCTGTATCTGTTATTCTAGCAATAAATGAGATCAAAAGAACTTTCAAAAATAAAAGTATTATTCCTTAAAACTAGTTTCAGACATAGATTATCTGAATTTTATCACATGCATTCACAGGCAAAAAACTGTCAGATCTGGAACGAGTCACCTCCCTGAAAGTGTATAATTGGTTTGCGAACAGACGAAAGGAAATCAAGAGGAGAGCGAACATCGGTAATGTATGAGAGGGTGGCTCTCGCCTTTCAAGCGGTTGTGTGTGTGAGGGGCTGAGATGCAGGTCTGAAGTGCCCTAAATTTTAAGCCTAATAAGAATTGCCCGTTTGTTTTTCTTCATTGTATTCTTAATAACCCAAAGTTCGTATTATTTATACTATTTGTATTGTAATAATGACATTATTATTTCTAAAACTTGTTCTTAATGTTCTAGAATCTAGAATTAGACACGGCCTTTGAGCAGTTACTCCTGTCGTGCAATTACCTGTAAGGTCTCTTTCTCAAGGGAATGACACCCTAAGCTTCTTAGTTGTTACTGGGCTGTGACTTCAGTATTAAGAAATGTCTGTTTATTAGAATTGGAATAAAAGAATATTAATAGACGGAACATAGCAAAAGGCAGAGATATAAAAAAGCATTTAAGAAATGTGAAGTGATGAGATTGGGCTGGGAGATTGGTTTTGAGCTTCTAAAGTTATCTCATTTATAAACTTAACTCCCTCTTCATCATTACAAATCTCAAACACTTTATAGAACCCCAAGACAAGAGGGCTGTTTCATTAGTTGGTAAGTATTTATAAAGCACCTGACAGCCACTCACACATAGTGTACATAGCGACAGGAGCCCCAGAATGGCAGATGTGCTCCTCCCCTGCCCGTGCGCAGCTGGATTCCGTCCATCTGCAATTAAAAGAAACAGAATGTAGAGGATTCTAGGTACTTGTTCAGTGACATTCTAATTGCCTCAACACGAAAATTAATTCGGTGCTTAGGGCTTTATGATGATGTAACAGATAATTTAGGGATCTATTCGCTTTTTTCGAAGAAGCAGCAATCCTGGAGAGTCATGGGATAGATGTACAGAGCCCAGGAGGCCATTCCAACAGTGATGACGTCGATGGAAATGACTACTCAGAGCAGGTGGGCAGCTGAGCATTTGTTCCGGTTACAGAGTGAGTGGGATAGTATGACAACTCAATTCTGTGGGTGCGTTTGGTACGGGGTGGGGGAGAGGAGACAATCTGATGTCCCTCCACTGGGCTCATGTGTCTAGTTAGATGTTTATGTAACTAGAAAGGAATGTGGTAAGATTCAGTTGTCCTGTTGAATTTGTGAGAGATCGTTATTCACCCACATGGATTTATTGTCATACAACAGGATACTTGGCAAGTACGCAATGGGGAGGAGGAGGAGGGAAGAAGTTCAGAGGGAGGCAGAGAAGCAGAGAAGGTAGAAGAAGAGAGGAGGATCTGATCCAAACAAGCAAGTTACACCATTCACCACACACACACTGTTTGAGAAATACTAGGGGCTACTGGGTAGCTGTGATTCGTGCCTCGACATGTACCAATGCAGCACACAGTGGAAGGTCCCTCCCACCACGGCCCCATTGCAGTGGGAGCCCTCGTGCCGAGATGAGTGGTTCTCCCAGACTCTCTGGCACTTTGACACACATCCTCTCATACGTGCATGTCTTCTCACCTCACCCTGACTTATTCTTCATTGCTTGGGGGAAAAAATATATTTAATTGTAGCCACTGGATGGAATAATTTAGTAATCAAGAATGTGGGAATTTTCCCCCCACATATCTGTAACAGATCTCACTCAATTTTTTATAGGATTTAAAATTCACTTCCATTTGGAATATGGTGTCTTCTCCGAGACTCTGGGAAGGAAGCTTTCCTGTGATACAGACCCCTTTTCATTGTCCTCAGCCAGCTCTTAAATATAGTCCTATGTTTTCCCTGCTACCTACCATTGTACAGCCTCTGTTTACCAGCTTGAGCACAGATACTACCAGAGAGCATGCAATTCCATGCCAATCCTTTTTAAATTCTTAAGACCAGTCCATGAAAATGAGAATGAAGCAATGGTAGCCATACTTCCCAAGGGTTACCTTTTTCTGTTTAGGGCTCCAAATCATAGCTCCACATTTTACTCAAAAGAATGTTCTGTAAGTCTTTCTAACTGGAGACTTTCCTGTTATTTTTCAACCTACCAATGTAGGTAGATCATTTCCATCTTTTTTTTCCGGATGCCGTAAGGGCAGTACTTCTCATGAGTCCATGCTTTTTTTCCCCCGAAAGGACTTACCCCTTCCAAAGCTTTTTGATGCAGAGTCCCCTGAAGATGTGACAGGTGAGAAACTTACCCCTTATTTGTAACACTGTCTCCAGTGCCTTGACAAATACCCTGCAGTGCCAGTTTCCTTCACAGCTTTATTGTTTAACACCTCGAGCTGTGTGTGGAAGGAGAGCCTCACATTCCCTCTAAACCAGACACCTGCTGCTTCCCTCACACGGCTGCCTTACAGCAGGAGAGTGCCACACACTTTCCCCCACGGCCGTTTCCGGCAGTTACACTTTCGTCTTGTTGTAATTGAGTTTTGTATTTATTTTTTTACAAAAATGTATTTTTATCCATAAGATGTTGGTATCTGTCTAGTTTTTTGTGTAGTTTTCTCAGTTCAGTAGAGAGATACCATGAATTCTAATAATCTGTTTGTAAGAGTACCAATCTAGAATGTCATAGCTCACTAGTATGGCCTTCAGTGAATGGCACTATTTTTTTTTTTTGTAAAACTGGAATAAGCCATGTTTGATTATCATCACCCACAATCTTTCTGAAAGAAGGAATGAAATTCTCAGCAGGAAAAACATTTTCATGCTTACTCATTGAATCATAAAAATGTCAAGTAGAAGTCTCTGGACCTATATCCATTCAGTGTCTACGTAAATACATTTCACCTCCACTCTGCCTTGAGCCCCACCCCACCCCAGTTTTCTCCCAGAGATGTTTGGCCTCCCCTTGTCCCAGCATGCCTTTCTGTGAGCTAGAGAATTTCACCAGTTCATTAATAACATTTGTTTCCTATTTCTGCACGTCTAGGATGACAGCACTAGCCATAGTGACCACCAAGACCCCATCTCATTAGCTGTGGAAATGGCAGCAGTCAACCACACTATCTTGGCATTGGCCCGACAAGGAGCCAACGAAATCAAGACAGAGGCCCTGGATGACGACTGATCAGGGAGGGGTGAACACGAGAAGTTAACTTAGTTTAGACGTAGCACCTTAGCAGACTTTCCTCGGTCCTTAACATGTGTTCTTACAGTATAACTTGCAGTTTCTTGTATGTCAGTTAGCCGTTAGGGTCTTCTTGTTCTGTGAAGATGGCATGGTGCCCTCAGCCTTTGCATATACTCTCTCAGTATTAATTCCCGATAAATAATAACCAACCAACCAACCAAACTTCCCTCTCCCAGCCCCTGAGGCTAGAAAATCTTGCTGCTCTGTCTTAGCATTCCAAGAAAGTGCTTCCAGGTATTTAGATAGCCCTCAGTTCTCAAATATTAGGCTACATGTAAAACCTTGGGTACTTTAGATTCCTGAAACACTAGTCTGTCCCCCTTTTCCTTCCTCAAGACTGATAGGATGCAGGCTGAGGCAGTGTGGCCCAGGACTGGCAGACACTGTTTGGGGAGTATCCACAGAGTAAAAGGAACACTAGAATCCCCACCTGAGCGTGGGAATAATTGATTTCCAGCTGCAATAAGCCGTGCCTCATAACAGTCACACTATGGCCAGTTATACTCCCTCGGGTGCTGTGCTGAGAATGACAGTGGGAGACTCAGTCTCAGATTCTGGTCGATGTTAGCGTGCGTGACTGACACAGACATCCTTTCCTCTCACAAGCGGAGTGACTTAGTAGATAAAATACTGCCTTCTGCCTTTGGGACCATGATTAAAACAAACAAAGACCAAACAAAGAAAAAGTCATAAAAAAAAACAAAAGCGGCTGAGAGGCATTGGGGAAAAACACGAGCGAATGTCTCGTGGGCGCTAAGTCCAGTCCTCAGAACCGCTGTGCGTGGTACATGACGCAGGCCCGCGCCTGTCCGGAAGCGCGCTGGGGGCCGTCGTGGAAGCCGCTTTGCTTCCTGTGTCCCGTCCCCTGCTACCAGAAACGGCAAGGATGGACCTAAGGTTAGAAATGAATGGACGAACTTCCCGTCTTTGTATCCGTTAACTGAAGCCCCCTCGATGCGAGAGGTTGGTAGACGACTTTACGGTGGGACTCTGCTGGCTGACGGTCACAAATGCAAATGCCTTCCTAAAAAGGAGCAGGAAAACTGGGACATTTGCCACTTACGTGGTGGGTCTGCGAGATACGACGGGGTGTGACTGCTTTGGTGTTCTCTTTACTCTGTCCTTGTAGAGGTATGAAAATCTGTATTGCTACAGGCAATTTATTTAATAATTGGAAGCCATATTGATAATGGATGTGGTAATATTTGTAACGTTTAATCTACTTTAAGCGGCAGTAACTAATGGAATTCTTTTCCTCGATCACATATGTAGCACTTTTGTTACTTTTTAAAGATATTTATATTTGATAAATCTTTTTTTTTTCATTTTGAGAACTCAAAATACCAAACAGTGAACTTGCGTTCTAAAGTCACCCTGTGATCACCTTGTCATCTAGTAGCAAAATGATGAACTATTCGCGCATCAGAGAAAATTACATCGGCTGGCCTTGTATGAAAATGATCTCTTGGCATCCCGATTAAATGACACACTGCCACTGGTAAGAGGAAACAGCCTTCAGTGTATCCGCTTAGGGTGTGTCCGAAAGAGGCCCGACGCCTGTCTTCTGCCTCATTCCGTGTCTCCTCCCTGCGTACAGCGAAGCCTTGTGTGTTAAAGGGGGGTGTGGGGCTGGGTGGTAGGCAGGGCGTCTGTCTGTCTTTTCGTCCATTACCTGAAAGCGATCTCTAAGGTAGAAGGAAGGTGCCATATCCATACCCCTTGACGACTCCTTCCCCACGAAATGTGTTCAACTTAAAACTATTGAGAGACGTTCTTCCTTCATTTTTCCCTTTCTTGTTAGTGACATATTGCATATCTGCCCGTTTTTCGCTGGTCTGGCTCCACTGAAGGCACATGCTGATGAGCCTGTCTCTGTATCTGTTAATCCTGCTTATGTCAGTGTGAGGAAGCCTTTGAAAAGGCATGAAAATGCCACCTTGTGTGGGTCTGTGACTTTAAAGAACTGTCGGCAGGGCCTGGCCTGCTCTTGTCCATGGATTTCAGGGGGAAAATGTATATACTTTTTCAGCTTCCAAGAATTGAAGTAGGACGGAGTAGTCTTTTCTGTTTTACTGTATTACTTGAACCAACAAATTCAAGAGTAGCATTTGTTATTCTCAGGAATGACTCCCCCCACACACACTCATTTTCTTTCTTGATGTATTTGAATTTTTATTTCATTTAAGAGATTGTGTTATCTTTCTTTTCTTTTATAATACTTAGGAAAAATATAACATATTGTATCTTTCCATTTCGGTGGAATTGGTTGGCTTATTCTCAGCTGAATCAGAAGGAGAAGGAGAGAGAAAAATACACTGTCTGACAAGCCACATCCATGATTTATTGTAAGGAGATTATTATAATTGATAGCTTCTTTATGATGGGGTTGCTAGTATCATTTGTTCTTGCTGGTCTTTTTAAAGGAACAGACTCAAACTGTTAAGACAGCTGCAGTTTCTAAAGAGCTACAGTGATTGCCAGAGAAAAGCTAAAAGGTTTCATTGTTTTAGGACCTTTAAGGAGGAAGAGGAAGAAAAAAAATAACAGAATAAAGGAGAGTGAGTATCCAGGAAGGCAGTAAGACCCTATCTGGCAATCTGGAAAAAGAGAAGGGATGTGTCCACCGGTGCGGGATGGCATCGCACTGAGCCTCGTGAGGACAGGAGGCCCTCCTAGGGGCTCTTTCACCCAGAATTCTTCTTTAATTAAAGAACACTGCTGGCCTGCTCTTAAGACCCACTGCCTTACATGTGACATTTACTTTTTCACCAAGAGTACAAATTTAGTTCTTTAGGGCCAGATTTAAATTTACCATTGTTTTTCTTGTTTCTTACTTACCAGGTGTAATTCCACTATTTTGTCTAGGTTACCTTAGTTGTAATGGCATATGGAGTTGTCACTAATTTGTAATATCTTTGGATGGTAAATTTTTTTCTTAAGCTTTTTAAGTTTGAGAGATGGTATTAAAATAGAAACCCTGAACTGCTCTCTTACTGAAGGGGAAATAACTGGGCTTTTAAAAACTCCCGTGCTGTGCTTTTCGTTTGTTCTGTCCCTCTTCTCTCTCAATTCACCATGTACCTTTCTTCGGGCTCCAGAGGACTGTTTCAGGGGCTGCTCCTTCCTGGGTGACGAAGACCAAAAGTGGGGGGTGGGGGAACCTTTCCAGCAGTTCATATAACTTGTCTGGGTTGTTTTTTTTTTTTTTAAGGACTTCATTGAACTACGGTGGTCACATGTGTAAACTTCCTAACCTTCTTAAAACAGTCTCACAAAGGGACCTTTTAAACATGGACCATCCTCAGAGATTTCTGCCTGTTGATAACCCCGAACTCACATCGGATGAAGGCAGGGAGAGCAGTATGATACACTCTTATCCTGAGACCTTCTAGTGCCAGTTGGTACCAAATAGGCATTGTTTTAGTTCAGCAAAGCTTGTTATGTCGGAGTACCCCTTAAGGCAGTTTTCTTCAGAATCTCCATCCTTTAAGTGGTAGATAAATGTGGTTCCCTTCTGTCTGCCTGTGGAATCCATACAGTTCCACACACTGTCCCACAGTGTCCCACACATTGTCACTGGTGAGACAGCCCTCCCCCTGCATTCCCATATTCCTTCACAGGAAGACCCCTGTAGGGTACCTTTTACTGTAGCTCAGTAGAAGTGACCACCCGAAAAGATGTGAATGAGGAAGAAGCGGCTCATAAATCACTGAAGTGTACAAAATCCAGTACTCCCTTTCCTAGATTTATGATGGCAGGCAGTCCAGTGATTGACAGTAGCTCTGGAAAACTGGGGCCAGATATCCAGGTTTCTTCTTACCTCAAAGTGGACTACTTGTGAAGAGCTTGCAGATGCCCGTGTTTTGTTTCTCTCCTTGGCCTTTGTCTTTGTAAACCTGGCGTTTGGATTCCAACCATCAGGCACCAGGAATGTCCAGTCGCATCCTCTCCATCTGAGAACAGCTAGCTCTTCTTCCCTTTTCCTCTGGGCTCCAACACTTAGGCTTCATCTTCAGCTGACTTCTTGGCTGGAATGTTTTATTTTCCACAGCAGCCAAAATAGGTGGGTGTGGTCCATCTCTTCCCACAGACACTCCTTCCTGTCTTGCAGCCCACCTTTTGACCAGCTACTTATTCCACTGACCAGCTACATGATCTCTGCCCATAATAGTGGAAATAATCCCTTTTTCGTAAATGATCCCCACACTGTCCTAAAAATGTGAACTTCAAGTCCAGTCCTTATTCTCTTTGGTCTTAAGAGGGATTTGGTTAGAAGCAGTCTTCCCCTTTAACTCATGGCTCTGCCTTTGTCTTTTTTTGTTCTGAGAAACACCAGAGTATTTTTTCCCCCATGAGTCTCAACAGATTCTTAGGCAATAATTTTTCTTGTTGTTGATGATCTTGTGCTAAGTAGCACTCTGCCTCGAGTAGTCCTGACCCTCTGCATTGTGAGCTGGTTTTCTCTGTTGATCTGTCTGTGATTTAAATCCTCGGTCGGAGTGGTGATAGAGTTTGTCATTTTGTTGTCGTGATTATTATGACTGTTAGTAATGTTTTACTACTGTATTCATTGGGGCTGCATTTGAGACCAGCCAAATCCATTTATAGCTTTACTGAGCCGGATTTGTTTGTCAGGACTTCCCAAGTGAAAGTTGGGCCCAGTGGCCAGCTGCTGCTGGTGGTGTCCTTGTGGGGCGTAGGGGTGGGGTGGGGGACGCCGTGGGAGTGGGGCGAGGGTGGGAATCACGCATATAAAACATTCCTTTTTGTGTGCTCTCTAAATAGCAAGGATGTTTACTCAGGATCTGGGGATCAGTCGTCAGCCATGTTGAATCTGGCACACTGAGCTGCATGCCCTGACAACCCTCTGTTTCTTAATTTCCATGTGTCTGACTTACCTGGTAACACCTAAGTTGTCCACTTGACAGGTATTGCACCATACTGAGAGCTGAAGGCTTACCCCGGGAGGCAACTACGAACGAACGGCCAGGTCACCCTGTGAGGGTGTCCCTGCCGGTAGGGTGCTGTCGACGCAGGGCCCTTCCTTTTTCTGTGCCGCAGTCTCCTTCGTTCTGTGCTCTTCTTTTCAAAAGATTAACTGTCACTTACGAGGAAAGCTTTCCTTACCGACCACTCTCAGGAGAACTGCTGCACTAAAGTGGTGGCGAGGCTTTTAGTGCATCGAGCCTGTGAGTCCCTTTGCCGGTTACAGAAACTCCCCTCACGCACAGATCGGGTCTGGAGAGGCTGTTCTTAATCCCCATTCCGTGTGAGTGGAAGCAGTAAGCTGCTACTCTCACCATCTTCGAGGGCCCAGGGTGGCCTGGCCGATCTGAGGCGCGGCCTCGCTCATGGCTATGGACATTCAAAAGCTGGAATTTTATAAACTGAGAAGTTTTCATGTCAGCATCATGATTCTTTCTTGGTGGGGATGGGAAATAGCAAAAAGAAAGCCAGTGGTCTGAAAAACCCAGTTTCCTATAGCATTGCTTTTCTCTTGTAATCAAGAGGGGACGGAACATAGGAAAGAGGGACACTTCGGCTGCACCCAAGGATCTTTCATCCCCTCCTCCTCATCACCCAAAGAGCTCAAGATGTCAGAGACAGCTCGGGGTTACAAGTGTGCATATCCCTGTGCTCTCCTTTATCATTATTCATGTGACACTTGGGGCCAGGCCGTGAGCAGAACTAATCTAGTTGACTCCATTCAAGTGAGAGCTGGCTGGCAGTTTTACACGGCCGACGGTTTGCCGCACGCGTTGCACGCCATCATCTCATTAGCCAGCTCCCTGACAACAAAGGGAAGGGAGGGCAAGTCTGCACGCCCCTTTGACTTGGCAAGTTTTCGGATCCGTTTGTCCCAGTATTGTGCCCTCCGGTGGGCGTCGGAGCCCCGCAGTGCAGCCCGCGTGGGTTCGGGAGCCGCATGTGCTGTCACCGTATCTACCACACACTGACCCGAGCAGGGCGTGTGCACACAGCCCGGCTCTCACTTCATACATCCTGGGATGCCGGCTCCCTTGCCTGCATTTTCATTTTCTCTTTTAAATAAAAGTGGCTGTATACAGCCATAATTAACTCTCAAATTCACATTGGTGAGCTGTGATCAAATGAAGGTTTGCCTGAATCCTTTCAAACTGTAACCATGGTAATTGAGGGGGGTGGCATAGAATGACTATATACAAATATAATGACAATTGTTCTGAATGACTGAGTGTCCTCCTGACATGTAATTAGCTGTTTTAGCAAGACGTGGATTGGCATGGTCATAATTGAAAGGACTTCTGTCCTGTATGTGATTGGAGATGGCAGGTCTCCCGTTCTCTGTTCCCTCGTAGCACAAATGCACCCAAGAACATTGGGAACAGCAGCTCAGTAAACTGGAATAATGACATGGTGTCTGTGTCCTCTCTGAAGTGAAAGAGAGGATTTGGAGTTGTTTCAAAATGGAAGACTGATTATTGCTCCCCCTTTGACTTCTAAATTATTTGAAACCTGTCTCTCACATCCAGCTTCGACCTGCTCCGCCTTTGCCAGAACGTTCGGTCAGAATCCCACCCCGAGTCAGCCACGGACAAGGCCTCCAGGTGGCCGTGCCACTGCCAGCCAGCTTGCATATCGTGTCGGCCTGACTTCAGGACATTTACTGCTTAGCAAACCCCCTAGAATGTTTAACTTTTCCTTAGTTACTTGATATTTATTTCCATTGCCATCACCAGGAGAAGTGTTTCTCCAGCAGTTTACACGTGAGTTAACGAGGGTTTTCCTCATTGGATCATATGACATGAACACATAAATAAGTGAACACGTGGGCTTTAAACAGCTGTGTGGCCTCATCGAAACACTGATACTTGCGATGTCCACAAGTTACTGGAGCGAAAGGACACGCATGGGTTGCACGCGGGTTTTCACACATCGCTCTCACGCAGCAGTTTCTTCTCCCTCCTGTCAGCAGCCTGTTCCTTTGCCTTTCCCCCACGCTCTGCTGCGTCTGTCGGACCGTCTCCCTAGCCCTTCCCAATCCATGCTGTTTCCCTCCCCCTTTGTTCCTGTCTTTTCTGTCCACCCCGCCTCATCGGGCACCATGCGATCTTGACACCATACACAGTCCCTTGCCCAACGCCGGGTAGGAGCTGCTGTGTCCCCTCTTAGCCTTTCCCCATCACTTGGATGGGATGGAGAGTAAGCCTGCACACCCGCCAGCACCCAGCACCGTGCCCCCCGGCCCTTCACAGGCTCCCTCACGCCCCGCTGTGCCTGTGAGCCCTCCCTTTCTTCGGCCTGGACACTCCGGGATGGGCTAGTCACCACTACACAGCATATAGCTCCTGTTTTCGTCCATATTCTGCTGCTCTTCCTCCTAAAGATCTTCTCCCCTCTCCATGTACCAGAAAGAAGCCTAACCCAAATGACGTAGGATGCCTTTTTGTGACTGTTCTGTCCCATCCCCAAACACACACACACACACACACACACACACGGTTTGGAAAGGGGTTCTGTCTTGGGGTTCTTTTATTTTTGTTCCCCTCAAAATACCTACTGTCTAGTGTAGAGTTGGGTTGGATCAGAAAAAATAATGCTCCGAACAGTTTTCACTCAGTCCTTCTTTTTCTGTAACATCTGAAAGCGACTGTCAGCGCCCACCCCAAGTGCCAGCCTTCATGATGCGAGTGTAGTCGCTGAGACTTCTCGGTGGGACCCGATGGGTCTCCTGCCAGTGGGAGTGAGTGTGGATTTATGACCCTGAAGTGTAGCGTTTCCATCCCTTTTCTCGTTTGCCCAGCTAACAGATAACCATCTCCATTAAAATTGAAAGTCTGTCTTAAGATTCGTGATTCTGGGAACTGACTAGATGAGTCTAACTCTGTGATTTGTGGGCCGTGCATTACAACAGCCAGCAGAGCATTCTCATTATCTGTCCACATTCAAAGAAAATAGAATTATCAGTGCAGTTGAGACCTCCTAACACAATCTACTATTTTAGGGATCAAAGTATCAGATGTGCTACTTAAGGGACGGTGCTACTTAAAAAGAACTAGAGTTAGCAAGACATTTAAGTACCGTCCCAGGTGTTTCCAGAAAGCCCTCCCCCTACATGCCTTTACCATCGGCAGCCCCCGCCAGAAAGAAGAGAAGAAGCCCGTTCACCAAAATCAGTGAACAAATAGGTAGTGCTTGCTTAGGAAATACGTATTCGGGGGGAAGAAAGGACCAGAAGTTGTTCTTACAAGAAATAAAGCTGCCATCATCCTAAATGATAATCCTCAAAGGCCAACACCCATACCCCACACCCTCACCCCGCGCGTTCGAGGCGCGTGGCAGCAGCTGACCCTTGCTGAGCAGGTACGGCGTGCGGGCGCTGTGCAGGGTGTCTGCGTCGCCCCGCTAGTTCCCGGGGATTCGCAGACCCTGCACTGACCCTGCACTGAGCTGTGCCACCCTAATGGAGTCATGTCTCCAGTTGTTTCTTCATCTTAGAGCGTTCACTGGAGGGCGGCCCGCACGGAGTCTGCCTGGCTCTGCTCTAAGGTCTCTGCCTCTGACCTGTTTCGTCGTCTCACGGGACAGTGCTGGGTAATCCCACCAGCGCGCTGTCGCCCTGCCGTCATCCCCATGCACTCGATTCCCTTTACAGTGGGCCGTGCTGCCGTGATGGTCCAGACCCCGAGCATCCCTCCCCTGGGCTTTTCTCCCCAGTCAGTGATGCCGACGGGACCACAGCCTTGGCAGCTGCGATGTGAACCCTCTTGTTTCAAGTCTCCCATCTCCAGGAGGCGAACGCGAAGGTCTTGCCTTTTGCTGGGAAGAAAAGTCCCGGCCGTCTTGTTAGTCTGAGTTCTGAGGGGAACTGGAATTTACCAGCGCCCCTTGGGTGTAGTTCCAGTTAGATGAGGCAGAAAATAGTAAAATCTCTCATTCCTCCTGTTTTCTCTCTGCTCGGCTCTGCTCTTGTAACATTTTCCTCGCACCTGTTCCCTTTTAGGCATCCTGCTTGTGTTTAGAGCCGTGTTGCTAACTCACTCTGCTGTCCCCTCCATCAGAGTCACGAGAGGCAGTGGGGCTGGGCCCGAACTGGCAGAGATGGGGGCCCTGGGATTCCGGTATCGATTAGCATCTGCCCTGCCCCGTGGGCTGTGGCTCCTCATGCGCTTCCAGCACCCAGCAAGCAGCAGTTGCGTGGAGATCAATCCAGATATTGGCTCAGCATGAGAATTCTCTAATAACCACATCCAGCAAAGGGGCAGGTTGCCTCAGGGTTCGTGTGCAGGCTAGTGACTGCCGTCAGGGACACAAGCTTTAAGCTGGCCCAGGGACTCAGCCAAAATTTCATGTTTCTCTTCCCCCCTTCTCTAGCTCTTGTCCTCAAAAATAAGTGGTTCTCCAGGGGCAGCTCTGTCACTGTCTCTTCTTACCTGCTGTCATGTCCTAGGCATCTTTGAAGCCCAAGAGCAGAAACCCCAGGAGCAAATCCCCATTTGGACTGGCCCGTGGGAGGGGACCCCAGGTGACTGCTTGGGATCTGTGGTTCCCGTAACAGACAGCTCGTTTCACTAGCTGCCTAAGGGGGTTTCTGATTATCCACTGACCCCACCAGAAAAACCCGCCCTAATGTGAAGGGAAGAAGGTGTTCGTGCCTGTTTAGGTGCTGATCCAGGTTCGGCATCTGTGGTGGCCCTGCAGGTTTGGAATGGACACACTCAACTCCTTCCCTCGGAAGGAGCACGTGGCTCAGGCAGAGACGGGCCCGAAGCTGCTCCCTCCGAGCTCTCCCAGCTCCCCATCATTTCCAGGTCGAGTTTCATTCCCAGTCTCTCTCTCTCTCTCTCTCTCTCTCTCTCTCTCTCTCTCTCTCTCTCTTTTTTTTTTTTTTGCTTTACTGGAACTAAGAGCCCCGCATAAACTCGTGAGGGTCATCTTTCCACTTCATCATTCATTGACGCTATTAAACTGGAAACAGACCGGCATCAGTGCTGCATTAGTGTCAACAGCAGCCGCTCTAGCGACGTTACCAAGCCAGGCCCACCGCGGGGCGTGGGCAGTCACAGAGTGGGTGGGGGGATGAAGGTGTGAGCCCAGCTGTGGGCCCCGTTGGAGAGCACTGCCGTCAGTCGTTATTTGCCTTGGAAACGGCATTTCAGTACGTTAGAGTCAGCGAACCCCTTGATGCATCTGGAAACAGGCTCCCCGAAACCTAAACCAAAGTTCCTGGGGGCTGGGAGGGGCTGTCCAAGCGTTGGCGGCTCTGGCGAGGCTTGTTGCTCACTGGCGTTGCCAGAACAGTCTCCGAGGAAGGGCCTCTTCTTTTTCCAGTAGTTTTTCCCACCTTGATAATAGAAAACAAGTCCACGCAGCCTGCGCCTCACACCCAGTCCTCCTGCCCCGAGCCTGGCTCCCCACACCTGCCTCCGCCCCATCTGTTCGTTCATCCTGGCGTGCAGAACCCAGAAGGAGAAAGGCCTCTGCTGGACCTGCCCCGGTTTCTTCAGGGTCAGCCAGCCTGCGGGGTGGGACACTGGCCCTGCCAGCAAACGCTGAGAACATCCTAGTTGCCTCCTGGGAAGAGCCCGCAGCCTTCTCTGATTCCCCATGGGCTCGCCTCCCTGCCACAGCCCTGGTCCCTCGGGTATGAAGTACCTTCCAAGAATAAATTTCTATTTATGTTTAAGTGCCTAAGCAAGTTACAGACCTCTGGAACCCACCAGAGAGTCGGCCTGTGCCCTGCCTCCGCCCTCCCCCACCCTGCGCTTAGCCCTCAGGGGAGGGCATGGGCGGCTGCCCCCCCCAGGGTCCCCTCGGTCCCCACCGTTCTGCAGGCAGAACAACTGCAAGTGCAAGCGCTCGGGCAAGATCGCCGTGGCCCGGGCAGGCCGGCTTTCTCCCTCTTTCCTGTGCTTTCTCCGGGGTGTTTCTGTCGATGGTCTGTGGTCTTGGTTCAGAGAGAGTGTTTAGGAATCTGCTTAGCAAAATCCGTAGCTACCGGGTGAGGATGGGGGAGCACAACAGCCCTGGAGCAGCATCCTGTGTCAGCAGCTGCAAAGCGCATCCAGATCCCGGAGGGCAAAGGGTCAAGTGATCACAGTTAAAAACGATGGTGCCCTTGCCGTCATCGGTCACTGGAACCCTGGCCTCCTCTCGGCGTCCTCTCTGCCTAGAGTTGAGGTTCGGGAGGTCTGCTCACAGTGGCTCAGGAAGGCCGTCGACGGTGGGGTGAAGCAAGATCGGGAGCGCGTCTTTGGAAATGAGTGTGGGATTGCGTGTTGCTTCCTTTTAAGTCGTTCGAGTCTGACCCAAATGCGGGGCCTTCATTCCGTGGCGGGTGCACGACGGTCGTTGGTGACTGCGCCCTGTTCCCGGCACTAAGCAACGCTCCGATGATTTGTTAGCGCATGAGGTTTCGCAAAATGGAACAATCCACAGCCAGGCACTTTATTTCCATTAATAATCCAGCCTTTTTGTTCGGACAATGTCATCACCCCAGTGCTGGGCGTTCACATGTACGAGGTAGGGGCGCGTTGGCCAGAGGGAACCGTCTGACTTGGATAGAGCAGGGGAGTGGGTTGGCGGCAGTGATCAAATGGGTAACTCTTGCCGTGGTGACAAGGACAGCGAGGCTCTTCTGGAGCATGCGACACCAACCCGGACGCGGGCAGTCACTGTCACTCAGTTCTCTAGATGCTATTTTTATAGGTTCTACCAAGTGCTTATCAATTACCCAGGTTGTAACTGAAAGATGAATGTAAGGAGGGGCAGGGAGCTGGGGGAACAGCAGTGCAGGGCAATCAGAGGCAGGAAGAGAGGCCCTGTTTCTTTTCACTTAACTCGACTTGAACTCGGAGTGCTGAGGAGCGATTGCGTTGCGGGATGACACGCAGCCCTGTCTGCTGTCACGGGAGGGTGGGAACTAGCTGGTGCCGCAAGTCAGAACATGGGAAGCAAGCCTGCCTGCGTGATCTGACGAGATACCACGGGACTGCCGGAAAGGCTTGAGCATCCACCAAATACTCAAGTTATCTTTGGGGGTTGCGTGGGGGCCCCGCAGCGGGGCTGTGGCAGAGCGCCCCTCCTGCCTCAGCCATCGCGTGTCTCAGTCTTCATGTTTCCCCTCTGGTCTCTGTCCTCATCTTATGTGCCATGTGTCCCCGAGGGGAGTCGCACCTGTGTCCGAGTCTGCTGTAAGGTGTTCAGTCTACCTCAAGGGGTCATCATGGTCAGCTCTGTCCCGTAGCAATCCTCTGGACGTCGCCACACACACTGGAATGTATATCTGCCCCTGGCTCTGCCTCCCCGTCAGTAACCTCCCAGCCCCATCTTCCCTGTAATCACCACGAACTCCTAGTGCAAATTGGATGCTGCTTTAAATGTGAAAACAATTGTTCAAAAGCTATAAAACCTGAATGAAAGCTAAAGCTGAATTTATAAGCCTTGTTGCGTATGAGCCAAAAGTGCAAAAAGCTCTATATAATGAACTAACCTGCCACTCGTATAAATATAAATATATATAAATATATTAAAATCAGACTGTTCTACAAAATTGTGTATTTGTATTTTTGTGTACGTACAATTTTCTGCTAAGCAGAAGGAGGATGTAGTATAGGATGATGCTGTGAGAAGAGATTTGGTTTAATCCTATTTCTTTGTTACTTATTTTTGTTAACATCAGATGCCTGTCTTTGTCTTACATGTGTATGACACTGTTTGGAAAGCTGCAGTATCTCTCTTCCTAAGTTCGGGGTCGGCTGGAGGATGAAATCTGGGGTTTAGAGAGCTGTCCAGGCCACCAAACGTGGCTAAATGGACGGAGCTCGGCCCCGTACCGCCCCGGGGCCTCTGGTAGTCCCAAGGGAGACCGAGGGGGGCAGGGCCTCTGGGAAGCAAAATCTCACTTCTAGAAATCAGCTTCCAAAAGAGAGGTGTCAGCTCCCCCTACCAGACTCTCCTCCAGGCCCACCGGGAGGGGACACGGACGTCTCTCAACCGGGGGACGGGACCTCTTATCTCTGGGCCAGAAAGCAGCAGGGGGTCTGCCTGGTGGGCGAGCCAGCCTCATGGCCATCCCTGGACTCCATGCCCCTCTTTGGGTCGTTGCTGCCTTTTTCCGATCAGGTTACCGAACATGCCCCCCCCTCTGCTGGGTCGGTGGTGCTTCTCGGCGCAGACCTCAGCCCAGCCCCCTGCACCGTCTCAGAAGCCACCTCCCCGGTGCTAACACACGAGGCGCGTAGTGGGGCTGCCAGTGATGGTCAGAGAGGCCAGGCCGGGGAGGAGCCCGGGCCTGGGGCAGTTGTGCCTCCCATGACCCCCCTGCCCACCCGCCTCAGCCCCCCACAGTCCCTCCCAACGTGAACCTCCCCTAGGGAGAGCGATACTGCACCTTCCTCTGTGGGACTCATATTTATAACGATGTGTAATGACTGTAGCAAGAAGCCCTTGTTTCTAGATGTAAATGGTCGAGGAAACAAGCGCTCTGTTGTATTGATTAAAATAGTTCCGATGAGTCCTGTATCATTGTATCTCCTATTCTGGATTAGTGCCTTTTGGACAGTAGACTGTTCTGTAATTAAAATGTAGTATATACTGCTTTTTTGTACAGTTTTGTTTTAATAAAACTTTTTTTTAATTTGTGTTTATTTTAGTATTGTACCTACTAGAGAATAAAACGTATAACTGAACGACGCCTGGTTGGGATTTCTTTGGGAAGGAGCATCCGTCTGGGACGTGCCGGACACGAACGAGGGGCGGGAGCGTTGTTGGGAGCATCAGTCCCCTGGGCTTTAAAAAAGGATCCGGACGCCCGGAGACCCGAAAGTGCGTGCAGAGGGTTAGTTTCGGTGACAACCACCACCTGGGTGAGAGGGAGTGCTGGCGCTCAGGAACGCCCTGAATCCCTCCCGGCCCACTTCTGACTCCCACCAGTGCCGCTTCCTGTCCGCCCCCTGCCAGTGCCCCAGTTCCCGCTCACACCCCAGGAGAGGCCACGGGGCCTTCCATGGTGTCCCCTCACTGGGGGCACCGGCCTCCCAGTTTTCCTCCTGACTTCCCACCATCTTCCCAGGGTCCTAGCTGTTTCTCCACCTTTAACTCCTGCACTCCAAGCCAGACCCTGAGCAGCTCATTTTCTTAAAAGAGCCATCTTTCCTGGGGCATCCCCTTCAGCAGTAAAAACGAAAATGAAGGAAAACCAAAGCTTTTGTTATTTGTTTCTTTAAAGGCATCCAATGGTTGGGATCAAATTCTTGAGCAGGACAAAGCACCCAAGCTCCCCTCTCTCACCCAACAGATTCAAATTGAGTTACTTTCCCCTTCTCAAAGGAAACCTGAAATAAACGGTCTCTTTTTCCATTACACATAATTAGGAAAGACTGCAAAGTTTTAAGATGCCTCCAAACCCTAAGCTGCCAAGGGAAGGAGGACCGCAGATGAGGGGAAAGGGGCCAGACGGCCATCCCCGCCCTGTGCTCCTGTTTGGCGGCATTGCTCTTCCTGATTGTCCTTCCTGCCCCTCCTGGAAGTCTTCCCCACCCGTCTCCCCAACACTGCCCCTCCCCCTTAGTCTCCAAGTCCTCCAAACACACTTGCCCAGAGGCAACTTCCTCAACCCCTGCAGCCTCTGGCCTGCCGGCCAGGTGTGCAGATGTTCACTGAGTGACTGGGTGAGTGAAGGAAGGAAATAAATGTGACAAATCAGAGCCCTTTTTGGGACCTGAGCTACCAGAAAGCCCCCACGGCCTCATGCAAACAAAATGAGATCTCATTGAGTTGCAAGAGAGTAAGTAGCAGCTCGGAAAATAAGATTTATCCTAGGAGCTAGATCAATCCTACATTCAGACTCCTGCCTCAGTGCAGGGCAGCTCCTGGTGGCCAAACTTCTGTCATCATTTGGCAGTGCTTATCTCTGAGAACAACTCTTGGGCACTTCTGAATATAAACAAGTCCTGCTGAGATGTGCTCTGACTGATGGCCACCTCCAAACAGCCCCTGCGAGTGGCTGCAGCCCTACATTTGCAAGTACGTTTTATACCATCAGACGAAGCCGAGCGGTTCACTGACGCAGGGAAGGAAACAGCTTTACGCAGGGTCCCCGTCTGTGTGTCTTGCTGGTGCTGGGCTGTGCCTGTGACCACTGGTAGGCCCTGCAGGCAATCTCAGAGCAAGCTTGCTCACCCTCCCAGGTCAGAGCACCTGGGCTCCAGTCCCCAGCGTTGTTGCAAACCCACAGACCACGCTGGGCTACACAGCTGGGGGCCACGGCTTGAGGATGCTGGCCTAACCAATAAGCAGACTCCAACAGCTAAGGTCCCAGGCGGTGGCCACTGCCCAAATCCCCCTCCCTTCCCCCAAACACCTGTTACAGAACCTTCAAGGGTTGACCCGCCCGTGCAGTAGTGGAAAGAAGCCCCCTCCCTGCCTCCCGGCTAGAGTGTCTCAGTGAGGCGGGCCAATTGTGCAAATCAAGGTAGGTGGCAGAGCCATGTCCCGAGAGCAGGACATCTCTACTCCAGAGAAGTGGCCTGTCTCCTCCCCTCCACTCCGGGCAAGCAGTCTCTGAGTTAGCCCAGAAGCTCTATTACCTTGGGTCTAAAGCCACCGGAAAGCTGCTGTTGGTTCTTGGCTCCTGTCAGACGCCTCAACTTGGGGATCTAAGACTGGCCACAAAACCAGTGTGGCCTCCCTGGTTCTTTAGCCCAAATCGCAAGGTGCAGGGGCTGGGGAGGTGTGCTGGGGGCCTGCTGCTTCCTTGGACCTCCATCTTCGGGGCTCCATCTTGAAAAGCCCCACTTTGATCAATCGGAACAAGGCCACCCCTTGCCCTGTGGGATGGTTTAGAATGAGCCCAAACACTCCCACATCAGGGGGGGGAGGAGAAACCACCAGGCTGACCTCCGACACAGGCAAGAAATCATCTGATTTTATTTAGAAGCAGCTGGTCATATGACGGAAAGGTATATATGGTACAAAATTACAGATGTTTAGTTCATTATACAGTACAAATCATTAAGTCTTTACAATTCATTAGAGTCTTTGGATTTTTTTTTAACTCACATTTCATGTGTAGTTAATCAATATGCTCCCATCAGTCAGAGTCACTTCTTTATATGTGAACCCATCACAGTTACAGAACCCCACACATAGAAAAGGTGTTCCGGGACTCTCCCAACACAGTTAGTGTCAGCCTCCCAGCAAAAGGCACGATGGGTTCTCAGAGAGAGGTGTGTGGGGACAACCAAGTCAGTGTCTTGGGGATAAAATGCAGGCTCCACTCCCGGTCCCCACAGAAAGGCACAACGGAGAGGTGGGCACCATCTCAGGCACTGCCTGTCCGAGGCAGCCCTGGGAGCTGAGGGCACCATGAGACCCAGGCCCACAGCAGGCCTCGGGTCCGGGGGGCTAACCTGAGCCAGGAAAATGAATACCACGGACCCCTTGTCTGTTTCGCATACGCGGGGCCTTGAGCCGGGAGGAGAAAACGTAAGGAAGGTTGGGGAGATCTGAACACCTGAGCCTTGCAGACCCTTCTCAGCTCATTCTCTCCCTAGACATGCGGCTGCCCCCCGCCCCACTGTGGATGGGGCCGGCGGTCACCACGAGCACAGAGTGGGGGGCAGAGGCCAAGAGGCCGCTCGCTGCCCAGTCTCTGCCTGGGAGTTCGTGTGGCACCTACAGCCTCACCTGGCCGCAGGTTGGAGGGCCCAGCCCATTGCCTCCCGCTGCCGCAGTAAACCCCAGAGCATGGGGCCAGCGAGGAGCTGAGCCCTGAGGCTTCCAGCTCACACCTTCCCGACATCGGGGCTGTTTGCGGTGGGGCCGGAGGCGGGTGGGTGCCCGGGCGGCTTCGCGAGAGCCGCGGGACGCGCGTCTCCCCGAAGCTGCCCCCGGGACCGCCCCGCGTGCCCATCGAGGGGCCCGGGCTGCGCGCTCCCCGGGGTGGGGCCGCCCCGGCCAGGCCGCGGCCGCAGGCCCCGGGGAACCGAGTGTGGGGGCGGCGGTGGGCGCGGACCCCTCCGGCTGGCGGGGCTGGCGGGGACCCCCGAGCCCCCCACCCCCCAGGCCGCGGACAGGACGAGGACAGGCCGCTGGAGGGGGGAGCCGGCCCGGGATGGGGGGGGCTCGACCACTGACACCTGGGCGTGCCCCCCCCTCCCCGGCTGCAGCCAGGCGCTCCGCGCAGGGCCCGGCTGAACCAGGGGCCGGAGCTCCTGTGGCCTGGGAACCACCGGACTTTGCACAGTCTTAGCCCCGGCCCTGGGGGAAGACCCCTTCCAGGTCTGCCCCGACGAGTGCGTTCCGAGGTGAAGCCATCGAGGAGCCTCCTGGCCCTGGCCCCGGGCCAGCCGGCCCCAGGCCAACGTGGGGCCGGCCCGGTCCGAGCAGGTCACCCACCCGCGGGCGGGGCGGCCTCACCTGGCCATGCGCAGCCACGAGCGGCTACTTCCCCCGGCCCCTGGCTTTGCCCCCTCCCGGTGGCCTGCCACAGCTCGTGAGGGACTTCAAATCCCTGGAGAACCGCGGATTTTTCAAAATCAGAGTCTGGGTTATCTTTAGAGTCTAAACATGAGAACCAGAAACAGGCGCCGAGACGGCCGAGTGCGAACCCCAACCCGAGGCGCTCACGGTGACAGGCCGGGGAGGCGGCTGACTGCGGCACCGGGTCCCCGGGCTCCTGCGCAGGAAGGACCAGGAGCACCAGCTCCCGCTCGGGGTTCTCTGGCCCTGGCAGCCCCGCTTTGCTTCCCCCAGTCCCCGCTCCACCCCGGTCTGCAGGGCTCCCTTCCCCTTTCCGCTCCCACACATGCTGGCCCAACGGGCCCAGCAGGACAGGGACCAGAGGTGTCCTGGCAGGAAGCGGACGGTGCCCGGGGAGGTTTCAGGCTTCCCAGGCTGGGCCTGGTCTGTGGTTCTGCACGGGCCCAGCCCCAGAGACGGTGGACGAGCTCTCCCTCTGCAGATCCAGGCTGAGAGCATCAGAGTATAGAACTGCCAAGAAGTTAAGCTGGTCTAAGGACCCACCCAGAAACCAAAATTGCACCAAATAAGGTTGTGATGCCTCTGAATGACTTTGTCATTGACTGCAGAAGCACAACGTAATTCTCGAAGTTTTTGCTATCATCTTATTAGAGTAAGGCCACTTGTGTATCTGCATTAAAGGAACATAAGGAGGGAGGGTCATCTTCTGGCCTCTCTGGGAACTCCCCCCACCCAAGGCAGAAGGCGGCAGAAGGGGCACAGAGGCTGGTGAAGTGCAAGGCAGGCCCTGGGCACCTGCACCCAGGCAGATGATTGTGGCTCGCAAATGATTTCGGGTTTGGAAAAAAATAAATATAAATAAATATATTCCAAATACTCTGTGTAGGGAATAAATGGCAGAGAGAAAAACTTTCTAGGTATAAAGATGCTAAAACACCCACAGAGATACCTCTAAGAAACCCTGTGGAAAGGAAGAGGGAAGAGTGGGAGGGGCGGGCCCTCTCTGGGGCACACTGGACCTTGTGCCAAAAGCCCCAGCCGGCCAGCCGGAGGCACCTTTGGGAGCATATTACTTGGTGTGGGGATTCAGGGACAAGAGGGTGCATGGAGCCTGAGGAGCAAGCCAGCACTTGGGGCCAGGGATGGGGAGGTTGGGGCACGGGCCCTGGGGACACCGGGAGATGCCCTGCCTCTGGGGGAGGAAAGGCACTAGTTATGATTATTCTTTAAATTAAGAGATTAATGGGGTCACTAGAACAGAAAAAAACAGCAACAACTGCCCCAGGTGGAGAGAGCCCCAGGCTCGGGACCTCGCTCTCCACACCCCAGGATGGCACTGAGCTCCTAGAACCTCCAACCCCGCTACGCTGCGGAGAGAGAGGCCTCCTCGTGCCCTGGGTCGAGGAAGGAACAAAGCTTCTAGAGTTCTGGGAGAAACAGGGAGGTCACCAGCCCTGCGTCGTTGTGCAAAAGCCTTCACTGCCTGCGCCCCCAAGGAAGGGCGTTGGAGGTGACACAGCCCCTCGGCTCCTGCGGTCAGTGTCCGCCTGGGAGGGCGCCGGCTCAGCTGGCCCAGGATTTCCGGTTCTCGGGGTTCTTGTGGCTCCTGTCGGCCCCCAGCGCCGCGGTCAGGGAGGCCAGGTTGGTGGCGGAGCCAGAGAGGGGGCTGCTCCTGCGGGGCTCGGGGGTGCCCTGAAGCCTGAGCCCCGTGCTGTGTCGCCGGCCCGCATCTGCCGCGCTGCGAACGCGGCCTGGCCTCACCAGCAGCCCGTGGCCGGGGCTGCACTTGAAGTACTGCTTCCCGCCGATGGAGCCGTCGTTCTTACCTGCGGGGAGAGGGACAGAGTGGGTAGAGGCGGCTCCCTCGGCCACTCACGACCCCGATGGACCCCATGCAGGGCCCCCATGTGCCAGATGGCCCAAGCAGGCCCAGCACAGGTGCTCCCCACTGAACAAATGAGGCCGGGGTGACGGGCTCCTGGGCAGCACACACTGGCCACCAGGACCAGACTCCCGCCCCTACAGTCTCGGGGGGAGCTGACATGCTAGTCACGCCATTTCTGACACTAAAGCTACTCCCACCCAACCTGGGGGCACAGATTCTTTTCAATCTAGATGGTCAGACTGTAAACCTAGAACGCATGTTGTTGATCAAATGATAATTTTTCCTAAATTATTATTAGATGGAAACTGGCAAATCACCGGATTATAGCCGGTCAGATGTCACACTTGATTTGTCAAGATAGTGTGAAGAAGTTTCCCTTGTAAAAGCCAATTACAAATGCTTTAAGGTGAAGGGTGAGAATGTCACAGCCGAGTGGGGGGGGGTAGGGAGACCTGAACGTAGGGGCCACCTGACCCCTAAATGTCAACCTCCCACAGTGATGGGAGGGAACATGATCTTTATGACAAAACGATCACAAATTTTCTATACTCACTGCACATCCTAACCTGTCCTCCTCTCTACTCCACTCCGAACAGGTCCACCCTGCACCAACTCTCAAGGTCAACACGGATCACCTTGGTCCAGCCCCACCTCTTGAGGTATCAGACAGATGCTCTCTCCCCCTCTCTAGCCACTGCCACCGTGGGCTCCTGGGACACTCCCACCTCCCATCTTACTGGTTCCTCCCTTCCAGTGTCATCCTCGCAGGGCCCAGGCCCGCTCCCTTAGGGGCTCGCCCTGGCCTGCATGCTTGTGAACCCCAATTCTATTCTCCTTAAAAAGACATCTTTTTAAACTCTCCAATGGTTTCCTGCTGTACTTCGCCCTTTGTGGCCTGGCCACTGCGGTTCTCCAGCCTCCTGGTGACCTTTGGGCTGCCCCTCAAATACAGGTTGTCCCTGTGCGAAGCTTGTACCCAAAGTGTGCCCTCAGCCTGCGATGCTGTCCCCAGCCCAACCTCCTCCTCTACAACACTCACACCTTTGCTTCCCTCAGTATTATTTAAAATACTTCTCACCTACCATCCACTATCTGCTGTTTTATTTTCTTCACAGCTTATTGCTATCAAATTTATTTGTTTACTTGGTAATTTTCTCCCTTCTAAAAGTCCAGTGAAACCAGGGGCTTTGTTTTGTTCATCCTCCGAATCCAGGACAGTGACTGGAACATAGCAGGTGCTTAGTATTTATTTGTTGGATAAATTCATCTATTTGCTAATCTCCCTGTAATTCCTGAATTCAACTGCAAATATATTCTTTCCCATTTACCCTTCACATTTCAGCTGGAAAGGAGTTTAAAAATATTCCAGCCTGTGATACATTAATCTTCTAGATCCACCAAATTACAACATTCTTTGCCAAAATTATTTTTAAAGACAGTGACTTCACAGCTCAGTGGAGGGGCCCAGAGACAGAGTCCGCGTGGGGCAGGCCTCGGGTTTCACCGTGCAAACACCTGCTCCACCCTCCAGGGACAGCCCCTCCATGCTTTTTCCCTACTCCTTGGCTCCATCCTCACAGCTCTGCCCACCAGGCCTCACACTAGCCCTCACCTAGTGGAGAGGCTGGGTGGGAAGGGAGCATGGAAGTCAGTCGTCTGGCAGTCTTCAAAACGTTAAACATAAAGTTAACTCCTGGGTATCGACTCAAGAGAGAGGAAAATGTGTGTCCACACAAAAACTGAAGCCCGAACAGCACATACACCATGGGGAATTACTCGGCCCAGCAAGGAGTGACACACGCTACGTCTGGATGAGCCGTGGGAACACCATGCTCGGTGATGCAAGCCAAAAGCAAAAGCCCACGTTGCAGCATTCCACTTACGTGGAAGTCCAGATTAGGATATTTCATATGAATTTAAAGAGACAAAAAGTAAATTAATGGATACCTAGGGCTTCAAGAGGGGAAGTGTCTTGCTAATGGACATGTGGTTTCTCTTGGGGGCGGTAAACCTAGTCTAAAATTAGATTATGGAAATAGTTACACAGCTCTGTAATTATAGCAAAAACCACCGCATACTGTACACAGGTGGACTATGTAAATTGTATCACAATAAAACTGTTTAAAGAATTTCCTCAAGTCCTGTCCCCAGTTTTTCTGAAAATGATGCTCTATTTGCTTTACGCTGTGCCATTCTAGAATGAGGCTTCAGAGACCTGCAAGCCTGCGATGGACCTTGGGTCACCCTATTGCCTGGTCTCAGCCCACGAGCCAGGGAGCCTGGGGATGTCTTAGCAACAACTGAGCATCCGCAGGGGCTCAGCGCCTGTCACCTGAGCGAGCGCAGCGGGTACAGCTACTCCTACGGCTCAAATGCAAAGGCTTCGGCGACTAATGAAGGAGTAATGGCACTTCAATTCACGACCAAATTTACGGACGCTTCCGATGACAGTCTTAGGTCTCTGAGAAATTTCTGCAGGTTAAAGGGAGAGCCGGACTGTCGAAACTCGGAGGAACGGCTCGTCTAACGGAAACTTCTGATTTTGGAAAGAGGCGACTCGGGGGGCCGACTGAACCAACCCCCGCCCCACACCCGGACCGGGCCGGCCCCCGCCCCCCACGCGGGCCGCGAGGCCGCCTCACCTGCCGGCGCGTCCAGCTCCACGCCCACCCAGGTGCCGGCCTGGAAGCCCGTGGGCCCCACGAACCGGACCACGCCCGCCTTGTGGGCGCCCACGGTGACGCGCGCGCCTTCCCGCAGCCACTCAGGGACTTCGCCGGCGTCTTCGGAGTCGGAGGACGCGTCCCGCTCCCCCGCGGCCGGCGGGGCCTCCGAGGGCCCGGGCGGGCCCGCGCCCAGCACGCGCGAGAACGACTGCAGCGCGGCGGTCCGCACCCGGCGGACGCGGAACGGGGTGGGGGCCGGGGCCGGGGTCGGAGTGGGGGTCGGGGCCGGGGTCGGGTCCGGGTCCCGGGTAGGGTCCGGGGTCACGGCCGGGGTCAGAGCCGGGATCAGAGCCGGGGCCGGGGTCGGGTCCGGGACCGGGGTCAGGGCCGGGGCCGGGGCCCGGTCGGCAGGCAGAGGCGGGGCGGATGCGTCGGGCTCAGGCCGGGGCCCGCCGGGCGGCCTGGGGGCGCGGGGCCGCAGGGGACCCTCCCCCGGGGCGCCCGAGGCGGGAGGCCGGGCCGGCGAGTCGGGGGCCCCCGCGCCGTCCTCCGGAATCGCGGCCTCGGCCTCGGGCCCGGCCCGGCGGGGCGCGGGCGGCGAGCCGGACAGCGTGGCGGACGAGGCGCTGTGCGAGACGTAGCCGCTGGAGGCCTCGCTCGCGGGGCTGGGCGGCGCGTCCGGCGCTTCGCTGGCCTCCGGGGTCTCCGCGGTCCCGTCGGGGGCCAGGCCGGCCGCCCCACTCGCGCGCGGGGCCTGGAGCAGGAGGAGGAAGAAGCCGCGGGTTAGGGCGGCGGCGGAGCCCCTGCAGGGAGCCGGGCGGGCGCGGGCGCGGCGTGAGGCCTGCGGCTCCGCCGTGCAGGGGCCGGGACCCTCAGCTCCCCAGGGCCCCGGAGACCCACCCGGGCCGGGCCCTTCCATGTCCTCCCCCTCCGCAGGGACCGGGGAGTCCACTGCCCTCCTGATGCTGTGATTACAGCAAGAAACACACTTGGCCTCCATCCCCGCTTCTGACACAGCTCGTTCCCAAACTCGTGCGACTCCCTAAGTGATACGGGCAATGAAGGTGCCCAGGTATTCCCAACAAGCCCCCTTCCATCGACTCCCGAGTCTACGTTCACAGAGTAACTCTGAGAAATCTAAGGATGAGGGCTGGTTGCCAGCGGGACCAACCATGCTCAGGAGCCTGGAACTTGCAGTTCTACCCTCTGATTTCTGGGGAGGAAAGAAGGGCTGGGGGTTGCATCACGGTCAGTGATTTAATCAACCATGCCTATGTAATGAAGACTCCATAAAACCCCGAAAGGACAGGTTTCAGAGACTTTTCAGGGTTGGTAAACATGTGGAGGTGCAAGGAGAATGCTGCACTCAGAATATGGAAGCTCCGCACACCTTCCTCATACCTTGTCCTCCACACCTCTTCCACCTGGCTGTTCCCAAGCTACATCCATTGATAATTAACTTGTGATTTCTCCGAGTTTTGTGAGCCACTCTAGCAAACTAATCAAACCCAAGGAGGGGGTCACGGGAACCTGATTTATAGCTAGGCAGTCAGAAGTAGAGGGAGCAACCTGGACTTGAGACTGGTGTCTGAGTGGAGGGCAGGCAGTCTGGTGGGACTGCACCCTTCACATGTGGGATCTGACGCAATCTCTGGATAGATGGGGTCATGATGAGTTGAATTCTCAGACACCCAGCTGGTGTCGGAGAACTGTTTGTGGCGTGGGTAACAACACACACGGGGCCGCCACCTAGGGTCAGTGTGGTACAGGCAGGCAAGGCCTTGCCAGAGCATGGCACATAGTAGGCACATAGTAAAATCTCCACTCCCTCACCCTCCACATCCCCCACCTCCCCATACTCTGGCTAAGAACTTTGCTCCTGAGGAAACAGATCCCTCCCCACCATTGACTTCCCAAGGAGACTAAGAGCATCTGCCGGAAGAGAACTTTTCTCCTGCAAAATTGAAATGATGACCTCATTGGAGGATCTGAAAGTACTTCAACTTGGCTTCATCGGCTCAGGCTTAAAGAGATGACCCTTGGGCTTGCTACTGACTGGCCATTTCTGGCTGGGAGACATGAAGAGGAGGGGACAAAGGCAGCCTGCAGTCCATGCCCTTTCTCTGAGAGGCCATCTTTCAGGCTGCCAGTGAAGGCTGGTCCCATGTCATGGGTCAGGCAGCCCTCTGGCCCTCTGATCCTGGTAGACACAGGCCAAGAAGCAGCCAGCACCCACAATGAGCGACTGAGGATGGAGCCTCAGCGGCTGCCCTCTCCCTCACATCACTCTGAGTCACTCTGGCAGAGACACACACAAGGCCCCATCTCATGGGGAATGACGACAGCCATAGCTCATCCAAATTCTGTTTCTGAGGTGCTTGTAAGGTGTTCTTTCGTTGATAATTTAAGTCATTTGAAGAAGGTGGCAGATTATCTTTCTATTCCCGATTCACAACGACAGGGGGAAAAAGGACTGCAGGAATGGGGAACGGGCTTGCGGCGGTGGAGAGGGTGCTGTTCAGAAAAAGAAATATGCTGTCCAATATTTACAGAAAGATTATTTATATTACAGGAATGGCTGTATTCCATTTGAAATATAGGATTTATTTGAACTGGGAAACAGCTGAGATCTATAAGTCTCTTACAGTTACTTGGCTTAACTCAGCAGTTTGATAAATCATGCGTTTTCACGTGAATTGTCATTTATATTCCTGTCTCCAGAGGCCCACCTTTCCCCACAAGGCACACTTTCAGGGTACGAAATTAACGGCACCTCCTGAGATTAACAGCCCATTTTTGTGATGGATCTTTAGGCAGAAAAATTTACTAAATCCAATAGATCAACAACTGTCACCCGCATAAATACTCTAAAAGATTAGACAATCCTTCAATCATTTTTATTTTGCCACTTACATGTTTTACTTATTCTTTTTATTTTTAATATCACTGACCATGTGGGGAAGAATACACGAACAACTGCAAGAGTCTACAATCCAAACAATACCTTATGCTCCAAAATACTATGCGTTCCCATTTTCCTCCTTTTTGAGATCCTATCACTACTGCACCAACGATTGCCAGCTGAGGCCTGCCCTAAGGAGGTGACAGTCTAGTGACAGTGCCTTGAATTTCTCAGGGTTTTTCAACATGAATCCTTTGATATAGGTCAGAAAGTATTATCATATTCATTTTACAACATGGCCCAGAGAGGTTAAAGGATTTATCCAAAGTCACCAGGAAGTGAAAAACGAGGGATCAGAAGTCAGATCCACAGCCCCAACCAAGAAGAAGGAAGGGGCACTGATTGCTACGCTCCTTCCTGCTGAGCCGAAGCCAGCAGCCTCAGATGCCTTCCACTGCGGCACCGCAGGCAGCCACTCCCACTTGACTGGAGTTGATATGTGAGTGGAAACCTATCTGGCATCTTTGAGTTATGCCCTTACCACTGACATTTCTAGGCACCACTGTGAAAGCCCAGACTTGAGAAAACCACCGCGATGAGCAGCAATGCTGCCCTGAGCTGCAGAGGCCATGGCAGGTGAGGTTCCTTCACCTATAAGGGACTTGGTCTCACTCTGTCCCACTGGCCTTGGGGCCATAGTCCTGCCTCAGCTAAATAATAAACACTACTCATGGGGGAGAGAGGGAACGGGGATATTATCTTCAGTTAAATTCGTGAACACCAAGGTAAACTGGGCTGAAGAAGTGGATTCATGAAGGCCTGAATTTTCTTTCAAATTATTCAGCCTTTTTGTTTGATGTTGTTTTAATAAATACAATTTTCCTATGAAGACATAGCATTTCCTAAGAGAATGAGCACACAGTGGGAGAAAATAGATTTGCTATTCATAAGATTAGAAGTGCTGTTCACCTGTGGGAGATCATAAGAGACTATTTTTCTTCCCAGCTTAGCATTAGTCTTTTCACGCTGATATCATGAATCAGAATGAAATGTAAAACTGAGAATTAAGCAAACGCTTAGAATAAGGAGATTGTTCTGTTTATAGAAATCGCCTTTGCCTAGCAGTGGGCTATGAAAGCAGCAGACTACATTAGCAGTCAAGCACCTAAAAGTTTAGCAATCATATGATTAACAAGTTGAAAATAGCAAAGTGTAACAAGGAAAATATAGAGGGAGAAGACAGTGGCCTATATTATGGTTAATTATCAAAACAGGAACCCTAAAATAAAAAACCACGGGTGTGGACTCAACAATTATAGCATCGGGGCCACCCTCTATATGTGGGACAGCCATCGGCAAAGGCACCACCCCTGGCCAGACTAACTCACCTCTGCCATCCTGGTTGTCCCAAAATCTGGAAGGGCAGACTGCACCAAGATTCGGGGCACTGGCTGAGAAAACAAGTGAATGGGCGGGCATAAAAAATCAAGAGGAGCAGAACACAGATAACCAGAGAAGGTTTTAACTGAATAGGCTGGAGAGCCCGTCAGCTTGCGGGAATTCTAACAATTCTAATAGTCAGGCGTGCCAAGTGCTAGGAGCACCACACAAGGAAATGGAAGAAACAAGGAACACAGCAAGAGGCCTACTCCGCAGCTAGCAACACAAGACACATGCTAAAACAGTAAATTGAGGCAGGTTCACATGCTGTCAGGCTTCTCTCTCCATTCATACGTGACACGCGTCAATCAAGGGCTGTGTCTGCATGTACAAACACTACAGGACCTTATAGAGAGAAGTTGCTGGGACAGGAAGATCAAGAAAGGCTTCAGGCAGGAGGTGAAATTTAAACCTCATGGTGCAAAAGGAGGCCCAGGGAGTACAGTCACAGGAAGAGAGGAGTAAGGAAGCCGCTCTGGCTGGAGTACGGTTCTGGAGCGTAAGACAGAGCAGGACAGATTCGTGGAGAGAGACTCTGGTATCCGAAACTAACCTAATCAGGTGACGTGGTTAGAATCATCAGTTGCCTGAGCAGAGAAAGCAGAGGATCAAGAAGGTCGATCCGGCAGTAGAAGGCAAACTGATTGGAGAAATATTTAAAGACTAAGGCAGGCAAATCACTAATTGAGACTCCAGCAACAGAGCAGGTGTGAGGTGACACGAGCCTGCATAATGGGTGCGAGCAACATCATGAAAAAGGACTGTGCTACTTATGGACACACCGTACAACATTAAAAAAATAAATAAATAAAATAATGATTAGTACCAGGATAAAGAAAAGGGATATCAGAGGAAGAAGCTGGAACCGTGAAGAAGGACTCAGAAATTAATTCAGTGGCTGCTAAGCTTCCAATGGCAGAAGTGACTATCTCGAAGAAACTACTTCTGCCTTTATAACCTCAAGCAACCTCTGGCCCCTTCCCAGGTCTCCTTGCTCCAGTGCAAGAGTCTGGATCTCTGCATGTACGCTTCTAAGAGGGCTCCATCCTGGCTGAACAAATATTCCTAGTCCTCTCTTATAAGAGGAGTCAAAATTGGGTGTCAGTGTTTGCTCTTGTTCAGTCCACAAGGAAAAGCAGCTGCTGCCCACTGACCTACTGTCTGACCTAAACTGCCTACAGATGCAGATTCCTTATCTTCCCGTTTCCCTTCTTCTGGCCCTAAGCACTCTAGGCCCTCCCAGGGTGTATCTGGGTGTCCGAGGTCCCTAAGCTGTCAAGACAGAGTCTGTACACACTACGGCTGGATGGCAAAGTCTTGCTTCCTGTAGCTCAAGCTTTTAACTGAACAGAGAAGAGCCCACTTAGAACAAAATGGCTCACTTAGGGTGGTGGTGACCTGAGTTCACAGCACCAAATAACCACATTTCTGCAAAGGGCACCACAATAATCATGCCTTGGTGCTGCCTTTTGGGAGAAAAGTGCTAGAAGGAGTTAGTTTTGCAGAAGGTAAGGAAACTGTGAAAAGAGGCAGAGGAGAGGTGATTAAGTAGGAATGGGTAAGAAATAAGGCTAAAGGGATGAAAGAACTTAGGAATACGCTAAGGGAATATACACCTTACCCTGCAAACCCCAGGGAGTTACTAGGGGTTAAAGGCAGAAGAGAGAGAATCAGTTATGTTTGAGAAAGACAGTGTGAGTGGCCAACAGAACAGACTGAGGGAGGGCACCCTGGTGGTGGCAAGGCCATCGCACATGAGGGCCTCTAGTTTCTCCCTCAGTATCTTGACCAGGAAAGTCTCTCCCCTCAACTCCCATGACACGTCACTCCCCTCTCGCACGGCACCTCCCAGTTCTTCCTCCACTTCCCTACTCTGCTGTCAACTCCTTGGCAGGGGAGTTATTTGCAAGGAAGAATTCCCCACTCTGCACACGGCCCGTGAATGCAGGGGCCACTATCGTTTGCTTACTTTTCCCCATATCTGAAGTTCTCCGCAAATGAAAAGGTGTTCAGAGCATACTTCTTAGTAAAGGCAGAAAAAAAAAAGTTTCAGTCTGAACTCCAAAGTACTTACGTTTTTTAGTTAGATCTTATTTAAAATAGACAAGATTGAGATGAACATTCCCACCAACAAAAACAAAAATCCCACCGACGATGAAACTATAACCACCATGAATGAAACCTTTTCTAAGATGATATAATTCTTGCCCTCCTAAATAAAGCAGAGAAACATAATTTACACTTTTCTTTATGACTCAGAATAATTTAAAAAATTCCGGTAAATGCTTTAAAAATATTAGCTGAAATGAATTAAAGGACCAGACTGAATGTGACACCATGCTGGAATCCAGTGACCACAGGAGCTTCCTGGTGCCAGGGCCCTTAGGCCCTGACTTCATGGCTCCTGGCTGCTAAGCCAAAAACCTCATGTCTACCCCTCACAAGTGTCCTGTCACCATCACTCACACTTGATAACCACTTCTTAATGAGGCAACATGTTCCATAAAGATTCTACCCAACCCCCGCCATTCGAGTAAAGTATGAACCAGAAACTGGATGATTAGATACAGTTGAAATGGCTAAAAACAGAGTCAAAAACGAGATTAGACTAGGTGTGAGTGGGTTCTCAGTACGAAGGCAATACCTTCACCACACCCACTAGTGGTTTCATGGTGCCTCCTCCATAGGAAGGAGGCAGTCATGGCTGCCAGACACCAACTCTGGACAAGTGGGAATCACAGGAATGAACTTCTCCAGCAGAGCATGTGTGCAAGGCACATGCTACAAATCAGCAGTTACAAAGCAGTCACGGGGATATAAAGTACAGCATAAGGAATACGGTCGATAATACTGTGATAACCAAGTATGGTGTCAGGTGGGTATAAGACTTATTGGGGGGATCACTTCCCGAGATATAAAAATGTCCAACCGCTGTGCTGTATACCTGGAACTAATATAATAGGGAATGTCAACTGAAATTGAGGAACTTGTCTACTTTGCATATTTCAAGTTTTTCCGTAATACTGCCCTAAATGAAGAAGGCAGCTGGGGCTGTGATTCGGTGTATACATTCAGTTCCACAAAGACCTATTAGGACCCAGAGTGCATAAGGCACTGCGAGAAGTGCCGCGGACAGCACAACGATCAGAAAGACACGGGCTTTACTCTCAACAGACTGGCACTCTTGTCCGTGGGAAGGTCATGTATGTACATAACAAAAATGTTATGGAACAGGATAGTCACTAGAATGGACGTTTCAAAAGCAGAAACGGATCATAATGGAACAGGCTGAGATACCTTCACAAGGGTGACTTTACTCTGAGATGGGCCTTGAAGACAATGGCATTTCCCAGGGCAAGGGGACATTTCAAACATGAAGAATGGCATGACTAAGTCAGGAAGGCAAAAGAGCCACTTTATGTTTGGTGTTTCCTCTACTCACATCTGTGCCCTGGGAAAAGCTACTCCATTTTCTAGGAGGTCCTGGGGGAGAGAGAAGGATCTAGACTTGATGAGCACTGGGCAGAGGGAAGGAAGGTTAGGGCCTTGTGGAGGAGGCCTTGTGAGCGTATGGTTGATCTTCACAGGCAATACAGAACTGTCAAAGGTTACTGAATGAAGCCATAAGAAGAACTATGCTGACAAAAGTTTAACCCTTACATTGGGGAGATACTAAATATGGAGAAATCAATTAAGGAGTTGCTTTAATGGTTCTGTGCAGAGCTAGTAAGAGCCTAAATTTGAGTAGTAAAAAGAAATGGAAACAGAAATAAAAAATCTAGATATATGAAGGAGGCTAAGAAACATGTGGAAACAAGTGGCTGTGGAGGCAGGAGAAACAGTCAAATGTGATGCCCAGGACGTATGGTTGACAAAGAGAAGGGTAAAGGATGGTATTAGCAGAAACAGGTACGCGCAGGGTTAAGGGGTACTTAGTTTTCTATATCTGGCAGTGGCCTGTGACAAATTCAGCAACCTTATTAAGGGTACCAAAAATACTACAACGTATACTGAAATCTTAAGTGTGCCATTTGTCCTTCACACATAATGGCTCAAATTTCCAAATGTGTATTGTTTGCATTTTAATGCTCTTTTACATATTCCCTGTGCAGGCAGTTGCCTCCTATTTCAGGAGCTCAAAACATTTCAGATCAGAAGCTCATTAATCCTTACGACACATCTGGTAACTATTAATAAAAATGACTGCAAAGTATTTTGCAGCTATAAATATTAAGGAGAAGTCCCATGAGGGAAGCGAATGTAAGTATAATTATCTACATTTCACACCACAGAAACCAAGGCTCAGAGATATTTACCTAATGGTTAAATGCATTAGGGTTGCCCAGTGAGTCAGTGACAGAGATGGAAAAGGACTGAGTTTTCAAGCAGCAGCCGAAGCTGCCATGACGCTGTCTGTGGAGCACCGCTAAAACTTAACAGATGAGTCAGTTACAGGTATGAGAACTGTGTAGAAGTGTTTCAGGGGAAAGATGATGGTGACTTCTCATACCGTATCATTTTTTAACTTTGGCTTTCATATGCTGCATGAATGAAAATAGGGCAGATTCGCTCAGAATTTTATAACTAGGCATAAACACTAATTTGGAGACCCCTTTGCCTAGAAGAATAAAGTTTTATAAAACTCCTTGTCCTGACAAGAAAGACCCTCGCCTCTCCCTGAGGTTGTGGCCCTCCTTCACTTGTTATGCTAATCCACTCTGAACTTCCTGAATACACGGCTTTGCCAGAGGCTTCCTCTCACTGTCCCTTCCCTAGAGTCATGCTCCACCTGGTGAATTCCTATTCATTTTTAAGTGATTTCAGCTCAAGCATGATTCAGTCTTCCTGAAATTGCAGGTAAAAATGCTCATTCTCTTCAGTGTGTCAGCCCCAGACATACACATATTATAACATCTACAACATCATCCCATTTATGTTTATGTGTCTCCAAGGGAGCTCCTCTAAATCAAGCTCTCTGAAAGGCGGGATTAAATTTCATTCACCTCTGTATTCTCAATAAAACAATAATGATGTTGTTGAATGAATAAACAAATAAGTGAATGAATGAATTCCTTAGGTGCATGAAGAAAGCCTATAGTTGTAATTGTACAGTACATAGGGTTTGGAAAAGAACACTCTGAAATTTGGGCATACAGGTAGGCAGAGGAGAGTTACCAGTTGAAGCAAAAGATAATCATTTTGTTCAAAGACAGTGAATTTTCTGTTGTATTATTTTCTTGTTTGAAAAGGAACCCTTCCTAATAATCACACTTAACCCTGAATTTAATAAATTCTTAAGTGTCATTTTCTAATGGTTCTTTTTAAAATAAATAAATATTTATTTTTTAATGGTGACACTGGTTAACAAAATTCAATAAGTTTCAGCTGTACACTTTAAAAGCACGGCGCATATATATATATACATACACATACATACATACATACATACATACATACATACATATACACACACAGTGTGTCCAATTCCCATAGTGAGATTTCTTTCTGTTACCACATATTTGACCCCCTTTACCCTGTCTACCTCCCCTCTCTCCACTTCTGTCTAATGGTTCTTAAGTTAATATGATCTTCTTTTCTTTCTTTTTTTTTTTTTTAATTCTAACCAATCATTTAAATCCAAGATAGAAATCTAACTATGGGCAGTAAACACACAATGCAATATATAAGACATACTGTTGAATTGTACACTTGAAACTTATTGGATTTTGTTTCTCAATGCTACCCCAATAATTTTTAATAATATAAATAAACAAATCCAAGCATAGGAGTATACAACAAGAGATATAAAATTAACTTTTGCTACAAATAACCAGCAGCCAATCTTCGATTTTCATGCTGCTAAAGTGAGAAACACATGAGAAACAAAGCAAGGCAGGGGCAGGGCATATAAACAAAATGCTTCCTAATCTTCTAATACGTTTTGATTAATAAAGAATGGATAAAATCAGACATGTACCTAAAGATCAAGACTCAGCACCTGATCAATATAAACATATTTTTTAAAGGTTATGCTAATCAGAGGCAGGGTGGTTAGGCTGGAAGAATGGGAACTGGAAAGTCACAAGAGGGAAGTTGGTAGAAGGCACCCAGCACTGGCCAGAGATGGCACTTCTGCTCTCATTGTCTGATGCCTTCCATAACTGGTTCACACAGACAGCTCCCCACGCTCATGCCGGACCCTTCTGATCTATACTCTGGCCTTCCAGGGTGATCTGGAAGACAGTGTGTTAGCTGTGGTGACGCCAGCACTTCTGTCCATCTGGCAGTTACATTTCTCATTTTAAATGAGTAACGGCATTCGAATTGATCCATCAGTCCTTTGTGTAAATCTGATCACCTCTGGAAGGCTTGCACATCTGGAAGGTGGCAATCCAGTCCATGTGCATTCTCCAAGCAATACCACCCAGGGAGGATGACAGGTGGTCACCAGCTGGTTCCCATCAGAGACCACTGTTACCCTACCTGCCACATGCCACTTTCAGTCAAAGACCTTAAGGTATCAAATTGTCAAGCGTGGGAAGGTGACTTCGTTTTTCTAACCGATATGACAATCCTTCAGGAGGTGTTTGCATACACTTGAATGGATTCTTCCCATTCAAATCCACTTTCCAAACTGCAGTCAGAGGAGCTTTCCAAAATACAAATTTGACCATGTCATTCTCCTGCTTTAAAACTGTCAGTAATTCCCCCATTGCCTATAGATAATTTTTTCCAGAAAGGAATAGTCAAGAAAAGGAAATAGAGATAGGCCCTACTCAGTGTGTTGCCATGGCTTGACCAGTCTCTCCTTCAAATACTTTATATATTCATTCATTCCACAAATGTAATCATTTGCTATTTTTAATAAAATAACAGTGAAATCTCTTAAGACTATAACTGTGAGTTAAATTTTGCTCCTTGAATATATATCTCAATTCTGCCACTCACTAGGTTCTATAACTTTAGAAGTGCTTTACCTATCTGTCTCATTTTCCTCAATATTTAACTCAGCATCTAATATCATCCTTTAACTCCACATTGTCTAACATGGCAACCACTAGCCACACATTTCTGAGCACTTGAAATGCAGCTAATATGACAGAAGTGAAAAAAAATTTTTTATTTTAATTTTAATAATATATAAAAGTTTTAAAATTAAAGTGCTTTTAAGTATATATGAAACAGCCTGGGCACATGGATCTATTTTTTCAACTTTATACATTCTAAAGGCAGATCAGGTATTTCTGACAAAAATTTAGTCTCCTAATTGAGATGTGTAAGAAATGTAAAATACAAACCTGACTGTACAGAGAAAAAGATAGAAATATCTCAGTAAAATTTTTTTATGCCGATTACAGGTGAAATGACAATATTATGAACATACTGGGTTAAGTAACTATATTATTAAAATTAATTTGACTTGTTTCTTTTTACTTTTTAAAATGTGGCTTCTAGAAAATTTAAAATGGCACATGTGGCTCCCATTCTAGTTCTATCAGACAGCACCCATCTAAAAATTCAGCACTGTTGCTGAGCGGTACAGATAAAACCCCAGGCACGCAGTGAACAGTCAGCACATTTGCAGAGAGGATCATGGCCACGCGAATCACTGAAGTACTGTGTGTTATCGTCAGATACCTCTAGGCTGGCTGACCATGTACACATTCTTAAACAATCAGCAATCATATTTGATCTAAAATAATCTAAACTTTCTACTCGTGTTTATTAGTCCCAAAGCCATTCAGGATGCATTTATTTTCTTTTAAACAAAGAACCTTAGGTTTTACTAATCTACCCATTCACAAACATGTGCCAGGTATCTACTATCTTGTGTGCCAGGAGCTGGGGATGTATCATGGGTAAAATCAAACATAGTCCCTCTGCTCCTCAGAAATAGGCACTCGGGGTCTAATACCCAGTATTCCTATTTAATTTTAATTACACAAAAAACTAAAAAGGCCCATTTCTTCTATCAACAAGTAACCTATTTTATCAGTGGATATAAGTGAATAGGACCATCCAAATATACTTTATTTCAATATATATGCATTACTTTAACTTATTAGAGGTAGTGCATATAGAAAAAACATAAATACTAATATTTCTGGAGTTGTCAGAAAAGATACAGTTCTTTTTTTTAGAATTTAGCTAGTTTCTTTTTTAAACATCTACATGGTAAGTTAAAACTTAAATATTGATATAAAAATAATTTATTTTTTTAAAACAAGAATGCATTATTCACTTTATTCAAAATAATGGTTATTTGTTTTCCAAGTGTCTATGTTACTTAAAACATATATTTGTTAATCTAAAAACTGAATAATAGGGTCTAAATCTAGACTGTCACCAGCCTAGTATGCCCTATAAGCTTAGTAAAATTTTTAAATTATTGAAATAAAAGAATACTTTGTGACATGTAAAAATTACATGAAATTCAAATTTCAGGGTTATAAATAAAGCTTTACTGAAATGCAACCAGACTCATTTACTTAGTACGGGCTATGGCTAGTTTTGACAGCGCATGTATGGCCTGCAAAGCCTAAAATAATACTGTCTGACCCTTTACAAAGAAAGTTTGCCAACCCCTGATCTATAGAATTATACTAAAGCATACAATGAAAATTCCTGAAAAAATGGCTGAAAACTGCCTTCTCTACTGCCTCCAAAACTATATTTTCATTATTTTTCAGATCAGCTACTAATCCTTCCTCCAAAGACAACTTTGTTATGTGACAGCCTGCTGGAAGGTGATAAGGGTAAAAGTTAATTAAAACTCTGAAACTAGACAAAGGAAGTCTATCCCTTAGCAATTTTTAACTGGGACGAAGACGCCTAGTTCCTGGGACCCTTCACCGCACCTGTCTGTTGTGAAACTTGTGGCAATGAGCTCATATACTAAGAGCACAATATTCCAGGATACAGATAACAAGACCATCTGCAAGGACATTTATCTTTGTAATGACTAACTCCTGTTGACTTTGTGAAGAATGTCTGTTTTTTTAACTTACTTTGTTCCAGAACTGCTAATTTAACCCTGCTTGCTTGCTTGGCATGAGGAACAATCAATTGTATATAAACTGGACTTAATCTTTGTTCATGGCTGCTCCTAGCAAGGACAGCCGCCGGCTAATAAACAGCCTTTGAGAGCATACCTGGGTTGGTTTATTCTGTGTTGGCCACAACAGTTAACTTAGTAACTCTAAGGGCAGGACTCATATGTAGCTGTTTTTTTTACCAATTTACATGTGGAAAGATCACTGACATGAAAGATGAATAACTATACAAGCACCTTTTCCATCAGCACCAGAGATGTGCAGGGCGCTGCTCTCCCGAGGCTCTGTCTACCTACCATATCAGAAGCTGTGCTGAACCTGGAGAAAACCACCTGCGGTTGACAAGGCCAACATAAGCAAAGTGCAGGACGTTGAAAAGGGGCAGACACTGAAACAAAGGCAGGCTAGAAATGTGACTGTGCTTTTGATGGTGGACATTAGGTCTGAGCATTAACCCTTTAACTCCACAGACAAAGCTAAGATGCCACTGGAGTCTCCATGTTTGAAGTACATAAATAGCTTCATCTGAATACAAACTTCTAGATACATGAAAAAAGCTATTATGCCAAATTAATTCAATCTAACTAATTAGAGAGCAGGAAGTTCTTTCAATTATTTTATGTGCTGTCTGAGAAACACACTTGAATATGAGTACAGATTTCATTAATTGCAGTTCATTATTTTCCAGATTAGTTACTAAACTTGCATCAGAAGGTCAAAGACAGCAATTTTGTCAGCTGTCACCTCCTCCAGTGCAGTGTCTTTGCATTTCTGGGACTCAGACAGATATTGATTATAAACAAAAACAAATCTCCATAAAGATGAGAAACATAAATCTTTATGAATACGGTCAAACCAAATGATTTTGTAAAATATTAGAATCTTCGTTTTTAAATCTTCCAAATAAACTCTTAACTTCTACCTTACAAGAAAAGATCCATGAACCTTTTCAAATATTGAAATATAATTCCAAAAAAAAAAATAGCATCTTGATCTGAGAACCGGCTGACCCCAAAGAACAAGTTAACAAACATTAATCCTTTTATTAAAGTATCACAGTGGTTGTATGTTTGTATCTTTGTGTGAGAGAGGGAACTGAACATTCTTATTTGAAAATGTCAAGGACACACTGATTAAAAGTACTTTTTTGATAATAATCCCTCCTTCCTTACACAGCTTCTGCCTCCTTCCACCTAACAATGAAAACATGAGGCACGAGTGGTAGAAACAGCACTTATTCCATTCCTCGGTTCTTACCTTGACTATTTTTATATTTTCAAAATCTTATTTTTTAAAAATAGAAGAGACAGAAACCCCATGTTGTTGTTTTTTTTTCGAGAGCACCCTGCTATTTATAAATCATTTCACTTATTTAGTTGTCATCATTCCCTTCATTAATTTCATCTCTGTCATTCTATGCTTTTCATGCCACACCAGCCTTAGACAATTCTCCCCCTTTGGTGTTGATCTGCCTTGAATGCTTATACAGCTAGCTCTCTGTCATTGTTTGGTTAAACTATAAATAACTCCTTTAATCTTTCCTCATAAATCATTTCTGATGTTATTCTCTGAAATAATTCCAGTTGGTCAGTGGATTTCTAATAGCAACAAACCCAGAACCAAGTACAATAATCTAAGTGCAGTCTAATTATGTCAAAGAGAACCTGGGGGTAGTGTTTAGGTACATTATTAGGTGACTGTTATTCTGTTTCAGAGAAGAGTTTTAAGTCTCAAAGTAACTGGGACAGACACATAAAAAGGAAGAAGTTTTAATATCTTTCATCATAGTTAGGTGGGAAATGGAGAGAGAAATGGCTTTAGAACTGATAGCAAGAGAAAGGTGTGAGTGCTGTACTATCTCTGTTGATACTCAAACTATTTGGGGATTTTTGTTTTGCTTTCTGTGCTGTTTCACATAAATCTTAAGGGAGGTTATCATTGACATTGTCCCTAAGTTTTATGCAATGTTGGTATAATATTTATCCCATCCTATACTGTAGAATTGATCCAGATTCCTTTTAGGTGTGTGTACTGACTTTTATTTTTCTGAGTTCTATCTTTGATGATTTTTCTGAGTTCTACTACCTACACATTTTAGTCTGTTATTTATTACTTAATAATTATTTATATTGGCCTCTGAAATTAGCATCCTAACAAAGCAAATAAAAAACAGAATCAAAATGAGAGCAAGGTTCAGGGTGTTCGTGTATTTCTTTATGCTACTAGTAAGTCATACCATTAGAGACTTCACACAGAGCTATACAAAGCCAGGCCGTGAAAAGGGTGATCTAGAATGCCAGCATGCATTTTTATTTCAGGCTAACGAGGTTAGTGATACAGAGGATTTCCGTATATTTAACATCTCCCATTAATCTCTTTGGTAGAGCGAAAGAAAAAAAATGTGGATTAGAGATGGAAGTTAGTGAAAATGTGTGTAAAGCTGAAATGTGTTGATCTGTCACTCTGCTTGAAGGGTAATCTCTAGTTGCATATGTCATGGTTCTCTCTTCTGCCCCATAATGTTCAATATTTTGTTTATGACTCAAATGTAGATATATTATGCCCTTAAAAAGTTTGCAGATGATAGCTAGAATGCATGTATTTTATAAATAATCACTCAAAAAATCTTGATATCCTAGAAATGTTCAAACAAAATCAAAATGCAAAATTTTAGAAACAAATCTAAAGTTCCTTATTTAAGCATTTTACAAATCAATTAAACATAACAGAACTCATTGACATGAGTGTAAACAAATAAAGAGAAAAATAAAAGAGAGTGCTAATTGACCAGAAGCACAATGAGCTAATAACTGCCTCAGAAAATGCAATCATATGCTACTTAAGTAGAAGTACATTATTTAGAAGAGGAAGGTAATAACAGCTGCACTATTTTCAAGAGTAGGGGTTACCGTATCACCTCTGGGCTCCCTACTTTAAGCAAGAGCCTGGCAAGACAACTAAAAAAAATCATGAAACACTAATTATATGAGATATAGCTGACTAATCTATGGCTAAAGTAGCCTAAGAGGGCACAGAACCTCAACCTCCCCTCCCTTTAACTCCTGAGTAACAGCAGAGAAAACTCTGAGGCAAAGACTGGTTGGAAAGAAGCCAAACAACCTTTATTCCGAGAAGACCTGGAGGTTCCACAAGGAGGGGTAGAATAGGTTATCAAAAAAAGTAAGAACCTCAACTTTTAGGCATCAAATTTGATTGTCAAGTGAATGGGATGCCACTAAAGTTAAAAAAAAAAAAAAGGGAAACACTAAAGTAGCCAATACAACATTGTTCCTGTTGCTGTTACTTTGAAACTCCATTTGTAAGGATGAAACCCCATTCAGGAGGTAAAAACTTAAAGCATAATTAAAGTGGTCCAAGTAATGGAACCTCGTTATTGACATTTAAAATTATAATTTATTTCTTTTAGAGTTTTAGCAGAGATAGTAAAAATGAAGTGAACATAAGCATCTTTGATCAGCTAAATACAAAACAATAAGCTAAAATTTTTCTCTCATTTAAGAATGTTTCTTTAGTATAACTTAAATCAATCTAGGAAAGAAAGTTCATGAATATGACTTGATATTTCAAAACCCCATTCAGATGTGATTCCTCACCTCTAAACTGTAAACATAGTCCTTTATACCACTGTATGACACTTCGTACACACAAACTAATATTATAATCTGTATATATATCATGGTCAGTCAACCAATAGACCTTTTGTTACTGACTAGACCCCTGCCTTCAAGTATTACATTCTAGAGGGGAGATAATTAATAAACATATGGACATGACAATAACTCCCAAGGGAAAGGTGAAACATAGTAACATAATGTACCACGTATGGTGGAGGCTGTTGTTTTAGTTTGGTTGGTGAAGGCCACTCTAAACTCAGACATACTTCCTTAGCGTGGCCTTTCTTAGCCACTCAAATAATAAACCACTCTTCTAGAGACCTAGCACCCATGCAAAGACTTGGAGAAGGGTAGTCCAAGTGGAAGGAAAGACAAGTACAAAAACTCTTGAGACCAAAAGGAGCTTCATGGGTTATTGAGATTAAAATACACACACACACACACACACACACACACACACACACACACACACACAGAGAGAGAGAGAGAGAGAGAGAGAGAGAGAGAGCCAATAAGGCTTCTTATGGTGAACAAAGAGGAGAATAAAGGGAATAAAGAGTAAAGGTCAAGGGGACCAGATCACAAGTAAGGAATTCAGATTTTATTCAGTTTCAGTGAGAAGCAGTGGAAGGTTTTAAGCATGGACTAATGTGAGGCTTTAAGAGATCACTCTGGCTACTCTATAAATGATAAGACTGTTGTGAGGCGAAAAACAGTGTCAGATACACCAACTGGTAGGCCACAGCAACAGTTAAGGGATGATGGGAGTCTAGATGAGTGATGAGAAATGGAGATGGCCAGAAGTCATTGGGTTGGAAGTGGTTGGTACCTACACAATTTTACTGATGGACTAGTTTAGTTATAAGGTATAAGCAACTAGCTGGATGTCTGTGCTACAGAATGAAATGGTCATGTATTTTTCTAAGTATTTTGTATGTTGGGAGTAAACAGACTTGTAAGCTGAAGCAAAAAGTCTTGTTCTAGATTTGTAAAATGTGAATGCCTGATACCTAAGTAGAGAAGTTTAATAAACAATCAGATCCATGAAGCCAGAGCTCAGTGACAAAGTCTGGGCTGGAGATGGAAATGTGAGTATTGTCAGCGGATAAATAGTCAAATCCATGGGACTGAATGACACTACCCAAGGAAAGAATTAGGTTTTAAAAAAAAGGATGGACCAGGATAGAGTTCTGGGGCACCTGAATGTTAGCAGCTTGATGGAATAAATGGTGACTGAGCAGTCAGCAGAAGGGAAGCCAGCAAAGGTACCACTGAATGAAGACTAGAGATGAAAGTGTTTCAAGCCTGAGACTGCTGGAAGGTTGAGTCAGATGAGGACAGACTGCAGGCACCATGTAGATGTAGCTCCCTGGAGACCTTCAGAAAAGGTCCATCAGTAAAGTGAGGATCTCACAAATCAGCTGGATCATTTTAGCTCTACTGTTAGGCATCTCCGTTAAGTCCAGTTTTGTATTTATCTTTTGATTTATTTATAAAATATAAAACATGTGGGACCACTTTCCCCAACACCTTTGCTCATATATGCTCAAAAAGAAAGTAAATTGAATTAACAAATACTGCTTTAAGATATCGTCAAAATATTTCATGATTGCCTCCCTTAAATTAGGTAAATTAGTTATCCTCCAATTTCTAGGTTTGTTTCTGACACATTATTGCTCTTCTAGAAGAAAACAATCACTTTCTGTCAAAACAGTAAAAATAATTTCTTATCATAGCAGATGATTGGACTTTCTATATTAAAAACTCAAAGTAGCTTTAAAAAATAATTGTAACTATAGTAGGCTGATTCAATGACTTCTGGTGCCATTTCAATTTCCTTTAATGTATATAACTGTCTTCACCAAAAAGCAATTGAAAAACAGTGGTTATTAAACTTTAATGTGAATAAGAATTACCTTGGCTGCTTATAAATGTAGATTATGGTGGGGGGCAGGGAGGAGAGGTAAAGGGGTCTAATATTGGGAGTTAGGGGGAGGGTGGGTAAAGGAAATCAAATATATGGTAGCTGAAAGAAACTGGACTTTGGGTGGTAAATACACAATAGAATATGCAGACACTAAATTATAATGCACACCTGAAAATTATATAATTGTATTAACCAATGTTACCCCAATAACTTAATTAAAAATAACAATAATAAAATAAATGCAGAATATAAGGTACCTCCAGGTGAGGTTTGGGGTATAAAATCAGGCTGTATTTTTTTTAATCACCTTTTTAAAAAGTTACCATGAAAATTCTGACACAATGCATGACTCATACTTTGGGAAATAACAGCATGGAAGTTTCTAGCAGAATAGTGTGTGCAATAACAAACTCTTGAAAAAATCATTTTGCCTACCCCAACCCTCACCAAGTACTAGACTTGCTATTTCTTTTAGCTCTCAGGGTCATGGATTTGTTTTGATAACTTTCAAGCACCTGTTTTATGCCTAGTTAAATGTAAAGATCTCCAAAATCTCAATGTTTTCATCCAATGTGTGTTCATGTATGCTTATGTAAATGCTTATATAATGCTAGATTGAAAAAAAATATACATCTGCACAGCAGCCTTACAAAACTAACACCACTGCCTTGCATATGCATTCATGAACTTAGAAAATTCTTTTAAAAAGTTAAGGTCTCAGACAAGGACTCACCTGCATTTCTTTAACTTGAATGTTTAAGTGAATGTGAAGAAGCTGATGTCAAAAGACCTATTCAACAACTGAACTTGCACTGTATGTGTTTTTGAATGAGTATAAATAAACCCTCATTTATCATTTTCTGCTGAATTCACACCTATATACGTCTAGAAATTGCATTTCTAAGAGGCTTTCCAGTCACAATTTCATAAGAGCAGTTTTCTGATTATCTGGAAAACATTCTCTCTAAAACTTATTTTAAGGGTAGGTAGAGTTTTAAGAAAAAGGTGAAATAAAACAAATGATCACTTTTACTATTGTAAGTAAAAGAATAGGTAAACCATAGTAGAAGCAAAAAAGGTTGAGAGAGAAGGGCAGTGATGATATAAAATTATTTGAAATAAGAAATGAAATAAAAAATTAAAAATAGAATTACATTTTCTGTTTGGCAATACACAAACAACACTAAGTGCACTTCATAAATTTTACTATTGTTGCTCTAAGTGATATTACCATAAATCACATTAGTAGCGTACTTGGCATTTTTTAAAAGCAAAAAGGATTGAGAGTGTCAATAAGTTTAAACAGCTCTGTTATCTCTGAAGAGAGTGGAAGAGAAATTATCATAAGCTTTTACCAGGTCTAAAAGCCCAATTTTAACGCCCCCGCCACCATTGTCACTATCCCCACCCTCGCCCTCTGCCATCCACTCCTCCTCTCCCCTCCAGCTTTGGTGCAATGTAGAGCATCATTCTGCCAGCAATCTATTAGGAAAATGTTCACTGTTGCATTCTTGATGCTTTTACCTGATGTGCAAGGGGAGGCGGCTGTTTGCCCCTTTTTTCATCACGGACAGGGAAGAGAGACTTCAGCAGCTTTGGCATCTGCGGCACAAGGGATTTCACTGGATGCAAGTAGGAGGCCGCTAGACCACTAAATCCTGTCAAAAATATTAAAAGGGAAAGAGGTAAGACAAAAACAATTACATAGACATTTTCTTTACTGTAAATTTGCCAAATATCATTTGCAAGCAAATCTAAGAACAACATAAATATCAAAAAGAGTAGCCTTAAAAATATTTAAAAAACACAGCACCATTAGAGTTACAGTCAAATACAGTGGTGATTCCTCTTCTAATTAAATATAGCAGCAACTGGGGTACCTCTAAAATGTTCTAATATCCAGTGTTTCTTTTAGTATGCACAAGGTAATCCGACCCCAGTCTCGGTCTCTAACTGGCTCAAATACTAACTTCTATCTTTGAACAAAATGGGGTTTTTCATTTTTAAATCACAGAGCCGATGCCACACATGTGTAGCATTCCATTTACACTTTAAACTCTTCAAAGTCATGAACTATGTATTATTCAGCTTTAATTTTCCATGTTATTTATTGCATTAAGATGATGAAACTGACCTTTCAAGGAGAGAGTCATGTTTTTAGTTGTTTTTACAAGAGAGGGCCAGATGCCCTAAAACAACCACATTCTTAACCACTCTTCATTACCAAACATTGGGATCAGACATGCAGATAATGCTTACCATAGAATATTTCTCTCCGCTTAGTGAAGAAAACTAAATTTTTAGGAAAATGTAATCCAAGTCACAAATGATAAAACACTATATCTTCATGATACATTTATTTTTTAAAAAAGCAAAACAACTCGAGGAATTTGTATGTGATACTGCCTGAAGAGAAGCACACAATCACCCCCATATCTCTTCACGCTGACCCCTGAAATGACTACCATTCTGGACCTAAATACAGTTGTAGGGTTTCTACATTTTACATAAAGTAGTATACAGTAACTCTAAGTAAACTATGAAAAAGTAATGCTAATTTGTAATCATGAGAGCAATAACTGAAAAATAAAGCAAAGAGATAGCTATAATGTCAAGTGATATGTTAAAACTAAGTTTAAAAAGTTAAACAATATATAAGAAAGACAAAATTAACTAAGAAAGAAAAGCAGACAGAAAAAAAGAGACAAACAGAAAATAAGGTACATTTAAGATGAATAAAGAGCCAGAAGATATAATCATCTAAATGCTGGGAAAAATATTAGGGACAATCTAGAGTTCTACATGTAGTTGAACTAACACTCTAGAGTAAGAAGGACCTCTAATTAAATAAAGATCTAGCCAACAATCAATCAAAGGCTGCATATATCACAAAAAAGAGAGACAGTCAGATATCCTGTGTCTTTTGAGGGAAGTACACAAAACTACCCATTCATTTATCCTACCTACCTCCCACTCCTCTCCCAAATTGGCCTGAATCTGATCAAAGCTGTAGATCTGCCTACCAATTTACAGAAAATACTGGAGACAGAGAGAATCATGTTTAAACAACCTCATGGGGATGTAACCAGCAAAAATAAGAATGTACAGTGTACTGTACAAAAACCTGGTCTCTTCAACAATAACATCAATGAAAGAAATACAATGCGATGGAGAAAAAAGATGAAGAGGAGCACATACGTTCAACAGATTTAGGACACATATCAACTAATCACCATATATAAAACTTACTTGGGTTTTCATTCAAAATACATAAAAGATATTTTTGATCCAATTAGGAAAATCTAAACTTAAACAAGATGTTTAATGATATTTAGAAATTAATTTTCATTTTTCTCAGGAGTTTGTGGGTTTTGCTTTAGAGATACATGTACAAATATTTACAGATAAAATAATACCTGGGATCTTTTTCAAAATCATCAAGATAGGGTGTGGAGTAGTAGTGAGAGTACAGCTAAATAAGACTAGTGATGAACCGATAATTTTGAAATCAGGAGGGGGTATTGAAGGCATGTCATATTTCTCTTTCTTCTTTGCATGCTAGGTATTTTCCATAGTAAAAGAATTCTTCAGAGTGAGAGCAAAATAAAAACTCTATCATTTAAAAGAAATAAAGAGTTTGTCACTAAAAGATGATTGCTAAAAGCACTTACGATTAATATAATTCACTAAAAAAGAAACTATACTCAGAAGAATGGGGTGAGGTACAAGAAATAATAATGATCAAAGCAAGTGGTAAATATGTAAATCAAGTAAGCACTGATTATATACTAATGTATGAAGCAGCATGTATGACTTGAACAGAGATGTTGAGCAAAAGAAACCAAATACAAAGATTATGTATTATATGATTCCATTTATATGAAATTTTAGAACAGGCAAAACTAATCTAAAATCAGGACACTGGCTGACTGTAGAGAGTAACTGGAGTCACATAAATTGTCTATATCTTGACTGGGGTGTAAGTTACATGGGTAAACACATTTGTCAAAACTCATTAAATATGGCCCATAGTCAAGATAAAATCAGTTAACAGAAACAGAACATGAGATGGTCCAGATACTGGATTTAGCAGATGAAAACTTTAAAGCAGCATTTATACACAGGTCCAAAGATATAAAGAAGACTACGGCCTTAATAAATATACAGATAGGAAATACCAGCAGCGAAATTAAGACTATTTTAAAAAGAAAAAAGTGGAAATTCTAAAACTGAAAAGAATATATGAAATAAAAAATTACCTAGATATGCTAAACACAGGATTGTAAATGGCAAAAGAAATTTTCCAATCAGAAGAAACAAGAATGAAATAAAAAGATTTTTTAAAAAGTTGAAAAAAAATAGTGACCTGGGCAATATTAAGCAATCCAACACATGTATAATTAGATTATCAGAAGAATTAGAGAGAAAAGGGGACAGGGGAAAAAATTTAAACGAACTAACAGTGGAACATTTCCCAAATTTGTTGAAAAACTTCAATTTACAGATCCAATAACATTGATGAAACCCAAGCAAGATAAATACTAAGAAAACTATACCGAAGCATATCATTGTTCAACAAAAATGAGGAGGAGGTGGGGGAGGGGAAGGAGGAAGAAGAGGAGGGCAGGAAGGAGGGAAGGGGAGGAGGAGGAAGAACAAGGGGGAGGAGGGGGAGGAGAGGAGAAGAAGAAGAAAAATTTTGAAAGCAAAGACACACTACATGTAGGCTGAAGGTGACAGAAATGATGGCCGCATTCTCATCAGAAAAGGAGTCTAAAACATAATGTAAAGAAATTAACCATCAACCCAGGATTCTCTATCTAGAGAAAATATCCTTCAAAAAAAAAGGTGAAATTAAGATATTCTCAAATAAAGAGAGCATTCTGCTCTATGAGTACTGTATAATAAGAAATAATACAGGATATTTTTCAGGCTAAAGAAATTACATCAGATGACTATCAGGTCTTCAGAAAGAATTGGATAGAAATAATAAATATGAAGGAAAATAGAAAAGATTATCTATAGTTTCATAATTTCCTTAAAAGTGGAAATTTTAAAGGAAAAAAGTAACAATGTAAAATGGATTCATAATATCTTTAAAAGATATAACAACAACAATACAAAATAAAGGGCAGGTGGGGAACAGGTAAATGGAATTACACTGTTACAAGGCTCTTATATTTGTGCAGTACGAAGTGATATTAATTTGCAGACTGTGATAAGTTAAGAATGCATGCTATGGTCCTTGAGAAAAGACTCTAATAAGTAAGCAAATACAGGTATACCCAAAAGCCAAAAGAGGATATAAAAAAATACTAAAAAATATTTTTCAATTAAACCAGAAGAAGGCAAAGAGAAAGTCACACTGAAGGCCAAAGGGAAACCAACAGCAACATGGCAGACATAATATTAGATGTAAAAGAACTAAACATGCTGATTAAAAGACAGAAATTGTCATATTAGATATTTTTAAAAAGCTAGCCCTAACTATGTGCTGAAAAGACAATCATTTTTAATTTAAAGACAAATATAGGCTAAAATGTAAGACTGAGAAAAAGATACACCTTGCAAACAATAAGCCTAAGGAAAGCTGATGTGGCTGTATTAATGTCAAGCAAGACACATTTCAATGTATTACTACTAGAGATGTAAATGGACACTTCATAATACAAAATATCACTTTGTCAGGAAAAAATAACGACCCTAAATGTGTATATCCCAAATAGAGTTTCTAAGTGAATGATGCAAAAACTGATGTAATTAAAGGGGAAAAGAGACAATGTTCACAATCACATCTGGAGATTCAATGCCCTCAGCGACTGATCAAACAAACTGAAAAAAAAAAATCAGTAAGGATACAGAAAATTTAAAAAGGTTATCAGTCACCTTGCCATAACTGATATAGCCAGAACACTATACCCCAAAACAGACTAGACATTCTTTTCTAGTGGACATAGAATGTTCACACCAAGATAGAACAGTTTCAAAAAATTTCAAGAGACTAAAATATTGAAGAGTCTATTCTCTGATCATAATGAAATTAAATAAGGAATCAATAATAACATACCCTGCAGATATATGAAAATGAATTAATATGCTCAATAACCCATGGCTCAATAACCCAAGAATAAATCACAGGGAAATCAAAAAATATTTCAAATATAATAATAATGAAAGCACACATGCCAAAATCTGTGAAATGCAAAATAAATAACTGAAATCAATGAAACAGAAAATAATACCAAATGTTGGTTCTGTGAAGAAACTATGAAAACTGAAAACTTGTCTCAAAAGTATTTAAAGAAAAACAGAAAGAAAAAAGTATATATATGAGAATAAAAAGGACTATCAAAATAGATACCATTCAAAGGGCAATAGAGAACATTAACATTTATGAAAATAAATTTAATAATTTAGATGAAATAGAAAATTCCCTGAAAACCATAACTTATGAAAACTGTTTCATAAGGAAATACAAAACGTTAAATAACACTACAAGAAGAAATTGCAGTCATAATTTTAAATCTTCCCAGAGAAAATTCCAGGACCCAGATAGTGTCACTGGCGAATCTTATCAAACGTTTAAGGAAGACATAACACCAATTTTACATAAACCTTTTCAGAAAAAAAAAGATTAAAAAAAAATTTCCCAAGTTATCTTAATCATGATACTAAAAACTAAGAAAGACATTATTACGAAAAAAAGTACATTCATCGTATTACATATACACAAAAATCCTTAAAAAAATATTAGCAAATGGGATCAAGTAAATAGAAAGAATAACACATTAATGATCAAGGGATATTTATCACAGGAATCGAAGACAAATTCAACATTCAAAAATCAACATAACTCAACATGTTAAGACAAGAAAGGGATAGACTAGGAGGATAGTGGTTACCTGGTAGGAAATCCTGATTTAAACTATTTCTGAAAGCTGCTCAAACTTCATAAGAGTGATTAACAACAAAAAGATAACTTACCCGCATCAGGAGAATGGCTATTCTGGGGACAATCAGGGAGGGGCGGGGCAACTGGAGCTACTCCTCTGGAAACTGCGATTTGAGACACATCCTGTTGACTTTCCCACCGGCCCTATTGGGGACACAATTGAAAATTTTGATTCAAATCAATCATTTAACAAAAAAATACCTAAAGATGTTTATGAAAAAACTGCTACACATTACCCACACTTTATTCCCTTTACAGGACATGGTCAGTTTGATTATGTAAGTACTTTTCCTCTTCTTTATAGTGTTAATTTCTCTGGTAATACTACCTCACATTTCCATTTCCCTCCAGTTTTCCACTTTTAGTCTCTCAGTTCTAACCTAACATTCTACTGCATCAGGTTGCTCCCCACAAATACGAATATATTAACACATTCCTTCTGAAATCCTCCTTTACGTTCTGCTTCTTAGGCTGTTGCTGCTCTTCTGTCTCAAAATACTCTTTTTCACTCCAGATTCTCGTCTAAAACCCAGGAACAAACGCTACTGGTGTCAGGTATCTCTTCTTTCCTCTCCAGGAGTGTATTTCCCATCCATTCACATATCATTCATGAAAGGAAAAATTCTAGAACAGTATATTACCACAATTCTCATTTTACATAGACAGTACAGATAAGTTCCAGTTAAGTCCAAACCAAATAATCACAAGTTCCCAATAATAAAAGTCTCTAAATTAACAAGTTTTAGTGTACTCTCGACTTATTTTGTACATTCCCATTAAAGAGATTTCACTGCAGAATACTAGAACAATGCCAGCCAAGTGATGGATTAATTTGCCATTCTCAAACTTGCAGTGAGCCATAAAAACGGTGATACCATCATAGCACTTTTAACAACAGTCGCATCTAGGAAAGGAATAAACCCCAGCCAAACGTTACAAGTAAGGGAGGTGAGATGCCAATCTTTTAGGTGCTTTAAGTTGCCTTTGATCCTCTGATAATCACTCCGACTTCCTTTTCACTAGAGTTAAATGGTATTTTCTATTAGTTGAAGCTAGTATTCACACGAGAGACGCTACCATTGACTTGGGTTTTCATTAGCAATCACCTGCAAAGCGAGTTCTTCATTGCTCCTGAAGGTGGAGTGAGGTGGAAAGGCCTCGTAGGTTTCAAGCATGTATTGGAAACCTATCTGCTTTTGGCAGCAACCTAAGCACTGATCATAAAATCAATAATACCTAAGTGATCTGGATGCTGTTTACCTTAGAGAACACTTTTCCATAAGAACTCTCTCAGCACTTGATATTTTAAAGAACAATATGATGTTTAGCATTGGAAGCAAGAAAACAAAACACAGACATGAAGAGACGATTTGGGAAACCACGAATTCTGAAATTCCTTACTGAAAGAGCATTTGTGTTACTATGGACCACACACTGATTTACATACTTTAATGTTTCATTAATTTTTTTTTTGCATTTAAATTTAATTATCTGTCTGGGAAGCTGCAGCTCTGTGTGCTCTGGGACATCACAATCAGGTGGCTGAACACCAAGGTCAACACTCTTCGGAGCTCCTCAGAGGAAAAAAGGTCTCATGCTTTGTTTAGTGGTGAGCTCAACGCAAGGTTGCTTTGAAAACGATTTACTTAATTTGAGAATAAGTTTATTTTCATATTTTAGATTTTTCTTCCTTGTTTAGCAGCTGACAGAGTGGCACTCTGTCCCTCAAGAAAACTAAGGAGTTGATCTGGAGTCAGCACCTCAGCTGTTTGGTGTATAATGGTCCAATGACAAATAAAATAGGTGTCGCCTCTTCCCCAAGGCACACTCAGGGCTCGGCTAGCTTCCGAGTCATGGTTCGTTCTCACTCCCACACACAATGTTACCACCAAATTAGAATGAAAGCAATAACTCTCACGGTCTCCCGTATTCAAATATCTCAAGTGAGAACATCTGAAAGGGCGCATACAGCGCTTACACCACCTTAGCCACATTACAATCCCATCAGATCATAAAAAATGGAGACTCATTTCACTTCATCTACCTTAACCGTCATCTTAACCTTGAGGAATCTTGCATGTTAACTGTTCCCAAGTCTTGGCAACCCGAGACGAGAACAGGGAGTGTTTCAAATCACTCTGAGATAGAACAAGCTCTGCTACACAGGGAACAACAAATTTGGATGATAAACTGGGTACAACACTCCTCCACCCTCTCTTTGACACCCACAGACCTCTGGGGAAACATTCCACTGAAATCATGTCCCATTCTCTTGCAAGACATGAAACCTGTGGTTCAGGGTCTAGCTATACACGCTGCCCCCTGGGGACAAGGCAATTAGTATCTTTCTAATTAATTTTATATGCTTGGCTGTTCCAGAGTTATTCTCCCTGTGCTGAACTGTTGGAGTGAAGGGCGGAAGAAGCATCCCTGTTAATGGTACTTTAGAGGGAGATGAACTCAGGACAAAGAATGAAAAGCACTTGGCCAGACACTGGCCCTGTCTGCTCTCTTGAGCTCAGCTCTCCAAGTGAAAGAGTATGACTTTTTATTTATTTTTTGTACTTCTATCACAGTAATCCATACCCCACCACCTGGAATCGGAACAGATTAATCAGAGATCTGTTTCTAACATTCTGCCTGTCCATCAAACTTCAGGATCGGCCTAGATGAGCAGAGAGACGAGAGAAAACTGACTTTGTTTTGGATCCCTCCACTAGCTTAATACGTACTAGAGATTGAATTCAGTACTTAATATGTACTGAATTCAAGAAAACAAAGCGCTATTCGAGACAACAACGATGTGGAGCTAGCGCCATGCTTAAAGGCACAGGGAAACACAGGAGGCTCTCAGCTGACTGGAGGACCTGCGTTGGTCGGTCCCCGTGTGCCCTCAGTTTTCCTGTTGTTGCTCCTCTGCTAGACAGACTTTTTGAATTTTCCATAAAAAGGTCTGTTTTTCATCAGGAAAGTGACAAAGAAGTAAATAAAGATAAGTGCAAGGGCCATTCCAGGCCCTGAAGAAGTGCTTCACACTTGGCATCGGCCTTCACCAGGGCCGACTAACTGCAGTTTCCAGCAAGGGGACGTGACCGAAACTCATGAGCCACTTTTGTTAACTGGATATTCATTTAGGCTTCTGGCTGCTTTTGACTGCATCAGAAACTCCCATCAGAAGATGACAAACACACTGTCTTACTAACATTAAAATATATAATACCACCTAAAATGGTTTTAGAAATACTAATATTTTATGTTGACAGTGTTCCTCACGTTGCAAAAGATCTCAATACACAGCCAATTTTTAGATGGAAAAACAACCTGCTGAAAATAATTCTGCATCTACATGTGAGTCCATCTTAGGAGACTGGTCAAAAAGTATGCTAAGTTTTCATTACATCTATTAAAAAACTGCCTTACAATCATGATGAAATATCCATTAATGGTAAATAAAAGCATCACTGTGATTAGGGATAGTTATCAAGAGTGATTTCTTTTAGGCCCTGAGGTGAATTTAAACGTTGAGAGTAGTTAATCAAATTCAATTTTGGTGGAGCTTAGTACAACAATGCCAATTTTAATATGTAGCAAGTATCAATAAGTAAGGGAATGCAAAATATGGCTGGCCGATTCGAAGTGTTACAGGCCAAACTATGAGATTGTTTTTAATCCCTTAGCACCTCCTCTAGCCTCCTGCAAAGCCTTAATCCTGTCAAACTCTCAGTTCCAGCCTCCCTGCCATACCTTTTAGTGTCACTTTGCTCCCAACTGACCACTCTTGGCCATGAGGTTAACTGAAAATTTGAAGAGACAGGGAAGGCTGAACTGACTCTGTGGCCCCTCCTTGCGTGTCATCCCAACTAACCGAATGTTCCGTTATTGCACAGGGAAGACACGGCATGTCACATTTTTACTGAATAATTCTGATTTTGTAATCAAGACCAAAGGGATAGACATAGAGAGTAATGTAAATAAAGAACCCAGAAATAGGCCCAAGCAAGTTTACAAGGCAGATGTAACTAATGAAATAACTGAAATTATTTCAAAGTATATTTTCTAGAATTTTAAGCAAAATCAAGTCCAAACTAAAATCATATTTCTGACTCAACTCTCTGGTACTTCCATGCAGAGAAACCAAGATGGTTCTGAGCAAAGTTCTGTGGTGTCGGAAAAGCAACAAGCACTGTTGCCATTTCTTTCACTTTTCTTCTCCTGTCCCATGCTTGAGACAATGACATCCAACAAGTTCTCAAATATTTAATTGTAATATTTGATTAATATGAATTCACTTAAAATCTTCACATTCCAGAGCTTTCTAAATTCAGTATGATGTCTCTTTTGACAGATACTTTTACAGTCTTAGACCCAGGTAACAAAGAACATTAGAAAGAAATCATACATACTGACTACCAAAGTTATTTTTAAACAAAAGGGTAAGAGCCAAAAAATGAGTACAGTGTCAAATTTAGTCACCTTATAAAAACATTTAAAAACTCATTCTCAAATTAAAGCAAAGCAAGCATACTGAGTTTCAGATAGTAGGACAGTACTTGTATCCTACTCATTAGGAAAACCTAATGGATTAATTACCTCTCCCTGGATCTCTGAAAACTGAAGAATACAGGAAGTCCCCAAAAGAAAAGAAAAGAAAAAAATCATTAGTGAGGTTTTCCAAAATGATTTCTTCAATCTTTCCTTTAAGATTTGTGTGCAAATTATAACAGATAAAGCAACTTGGAGACTTTCTCATACTACAACATACAAGAGTACAAAACCTTCTAGCTACTTAAAAGAGTAGAGGATAAATTTTTTACATTTTATTTTACTTTTAAATAGGTTATCTGTTCACAAGATCCAAAACCAAACAACGGAAAACGCATACAGTGAGAAGTTGCCTACCTCTACCCCTGCCTGCTCAGTTACCCACATATTTCCACCTTCTCCCTAGGCAGATAAGAAACAGAATTAGTTTCTCATACATCCTCATTGGGTTTGTTACGTATATGGAAGCCAATCTATAAATAGCCACACAAACTTCTCTCTTTTCCCCATCCTTTTAGGATACAAATAGTGTTCAGTGTTTCATTATTAATCACTACGTATATCCTGGTGATCTTTCCAAATAATTAGGAGTGGCTCCTAATTATTTTTACAGCTGCATAAACATCCCATTTATTTATCTGTGTGTGTGCATGTGTATGTGGGAGTGAATAAAATGTACTTAACCAGACTAAACAAACGGACATTTAGACTGCTTCCCGTCTTCTGCCATTATAATAAATAATGTTGCAGTGGACACCCTTGTATATATGCCATTTCACACACATGTAAGTGCTAATGCTGTGAAAAGGGGTTTAGTAGGATCTACAGAATCTGTATGGCAACTAGTTTAAGCACTAGCCAATTTTGAGGAACCTATTATGGGTAGCATTTAAATAACACTTTGAATTCAAGGCAATGCCATATTTGAAAATGTTTTTTGTTTTTTTTATTTAAAAGGCCACAGGGAGAAACTCTGTTCTTTGCTACTCATAGGAAGGGAAATGTTCCTCTTCTAACATCTAAGTAAATATAATTTTAAGAATATTTATTTTCCCTAAAAAATCTTTCAAGATGTTCTGTGCCTTAGGTGATAAAATAACTGTGGGGCCCCTCATCTAAAAATGGGGAGCCATTCCTTACTGGAGAGTGCCTGGAATCAAATCCTCTTTGCTTAGTATTCTTTTCACTTTGTTTTCTAGCATCACAGGTATAATCCTCTATCACCTGAATTTCCTTATTCATTTAAACAGGTCCATCCATAAAAATCTGTTTTAGAACAGTTTGTCTCTACCTTTCCCCAAGTGAAAAGCAAAAGATCTCTAATTTTGATATGTGAACATTCATTTAACCTGAAGATCTGGACACAGTGAGAAGTCAAGTGACATCCACAGGACAGTGACAAGATGATGGCTAAAGCCCAGTTATACTTTGTCACCTTTCAGGGCTTGTGGGTGCCAACAGTTCAAAACAAGATGACATGATAGTTTCACTCTGAACTGGAGCAAAGCTAGTAACAGAAGCTAGTACCTTCTGTTTTCCCTGACCATAATTCCTTTGTTTGTCTGTGGTTAGGGAGAAGCAAGAGAAGCCAAATTTTGAAGAAGACCGCAAACTGCTGAAATGGGGGGAAAAGGGTATTTAAATTTCTTTTGAAGTGGATGGCAACAACTTAAAATATATATTGCACTAGAGTGTACAGATCCCTATTCTTGTAGCTGTGACAGCACCATAACACCAGTAAAACCTGAGAGAGCAGAAATCAGACTTTCCTCTTCTTCACTAAGTTACCCAGCCAGGCACCCAAAGGAATCAAATGACTAAAATAAGGAAAGTCCTGGTAGAGTAACAAAAGTGTGTAATGTTATGTTTACATATTTAAATGACATGGCAGGGTTCACAGCACCCTAACCCTCCACAGAAAGTGCCCTGGGAAAGGTCTCCAACAAACTCTTTACTGTCACATCCAGGACAGTTTTCAGTCCTCATTCTGTGGTCTCTGAAGAACCTGGAAGGAGTACTTCTTAAAACCTCTGTCCCTCTCTTTCCAAGTCACTCTCCCTTCGGGTCTTCCTTCCTCTCTGAGGGCTCCTTTCAGTCGCTCTGGCCAGCCTCTGCTCCTGCCCTTGCCCCTAAGTATTATCATCAAGCCATCAGATAGCTTTGCCTTTGTGATCTAATCCTTCCCATTATTTCAATGATGCCCTGAGCTCCCAAATCTGTTTTCAGCCCAGGCTTCCAGATGCTCAAACTGGCGTAGATATCGTAATGTCAAAAATTTAACTGCATCATTTTCTTTCCTCAGCCTGCCCTTCCTACAATTCATTTCTGTATATTGTCACCCAGATACCCATGTCACCCTAGTCTCCTCCCTCACTCAACCGGATTCTTCATGCACACAGAATTCTGAGATTCTATCTCCTCAATGTACCTCAACCTCTCCTCGCCCCACTCCCCAAACACACATACTCACACACACAGAGAAAATGATTTTTTTTCTTATAAATAGGTTTTCCTTAAAATATTTCATTTATTTACATTTAAAAATAAGGACACAATCAATTTTCTGAAAACTCTGCTTTGTTCAGGTAATTGTAACCTATGCTATGCTTATCAAGTTAGTCAAACCTATCATTTCAAGATCTAGGTTAACAGTAGTTTGCCTGAAGTAATAGGATATATACACATACATATATATGTATTTCAGGCAAACTGACAGTAACTTAAATCTTAAAAATGAATGTTTATCAATTTTACTGTTCTTAAGTACTTGAGTTTTTATAAGGAAAATCTCAAATGTAAACAAAACAGTGTAGCATAATAGAAAAAGTAGTATAATCAATCCCCTTTAGCTTTAATAATTATCATTAGGCAGCCAATCTTTTATCTATACCCCTAACTCCTCCCCCTGAACCAAGACTATTTTAAGACAATTCCCTGATAGCAGACCATTTTATATGACACTGTTCACTTTTAACCTCCTCAAAGATTAAGGGGAGGGGGGAGGTAGATGGGATAAAATGGGTCAAATATGTTGGTGATATTAAAGAATTAAAAATTAAAAAAAAAAAAAGATACCAGTACAGAGCACGTTACTCCATTTGACAACACCAATGTCTAGCCAATTTATTTAAAAAAAAAATCAGGCACAAAACTGATATGTGACATCTAGTCATGACAATTTTGAGTGTGATTCCTTTAATAATAATAAATTATCTATGCTTAATACTCTTAAGTTAGGAAAACGATATTAACAAGTAAATAAATTCCAGCTAACAAAATATGTTAGTTGGAATATGTTAGTTTGTTGTTTTCTTCTTCTAACAAATAATATTAACTTTTAGGTATAATCTTCTTATTCCTCACACACTTTCAATCATCACATCAATATTTTTCCTTTTCTGACACAAGCAGGAGGAATATTTTAAACAGAAATATGATCTTCAGCAACAAAATTGTTTTTTAACCTCCAAAAGGTAGAGTAATAAGAAGGTCTATTAAATTGTATTCTACCTGGCAGATGAAGAAATGAACTCTGAACACATTCCAATATATTTCACATGTATTGAAGAATAGAAATATTTTTGGCCTGCAAAACTAGCATGTGATATTTGAGAGAAGGAAAGTGAATGGGAAGTAGGTTTAAGGCTGACAGAAAATAAATACTTACCTTGTTGCTGCCTAGACTGTAGGAGGGAATGAGATCTTGCCGGCTGCCAGACAACTGAAGAAACAAAGACAGAGATTACTTCTTTATGTGTGAAATTACATAAATCCCTGGTGCCGGAAATAAGACTTTGAAAACCAAATCAACAGAATGTTAAAGGTGGATGGTAGCAGAGAGACTGTTGAAATCAAAATTGCAAACTAGACTAGTGGCCTTTGGGACATTGTGAGGCACAATGGTTATTGACAATTTTAAGATGGGAATTTGGTATAAGATCAGATATCCAGTTTACACTGAGGCAACAACCAACTGGGCCTAAGTAAGAGATAGTCCATTTGTTCACCTCTTTCCATGTAAAGCATACCAGGTTACTGGTTTTCTTACCATGTCCTAATTTTATGACTCCTTTATTCACAGCAAATGTATATACACAAACTATTTATTTTAAACATAGAATTCTAAATACCAAATCATCAGTATATATATCAGTACATCTTAATGTAAGGAATTCTTGAAAAGATATTTATGCTGAAAAAGTAATATTTCTTAATGTCTGAGAATGTTCCCAATCTCAGTCTCGAAACAGAAATGTCATTCAGTCACTGAAGAGCCACATGTGCCCTCCAACTTGATACCCTTCCTACCTCTCACTACTATCTCTCGAGAGAACACTAAGGCTAAGGGTTGGCTGTTCTTTGTTACGATGCTTCTACTATATTTTCTCCTGGTGTAAAGTTCAGACAAAGGTGTAATATTTCTCATATCTATATCTATATCTATCTATATCTATCTATATATATATATATATATGAAAAACAAAACAACAATGATCTTAAAACACCATTATGAAACAATCCTAACTTATTTTATTCATTTATACTACCCTGGATAGCCTGTAAGCAATTGAGTTTGCATACCTAAGCCCAGAAAATTCAAATGGCTTGCCCTAAGCACTTGGCTACTTTTTGTTTTAGTTCGAACTCTCTCTCAACACGTACTCACTGAACACCTATGCTAGGCAGTTCAGACAAGGAAATGATGTTTAAAGGACAGAGAAGAGCTATTCTAGGAAAGAAGAGAGAAAGGAGAAAACAGAGCCGGGAATGGGAGTCCATGTACTCACTCTGTTCACATTTGGAGAGCTGATACTCCTCCTACTCAGCTTCCCTTTTCCTGTCAACTGTTCCTTCACTGCAACTTCCTGTCAGTCAGAAAATAGAGGGAAAATTCATGTTAGAGACATACCACCAAAGCAATATTAACAAAAGCTAGCTTTGTCAATGCATACACATTCTTAATTCTTTAAATGATAGCTATTACTTCACATGACAGAATGATCCAATTATAATCACTGTGGAAGATTCAAAGTTAATGATTTAGCTGACAGATTACCTAGATCATTCTCTTCTTCATCTACTAATGGCCCCTTTCTTGCTGGCCAGAGGTTAATCCTGGGGGAAGCAGCATAAAAATCAGACCATTCTCTCTTATTTTTCATTAGTACCTTTGGGTTTTTTAAAAAAGTCTCAATATTGCTAGGTAGAAAGAGGTTTATGGTTTCTCTAAGGATTAGGTTGATGGCTAGCATTTGTATAATCCCTTCTAGAGATGTTCTCAGGCTGCAGCAGGCTTATCCAGCTAAGCAAATAGAGTCCCCTGTGCCTTATTGCTGCATATTTCTTCAGTAACATTACTGCCTAGAATGAAGGAAGAGTTAAATATTTTCTTCCATTACTTCAAGGCAACTAGATACCATTTAGTGTCTTGGGAAAAGGAACTTTCCAAATACAGGTTTTGTACCTTCAAAGACTTAACTGGCAAATGTAAGCTAAGTTAATATGTTTCACTTAAGCACACACTTGAAAAATTCAGAACTAATAATACTGTGAACTACAGAAAGTAAATCACAGCATCAGGCTGGGTTAGCGCCGCTGCTACCAGCTCTGTCGGCTGACCTGGCGCAGGCGATCTAAAGTGAGAAGGTTCTCCACAGCCAGCACACTTCTGAGGTATTTTTCAATATAAGCTTCTGAGTCAGCAGAAGCCGTGTTTTCAACATTAGCTGCCATTCTTGCTAATGTTTCTCGTTCCTCCACTCCCTGGGCATCCTGGAGAATGGAAAGTTGTATATTAAAATTAAGTACGTTGCAGAAGGAAACATTATAAAAGCTTCTTGATTTACACACACACCCCCCCACACACTATTGAACTAACAAATGGGATGTATTCCAAAATTCCATTTAAAGTCAACTTCTGGAATTCAAACTGCAGTTCTCTCAGAAATCATGGTATACATGGTGGTTAGGTTGTCTTGAAAGGCTAAACACAGCATAGCTGTGCATAGAAACGTGTACAGAATCAGCACACTCTCAACAAAACTGCTCTCTATTTCCAATGAAAACAAAAACATTACTGGTTAGAAAGGATTGGTGGTCTACCTGGAAAGACAACCACCACAACAGTACTTTGGGAATATACCTTGAGAGACGAGAGAAAGGAATGAGGAGGAGCTGGGCTGACAGATAAGGGTGGGATCCAAATAACCCTCACAGGAGGCAGGCAGGGGTGTAGAAGGGCTGAGTTTCGACATTTTAACTAAGCAGCCTACCAGAGACTACATATTCAAAATGTGGCAACTTCTAAAACTGGTCTTGATCCTCAACTCTTCTGTGGCAGAGGCCAAAGGCACAGAGCCAATCAAGAAGAGAATCATCTAGGCAATTTTTCATTCCCTGTGCTTTCGGGTAGAGCCTAACCGTGCTCGTGTGCTCTGAGTGGGTCATGCATATAAATGCGATGTTCACAAGCATGGGGGGGACTTTGATAATGTATTTAATTACTTCATGCAAACTTGGGTCATAATAAATTACTCTTCTTGAGAAAAATCAGATACTTTATTTATTTGTGAATTTCTTACACCTATATGCCATTGCGTCTTAAGATGCCATCAACTTTAAGAAAAAAAAAAACACACATCATTTTATCCCCTCTACAGAGGAAAAAACCCTGTCAATTAATTTTAAGATATCAATTTTAAGATGCATTCTAACTTCAAAAATAATTTTCAAAACTTAAATGGACGTCAGAACAGATAAAATATAGAAGAATTCGGAAGATGGCAAAATTTTTTTCTCCCCTTAGTAATTCATCTGAGCCTTTTAATAACTCTGAAATCATCCTCATTTTGTAGATGAGGAAAGAGGAAGTCCACATAATTAGCAAAAGAGGTAAGACTAGAACTCAGGTCTCCTGACTCCTGACAGAGCTGTTACATATTTTTTTACCACTCGACACAGAATACTTTCTGGTGTCTGAAGGGACAGACATTATCCTGATTTTTGAAGAAAGGAGAAACTTGAGTTTTAAGAAATGTGTATATCCATGTAACCCGCACACCCATCAAGAAGTAAAAATTTCATTACCTCTGGAAGTTCATTTATGAGCTTCATAGTCAATCCCTATCCTCCCTCAAGGCAAGATTTCTTTGACCATAGATTAGTTTCACCTGTTCTAGAATTTCAAACACATGGAATCATACTCTTTCACTCAGCGTAATGATTTTGAGATCTGTTACTACAGTTCATTTCTTTGTACAGCTGAGTAAGATTCCACAGTATGGCTATACCAAGATTCATTTGTCCATTCCTCTGTGACTGATGTTCGGACTGTTTCCAGTTTTAGGTTATTTTGAATTAAGCTGCTATGAATATACCTGTGCAAGTCTATGTAGACATATGCTTTTATTTCTGTCCATAAAGGATTTAGGATTACTGGGTCATGGAGTAGGTATCTATCTTCTAAAGTGTTTGCATCATTTATACTCCCACTAACATTCTAGTTGCTTCAAAAAAAAAAAAGTCTCCTGTCACTCTCTAGCCTTTGACCACTTCTTTTTGCCACAAACTCTCAAAGCTTCTGTAATATGGAACCCAAAGAACTTTTTGGGGCTTTTTCATGATGAAACCTAGATTCTTAAGGGATCTTTTTTTTTTTTTAATAAACTAAATGTAGTCCTTTTTCTGTAAGCTTTTAGTCTCACTTTTCCTTTTTCTCTACCATCAGGATTTGATCATGTAAAAATAACTCTTGCCAACTGAGACATTTAGCTAATTTTAATAGGTAGCCCAATCACATGAGGCTCTATTTATCTTTCAGCTGATTTCCCCTCATTTCTTCCCTTTGAAAACCATATCGCCTGAAGAATAAATACCCTTTTAAAGAGTGCAAGAATTATAAATGGGAGGGGAGAAGGGGAGAGATGAAGAGAACAAAGGAAAAATCTGATGATGGTTCAGAGCTGTCACTATATGCACTATATACTGACTGCAGCTGTCTCTCAACTGCATTCAAACCACTGAGTGTTAAGATCTGAAACAACTGGAAAAACATATAAAACATTCAGATACAGAGAATAAACAGTTAAGTCTCTATTTAAACACCTAAGAATACAAAGAGTAATCTATTATAGACCCAAGATTTTGCAGGTAGTCTAACTCTGAAAACAGATTTACTATTTGTTCAGAAGGCTCCAAATTAAATAGTTTAACAGTTAATATTTACTATGTTAGTCTGACACTTTGAAGATCCAGGAAATAACTAGTTACTATTTGACATTATTTGAGAGGAAAACGTGTTTTTGCAATATAAGCAATCTAAAACAAAACCTAAGGACTGTATAACCTTTTTACAATTCCAAACACTGATCTCTGTATTAAAATATATATTGTCCATCTATTGTTCAAATACTCAACAGGATCAATTGACAAGTACTGAGCCTTAAATGAAGAGAATGAGGCAGATGCTGACGGTGTGGTTAGGAGGAAGTGTGCACTCCCAGGCTCACATTCCATTTTCCAGCTCCGAGGAAAGCACAGTCTGCACCTCCTCACTCACACTGTGCTTGTGGAGAGTGTGGCTCCTGCGTGAAGGCTTCTAATACCAACAGTGCCAGTGCCCAGGTGAATAAATGTGTCTAAATCAGCAATTAAATATTGGGAAGCATGTATAAACGGCATCCTCAAAGAAGCTTCTGTCAGGGATGTTTTTAAGCTCCCTTTGTTTAATTCCTGTGACTATCTCACTTAGTTCATAAAGAGAAATAATAATAAAATAATAATAGTAACTATAATAATAATAATTACAATTTATAGTTTATCATGTACACCACCATTTATATGCACTGTCTCATTGAATCCTGTTTGGAAGGTATCTCTACCCTCACCTGATAAATGAAAAAACTGGGGCTCAGAGTAACCTGTGCAAGGTCACTTCATTTATTGGTGAAAGAAACGAGATGTCTGCCTGACTCCAAAATGAAACCCTAAATCTCTACACTATGCCATGTTGCCTAGCTTTGAGGATTACGATTATATTATCTCATGTTTTTTTTAATTTATTATTTATTAAAGTATATTTGACAAATGACATTAGATTAGTTTCAGGTGTACAACAGAGTGATTTGGCATTTATATAACTTACAATACGATCACCACAATAAGTCTAGTAACCATCTGTTGCCATTCAAAGTTATTACAACATTACTGATTATATTCCCTGCACTGTACATTACATCCCTGTGACTTCATTTATTCTGTAACTGGAAGTTTGTACCTTTTGTTCCTCCTCACCTTCTGAGTGAAAAGGTGTTGATTTGCTTTTCATGAGAATATTCTTTGACAAAATACTAAAACCAGACACTTAAAGACATAAGTACATTTTACTATGAGTCAAGTTAGGATTAGGAAATGTGTCTATAAATCTACAGCTTTTCCCTAAATCTACATTTCCATTTAATACATATTTCTTGGGTAGGTGACTTTTCAGGGAGTTAGCTCTAATTACATGTTTATTTTTAGTAAATTCAAATTGTATATGATCCTTCACCTCTGGAATATTGGAGACAATTTCAAAAGTCACTCCACAGCCAGGAATAGAACTTCGATGAGACATCTTTTTTAGGAGACTCTGAGCAAAACCCTAGGAAAAAAAAAAAAAAAAGAAGATACGGTTTCCCACCTCAAAAACTGAGTTTACATTAACAGAGAGACAGCATAAAGGACCCTGCATTCACGCTAACCAAAGAAAAACAGAGCATATTTGCAATATAAACAAGCTGGAATCCAAATCACTAAATACAGGTTCGTCTTAGTGCATAAAACCAATTTCAGATGCCTGGGTATCCAAATGTGTGCAATGAGTGACAGGTCCTATATGTGAAAAGCACAGACCCCCAACTCTGGGAACAGACACTAGGCATCTGGTTCGACTCTGCGTAAAGTCTACAGCGATGAGGCTGTTGACTCCTGCACAATGAAATGACCTTCTAACTAAGATGTAAGCGAGGACTGGTGACTCTTACACTTTTTTGCTGTTTGTTTTGCAGCAGGATGGACATCTTGTACCATGAATATTGACAAGTTTAGGCATTAAATTCTCGACCAAAGCAGGATCGTTATGAAGAATGATTTAAGAGTGCATGGTCATTGTTTATGCTGACTGTGCTCTTTGCACAGTTAAGAATTGAACTGTTGAATTAATGCATAGATGACTCATTTGAAGATGCTGCTAAGACTGAACATCCTGTAGAGGTTGAAGAGAGCAGGGATGAGGGCAGAATATAATTGGTGAATACAGATAAGAGGAAAGAATATTAAACTAACACTGAACCTTTTTCTCCATGCAAGAGGAAAGCAGGAAATATGTAAAAACGCCCAGAGAAAACAGAAAAATCAAGCTGTTCGGTCTCAGAAATACATATTTTCACAAACTACTTAATAATTTCTTTCCTATTCAATAATCTTTAGTTAATTTTTTAAAAGACTTTTGCCTCTTAGAATGAAAAGAGACCATTTATTTTATCCCTCACCCTCGACTTTGAGCCCTGCAGTACTGAGCCAGTGCCTATCACCCTGGTCCAAGTGCAGCTACAGCTTATTTTCAGAGTGTGTGTGTGTGGAGTGGGGGTGGGGGAATGTGGGCGCTGTTGCCTCCCTTTCTTGTCTTCTATTTGTATAGAATTACTGAAGCTGACCTGCATGTATTAAGATCAGAATGAAGTCCCTGTTCTTGCTATAAAAAAATCATTTTTAGAATTATCTGAAACTGGGAGGGAAACTGCCATGCCCTAAAATACTAGCATTTCATTCAGTATTAATCTGATACTATGATACTTTCAAATCATTACAATGGAGGGAAATGCAGAAACTCCTTGTCTCTATAACAATAAATCAAAAAAAAATAAAAATAAAAATGAAAACAAAGCAAAAAAACAGAAGAAACTTGGTAACTCTGCAATGCACCTGTTCTTTTAAAAATTCCATGGGGCTGGTACCAGGACAGGCTCAGTGGCTGGGTAAGGCCAGTTGTACCAGGCTGTCCTCAGTTCCTGGCAACCAGAACCCCAAGTTCTGAAATAGCAAATAACTTTTCAAAATGCTCCCCAGGAGCAACATGTCTGTTTCTATTCCTTAAAGACTTCCGAGAAAAGGGAGAATGGGAGAAGAGTGAATGGGAGATACACCACACACATCCCTGGCTAACCCGTTGACCTGGATTTTATTGATGTTGGATTGCCAAGCTAAAGAGCTGCAATTTTAACAGCATTACCGCCAGTCTTCATTTCAAAGATTGATATCAGTGTGACATTTAGAACTAAAGATTAATTTTTAGGGGTGGAGATTACATCTAGGACTCTGTCAACCATGACTGTGCTCTTTTAAATGAAAAGATTTATTTTCATCTGTCCTGGTTTTAGTCAGTGTGTTGAGCAGGCCTCCAAAAAGTGAGTAGAGTTTTAAAAAATCCCTAGAATCAACCTCCCAAATTCTATATTTGCAAAACCAATAACAGAAATGGTTCACATCTTTACCTAGAAGTTTTCTAGTAAACCTCTTCACAAGGCACAAGGGTCCTTCCTAATCTAGCTGCAACTATGTTGACAGCCACAGCCTCAGCCTCTGCAGCATGCACAGTCACACTGAACTCCTGAAGGCCCCTGAGCCTGCCCTTTCCATCCTCACTACCTCTGCACCTTATTTCCTCCTCTCCATGGAACAGCCAACAACTCCTTTTCTGCCTGCCAAACTTCCCTTTGTGTGAAAGAGCAGCTCACAAGCTGCCGAGCTCTCAGAAGTCTGCCCTGACTTCCTCAGCCCGAACTCCCCAGTCTCTGACCTGCAATCTTCTAGCACATGATGAGCTCCTGCATTACAGCACTATTGTGACAGAACGAGCCCCTCTTTATACATCTGCATATGCCGATGGCATTGGCTTTTTAAGGACACAGACTCTTTTTCTTATTCATCTTTTTACCTCAAGGCTTAACAGAGTACCTGTTCCAAATTTATCAGTGAATTAGCAGAGATGACTGAAAGGGAAGAAAGGTATGGAAAGTGAAGGGTAAGAAGCAAACGAGAGCTAACTGCAGTGAATGCTGTCATCTTGCAGGACCCGGATGAAAAGTCAAAACCAAGAACAGTGAACTTCACCTTGACAGGGCTCTATCTGTGGCACCTAAAAGAATGGCTGTAATTCACACATATGCAGTAAAAAAGACTCAGTGTAACAGATGAATACTGTCTAGGAGGAAGTCAGGATGACACGCTCCGGTACTGAAGCAAGCACAGTTACAAGACGGGGAGTCACCTTGGAAGGAAAAGCCTGATACTTCACAGAGCCTGTTGGGACAGGAGGCCAGAGCAATCATTCCACAGCCCTGCCCTCGTGTCGGACCTGTGGTTAAAGTCATTTCTTCAGACAGAATTAATGACTCACCTGCCTACCATGAACATTGACACAAATTCGTTTGCGTAATACTAGCTGCATGTCAGCCGGGTGGCTGAGCTGGACCGTCACCCGCACAATCAGAAACACTCGCTCATCTGCAGGTGTGCCTCTACTGAGCTGAGGACAATTGTGCACTGCAGAGTCCCAAGAGGCTTCCGCTTTCACCTGCAGAGAAGAAAGAAAGAACATACTTTTCCTTCTCTTCCTAAAAACAAAAAACCTCACAAGGAAACATTTTGGCTTGCGCTGAAGTGGTACACGCCAGTCACGAATGCAGCTCTACTGGAACTACCCGGAGAGGCTGTGCAACATGAGGACATGGCCTGCCTCACCCTAGCCTGGGAAGTGCAGAGCAGAATGTTCCTGGCTGGCTGGCTTTTAAATTGTTTTGAAAAATGCTTGAACATAAAAACTAAAAAAAAAAAGAAAATAATGCAAATTCAGTACAATGAACTCTGCATATCTTTCATCTAGATTCATCAACGGCTAACATTTGCCATGTTTCCTTTTGCTATCTTTCTCTCAACACATACACACACAGTATTATTATGGGGGCTTTTTGCTGAATTTTTTCTTTCCTGAATTGCTTTAGAGTAAGTTACAGACATATAACTCTATATCCCTAAATACTTCAGCAAGTATCTTCTAAGAGCAAGGATATTCTTTGACTTAACCATAGGGCAATTATCATATTCAGGAAATTTAACATCGACACAACACTATTATATAATATAGAATCCATATTCAATTTTTTAAATGTTTTGATCTAAGATCACAAATTGCATTTAGTTCTCATGTCCCTTTAGTCTACTTTAATCTGGAAAAGTTCCCCAACCTCTCTTTACAGCTCATGACACTGACTTACTAAAAAAGAGTACAGACCCTCTGTTTCACAATGTGCCGCAGCAGGGTTTGTCTAATTATTTTCCCACTGTTAGATTCAGGTTTTGCATCCTAGGCACACTATTAAGTAATGTGTCCTTCAAAGCATCATTATCGGCTTTCCTTTAAAAATCTTAAAAATTTTTTCCAATATACTCAAAATTGAAAAATAAGTTTCCATTTGTACACTCATCAATCAGATTCAAACATCGTTTTTTTGCCACACTGGCTTCACCTATTCCCCCGCCCCCTTTTGAAAAAGTCTTTAGTGAAGAATTTCAAAGCAAATCGCAAGCATGGCGTCATCATACCTCTATGCATTCAGCAGCATCTCCCTAGAGAATGGACCACTGCTTATCTAAACTATGAATACTAACAGAGAACCTTTATCAGGAGAGGAAATAAAACAGTGAACAGACATAGTCTGATGGTCCACTCCTTCTGGAAGTGGTTCCATTCTTTCTGGAAATCATAATGAAAGGTTTTCATTTATGTTTCTTCAGAAATGTAAGCTTTGAAATGATGATCTCTCTGACTGTTTCAAAAGGCTCAGGGAAAGGTTAAAGAAACTATTTTTTATCCAATCCTCCTGAGTTGTGCTTTATTTACCTCTCCGTCATGTTGTTTTACAATCTGCAGTTCAAAGAACTCGTCTTCTTCTTCCCAAGTAAGGGTAGCATCCCACCCACCAGCTTCTGGGTCATCAAGATTATCCTGAGAGCTGAAATCATCAGCTAAAAGCAGAGAAGTTCCATTAAATACAGAGATCATTTAAATACATTTTAAAGGATAACACCTGCCAGTTAAATTTCAATGTGCTTAGTGTTAAATTCTTTTGCCTCAAATTGCATTTGTTTTTGGCTCTAAAATCTTACCTGACATGAATGATGACCATCAAACAGTTTACAGATATTAGAGCTGGAAAGTGCCTCAAGAGCTTATCTTAACCCAATCTCCTCCCTTTATGCCTTATTTTACATGGAGGGCAACTGAAGCTAAGATACCCAAGAGGTTACTCAAGGTCAGACCATAAACATTAACGAAAAGATTGTAATCCAAATTTCCTATCTCTTAGTGCACTGAAGAAACAAGAGGGTGATTCCAATTACCTGACAGTTAAGTTCAACTAAAGAATCAACTGGCTACAGGAACTAGAAACTGGAGAGCTGCCCCAGTGGCCCTTTAATTATTCAGTTCCAAGCCTGCCCCCACCCAGCTCCCCATCCATCATAAGCTTCTGAGGAGACATCAAACATATCTGTTCTAGTATGCGGGCTTGGGTAGACCCAGAATGGGAATAAGACTGAACAATGTCCTGATCATGTCCAGGAATATCTATACTAACAAGACTTCTTTTAGCTTATTCTTTTTCACTTTCTTGCATGAGCACACGTGTACACACACACACACATCTATACCTCTCACTGATCCAGAACCCAACTGAGCCAGAGTAATCCTCAGTCTCCAAGGCTCAAGAAAATAAGACAGGAGAGAATACAGTGGCAATACATTAAAAGCCCTTCAGGTGGACAGCCAGTGAAAGTCGCTAAGTATTATTTCCTAATTTTGTGTCCATATAAAAACCTTCCTAAGTAGCTCAAGATGCTAAATACTTCAGATATTATAACTCACTTCTAGCTAGATGGAAGAAAACCCCCGAGGACATCCAATCTTATCCATTTAGGATGGTTAATTTTAATATATAGTTCTTCTGCAGATGTTTTAGGAATTTAACCGTTGACTTTTAACTTATTTTTAGTTCTTTAATCTACTTTTTCATTTTTATTTTCCCTCCTCAGGCAGAGTAATGTGAAATGTAGTCACATCCAAAATATTTTACATGAGGGGGAAAAGGTCAGGAAAAAAATGACAGTTATTTTAAAAATAGGTACTATGGGGATGAATGGCATGAGAAATCAAAGAAAAAAAGTGAGAAATTTATTAGATAATGCTAAGAAAACACCAGATTAAATAAAACATGCTACATAAGCAATCACTAGTTATTAGTCCTTTCCAGAGGGAAGTCTCTTCCTAAGAATTAAAGAAAATACTTTAAGCACATGAAAGCATTACTACCATCCGAAACTGATGAAAGAACAAAGCACACACACAGCAGTATGGGCTGCAGAATAAAATGTGAGGAAAACCATGATGAAACACACATATTACTGTTATAAAAACAGTATTTTTACATAAAGTTCATTCTTTCTCAAGAGTCCCTTGGCACACACAAAATAGACCCTAACCTTAGGCGTACAGAACTGCCTACCTGCACACTTTGTTAGAATCTAGGTGTTATCTGGATACCAATTCATCAGAGGTAAGACTTCAGAAGGCACCTCCTAACTTACCATTTAAGTCAAGGAATATAACAGGAATGTGTGTTTCCATCCCAGGAACTGGGGTCCTAAAATATAATGAACAAATAGCATCTCAAATAAAGCAGACATTCTCAGCAGCATGTACCGCGTGATAAGTCTTAATACACATTCCGAGCTACTGCAGGTTAAGCCAATAACTCTGCTATTGGGTTTGCTATAATTTCATATCAGAGATGCCACAAAGACTTGACTGTAAGTGCTGCTTCTTTTCACTGGTGCACTTGTGTATAATTATCAAATGCATTGAAACTAGAACTCAGTCTTATAAGACATATATACCTGTTTATAAATATAACTCCCTTGTTTAAGTTACTTTCTTATAAAATTATATACCTAAGAAGCCCATATGGCTTAATTTACTATTTTCATTTTCTATAAAGTAGCACCGAACATTTGCTGACAGTACAGTTTCAGCCAGCACCAAAACCAAAAACTCCTGGAGATGCAATTTTATGATGACCGAATGGTCTTTTAAGGGAATGACCCAAGTAATTAACATATTAACTATTTTTTTTAAATGCTAAGTGCACTGGTACTAAATATTGATTTAGATTCTCAGAAATCTTAATTGCTTGGGCTAATAACAATATTATTTAATAAAACACAGTTTTAGGCCATAGTTATTCCAACTCATGAAAATAATTTAACACTTCCTCTAATTCAAACAACTTTTCCCCATATGCTATAATGAGTCTTCCATTAACTAAAGCATAGGCAAATTCATACAGAAAACAGTCGGTTGGTGAGCATTTAGAACTTCAGAAGACACACGGCGGCGTTCTTACCACTCTGCTGGAGCCCCTGGAATGCCACTGCCGGCAGAGGGGACCATGACCGCATTCCTCTCCTCAGTGAGCGTCAACCTCATCTCTAGAAGTTGAGCTTCACGGTCAGCATCATCCTCTGTTTTATCTGGAACATCAGGAATGAAGGTCAAATACAGATATCTCACTTGTACTTAAACTTTTGTCCTGTGTAAGGACATCAACTCACTTATTGGTTGATGAGGGTTCACTAGAAACTTATTACTTCCCTAACTAGTGACAGAAAATTCACAATAAAAAACAATAAGCTAAAGAGGTCGGTATACTCTCTACAGAGAGGCCATCACGGAAGGCTTACAGTGGAAGAGCACATGAATGACTTCTTTCAGAGTCAGCGGATTCAAGTGCTTTTAGACAAGAAATCTAGCATTTAGCATCTTACTTGAGTTATTTTTGAGGGACAAGGTTTACTCTGTTTACTGTATTTTCTCTTTGTTGGGGCTGGGGGGATCGCTGCACAGACAACATTACAACTAGATAAATGTTCTTTTGAAAGGATATGACACAAATAAGTAATATCCCTATGCTCTTGCCAACCCCATTACTGATGTGTTCATCTACTTTTAATTTATGTGGCTGCAAATGGGGATTAATTATGCACTAACTTGGGGGGAGGGAAGTATTCAATTTGCTTTTCCTACCATGTTTACTGACAAGCTTTTGCAGTTGGTGATCTAAGTACTCCTGACGTTTTGTTAATGCATTTAGCCATTTTCTACGTAGTCTCTCTAAATCCCGATCCTGGAAGAAAACAAGGGAAATAATAGTAAATATAATGTCAAGACAATATACCTGAAACCAATGCTCTACCTTACCTAACTCTAATATGCTTTGAAAATGCAAACTATTGTACATTAACATCTTTATTACCACCAATAGTTGATTATAACCGTTATTTAGAACAGACTTTCAGAAATCAAAGCATTATTGTTCTAGGGTAAGACCGTCTCTGAAAGGGCATTCTCTGATATACAGAACCCGTTTTATTTCTTTTGGTTCAAAAGGTAGAACTCTGGCACCAGCAACTAAGATCTCCCATGAGGTCTCTGCTGAATGAAAGTCACAGACACTGCTCAATATCTAAACTTATACTCCTTAGAATTATTGTAAGAATTCTTCAAATTTCGTCACTACAGCCTTCAACATGTTTCACTAGTCTCAACAAACAACATGTAAATGCTTCTCTACCTTTTTCTGGTGGGGTTTTGTTTTAGTGGTGGGAAGGGATGGGGGCATTATCAACTGATGAACAATTTACCAGTCAACACCTGACTGTACACCAATCTTACCTCATTTCCTTTTGTAATAAAGTTACAAGACTAGGTGGATCAGTGGAATGCTGTGGATGTGGAGTGTATCTGGATTTCACTAAAGCACTTAACCAAATAGCTCATGACATTCTTGTGGACAAGATGGAGAAATGCGAAATGAATCTACTTGAATGAAATCAGAAATGACTGAAATAGCACATCCAAAGAATTGTGATTAATGGAATAATGTCAGCTTAAAAGAAGTCTCTACTGTTGTGCCATAGGACTTTGTATTTAACCCTCTCTGATACAATATTTTTATCAGTGACTTGTAGGAAAGCAGACATCTTTATCAAATTAGAATGATGCAAAACCAGGAGAGTGACTACACTGGATGACATAATCAGGATCCAAAGAGCTCTAAGAGTCCTAACAGGACCAACAAGATAAAACTTAACAGACATAAACACAATCTTGCGGATTAGGAAAAGGGGCAGAGGGGGAGGGGTGTAAAACCAAACCCGTATTACTCCTCCATAAAGTGGGGAGAAAAAACCTGGCTTAAAATAAGAAAATACCTAGGGAGTGTGGCTTGCCTGAAGCTCAGTATGAGACAGTTCTTACAGGGAAAGGAGTGGGTGACTCCACTCAAGGACAGGAAAAGCAAGAAAGGGAATCTGAAAAACTAGATGGGTAGGGAACCTGGATGGGGAGCTCCAGGTTTGGAAAATGAGAGCGGTCAGAAATGATCTCCTACAAAAAAGAGATTTTACTTTACGGTCTATGAAATACTAGTTCCCTACTCTAAAGCAATACTTGAATCTTTAATCAAGCTTATTTTATGAGGATAACAGGCACTTCATTACCTGGTAGCTGTCCATGTCCTCCTCTTCCTCCTAAAAGAAAAAAGATAGTATGCAGAACCGAAACAATTATCCAAGAATCAGGCTATAATAAACAATTGTGAATCTTTCCCCATACTTTCTATTTTCTAATTTAATGAATATACTGTTTAATGACTCCCACTTACGCTCACCCTCACTCTTGGTTTCATCATTTTCAGGAAGTTAGAGTAAAGCCTTGAGCTTCCCAGAGCAAAGTGAAGAACACTCATTTGACCTTTTCGGGAACCAGTACAATACTTTCCCTGCTGGGTTTACAGTCCCACACCCCAGGGGAAATCAAACACCTGCCTGCAAATAGTCTTTACAAGCCAGTAGGGGGTTACTGTGGAGGGGTGGGAGATGGTGAAGGTTAATCAGTAGTAGGCACTGAGGAGTTTCAGGAGGCTGATGTTTTAACTCTCAGTTTGCCATGTATCAGGGCAAAACCAGCAGTCGGGTGTTGTGATTCCATGCAAATGCAAATACAGAGAAGGGGGGGAAAGTCATCAAAGGAAAACAAAAGGAATACTAAAAGAATTGTTTGTGGGAGGTAGGTTCTAAAAGACTCTCTTGCCCGGTTGGGTCTTTCAACAAGAACAGAACAGGCACAGAAACTTACATGAAAGGTCTCCTGTGTCTTGGGGGATCTGGGTGCTCTAACTTTCACACATCCAATGCCAACAGACAATATACATTCTTCCATCAGTGGTAAAGTCCCAGATTCCTGCACAGACTTCACCTCCACTTGGACTCGCCGGGACTGCCCCTGCATCACAGACAATTTTAAGTTTCTTAAAATCAGTCTGAGTCACAAAAAATTGGATTAGAGAGACCCCTAGAGGTTGATGCTAGGAAAAGTGTTTGACTTGAAGACTCTTAGCTTAAATGTTAAATAGTAAACTGCAAATTGAAAAACTAATGAGGAAAATTATTTATTTTTTAAGCAAGTAAAAAGACAAAGAACAAATATGTGGTTTCTGTATTTTTTTCAATAAAAATAAACATTAAAATATTCTAACAAAAAAACAAATTGCTAGACAATAAAAAACGTTCAACTTACTAATAAAGTGTAGATTAAAATAAGCATGATCCATATTTATTTTCACTTACTAAACTAGCAATTATCTTTTAAAAAGGCAATTTCCAATACTGCCCAAAGTTTATGAAACAGGCAAATACATACACTGTTGGTGGGAATATATAAATTGGTAAAGCTTTCTGCAGAGCAATTTGCCTTAAAAATATAGGTTTCCCTTGTCCCAGAAATTCAACTTTCTATGAATCTGGTCTCAGTAAATAATCATAGATAAAGAATTATCAATCAATGTTAAGAATGACAAGAAACTATTTACAAATTATTATTAATAACTGATTAAACTTTAGTATATGTAAAATATTGCAGCCATTAAAATATAGCTGTAGAAAAATATACATACTGTTTTAAGTTCAAGAGTATGGTGACAGATGTTAAACATACTTTAAAAAAAAATGAGCAGATCACTAAACCCAGCATATATAGTAACATCTCCTTTAAAAAATAAACCATCAGAGTAGAAATAAGAGTGATTACTACTATTCTGGATTCACTGCTCTAATCCCAAAATAAAATAATTTGAAACCAAGCAGCAAAGTAAAGAATTGATCAGAAAGAACCTATTCCTTCTTAAGCTCATTTTCAGGATAAATACTGTGACTCTGTATATTTATAATAAAGCATTGTTTTTTAAATCACAGTATTTCTAAATTACTGACTTCAAAATTGGTCTATAAATTCTAGAAATATAAAATAGAATCTGAAAAATGGAATTTGAATATACAATTTCAAATCAGTGATTCTCCCTCTTCTATCACATATTAATTCCCAAGAGCTTGGCATTATCAGAAAAATCAATTTAGGCAATGATTTATCCTATAAAGCTTGACTGGAAAAGATGGACTACAGATATCTTTTGATTTAATACTTTCCAAGGCCTATGCATCAGATATTTTGTGGAAAGAGTACCTAAGAAAACATTGTAATTGCTTAAAATAGTTTAGTCATTTCAATTAGCTCCTTTTGTTTATTTACTTTGCCTAAGACAGAAAGCGGCCTATTTTAAATGTGTGTCCAAAGGTGAAATGTGAAATACATATATTCTGGGGAGAATTCAAGGAAGAAAAGCAGGGAGAAGATCCAGGAATAGTTTAATGTTCCATAGAAAAAGCTTTGAAGAGCATACCTAAGTGATTAGATTGAACTTCTTAGAACTGCTGATATTTGACCATTTTTTAACTACAAAATAAAAAATTTCATATGGTTAACCTAATCAGTTTTCCTCTGTCACATTTCCTATTAAAGAACAATAGGTCCCAATTTTGAAATATATTGAATTCAATGACCTAACTGCCATGTGCTTCTATAACGTCTTCCGTTACTGCTTTCCAGTAACTACATGTTACTTTCTACCTAAACTTACCTAATTCCAACCTCGGCATCTTTAGATATAAAAAACCTTTCTAGCCTTTGCATAATTCTTTCAGCATCCAGGTTAAGACACATCCCTCAAAAAGGTCTTTCCCAATAAACTCAACATTTCTTTGAACGCTGAGGTAGCAAAAGTTATCAGAAATATGACAAATACTTAAATATTCAATTTACACTAAGCCACAGAAAATTATCTGGTTTTACTTTCCAGGAGATGAATTTCTAATGCATCCAAAAAAGATATATATAGTTTTAACAGATGTTTAGAAAAAGATGTTTTTCACAACTTTAAGAATCCTATTTTATGTGTGCATATCTCATGGTATAATTTAAACTAATTTCCTTTTGCTTTATAGTTCCTAGATCATATGTGAATGAATTTGCTAAAATTCATTTGCTGGGGTCACAGAATAAGTCCTTATCATCCTCCCCCTACAAAAGCATTCAGGAACTTAAATATTTAAGCAAACTTTCTTTTTCCTTTAACTTTTTCTCATATTTTGCTTTGAATGATTTCAACATTAATTTTCTAAAGCTATTCTATTATTTTACTATTGTTCTAAAATATAAAAACTATCATAGGATGCACTATTCCACTAAATGTTGAATTCAAGTAGAGCAAAAAGAGTATTTCCAAACCTATTATGTAAATTCTATCAAGATATTCTCTCTCATCTTTAGTTGTCAGCACAAACACTTTCCAGATTGTAATCTGCCTGGAGTTAAGCGACGATTCCCACATATTTCTCAGCCATATTGTTTCTGGCAGGTATTCATATCTACCTAGCTGCATTTATTTAACACCTCCTGTGGTATCATAAAAAAAATATTTGGTCTTTGTCCTCAGTTCCTGGCAGAGAGCTCCTAAAACTCTTGGAATTTCCTGAGTGATAAAAGGTTACAGGCACATCAGTTAATGATGTGACTTTTAATGTGGGGACTCTTGGCAGGCCCCCCAGAGAGCTTCAAAAGAGGGCTGGTCATCAGAAAGACTAAGCCTGAATTGGAAGCTGGAACTTTCAGCCTCACCCCTCAGGAAGAGGGAAAAGAGGGGCTGGAGGTTGAGTATCGCCAGTGACCAAGGCTGTCATCAACGTGCTTATATGACGGAATATCCACAAAAACCTACAAACAATGGGTTTTAGAGAGCTTCCTGGTCATTGAGTAAGTCAAGGTGCTGGGAGGGTGGTATACTCCAAGAGGACATGGAAACTCCTCATCCTTTCTCCCATATCTTGCCCCATGCACCTCTTTCATTTAGCTGTTTCTGAACTGTATGTATCCTTTCTAATAAACTGCTTAACAGTAAGTAAAAGGCTTTCCTGAGTTTTATGAGTCATTTTAGCAAATTAACAAACCTCAGGAGGAGAGTTGTGGGAAACGCCCTTTGTAGCCACGTTGGACAGAAGTGGATAGATAACCTGGGAATCTGACACTTGTTACGGTGTCTTAAGCGAGGGCAGTCTTGTGCTTAAGTCTAAGCACTTACATCTGTATGGTCTAATGCTAACTCTGATGGTTAAGGTCTAAACTGAATGGAAGGACACCTAGATGGTGTCTGCAGAGAACTGGAGAACTGGCTGGTGTCAGGAAGAAAAAACACTTCACACCTCCCATGTACTGAGCTCTGTGCTTCACATATAGTATCTCCAATCCCCACGCTAAGAGTGAACCTCAGCACGCCAGACTTGGGAGACTTGTTCTTTCTACCACATCACACTGCTTCATTGTTTCTCCTTGTCTTTATAAATAACCTACTGCTGCTTGATATATTTATTTTATTTTATTCAATTCAATTTTAAGTTGTTCTTTAATGCTTATCTTTTTCTTAAACCTAACAAAACTCATTTGAAAATATTATAAATAGAAATATTTTGAAAAATGAAAATACACATGAAGTAGGAGATGATTTTAATATAGGAAATGGACTTGCCAGTCTAGATTTCATTATCACTGACGTTTCTGCTAAAAGGAATCTGACAAGATGTGTTATGGTGCCAAAGACTCTAATGCTACCATTCAAGACAGCAATAGTCACAATTCTGTTACCTGCCGAAGTTGGAAGATTCCTCCTGTTCGCACATCCCTGGCAGAAATGACTTCTACAGGGCAGTATTCACCATTCTCATTCTGTTCTAAGATCTGAACCCAGAATTCCATTTTCCTGGTGACTTCACTCCATCTAGAAAATAGCAGAAAATCATACATTTCTATTTCAATGCAGGCAGCTAACAATCCTACACATGAGAATTAACAATAATAATAACCTCCAAACAAAATAATTCAATAGAATGTTCTGTAGCTCAGTGAGTAATATACAAGTACATATTAGCAAATTTAATTACTTGGTAAAACTTTCTAAATACAAAAAAAAAAGGAAAATCTGGTTCTCATCTACATATGAAAAGTACAAGTATATGCTCTTTTGGTCATTTCTTTTTAACTCTTCTTTTTAAAATCCTGGTCAACAAATAAGTCTGCTTCCTCCCATCACTGATTATGCTTAAAAAGAACTTTCAGTTAAAGACAAAATAAGTAAACCTAAATTCTAGCATGTATCTTGATCCTTTCTCTCTAAAGTTGAGTAATTAGAAGTAATTCATAATGATAAGCCCTACCTATTCTCCAAAATTTTATTTCAATTTCTAGTAAAAGTTATATATTACATATTATATTTTGTAGTTAAGTATATAACCGTATGTATGTATTTCATCTGCTTCCATCACTCTTCAAAGCTCACTCTAAGGAAGTTTAACTGTGCTGTTACAGTCCTGGAAACAGCCCCATCTAGTCCTGATAATGCTCAGAAAATGACAACTTTCATAAATGATAGTATTAACATCAAAAAAATTTTTTAATTATAAATGGAACAGGAGATATCTAAAATTCACCTGTCTCGAAGACTACGTGTTTTTGCTTGTATGATACCCAAATCCCAAAGGGCTGGATTTTTCCGAGGATCAGTCACCTTATGGCCATATATTTCAATTGCTAATGCTCCTTCTGAAAGGTGCTCAATAAAATCTTCAGTGATGTTAACAGTAAACTCCTGAAAGAAAATAATTACAGAATGAACACGTCTGGTAACTTTATGCTTACTTATACCAAACATCACATAATTACTTCACCATGGAGGAGAGAAATAGAAAGGAATGTTTTATAGAACAGAACTGTCATACTACACCCATAATGAATGAATGCTCAGAGGGTCTACAATTCCTGACTTTAAAAATAACTGACTTTTAAAAAATGTTTCACCTTAAAAATCTATTGTAAAGATCAGCATTGTATTCTATTTTGTTAGCAATATTTTGGGAGTTATTTTTTTTAAGTATAAATAATTTTATTAAGAATTAAAACAATGATCACAACATTTTGATATAAAAGTTATTACACAGCAGTATAGTGGAAAAACAGTTTTTCCCAGTTTTCAGGAAGCTATCTCCAATAACAGAGAAAGAAAATAAATAATTACCATCAGTGCAAAAAAAAAATCACCTAATCTCTAAAAATCCTCCCAACCTGTCCAAGATAGATATAAGATAGCATTTTGCAATAATGAGGATTAAGGTCTAAAACTTTTTATTTTAAAAAGTGATAGAACCTCCACTCTTCCTCCCTCTCGGTCTTTAAAACACTAAAGGTGTTTCTATGTTTTAAACAGATTAGAAAGAAACCTCCATCTTGAAAAAAAAATGTGATGAATTGACTGCACCACAGTAGAAAAAAACATCTACAATCTGACAATCCTGGCTCTGCCAGTTACCAGCCATGGGCAAACTGGCCTCTCTGAACTTGCTGCTTCTTTGAAAAACAGCAATACAATTGTGGTAAAGATCAAATGAAAGAATAACACAAAGCGCTTAGCACAGCATTAGATGCTCAATAAAGTCAGTTCTTGTCTCTTTTCTACCTTCACTTTTTCTAACATTAGTTTCTTAACCTTTTAGACGACAATTTTTCCAGTCATCTAAATGCAAAACGTGGATTTCTTTTGGAGAAGAGCATACATATATTCATGTGTGTGTGTGTGTGTGTGTGTGTGTGTGTGTGTGTGTGTATTCACATGGAATTAACTCTTGATTGAGGAGGAATTAAATGCAAAACTAGGGTTTTTTCCCAGCTTTAATGAGATATAATTGACATGACTCTGTGTAAGGTAAAGGCATACAGTGTGTGTTGGTAACACTTTTTACATTTTAACTACAGCCCCACTCTAAGAAACTCTGATCCAAGACAAATATTGGTACCAAACTAGTCAACAAAATAAGATTTATTTTATAGTTTTGTTTTTACCTGAGTAATTAAATGTTGACCAACTCTGGAAAACAAACTTACCTTGCAATGATCAAAGACAACCATGCACTGAGGCTCCTTGTTGACAGGAGAGGATGAGGTATCTACTTCAGGTGCAACGATTACTGGCTCCTGTTGATCCCAGAAGTTGTACTTGCAGAATACAAAGTGGGACAGATGCTGTGGCAACCCGGTGGCTTGGAGTATTTTAACCTGAAGGAAAAGAAAGGTTCTATTTGTTTTTAACTCAAAGTGCCAAGAAATACTGAGTCAGAGACATGAACTACAATCCTAACCGCTGCTTTACGCAGACCAAATCTCATTCACCCTGGGGTCATACTTTTGCCTCTGTGAACTGATGATAACCACTCATATATTTAGCAAGAGGTTAACAGGGTAACAACAACCTTCACTATAAAGGTGGATGTTTTAAAGCATTTACAGGCTGATGATGAACACTTACGTTCTAGTTTCTTATATCATCATCATCATACTATAATAACTATTCAGAAAAAGAAAGTCCCCAAGCATCAACATCATTCAACAAAATGGCTAACAATGAATACGTCATAAGAACACAGGATTATTAAGAATGATGAATGAAGAACAAAATCAGGGTATGTGCTAATAAGCAATAAATATTCAGGAAAGGGCAAAAGAACTTTATTTTTTTTTTTTTTGATACTTTAAAGTATAAAAGGGAACATGGTTCCCAAGTAGAATGTTACATGCTACTAGAGCATTCTTTGGAAAACTTTATCATGGAATCATCAGGAATGTCTACTTTAAAGACCTAGAGAGGAAGAGGAGGAGATTAAAGATGGTGAATGTTGACCATTCTTGGCACCAACATTTACTAAATGCCTTCTCCATGCTCATTCAGGGAGGAGAGGAGAATCAAAGGAAATGTGCCCCAGACTACACAAGTGTAGGGTTTTGTGATAACAATGTACAATCAGAAATGTGTATCTAATCAGACCCAAACGACACCAGAAGAAATGCCCAGTTTAGATTTTAAAGCAGCCAAATATTCTATTTCTTCTGGCAGGTAGCATCAGATTGATTTTAAACTGGAGTTTTTATGCTAAGTTGTAATATTCTAAAACTCCTCCAATCTTGAAGGAAACTAAATCCTAAAATTAGTTAAGCTAAACTAAATTCTGGTTTTATAATTGATTAGGCCGACTTTCATATGACTGAGCATTGATTGTTTACTAATTCTTCACCTGGTCACTTCTTGAGTGTTGTGTGATGCACTCCACCTCCAATAAATAAATTTAACAAAAACAGATTTGACTATGTGGCAGAAGATAACGTAGTTCTGAAACTACAAATGTAAAAAATAGTCTTAATACTTCGTAAAGCAGGTGTCTTTATTTTCCTTTAAACCAGGTTGGTAGTAAGTAAGCAAGGAATGGGAATTCCGATTATTATTCATTTTTTCCTGTGATGGCAACAAAAGTTTGAAAAGTCTAGATAGCAATTCCCTGACAGGCTATAAAACATAAAAGATGGCTTGACTAACATTTTATTCACTCTAACCAAATTTTAAAAACCATAACTTTTTCATTAAGTGTTAAAAATGCTTAATATATTCTTGAAGGTGAGGCAATGTGGTATTTGGGAAGATTACAAGATTTTGGAATACAAAGACCTAAATAAAAGATCTTTTATTAGCTTCTTATTAGCTTCTGTTTTTGAGCAAATTACTTGAAATCTTAGTTTTCTTAAGCTTAGTTTTTCTCCTATATGAAATAGGATAGCTACCTAATGATACTGGTGTGAGGGCTGACCATTCCCAAGAAATGCAATGAATGAAAATAATACTAGGCTTTGAGTGGATATTTAATACATGTGTCTTTGTGATTAAATTCCATTTTAAAGTCAATATTTTTTCTTAGAAATCAATCTCAATTTTAAGATTGAAATAAAGAAGAAAACAAGATTTCATATGTTGAACTCTCCCCAATAGGCAACTTCTCAAGAATATGACTTTCCAGGAATAAAGAATATCAGGAATGAGGAATATTTTTAAATCAATAAAGAAGATAGGTTTGGCTTTTTCTGCTGTTGTTTTGCAGGCAGAAACCAAAAATCACCACAAGGTGTCAGAATATCACAGACTTCAACTAGCCACTGCGTGAGATACTCCAGATAGATCCTTCTGAAACTAGAAATGTCAGATGACATTCGTGTTGTTGGAAATTCTAAAATATCTTAAATTGTATTTACTGTAATTGAAAATATCAATGTTAATATGTGCATACTTTTTTTCATCACAGAAAAAGAACTCCAGACTTCTTTTATGGGCTGGTGATACTCATCACTCACAGTATCTTAAGTGCCCCAAGACTGGTTTCTTTTGTTTTTTTCTACCAACATTTTGTTTACTGTCATATAGTTTATTTGTCTTCCTCCTTTTACACAAAAAGCTATTACATGCTCGAAATATGGTCTGTAAAAGCTCTGCACTGGAAAGAGTCAGGTTCCACGAAGTAATGGCTGATTCCAGGCTATAGGAAATATTCAAAATGAGAGCAGAACATCTGTCATATCAGAAGCAAAAAAACTAGCACAGTCTATGAGGGTTTGGGACATGTCAAAAGGACTCCAGGGCCACAGGCCAAAAGTGGGATCATTCGAGCTTCAAAACAGGCAATAAATATGATAGATCAAAACACATCAAATATGTTTAAATCCAATAGTTCAAAATGATATTGAAACTAGAGCCAAAAAATCTCATTGGTCACTTTTAGATATTAGTGGTAAAACCAATTCCTTATTTTGAAAATTAGTAAATAAGGGGAGAAAATGGAGCATTTACCCTGACTTTCCTAAACAAACTGTATCTCTGAATAGCAAAACAGTTGATAGGAAGATTCTCTCTACAGAAGGATTCCAACTAATAAATGAAGGACTGAATAAAATTACAGTATCATTCTTTTCTAACATCTACTGAAATATCTTGGTGATAATCACCAGTGATTTCTAACGTCTGCAAAGGAGAACCAGACACAATGTACCTTCTAACGGAAGAACCACCTGTAAGGTACCCTCACTATTCCCCGTCCCCCAAACATCACCTTCATATCTAACTATCAATTTATCCCAACTACATCCTAACATGTTAAATAAGACCAATCAGCAAAGACCCAGACTATAAGAAAACACAAGGCAACACCCCAGTTCCTGCAATAAGTAAACTGTATGGAAAGAGAGAGAAAGAGACAGACAGACAGACAAGACAGTGAGAGAGACAGACAGAGAGAACATGCACAAATGCCAGGGCCTAAAGATTAAAATAGACTTAAGAGACAACAACTAAGACAATCAAAGAAATTAACTGCATGTTTCATATTAAGAAAGCATTAATTTTTTATTATGATATTATGGTTATACTGGCTTTTTAACGTATACTTTTAGAAATACTAAACTATTTATAAATGAAATATGTCTGTGTTACTTCAAAATAATCTGAAGGGGATAGCACAGAAGCAGCTTGGGTGCATGAATGAAACAAGACTGACTATGAGTTGATAACTGCTGAGGGAAGGTAAATGGGGATCAATAACACTTTTATTACTACTTTTATATATGTTTATTATCTTCCATTTTAAAAATCTTAAGATATTTTAACTTCATTTTTTAAAACAGCTTGTTACCCAGGATATACTTCTTCTTTTCAGTGACAAAGACAAATCTTCCAAATGAGATAGCATCCTTAGACGTTACTTTACTCATGGTAAACTTTCACACAGTTGCATTTATTAGTCCATTGTTAAAATGGGACATTATGGAATCATCAAGCCTATGTCTTCATCTTTGCTAATCCTATAACCTCAAAGAAAATGTTCTGAAATCAAGTACAATACAATAAAGATTAACCTTTCAGTGAATTAAGAATCCACCACCCCCCATAGTGAAGTAACTGACTTTAAACTTCTGGGACCTGCTTAAAATATGCAAAGACCTATAGAAAGTAGCCCAACATTTAACACATTTTGCTTCCCCATACCTTGCAACTAATGCCTGACTTACTCCTTTCGATATAAACTTTAATTCTAGAATTATTTGCTGAGACACAGGACTGGACCTAGGATGGATTACGAAATAAGAGTAAATTTAGGCTTCCTTCCTTCACTTTAGCTTTTAATGGCGTCCTTCTCACTCCCATACTATTCCTATGCCTCTCCTCGCTGATTTCTCTCCCTTAAAATCTTTTTAACCGATTCCTCAGTGATCCTCAACCAATGGTGCAAGGGCCCACTAGAGTGTTTGGAAATGTATAGGGATTTTTTTCATTATCATGAGTAACAAGGGTGGCACAACCTATGCTGATTGAGCAGGAGTCTAAGAAGGTAGACCTACCTAAAATCTACCTAGCAACTACCCATGAAAATACCACAGCACCCTATGGTGCAAGAGTTTTATGTAACCTGCCCTGCTTCAAGTTCACACTGAGTCTCATTTTTCTAGAAACTTTCCTCAGATCTTACTATCTGAATAATTAATTATCTTGCCTCTGTGTCCCTTAATTCATTTGTCTACCTCTCTCAGAATACTTTGGTCACACAATAATGGAGTCTTCTGTTCCCTTGTGTGTCCCCCTGACAAATACAAACCAGGCTGCTCCTTAAGAAGTTCAGATAAACACAAATCCATATAATTCTGGAGTGGAATGGACCAGAGAAAAGAGCTAGCTATCCAAGGCTTCACAGTGGAAGATAGTGGATGTACCTAGCTAACCGTTACGTCAACAAATATGATGAAACACTAAATACTGAAGATTTACTTAGAGACAGCTATTTTCAAATTTTGAAAAAGAACACAATATTTATCATCTAAATACTCATAATTCTCAAAATCAGCCACACTTCTACTTCTAAATGAAACTGGGACTCACCATGCACGTCAGTTTGTTTTCATGGGATTCCTTATCAAAGGAGATATCGGCAGCATCATCCCCTCCGGCCAACCTTTCCACGATGTCACCACTGATTCGTATCACCTCTACATGCAGCCGACCTGCAACCTATACCGATGAGAGGAAAAACAGATACTTTTTCCAAATTTTGTTCTTTCTTCTGTTTTAGAATCAAGTGGTTAGATTAATAGTATATGAAAATTTAGAAGCCTAGGTTCTAAACTTACTTTCCCACAAAGTACTTTGTATAATCACCATAAAGCAGTATAAAAACACAGGTATTAATAATACACACAAATATCACTTGTTGTCATGGATAAAACTCAACAATATACTATGAACACCCGACTGTTTCTTGAATCATTCTCTTCAGGATACAAGGCATGAAGAGAAAACTAACCTCTCCTTTCTGGTTGACGATTGGAACAGCATATTGTAACTTAACATCATAGAAGAGGGACTCAAGGAAGACATTGGCCACCCCAATGAGGCTATGATTTTCCTGCTCATCATAGAATGGATCAGCACGCTTGAAGTAAGAACGTATTACCTTTAAAAAGATTCAAAATACACAACTTCAGAAAATCGCTTAAAATAAATGTATTAAATGTATTTTAGATGACAACCTACTACATACCAATTTAAAAAAGTCATTAAATTTAGCTGAAGTATAGCTCTGTATTTCTCTCTCTTCCTTTCTCTCTTTCTCTCTCCCTATATTTCTCTCTCTCTCTCCCTCTTCCTCATTCCTATTTAGAATGGTGGTCAGCATCCTTCACCCATGAGAGAGCAGTTCCAATAATATGTCATTACTTTTACCATGTCTTCTCCTTTATGTGGAAACCTTGCCATGAAAGCAAACATATACTGACTAGAAAAAGAAGTAGCATGTACAAAAGTGGTTTTCATTTTTCATTCATACCTACTCCACTTGTTCCTACCAAGTCGTTAGATGTGCTGCTGCTAATGAGAGGTGACCCCTTACAGGAGAGTGAGTTGCTTTTTGTATTTGTTGTTAATGTTATCTTATTTCTACATTAAAATGGGGGGAACAGAGAAGAAAATTTTAAAAAATTAAGAAAAAATGTTAAATATAGTTCATTAAACTATAAGAAGCCATTTTTATAGAGGACAATCTGGAAAAATAAACATTTTTATAAAGCAAAGTCTAAGACAGTAAAAAAAAAACCTCTATGCATAAACAGGACCAGCAGTGTTGAAAATATGTAAAAATATACAATAATACATATTTTAAATGCATACAAGTACACAGCTGACCTAAATGAGAAAACCTGCAACTTGAAGAGAGTACCAGTCAGATTTATGGCACCTACTTAATGATCAAAATATCTTCCAAACATATTCCTAATAGTATAAATATTAAGGTACCAGTGATGTTCAATTAAAAATAAATATTGTAGGTTTATTATTTACAACGTTAAATGTGTTGAAAAATGAGAAGAGAGATAATACGGCATGATCTTTATCCTAAATAAATTCACAATCCAGTACAGCAGACAGAAATATGTAACACCAATGAAAGAAAGAACGGAATATAAAAAATGTTACTAGAAATCCAAATAACACAAAATAAGAAAAAGAAAAAAGAAGATAGAAAAATAGGTTATTAAAATTCTGATTCACCAAACAACTTAGAAGATTAAAATAAATATTCTAGAAACAGGATTACTACTTCAGAAAAATGAACACGTTTTCTCTGAAATAGGTTGACTCATTCTTGCTTGATTCCTTCCATTAAATAATTTTTTCAAAAAACTTACTGGAGTATCTTCTTCACACTCCTTCCACTCCTGATAAAGGTCTCTCATATCCAGCAGCCTGTTGTCCAGTTTTTCCAAAGACCAAATCTGCTTTCCTTTTCCTTTTCTTCTCACTTGGATTGCAGGTTCACTAAGAAGAGAGCCTCTCTGCAAAGATAATAAGAGTAACTACGTGAAACACAAAGATACCTATCATAGAAGTTAGCCCAAAACATTTTATACCCACCAAATGTCATCAACCAAAACTGAAACTGCTATTATTCTTTATTCTGTGAATTGCAAAGCTTTCCAGAAATCTTAGAAGCTTGATATAATGAATGCCGTCATAGCCAAGAACAACCAAATTTTAAATATGAACTTAAAATTTCTTTGAAGTTGGATATAAATTTAAATTTAGAACACAAAAGACAGACCGCATTTAATGGGAAATCAAAAATATTGTATTCGGGCCATCACGTGACCAGAGAATATGGGTGGGTCGAAAGAGAGTCACAAGTATTAAATGGTAGGGGAAAGTTTGCTGGGATGGGTAGTTAAGAAACTATCTTTCATCTTCCACAAGTTTAAATTTTTAAATGTTTTTGAATGGGTAGTGTGGTACCAAACACAAAATGTTTAAAAGAGTAAACTGAAAAGTATAAGAATCATATAATCATAACCATAGATGCAGAAAAAGCCTTCGACAAGATACAGCACCCATTTATGATCAAAACATTTAACAAAATCGGTATAGAAGGAAAGTATCTTAACATAATAAAGGCCATATATGACAAAGCCCTCAGCCGACATTATACTAAATGGTGAAAAACTAAAAACCTTCCCTCTAAGACCAGGAACAAGACAAGGCTGTCCACTATCACTGCTGTTATTCAATATAATATTGGAGGTCCTAGTGAGTGCAATCAGACAAGAGAAAGATACAAAAGGCATCCAAATAGGAAACGAAGAAGTCAAACATCACTATTTGTGGATGACATGATTCTCTACATAGAAAACCCTAAAGACTCCACAAGAACACTACTAAAAACAATAAGTAAATACTGTAAAGTCTCTGGATACAAAATCAATGTTCAAAAATCCATAACGTTCCTATACTCTAATAACAAAGTGTCAGAAAAAAAAGTGGAAAAAATAATTCCCTTTGCAATTGCAACAAAAGAATAAAATACCTAAAAATAAATCTAACGAAACATGTGAAAAACTTATATAATAAAAACTATAAGACCCTATTAAAAGAAATTGAAGAAGATACAAAGAAATGGAAAGATATTCTGTGTTTTTGGATTGGAAGAATCAGCATAGTTAAAATGACCTTATTATCTACAGCATTATACAGATTTAATGCAATCCCAATCAAAATCCCATCATCATTTTTTAAAGAAATAGAACAAAAAAATTATCAGATTTGTATGGAAGCACAAAAGACCCTGAACTGCCAAAGCCAACCTGAGAAAAAAAAATGAGGCTGGAGGCATCGCTCTGCCTGATGTCAAATTATATTACAAAGCGACAGCAATCAAAATGGCATGGTATTGGCAGAAAAACAGACACACGGACCAGTGGAAGAGAATCGAGAGTCCAGAAATACACCCATATTTATATGGGCAAATAATTTTCGACAAAAACACCAAAGATATACAGTGGAGAAAGGAAAGCCTCTTCAACAAGGTGGTAGGAAAACTGAAAAGCCACCTGCAAAATAAGGAAACTAGACTGTTGTCTCTCACCACACACCAAAATTAATTCACAATGGATTAAGGACCTTAATATAAGACCTGAAAAAATAAAATGCACAGAAGAAAACATAGAAACTAATTAAACTCAAGGACATTGGGCTTATAGAGGATTTTATGAATTTGACCTCAAAGGCAAGAGAAGAGCAAAAATAAATGAATGGGACATCAAACTAAAAAGCTTCTACTCAGAAAAAAAAATTGTCAACAAGGTAAAGAGACAACCATCTGAATGGGAAAATATATTTGCAAGCAAAACCTCCGATAAGGGCCTAATATCCAAAACATACAAAGAACTCATACAATTCAATAACAACAAAAAACGAAATTATCCAATCAAAAAATGGGTAGATGACCTGAATAGACACTTCTCCCTAGAGGGCATACAAACGGCCAACAAATGTATAAAAAGATGCTCAACGTTCGCTAGCTATTAGGGAAATGCAAATCAAACCCACAATGAGATACCATCTCACACCTGTTAGAATAGGTATAATCAAGAGGACAGATAATAACAAATGTTGGAGAGGATGTGGAGAAAAGGAACCCTCATATACTTCTGGTGGGACTGCAAACTGGTACAGCCGCTATGGAAAACAGTATGGAGGTTCCTCAAAACACTGAGAATTGATCTACCATGCAATCCAGCAATCCCTCTACTGGGTATTTAACCCAACGACTTGAAAACTCATATTTGAAAAGATATGTGCACACTGATGTTCATAGCATTATTCACAGTGGCCAGGACATGGAAGCAACTGAAGTGTCCTACGATAGATGACTGGCTAAAGAAGCTGTGGTACATATATACAATGGAATATTACTCAGCCATAAGAAGAGATGAAATACTGCCATTTGCAATAACATGGATATACCTTGAAATAATCATATTAAATGAAATAAGTCAGGCAGAAAAGACTGAAAATCACATGATATCACCTATATGGAATATAAACCTAAAAGCAACAAATGAACAGGACAAACAAACAGAGAGACTCATGGACATGGACAACGGACTAGTTGTTACCAGAAGGGAGAGGGGAGGGGGAAATAAAAAAATAAAATGTTAAAAAATATTATGTATATATAGTATGAAAAAAATAAACTTTTTTGTTTTGTTTTGTTTTTAAAGAACTAGGACTAAATGACAATGAGCAATATGCTACAGCATCATGACGTGGCTCTCCTGCAAACAACTACAACAAGGACTGAAAAAGAAAAAAAGGATACATTTCTATTCCTTACCAAAATCACCAGACAGAGGTGAGAACAAGGCCAGGAGTAAGGACCAATACAAACAACAGCATTCACAGCATGAGAAGAACATGAAATAAAATCAATTTTCAAGTACCAAAAAAAAAAAAAAAGTTTTGTTGGATACAAGTATGCAAGACCCAGCCTGAATTAAGGGGACTATCTCCTTAAGCAATACTTCCTTGTCTAGCTCCCTAGTTTGGCTAAAATCTGAAAATACTAATCTACTAAGTCAATAAAAAGTGGATTAGTAGTTGTCTGTTGACAATGGCTGCTTCAATTCTAGCAATGTGTGTCATCTCTACCAGCAATAGAAACAGCCCTATGAACAACATACTATCAGGCGTCTGGGAGGAGAGACAAGCCCAAAGGGACCTAAGTCTCTTTTAGGTGTTGACCTGGCTGTCCTGAGGCAGAGTTGCTTCTTCCCACAAGGCCCAAGCCAGGATACACAGAAAAGGGCTACAGTCATGCTCAATGTGGAAAAATGCACATGGTTCTGTTTTTTTCAACCCTAACACTATAGAATGGATAAAGATCTTGCTCTTCTCAGTCTTCTAGAAGAAGCTGAGCCCAGTGTCCTCTCTGCCCATGATCTGCTTTCCTCTATTGTTTTTTTGTCTGTAACTCCCACTGCACCCATAGTTCGTCCTACAAATACCAACAAGCAAAATAAACTTCTAAGTGAGTAAAATCTTACAAAGTATACACAGAATATATGTCAAAAGAATTCTCTAAGAAGTAATGATTGTATCATAATATCTTTATTACTAAAAATATTAAGCATCATATTTGCAAATACCTACTCTGCGTAAAATACTGACCTTGATGCTGTTACATTGTAAGAGAAAGAAAAATATGGTCCTAAATTAAAATAGAACACCCAAGGATTGATTTAAACTTTCCTATGTTGAATATTGTAGGAAAAACAAAACACCTGGACCCTTAAAAATTTATCTGAATACAAAATTCTACCTAGTCTATAAAAATCATGTATGTACATGATCAAGAGCTAAAAAAGAACCTAAATAAGAAAGAACAACTGAATGGCAAGGGCAGATTTTGATGGGACTTCCCCATTTACATTTTATTAAGTTTATTACATCATACAAAATAATTTGTGACCTTGAATACACACATGAAACAACTGATGAAGAGTTTTTCAAGGTAATCTATTAGCAAGTAGAAAATAACATGGCATAAGTAAAATAAAACCTAACTTGGTGGAGGGGGCATTATAGAGTGGTAACAGAATGAAGAGGAAAACCACTTTGGAAAAATTCATCAGGGAAGACTTCTCAGAAATAATTAAAACGAATGTGAAGAAAGAGAGTTGACTGCAATAAATTGATATGGCTGGGGCAGGGGAGGTGGAGAGGCTATTTCTCATGGACAACAGACATACTTGCACAAACGCACAGCATTAAAGGGAAGTAAATTCTACTTGAGAGAGGAAGACAAGTACCGAAGGACCTAGACTGTGGAGAGTAGAGATGGAGATGAGGGCAAACCCACTGATATTTAAATAACGCTGGTGAAATATAAAGCAGCTTTATCCAACAATATCTTTGTTTTCCCACTAATGGCAACCTTACCTTCCTGTTGGCATCAAGGCTGGAGGCTGGAATCTGCAGGGTTACTTTATACTCTGTCCTTTTATCCAGTTCTTCCGCAATGTAACTAGCCTCTCTCACCAACAGATTGGCTTTAACAATTTGTTCCCTTAGTCTCATCAGGCTGTTATTCAGTGTTGCTTCTCTTTAAAAATAAAAAAAAGTGTTCGGGGGAAGTGGAGAAAACCATCAAACAGCATATTGGAATTATACAGTACATGATATGTTAAGGCCAAACTGCCAACCCAAGCTTTACAATTGTCTTTTGCACACAGGGACTACTACGTTAGCGACACTGGCCCATGCATGCCCTTGTATCTGGGCTACAGGATAAGCCCTGGCGCACACTTGTGTAACAAACAGGCCCGTGGTGAGGGCAGAGCTTTGCAAACTTGACTGTATACAAACCAACTGGGGCTCTTGATAACTGAAGAATCTGACTCAGTAGGTCTGTGGCAGGGCCTGAAATGCTACATTTTTATCCATCTCCAGATGACAAGAGATGCTGCCTTTTGCAGACCAAATTTGAACAGCAAGAGGTTAGTTAAGTTCAGTCTGTAACCATGAATAAGACATTTTAGTGTAATGCTAATTAGGCCATACAGAGATTAAACTTGCAATCTGAATCTCATAAGCACCATGCTTTACCTACCTGAGCTAATCAATCCAGATAACCCACCTTTCTTTTTTTTCCTTTTAAAAATGCATCTACCCAAGCTTCAGAACCTAAAGTATAATACAATGATACAGTATAACTTCGAAGTACTTGTTCATTCAAATCCAAAAGCTATACAAACTGATAATGGGGCAGCACTTAACATGGGCAGCTTGAAGTGAATCGATATAAATGGACAATTCTCATTTTTTCAAAAATGAAAACAAAGGAAAAGATAATGCCAAGTGGTTCTTAGCTGTACCACTCTTTCAGTATAATTCTTTTTAAAGTAATGTCTAGATTTTTCTACTCTGTGTCTTACCTAGGCGGATTAAAGGTGATGAGCAAATGCTATGCATGGAATAAAGGCCCTGGGCACCACCTACCTCTCTTCCGCCCACTGTCTCAGGCGCTGCTGAGCGCTGGGTGAGTGGAAAGAGAACCTGTCCACGCTCCGACAGTTTTGTTTCTCAGGAGACAGTTTTCTTCGTAGCTGCTCCAGTTCATGTTCATACATAAGCCTCTGGCGCTCTAATGCAGACCGTTTTTCTTCTTCATGCTGTTGTTCTAGGCTGTTCAATATTGACTGCATTGGATCTAAACAAGATTTTTATAAAAAGGTAAATAATGAACAAAAGGTAACTAACTATACAACACAATATACTCCAAGTGTTATTCTATAGGTTGTTTGCTATCCAAGTAAAAGAAGATTCTTAAACACAGTTTAGCGTAAATTTAGCTTTCCTTACTCCAAATTACTTGTACTATCTAGTCTGTCAGACATATGCTAAACTATCTTCCATAAAAAAAAGCAGGTCTATTATATGTTCCACACAAACTCTAAGACGTGGTTAATGCTCCAGAAACGCACTACAACAAATAATGAGCCAGTGGCAGCAAAGTTTCAAACCTGAGAGATTCGATCAATGAGAAAAAAGTTTGCAGTGATCTGTATACCAAGGCAGAAAGAATGAAAGCTTGTATAAATACAATAAATTAAAATCAAAAACCCAAAAAATTAGAGTTCAGAGAACAACCTAAAGATTTCTGTTAACATTTGAAAGGTCTCTATCATAAATACTTTTGACTCTCCACCAATTTTAAGGTTCCTAAAGGCACGACAGATCCGCTCACCATTATTGCTCAGAGCCTTCATGGTCACCTCCATCTGTGCATATTCATAATTGAAGTTGATTTCACTGGACACCTCACTTGAGGAGTCTCCATCTACATCCAGCTGCTCAGAACTGGTATCATTCTTCATGGAAGTATCTTGTTCCTCATCCTCTCGATCTGTTTTCTTTCTCTTTTTAGGCAAATTCAATCTTGGGGAAAAAAAGAATATTTTTTTTTTTAAAGATATCATTCATGTCATTTATTAAATAATGGTATTTTCTAGATGTCAATGAGGATGCCCTGTAAGTATAAGGCAATTACTGTATTCAGAAAGTTTTACTCTAGCAACAGAAATGAAACAGACACACATGCACAAATAATTATGGCAGTATGTAAAACAAGGCCACATGACTGTTACAAGCTAGGTGTTAAAGAAAAGCTGAGGACCACTTGAGAATGAAATAATAATGGAAGGGGAAATTATTTGAGCTGAGCCTTAAAGAAGAATAAGGATAAAACAGGGCATCGTGTAGAGGGAAGAGCCTGAGAAAAGATGTGGAAATGGACATTCACAGTCTCTGGAGGAGTTATTTATGAAACAACAGAGGGATGCACAAAATTTTTATAGCAGAAGTTGTGAGGCACAGTGCTGGAAAGAACAACTTAACCAAACAATGAAGGCTTTTAATACTAAGCCAAGAAATTTATACTTGATTTAGCAAGAGAAGGAAAAAATAAAAAATATTTTGCACATACTTTGTATTCCTCTATCCTTCCGTCAATAATCAAAATATCAACTGGCCTACAAGCAAAGGATCTCAAATGAGCTAGAAGAAAAATCAGCTGGTATCCGAAGCACAGTGACCAATAACAGAAAGAGGAGTAGACCTGGACTTTAATTTTATACACTGTCTGGCCCAACTTTCTTTGCCAATACAATGCCAATTTTTTTATGGGATACAATGTGTGCAGTCCCATGTCAGACACTTTCTTTCTCAGCCTCCCTCTTTGCTAAGAGGCAAATTCTAGAAAATGAGACATAAGAGGAAGGTTGCTGGGGACTCTGAGAAGACTTCTGGGGTGGCATAGTCACCTTTAGAGCCACCTTTAGACCACAGGGAAATGCCAAGACAATAGCAAGACTTCTGCCATGACATTTTTCAGGGGCTTAGCCAATGCCAACAACCACCTTCCTTCAGATTTCATGTTTTGGTAGAGAAAATAGAGTATTTAGGCCACTACAGTCAAATTTGCCATTATCTGCAACAAAAAGCATTGCTAAATGAAATACAAACTTTATCTTACGGATAATGAAACTAAGACTGCTACTTTTCCAAATGAAAAAATAAGATGTCAGAAAAAAAATTAATGAATTCTTCTACCAGATGGCAAAACAATTATCTTCTACTGAGAAATAAAAAGAAAAAAATGTGTATGTAAACTATATTTCCTGAGTATATTGTTCATATGATCCTTGGGCTTAAACCATATAGTGAACAAACATATATGTCTGTGTGTGTGTGTGTGTGTGTGTGTGTGTGTATAGTAAATACATATGTAGTAAATAAATAAATGTACACAAAACTGCATAACTTTTATGAAGTTAAATTTACTTTTCAATATATATTCTTATATTTCAGAATCTCCAACAATCTCTCCCTCTATAAGAGCCATGAATAATGTCATACCTGAAGAAGTGGTTGTTTCCCCATAACACCCTGTCCCCGTGGTGTAACTGTATAGGACTGGATACAGAAGAGCCATTAACGAATGTTCTGTGGGAGAAGCCAAACATGTAAACAATGATTATCATGTCTTCTTTAATTTTCCAATACTACAGCGATCTAGTTACTAGGGAAAAAAAAACAAATTTTCATAAATAAAACCTTGGTGAATTTTATTATCTACATTTACTGATTTATTTATCTACATTGCTGATGTACCTAAAATGCTTACAGTACTAAGTATAAACAAATTATTACCCTCTATTTTTCAAAGTTTTAAATTTGTCACGTAATATATTAAGGAGTAAACATTGAGCCATTACGACCAATAATAAAATGGCAGCAATTTACCTTACAACTGAGTATATCCAATCTCATGGATAAAAAGAGTCAGTCAACCAACTAGACTCTAAAAATATCTACAGACAATAGAAATAAGAAATGAGACCTATGTTAAATTCTTTTGTAACTGACTTCAGCATAGAAAAATGTCCATGTCCTATTAATATGTAGAAGATTTATCAGGTCTACTTAACTGCTCATCTTGACAATGGAGTTCACCAGAAGAAATGGTAGGTAGAAGGATATTAAAGGAAAAATTTGGAGGAGTAGGAAATAAATAAAAAATTATGCATACCACTATAAAATTTATATTCTTGGAATACCACTGTCATCATGCCTCTTTCCTGGTGAGTAACTCATCTGCTTAGATACAGGATAAAAGTCAAGTTCTTTAACTTAACATTACAGGCCCCACAAATGGAAACCTCTTTATGTCCTCCTTTCCCTCTTCTAGTGAACTCTCAACTCCAGCAAAAAAAGATGTTTTGTTCACTACGCATGACTGACTCTTCCTCCAAAGCCAGGTTTACACCAGTCTCACAACCTGAAATAGGGTTCCTATTCCTCTCCATTCCCCCCAAATCTTACTCAGCTCTCAAAGCCCAGTTTGGTTTCTACTTCCCAAGAAAAGTCTTCTCCATCACTCCAGACTATAGTATCTTAGTTTCTTTAAATCCCTACAGCACTTGCCCGGCTTTATATCGCTAGTTATTTTTTATATAAATGCATACACACAAAACCTTACTCTCTATATAGATTTTACTTATTATGTGGGTTTTTTAAACACCAGAAGTACTTGGTCTTTATACTCTTATAGTCTGCTTATTCAAAGGTTGAGCTCAATAAACAAAAAGTTATGAGAAGAGGGGACCTACTAAAATTAGCAGGTCTTAGCCTTTATGACACAAATTCCTTGAATACAATGAGGAATTTAATTTCTGGTAAACAGCAGTTAAGCCATAATTAGTAAATAAAAACATGGATATAATAACAGTTCTCAAAGTGTGGTCTGAGTTGGGTACTCAAGATGAAGCTATTTTTTTAACGCCTAACCTGCCCTTTTTCACTATATCGACATTTGTGTTGGCAATGAGTAAAACTGCTGGTGTTTTCACACACGTCAAGGCAGTAGCAGTGAACTTCACTAGAGTTCACTACCACGTACTCACAATCTAAAAAATATTTCATTTGTGAGTATCCTTGATGAAGCAGTTTACTACTCACACAGAGGGAGAAGATACACCATAAGCCTGGGGTATCTCAGAAAGAGGGTGCTGGGAGGAGCTGTTGCAGGATTTAAACTGCAGCTGATTTGGGAGCAGATCTAAGGAAGTGGTCCTCTATATGCTGTCAGGAAGCAGGAGTAATTCTGTGATTGGGTAGTTCAAAAACCTTACCTATAGAGGGGAGACTAGCATGAGGACAGAGTTGTAACTGGTGAAGAAGAAGTCAGCCAGGGAAAGGCATTTGGTATTTGTATGTGGCACTGTGACCTTGGTTTTTGTCTGTGCTGAAACAAAAGTATTGTATGGCCTGCTCTGTCTTATTTTATCGTGGCCTCAGGGTATCCTCGCCTGAGGTTGTATTCTGTGAGAATATTTAATAGGAGAATAGCATGTTCTAGCTGAGAGTGCCAGGCCAGCTTCTGCTCTTTTTCTTTTTCACTTATATCCTTCACCATACACTTGAAAGTTTCTCAATATTTAGACGTTACAGATGAAATTAGTGATGATATTAATGGTTTTTTGAAATCATATAATGAAACGTATCAAAATTTGGAAGATCAGTATAAGTTTATTTTAACCATTACCCAAAACAGTATAGACAGTTATGTAATAGGGCAATAATACTTTAAGCTTAAGGAAACACACCAATAAACAATTTATTAATGTTATGCCTCTTCATTCATTACTGATTGAGCACCTATATCCTAGTCTATTACATGCTAAGGATATAGAATGAATAAAGGAGCTCACAGTCTAATGTGGAAATAAAGGTTAACAGCACAGAAGAATGCAATACAAAAGGTTAACGTAATGGGAAGCATACAGTGCACTGGGAATATATACCAGGGGCCCTTAATTCAGACCAAACAGGGAATTCCCCAAAGTAGATAATGACAGAGTTTAACCTTGAAGATCAAACGGGAGTTAGCTTGTCAAAGGAATGGCAGATGCAGAGGAACAGGAGAAAAAATAAGGAATTTTGTAACAAAAATAGTAGAAAGCCATCTAGCTATATATACAGCGAGTGGACCAGAAAACAGATTAGGATGCTGGCAGGGATTCTAGTCAAGATCTGACGAGGGCCTTATTTAAATAAGGCTGAGGTGGGGGGTATGGAGAGGAAGAGATGGGTTTAAGAGATATTTAAAAGTTTATTTAAAGGACTTCGTAACTAACTGGGTATCTTCATTAAGTAAACTTAAAGGTAAAGAAAGGCTAAAAGTCCTTTACTCTATCTGCAAATAGTGTACTTTCTTCCTCTTAAAAATTGTTGTGACATTAACACTAATTAAAGTACATTACCTTGTGTTCTTTTGAGGAGTCAGCATAACCTGGCCTTCTGGTGTGATGTCTATAATACAATGTTCAGGAAGAATTCCCATTCCACATAGTTGGATATCTTGGGAATTTGCTGAACCTATCAATGTATGTTCCTACAAAGGAATCGAATTCACTGATTAATATTGTATTCTTACATGCACGGAAACTGAAAACATCTACTCTGAGCCTTTTATATTGAACCATTATCTTAGCTAAGAGATTTTTAAAATAAATGTAGTAGGGAGAATTTCTGTCTTTTTCTGAAAATCTTTCTACACGTTTTATTTCTTTATAAGGAATAATACATTGAGTTGAGTTATATACCTTTTGAACCTAAAATTATAGTTTTACATTAATGTCTATACTATATTCATTATTTTCCACAGCAATGTTCATTTCAAATATTCCATACTACTCACAGAGCATGAAACATATGACAACGATGTGCCAAAAATATTGGTCTGAAAACTAGTTACTTAAATTGTACATTACTTACCTGATCTCAATCCAAATGAGTTAACTACAGAGATAAAATGCTATTCAAATATAGAGTTTGAAAAGACTAAAACTATTTTATGAATCACGTGGTCTCTCTAAACCTCATGAAAGACATGACAAATGTGTTTTTCTTACCGTAGACCCCAATTAACTCAGTTCTTTTAACCCCAACACCAGCCTCACTTTTTTTGCAGGTAACTGAGAAAACTGACATTAAAACTGAGTTTCCTCTTTTGAGCTTCACATTTGACTGCCCATCCATGATTAAATGTTGACATGACCTGGATCTGTTCCTAGGCCACCTTCTCCTTTTACACACCTAGATCAGGGACCAGATAGGAAATATTTTAGGCTTTGTGAGTCACATGGAACTACTTAACTCTGCCTTTGTAGGACAAAACCAGCCAGACATACACAAATGAACAAGTGTGTCTACTTTCCAAAAAAACTTTATTTATGAATAGTGAAGTTTGAACTTCATATAGTTTTTATATGGCTGAAATACAGATTCATTTGACTTTTTTTTAACCATTTAAGAAATGTAAAAACCATGCTTAGCTCCCAGGCTATATAAAAACAGGCAGGGAGCTAGATTTGGTCTGTGGAAGCGGGTTGCTCACTCCTGACGACAACAATCTCATCCAGTCCCAAGCGCTTTAAGCAGTGTCCACACATAAGTCAAATCACAAACTCAAAACTACTGACTTTGGTTCCGTTATTTTCACTCCTCTACTACTATAACTAGTCTCAGTCATCATCATTTCTTGCTTACTTGGATCAACTTGGATGTCTAAAGATATTTCAAAGTGAAAGGGTCAAACTATAAGTTGTGCTCCCACCCCCCACCCACCTATCTTCTTCCCTAATAATAATGGTACTACAACCACCCAGTGAGTCCACTTAAAAGCTTCAGATGCTATCTTCAAATCCTCTCAACCCTGTATCAGCCTAGCCCTAGCCCCATGTCAATCAGAAATCCTTACAGACTCTTATTCCAACACATATCAAAACCATCTCATTTTTCTCACTTTTACTATCACTAGTCTCCCGCCTGAGTGAATACAAGAGTCTTCTACTATTTTTCCCCTTCTGTTTCTCCTCATTCCCATCCACTTCCACATGAGATTCTCCCTATTTAAAACTCTCTAATAGCTTCCCTTTTACCATCTAATGAAGCCCAAATTCTTACCCTGGCTTATAAAACCCTCTGTAACCTGGCCCCACACACCTCTGATGCTAGCTCCTCCCACTCTCCTCCTAGAGCAAGATTTGGACACATTGGCCTCCTATCTGTTCTTTGAGCACACTGGCTGTTTCTTCTGTCTGAAATGTTCTCCTGATCTTGACACTTGTAGTTTCATATCATTTCTATCTCAGCTTGTAAGGGTGCATCCTCAGAGAGGTGTATCCTGAACTGACAATCAGAAAAAGCCAGCCCATCACTCTCATATTTGAATTCCTTACATAGTACTGACTGCTCATGAGGTAACTGTTATCTGCAGAGCTAGCATGGAAACTCTATGAGAACAGAGAACAACCTGACCTGCTCCTCACTGTAATCCAATCACTCAGCACAGGACTGGCACATGAAGGCATTAAATAAATATAAAAGGGAAATAATGAAAAATAAGTGAACCATCATTATTTCCCTTAGCTTTCTCTCCAGATGCAACAGAAAATGATTCTCTCCTCTTCTTTGCTGGTGACCCTTCTAATTATAATCTGGGGTCTAATTATTCCCATCTCTTTATGGATATCAACCTCATTAAAAAGACCTAGTCTCCTCTGGTATTTTCATATTCTCCTTTTCTGGGGTTTCTGCTCTCAAATATATTGCAGTGGTGTTTCCAAGGAAACAAAGAGCTAGAATCTAGAACTATCCTATGGTATCCCATTCAATCCTCAAGGTATGTATATACATACTATAATCCCATTTCTGTAGTTAGAAAATATGTATCAGTATAAATCCATACATATACATATAGGGACAGAGCCAGAAAACAGATAAAAATATTAAATATTAACTGTGGTCATCTCTGGGTGTTGGAATTTGGGCACTAATCCCCCATCCCAATTTTTTTCTAATCTGTTTATGTAAAAATTTTTAGAAAAAAGAAAGTATATTACTACGATAATGTTTTTAAGGTGAAGGGAGCAGCTTTTCCTTCTAGAAGTTTGGTTTGTGTTGGAATAAATCTTCAAATTTTCCTCAGAAAATTCCAGGCAGACCTCACTTTGCATGAGAATGTGGGACATTAAAAATAATTGTGCAAGGAGAGCTAAATAATCACTGGGAAAAACTGCAATTATTCTCTGAGTTTTAAAAATGCCTGTAATAACATTAAGAATTCTCCTATTATTATACTATGTAAAGAAATTTTAAAAAATAGTAAAACTAGTATTACTAGTATTATTACTAGTATTACTTACACTGTAATTAAGAACATTAGAAACACTGAAACCTAAAGCATTTTATTTCTTTGTAAAAAGCTCATCCAGAGTTGTCTGAACAGTGCTTGCTGCTGCCTTCTTCTCAACACGTAACTTACGATATGGAGTGAGCATATTTCCCATGCCTTGGCAAACTGTCATACTCCTTTCTAAGCTTCTATCATTTTATCCCTTGTGCTTTCAATGTTGCAAAATATATCTGAGCATTCCTTGTCTGAGTGTTTTCTGATGTCACTCCCTTAAGACATCTTTATTCTTATCATTACAACCACTTTCATTATTTATATCAATAAATTCATCTTCACTATATTCCTCTGGCTGAGTATCCAGAATCTCATGAATGGCAGCAGTGTCAACATCACTGGAATTTGTGTATATCAGAACCATGCAAAGAAAGGACTGCTGCACCTATACATTAGGTGCAAAATTATCTTGTGAGCTATGTTCTATCTATGGTTTGGCCAGTTCTAGACAAAACAAATAAGTGAAAAATTTCTGGAAGAGAACCATACAACATGGAACTAGAAAGTATGTTAGAGATATTTTAATCTAGTACCCTCGTTTTATAGATGGGATATCTAAAGTCACCCAGAAATGTGATGTCATATGCCCAGCATCTAAACCGACTTGAGATTTTGAAAGCAAAGAAATAAAAAATGCTCGGTCTCCAAATTCCTCCATCCCACATCATGGTATCACTTTACTGAAGCAGAAACTGTTCTTTGACTGAGATCATCCTTTTCAATGTGCTGGGTCATGAATACACTCTTATCATGGGGTTAGGCTGGGCAGTGAAGAAATCAACACTGCTTCAAATTCTGCCAAAACAGAATCAACCACACAGTCTGAAACAGAATCCCAACACCTCCATACAAATGACCAGAAATATTCTGACTATTCTCCAAAAGTCTTTAAATAGCTTCTTTGTTTAAGTTTTCAGTTAAGGAATAGATATGAATCAGGTTTTTTCTAGTTGGGTGTTTGTGTGTTCCAATCTGAAATCACCACAGCAGAAAGAAAAAGAATTCATAGTTCTGAGAAACAAAAGGGGCAGAATATTTAAGGCCTATTCTAATATCTTTTAAGCTTTAAAGTTACCTACTTAACTCCCTATAGGCTAATGAAGCACTCACAAAAAGGAGTGCTTCATATAAATCACAAAAGCTTTAGCTAGTAATGAATCATTTAATTTTAAGTCATTCTTTAAGCTTTAAAGTTATCTTAAACTTCCAACTTCCAACTCGCTACTATTAAGTAACTGCTAAACTACTTAATTTGTAAGAAATGTAAGAATATCATTTTTCATATTACTAAGTTGAATGACATCAATCAAAAACTAAAAAGGAAACTATTCCAGAAACCAAAGATTTTTCTACACTCCAGCTTATTCAAATAAAAATAATTTGCTAATTCATTATTTTTGAATGAACATAGTTCACCAGGTTTTCTGAAAAATGCTGTGAAGCACTGTTTCATTTCTTGGCAGGAGACATTAGGAAAGCCTATTATCTCACCTTTAAATAGTAAACCAGAAGTTCATTCAGAGCAGGATCAGCATTCAGATTGACAAGGAAACATTTATCATCTCCAACTTTAATTCCAGAAGATTGAAGGGATATTCCAAGACTTTCAAGTTGTTTCTGTCGCTCCTGTAAATGCAAAATGTTAATTCTGCAGCTACTGAAGCAGTTGAAATATGAAGGGTCTTCTTATGTTAGAGTAATCATTGAATAACTTTATAATTCAAATATGTTCACTTAAGACATGGTATTATAGATTATTGCATTTTTTCTCTTTCCAAACTATATAATGTTATTTTATTTTGTTAAATAAAATGTTTTATTTTGAAAAATAAAGCCATTACAAATAGCAACCAAGTATATTCCTGAGTTCCCAATTTTCATTCTTGAAAATAGCTAGTATCTTGAACTCACCTTTTGAATTTAATTCTGTATATATGAGCAAATTAAGTGTTTTACTCAACTGTGATATTGGTGAAAAGCCCAGTTTTCAATACACTCTCCTGCTTGATACCTTCAGTGACTCCCCAGCCAGGATAAACAAAGTCCACAAGGCCCTTTTATCTGGCCCATTCACTCCCTATCTTTACATCTGTCACTCCTACTCTTAAAGCCTGCACTTCAGTTATATGGAACATCTTCCAGATGGTTGAGTGTGTCAAGAATGCTCTCTAAGAGATTTTACACCTGGCTTTTCTATCTGAAGCACACTTGTTCTCATACTTGATAACTGTTTACTTGCCCATTTCTCTATGGAGGAATGGATCCTGTCTATTTACTATGTACTCCTAGCAATTAGCATAATGCATAAGACACAGTGAGCACTCAAAATGTTGGTCTTATAAATTTATCAAAATAAAACCTGTATATGCTTTCAAGTACTATTTCCATAAGTATACAAACCTCAAAGAAGGTGCCCACTATCTATGATTCCACACAATATATGAATGTTTATATACAGGGGGATATATATGAATCCTACAGCCAATGCCCTGTGATCAAAATATACAGATTGGGGTAGAACAGGGTGTCTGACTACGTATAAAGAGCAAGTAGTAATGAGTCACGGCCACTAAGAACCTTTGATTTTGGGGAAAGACAAGGCACACTGAGTCATTTAACAAGGGACACACAATAAATCTGCAGTACAATTAAATTACAGGCACAGTATTTTGCTATTTCTAAGGCTCTAATTCATATGGCCACTACAATCCAGTCAATACATAGCGCCTAGAAGTATATTATTACAAAAGCAGAGAAGGGGATATTTTGGTTCTGGGTATTTGAATTAAGTCTCTCCCTTCTAACAAAGAGCACTATTGGGGTTTTTCAAAAGTTTCAAGTATTTTAGCACTAGACATTAGATTTTCAGCACTCAGTTCTAAGAAATGGTTATCCTTAATAGAGAATCATGTTCCTAACATGAAGAAAACAATTCTGACATATTTTGTGTAATACTTTCTTAGGGAAGGTTTTCTTATATAGCAACCTTGATAGATAATTAAAGAATGATTTCAATAAAAAGAACATTTCTCTATAAAAATGTCTTTTTTGTAAACTAGCTCATAAACTAATATTAAATGAAAAATGTAGGTTATAAATTAGTATAACAATTTATTCACTAGAAAAACCTAAAAAAATGCTCAAAGATATTAAGTTTTTTCAGATATTTAGATCCTAGTTAATTAAAATTTTCTTTGTAATAGTCTTTCTATATTTTCTATAAGTAAATATTACTTTTGTAATACAATATTTTCTTCTCTTTATACTCTTATAATGACTCTATTAATTCTCATAAAAAGACTTAAAATGGCAGACTGGATTTTGCCCAAGGGCATATTTGCCAACCCCTAATCTATGTCAAGGTTTTGATATGCATTTCTTAAGTGTGCATTTCTTGAGAACAGAAAAGATGAAAAAAAGAGACAATTTGGTATTGTAGATATGGTGTTAGTCAACAAGTTATGCTTGTTTACTTGAAAATATTTCTGAGCATACACTTAAAAAACAAAAAACACAGCCTTTTTTCTTGAGAATCTTATAGTCACTGAGCAATAAACCTATACATGAAAAATTGAACAACAGTAAAAGTCTTGCATAAATTAAAGGTCAAAAGATAGTTTCCACAGTAATTCAGGGCCAGGATGACCCCTGGGGGCGTCCCACTAGAGGAAGATGCCGCAGAGCTCAGAGGACCTATGGGGAGCCTGTATGACCTGTAACGGACCCCCAAAATAAAGTGCAAAGTCCTTCAAAAAAGAAATCCATTTAACTTAGTTCACCTAGATACTCCCCAAAGTTATCTGACCATGAACCTTTTTTTTTACCCCCAGGAGACTTAACCATTTCTGGATGTAGTGACAGAAGTACATTTTGGGAAAAGCTAGCCTATTCTGGAAAGTGGGTGGGTAATATACAACAGACCAAGTCTTTCCTAATGAGAGAGAAGAGAGCTCAGCAGCACTGAAGCATGGGAGCTTTGAAAGATAAGACATTAAGTGAGATGCTGGATAAAATCAGGCATAGTCCCCTAAAAGGGACATAAGAGAAAGGGTGAGAACAGTTAGGTAAGGAAAGACGCTAAAGTTAAGATTCACTAGGACTGCAATCTTACTTAGACCTACCCTGCTTTGTACTAGCAAAGCCACTCAAGTACAAGAGTCTTCAAAGTCAATACTTTACCTTTGGAGTAGCTCTAAAAGGTTCATACAAATTAATTCCAAATTGGACAATTATTAGAATGACTTATAATTCATGAAAAACAAAAAATGAAATATGTAATGAGCAAGTTTATACACTCGTACATTCTAATAATTTGAAGGACAGGCTTTAATTTAAGGGCAGGTCTACAGATAAAACAAGACTAGTCATGTGTTGATCTTTAAGGAAACTGGATGATGGGTACATGTGAGTATACTCTTATCAATTATGAAATTGACTATAATAATAAATGTTTTAAAATAGACTTAAATCCTCCTCTGCACTAATGTAAATGTAACATCCACTTTATGCTACATAACAGTAGTGCTGTCTTACAACATCTAATGTAAAGACTGGTTCTGCAAAGCACAATTAAAAATGGAATCTACTGGATGAGAAAATAAGTAGCAAGTTCTATAATATTCACTAATACAGGAAACAGTTGAAAACACTAGATATTTTTAACTTGAGAAAAAAAGAGGAAGAGGCAAAAGTGACTTCAAATACCTGGGTAATAGGAGTGTCTCACAGGGCTGTTGGAAGGATTAAATAAAATAGTGCATTTAAACATGCTTAGCCTAGGGCCCAATACATGTGTATCCAATAAATATTGGTTATTATTGTTATTAGTTGCTACATACAAGTGGAACACCTATTCTCTTAGTTTTGGCAGAACAAACTAAGGCCAATGAGCAGAAACGAAAGAGTGAAAGATCTATTAAGCAGCTCCTATCAGAGCCATCCAATCACATCCAATCACATCTTTCTAGAACAAGTTGAGCAATCCATCTAACTGGAAAGCAACAGCTTTAAGTCTTTCACTACATAGACAGCTGGACACTTAAGGAATTCTCCAAATGCTAATGTTCCCACCCTAAGATTTCACAACTCAATTATATTGTGTTCTAAAAATGAGAGACAGTCACCTCAAATTTAGGTATTTCACATTATTTTTACTGAGTTGTGGTATGGCAGTGAGAATCTCATAACCTAATATCTACTACTAATAATTTTGTGGTTTGGGTAAGTTCTTTAGGTCTTTAAAGTGCTTAACAGAACTGGGCGTTCAGAGCCAGAGACTACAAAGTAGTTATTTCATTAAAAAAAAAATTTTATGACCCTTCAAAATTATTTCTGACATAATGAACAATTAATCATAATTATGTCTTTATCCTTCAAAGTAACTCTGTACAGTAAAATACAAAGTACTGCATCTATATACTGATTAATGGTGCTAGATTTGCTGTCTTCAAAGCTAAAAATCAAAGCACCAGAAACGCCATCAGAGTTGTGCTGCACACACCGCAAAGAAGTTTCTCTTTTCAATCAGGATGCACAAACCTGGGCAATCTCCTCAGTTTTCCTTAATTTCTCCTCCCAGGTCACGGTCATTTCCTGGATTAGCTTCTCTGATTCTTCCAGCCGGTCTTTTAGCTCGGGAGATTTCATTGCCTGTAAATAAACGTTTATTCCATGAAATGTCTGTCTAATGCCCTGAAAAAAGAATTGGATCAAACCAGAAAGGCAAAAGTAACAATCTGCCTCCTCTCAGCTGTAGGGCTCACTGAGGTCTCTGATCTATCTAAGACATAACTGTCACCAATGAGCGGCAGCAACCCGACTATGTGGGTCCCACAAACTCATCCAGTTATCCAAGGTGGGTTTGAAAGGAAGACTCACTCTTTCCTTTTTCTCCAACCTATTGTTATTGTAAAGACCTCTAGTTACGTTTAAGGAGATAGTTCAAGCTATCAAGGGGTTATTTTTTTAAATCGCAATAGGACATATGCCTAGACTCATATATATGATTCATTCTAGTCTTTATTTATGACTTCAGGGATTTTATTCAACTACATACGAGCTAAGTTTATACATGCTGTAAACTAGATGGTGTTAATACCAGGAACACAGAAACAAAATTTCAAAGAATCTTAATGAATTGTAAAATTATTCCTATAATAGTATAAATAGTATAAAATTCTACAGGCAAAAACACAATCAAGGTAATTGTTTTGACCATGTATTTTACTGATTAATCACCAGAAAATGGTTTATGACAAAGAAGACTATAGTCCTAGCCCCAGAAAAGAGTCTCAGAGCACCAGGAAACTGTGGGGGGAGAAATGTTAATTAAAGTGGGGATCCTGAATCTGTTACTTTATTCCTCTTTTGACAAGAGGAGGAGCATTTGGTTGTAGGTTAGATTGTGTAGGTTTCATATTTAGTAATGAAATATAAATGCCTATCATAGAGATAGAGTACCAATAAGCAGATGAGTATTTCTGCTATAAAATGTTTTCTACAAACAACCCACAAAATGGAAAAACTAGATTAAAGTGTGAAAGACTTCCTTAAGATTTCCATTCTGACCTCAACCAGTGAACAAATGATAAAAAATCTTCTTCCAATTAGTCTATACCCACTCTACACCGTTTTCTGCACTAAAGTTAAATTATATACACTTTGTTTCAAGCGTCTCTCTTCTCTCCCTTACTCTAATATGCCTCTTCTCACTTGTCAGCTGTCTATACTGTGGAAACACTCTCAATTCCCTTTATTCTCTCCTCCTATTGAACCCTTAAACACCCGTAAAAACTTTCTAAATTTCAACTGACAATCTGTCTTCCTGTATTCCTTATCCATCTCAAATTTCTCTTTCTACAGGAAATGCTCAAATCCTGGGTGAAGTACTCATCATTCATTGCTAAGGGGCAGAACATTCGAGTTCTAGCTTTACTAGATTTTCCTAAACCCATAACGCATCACTTGGCTGGTGCGTTCTACCTCTGCTTTGGTTAGCTGCTCTCGGAGTTTTTCTACTTCTTCCCGGAGATCCCGGATAATTCGTGCATTAGGATCCTCATTCACCACAGCATGGTTCACAATGTTCTTGGCGCGATCTGCATACCGCAGAGTTGAAAGGGTTTCATCATAGTTATCAGCAGCTGGACTCACAGTTGCTACCATGGCTGTCTTGCTGTTGCCCCCAAGACTGTCCTAAAGGAAAAGAGAAGTTGAGGCACTTTAAAGTTAGAAGAAAGCATTATATGAGAAAGCTGAAGTCAGAAATAGTAAGATAACCTCCCAAGGTCAAATGCATATTTAAAGACAAAGTCAAGATTAAAATACAGGAAAGCTGATTCCAGTCCCATGCTCTTTCTTTTCTCCCTAGCTACTTTTCTGCAAAAAAGAAATTTTGGTTTTTGAGGAAGAACAGGGAAATACAACAAAGTCTACATTTATTTTAGTTTAATAAAAATTAATTCTAAGTTAATTTGTCCTCTTTTAACACGCAACATGATGTAAGTTAGCAGACTAATCAGAATAAAAGATGATTTCTCTAATGCTTACAAAATCTTCCTTGGAGGAACTGAATGACTGATGTTATTTGTTATTTGATCAAAGAGTGACTACCTACAGTCTACTCCATAAGCAAGGTACTTGGAATCACTGAGAAGCCTAAGTAATGGCTCAGAAAGTGTTGTTATAAGCTATCAAGCATTTTGTAAATTTTTAAAAAAACATAATTGTACCATAAAAAGATGCAATTCCAGTCTTATAAAACAAAAGGTACATTAAAGGTACTTCATATTATTCCCTCTGATACCACTACAAAAACTACTTAAACAGGCTTTATGTTTAACATAACCATTTCTACAGTCTAGATAAAACTGCTCTAAAAACTCATCTTCATTATACTAAATCTGGTAAGAAATAAACTTTAGAACAAGCTCTAGCAAATTCAAAAAACGTCTTTCGCTTAAGAATATTAAAAATAACTAGACATAACTTAGAATTATAAAACTAGACAGGAAGTCCAGCCTGCCCCAACTCAGTGCACCACATCACAGCTGTGGCAGGCAGTCTCTAAGACAGCACCCAACAATGCCCACCTGGCAGTCCTGCCCCTAGATCACCCCCATCCCTTGAGTGTGGGTGGGACTTGTTGATTTGCCTCTAAGAAATAGAATATAGCAGATATGACACAATATCCCTTCCGAAATTGGATTACAAAAAGATTGTGGCTTCTATCACTGGTGCTTTCTCTCACTCTGAAGATAACTACTGCCATGAGGTAAGGTGGCCCTTTGAAGGGGTGAGTATGGGAACAGGTCTTCTGAAGCTTGCTAATAACCAGTTAGGTGAGCAGATGTGACCCTGGTCAAGCCTTGCAATGACTGTGGCCCCAGATGACACTATGATTGCAGCCACATGAGACATGGCAGCCAGAACCACTCAGTTAAGCCCCACCCACAACCCTGACCCATAAAAACTGAGAGATAATAAATGATTGTTGCATCCAGCTGTTATGATTTATGGGCAATCTGGCACATACCAATAGATAACTACTAATACACTAATATACCATCCCAGAGTGAGAAGAATCACCCAAAAGAACAGATTAAGTACATATCACTGAATTTTAGATTCTCAAGATTGGAGAGAATACTCAAACAAGCCACTAATGAGGAATTCATTAGGTCACATGAAAGTCAACACTACCTTTGGGCAGCATTAACCAATATAAAATACTTACTTTTAAAGATATAAAGTTTCAATACCAATATATTGAAAATTTGTCCAAGCAATCTGTGATTTACACATTCTTTGTGTATAGACTTTACTTAGTCCTCAGTCTTTGGTAATTTTAGATTCTTAATGTCCTATTTTACTGATAAAAAAAAAGACCCAGAACCTAGTCCAGTTGTGTTCTGCCTTCAACCCCATGATTTCTGCTCAACAGCCACCCACAATAACATAGTAACGAAATAACACCTGGCAATTCAGAGTTCAGATCAGAGGAATAAGTGACCTGACACCTTCCCAAATTATTTTGTCCTAGTGCCAGAAACAAAATAATTCCATAGGTTATCCCCAACAGTGATATAATCACAGACAATATGTCCGCTTATTCATCCGGTACTGAAAATTTGGTTTTCCACAGAAAACACAACAAAGATAATATATCTTTGAAGAAAATACACATTAATGCATGAAAAGAAATATAAATAATCTGGACTTTAGAAAGAAAAGTGATTGTGTGACGCTTGTTTCACTCTTCACTTCTAGATACTGATCTGACATTGTTGGTGCCCAGCTTTGGCAACTTCCAGAAAAATATCAAGAAGGATCCCATACACATTAATGAAATTCCAATGTCACATATAAAGATCAGAGAAATTACATCTCAGATTGCAATTCAGTTCACTAACAAACACCGTGGCTAAGCGCGGCCCTTCAAGATTCACTGCGTTCTATTAGCCTACAGGAACAGCAAATGGTACTGGGTAAAAGGGGATATGTGACAATAAGTACCAAAGGAGAAAAGCATGCACATTGTGCTTCAATTTGTGCTGAGAAAAGGAAACCTGGCAAACAAAAAATACTTGACATTTTAAAAGCCCTTGTGCATGAGCAACAACAATACGCTTATATGCAAAAATGACCTCAGGCCATTAGCAAAAAGGAAATGGCAACAAAAGCCCTGGCATTCATTCAAGGAGAAAGTATAAAGCTTCTTGTTTACTCTTTAATTGTTTAATTAGGCAAATCAGTTGAGCTTTGTTTCTAATGCAGCAACTGCCAATTAAATGGGCATAGGAAAGAAATTTAATTTTGGAAGTCAGAATTTCTTAAAACTGAAAGAACTCTTTGAAGCCATTTAATCAAATTATTTCATTTTACAAATGAGTAATTGAGACCCAGAAAGACTGACAGACTTACCAAAGGTGATAATGCTAGCTCAGAGCAGAGCTGAAATTATTCATTCATTCAATACTTCATGAAGTTTATCATTTAGAGGGCACGGGCGATGCTGGTGAGCAAATACTATATAATAAGAACTAAAGTAGGAATAAATACAATACAGTCTGGGAAAACAGAGAAAGAGCAGAAAGCGCAGTCCTGAAAGGTTAGGAAAGACTCCCAGAGAAAGTGACATTTGAGACCTTAACGTGAATTATCCTCACTCAGGTAAAGCAGACAGGGAGGAAAGTAGGAGAGAAATTGAAGAGAAGAGGAAGAATGTTCCAAACAAAGTAAGAGCAAGTCCCTTAGCCAAAAGTTACTTAACTAGAACTGAAAATATCAAAAGCAAAAGATGAACAATGAGAAGTAGAAAGGAGACAGATTACCCAGGACCTAGTAAATCACAAGTTATTAAAGAATTTGGACTTTATCATGAGGGCTTCTGGAGGGTTACTGAAGAGATTAAAGTTTAAGAAGAGTACCGATTCAGAAAGCTATTGCAACCCGACTGTAAAGAATGGAATGGACTAAGAAAGCTTGAGGGAGAGGTTTCCATTATCCAGGAGAGAGACGAAAGTCACCTTCATTAGGTAAATGGCAATGAGAATGAGAAAACGTGGATGATTTTGAGAAAATCATTACTGGAGCTTTCATTACCAGAAGTTAGGTGATGTTAAGAGACCCTTGTTTAGAGGGATACACAGAGAAGCAAAGATCATCCTAATACAAAATGGTCCCCAACTGACCACTGACCAAGTGAGTAACCACTCAGCCCTCCGAGAGAAGAGTGCTCATATCGATGCCTCACCAAGTGTATCAAAGTTTCTCCAACTCTCAGACGTTATCAAGAGCACAACATAATTATAATGCAAATACAAAGCAAAAAACCTTTTAAAAATATTGCAAATCTTATAAAGAATGAGCAATTTTATGAGTTCAATGCAAGTTATATTGGGAAATACCAGAATTATACCAAGTTGTAAAAGGATCAGCGAGAGTTAGCCTAAGAACTAAAGAAGGAAAAACTAAGAGACATAAAAGCCACTTTAAAGGAGAATGAATAATTTGCCCATCAATGGATTCAAAGAGGCCTTTGGGAAAACTGTATAAACCCTGAAATATGTTTTACAAAAATGCCCTACTTATAACCTTGCTGCAAAAGTCAAACATGATAAAAAATGCCATGTGTTTTTTTTTTAATGACAAAAGTCTAAGAAAATATTCATTTTTTTTAGCCTAAGAATTAACACTTACAAGTAATTGCAAAATTATAACCTATTTTTACTAAACGGAAGATAAAGTGAGCTTTTTAAAGAAGTGTTTAGTTTTATTCTTCAAGTTCAAATATTTTCAAGTTTCTATCAATGTTTACTAACAGTCAAGTGTTCTCCTTCTAGTGAAAAGTAACCTCTGATAAGAGGAGAGCCTAGGCAGAAGACGACGGCAGTGAAGACACCCTGGATTCCAATCTTGTTTCTGCCTCCCTTGCCTCATCTGTAAACGAGAAACACCACTATTCACCTTCCAAGGAGTAAATGAGATGATGCATGTGAAGCACTTAGCATGGTACCAAATTTTTCTAAAACAAATTCTCCTTGCCATCAGCCTACAAATGGCCACTGAATAATTACTTAGGCCATCTTAACTATGTCAATTAATTTAACAAAAGATATATATCCTATTGTTGATTTAAATAGACTAGAGTAGCAACACTAAAACAACAGGACAATGAATGTTCTGTTTTTTCAATCCAGGGAATAATCATGAATGATAAGGAAATGTTTCTGTGGAACATTTGAGGAAGAAATAAGTGTCTTGTTGAGATTTCTTCTGAAAATTAAACAAATGAGATTTCAAGGTTATTAACCCAGAAGACCATTACAATTGTTTCCTTAGTAGAGAAATGGTTTATAATATCCCTTTTATTCAAGAGTTATTAGAAGTACTTTTAATTATCAAATTTTATTTTTCTTCTTGTTTGAAATTTCAATTTTACTGCAGTTTGGCCAAAGGAACTAATCTACCTGATTTTCTACTGTGGCAAAGTATACTTAATAAAGCATATTCAGATGGTGTGAGAGTTTTAGAAAGTGAAGTGAAATACTAGTAACCCTTTGAGAGGGTGTAGAAACTAGAAGAAAATCCTACCTCCTTTATACAGGTCCCTAACATGTCATGGACCAAGTCAAAGTTGCGTCCTCTACTATACTATTTGGGGACATGTGTTTAAGTCACCTTTATATTCTCAGCCCCTAGTACAGTGATTAACAGGTGTTCAATACATTCTTGACCAATGAGAAAAAAAGGGCTCATACAATTATTTCTCCATTTTAAAGAAATAGAAAAAAAGAGTAGAAAAATATCCTGTTACAGGTTAGAATTAAACTGTCACTAGATTTTATATCCTCTAACTCCCAGACCAATATCCAATTCACCAAGACTAGATAGAAGGAACTTTGAAGACTGGAGGAAACCTGGGAATAGTCCCTCTTTCCCCAGAACTCTTGTTACATGTCATTACTATCTCTCTCATGAAATCACTAACTCATATTTTGTGTACATATCATATCTCCCTTACTAGACTCTGAGCAATTAGAGGGCATGGAGTGTCTTACATTTATGTTTTCCTTGCAGTACTCCATACAGTTTTTTTTCTCTTTCTTATTTCCATTTCTTTCATTCACAATGATTCAACCAAGAAATAATTATGTGATCTACTCTGTATACTTAACACCTTTAAAAAGATGAAAGCAAATTAAAATGATCACGAGTAGTCTTGAAGTAATATAGAAAAACAGGGTCCAAAATGTCAAACAAAAAGAGTCTGTGAGAAAGAGAGCTGCCCAGCTGAGTCTGTCAGACACTGAGAACTCCTTTTCTTTGACTCACTCAGCTATCAGATTAGCACTGGGTCCATTTTCTTTTCCCCAAAATCTCAGAGGCAATTGTGCAATTTGATGTGCCTAAAACTCCCCCTGCTTCCAGGTTCTGGCCAATCAAGAAGAAACCTATACTTAATCACTTAGAATTATGATTATCAAATAAGAGCCTAATGATTATCAATTTGAATATTGATGGAAGAAATGATAACATTCTACTCTTTATTCTTCTTGTTACCAACCACCAAGAATATGCCAGGAAGGGAAAAAATAACTTACTTTGAGCAGCCATGTGAGAACTGAATCACGATATGGAACAAATTTATTCTTGTTTTTGCCAGCACTCTGGTCTGCTAGGGCTGAGATAACCAGACCAAGGGTTGTGAGGGACCTGCATAGTGCAACAAAATGTAATAATCATAAAAAACTGAGTATATCAAATGTCATGTCTTAGCACAAAGATTGAACATCAAGATGCCTTTGTACCTGCATGAGAATAGCACTGCTGTCAGCGTTTTGCAGTTCTGTTTAAAAACACATACACTCTAAAGGCTGATATCCTTCTAATACTACCATAAGCGATAAAATTGCTTAGCTCAGTTATTTTTTCATTTTTGTAAATAAAAATGTGACCCTTCAAGAGTCAAGATAACGGCATAGCATCTGGATGGTGTTCTATGATCTCCATTTGGTTACTGATGACTCGTTATCTCACTACGTATCCTTCTGGAAGCCATGAGGATAGAAAAGATTCCTGCCAACAAGAGCTGACAATTTAGCTTAAGGTAGAAAATAGAACCATATGAATGAACCGGTGAACAAAACTTTCTGTGGAAAGTTTGAGGAAGAAACTTCATAAAGCTCTAGGTTCTTGGAATAAATAAGCACCACAGGAGTCATGAAGGAAAAGCCCGATGTGGTTAGTTCCCACGTTGTTGTTTATTCAGGGACATCCATGTCAAGATCAACAGCTAGACTCTGATAAACCTATGATCTTTGTCCTTTTCTACAGCTTTGACCAGTGGTTCTCAACTGGAGGTTCCTGTGTCCACCTCAGGGAGCAAATGGCAATGCATAGAGATAAGCTGGGTTGTCATAACTGGGGTCCGGGAGAGAGGTGGTAGATACTACCGCCACATAGTGGGCAGGGGCCAATGATGCCGCTAAGCATCCTGCAATACACAGGACCACACCTGGAGACAAAGAATTACCAGGTCTCAAATCTCAGGAAGGCCGCTCTTGAGAAACCTCTGCCTTGACAGTCTGTGCTCTTTAGCCCCATCAGATATCTCACCAAATCATAAAATAGGCTCAAACCAAAAATATATATCTGAAAAAAATTCTGAACTATTTATTCATTACAGCCTTAATCAGTCGAGAATCTTATTCTTTTAATAACCACAGAAGGTCCTCTATTTGGCTATTAAATCAATAAAGCAATAAAAGTAAGCTTCTGAAAAACGTACTTGTTGATGTTGCTCCCCTCCTTCAACCTGTCACCGGCAGCTCCAGTTTTTGTTGCTCGCTCGCTACCAGCTAAATCGACCAAGCTCAGTTTGCCCACTTTCTCTCCAGATGTCTAGAAAATAAATTAATAAACACTAATACACAGTTAAATAATTCAAAAAGTGATACCTTCTCTACAGAATGCATTTAGTATCAAAATCCTTTATTAAAGAGTTGTTTAATGTTATTTTAAAATGAGTTTGTGCTGCTATAAAACAGTGTGAGAAAACTGTACAATTTAGTAGTAGATACAAAATTGTACAAACATCTCTACTAATCCAGAGAAAGTGAAAGTTATCTCAGAAAAAAGTGCCTTCCAAAATGGGACATTTTGAAGGAAACCCAATAAAATTTTCATAGGGAAGTATACAAAAATCACATCTAAGATATAAATTTTAATATAATTTGAAACTATGCTTAAAATTTCAGGAATATTTACCAATAATTCTAAGGAGAAATTATTTACAATCTTACTGATGTAAAAAAATATTAATCTTTTATACAATATAATTCCTCAAAGACACTTTCTAACATTTTTCATACTAATCATTTATTCCCTATTTCATAATTTCAGTTATTAAATTTACATATTTTTCTAGTGAAGATATTATATAGAGATATTTTCCTTTATCAACAATGTTCTATATCAAATTATACATTTTATATCAAATTATGTATTTTATATTTCAGCAACTATGTAAGAAATGTGGGAAACTAATGACAAAATCTACAGAATGAATCATTTTTTTAAAACTTTCCTTTAAAATATACATTTATTTCCATAAACAAACATGTTGCTAACAAAAAGACATTCAGCTTCCCAATCAAAAGTACATTTGGTTAAAAGTCTTCAGTATGTTTTTTGTTTTATGCAGAAAAGGAAATAAGAGACAAAGAACTTTTTGTTGTTGCACTAATCTTGCTGTGATGGTAAAAGAAGAAAAACATGCTTTCAGCAAATGAAAATTTTGCCAAAGTATAACACTTTGCCAGGGTGATTATTTTAGCTTCTGGTATTTGAAAATTGATTCTCTAGGGGTAGGCATCAAAATAAAATATGCAAAAGTTTATATTAAGAGTTAGAAGCATACAACTGAGAATACTTTATTCAGCAAAGCTATCATTTTGGGTTGAAGGACAGACAAAGAGCTTCCCAGACAAAAATAAGCAAAAGGACCTCATCAACACCAAGCTAGTATTGCAGGAATTGTTGAAGAGACTTCTTTAAGAAGAAAAAACATGTATCAAAATCATGAATAAAGAATGGTAATAACTACATCTTTATCAACAAGTACATCAAATGGAAAAGAGTTAAAATTAAGTGCTCCAACCAAAAGATATGGAAGCTGGAATGAATAAGAAAACAAGACCCTGACATATGCTGCCTACAAGAGACTCACTTCATATCTCTAAAAGACACACACAGACTAAAAGGAAGGAGATAGAAGAAGATATTGCCGATGAACTGAGAGAGTATTATACTGAATTAAGTCAGTAAGGTACAGAAAGACAAATATCACATGATTTTACATACATGTGGAATCTAAAAATCAAAATAAAAAACAACAATAAAATGAAAACAAACTCAGATACGGTGAATATTCTGAGGGCTACTAGACAGGAGGAAGGGTTGGGGGGGCAGTGAAAAAGGGCAAAGGGATTAAGAAGTACAAATGAATTGATATGTAATAGTCATGGAGATATAAAGTTTAGCATAAAAAAAATAGTCAAAATGTTGTAAAAAATATATAAGGGGGAAGAGTACCTGATTCAGGGGAGTGACCACTTCGTGAGTTATACAGATCTCTAATCACTATGGTATATAACAAAAATTAATTTATTATTGTATGCCAACTATAATTGAAAAAAAAAAAACCTTGTTGAAGTTATACAGTATAAATATGAGTAACTAATTGTCTATTATACTTCAATAAAGCTGGAAGAAAATTTTTTTAATATTCCACTGTATGTATATACCACATTTTGTTTATCCATTTATACATTGATAGACATTTGGGTTGTTTCCACCTTTTGGTTATTTTCTTATGAATAAAGCTGCTATGAACAATTTTTTAATAAGAAAGAAATATAAATGTATGAGTCAACAGAAAAGTTTTCAGTTTGCAGAAGCATACACATCTTTGGCTCTGCTTACTCTTATAAGCTTCAAAACCAAATATTCAAAAAATTATTGCATAAACCTAGCAATCTTATAGTACTACTTCCCCATTGCAATTTATTCCTTGTAATACTTAGTTGCTTAGCAGAAGATAATATTTCAAAAGTATCTCCACAGAATCAGCTAGAGTATTAACATTAGCTTTTATCATTAGCCATCATAGTTCAAAAAGCAAAAAATGCTCTTTAAGGAAGACTTTGGACCATGAGCTTGCGTAACTTCTGTTTCACCTTCCCTTAGTTGGAGAGGGTGGAGGGCTAAATCCTACATTTCTCAGGCTCCCCTGTAGGCCAGGGTTCAGGATGTGACTTAGGTTTTGTCAATCAGATATATTTACTTGAAATTTGGAAAGCAGAAGTAAAGGAGAGGCTGTCTCCTTGCCCTTTTAGGGTTTTTCTGTCAGCAAGCAGGATAGTGGAAGGAGGAAGTTTCCTGCAAGAGTGTCACAGCATAACCTCTCCAACTTCCAAGGTGCTAAGAGGCAGCTTCACCAACTCCCACGTCCTGGATCACAGCTATGGGGGTATGCCTGGAACTTACAGCTCATGTCACAGTGGTAGCCTCAAAGGTAACAGCAACCTGGTCCATAAGATCTGTGTTGTTATGGGAGTGATTACTAGAGATTCAGTCTGGAACCCACTCCCTTCAGGTATTTCAACAACTCTGTAATCACCTAAATCCCTCCTTTAAATCTCTTCTATTTACCTAGAGTGGCTTCTGTTTCATGTCCTGTGTCCTAACTCATGCACATGCCTGGCTAGGGCTTTAAGTCATCTACTACCTGAAGGGAATAAGATAAACCATGACACACTTAAAAAAAAAGTCATGCATCTGAATACCTACCCCAGACTTCACATCATACAAAGTATGTGTGAGTGTGATTTTGAAGACCGCATGTGATCGACTACTCTCCTCATTCATGTTGGTTGCAGCAACTGTACGAGATTTGTTACCCTCAGACATCAAAGACTCAATATCCTAAGTGAAAACAAGCCACAGACACACATTTCATTATATGTCTAATAAGTATTAAAATTCTGCTATACTACAAAATATACTACAAGTTTCACTATTTGGTCAACCACATTTGGTGTTTGCACTTTTTCAATGAACACTAAGCCCTACAGAGTACAATAGCCAATTCTGTCTATGAAAACTCAAATAAAATGCATTATTTTATGTACATGCAGAATAGAGTGGCAGCTCTGACTGAGAGATTAGAGGTTACATGTTGAGTCTCACAAGATGGACAAACATGTCATGCCATAATCTAGTAATTTCTAAAAATTTAGTTTCTTTAATTACAGAAGCAGTAGAAGGTAGCTGTTAAATCAAATTAGATTACACGAATAAGCAACAAACAAAAATAATTTCTAACCCCTTCAAGGAGGCAGGGAATTTTATCACTTTGGAGTATATCTTACCAGACCTGTTTATAAAAATAAAAGCATCAACAGACTAATCTTCTGCACAGATTTACTACTTTGTTGCTATTATTGCTGAAATGGAGCTAGCATGATGTGATGTAGAAAGATCATGAGATTTTCATTTTTAAAAATGTTTTAAGCTCTAAAACAGTTACTTAACCAATCTGAATTTTAGTTTCATAAATAACAATACAGAGCTACATAATCTACCTTACAAGAATTTTAATTAGGGATAAGAAAGATGATATGCGTGTCCACTAGATGCTTCTTCTTATCTAGTCTTTCCAGAAAAAGAACCCAATCTTTAGCTGAGCACATTGCAGCAGAGCTAAGGGACATTTCCCAGATGCCCCTGCAGCCCAGTCTGGCCATATGACTAAATTTTAGTGAATGAGAGCTAAAGCATAAAACAGATCACTGGAATTCTCCTTAAAGGGTGTAGGCACACTATCACATCTTGGGTTCTAAGAGCCATCTCGAACTATGAGAATAAGGGCATCACCATAGAGCTGGTAGGAATCTAGGTCTCTAACAGCATCTTAAGGGCCACCATATCAGACCTCTCACCATTTGTCTTTCATTCATTCATTTATTCAAATATATATTGAAAGTACTATGTGCCAGGTACATTTTAAAATACTAAGAACACACAATGATCAAAACAGATAATAATTCATATTCCAAAGAACTTAAGTCCCACTATATTTCTTCTGTTACATGAAGCCAAACAAAATCCTGATACATACATATAAAAAACTTTGAAAATCATAAGGTTCTATTTTGCTGTATAAATGAAAAAGAACAATGTTTAAGGAAGAATTCAACATGATCAATAAAATGTTTCAAAGTAAAAACAATAACTGCAAAAAAAGATGTGATAGAAATAAGCTGCAGAATGAAAAAACAACAGCAAAAATTAAAAATCACAATTTTCTTGATCCACTCTAAATCCATTTTAGAGCTATTATATCTGATAATCTTGGGGCTTAATGTCAAAGTTTATCCTATTTAGCCTAAACTTATTCATTGGTCTCTAATCTGTTGTCTCATGCATGAACTCTGTATTGAGACTTTTATGTTTTAAACAAACAAAATGTCTTTTTATATTTCCAGTCTCTGAGCTCTCAAAAATATCTTGATCTCTCAATGTTGAATAAATATGCTCTCAAAAGATCATTATTAAAATATCAACAATTAAAATACCTAACATTTATATAAGTACTGTAGAGTTTTTAAAGACTTTTCGCATGCATTAATCCATTTGACCTCCTCCAGGAAGCCTTCCCAAACACCACTCTCCCCAGACACCTACATATCCATTTAAGTTAGGTATCCCGCCTCCAGATAAACCCTGAACATGTGTCTATCCCTGCACTTACAACTACATGTTGTTTAATAATATTATTTTAACATCTGTAAGCATCTTGAGGTAATGGATCATTTTGTTCATTTTTTTATACCTTCAGCACAATGTCTGGCATATGATAAGTGTTCAATAGAGGTTTACTAAATGAAGTAACTACCATCATTCACGTTGATTAATGAACAAAGAATCAAATGAAACAACCTCATAAGATAGTCAAGACGATAGAACCAATTTCCATTTTAAAAATTAAGACAAATAGGCCTCATGAGATAGTCATATAGGAGTTGTACAAGAGAATTAAGTGTCACTAGATCAACAGCTCTGACTCTTAATTCAATGAACATTACATCACAGAGTGCTGCCCCACCCCCATCTCCCCAATGTGCAAAGCCTGATGGAGTCACACAAAGCAGAACTGTGAAGTATGAAAATGAAGAGAACTAACTGAAGGCCAATGAATGATTCTCTCAAATTAGAAACAGGCTCTGAATTCCATCTACTCAACTTGTATATTTTATTTCATTATTCAATTAAATCATAAGCAACTTCACTATTTTAAATCCTAGGGAAGTAAAAAGCTGCCATTTATCATTTTAAGAGAAAATTATAAAGTACATCACAATTTTAGAACTCACAGAATATGAAAAAAATGTGTCTCACAATAGGTGAATAGGTATGCCTTGCAAATATGTACACCATCTCTCAAAATTAAACTGTCCTGACAGCCATATACAGCTTTTTAAGGAAACATTTTTGAAAAAAGTGACTTTTTAACGTGATACTATAATCTTTCTTAATTTAAAAAAATCATCACGAATTAAACAAAAAGCCCTGCTGTACTGAATTTAGTTAGTCTACATAAATGATGTTGTTACCTTATAGCTTGTGACAGCCAGTTTAGAAAGTCCATCGACATAGGGTCCCAACACATTGTGCTCTCTGACTTTTAACGTTTGACGGCTTCTGTTCATTAAAAACAAAGAAACAATTTTTAAATATCTTGTTTTTCAAAGGACTAAACTGTACTCCATAAAATACATACTGAATGCAACAAAGATTCCAAGTAAATAAAACCAACTGACTTGATCTCAGAAGAATTTAAACCAAAATTTAAAATCCTGACTGGTAACAAAAACTTCATAATGTGGTAAAATATCACATTGCTCAAAAGGGTACACTGTGGGATGTCTATTTACTACTGCAAAGAATGCAGAGTCAAATAAATACAAACAATCTACTTGTCATATCACAGAATGTGGTCCAAAGAGCAGAAACTCAATAAATGTTAACTGTGCAAGAAAGGAAAAGTACAGACCAACCTTGATTGCTAATAAAGACAAACAAAATAAAATGACAAATAATGAATCTGATGATAATTTAAAAACTTAAAACTGGGTTTATCTTAGGGTTGCCAGTTTTTTTAAAAAAAAGATTCATGGCCTTTACCACATTGATAGACTTCGGGAGAAAAAAAACACACATGATCATTTTAATAAATGTAGAAAAAACATTCAATAAAACTAAACACTCATTCACAATTAAAAAGATAAAACTCTTAGCAAACATGGAACTGACAACCCAGTAAAACATATCTGCCAAAAACCTAGAGCATACAGCATACTTAAAGACAGCAACCAAAAATATTAAGAATATTCATTGATGGTTATATAGCATGTGAATTACATATTTAAAAGCTCTTTAAAAATTAAAAAAAAAAAACAGTATAATGCAGGAATATTTGTTGATGGTGAGATTACAAGTGAATCTTATTTTATGTAACATAATATTTTCTAGTTATTTGGAATCTTTTAGTACCCTAGAGTCATCCACTAAAAACTTTACTTACTATGCTAAAATTGTGCATAAAGTAGATATAGAATAATTATTTAACTTAATTCTGACTACAGGATATAGTCTTTTTCCTTTCCTTACTCCCCTACATCTTAAAGATAATGTATACTGTATTATTTCCTGAGTAAACAACATAACTACATTATTACACATTAGTACATGCTGAATAAAATTAGTGTTTGAATAAAACAAAATTCTCTCAAATAGTGTTTCACTTTTGAAAAGAGCTCACTTTTACAGTTTTAATCTATTTACTTCAATTCTTCAGAAACACTAGAAAAACCTCAAGAAATTTTCATGGGGGTGACAACAATAATAGCTAATATTTACTAAGCACTTACTATGTGCTATAAACGTTCTAAGACCTTGGGTGTATCATCCCAGTCTGTTTCACAACAGCCCTCTGAAACATTATGTAACACTATCCTCTGCACAAACAAAGAGGAGAAAACATAAGGAAAAATTAAAGGACCTGGACCAGAACTAGGTAAATCCGAACCCTAGGCTGTTAATTACTAAACTATACACAAGGAAAACATCTAAAAAATTGTTAAAGACTATGAAAAAAATGTAAATTTAAAGCTATTCTACATAAGCACTATGGAATACAAAACAAAAGAATGAAGCCAGCTAAGAGTTTCTGGAACAAGCCTGGTCTGGTCTCTAAGAAAATGATGGTCTTCACAGAGGTGAAGGTGCAACACAAGTATTCAGGGCAGAGTCAGACTAAGTACAGGGCTATACCTAGGCCATACCATTTTACCTCTGGCCTCCTTTTGTCCCTTGTTTTGACTTCCACGCTTACTGGCCTCCAGCCACATCGGACACCTGAGTCACTCTCTGAACAGGTGATTTCTTAACACCTCCATGCTTTAGCACGGACTGTCCCCTATACTTAAACAGTTCTCATCTCACTTCTCTGTGAACAAACTCCTACTCAGCACAAAATTCATCAAGCACCTTCTATGGAATCTTCCCTTCTCCTCTGGGCTAAGATACTCGTTCTGACCGAGCAATGATTCGCTATGATTTATTGACTCCAAGACCAGCTTTCCTTGATCATCTTCTTCAACCAAACATAACTTATATGCCCCCATTTTGTCCTCACATTGTCCACACTTTCTGTAAGCCTCAGCTCATTTGACCTAAAACTTTTTGTTTTCTAATTAGTTGACATTCAATATTATATTAGTTTCAGGTATACAGCATAGGGTTAGACATTTACATATCTTACAAAGTGACCCCTTAATAAGTCTAGGGATCACCTCTGAACACTGTTTTAACATCAATAAGCCACAGGTTGTGGTTATTATTTCTCCATGTTTCACTGCCTTCAAATCTGAACTCAGAGAACTTTGTGCAATGGACAGACTTCTTCAGATATCGCTTGTCTTCCTCATTAGGTTCAGATATCACTACAGAGAACAGGATTTTTTAAGGCTTTCTAATACTTCTGAGCCAATTCTTTCAAAGTTTAGGCCATAAAATGGGACTTTTCCCTCTGGAAATCTATAAAATTAACTATGCAAAAGTCCTGCTTTCATATCTCTAATGTCTTTCTCACTTCAAAGTCTGCAAACAGACAGCTGAATTCCACCTGAAACTTCTTGTTTAAAAAAATAATAAGCTATTTGATTAAGGATACCAGTTATCCTGATACTAAATAACTTAATTTTCATCACATATTTTTTGTTTGTGGATGTTATCTGAGAAAGGCAGTGACACTCAAATATATACCACGCTTTCCTGCCCCAAAGTCCCTGCCCTAAGTTCAACAGCCCAGAACTGGCTGCAGGAAGCCACTCAATGTAACCAATGACAAATCACAAAAACATAACTAGGTAACCAGATAAAATCGCAAAGACAATAACTAGATAAATGACTATTAGAATTTAACATTAAAAAATTCGCTTAAGCCAATGTATTAAGTCTGTTGTGGTCCACAATATTATAACATTAAAGTCTCAAAGTGATTTACCCTTTGGGATCAAGAAGGTCTCTGACTTTTTCATTATAAATTTCCATATAGGACACTTCTACTTTAAAACTCTGCTCTTCATTTTCTTCTTTCTGAGTTCGTTCAAAAAGTCCACTGCAAAGTCTTGGAATTAATCCAGGTTGGTCGGCTGTGCCCATCATGGTGTAAGATTTTCCAGATCCTAAAATATAAAAATCATAGCTATTACTCAATCTTTGAGAAGTTCAAATACATAACCCTCTTTCCAGTGCTCATAATAAATTACTAGGACTTAGTTAATGACCAAAATAAAATAATATACCCAAATATAAACATGAGATAGAATTAATAAGTAAGTAAAAAGTAAACATCCTTTAGGAAGAAAACCAAAACCTTCATTATCTTCGTACTTAAAAAAACTTACCTGAAACAACTAAAAAAATAGTGAGGTCTGAATAGTTTTTTACAATTAACTGGTAAGATCCATATGAGCAATAGTATTGTGCCTGCTCCAATCACTAACCAAACCACAAAAATTGTATGTCATCCCAACAGGCATCCGAGCAAAGCAACCTACTACCCTCTGGCAATAGCCTAGAAACCAAAGAGTAATCTCTTTCTCCTATAAAATTATTTTCTCCATTGTATCAAGATTACATATTCATTAAATATAATTTAGAAAACACAGGATAATCAAAAAAACTCAATCACTCATAGTAGTAATTTAAGCATAATCTGTCTTCCTTTTTTGGTAGCAGTGATTTTATAAACATATTTTTATTCATACAAGTAGCTGCTTTTGTCACTTGACACTGTATTGTTATCCTAGTACCTACAACTAATATACCACTTATGTACGAGGCTTTTCCTAAAAGTTTTCACATGTTAACTCATTGTGACAACTCTATAAGGTCTATAATTATCAATATTTTACAGACAAGAAAACTGAGGTGTAAGTTTCACACTTGGCCAGTAGCAGGAACAGGGTTGGAGCTGGGATAACCTGGCTCAACGTCCTTGCTCTTACAACCACTACACACACCTATACAATATACCCTTAAAAAAGTGACTCTTTCAAAAAAAATACATTTTCTTTGCTGTTGACCACAGAAGTACAGAAGTCAAAATGCTCTGTATCAATCATAATTGATGCAAGGCTAACTACATTTATTCTTTTTGGTATTTTCTGTTATGATCCTTCAAGCTTAAAAATACATAGATTATTTAATATTACCAGTCTGTCCATAGGCAAAGATACATGCATTGTAGCCATCAAAAGCATTTTGAAGAATATTCTCCCCAAGGCACTTGAAAACATCATCTTGACCTAAAGGAGAGAGAGAAATACAGAGAATAGGACAGAATGTCTTAAGCCAAACCTACATATTAACAATTAAAAAAAAAAAAAGGTAGACAAATGTCTCACAAATGCACTCTTTTTCGGCAGCCTGTTCATCTCTAAACAAGATATTTAAACTTGATGAATACTTCCAAAGGCTTATGTCCTTCAGGTTATTTCTAGTTAGTACATGAGAAAAACTGAGTAAAAAGTTCTAGGTAATGTGAATTTGAATTAATAAACATTGACCCAAAACCTTCTGCAATGCAAAAAGCTCATGAATTGCTGATTTTATAAACTATGGTTATAAATATCTGAAATTTATACTTAGAACTTGAGTGGACCTGAAATTAACTATATACCACTCAGCTAATACTTTATTCAGTGGGTACTAGAGTTCAAAATAATTATATATATTAATCCCAACTCCTTTTCCTTAATGATAATTTTTTCATTTGGAAACATTTTTTTTTTAAACAAGCTGATAAGGCAAAAATGGCCTTACCAGGCAGAAAGTACTGCTCTGGGACAAAATTTCAAGTCTCTTCATAAGAAATATAGTTGTGGTTAAATTTATGGGCGGCTTGTTTTGCTTCTGTCACCAAATGTTTGGAAGCAGTGATGACTAGCTGCAATTCTCTGGGGACATTTTTTCCCTTCAATAACAATTTTAAATTACAGGATCTACAATGTATACCAGCTAGGAGAGGGTGAAAGATCTGGGAAATTTCTTCTAGCTTTCAATGGTTGACATGAATAACAGGGTCAAGTGCTCCCCACAGGCTAAATTAAATATGCCAGTAATCAAACGTGACCCTGACAAGTCATTCAACTTCCTGAATCCTGCATATTGTGACAATACTGTGATTTATACTAAAATTCATTCAAATGACCAAATATATATATACTTCTATTATTCATTCTTTGTCCACAGTTCCTGGCTCACAGCTCCCAAACCTTTAGAATTTCCTAAGGGTTGAGAGTTATTAATATGTATTTTGTTATGTTAACGAAGTGACTGTAGGACTGCACCTACAGATGGGGGCTGGTTGCCAGAAGAACCAATCATGGGATTAGAGGGTAGGAACTTTCTGTCTGGCCTGAAAGTTGAATCAGTCATCAATGGTCAATGATTTAATCAACCAGGCTTCCATTAAAACCTCAAGGGAAAGGGTTCAGAGCGCTTCCAGGTTGCTGAACAACGGTGGATTGGGGAGCGTGGTGCAGTGATAGGGCATGGAAGCTACATACCCTTTCCCCATACCTTACCCTTTGGCTGTTTCTGAATTATATCTTTTTACAAGAAACTTACATATCTAGTAGTAAAATGTTTCTCTGAGTTCTGTGAGCTGCTTTAGAAAATCAATCAACTCAAGGAGGAAGTCATGGGAACCTCTGATTTATAGTCAGTTGGTGAGAAGTACAGGTAACAACATGGGCTTTTGACTGGTGTCTGAAGTGGGAGATGCCCACGGGGGGCAATCTTGTAGGACTGATCCCTTCACCTGTGGAGCCTGTTGATGCTATTTCCAGGTAGATACTGTCAGAATTAAGTTGAATTGTAGGCCACCCACCTGGTGTCTACAACATTTCTTGTGGTAGTGGTTGGGAAAACCCTCCCCCATCACAAACTGAAATTTAGATCTCGACACACTTCAATATAAAGAAATATACCATGTTCTCTCTAAACTTGCTCTGGAAATCTATTATTCTATTATCCTCCTCAATGATGACTATCTCGAGCCCCTGTACACACAGTTTAGGATTACAGTGACAGTCTTTTGCTTCCTTCATCCCTAGCTGCTTACACCATCTGTTTCTCAGCAATCTCTTTTAAATACTGAGTGTCATACTATACTGACCTCTGTAAGGAGAAACAGCAGTACGATGGCTGTTTCATAAAATTAAGGTTAATTTGGTTTAGCTGGCCCAATGATAACTTTAAGGAATGCTTTAGTATCGGAAGTATGATGATGATATACTAATCTGATAAATTAACAAGGAAGTAAGACATATTGGAATGCTATTTATAGCATTTAAAACATTAATAAACACAACAGCATCTAGTCCTTACATGTTATATTTAAAGAGAGAACCCAGAACACTGAAAACTGAAGTGATTTACTCCAAGTCACAGAGGCAGCCAGGAGTAGAGATCCTGTTAAAACTCAAGGTTTCTTTTACTTCTTGTCTCTCCTTTGGTTACACCAAGCTGCCCCTCTAGACCATGTCACAGACATCTAGGGCATCTAAGTGGCTACTCTGTGCTACTAGTGCCATGTAAGCCCTGGGATGTGTGTAAGAATACCTCAACCATGTACTATACTCATCTAACTTCATCATCCTATACCAAGAATAGTACACTGTGAATCTCCCATTTCTCAATCAATGCAAAAACCCTAATAGTGAAGACTGGACGTATTTCTCTATATGGTTTTTAAAGTCACACAAAATAATACTATGATACTTAATGGAAAATATATGAAAACACGTTCTTTATATATCAGTAGTTAGCAGGATGCCGGACTCTTACCTGCATACTTTTCTCTGACAGATTCATCCATAGACCAGAAACAATGATCATAAGCAAACACCTGTTGAAAAATAAAAGTAATATAATGTATTAAGAACAAAACTTTAACATACTTGTTTTATAACAATGTCATTACATTGATAACACTTCATAATAGTAAAATAAAAACAACTTATTTTCTTGCAATGAATATTAAATTATTTATGGTAGTCTTAACAACGCACAACTAATCACCCTATAGATGATATAAATCTTTATTTCACATGGAAAACTTCACAGTGTTAAGTGAAAAAAGAGGAGGTTACAAAATAATACATACAATATGACAGTTATTACACATACACGCAGTTACATATATAAACTATATTTGTGTATAAGATTAGTGATCTTTGTTTTCTTCTTTATGCTTTCATGTATTCTCTATATTTTTACCACTCATGAGAGAAAACAAATATATTTTTAAAAAATAAAATATAAAGATAATTATTACAGCATGTTAAAAATAACTGTAAAATAGCAGATTCTTTAAATTCTTTAAGATTACAGAAAACTGATAAGGAAATGTTCATATATTAATGTAAAGTTATGAAAGTCTGGACCATGATCCTATGTTTGCACAAAAACCTATACAGATGAAAACTAGAAAGAATATCCATTGAAAATATTGGTAATGGTTAATGATAGCTGGCGTGATATCACAGATGATTTCTGTTTTGATCTGTCATGTTAACTATTTCCTAAAACATGCACATTTTGTAATCTCTTAAAAGTTTTTTTTCATTGATTTTTTATTTTTGGATTTCATGTTTTATAATTTAGTTTCTTTAAGAATTTTAAGTGTAATTGTTTTTAAATTCATTTCAGCTTTCATTTTAAACTCTCCCACTTTTGGAGTTTGTTACCTCACTTCCTGATGACAGTTTTCCTCTTGTGTCTTGCAATTGCATTTGAATTGGAAGTCTGTATTTTATGGTTTACATGATTGCTAGTTGTTTTTCCTCTCCTTTACATAACTATGTTGCCACTACCAGCTACTGAAGCCCAGATTTTGGTCTTCCCAAAGACCAGTGTCTCTACTCCTAGTTACACAAACATAAGCTCTGTGTTGGAGGCCAAAATCCTTTTTGAGCCTTCATGCATGATGGAATTGCACCCAAAATCAGTTTTCACATGGGGAGCTCCTCCAGTCCTCAGCCAGACATCAGGACCGCCTTTAATCCATAAGGGTTAAACTTCTAGTTACCTCCAAGAGCCTGCATCTAAACCCCAGGCCCAAGCAAATATTGCTGCTTCAGCTCCAGCTTGCTGCTAATCCCCAAAGTTACATATGTCATTTTTTAATATGATGGCATGATTTTAATATTTTAAAATATTTTATCTGTCCGTGCTATGAGTTTGGAGTTGGCAGGAGAATGCTTGTGAGAACTCACAAGGCTATCTGAACCAAAGGTCTAAAACTTAACTTTTTTAACAAAAGAAATTAGATTACGATGGGAAATTAAACATATATACCATATCCCCCATCCCACCTGAAATTAACTCAAAATGATAGTGCGTGGCAGGAAAGAGCCAAAGGCAGAAAGAAAGGGGGAAAGGAGAGCAAGTTCTTGGAAGCAAAACTTATTGCTTGTACCTGGATCAGAAATTGAGAACCCCTGAAAACAGCTGCAATGAGACCGGGGAGTGAGGTGAGATGGGGTGGGGGCCTCGGCAAGATGACACGTCAAAACATCATGCAAAGAGCAGTTCTGGGAGTGTACGAGAATGACGAAATGAGCAAGAGGGAACCCTGGGCAGCCAGGATCAGAACACCTCCATCTTTGTGCAAAACAGCAGACAGGGAAGGCATGTGTTCCCTGGAATGGGACAGTGATGGGGAAGCTAGGCCAGAAAGGCAAGCAAAAGCCTAATGGTTGACAACACGCAAGAGGCAGGAGCCCTGGAGCCCAGAAGCTACTACCCAGAGACAGTATTATGTGGTACATTATTGATACCCAACTTCTCCCCAAAGCTAAACATATATCTATCAATAATGGTGGTGGCTTACTATGTTAGCAATTCTCTAACAGGGAGAGAGGAAAAGGAGAAGGAAGCTGGAAGGTGGTCCCAAAGGACTGTGTATCATAAATTTGGGTAGGGCTGCTTTTCAAACTCTATTTATCAGCCATAGGGAGAATCATTTTAGCAGGATGAGATTAAATAAAATGTGAAGCTCAAATTAAGTTTCTTCTGTTAAAGCTTTCGACTCTCACCTCTCATTCGTTTATTTAATTCTGTTCTTAATAAAGTTAAGTAGTCTAGAGCCATGCCACCCTGAACAAGCCTGATCCCATCTGATCTCGGAAGCTAAGCAGGGTCGGGCCTGGTTAGTACTTGGATGGGAGACCACCTGGGAGGAACAGGTGATGTAGGCATAAAACATAAAAAATAAGAGACTGCAAGCTGACAAGACCCTGGCAATCTGTGAGGTCAACCAAGGGTTGCCTCGCCTAAAAATAGATAGACAGATAGATAGATAGATAGATAGACAGACAGAAAGACAGACACAGACAGACAGACAGACAGACAGACAAAGAAGAAATCATCCTCGTTCTTCTCTTGAAAGTTGATCTCTCACTTCAACAGTCTCATCACCATATGTGTGTACTTATCAAAAACTGAGCTTCTAAATGGCACTCCTCTCTCCATTATTATGGGTTTTTTTTTTCCTTTTCTTTCTCTTTCTAATTGAGAGATTTCTTAGACCACTACATTTCTTATTCTCAATTCCAGTAGAGAAGATATCATGAAAGTAAATTTAACGTAGATGACACTCCACACTAGGCCACGGAGGTACAAAGAAGTTAAGAACTGGTGACCAGCAGGATAGGGAACTGGGAGATGGACCCAGACTTTGAGCCTGTAGCCTGCTCATCATTAAGCTAGATTAGCTCTACTCCCCCAATTATATGAAAGCCCCACAACCTGGTACAAAGTTGGAAACTAATGAACACTTAGCACTTAGCTCGTTTTCTTTCTCTCTCTTTTGATAATTTTTATTTTTCCATTACAGTTGGCATACAATAGAATATTAGCTGCAGGTATACAACATAGTGATTAGATATTTATATAATTTACAAAGTGACCACCCAATAAATCTAGTTATATAACCACACAGTTATTACAATATTACTGACGATATGTCTTATGCATCCCATGACTTTATGTCCCATGACTATTTTGTAACTACTCATTTTTACTTTAATCTCTTCCCCTTTTCACCACTCCCCAAACCCCTCCTCCTACCCGGCACCATCAAAATGATGAACACTTAGTTCTTCTTTACAAACAAGACTGAATGGTCCTCTTTAAGTTTTAGCAGTTTTATAAACTCTTAGAGGGATCTTTCAGCCAGAGATTTCCTAAAGCAGACATGCCCTTTTCTAAATAAACATTTTCCTTAAAAATTTAAAAAACAAATTTTTTACAAGTAACAGAGAAGAAACATTCATTGTAACAAATTCAAATAACAGAGCATAGAGTAAAAACTAAAACCTCTCATTCACCAAGCACACCACTCCCTTGAGGTAGCCACTACACTAATGTTGGTGTTGGTCCTGCCACAGGTTTTGCGTCACCAGATTTTCTCTGAATATTAAGATACAGTTGAATTAAATGAAACATGAATAATTTTTAAACAGTCACGTGATATTTCCTCACATCTTTACTGTAATCTCTAAGCCCTGCTCCATCAAAAAACTAGAAAACAAAATAATCCAGCACCTTTTCATACAAAATGAGATAAATTAATAAAATTAGTTCTATGTATACAAAGAAATGATTGCCATATTAAACTATTTTTTAAATTATCCAGAGTCTCAAATAGCAATGTCTATAACATATTTTAGCAATAATAATAGAGAATGGAATTATAATTCGACCATAGACTCTATAAACAAAAACAAAATTCCAAGAAGATAGATAAAAATCTGAATTTCCTGGGAGGTTCCAAGTAACTTCAGAGAACAGTCAATCTAAAAATACAGTCCTTGTGCCCACTTTGTCACACCTATGAACTCCCTGAGAGAGGCAGGAACTGATGAGCCCCACTGAAGTTTCTTTAGAATCTGGGCTCAAATTTAAGATGGAAGCACGCACCCTGAGGAAGCTGTGGGCCAGGGTGATTTCTGTTGGCCTGAGAATGTGTCCCCAGCTGTTTTGGGAGAAACACAGATGAGTCTGCCTCGCCCAGTCCTGATTGCAGTTTGGAACAACCAGTTCTGAGCCAGGCCACGGTGAATGGCAGAGCGCAAAAGGAATCTCTGTTGGAGTTGCCAGGAGACTGGCCAGAATTGGTCAAAGTTCAAATACACTTTTTCCACAAACCTCCCTCCAATCCCTCTTATGCCAATAATGGCTTCTGATTTATAGGCTGACAGTTGGCATTACTTTTACAAAAGTGACAGAGAGAAAACACTTTTGAGAAAAAAAAACTTCCAGCACTTCAAAAATATGTACATAAGCTCTTTACAAGCATCACATTATATACCATTATCTCTTACCTTTGGCTGGCTTCTGAGTTCCCCAAAGAGATGTCATCGTTGACATGGAAGAAAAGGCAGAGGGTTAAAATAAATTTTTTTAATTTAGAAGACTCTTTTTGAAGGACAAAATTATAATAAACATCATGTAAATTTTTATCAATACAAAATATTAACTATAAAAATCAAACAACAAATTAAAATAAAGAATCCATTAATATCTATTAACTGGTAGGGTAGCGTGCTAATTATATAAAACTGACTTGTATTTCTCAGATAAAAGAAAGATTACCTGAACAATTGAATAGTTTTTAAAGTCTTAATATATCTCCCTAATACACTTTGCTTATCCTTTTATATTTCTTGTAGATAGATTTTTAAAAACATTTTTACTTTTTTTATCATCTGATTTCACTTCCAAGTAGTTTTCTCTGCTTTGATATAGCAGCAGCTCTTACTCTCCCTATACAGGCCCTTCCACCAAAAAAAAAGAAGAAAGAGAAGAGAAGAGAAGAAAAGAGAAGAGAGAAAAGAAAGAAGAAGGAGAAAGAAGAAAGAAGAGGAGGAGGAAGAGGAGGAGAAGATAAAGAAGAAAGAAGAAGGAATAATAATAATAATAATAATAATAATATTATTATTATTATTATTCTGTTCTGGCTAAGAAAAAAGTGTTTAATTAAAAGAACAACTAATTTTTTTGCCAATGAATTACTATTTATTGAATCACTCACTTATTATTATTTATTTTCTATGCTTCCCTGGGTACTTCTAACCTCCCTCCCTCCAAAACTGCCACTCGCTTACATCTCCCTCAGAGTACAGGAATATAACTCAATCCAATATAATTCTGAGATAGTTTCAAACTCAGAGAAAAGTTATAAGAAAAGCGCAAAGAACTCCCTTCACCCAAATTCACTAGCTGATAACATCACCATGGCTACAATATCATTCTCCCTTGCCTCCCTCTCCCTTCCTCTATATGTAGATGTATATACACACGTTATTTCTTTCTTAACCAAACTGCAGGTATGCCCTTCAGCCCTAAACACTTCAGTGTATAATCCTTAAAAACAATGATGTTCACTTACATAACCACAGTACAATATCAAAGTCAGAAAATTTAATACAACAAAGTGCTTTTAAAACTAGAGTGAAACTGGAATACAGCTGATCTCTCTCAGAGGACCAAACTGGCAACTCAGACCTAAAATCTGCAAGAAAACTGTACACGGAAACACTTCCTTCCAACTTTCTGCACATCTTCTTGTCCCTTTGTCTCATAAAAGATTTTCTTCTGAAATAACTTTAGTATTTTATTCATATCAAATGATTTCAGACACTAAAAGGCCAAGGAAAGTCTAGCAAATGAGCGACACTTGTCTAAGAGATTTTGGAGTAATAGCTGATGTTGCTAACACATAAAAGAAAATAGTTTCTCTGGAATGAGAGATAAGGAAAAACTTCCCAACAAAAATACTTGTGAAAAACTGGTTGAGGATACTGGCATATGCTATCATCTTTTTATAGGACTTTATAAGCAAAGCAGATTCTCATCAACTACAGACAGCTTAGTTATAAATCTAGCTGGAGGTCAGAACATAGTCAGCAATGTGAAATGCCCACATTAGGCCTGGTACATTGCATGCTACTTCATTTAATTCTCACAATAACTTTGTAAGATGCTATTATTATTCCAGTTTTACAGATGAGAAATATAAGGCTCAGAAAGTCAAATGACCTGTTCAAGGCACAGTGATAAGTGCTCTTCCTCTCCCACAATGGTCAAAACAGCCTCGTCAAGTTTCTTCTAGACTTAAGAATCTATGAGTCATATATTAACACTGCTCCTGCTAACAGAAACATTTCTCAATGTATTAATTTCCTCCGTTCTAATTACTACCCAGTAAAAGGTGACCACTTGGTGCTTATATAAGTTTACTCATTCATTATATTTACAAAAACTCCAGACTGTCTTTTCTGAGACAAAAATAAGATGTGTAGTATATTTCAATTTAAAAAAAATATTTTAATAAAAAAAATTCATATTTTTAAATAAATAAAATCTTCCTAATCATCTCTTAAATCCTCTCTTCTTAAGAGATGATCAACAAACATAAAATTCAGTAATATACAACACATAGCAGAAGAATCCATGGGACTAACCTGAATTCAGAACATAATAATAAAACCAGAAATGAACCAGTGAATTAATTACAGAGCTCAGTTTCCAACTAGGGAGTCTGGTGGCTACAATAGTAACGCTCAAATAACCCAGAGAGCCATTGGAAACCCAAAGATGTAATTACAGCTCTGTACAAAAATAAATAAGTAAATTAATTAATTAAACAAAACCTTTTAAAGTGTAGCTGCAACCTAATCTGGCAATAACTCTCTTATCCCAAAATCCCTTAAAATGAAACCTCAGCTATCCAGATGACAGTAGAGATTTAGTAAGAAAAGAAAAATACTCCTAACTAATCAAAACAGATATCACAAAGTAAAAGTATGAAAGTCTAATTTGTAAGCTGAGTTGAATTACTTTTTGTTGTGGTTGTGGCTTGACTTCATTTTGAAATACTTCCAGACTTACAAAAAGTTCTCAAAATAGTACAAAGAATTCCTGTGTGCCTTCACCCAGCTTTCCCAAATGTTAACATCTCATATAACCATAGTTACAATTATTAAAACCAGAAAATTTAACCATTGAGATTTATTAAATAATTTAGAGCCAATCCTATACAAAATTTTTGCCAGTTGCTTCACCAATGTCCTTTTACTGGTCCAGGATCACACACTGCTCGCAATTTGTCATGTCCTCCAACCTGGGGCAGTTTGACTCTCATGCCCTTGACACCTGTAGAGTTCTGGCCAGTTATTTTGTAGACTGTCCCTCAATCTGAGTCTGTCTAATGCTTCTTCATGACTAAATTCAGGTTCTGCATTTTGGCAAACACAACACACAAGTAATGTTGTGCCCTCCTAGTACATCAGGCAGAGGCACAAAGTGATGTCCATGTCTCTTTACGGATGAAGGTAACTGATCATTTGGCTATGGCGCTATCTACTAGGTTTCTCCACTGTAACATGACTAGATTTTTTGTGGGGGTAGATTTTGAGGCTATGTAAATACCACTTCTCACCATACTTTCACCCACAAGTTTCAGCATCCACTGATGAGTCTTGCCTGCAACAAGTACCATGCCCCTAGTTGCTGGGTGTGTTCACAGCCCACGCAGATAGAAACAGTCTGATGTGCTCTTCAGGAAGACAATGGCTTGGGAAACAACAACTGAGCTGGTTGCATACCTTGAATAGCACTGTTATCTATGAATAAGATACTCACTTCCTTCTTTATACTGACTTGGTTTAGGGGTTTGTGATCACTTGTCATTTAAATAATAAATTACACCAGAAAAATAAGTCAAATTATATTCCTAACCTTTAAAATTCCACTTTATGAAGAAATATCATGTATGTGTAAAACCCAAAGCAATGTCGGTAGAATGACAAGTTAAAAATCAATTACTAAAAGCAAATATTACATCCAAATATCATCATCTCTTTTAATTTTAAAAATCTGTTTAAGTTTCTGAAACCTTCACAATTAGCAGCATTTAGAATCTCTGTTTTAACAAGATCCTACTCCATCCTGCTCTATAACAGATGTATATATCACAAAGAAAGAGCCTATTCTAATATGGCCAAACTACGTAATGATGTTGTTGCTTTTTTGGACTTAGCTGGCAGTACCAGCAACCAAACAACAATCCGTGTAAAGATCACTATTTTTTCTTTGTCACCCCTCTCCCGATGTGCTTTCCACATAAGGAATTAAAGCTGACCTGACTGAAAAATTAGACACTGAGTAGACTCACAAAGAAGGCTTATCAATCTTTGCTTATCTAGCCAACTCTCAGAAATGCAAATAGCACTAAAAGCCCCATTTGTTGTTTCTTTCTTCAACATTTGGGATACTCCATTCAAGTTGTTTCTTTGACATTTGGAATATTCTCTCTCTCTCTCTCTCTCTCTCTCTCTCTCTCTCTATACACACACACACACACACACACACACACACACACACACACACACACATATACCTTACTGCTAAATTGTACACCTGAAACTTACTAGATTTCATTAACCAATGTCATCATAATAAAAAATAAAAATAAAATAAAATAAAAAATAAAATAAAATTACACACAAAAAATTCCACAATTTCATATTACCATATACTGAGACGGCATAACTCAGAATAAACTCACTACTAACTCAATCACTCATTGGCAAATCACCTGCCTCTTCTCATCTGTCGAACACAAAGCAGATTAAGTTTCATTTTCCACTTTCATTAGAAGAAAGTTTAAATCTGGCCAAAGAGTTAAATCAATGTTGAGGCATTTGTAATATAAAATATATTATAACATAAAATGTATATTTTATAATATACTTATAAATGTATTATAAAATATATTCAACATCCTATGTTAACAGAGTAATACACATTTATTTTAATAATTACATGTTAAAATCAAGGTATATACAGAGATTAGGACAGATTATTTAAATACTCAGACTCTAAGCACAAAAAGCTCTTATAATTTTTACTTCTCTCAGTATTTGTGGTTATCTGAGGTTTCAAATTTTATCAAACTGTATTTCTCCCATTTGACTGCATTTGTGTGACTGGATTCCTCCTTGACTACATTGGATTTATCTGGAAAAAGTTTTTCCTGAATATGAAATTAACTAACTCTTCCATCCCCTAATTCTTTCTAGATCAAGATCCAGTTTCCAAACCAGAAAAGTCATACCCTCAAGGCCCACAGCTGTATTTTTTGATTTAGTCCTTCTAGCATTGACCAAAAGTAGAAAGTGAGAAGATTTCACACTAAAATACTCTTTAAAAATCAGAAGATCTGGAAAAATGATCTAAATTCCCACATAGTGACATTGTCTAGACCTGAGCAACTGCTGTCTTCTGCATGAACCTGCCAGACAGGCAGCCAAGGTTTAAATTCCTGCTATTAAGAAAGAAAACAGAACAGGGTGTTCTCATAGTCAAAGATATTAGAGACTCACAAATTAATTCACACCAATTAAGAGAAAGTCTGCAAATCCAGTCCCAGAACCTAAAACAGAGTGTCATCACATTATATCGGGACTACACCACAGTCTTCCCACCTAATTAAATAATTCTCTTTACTACTCTGACACATCATCCTGGCTATCAAATCCTAAACCAGGAATTCCAAACTCAAATGTCACTTGCAGTGGTAATGTCATTAGAATTAGTAGCTATGAAACATTAAAGCCAAAAGCCTTTATCTTCACTATAAGCAGTGGTAGGTCTAGAATTCAGACGTAAGTTGGAAAGCCTGGAGGCATTAGGGGCAAAAAACAAACAAACAAAAAACAAAAAAAACCCCAGCATACATAAATGCCTGGTGCACATACATCCGTGCATGCTCAATACATGTTAGATATCATTATTGTCATTTTGATTTATGGTGTACTGTTTACTATGGGTTTAAGTCAGCTAGCAGGTTGACCAAAACTGAAATTTCTAGACCATTACTATATTCCCCAAATCCACTGCTTAGGAAAGATTTCCTTAGCTTCCTTAAGTGATAACTCAATTTCCAAATATTCTCCAACTAAATACTTCACTGCTTCCAAGAGAATAAACTTCTTAGTCAACTAACTGAAGATTTCTGTGTTTATCCCTTTCCTGAGATATGGTCTCCATCTTTGAAATGTCCCTCAAACTCATTTATACTTTTTAGCAATATTTACTATCTACTATAAGCCAAATGAGACAAGAATCCTATCCCTCTAAGAGCTTAAATTCTACTAGAGTAGAATGAATGAATATGGAATACAATAAGTGCTATAGAAAAAAAAATAGAGCAAGAAAGGAGGATATGGAGAGGATCCGGGGTTCACATTTTAAATAGGGTGGTCAGGAGAAGGCTCAGAGAAAGCCATCTGCACAGAAACCTGTGGGAAGTAAGGGACTGAGCAATATGGTTAGACAGCAGACCTGGAGATGCCTTATTTCTTCATCTCCCTTTAGGTCTATCTACAACATAGCTTCCTAACTGTACTCTCGTTGCCTGCAGTCTCTTTCCGACATTTCTTCACTTACCCAGTATGTATCAGAACTACATACCTGATCAAGTCATAATTCTACCTAAAACTCTTCATTCGCTCCCTATTCCTTACAAGGTAAATTTCAAACTCCTTAAGCAAGAAAGGCTCTCCACAATATCACCTCTTCCCACCTCTCCAGAGATAGAGATGGGAGATCTGAGAACTTGAGGCAGCTGGAATTTGCTGGCCCAGAGAGAAGGAAGCAATCCGGAGGAAGAACTCAGGAATCTGAACAGGGTCCCCTTGTCTTCGACTGAATATTAAATTGCATATGCAGAAGGTGAGATACCGAGAGACCAGAAAAACTGTCTGGAAAAGAACTACTATTAAAAAAACAGGTGTACTCTGAACAATTTCCAGAGCTCACCCAGCGTTTGGAGATGAGTTACAAGCAGCCACAGTGGAAAGATCTCCTTGAACACTAAGAGGCATTTGGTATAAAGCCCAGGAAGGCCACAAGTTAAGAGTAGGGCTAAACTCACCCTAGAATAAAAGCTACTCTGGCCCCAACCAACAAAGCTTAAAAACAAGCCAATATCTAGCTGAGCCAGAAGTAAATTACCCCTGAGGGGTTTCCAATGTCTCACTTCTAATGAAAGATGGGACAATAGCTCATTCAATTTGGACTATTCTAACAGAATCATCACCAGGCACTAAACTAAGTACTTTACATGCATCATATCGAACAGAGTCATCCTATGAGACACTATCTTCATTTTATACCTGAGTTAATTAGCACTAAGAAATTAAAACATCTAGTGGAGGTGGAATTAAAATGCAAATTGGGGTCTGCCTGATCAAAACCTACATTCAAACTGCTGGGTGCTAGGAAAATGGAGCAAACACAAGCACTCAGATAGCCAGCGCCCCATTTCAAGTTCATGGTGAACGCAACTAATGAATCACAACACTCTTCCTCTTCATTTTAACAAAGTTCATAATCTGAGGTATCATTGGATAAAATGTCCTAAAAAAATCACAAAATGCTAAAATTATGCTAAATGTCATCAAACAAAGCAATTAGAAACATTTAGAAACTACTTAGAAAGCTTTACAAAGATAAATGTGACAAGATGAACAGAATATTTTCACTGTATACCTTCAAATCAAACTTGAATTTGTATTTTTTAATCAACTTCAATAACTCTATTGATATTCATCTCTTCTCCCAAAAGCTAATATCTGCTACATGTCACAGACCCAAATATCCTACCATCCTTCTAGTAAAAGTAGAGCCTGGAATTGCAAGGAAAAAAACTTATTCTTCACTGTACAGTTACGGCAGCTTTTTCTTCATTTTTATTTTTGTAAGAAGGCATTATGTTCACTCACTTTGTAACATTTTCAAAAGAAATGTTTTATGTCACCCAAAATTCACCATGCTTTCATTTCCATGTTTTTAAATATTGATTTTAGCAGGCAAAGAAGTAACAGAGAAGGCAAAATAACAAAAATCTTGCTCATTTATGGAACAAAGAAAAGAGTCAAAATAGTGAAAGAAGAAAGAGGATAACGGATTAAATTGAGGCCGCTACCAGGAAGTGGTGATGTTTTAAAGCCTAAGAACAAAGCTGTAGTGATAGATGTTCTGAGGAACCAAAAATACCTGGACCAGTAAGAGCCAGAGAGAATCTCAAACCAAAGAAATGCCTATGTTCGACCAAAAGGATTTTTTAAACTACATGCATCTGCATGGTCACCCCAGGTTTCTTCACACTTTGTGTAAATTAGACAATGACTGGCTGCTGATGGAAGACGGGGAAGAGGAGTTAGGTACCAAATTACAGAATTCAGTTAGAACTTTGGTACTTTCTTAAGTTACCATTTGGACGTCTTTAAAGTAAACAATAATTTTAAAGGTATAAACAACCTAACACTCTCGATATATGTTTATGTGCTTTTAAACAATTTTATGGAGATATTTATATATCATAAAATCATCCACTCTAAGTAAACAATTACTGTTGGTAAATGTATAGAGCTGTGCAACCACAACCTGCTTTGAAAACTTTTCCATCACTCCAACAAGTTCCCACATGCATGACTGCTGTCAATCTCAGGGTCTACTCCCAGGCACAGGCAGCCACTGATCTGCTTTCTGTCCTTCATCTTTTCTGGACATTTCAGATAAGCGGAATTACAAAATATGTGGTCTTTGGCATCTGGTATCTTTCACTTAGCATGGTTTTAAGGTTCATCCATGCTGCAACATGTTATCAGTTCTCTCCTCTGTTTTAATGCTGCTGAATAGTATTTTGTCCATCTACTGACCAGCTGGTGGATATCTGGATGGTTTCCAGTTTGGGGCTATTATGAACAGTGCTGCTATGCACATTCAGAACAAGTCTTTGTGCAGACATTTATTTTTACTTATCTTGTATAGATAGATACCTAAGAGGAGAACAGTTGAGTCACAGGGTAAGTGTATATCTACCTTTTTAGGAAACAAGTTGATTTCTGAGGTGTAGGTACCGTTCTACATTACCACCAGCGATAGAGAGTGACAGCTGCTCCACATCTTCACCATAACTTAGTATTGCCTGTCTTACACGGCCATTTGAGTGGGTGTGAAGCAGCATCTTATCGAGATTTTAATTTGCATTTCCATAAGGACCAATGATGTTGAAAGTCTTTTAAGATGTCTTTATATTTCACTTTAGAGGCAAAAAAAAAAAAAAATTCTCACAATCAACTTTCGATCCAAATTTTTAGACTATTAGAACTGACAAACTCCAGTCAAATTCACACTTTCTATTCTAGTTCATACTTAGTTCTTTGTACCATTTCTATTAGTTCATTAGTTCATTACTTTTACCTCTTTAACCACTTTTGGGCTCCTTCAATTTTTGTGCAGACGTTCGCTCTGACTTCCCTTGGATAACTACGAGTAAAGCTTCAGGGTCACATGGTCAGTACATTTAATACTTGTTTTACGGTCCAAACGTGTAAAACTGCCTATTTAAAATTCAGGTCAATCCCTTTTGAAACAAGCTCAATACGTATACATTTATTTTAGTAATTACTGATGTCCACACTGGATGACTCAATATGCCAAAGTATCATTATGCCAAAGTAATCTTTATTGCATTAAGTCTAACAATTAAAGCCCCTGTAATCAGACGGTACTGTGGACTTAACTGAAGTCTCAAGAAGCTTTCAATGTAGTTGATAAGGTAACAAATCATTAGATATTACAGATCTTGTCTTCCTGGTATGCCACTGCAGGGAAAGTACTCCACATTAGCAGTTAGAAACTCTTCATTCAGTTTCCATTCCGCTTAGCTTTAGCTTTGTGATCCTAGTTGTCATTTAACCTCATCCGAACTCTCTGCTACTTCAGTAATCAAGTGGGACTACTCCCTAATACTCTATGTCACACTGCTGTGCAACTGTGCATGTGTGCGTGTGTGTGTGTGTGTGTGTGTGTGTGTGTGTGTGTGTGTGTAGGGAAAGGATGGCTAGGGTACTGGACAGAATTGTGTTCAAATCTAGATGCAATACATATTTATCCTATTACCAAATCCAAGCACTACTGCTAATGCATTCATGTACTCTTTTCTTTTATCCACACAACTGCCCTAAAGAATAGATCTTATTATCTTTCTTGTATTCCAAATGAGAAACTAAGGCTCAGAAAGATTAAGTAATTTGCTACAGGTCAACAATTAAATACTAAATTGGGGATTCAAACCAAGGTGGAAGCAATATCCTGCTGAAGAACAAAACCAAAGTAGTCTTGTGAGTTCATCAACACTGCATTTTCTTTCAAAGACCAAGTTGCTCAAGGCAATTATGTATAGTGGCTCTTCCTTCCCTGCATTAGTTTTGTGTTTTTGTTTCAGTCCTTCCCACCTTCCCTTCCTCATGAAGTCTGGTTGCCTAAATAGGCAAACAAACCTCATGGAAATGTGTTCCGGTCCCCAAGTAGACCTACCAGTAAGTGGGGAAGAGGGGAAGAAGGATAAAGGTATCCAGGTAGAAAAGATTGTTAAGCCTATCTAACAAACAAGCAAAATATATTAATTTCTGTGCAACACAGAGGAGGGTCAAGGCATGGGAAATATCTTAGAGAAGGTAAAAAACACATACGTCCTTTGATTATTTCATGTCCCAAGATATAACCAACTAACTGTTAAAGAAGCAGTACGCCTTTCCGAACTGACGGTATTCTTCAACCAAGTTAAAATGTTCTGAAGAAAGCAGCAGCAATCTTGGAAGGTGTTAGCTTGAAGGACAATGAAAAACAATGGAAGCTTTTGAATGCAAATTTAGGCTCTTGGAAATAAAAAAGCAAATGAGGATATGAATTCTTAAAATTAAAACTCAAGTTACCTACAACATCTAGGTATCCAGTACTGCATATAGGAGGTATGCTTGCAGGCTAGTTTTGTGTATTCACCTTCATGCATGAGTGTATCTGCAGATAACCAGACAAAATACCTGAATATTAATCAGTATTCTCATCTTCCAGCAGTGTTAAAAGGAGACTTGCCTAAAAAACTTGCTATTATAAAATTGTTGAAATTATTTTTTTAAGCATTCAACAAATTTAAGTCTGTATTTTTCATAACTTTATTAACAAAAGAAGCTATCTTTTGTTACTGTGTGTCAAATACTCAGTGTGCTTTAGTTCTAATCCTCACACCAACCCTACCTACATGGTAGGTCTTACACTTTCTCTTTTACAAGAGTAGTAAGGTAGGAATGGCACAGAAAGGTTAAATCATTTGTTCAGTGGCAAAGTTGGGATCCAAACCTAAGTTTCTAATTCTAAAACTACGTTCTTTCTACTTTAACTTTCTGGTCCTCTCTCCCTCTCCCTCCCTCCCTCCCTCCCGCCCTCCTTCCCTCCTTCTCTCCCTTCCTCTCTCTCTCCCTCCCTCCCTCTGTCTCTGGAAAATGATGTAGGAAAATAAGTTCAAGACAACTTTGCTTGTTTTACGAAACTTGAGGAAGGATGCTTCTTTAAAATGACATGATTTGGGTTTTTTTGTTTGTTTTTTTGGTTTTTCAAATAACATAGGCAGCATGAGAAAGTGGGCTACAAACGAGGGAAACCTAGGAGGGTTAGTACATACAGAGGCCCAGAGCTGAAGCTGTGTGAGCTTCAGTGCTTAGCTGAAATCCTGTTTGGAGAAGCCTGCCCTGTCTCCAGCTCCTGCCTAACCTATGCTAACTCCCCAAAAGAGACTTGGTCTTATTTTAGGCAAGGCAACCCTTGGTTGACTTAACAGATTGCAAGGACCTTGTCAACTGACAACCCATTTTATTTATTTATTTATTTATTTATTTATTTATTTATTTATCTATCTATCTATCTATTCATTCATTCATTTCTGTTTGCTTTTATGCCTACAGCACCTGGTCTTCCTGGTCTTCTTAGGTGGTCTCCCATCCAAATACTAACCAGGCCCAACCCTACATAGCTTCTAAGATCAGACAGGATCAGGCTTGTTCAGGGTAGCATGGCCATAGTCAAGACCTGGCCTTAAATGAGCCGAGAGGGCTAAGGAGAGAACATTTATATTGCTCGTTCCCCGTATTTCCATGTGGAAGTACTCCAAGTAACACTCTTGAAGTCCCTAAGGCCCTCACTCTGCCCTCTTGGGGAAAGGAAGGGTAAATTATCAAATTAGTGGTTTCAAGAGAAAGAACTGGGCTCCTCTCCTCCACGGAAGGCCTGCAGTTGCTGAGCTTGCCAGTGCCCAGATAAAGCTTTAATTCAGGAGTGAAGTATCAGGAAGGCCCTTTTGGTCAACAGCCCCAAAGCCATTTTCCAACATCTCTATCAGTAACAGGTGGAATGAGATGCAGGAAAACACAGTGGTAAGGAGGCTGGGCTCCAGGATCAAACTGATGATTTTGAATCCCGGCTCCGCCACTTACTACGTGACCTTGGGCAACTCACCTCTCCATGCTCCAGTTTCCCTTATCTGTAAAATGTAGACAACAAGAGAACCTATTTCATAGGATTGCTATGAAGACTGGAACAGGGCCAGGCATATAATAAGCACTAGGTCTTAGTGTTTTTATTTTTGATTTGTGTATCTTCTCTATCTTACTGATCCCCGTGACTACCTAAATTCAGAATTGGGATGGGAGAATGGGTGAGAAGTTTGTGTATAGGCTTACCTAAAATCTGAATAGAGAGAGAGAATCTCTTTCAAAAGACAAGATGAATGCCCTTGATAATGGTGACAGATGATCCAAATGTCTTTTTTACTCTTTAGTGAACGACTTGGGGAATGCTCCACAATAAGGGATGGTCTAGGGGAGACAAGGCACTAAGGTGCCTAGTTTTAAACCTCCCCAGTCATATTCCACCAACTGAAAATTCACTTGCAATGGTATGATTTTTTTCCAGGGCAGAGGGCTGTCTGAACACATCCCTCCACCCAGATGGTTCTTAGTACTCTGCTATATTAATCAGATCTGTCAATGACTAATTATAATTGTTAAAGTTTGGTGGCTTTTCCCAATACTACTTCTCCCCTCCCTCTCCTTCATGGGTATCAATTAATTCCCCCCGTGGACGTCTTAAACCCATTTCCTATCCGACACCCACTGTGTCTTGGGACATTATGAGCACAGTTACATCATCCTTATTAGAAAGGAAAAAAGAATCGCAGCAATTAAGAATGAAAATATAAGGTCCTGAGAATTCCTTGAACATGTTTCCTTACAACATATATGGCACTGTGTCAACTGCTTGCAGGTGCCCTTCTGCAGCCTGCTACCTCCAAACAAGCTCCTCCATCTTGCTATCTCAGCACCTAAATTTAGCCCAGTGCCTGCCAAATTGTAGGCATTCAAAGAGTGTTTACTGAAATGAGAGACTAGGAGTTAGGTTAACCATGGCTACATCCTGTCTAAAGCAAAATCTTCCCTCATAAGCCTCTCTTCAAATCTCCAGACACCACTTTTCCTATGTATATCTTTGTCGACATTTTGTCCTTTCCCGTATTGTTACATGTTAGACTCGAAACTACCAGTTTCTTTAAGAAATCATGATCTGAAAATTAAAAAGATCAAGAAAACATTAATTTCTCACTGAAGTGCAGATATAAGTTATAAACCAGCAGGTCTAGAGAGCAACCAGAAGACAGAAGACTCTGAGACAGAGATCTTTGCAGGAAATTAATAAAATGATATAGCTAAGAATTTGAGAGAAAAAATATTAAGACTATAAACAAAACTGCAGGGAAAATAAAAAGTAATTCAAGCGAGTCATGGTCCAAATTTAAAGCAAATAAAAATGTGGTACAATATGATGTAATTGATATTTCTGAAGTCTGCCTGCATGTTTAAATATCTACACAACATTTCTCTAAAGGACTCACTGGTGGCCTCTGCAGAGGAAGCCAAGAGGCTGGAAAGTAGGTGTGGGAGGCAGTCTTTTGAATTTTGAACCATGTGAATGGATTTTCTATTAAAAAAAGAAAACAATATTAACAAAAGAGCTTATTTAAACTTTATGCTAGAATGCACTCCATCAAATAATCCATGAGCTGTGGTAATGAACCAAGAGAAGGATGAGCAATTCTAACACACTACGTGCAAACAGGCAGATGGATAGGTGGATGGATGGAAACGAACACATGTAAAAGAATGTCAAATTATGTATAAAGCCAGTGGGTTGTGAAGGGTCAGAAAAGGGTAAGGGAAGGGTCTTCATCTTAGTGAAGAATGAAGAAATGTTTGAAGGTGATTTAATAAGAAATACAGGTTTTAATATGTCATGTAAAACCATCACAGAAATTATCAACAAAAGGAATACAATATAAAAATCAAACATTAGGAGAAGAGGTAAAAAGATTGAACATATAAGTTAAAATCTTTAAAGAGTCAATAAATTTATGTCTAAGATTAATAAATCAAGGTACGTGCAAATTACCTAGAATAATCTTCAGGCTTTTTTTGTTCCTATGTCCCCAAAAGTCTTTGTAACTCCTCAGACATTTTTAAGTTGCCATATAAAAATTTTCAGAAATAAATTTAAATAGCTAGAAAGGATATAATTTATGAAATATTATATTTTAAAATAAAATTCATTTTAATATACCCATCAGTAGCCAAGCACCATAAATGTTTGTAAATGTTGGTAATATATTTTATTATTGATACTATCAATCATTTTTTAATGACAAAAAACTCTTCTTTAATAGTAATTTATGCCTTCACTTTTTCCCCCTGAACTCTTATTTCCATTCCACTTTCCTCAAAGTATTTTATCCTAAAGTCTTTTTGTTAACTGGTCTATCATTTTTTACAAAAATATCTATATAAATTAAAATTTTAAATTTCCGTGGTTACCTCTCTTCTGCATTGAGCTACCAATACAATTATAAGTAGCACATGATTGATCAGAATAAACAATTGTCTTACAAATTTTGATACACATAAAAAAGTAAAAGTTGTATTGGAAAAGCACCTTTAATGAAATGAATCCATGGAATGACAATGACTACTGAAGTGAGGCAGCACTGAGCATTAACGCTGCTCCTATTTTCTTTTGTAGAGAAGCACTGAAAACCCTGCACAGACATATAACAGGATGGGTGGGACTATAAGGAGGTTTGTTATAGCAATGTCACTCAAATCTCTGCACGTTTATCTCGTCATAATAAACGTCTTCCATACCCCCCCCAAATCACATGGTGATCTAACATCAAATATTTTTTTTAATGACCTATAAACTAATGAATCACAGGTCTCCTAAAAGCGAAGAATTGGAAACTACCTGCCTTGCAAAAGGAGTTGCGACCTAGGTCATACTGTACTCATTTTCTGTTTCTTGGATAGAAGCCAAACTTTATCATAACAAGCTAATTACACTTGCTATTGTTTCACTTGGTAGAACTTCGCTTAACCTATAAAACTCATAAGGTTTGAGAAAAATCAAATCTTGTTAACTTCATTATATCTTGATAAAACAATACTATTTGACAAAATGATTTCATCTTATGACATACTTTACATATATTTTCCTCCAAACATTGAAACTTCATATTTAGCTAATTAAATATATGGGAAAGTCTGCCCTAAAATCTGACTAGAATACAGCTTATTATCAAATCTTTATCTTATGTATCTTAGCAAATTTTTATTATCTTATTATCAAAATAATCAGGTAAATCAAACATTTTCTGTAAAATAACCTGACCTCTTTTTAAATCTAAATAAAAGTTTGAACACTCAATTCCAAAGAAAACTATATTATGGAATACATTTTATAAGATAAATGGCCTATCAGTAGGCCATTCAAATTATTCACATATGGTAATTTAAAATGGTTAAAAGACAGATCAATATGCTGTTTTTCATATATCTGTAATAACAAAAGAACGTGTACCCAAAACTAGAAGCTATTTACAAAACAAGGAGTATGATGAAGTCATAGTTTTCCTTAGGTTAACTTCCATATCAAACTCTGGTACGTTGAGTTTTGAAAAATAATTAACCAAAGTAAGAAAGTAGTCCATTAACTTTTTTAAACATCAAGATTAGACTTTTCCTAGGTACTTAATGAAAGACAAGAGTTTATAGAACTGTAAGCCACTCTAGCAGTTGGCATTAAATGTTTTTTTGTTAACAGGTGGTAGAAAACATTGTTTTATAGCTTAAAATGAGATAAGGACTAACTGAAATAAATACTTCATGATATGACTTAATAAAAATGTTTTAACTATCTCACTGAATCCTTACTGAATAAAGTACATCAAAAACCTAAAAGAAATGGCATAAAAATTTTATCTGTGCATATAGCCAATGCATCCTAAAGGAATAATTCCAGTTTTCCTTCTTTAGCTGTTTGAAAGTGGTTGGCCTTCCAATTAATGGCTTGTCTTAGCACTGAGCATTAAGAATAGAAAAAGACTTGTTTCTGTTTTCCAGCCTGGAAAGCTACAACTTGATGAGTGGAATTCACAACTAAATTTAAACAGAGGCTATTTATTTTTTAAAAATACAGTTTAAATCAGGCTGTTAGTCAACATGAAAGTGAAAAATGAAAATGTGGAAGTGAAAAAATGGGAATGCAGGGTAACATATTTGAACGATTATGGGGGTCGAAATTTTAACATTTAATCTGACATGAAAATCCTCATTGCTTTGTGGTAGATTAAAAACAAAACAATACTGTAACCAGAAATATCAGGGAATTTGAGATAAAGAGGCATCGCTCTGGGGCCTGTGAGAGTAATGAAAGCTGGAAAGATTGATCGCATGGATAAGCATGCAGGGGAAGACATCTGTGGGCCTTCCCCACCACCCGCCCACAGCCTCCTAAGAAAGGTCTGTAGAATCAGTGAGGCCCCGAGCTGAATCTGGACTTGGCCAATAGGAAGCTTTGTGACCAGGAACTTAGCTCCTCTGTAAATGCAGAATGTGGATTACATATGTTTTGTAAACCCCACTTAGCTCCAATCATCTATAACGTGAAGAACTATGGATTCTGGTTATTAACCTGCCAGGCAGTCATGTAAGTTCACATTTTCTGAGTTCTCCCGAATCTGTTTTTTGGAGAACTCACTATACTCCCAGAAACCTGTTTCCTTGGGCCTAGGAAGTCAGGATTTAGTGGGGTGTTTGTTGTATTTTACATCAAAGATGACTCAATCCTGCTCCAGATTCTGAATGTATTTTGGTCTGCCCCTGAACTAAAACTTTCCCTCACATCTTTTTTGTTTTCTCACACTGAATGCTAGCAAATGAGCCAGATTTTGAAAAGTTCCTTTGCTGTGACAAGGTGTTAAGTATCTTGTACAACTGTAAGCTTAGTAACCTGATGACATGACATTTGTGTTCCTGTCTGAGTGTTCACTGTAAATATTAACTGGTAGTTACAAAAAAATCCTGCCCATAATGGACACTCTTCATCCGGGGAGAGATACTTGTAACACAGGAATCGACCCAGCCAAGCACATATTTACAATAGGCTGATTCAGAAACACTGGACTTTCATTTCCTATTTTGTGGCTACTGTCTAACTTGAAAACATAAACGTGTAGATTTCCAAGTTGGAAATCTACCTCTTGGGAGTATCATTTTAACAGTCTCTGACCTGATTTTCCTATCTGCAGTCATGCTCCTGCCTAACCTGTCCTCCACACTGTCATCAGTGTAACCTTGTATAGAGTTGTGTTCTGAGTGCAGTGGAGCCAGACAAGGCCTAGTTTTGACTCCGGGCAAGACACTTAATTTCTTCATGCCTGTTTCTCCATCTGTAAAATGCAAATAATAATAGGATTGCTGTGAACATTAAATAACTTAACCTGTGTAGAGTGCTTATAACTGTGTCTACATAATTTTGTCACTCATATGCAGAAGAACCTCCCAGATCTTGCCCTCCTTCATGTGTGGCTCCATTCTGCCCTTCTGTCTCCTACTCACACTGTCATGCCACTCACTACTTCTGAAATATCTTGACTTCTGAACCAGAGAGAACAAAGCCCTAATCTTTTGTGATGTCTTCTTCAAACTTAAAGAATTACAGCAATTATTACTTTCATTCTCTCTCCCCGTTTTTTTTCTAACAGCCATAGCATACATAACTGCATTCATGTTTGTTTAAATTCCCTTGCCCTAACTGTCTTTATTTTGGACAAGATTCTTTTGTCTTTATTTAAAAATACTTCAGCATAATTCCACAACACGTCATAACTCTCTCCTGTGGAATTCTACACACTGTATTCTCATCATCCCTACTTAATTACACACACAAAAGAAGAAAAATAGTGGCAAATGCCAAGTGTTAGTTTTAATCAACATGTAGGGATGATTAGTTAACATTGGATAACCTGATCCTGAACATACACTCCAGAGTGGATTAGGCAGCAACATGAAAGACTACAGTTAAGAATGCACAACCTAGAGCAGGGACTCTTAACCTGGTCAGAATGAATGGGCGTCCATGAAGATAGATGGGGAAAAAATTACAATTTTATTTTTTGCTAACTTATGAAACTTAGTAACCACCCTCAATTAGAAATATAGGTAATAAAATACAATATTAAAAGTGACTTTGTCACCAATAAAAATCACAGCTATTTTCATATCATAATTGTTGCAAATATCTTGCATTTACATGTATCACAACTTTAAAATTAAAGCTATTATTCTCAACACCAGATCCTGTAGTTAATACTATAATAAAGAACCACATATTGATGTATCATACATCTTTAAAAATATTTCTGATAACTGTGTTTCATTATATTTTGCTTCCTTTGTAATCCTTTGCATTTTACGTTTTTGAAAGATTATTCTGAGAGTCCATAGACTCTTCCAAAGGGGTTCATGGCAAAAATAGGTTAAGAATTTCTCTAGAAACAGGTTTTACAAGCCTCTAGCTACCTTTTTTTCCTAATCAACACTAGTGGGCTTGTGAATCAGCACAAGGAATGTCAGAAGTAATTTTTCACTGGTAAATGCATAGTGTTAAAACTATGTAGACTAACATAAACTGTAAAATAGACTAGAAATATAATCAGGACCTTCATCTTGGGAGAACAAAGTATAAGATTCTCACAAATCTAGCATCCTGTACCATTGGTATTAGTGTTCTTAGCCTAGGTTTCTATCCAGACCTGAATTCGGATTCTGTCACATAATTCAACCCAGAAGGTTCTAATCCTACCTCTTTTATTTTAAGGGACACTTTCTAGCAACGTGCTTGTCTGAAAGCTGTGACTTCATTGAGCTTCCAGGAACAAGTTCTATGACTAATGTTGTGCTGCCTGCTAATAAATACATGGCAGAACTCAGTCAGAATTGCATGGTAACATACTCCCTGATAGTGTGGTTATGGAGCAGAAGATTGTAAACTCTCAGCTAGCTCTAATCATAGGAGGTTACTAATAATCTAATTATAAATGACCAATGGCTTAAACCAGTTTATAATACCCCTGATGGACTAATAAGCTCCATGAAGTCTGGGACAAAATTTCTTTTTGTTCATTGTTTTCTTAGGATCAACAACATCTTGACATCCAGAAGGCACTCAATTAATAGTTGTTGAATGAATTAATAAATACAGTATATTTAGCTATGTATGGGTTTCCCTAATTCCAGAATATAAATTCCTTATAAAAGTGCATGTCATATTTATCTTTCCCTTATCAGACAAAGTTGTATATATTAGATATCAATTGACAATTGTTGAACACCTAATTTTGCTCTAATCTGAATTAACCAATTATATTTTTTCAAATATTTAAAGATTAAAAAGACACTCTTCTGTAAAATCCTAGAAGGCAATGAGAAGCAGTGAGGTTCTGGCTTTGGAGAGATTAGTTTGGGCAGACTTGAGCTGAAATCCCAGCTCTGCCACTTACTAATTGTGTATTCTTGTAAAATCTTGTAAAACGCCTTCCTGCCTCATTCTTCATGAAAATTTTGAGATAATCACAGTGCCTATATCTTTTTTGGTATTTTTGTCGAACTTGTAGTTAAAACCTTTGCAAAGGATTCAACACACTGTAAGCAATAATAATGCCTATAAACAAATGCTATTTATCATCAATAAAAAGAGTCAAAAACTAAATTCTGTTCATTTCTTATATTTCCAAGAACTCTGTACTGTCTCTGCATTACTTATACCTTCTAAGCATTCAAAGAGTTTAACCACTGAGTTCCTTTTACTATGATAATAATAGCTCTTTGCTCGGAACAAGGAAACCAACTCTGCGCAATATTATGCAAACTGATACGCTTCAGAGGAAACCCACAATCCCAGAAATAAACATCTTGTAGTTGCTATCTGGAGGGTTAAGAAACTATACTTAGAAGCACAGCTTGTCACCTAAAATTATTGTCAATTAAAAGCCAGAGGACATGATTTGTTATTAGGAACATGACACGATAGTTTATTGTATGTCTAACTGAGCCAATAAACATTTACTGAGTATCTAGCTGGTGCTAGTGTTATTTAAAAAAAAAATATTACTTAAAATATGACATATTCTCCAATGCCCTTCAATCCATTCTTTTTCCTATCCTTACAAGCAATGATGATAGTTAAACTCCACTATCAGTGCCTAAATCTTAGACCCTTCTTAATGCTTATGAGGTTGATAAATTTAAAAATTAATACACGCTATGTGGAACAGATCTATCCTCTTCCTAATTTTTAAATTCAGATCTTCATTATTAGCATCAAGTCAGGCCAAAACACACCAGATCAGCTGACAGTTTGATATATAAGAAAATCCATTTGTACATAGACCAAAGGAAAACAAAAAGGATGCTCTTAGCATGGATTCTTCAGGAGGCTTATAGTGGAGTACAGTCCCAGGGAAGAGGGGGCAGGGGACCGAGGTATAACGTGTCAGACTATGTCCACGTGCAGTTGGAAAGGGTCCAGTAGCCACAGATAAAAAGTGATCAAAGGCTCTGGGGAGAGTGAGGCCAAGAGGACTAAAGCAGCACACAAGAGGTGTCTGATACAGGGGATAAAAGTGAAACTGGAGTCAGAAAACTTCAGTGAAGCTTATGGAAATGGCAAGGCACAAAGTTTTAGTTCAGTGCCAAAATATGACTTAATCTTGAACTAGTCTCTGTCCCAGTATCCTACTTTTAAGCCTCCTTCCTGATGTCAGTGGATAAAGGCTGGCATTGGGTGCAGTCATAATAAATCTTTCAGAGAAAAGGTTTTCACACAATAGGGTTTTCCTGTACTACTTATATAATCCAATTACAATGACTAATGTGAAATAGTAACCAAATGCGTATACAATGTCTGGTTCCTCCCATTGCATTGCAATTGCCAGTCCCCCAAAGAGTACTGTAGATTGCAAGGGTGGGTATGGCTGGGCGAGTGACTAAGTGAGAATAATAACTGAACTCACAAAGATCTTGCTTACACATGGGGTTTCTGTTGTGGTAATATTTTATGAAAATAAAGTTGAGCAAAGAAGTTTATTTGTTACACATTATCAAAACATGCGTCATCTAATTGTCTTCTACACAGAGGAATATGTAAATCAAACAGAATAATGAAGTACAATTATAAAAACAAATATACACAGATTTTTGTCATAGTTTTCATTTCACAAGGTAAATTTATTTTTTGAAAACTTGATATTTTTATAAATGCTTATACCTTCTCAAAAATAAATAGGAAAAGGTTTACCTTAATGGAGAATTAAATATACATGTATTATTGCTTAAAATGGCTGTAAAAATTCCAGTTTTCAAGATAAAGAATTGTGTCAAAACTGTTTATACATTACAAATTCAATTTCCAAAAAAACTGCAAATTTTCAGCATCACAAAAACAAATATCCTGAAATTTGAATTACTATACTTTGGAATAAAATTAGTCTTGCCATCCTTTACTCCTTCACAGTGACTACATTCTGCTGACACCTGAGTCTTTTAAGTTTTTGCTAAATTACTATAAATTTGACATATAAATTTAAAATCAAATAATTCCATTTTGTTGACAGTAAGCACAATTTTAATTTGTCAAAAATGTTTGCTTTTTTAGATCAATTTTAGTATATACTGAGGGCCAAAGTCCCTTCAATAATCAGTACTATAGGTAAAATAATGACTAATCTTGTCCTCTACACATATACTCCTACAAACTTTTAGAGTTTGTCTCAGTTCAACACCATGAAGGAAATTTTATGAGACGTAGGCCAAGGACTTTTTACTCTCTTCTTAGGGTAACAGTACAATTTACATCATGTTTTTCAATCGAAAGGCATTGCTTGAGCACATGGATGCCTAACCGTATGCTAGATACTAACAGATACTCTATACCTATATATCCTTTGGTATCCTTATTATCCTAAGGATAATAATTCAAGAGGCTTCAATTCCTAACATAAAGGGATCTAAAAAATCATTGATTTGATGGGGCAGGTATGTGCAACCAGAAAAGAAAAAGACGTGTGTGTCCTGACTGTATGTACTGTCCTATTTGGACAGCTGCCCACATGAACTGGCCTGGGAATTCCCCTGCCCTGGTTACAGCCATTGGGAATCTCTCTCTATCCTGTCTCCCTCCCTTTCTATCTCCCCACAGCAAAAGCAAAAGAATTCCCCTTCTCTCCCTATATCTTCCTTAACTGCTCTATTACTCAAATGACAAAAGGTGAGGATTCTATAATAATGGGACAGAGTAAGCCACAGTGAAGAGAGGACAGAAGAAAGATTCTCTGTACCCTTCTGCTGGGGACAAGCAGTGGGTGCCTGGTGGCAGATGGAAAGGCGGGGGGACACTTCAGGTATCTGTGGCACGGCGCCCTCTTTTCCAGGCTGTCTCCTCTCCCGAGGAAGGAGGCAGGGAAGTTTCACGAACCCCTCTGCTCTCCAGGAAACTTCAGTTTCTTCTCCATAACTGCACATTCTCTTACCCGCTAGCATGAGTCTCATTTGAAAGCCACCCCCACCCCAATCCCACATCACATCAAACTTCCATCTCAGTTCTTCAAATCCTCTTCCTACTGTTTACCCAACAACCTCTCTCTACCAAGAGCAAGGGAACACTCAGAAAGGCTCAGAACCAGGAAATCCCTGACTTCCTACCCCAATAAGTAGAAGGTGAAATTTCTTGGAACTCTGAACTCATAGAATTATTTGCTCAAAATGTCTTAGTTAAATAATGCTGTACACTATTTACACGATATTGCTTATAAAGAAAAAATGACTGTACTCTAAAATTTTGGTGGGTGCCTCAGACAATTTAAATTAACCTGGGATAACATATTATACTTTAGATTAGAGATTCTCAAGCTCTTTGGTATCAGGAATTTTTTATACTCTTAAATACTACTGACATTTTTAATGTGGGTTACAGCCTATGAATATTTTTTGAATTAGAAATTAAAGCTGAGAAACTTTTAAACTATCTTATTAACTCATTTAAAAATAGCAAGATTTATTACACATTAATATAAATAATATTTTAAAAAAATAATGCTATGCTCCAAAACAAAAACATATAAGTGTAAATACATATTTAGTAAAAGAATAGCAGTTTTACATTTTTATAAGTCAATATAATGTAGTAAGCTGAACACTTGATAATTTATAAACAATGTCATGTCAAAAGTTACGTAACTCACATGGTTAAACCTGATAAACTAAAAAAAATTGAGAATATAACATATTCAGAGTGCAGAGATTGATGGTCTCAAAAAGTAATATGAGCCTCAAAACCCAGGATCAAGGTCAGGGAAGGGCATGTTTTGTGACTGAAGTCAATTAGAATCTACACCCAGGGTTGTAAATGGAAAGGTTCAAAGAGATCAGGCAAATAACAAAATGAGAGTCCACCATCTAGGGACCTGAAGAGCTCATGACCTTGTCAAAGGAGGCAACAAGGCTAAGGTTGCCAGATTTTCAAGTTATTTAAGAAAACCTTCAAATTATATGAAACCTCCTAATTTTTAAATATTGAAACTGCAGGCCAAACAAAACACATCTATGGGTAAATATAGCCTATGACACCCCTAGTTTGCAACAATCTACACTATATATTATAAAGATAATTATCTAGTCTTTAGGAAATTCCTCCTAAAGGAAATCTATCCTACACTATGATCCTAATATCAGATCACTAGGAAAGAGCAAATTTATAATCAATGAAACAACACTGAAATAAAAGATTGTCAAAACAACAAAAGCAAATCAAAAGCTGTGGTGCTATGTGAGTAAACAAGAGACCATATCTAGTGGACAAAAAGGATATCTATTACTAGAAAATTGCACTCTCCATGGTAGAGTGGATGGAGATGGCTCATCACACTCAACCCACTGTCTTGAGAAACAGTCTTCATAAAATCCAACTCCCAGACTCACAAATCACCCTTCCAACTATCAGAATATCAGCAAAGGGGGCTTTTAAGAATAGTTGTCATCAATCAAGAGATATTTACTGATTACCTTCTACTCGCAAAGTACTATGAGAAGCACAAAGAGTAAGTAAGAAGTGGTCTGGGCTTTCAAGCAGCCACAGTCTACAAGGGGAGGGGGCTCAAACACATAGGAAAAAGCTAACTAACAGGTACCAGCGTTAGAAAATAAGGTGAGACAAACATATAAAAGATGTCACCCAGGCAATGACAGTCCTTAATTAGTAGAAATAATACATGCTCTAAATTCAAGACATTACAGGAAATAGAAATGGGCTCGAAGGAAGATCAGTCTGGTATTATTGGGCTCCAGAAACCAGGTAGAAGGCTATGTTGTAACCTAAACAATTACAGTCCTAAGTAGGTCGGAGAGAATGGAAACAAATGTCAAGATAAAAATATTCACATGAAAAATCAGAAAGATTTGACATCTAAATAAGGATAACATATCCCCTGTAACAAATTCACTTATTAATCTATCTACAGAACAAATGACCCAGTTTCTTCAACAACCAAGGAACTAACAAATCAAAAGACATATAATCCAATCACAATATGTCGACCATATTGAATGCTATTCAAAACAAACTTCAGGGAAAAAACTGTACAAGACAACTGGACACATGAATGCTGACTAAGAATTTTATGTGATGACATAACCACTGTTAATTTTTTAGGTGTAATAATGGTATTGTGGCACGGTAAAACTAATAAAATATGTATTAAAATATTTGTAGGTAAAATGGGATTTACTTCAAAATAAGAAGGGAAAGAGTTGAAGATGTGGGTAGGACAGTATTAATCATGGTTTATTGGTTTTGGGAGCTGAGAGACAAGCACCTAAGAGTTCATTATACTAATCTGTCTACTTTGGCAAATCTTTTAAATTCTCCATAACAAAGTTTTTCTAATTAAATGGTAAATCCAACTTTTACCTACTAAATGATCTTTATGTAAATTCTATTTCAGTTTTCCTAAAAGTAGAATGAATGGATCATTGACTTGTTTCATATAACAGTGGAAACATGAAGATTTATTATTGCTCTTAATTATCACCCATTTTATAGAAACTTTATTCAATTATAAGCATATATAAATTTGGTTTGATAAAAGTGAAGCAAATGTGAAATTCACCATCATACAAGATACCTGACAAATTAAAATTTTTTTTAAATTTATTTTTCAATTCTAGTTGACAAACATTACTTTCAGGTGTATAATATACCGATTAGACATCTATATAATTTACGAAGTGATCATCCCAATAAGTCTAGTACCCACCTGACACCATACATAGTTATTACAATTTTATTGACTATATTTCTCATGCTGTACTTTAAATCCCTGTGACTGTTTTTATAACTGGAAATTAGTATTTCTTAATCTGTTTCACCTTCTTCCACTCATCTCCCTAATCCTCCTCCCATCTGGTGACCATCATTTGGTTCTTTGGATCAATAAGTAACAAACTTAACTTCTTAACAAATTCTAAGGAAATATTTAAAGAGCTCCAGAACTCTAACTACTAATTTGCAAAAAAAAATCATTTTTCATTTTAACTAAATATAACTCTCATAAGAAAATGTACAATGCTCAAAATTAAACAATAGAATCATTTCAAATCTGAGTGTGCAAAATCTACCCTTACAAAGTCCACATGAGAATAATTCAACTTCCCTTTTTACTTTACAGTCTTCTTTTGGCTTTATTTTTTGTTTTACTAGTATATTTAGACACTGCTAAAAATAATTTAACCACAACTTAGTGGAACTAAAAATTAATAAAGATGATTCTAACTCTTAGATTGATGCTTGGCAAAGAGTTGATGTTCAACTGTTAAGTGGATCATAAGAGTTCTTAAGGTATCGGGATACAGTAACATTTTGGGTTGCATTGGTTTCTCACTTCGTACTTCCTTTAGCACTGCTACTTCCATCTTTAAAACGGAAGTCTACAGTCTTATACACTATCTGGTTTATGAGGGCAACAACTCCTACACTACTAATTTTTTTAAAAAACACAAATTTTTAAAACTTCAATAGTGGGGCTTTGCAATTTTATCCAAACTTTATTTGTAAGTTTGTAATTAGAGATCTCATCTACAATATCATATATTACCTGATAATTGTATGCTGAATCCAGGATTCTGGGGAAATTCAAAGCATCTAATTCCTATTAGCTATAACTTAGTTAATCTAGTAACTAAGCATACACACATAACCCTGAGTACTCACTGTATCAAATATTAGTAGCCAAGTCAACTTTCAGGCACAGTATAGAGGTTTTCTTTTCTTGTATTAAAAAAAAGTTCATTCTTCCTTATTGTTATACCAATAAAAACAATAAAAACAATAAAAGCATAACCAAGATAATTACATATCCAATGACAATGCTAAAAATCATAAATTTTACTATAACAGTCTAATTTTTGTTCAGACAAGTTTACTAATCAACTACAAAACAGTTCATATTAGTAACTTACTCAGCTTTACTGGTAAAACTTCAAAAAATCTGTATTTATTGATATCTGATTATCTTCTACCATTAACTATGCAATGATATGAACTCAACCATATATAGTATTATCTTTTGGGCTTTTAAGAGACTCCCTGGTTCATTTTCACAACTGCATTCAAAAGTAGTAAATGATTTATATACTATATGCTCATAATATTTTTTTAAAAGAGGAATCATCTAAAATTTCTGAATACATAGACTAATGTTCTCCCCACTTTACTCTGACATAATTAGGGTGGACTGACTCCCCAAGGAAGAGCCTCTTCATGAAATTAAAACATACCACACACTATTCCCTAGAGGAGTAAATTCTATTTGGGCAGAATTAGTAACCTCACTCAAGTCATTTCATAGCACAGAGAACAAACAGGTCTATTGTACATATCATAATTACATTTTGCATGACTTCCTTCAATTAAAATCTTTACTTAAATTAGCCTCTATATAGCAGTAGAGAAATTTCAAATATCATTATCTAATATGACCTAAGGATGCCTTCCACTAACAAGAAATTAGTCCGAAAAGACTATTTCAAAGCAATTATTGACATTACACCCTCCCCTTGGTAGCATTACTCAGTTCATTTGTAAGACAAAAGAATATGCACAGGTCAACCTCACTTAATTCTGCATATACTTAAAATATATATATTTATATTTCTCTATATATTCATTCATTTTCCAATATATGGGTATTCTGAACCTCCAAAGAAGGACTGGGTATGTTTTGATCAGATTAGGCATTCATTAATTACCTAATGATCTTGACTTAACTGATGTCTAGTTTACAATCGGAAGGAATAAAAAGAATTTTAATGACTTTACTGACTACCGCTGGTTGAGATCATCATCTCAGACATTCTTCTCACTACAATGGCAGATATAACCTTTGCATTATCAATTAATCACTGGGTTAAACAATTTACAAATACACAGTGAAAATATAAAGAAATACAAGGATAGTGAAAAAACAAATTTAGCAAAGTGGTTCACTGGGTAGAGAAGAAAAGGGTTAGAAATTAGAAGGTAGTTCACAGAAGGCTTAAATGGTATTAGTAATGATTTGTTAAACTGAATGATAAGTACATAAAAGTGTTTTATTTTTTCAATCTTTTTGTATACTATATTTAAAAAATTTAGCTCAATTTCTTTAAACCTTGCAAGAAGTACCACTCAATAGAAAAGTATACGAGATTTCTTCTCTGCCTTTTGGCTAGATCAAGTATAGAAAAGTATACTAGAACCTGGGGTTCCAAATTAGTAGCCAAGAACTGAATCTGGCCAAAACCTGGTTTGTTTGGACAATACATGTTTTGTTTTGCTTTTTAGTTGTAATTTGAAGGCCTTCAGGCAGGGGTATGAACTCTTCAACCAGCCAGTCACCACCATTTTCCTTATAGTAAAAAGAATTCTTTAAAAGCCAAAGAAATTGTAATCTTCATACACTTGTAGTGTAAATGTAAAATGGTACAGCTGCTTTGGAAAACAGTCTGGCCGTTTCTCAAAATGTTAAACATAGAGTTAACACATGACCCAGCAATTCCATTCCTAGATATGTACCTAAGAGAAATGAAAACACATGTCCACGCAAAGACTTCTACACAAATGTTCACAAATGTTCGCAGAATTATTCCTAACAGCCAAAAAGAAGAAACAATGCAAATATCCATCAACTGAAGAATGGATTAACACAACAGAATACAATGAAATATCATTCCATCATAAAAATGCATGTACTGATAAATGCTCCAACATGGATAAAACCCAAAACGTTATCCTAAGTAAAAGACATCAACCACAGAAGATCACATAGTTATGATTTCATTTATATAAAATGTCCAGAATAGGTAAATTTCAAATCTACAGAGTATGTTAATATGATTATTAAAATGTTATAAAACTAGATAATGATGTTGGTTGTAAACTCAGTAAATAATGTCAACCAATGGTCATTGGCACCAATTCAACACCAAGAGAAATCCTCAATTTGGGGTGCACTGAAGGAGGATACTGCAAACAGCTCAATAATGTTACAGATCAATGATGAAAGAGCACAGCTATGGAACAGTACTACTGTGAGGCAACTGTTGAAAAAAGGACACCCTCAGCCCCTCTCTGTCTAAACAGCTCTGCTCTGCTCATGTGCCAAGGAAGGCTCCCCTCTGCCCCTATCTAGTCCACTGTGATGTGTTCAGTGCTTCAGCCCCATTCAGAGTAAGGCAAAGTAGAAAGGGAAAGTATATTCCCAAGGCTAGAGGAGAAATGACTTACACGGAGAGAAGTCCCTGCTCCTGGTCCCTGATTGGTCCATTTCATGCAAATGAGGGCTCAATTCTCAAAGTCTGATTATCCAAAAAATACTGTCCTGATTGGTTGTTATGGAGCTCTGACTGATCAATAAAACTGCTAAGGAGGATATGGCTGTACAGCTATGATTGGACAGGGTAAGTCTCGGCCCTCCTGGTTGAAATACGAGTCTAGGAACTCCTTTATAAGGGTTGGCTCAGACAGCAGGAACACAGTACAGGAAGGCAGTTCAATGCAGGCAGCAGGCTGTTTAGTATAGGCTTCTCCCTGAAGCACAGCAGGTCCTGTTTAGCAATGTTTTGTTTTATTTTGTTTTTAATTTGAGCCCAATTAGCCACCAGGAGTCTTTCTCAACAGGTATTTTCTTTGTCAGAGTCCACATTAAAACCCATTAAATTGTTCACTTTAAAGGGGTGAATTACGTGGTGTATATATATAGTATATCTCAATAAAGTAGTTTAAAAATAAATCAAAGATACCATTCATTTCTTACGAGTTTGTGCATTAGATTAATCCCTAAATTTAGTTCTCAAATTGTGGTCTGAGAACTCCAGGTAATCACCCATAGCTTTTCAGTGGGTCTTTAGATCAACAGTATTTTCATAATACTGAGACATTTGCCTTTTTCACTGTATTGATATTTGCACTAATGATGCAAAAATGATGGTGGGTAAAAGTGCTATACACCTTTAGCATAAACAAACCAGTTACTAGCAGTCATTGCATTCTTTATCACCACACCCCAAACCAAAAAAATAAAATCCTTTTCACTTGAAAGTGTTCTCAAAAGGAGTAAAATTATAAATTTTATTCAATCTGGACTCTTGAATACACATCTTTTTAATATTATGTGTGACAAAATGAGAAGTAGCTATGAAGCACTTCTGCTGCATACCAAAATATAAAAAGTGTGATTCTATGAGATGTGGGCCAAACTAGTCACTTTTTTAATAGAACAGCATTTTTACTAGAAATGACTATCAGTTCCTATGGGAAAATGCATTCCCAGTTCTAAACTCACCTACTCTTAACTTTTATAACAAAACTGTTTCATAAAGTGGAGGCTGACACTCTCCACAGGAAATCACACCTTACTCCCTTTTAAAACAACATTTTAAGTATCTCAGTCAACCTTTTAACCTACATTAATTAGTAGGAAAGGCCTATTTGGTGGTAGAAGAAGAAATTTAAAAAAAGGCAGAAGATAAAACTTAGTCTTGGAAACTATTTTGCCCTGTCATTGTGACAAGCTAACTAGCATTAACATTTTATTATAGGATAAAATTTTAGTAAGTTTTAAGATATCATTCAAACAAAGTGAGGCTTAAAGATTTATTTAGTTTTTTAAAAGAGACTGTTCTACATTATAGTACTATTCTAACTAGTTACAAAAGGGACTTAAAGTATTCCTAAATGTTAAGAATCACACATTGAGAATTAATTACACTTGTAAAAATCTACTAAGAATAAATCATGAATTAGTCATTTATTAGCCCTAAAAGATATATAAATATGTTGCTGGTGAAGATTTGGAAAACCCCAAGGACCAACCCAGAAAACATGATTCAGGGCAAAAAGGTAATTCCAAAAAGACATTTAATTATATCAGTAGCAGTATAAGCAGTGTAGCTATACATGAGAAAATAAATAGATCAAATCTACCTGTGTGTATCCAGTATTATACATATAAAAAGAAAAAAAAATCGATCTGCTGTATTTCAGTCATTAGAATGTTCAAGTACAGAATTGTGGAATAGAAAGAATTCACCCCTAATCTCTGTATTTGATAAAACATCCCTTTGTTCTTACCCATGTTCACAAGCAATGATTTATCTGGTTTCCCAAGTTAGTTGATAATAAGAAGAGAAGCCCAGATTGCAAGGATTAATACTTTATTCAATGTAAACATAAAATTAGCAGTCCCATCTCTCTAACAGATGGCATGTGAGTCTCAAAAAGGCCCACCAACTTTGGGCAAACTATATAAAATAAAGTTTCTGACTTTGCAAAGCTGAAATTTGTTTAGAACTAGGTAATTTCTTGATGGGCATATATTTAAGTATCGAATACATTTTGGTTTAAAAGTTTTTTACTTCTTTTTTGAAGTTATATTCTAGCTCACTAAACATACCAAGGACTACAACTTAAATACAGGCTGTAATAACAATGGTAATACTCAAAACAATAGCTAACATTTATATAAGGTTTATTGTAAATAACTAGGCACTGTCATTTTACATATTTTAACTCATTTAATCATCATAACAACCTACAGGCAGGTACTATTACAATCTCCACTTTATAGATGAAGAAATTCAGGTAAAGGACAACTAAGTAACTTGCCCATATTGCACATGTTCAGTGGTGTAGCTGGAATTCAATCCAGGATGTCTGGCTCCAAAGTCAGCGTTTTTACTCTGGATAGCCTTGCACTATAATTTTCTGAATTTTAAGTATCTTATTTTCAAAATGGTTTTAAAATTTCATATGTAGCACAGCAAAAATATTTCTCAATTCTGCATGATTAAGCTGTTAAACTGGAAATGGTTTAACTATTCATTTAACCATGGCTTCTATTAGTTTTAATAAGCATAAACATCAAATCATGAAATTTTCAGAAAATGCAAAATAAATCAGAAAAACATATATACCACTGTTTCAAAATTTATTCATGTTCACTTTTAAAGTACACTGATTTTGATGTTAAATATACATACAAAACTTGTCATAGTTTTATTTCAATAGAATTGGATACTGTTCTAAAAGCGAGTACATTGTCGTCAGCACCATCACCTTCAAGAAGACCTCCTCAGTTATTTCACCATCTGATCTAAGCTCTCTGCTCTGAGCTTCTAATACAATCTTAAAAAAACTCATTCTGGCACTCAGCCATTCCATTTCATAGACCTCATCTCTTCACCTTGACGGCAACATGTCTCTACATAGGAAGTATTCAACATTTGCTAAGATAAACTCAATTCAGCTTTCAGTCATTTAAAAATCCATGATCATAACATTGTTTCTTAACTTACCGGGCATCTCCTTTGGAAAGATTAGTATTTACAGGATTAAGAATAACCTTGTTTGCATCTACATCCACCACACATTTGGTATGCAAGTCAATTTCTGCAGATAAAAAAAAGGGGGGGGGATAGAAAAAATAGTCATTTTAAATTTATTTCAGAAAAGGCATTTGACAAAAATCCTACACTCTTTCATGATAAACACACTGAACAAACTAGGAATAGAAGGTAACGTCCCCAACCTCATAAAGGGTATCTACAAAAACCTGCAGTTAACATCACAGTTGATGGTGAAAGGCTGACAGCTTACTCTCTAACACCAGGACTAAGATAAGGATGTCTACTACTGCAACTTCTATTCAGCGTTGTACTAGAGATTCTGGTCAGGGCAGTTGAGGCAAGAAAAACAAATAAAAGGCATGCAGATTGGAAGAAAGAAGTAAAACTATCTCTATTTGCAGATGATATGATCTTGTGGACAGAAAATTCTAAGGGATCCACTAAAAAACAACTAAAAGAAATAAATTCTGCAACATTATAGGATATAAGATCCATATACAAAAATAAGTTGCATTTCTATATACCAGCAATGAAAAATCCAGAAATAAAGCTATGAAAACAACTTAATTTATAATAACATCAAAAAGATTTAAATATAAAGGAATAAATTTAAAAGAATTTCAAGATAAGTGCACTGAAAATTTTGAAACATCATTGAAAGAAATTAAGGACAAACAAATGAAAAGACATCTTATTTTCATAAATTGAAAAACTTAATACTGTCAAGATGGTAATACTCCTCAAATTGGACTACAGGGTCTAAGGCAACCCCTATCAAAATCTCAGCTGGCTCTTTTTTTCTTTCAAAAATTAACAAGCTGATCCTAAAATCTACATGAAAGTACACACGATCCAGAATAGCCAAAAACAATCTTAAAAAAGAAAAACAAAGTGGAAAGACCACACTCACCAATTTCAAACTTACTACAAAGCTACTGTAATCAAGACAGTGTGGTACTAACATAAGGATAGAAGGATAGATAGATCAATAGAACAGGGAATCCAAAAATACACCATCACATTTATGGCCAAACGATGTCGAGACAACTGGATATCCATGTGCAAAAGAATGAAGTCAGACCCCTTCCTAACACTATACGCAAAATTCAACTCCAACAGGTTATACACATAGATGTGTAAGAGCTAAAACTATGAAACTCTTTGAAGAAATTGTAAGAGTAAATCCACATGACTTTGGGTAAGGTTAGTTTCTTAGACATCAAAAGCAAAAGCAACAAAAGAAAAAATAGATAGTTTGGACCACTTCGATGTGAAAAACTTTTGTGCTTCCAAAGACACCAGAAAGAAAGTAAAAAGACAACCCATAGAATCAAGAAAATATCTGTAAATTGTATATCCAACAAGAGACTTGTATGAGAAAATATAAAGAACACTAACAACTCAATAATAAAAAGACAGGTAACCCAAACTGAAAATGGGCAAAGGATCCAAATGGACATCTTCCCAAAAAAGAGATATAAAAATAGCCAAGAAGCACAAGAAAAGATGCTCAACATCATTAGATACTGAGGAAATATAAATCAAAACTACAATGAGATACCACTTCACACCCACGAGCATAACTATAATCAAAAAGACAGGTAATAACGAGTATTTGGCAAGGATATGGAGAAATTGGAACCCTGACACATAACTAGTAGGAATATAAAATGGTGCATTCACTTCAAAAAACAGTATGACAGTTCTTCAAAGGTTAAACACAATTAGCATGTGACCCAGCAATTCCCAGCCCTAGATATATAGCCAAGAGAAAAGAAAATCTATGTCCACACAAAAGCTTGTACATGAATGATCATAGCAATATTATTTGGCTATTCATAATAGCAAAAAAAAAATATAGAAACAAACCAAATATCTATCAAATAATGAATAAAGGTGGAATATCTATAAAATGGAACATTATTTGGCAACTAGAAAGAATAATACTGATACATACTATAACATGGATGAAGCTTGTGCTAAGTGAAAGAAGCCAATCACAAAAGACCACACATTACATGATTACACTTATTTCAAATGTCTAAAAAAAAGGGAAATAGAAAATAGACTAGTTCTTGCCTAAGGGTGGTCTGTGACTGCTAATGGATATGATTTTCTTCTGGAGTGATGAAAATGTCCTAAAATTGACTGCGCTGTAGTTGCATAACTGCATGAGCATAATAAAAACCAGTGAGTTGGTCAAACTGTACGACATGTAAATTATGTAATAAAGCTTTTTTTAAAGTAGAGGCCACATCATATTTACATTCGCATATTTTTATCTTCTTTTATTTTTCTGACCCAAAGTATTAAACTGTTTCTGTTTGCCTTATCTCTACTAAGAAAGGAGCTACACTCCATTGCAGTTATTTTGTGTTTTCCAAAGAACCTTGGCCAAAGGTCAATGGCATACTCACTATAACTTTAAAGTATTTCCAGTGCCAGGAAAGATAATTTCTTTTTGTTTGTTTTGTTTTAACTTATATAACTGAGAAAAATGAAAATAAAAAATTCCCTCCCTGTGCCTGCCACAACTCAGCTTTTCTTGTATCAGATAGTCTACACTGGTTTCACAAAAGTAACCTAGAAGCACAAAAAATGTAGTGGTCTTATTTTTTTTTCTTTTTTCTTTTAGCCCATATTTTTCAGGCAAAGAGAACTGAAAGGAAAACATCAGAGTTATGTTTTACCTATGTATGGAAACCTAACTGCCAAAAAGGCACATGTGCCACTACAGTCAACTAGCATTAAAGCCTATTTCTTTGTGTTTAAATGCTTTCTAGACTATCACAGAAACACTGCAAGAAAGTTTTAGCCATACTGAAAAAACTTTTCAAACATGTAATTTTGCTTCTTCCTTTTCTTAGGCCCAGGGCTCAAGAAAGTTTGCAATCACCATACTTTGCCGATACCAGCCCTTAATGGTCTCTGAACACACTATATTAGCTGGTCCCTTACAGTCAAATCTGTATTATACACAAATGCATTATCAACTCTCTGGAAACTGTACTATGACTCAGAATTTACTATCTCACTAACCACCACAAAGGTTTCTTACTAGTTTCTTGCAAGGAAGTTTGGTTTGAGCAAAGGAGCTGCATGTATAGCTCTGCATGCAAAAGTATACATCCAGAATGCATGCCTGAAAAATTGTAAATCAAGTATTTCCCCCACAAGTAGTGCTTTGCCTTCACTTCAAATGGTCTTGAACTTAAAAGAGACCCAAACATTTTCCTTCAATATTTGTATGCTTTTTCCTTTATCTTCTTCACAGGTCTTCCCTCCTCTCCTTCATGACTTCATTAGATACAATAATTTGGAAGCATTAAATGACATAATAAAGGAACCAACCATTGGAATATCCCATATAATACAAAGAATCACCTATTAACTAATGTATCAAACCCATTTTGTCCTGAAGAGTGCAACTCTTACAAATGTCTCTACATCTAACTTCAATCAAAGGTGGCTTTTAAAATATCAACAACTATCTTCTTTATTAGCTCAGTTTTAATTATCAAACAAAATTCCCACCTCAACTCTGCTGACTGATACATAGATATTAGGAGACGGCTTTTTAGAAAACTGTTTAGAATATGGGTGGAAAGCCTAGGACACACACCCAAGCAAATAAATCAGTGAGATTTGAAGAGAGTTTAGGGGTCAGGTAATGCTATAGTTAGAGTACTATCAAAAGTTATAAGCTGAATGAACAAAATTATACTGCTGCAAGATTCTAAATATAACACCTTTTCCATGGAAAACTTCTTGCTCTATACAGCTTGGAAAGCAAAGCAGTGATTAGATAGCAGTCACAAATGTAGGCCTTAAATTTAACCTGAATTTAAAATGTTTTAATTAAAATAAAAACACCAAAAATCTAAAAGATAAACATCTTCCTCTTTGTTTTCAACAATACTTAAGATTTAAAAGATAAGAGCCTAGCTGCTATGCACATTGCTTTTCCAAAAATAGCACTGACGTATACACCCATGTTCATAGCAGCATTATTCGCAAGAGCCAAAAGTTAGAAGCAGCCCGACTGACCAGTGATAAATAAATGGATAAACAAAATGTGGCATATACATTTAACATAATATTATTCAACCTTAAAAGGGAATGAAACTTTGCTAAAATATGAATGAACCTAAGTGTAATAAGCAGTCACAAAAGGGCAAATACTGTATAATTCCACTTAGATGAGGTGCCTAGCTTAGTTAAATTCATAGACAGAAAGTTAGATGGTAGTTGCCAGGGACTGGACTGAAGGGGCAATGGAGATTTAATGATTCATGGGGACACAGTTTTATTTTTGCAAGATAAAAAAGTTCTAGAGAAAGAAGGTGGTGATGGTTGCACAACAGTGTGAATGTACTTAACGCCACTGAACTGTACACTTAAAAATGGTGTAAGTGGTAAATTTTATGCTATGTATACTTTACCACAATAAAAAAAATAGCACCAAATACTCATCATTATAATAAATAACACATGGACAACAATTTATTCCTAGTGAAGCCCAAAATAACAAGATTGGGATTTAATTAGTGCTATGTCTGGAAACCAATAAAAAACTAGACTGATCTTAAAGTACTATAAGTTCATGTCATGACTAATTAAGCTTTATTTATAGTACTCAGAACCACGAATGCTTTGACGTATCCATAAGTCCTTTAAAAAGAAGAAAATTTACTCCGCTAACATTAAAGATCTCGTATTATTTTCCAAACAGGATCCCTTCTAGGTCAAGTTCCTCAAGTTGCATATGAAAATATCTACAGCTGACAATTCAGTTTATTCAGTCAGCGAATTAGTCACCTTGTAAAGTGAACAATAATTTGAAACAAGTTTTTCTTCAATGCACAGATCAGCTAAGGCTCATTCCCCAATGACATCATAGTAAAAGATGGGTGGGGCCTGGGAGACTCCCTTTACATAACTCATGTTCCATGCGTCATTCTCAGTGTGGACAAAATAATTCTGAGTTGCCTACTTAATAATCTGCTTTCTAAATCTCCAGAAAGTTAAAAAATTAGTTTCAAGCTGAATCTATTACTTAGAAATATAAATGTACCTCCCTTTATCTACCCATCACAGCCCTAAAAAACTAACTATAAATTACTCCTAAATTTACAAAAATCTATTTTTAAAATGAAGACTAATTATTTGTAAGTCACATTTTAACTAAATTGCAAACTCTGCATGCTATATATGGTTCTATTTTAAACTCATTTGCCTGATACTTTTACATGTCTATACATATTTAAATAAATAAAATATTCGTCACTAATAATTCATGTTCAAAGAACTTGTTTTACCAATTGAAATGTAATATTTTTAGTGGCAGATAGAGAATATGACTTACACTTCTTTACTATACTTAAAAGTTGCTTAGGACCCCCTTAAGGCCCACTGACCCAGGGAAAAAAGTTCTATGATGCCACATAGGTAAAAAGCAAACTAGATACTAAGAGATATACAAAATTATCCTAATAACTATTTTTATGTTTTTATCAGTGAACAGGCAAATCTATTCAATAAATAAAAAATAAAATCCAACTAAGCGATAATATAACTAAGACTTAGGGATGAAGAAAGATCCAACACAGGATTCCTGATAAAGGAAAGAGAAGTTATAGCATGAAAAAAGTTAAAAGTCTTATGTGGCAAAAAACATAAATGTGTATATTCAAGAAACTAATCAACCTCAGAGAGCAAGGAAATAGGTATATAAAAACTTAAAGCAAAACCAGAATAGCCAAAGCAATCTTCAAAAATAACAAAGCAGAAAGACCTCACTCACCAATTTCAAACATACTACAAAACTATAGCAATCAAGACAGTGTGGTACTAACATAAGAATAAATCAATGGAATGAATTGAGAGTCCAGAAATATACTGTCACATTAATGGTCAACTCTTTTCCACAAGGTGCCAAGACAATCCAATGGGGAAAGTACAGTCTTTTCAACAAATGGTGCTGGGACAACTGGATATCCACATGGAAAAGAATAAAACTGGACCTCTACCACATTCAAAAATTAACTCCAAATGGATCAAAGACCTAAATGTAAGAGCTATAATTATAAAAATCCTTAGGAGAAAACATAGACATAAATCCATGTGACCTTGGGTTAGATAATGGTTTCTTAGATATAACATCAAAAGTGCTAACAACAGAAGAAAAACTAGGGTAATTGGACCACATCAAAATGAAAAACTTTTGTACTTCAAAGAGAACACCATTAAGAGAATAAAAAGACAATCCACAAAAATCAAGAAAATCTTTGCAATCGTATATATGATATGGGACCTGTAAACTCAATAAAAAAAAGAAAATCTAATTTTAAAAATAAGAATAGAGTTTGAAGAGAGCTCTCTCCAAAGATATAGGAACAGCCAATAAACACATGAAATGTTCAATAACAACACATGAAATGTTCAATAACATTAGACAATGAGATACCACTTCACACCCACTAGGATAGCAATAGTCAAAAAGAGAGACAATAGTAAGTGTTGACATAAACGCTGAGAAATTGTAACTTTCATACATAATTGGTGGGAATGTAAAACAGTGCACTTACTTTGAAAAGCAATTTAACAGTTTATCAAAGTTTGAGTTATTATATGACCAAGCAACGCCACTTCTATGGATACATATACCCACGAGAAATGAAATATACATCCACACAAAAACTTATAAACAAATTTCACAGCAGTATTATTCATAACCAAGCCAAATGCCCATCAACTGATGAATGGGCAAGCAAAATACCGCATATCCATCATCTCACAGATTATTCTGCTTTAAAAGGAATGAAGCACTGATTCATGTACAACATGGATAAACTCTGAATACATTATGCCAAGTGAAAGAAGTCAGATACAAAAGCCCATATACTGTATGGTTTCATTTATATGAAATGTCCAGAAAAGGCAAATCCAGAGACACAAGAATTAAACTGGTGGTTGCCAGGGGCAGGGGGAGTGAGGAGGGTGGAGAGTGACTGCATATGGGAGAGAGTCTCTCTGGGATGATGAAAATGTTCTAGAATTGAACAGTGGTGATGGTCTGCAAATACACTAACAGCCACTGAATTGTACACTACTGATATGTGAATTACAGCTCATACCTTAGAAGGACTGACCCCACTGTCCTCAACAGATATAAAATATGGTTAGAGTCCTTCATCCACATTTCTAAACACTAACTACTCTGAAGACCTCAGCCAACCCAATTCTTCTTACTCTTAATAACCTAACGTTCCACCTCATCAAGAAAATTAAGCACTCCAAGGCTCTCCCATTACATAATTATCCTCTTCCTCCCATAATTCAAAAACTTCCCTCTCTACAACAAGGCTTGAACATGTCCTAGACTTAAAAAAAAAAAAATACCTGTTCCTAACTACATCTCTGGATACCACTCCTTACCCTTTTCCTGCTACATGGAACTTCGTGAAAGAATATTCACATATACTCGCTGCCTCCATATGGGCATGTTCACTTATTTCTCAGCTTACGACCAACACACCAACACTAATTCATTCATTCTGTCAAAACTATTCTTCTGAAAATTACCACTGACTGCCATGATCCCAAATCCACCAAACATAATTGTGTCATACATACAATTCCTGTGATATCTGACAACTGGCCATTCATTTTTTTTGACACAGTTCCTCCCCTGGGCTTCCATATTATTTTTACCCATTTATTCTTGTATCTCTCTTCTTGGTCTCTGTGACCTCCTCTTTCCAAACTAAGAACACACCTTAATTTGGTGTTTGTTCTATCTTCTAAATGTAGTAATGACTCCCAAATCTACATGTTATCTCCAGTTCCTCAGTTTCAAATCCATATTTACAACAGACTTCTGGATCCACCTGCTTGGCTACACCTCTTCAGACACCCAAAACTCAACAATTCTGTTCAAGAATAGAACTCATCATTTCCCACACATCCACCCTAAAATCTGCTTCTCCTATACTTCTGATCTCGGTTAATGACAGCAGCATTCATTCACTTAGTCATCTAAATCAGATGTTTGCAATCTCCCTCTATTTCCTAAATTTCAGTTGCTTTCATGCCACCTTGGCACATTATTGCTGAATGCAAAGGCATAAATGCTCTTTACCCAGCCCATCTCTCGGAAATGTGTTTGCAGCCAGCAAAGGTCCTCCTTCAGGACAAAGAACAGGCTTGTTTATCACTTTAAAGCAATGGATTCCCCAAGCTTAGTGTTCCTCAGATGCAACATAAACTCTCTGCTTGTGCTACATCCATCTGGACTCCCCCACATCGCCCCTGCAAAATTTGCAGGCAAGAGAAACTGTTCACCCTGCTTGCTGTGCCATGAGTAAGTCCTCTGACCCAGAAGTCCCACAAGTGCCATGTCTTCTACCAGCATCGATGAAACAGCAGCAAGCTAACTTACTAGCTTGTGGACTGGGTAATGACACATAGATTAATTTACCATCCTAAAGCATCACTTAATCGCTTTGTACCTCAAAATAACTTCATATCCCTCTAATTCCCTATAAATCTCTCTAATTAAAAAAGGCCAACTTCCATCACTCTTCCCATCTCTCATGTCCTATACTCTTTCAGCTTGTCCAAGAAAGTGCAGAATTTAAGGGCTGGGGCTCTGGAGTTGAAATGCCCAGGTTCTAAGCACCAGTTTCTTCACTTCATAACTATGTGGTTTGGGGCAAGTTGCTAAGGTTGTCAAAATTCCCATTTTCTCATCTGCAAAACGGAGCTACAGTGGAAATGCTTCCTAGCACTTGTTGTGAAGATTAGCTGAAATGATCTAGATCAGTGCTCAGCACCATGTCAGCATAAAACAACCTCTCAATAACTGCTAGTTATATAGATGCTGTCTACTTCCTGCTGTCTGAATTTTTATGGCTAACTTCCTCTCTGTTCTTGCAAACGTCTTGCTCATTTCTACATCCACATTTTTCTAATTCCAACAACTTCTGTTATGCATCCCAATGCTGTGCCTTCCTCTCTGACCATTGCCATCAACTCATTCCTCATCATTCTGAAGGCCCACCCCCATTTTTAAGTTCATAATACATTGTCATCATTGCACTGTGCACATATTCTTAAAACTGACTGACCTGTGCATCGCTTATTACCAACAAGACAGTGAGCACCTTTGCTCAAAGATCATGCTTTATGCTTCTCATGTAACCTCTTTGGAAATTATGTAAATTCAGGAATTTAAGGTCCCCTCTTAAAGATCATCATGTCCAATATAGTAGTAAAAACACAGGCTTTTAAGTAGATGAAAACAGGTGAAATTCAGGCTCCAAAATACTGGTTTTTGGTAATTCTGGGGGAGTTACTTAACCTCTCTGACATTCTATTGAATAGAAATTCTATATCTTTATCAAAGTCTTGTTTGAAGAATAAAATGACTAATAAAATGTATCAAACTCCATAGCTCATGAACAGGAATCTCTCTCAAAAAGTGGCTATTATTTTTCTTCAATCAACAACATATGTTGAATTGAATGAGTTATAGCAATACCATCTTTTAAAAATATCTGTAGCTTCTGAGAGTTAAAGCCCAGTGCCAATTCAGTCATGGATTTGTGTCCCATAAACAGTTAATTTGCACACTTCTCCCTAGATTACACTACTCATCTTTGCCAAGTGTTTTTTAAGAACATGCTCTGCTGAACACAAGACCTGATAAGCAAGCATAAAGATCAATAATAAATCCATTTCCATTCAATAAACATCTCAATTCATCTGCTTAATGAATAGTTTTGTCAATGGCTTCTTTCATCTTCAACACTGAAGCCTGGGAAAGTGAGACATCAGTCACTGTTTTACGGAGGTGAGGGGGTAAAAGCAAATGTCAATTCAAACAAATTTTTATTTTATTTTATTTTATTTTATTTTATTTTATTATTTTATTTTATAAACTTGAGCTTTCTTCTGCAAAAGCATCTGGCTTTATGTGTATAAATCCCAATTTCAATCACCAAGCTGACAGCAGAAACAAAAGAATGTTGTAATAGATGTGTGTCTCATTAACATATCAAGCAGATGCCAGTAAAACAAGTATCTTCTGTTTTAGAAAATATGCCAGAAATTTCCATCCACAGTTATCTTTAACTCCAACATCGGTTCTCCCTGAAGCCAAAGAACCACCGTTGGCCTCAGGGTCAAGAACTTCTTCCTGTTTTAAAAAGATTCTCCAGTCTTATCCTGCCCTTCATTTCTTAAGGATTACCTGTTTCTTCACTGACAAGGGCCTTCTAGCTTCTTCCTACTTCCTCATTTTTACCTTGTCTTAAAATTTTTTTTCAATTACAGTTGACATACATTTATTAGTTTAGGGGTACAACATAGCAATTAGACATCTATCTAACTTACAAAGTTATCTTTATAAGTTTAGCACCGTACATAGCTATTACAATATTATTGACTATATTCCCTATGCTGTAGTTTACATCCCTGTGACTATTTTTACAACTGCCAATTTGTACTTCATAATATCTTCACCTTGTCCACCCAGCCCCCCAACACTCCTTCCATCTGGCAACCATCAATTTGTTCTCTATAATTTGTTGCTGTTTTGTTTGTTCATTTAGTTTTTTAGATTCCAAAAATAAGTGAAATCATGTGGTATTTCTCTTCTTGCCGGACTTATTTGAAAAGAAAACCCTCGTACATGGTGGGATTGTAAAATGGTCCAGCCACTACAAAAAAACAGTATGAAGTTTTCTCAAAAAATTAAAAATAGAACTACCACATAACCCAGCAATTTCACTTCTGGGCATCTATCTGAAGAAATCCAAAACACTAACTCAAAAAGATAGATGCACCCCCATTTCACTGCAGCATTATTTACAATAGCCAAGATATGGAAGCAACCTCTGTTTTATCTTGTATTTTGATTCACGACTGCTTACTTGGTTTTGACAGGGCCTCCTTAATTTTTTCTATTCACAGGGCTTCATTTTCGCCATGCAATCTTAAATGCTGCCCAGCTATGCCCACAATCAAGTCATCTACTCAGGCTTTCAATCTTGCCCTGAGAGCTGACTAGTTCTCCTTTATGCTGTGTCCACGACCCACAGGAAGTTCTACAAAGCTGAATTAGAGCACATGGACCAGTCACCCTAAATCCAGATTTCTGGGCCTAGCTAGATCAGAGCTCGTTGCAATTTCACCCAGCCTTTCTAATCTCATCCTTCCTTAATCAACCTCACAGAACCCTCTTTTCTAGCACACTCAGCTTGTCTCTGCTGCCTAAACTTGCCTAGCTCATTCCGAGCTCTGTGTCTCTGCTCTCAGGCCATACTCCCTCCTCAGCCAAAGCTGTCACCTCCCCTCTCCTACCTTGTGCCCATTCCAATTATAAGCTCCCTCTTCCAAGTCCAACTAAAGTTCTCCCTCCCCAGAGAAGCCTTCCCTACTCGCCTGGCTTCCAGAGCTCTTTTACTCCCCTGAATTCCTATATTTCCTTATCACTCCCCTGGCAATCTGCTATAGGTGTTTACCTTTTAATCTTATCTTTTCACTCGATACTCATTTCCTCATGAGCATGAACCACAAAACACACTTTAAAAAGCTGAAAGCTACAAGAGTAGACAACACAAGAGAAAGTTTTTAGGAAATAAAATTCTCTCAACAAGACCAGTCAATCTTTTTTCATGTTTCTGTCTAGCCCTTGCCAACTCTTGTTTACATTTTTATGTGGTAATAATCTTAGAGTAGATTCAATGACTAGATTGAAGAGATTCAATATAGTTACACATATCGTTTTACATTCTGCTTTTACTTCTAACATAGAAAACAGCCTTCCTTGTTAAATGGTTTTCATTTTCAACATTTTTAATATCTACATAATAGTCTTTCCACTGAGATACTGGACAGTGATTTACTTAAGCCCTGACTCTATTAGACATCACATTCTTCTCTTTTTGTGCCCTCCACTGCATCAGATATTATAAAATGCAAAGTAGACCCTTTGAGAAACACCTGTTGACAAATAAATTTATTGTTCATGCTTCCTAACACCTGCAATAACCCATTTTGCTGCTTTTCTCTCTAGCTAAATTTCTAGTGTAATTTCTGGTTTTTCCACTTAAGGCTAGGCAGATAAAGCAAAGTTGCTTTCCCAACACTTTTTATATAGATTTATTGATTTTAGTACTTGATCTTATGCATATTTAAATATAGGAAGCCCCTTGAAGAAGGATGCTAATATCCTATAATAATTGATATAAACTAGAGATATCTGGCAGGCACTCAGTGAGTATTGAATATCTTTTAAACCACCTAAAGTTATAAAAGATCAAACTTCTGAATAGGAGAGTATCACTGATCTAGCTAATACCAATCAATTATGCTTATAAAACTTTCAGCTCATTTAATAATTAGAATGATTAATAATGTATAAATGGGTGTTCTTTGCAGTATATTGAAGAACACAACCAGAGTCACCTGGTGAGCTGTACAAGTCTGAAAGATAACATGAAAGACAAATAATATTTGCAAATAGAACTTTAAGAGCTCGTGACAAAACCAGTTTACCCTTTAGCTTGTTTAAGTTTATATTTCAGATGAACAAAAGCAAAATTAAAACTACATAAGATTACATATGCATGTGAGCACAAAGTGGAAAGGAAATAGAGTATGAATTGTCAAGATGGAAGAATTCAGAGACTTTTCCATTCTTAGTTTTTGTCTGTTTTGTTTGTATAATGTTAAAACGTATAACAAGAAAAATATTTCTGACAGAAGCATATTCATTAGCCATTACATCTCTTGTTATTATTGAATTAGGGCCTAATGCTTAATGTTCAAATGACTAAGTTTCCGAAACACCCAAAGAATTTAGCAAAAAAGATTGACTCTTACTTCAATGATAAATGTGAAATAATAAACCAACTACCTTAACACTTAACCACAGATACTGAATCACATGAAGAACTTAATGGCATACTAGAAGCTTTTGTAAATTTCAGATTTTCCTCAAAAAGTAGCTAATGTGAGTCCAAATATCAGAGTCTATACAATAAAACTACATCATCCCAATAACCCATCCTCATCTCATCCTTATTTGTGAAGAGAGATTTGTGAAGTTGATTCCATCACTAATATGCTACAAGAAACAATTATGACTAAAAGTTTACTATCCAATTATAAACTATAATTTAACACACTAACTTTCCCCAAGGTAATAATTGGTCAAAGTGATACAATTATTTTCAAAATTACTGGAAAGGAACACATTTTAACTTTTTTAAACAAACTCTAGATAGAAGTTTAAATATCTCTGGCTTTAGATTTTCACTACATTGTATTCCATAACTTCTAGATTTACATAGATGACCACTTCATGACAAAACAGAAATAGAACCAATTTTAATTATCTGTGGTAATCCCTGAAAAATTCCACGTGCATTCAGGAATTATAAGGCTAGGTAAGAGATGGCACGAAAGGAATGAGGCAATTCACCACAAATAATGCACTTCTATTTATAGGGGTAATGAAACCGTAATTTTAAATTGGGTTCAGCTAAAGAAACAGCTAACATCTCTATTCCATAGCTAAAATTGTTATCCTATGCATCCCTCAAAACTTAGATACTGACAATTATTACAATCTAATTAATGACAATTTATAAAAAGGAGAGTACTTTCCCCCAGTTGAAACCCATGGGGGGAGGAGAATAGGGTAGGGTTCTGAGATAGGTCTTTCGTGGTGGTTGGTTAGCTAGCTGCCTTTTTTATAGCGCTGACATTTTCCAAGTTAAAAAGAAATTTTAAGAATGTGCTAAAACCATCCTTTCAGAATCAAATCCAAGATCAGTTGTGTTTTATGTGGCTTGTTTTTTTAAGATGTTTCCTAATCACCGTGATGGTAACTAAGTTTAAGGTGACTATAAATGCAGATGTCTGAACACTGAAGAACAGAAGTTTTTGAACACTTGCAAAGTTCCTCTAAGTTCTTTCATTTTGTCAGGGCATGGAACTAGGGAGGCAGACAGAACTAGTTTAACTTCTGAGGAAAAAAACTCTGTCACCTGATAGCCTTAAGCTGATCTAGCAGGGGCAGAAGGAATCTTCAACTCCAACAACAGAAGATGTAACTCCCAAGGGAAGCGATAAACCCACTCCCAAGAGAAGGACAAAACAACGAAGCAGGCATGTATCAACTGGTTGATCTGTCTATTTCACTGTAGGTAAAGGCCAGCAAGAAGAAATGGAAAACTGGAAAACAACGCAGAACTTCTTCTACACGATGACTGATTATGGACAAAGACGTGGCAAAATGACTTGCAACACGACCCTGGGACTTAAAAATCCTTCCGACTAGTGAAGTCTTATTACTTGAAAATCATCTCCTCGGATTCTAAAGTGACCCCCAATAACAGAACCTTGTACAGAAAGTGTTTTCAAAGGTATCACCTCATTTAAAGCAACTTGCTCAGTCAGGCTGCTAGGTAAGCAGAGAAGCCGAGACCCAGCCCACCTCTCCGCTCCGTCTGACGGTCGAAAGAGGCTTTAAAGGGGACCCGGGTCATCTGCTGTCCCTACCCTCCCCGCAGGATCAGAGAGAATGTCCGAAAGACACAATTTCAGCAGAATCTCAGCACGTAAGCGATCTATCGCCCAGAGGTGACGAATATGACTGTAAACACACACAGAACGTTTTCAGCCAAGAAAGCGAGGGAGGGGGGGACACCCCTTTCACTCGACTTCAAAGTTATGCACAACTCTTCGTGGACGTCCCGATTAGAGGACTATAAAGTGGGGGAAAGGGGGGAAAAAAGCCAAGCGAGGCATTCTTGCACTGGAGGACTCTTTCAGGAAGAGCAAACCCAATCCCCTGCCATGTTTCGCTGCCGCGGGGCCACCGAGGTGCAGAGTCGGGGCGCCTGGGCCAGAGGCGCGGGGCCTCGGGGTCCCCGGCCGCCCGGGCCGGGCCGGGGGGTGGGGACCCCAGGGCCGGGGGCCGCACTGACAGCGGGAGGGGACCCAGGACGGACGCGGCGAGGCACGGGCCGGGGGCAGGGGCGGGAGGCGGAGGAGGAGGACGAGGAGGCGGCGGCACCGAGCCGGGCGCCCCCCAGGGAAGGCCAAGGCAGAGGGACAGGGCGAAGGGCGCGGGGCGGGGCGCGGCGCGCTCGGGCGGAAGGGGCAGCGGGAGGGGCGGGGGGCCCGCGGCGCCCCGGGACGCGGCGCGGGCCGGGGGTGGGGGGGCGCCCGATGCGCGGGACCAGGTCTCGGGGACCGGGATGCGGGCTGCGGGGCGGGGCGGCGGGACCCCACACGGCGGCGGCGGCGGCGGCCGCGGAGGGCGAGGCGCGCCAGGCACCTGCCGGCTCCGCCGCGGCGGCCCCGGGCCGGCTCGGCTCTCACCTCTGCGGTTCATGGGCCGGATCCGGACGGCCACTTTCACTTTGGAGTCGCCCATCCCGCCGCCGCCGCCGCCGGGGCTCCCGCTCGGCTTCCGTCTGCCGCGGCCACCGGGCAGGTCTTCGGGGCTGACCCGGCGGGAGGGGGGCTCCGGCCGCGCGCGGGGGCGGGGCCTGCTGGGGGCGGGGCCTGCGGAGGGGCGGGGCCTGGGCGCTCCCGATGCACGACGGGACTTGTAGTCCTGAAAGGTGGTCGCGGGCAGGGAGTTTTCAGTGAGTGTTGGTTCCCCAGACCTTAGGGACTTTATACATAGTCCCACTACCTTTTCACCATTCTTGTTTTTATAAGCTACCGATGAGCTGGTGCCTCAGTTGAGAACCAAGAGTGGAATAATAATTTGCAGTGGAGCTCTTTACAGCCTCTTCAAAGTCATTTCCTGCCAATTTAGGGTTCAGCCCCAGGGCCAAATAATTTTCTCTGCCTGCTTTGCCTTTCCTTCTTTTGTTTCCTGAAATCATCCTTCAAAATTAAAGTTAATGTCGCTGGAAGTATTCATAGATACACAAATTAACCCTGTACCACCCCCACCCACCGCCCTCCTTTGAGTCTAGACCTCGGACTCTGGAACTCATTTGGATTCAAATCCCACCTCAGCACTTTCCACCTAGGTGACTATATATAAATGCTTTCACTGCTCTGTGCTTGTCTTTTCATATGTAAAATAAAAACAATAAGAAAGACTACTTTATAGGATTGTTGTGAAATTTAAGTTAATTAATACAAATACAGCTCTTAAAAACTCCCTGATATATAGGAAGTGTTCAGTAATGTTAGACATTATTTTTGCTCTCTTAAAGCATCTATGTTTTAACTGTTTATGTCGCTCTTATATATTTTTAAACCGATCTTACTTGTATGTGTAGCCTAGCCTGTAGTACAGACCCAGTAAACATTTATTGCATGAATGAATCAATGAAACCATACTAAAATTAGCTCTTTCTTAAGCTGTTAAAGAAAAAAAAAAAAAAGGCCCAAAATGGCCTCACTCATGCTAAAGCCCATGACACCAAACCTCTTGTCATACCTGATCTAACTGCTATTTCAGCCCCTCCTAGAAACATAATCTTAATCAACCAGTACGGAATTTTCTGGTCAAGTACCTGTAAGGTAACGTGTCATATAGGCCCTCTCCAGCCGCCATAGAAAGAAGAGATAATCTGAATAATAAAAACCTATCCTCATTTTCTCCACCCCCCTAAAAAGATGTTTCTGCCCATAGTTAATCTTTTCTTTACCTTATCCCTTCCTCCACCTTTCTTCATATAAAATCCTCCATTTTGTACAACTCCTCTGAGCACCCTTCTAGTTGCTAGAGGGGATTGCCCCAATTCATGAATTACTTAATAAAGCCCATTAGACCTTCAAAACTACTACATTGAATTTTGTTTTTATTCTGTTTTGTTTTTAACAAAGCCCTAGCAGAGACTGCTAACTGATTGCCTGTGAGTAAGACCTGGCCTGCAAATATGTTCTGTTTGGTCAAGCAGTAGTGACCAACACATGAAAATCAGGAGGTTTTTACTTGCAATACAGGGCTCACATGACGTATTAGGAATATGGATTGGAACTGAGGAGCAGTGGTCACCTTTCTAAGACATAGTTCTCTCCAATTCACCACAGCCCCACTCAGGTCTGCTTTACCACCATATGTCTAGATTCTATGGGTTTATTACATCTGCTTGTTTATTTTTTACATGATAGTCCAGAACTTGGACCCATTTTACAGATGAGTAAATACAAAAAGCTGGCAAGATTTGTCTGTGTTACGAGACGCCCTGCGGTTGAAAGAACTTCAACATAAGCAGAGTTGTCAAAAAGGTTAAAAACACCTTTAAGAGCAGTGTAATCCTGACACATACCACGACATGGATGAACCCTGAAGACATTATGCTAAATGAAACAAGCCAGACACATAAACAAATGCTGCATGATTCCACTTATATCAGGTACCTAGAGTAGTGAAATTCAGAGACAGAAACCTAAATGGTTGTTGCCAGGAGCTGGGGGGAGGGAGAAATGGAGAGTCAGTCTTTAAAGGGTACAGACTTTTGGTTTGTCAAGATAAAAACAACAACGTGAATATACTTAATGCCACCGAAATGTACACTTAAAAATGATTACAAAGGTAAATTCATGTCATGTGTATTTGACCACGATTTTCAAAAGGTTAAATATAGAATCATGTTGTACATCTGAAAGTAATGTTATATGTCAATTCTAGCTCGATTTAAAAAAAAAAAAAGTTTAAAAAATAGAAATGCTGCCCTAGAAGGTCCTTTTTAAAAGAAAGGGATTTCTTTCTTAGAGGCAGTACTCTGAGGTTTTAGGAGGGCCTTCTAAGCTGGGGAAGCAGTGGGTTCTAGCACAGTAAGTCTTATAATTTTCACAGCCCAGTAAACAAATAAAGGAGGGAGACCCAACATAGAATTGCCAGCTGTTTAATCTTACCAAGTAAATTCTTTAAACACTAATGCATGCAACAATTGCTATCTACTATTACCATCATTTTTTTCAAGAAGTTCACAAAGAATATATTTTTATGTTGAAATTGTTTGCTTGATAATCACTACTGTCTTTTTGTTTTATTTAGCATTGAAAAAACTTTTGTCATGGCTCCTGGACTGATCACCAGCGTTGGGTACTCTGGTCTTAACCAAATTTCCTAATAAACATCTCAACACATACAAGTTATAACAAATAAGAGCTTGCAATGCGCCAAGTTTCCTGGATATTCATTCTTCACTTAATATGTCTCTTTTAAAAGTTTGCCGGGGGAGGAATGTTCTGATGATGGCTTGAATCTGGCTTTTAAACACAAGCAAGGCCTGCAGAAAAGAGAAGCTCCACAGTTTCTATGGGAACATTGTATTCAAATTTAAGTTCAAATTTTAGAGAGGAGAAAGCCGCTAAGGGGTCGAAGGGGAGTGGGAGAGATATAATAGGGAAAAGGTGAGGACTTTCTCTAAAGTTCCAAAACCAGTTAAATAGTCTGGAAACATTAATTGGAAGAAAATGACAGTAGCTTCCTAAGAGACTGTAGCAAAAAACCCCTGTGGGCTATTCTACCTTTTGACATCTAATCACACTAATGCCTCTCTTTTGACTTGTGCTGTAAAGGTGAGGTGAGAGGATTCTGAGAGAATCCTGAGAAAGAAATAAACAAGATGCAAGTTACAACCTGAAGCCAAGGAGCTTGGCAAGGCTTTTGCACAGGTAACTGGAGAGCTGCCCAGTCACCAGGCTGAGGGCAGGGGAGGTGTGGACAGGCAGTGGGGGGCTCAGCCTCCAACACAAGGAAGGAACAGTCTTGGTTTCTCCTTTTTCCAACTCTTCTGAGAGAGAAGAGGAAAAGAACTAGTAAGTGAGCCACTGCCTTGGGCCTTTGTTGGTAAAGCAACTACTTAGGATATCAACCAATGCTACATTCAAGATATTGGGGTTGGTCTGCTTAATGCTGAATTTTAGCTGTGTTGGTAAGAGATTTCTTGTTGTTCTGTTTTGTTTTGTTGTTTTTGTTTTGTCCTGACAGTCGCAAATCCACTTACTTTAAAACTAATTTCTTATTTGCTTTTTGTGGCTTTGAACCACCCATTCGTCGGTTTCTGATGGTCCCTGCACAGACTGAGGAAGACATTTCACCCCATTGTCATAAAATCATGACTTATAGAATAATGATAGCTTAACATATGCTGAACACTCACTGTGTACTAGACACTGTCCTAAGCGTTTTACACGAATTTACTCATTTAATGCTCACACTCACTCTGTGAGTGGTTCCTGTTATTATCCCTGTATTACAGATGGAGAAACTGAGGACCTAGCATCTTACCCAAGGCCTTGTGTTGCTGTTGTGACTTTTTCTTCCATTCTCCCTTTTATCATGATGGGAAGAATCTAATTGCTCAGCCCACAGAAATTTGAAAAGACCTAATTTTCACAATTCTACTTTCCAAAATAGTTTCTAAAACCCCCTTATTTGTAAAAAGTGGGATCTGTGTACTAGCTTCTATTTTCTGCCTTTAGAAAAAGGATGGAGTGAGCTAATCACTTCATTGAAGCCCAGGACCTCTCCAGCGGACATCAGTATATACCTGCTTGCCACAGAGTTGGCTTGGCAGAGCGCTTGGTTTTCCCGTTATACTTGTCTCTCTTCCTGTACCCCATTTATACTTTGAGCACAAGGAGAGTGTCCTTTTCCAAGTCTCTTTATCTTCAACGTCCAGTACTTAGCTGTTACTTAGTAGGCAGGCACTTCATACCATTTTAGGAATGAAGATATTAATACAATATCATGATTAACCTCAGAAAGAGTAAATGATTTGCCTCAAATCGTGCAGCTAGTAAACCACAGGGTTGGAATGCAAACAGAAGTGTTTGTGATTCAAAAAAATCTGTGCTGTTTCCACACACAGAAAGGCCATGCCTGTTTCCTCTTACGTATTTTTCATGTTGGCATTATCTTTCCTACGTTGTGAGTTCCTGAAGCCTAGGTCTCAGCAATAGCAGTGCTCCATGGCTATTATTTATCAGGTACTTGTTATGTGCCAGGCCTTGTGCCTGGCATCCCGTATATATGATCTCATTTAATTTTCACAACAATCCCATGAGGTCGGCACTGTGGTCATAGTCTTTGACAGAAGGGCAACTGAGTCTTAATAAGGCCAGTTAACTTTGCACACTGGCCTGAGTAAGAGACTCTTCATTGCGAATTGTGGGGCCTCTGGCGGGCCTTGCCTGAACTGTCAGATCCTTACGACATACAAACTTGCCTCTTCACTTGGTATCTGGTGCTCTGCTGGGTCCTTCAGCCTTTATTGATACTCTCCATCAAGCACCCACTTGCAAGGCTTCAACCTGTGCTCCTTGTTTTAATTATTTTATTATCTTAGTCAACAAATTTCTCTTCTATGTGCTTTGGCCATATGGCATTAGGTGCTTCAGCTACAAAGATAAAAACGATGTGGTGATAGTCCTTAAGGACTAAGAAGTTGGGTTAGATTGGGTTAGAAGTTGGGTGGAAATTTTGCAACTTCTCTCAGTTGTTTTGCTGCCTCTCACCAATGTCTGGGAATCCCCTCTGAAAACAACACCTTAGAAAGCAGGAGGTTCAGTATGCCTAGCTTGGGAGATCACGAAAAAGGCAAAGCTAAGGTTATGCAGCCCAGCTCCAGAGCTGGGGACAAAAAAGAAATAATAGATGGAGTGGGAAGTTAAGAGATAAGAGAAAGGAGTCGTAAAAAAGAAGACAAAAGAAAGGAACACTAGTCTGCCTCTAAGAGTAGTTGCAAAAACAGCTCATGCGGGTTTCTTGAAGTCAAAAGCCGTGTCTTTTGTACCTGTTTGTTCTATCCCCATTGCCATCATCCTGTTCTAAGCCTTCCAAAATCCTTGTTTTCAAAGCGTCTGCGTGGCCCCTCCCCAAAAGATACCTCCGGGCAGAAAGTATCCATCCATCCTGCACATGGGGCTCACTCTGTAGTCATAGAGTAAGGTTTCTCCTGAAAGAATGAAGCTACAAACTTGTGGCCTTCGATTTTGAGAGATTTAGATGTTTAGAAGAGCCTTCTTGGATGTTGGAGGTTAAAGTTTCCTGAAATGTGCCAGGTGGGGTGGACCCAGGCAAGGCCCTCTCTCCCTGGGATTTCATTTAGAATGAGGTAGGATTTATGAGCCCAGAGAGCAAAGTGTACCTTGTAAACACAATTACTTATGCATCAGTTTCATTTTTGTTCTCTCTTTGCATTTAGTGACATTTTCTTAACTTTACGTTTATTTGGCCTGTGCCGAGGGGAAGCAGAGGAAGGGACTTTTGGACAGAGGTCTAAAAGGGAAGAAGCCTACCTCTGAGGCCAGTGTGGTGAAGGTGGTGGGAACTGAGGAAAGACCACAAGAATCAAATCAGAAGTATGAATTTGAGGTTACTGGGAGAGTCCTCTCTTCATAACAACCTAACAGCCTGGGTTTTACTTTATTATGGAAGGTGGCATTCCCTCCCTCCCTCTCACCTCTTTCCTGCACTTTCCCCAGTTGCTGCTTTCTCTCTCATCGCCACATTTTTGCTTTGGTTAGTCTCACTCAAGCTGCTACCTTTCTTAGGAGGCCCTCTGTCCACTAATTAAAATCTAACCATTCAGGGCGTTTTCTCCAAAAAGTCATCCTTCGCTAATCCTGCATGCATTACCGTTTCCCTTCTGGAAACTTCCCTAACATCGTACCATATTAGCATCAGGTAAGAAACAGACTTAAATAATGTATGTAGGTCTCGTCTTCTCCAATCAGACCATGGACTCAGCAGCAGGATGATGTCTTCTCACCTTGGGTATGGCTCACAGTGACAAGACCACAGCTGATGTGACTGAATTGTTCCCGTGTAAAAAGCACAGAGGTAGAAGAGCCAACAGACGAGAGAAGAACTTTAAGTTAATTATTTTGACTGAAAATCTAAAGCAATCAGAAATTCTGGGGAAAAAATAAGCAAGTAGTGGGGTAGAAGATCTTTAGAACATCAATTTGCCCTCTCTACTGAGAAAATTTAAATTCTTTCGAATCTCTGAAGATCCAGAACTAAAAGCCCTCCCAAAATTCACAGATTTCACACTAGACTCCCCCAAAGTGTGCACTATCTGTAGGAACATAAATTCACTTTCCTTTATAGTGAAAACTGTCTCTAAAGAACATCAATAATGAATCCAATAGCCCTACTTCATCTCCATAAATCATTTAGGGACAGAGGTCAGGAGAGGGTACTCTTTCGGTATTATTCAAGGCAGATTGTACAGTTCAGGCCCCATTAGTGAGCACAAAAGAACATCCATAAAATATTCATAGGCCTGGTACAAAAGCCTTGATGGCTTGGGGGACCCATGCCTAAAGGATTAAATTAGTCAGATTATGGTTGCCTCCCTCCACTTCCTTAAACTCAGCTGAGGTTTCCACAGCTCTTCCAGCAATCTGATTTATTGAAAGGGATTTTTTGAAACCACAGGAGATGGAGTGGGGTAAGCAGGAGATAAACTTTTAGGCCCAGGGCTCCAAGCCTCAAGAGAAGCAACTGACTTTTTTCACTAGGACAGCTACCTGGAGAAGGAGCAAAAACCTCCCATGAAAAATATTGGATAAAGCTACATTTGGACAAAAGAGATATCTCCCAGAAATATACCTGGGAAGGGATCCCTGACGTGAAAGACACTCTGCTCCTTTAATTCATTGATGATATATATATTTTTTTACCAAATATAATTAAATCTAACCAATATTTGATTGTACGTATAATCAATGCAAGGTACTTGCCTGTTAAGGAATTAAAAAAGTGAGTATGACAGACTACATTTCCAGAAGGTTAGAACTTATTTGAAGATAATTACAGTCATCCCTTGGTACCCAAGGGACATTGGTTCCAGGATCCTCAACAGACACCAAATCCAAGGATGCTCAAGCCCCTTTGTTGGCCCTCTGGATCGGGTTCAACCAAATTTGATCTAAGGTTGGTTGAATGTGCGGAAGCAGAACCCACTGACACAGAGGGTCAACTGTCAGCTGTTACAGTGGGGAAAATATCCATAGAATTCCTCCTTGGATAGTTGGCAGATAATTAGGATCTTGTTTTCTCAGGAAGTTGTCACTCATTGCAGCTGCACAAGGGTGGGGCCTGAGCCTAGCTGCGGAGAGAAAAGGACCATTCTGAGTCACCCCAGATTCAGATCTAGAAGGTGTCATCTAGGCAGGAAGCATGAGGGTGGGGCCCCCCAATCCTGATACCTGAGAGAAGATAACCCAGGCTACGATGGATGCCGCATGTGGTTTTAATCTTCTAGACACTGGACGTTAAGCGGTTAAGGAGAAACCCAAGACAGCTGCAGCCCAGGGGCTCTGTAATAGGAAGTTATCTTAGCGTTCATTTTTCTGTGCCACCAAGGGAGCCTTTTTTCAGCTGGGACCTGATCTGGAAGCTTTCTTACCCACTAGAAAGCCAGGAGCTGTAAAACCCTCCCGGTGCCCCAGCATGACTCAGAGGCAGCTGAGCAAGGCCTGGAACAGAATGGGGACAGTTGCACCAGCCTCACTCTTCTGCACGTCTACGGGAGGAAAGCAAAACCTCCTTAGAAAGATAGAACGATGTGCCCATCAGCTGCCAATATAAATTTCAGACAATTAAAGGCTTACACGTAAAAACTTGAAAAACTAGAAGAAAAGAAAAGGGACTGTTAGTGCATCTCAGGCAAAAAAAGAAGTCATCAGTAGTAACCAGTACAGAGAAACTTGCTCAAATCAAAGTCTATATGGGTGGAGTCAGGACTCAAACGGGGGTCTGTAATGCCATAGCCTAGCCCTGCCCAAAAGACTTCTTTAAGGAAAAAATAAAAACAGGTAGCTTAGAAAACAGATTTCTTAAGTAGGCTCCCCAAATCTCACCAAATATGGAAAGAGCCGGCAAAAAATTAGGAAGCTTTGGAAATATATGACAGACATAGAGTTATAGTCCGAAAGAAGGTTTATAAACCAAAATGAAAAGGACGGAAAGAAGCCAATAAAATTTTGACAAGAAAAACAAACAGGCTATTCCAAAGGAAGAAATGTAGACAATAAATATGTGAAAAATGTTCAGTTTTCTTAGTATTTAGCAAAGACATAGCATTTTTTATCCAACAAATTGGTAAACTTTTATTCATTTTTTAACATTTTATTTTATTTTTTAATTTTTTCCCTTCCCACCTCCCCCTTGGCAAACTTTGAACAAAAAGTAAAATTGTAAGGTGACCAACTTTTTAGAATGCCAGTCAAGATGCAATCGTACCAGACAAAAAATTAATAATAATATAACAAATTATTACATATATATGTTATTACTTTAATAAAAGTATAAAAAATGGATATTAATTTTAAATTAGATATTCTGTATTATTACTTTTCTGTTACATAAACACTATTTAAACAAAACCACAACAAGGCTAGTTAACAAAAGCAATTAGTAGTAATTAATAATAGGACAACTGAAAAATAATGTATGAGAAAAATATAACAATATTTTTATAATTTCTTTTGGTTCTCTGATATGGTAATTTATTTTAACTCTTTATTGGATATTTACAGTTTGTAGTTAATATATCAACAATCTTTTGTTTTATGTTTTCTGTAGTTTCACCAAAATCTTCATTAAAAAATACAAAAATAAAATCATAGAAATCAACAAGATGATTTGAAATTCCATTTTTCATATCAAAGTACCTAAGTAATAGGTATTTCTGTGTCTGTTTTGGGGAGGGATAAATATTTTTTACCCTCTTAGGATCAGGAGCTGGGGTTTGTGAATTAATAGGAGAAAAACTACAATTTTAATGTAATATTTACATGCATAGGAGTTCACAGGAAAGAAGTGAAACTCAAAGAGGCAGTTAGACCCGGGCTTTTGTGTAATATTTTCACAAAACAAAGGAGGTTTGGGCTTCAAGGGATAACTCAGGAAATATAGGGAAGTGACTAGGACATACATGAGGGAACTAACGGAAGTGACAGTTATTTTAGTAAGATCTATCGATGCAAACTTATCTCAGTGTTGGCCCCTTGTCTTGATGGTGAGATTGCTCTTCTCTTTCTAGTACAAGGGGCCGGGAAAGCACGTTTCTCAAAGGGTAATTTATACCCTGCTTTTAGGCAGGTGGGAGAGGGCAGAGAGGCGACTTCAGTTCAAAATAATATGCCAAAACGGCATATTTTGGAGTGGCAATATTCTGATCCCCTTAATTATGACGATTGTTGCTGTGATTGAACCCGTCACTTGATACACTGTGGAAGGAAAGCATAATGGCTGGTTAAGTTCTGCCAGAATCAGCTCTGCGTCGTAAGAGGCCAGGACATTTGTTAGCGCCATTCCCTCTTTTGCTCTCCCACAGGACACTTTAGTTTTAACCTCTGGATCAAGAAATGTGATCGAGGAAACGATATGAGAATTCATGTTCCGTAGCGGAGTGTGCTCACATCCAGTCAGTGGCCATTCTTTTCCACTAAGCGTTGGTGTCTTTTGGAGAAACAAGAAATATTTTGATTGATTCAGAACAACTTGCCCTTCTCATCCCCGACTTTTGAGATTCAGACTCCATGTGTATTTATATCTTCCTCCCCACCATGCCTGACCAAAAATTATTTTCTGCTCCTGTGTCATATGCCCTCTTTTGGTTCCCTACTTTCCTAATCTTGTACCTGTGTCCTCCTGTCTGTCATTAAAATGACACAGTAGTTTAGTCTTGTTTTTCAGTGATGTCTGGGTCATGCTGGTGTTGGTACTGTAAGCTGAACTCTTAGAAAACATGAACACAACATTTGAGATGTTAAAAATTAAACCAGCACTCAGTACAAACAAATTCTCAACACAAACAAAGCACAACAGTCAATCCATAGGCAATCCAAAGACCGACTATGACAGCTCACGATTGCAAGGCACTTGGGTCACACACTCAAGTCATATCACCTCTAGTGATGTAACAGTGGAGGATCTGTTACTGGGAACTGAAAACATTAGCACTCAGTGACCACGGAAGGTGGGTCATCTGTGTCCTATCCATTGGTCACTAAAAGCAGTGTCGGCTGCTATGTTCGGCTGCCAACTGAGTTTTGCACTTTTCCCCTAATTGTTCACACCTGTGCTGAAAATAAGGCCTACTCCTGTCTGGTAGAGGGGTTTCCTGGAATGAGGATCATTCAGTGCTAAAACCATAGGGGTCAGTCCCTGTGAAAACAGCATTTTAAATATCTCCAGTAGGAAATATACACGTATTGGTGCAGCTTTTCTGGAGAGCAGCTTAGACATGAATTTCAAGAGTCTGAAACACGTCTTTACTTTTAAACCAGTCATTCCACTTCTAGGAAATTTATCTTAAGAAAATAATTAGAGGAGGTCATAAACATTTATGACTACGGATAGTCAACTGAGTTTTATTCGTAATATTTAAAGACTGAAAATAGTTTAAACTTTTACCAATAAAATAAACTGTGAGATATTTTTTACAATGAGATGCAGTCATTAAATGCAATAATTAAAATTAATGTTCTTTGGGGAATACTTAATGGCATGAATAATACTAACAATAACTGTAAAAAGCAGTTTATAGTATGGTCCTATTTTTACCTAAAATATACATTTATACACATACACAAATATGCAGTAAAAGAAATGCCCCCAGAATGTTAACATTTCAGTGAAAGGATGGCTAATTTTAATTATTTATTATATTTTTTATATTTTCCCAATTTTCTGTAATCAACATTTTCCTGATTTTTTTTGCTTTTGTAACATTAAATTATTTTTTGAATTACATATTTTAAAGGCCAAAAAATCTAGCCTTATAAACAAACAAACTTATTTTTACTATAATGAACTTGGAGAAGTTTCAGGGTATGACCAGCTTTCTTGGAAAAAATTAAACCAGAATTTTGATAGACATTATCCAAGGTACAAGTGAATGATACCAGGGGGTCCCACCCAACAGTCACGTCATTCTGCTCCTTGGACTACATTTTCCATGCAGTTCAAGCTGGCCTTCATTTATTTGCTCTTCCCTTCAGACTTGGAGTCATTATTTCATGGATGAGGCAGACAATTGTTGCAATTATCCATCAGGTCCTCTCACATGGATTTGCCTGATGATTTTTATAATATAATCCGATAAAATGTTAGGATACTGTCTGAAGTTTGAGTAACTGCCAACCATAAATGTGGCTGTCATAATGTTGGAAAATGACTTTTTCATTGCTGACTAGTATGGGACGCTGATGATGAAATAAACCATAACAAAATAGGAGACTCTGCAAGATCCAGAGAAGAAATGAATATCGAAACACTACTTCATATTATTTATAATTATGGTTTGTATAATTATGTTTACGTTAACTATAGAATAAATTTGCACGGTCTCATTCCATAGTGTGCATTCTCTTGTTCTTAATGAATCTTTTAGTTGCCTTTAAAGTCTTGAGTTAAAGAAGCCCTTAAAGCATCATGCTAGATTTATTTATGAACTAAGTTGCCCTCAGTTGACAACTGCAGAGGGATGTGGCTGCTCGAAGTAGCACCCTCTTCTCCTAAAGTGGGACTTCTGGCCTAGTCCTGCATGGCCGTCCATTGCAGGGCCTCTAATTAAAGAGCAAGGTCCTTCCAGATCAATGATGCAAACGTTACGTGAAGGACCTATGTACATGATGAGTTCTTGTCACCTGTAACTTTCTTTCCCACTCCATAATCCAACATGGCTTAATTTGGTTCTGAAATCTTTCTTGTCCTCACTGTAAAAGTAACCCTGATTTCTTATTTGGGCCCCATATGCCATGTGTGACAAAAGTAAGAAAAGCAAAATTGGAAGAGGGAATAAATAAGAAGTGAAAACCGTAATGTTAAGATGGGAAGGACTGTGGATTTGGCACAGTCTGCTGGAATATCCCAGGCATTACTCTCAAGTTCCTAAAAACACACACAAAATGGTAAATTGTGTTGGACTGCCCCCAAAACTACCCCCTTCCACTCTCTCTACATTAACTCACTCCAGACTCTTTTCTTCCTTATTGTTCAATGTTCAGCTTATCACCTAGCTCTGTCAGAAAAGTAAGTGAAAACTGGTCACTCAAAAGGCACCAATGGCCTGAACCTGGGGGCTGGGATAGGGTTAGAATTACAAGGTGAAAGCTAAAAGTTATAAAAGCTCAGAAGGCTAGGACTTAACCAAGGTAACAATCAAGAGGCAAAGTACTCAGAGCAAAGTAATGAATTACAGCTAGTCTGTGGCCTGAGAGGAGCCCAGAGAATGAGGTTCCAGCCTCAGCCAAGGGGTGAGTAGGTCACTACCTGTCAGAAACTGGTTCTCCACCCGGGACGTTATCAGCAAGCCATAAACCAGATCGAGAATCCAGGAAGTTATGAGGGTGAGTCAAGGTGTGTTTGTGGCCTAATTTGAAGACAAGGCTTGTTCGCATCAGCAGGTACTTCTTTATAAGTCCTTCAGGGCAGGAACTGGTGTGACTTGGACCTATGCCAGGCAAACTGGGAACAGGAACAGCCTGCCATGGAGCAAGCGCCTGAGAACTGAATGGTTGCAGGTGAGTCGACATGAAAGTTCTACCAGATATGACAAAGCAGAGGGGACAAGGATGCCACTCAACACTGGCTGCATATCAGACTCACTAGGGGAGCTTTCAAAAAACAGACATCGCAGAGTCCAGCCACACCCTGGACCAATTAGATGGGAATTTCTGGGGGTTGGGCCTAGGCATTGGTATGCTTCAAAAGGCTCCCCAGCTGATTGTAACATGCAGACAGGGCTGGGAACCACTGAGTCACAGGTAGGTTCTCAGAACTGTTCCCTAAGGTTAATGCTGACAGATTCATTTTCTTGTGACCAACTAGTATTTACCAAACAAGCTTTACAAAAATAGTGGTTAATTATATAAACAATACTAAACTTGTTTCCAAAACAGAGATAAATCAATACCAACTGAAACTAAGGAGTTAGGGCTTCCTGCAAACTGAGCAAGATCCTGGAAGATTTTCATCGGGGGAGCGATATGACAAAAGTGACAATCCTAGAAGAGTAATTGGACACTGATGTATAGGGAAGAGCCAGTTTAGTTCACCAAACATCTATTAATAGTAGCTGGTATTTACTGAGCAAACGCTGCAACAGTCTTAATCATGCCAACTATCCTGGGAGGTGAGTACTATGGTTACCTTGTCTTGTAGATGGAGAATCTAAGGATGACAAAGGTGAAGTGACTTGCCCGAAGTCACAGATGAGTAAACAGCAGAGTTAAGACATGAATCCAGACTCCGGAACCCCCTTCATAACCACCTCGTGTCACCACCTCTCATTTCACAAATGACTGTGCTCGGGTATTCTTGGGGGACGCAGTGATGGATGGAGGTCACAGTTCTGGCCTTCGAGAGAGGGGCAGAGGCACCGAGACATAACCACAATGCTGTGTGATGTGTGTCTTCATGGTAGTCTGAGCATGCACAGGAGGCACCATTGAGTCTTCCTAGGAGAATGAGGCTGGAAGGAAGCAACAGCAGACTTGTCTTTGGTCTTAAAGGACAAAAAGAGAGTGGAAATGGGGAGCCCAGTTAGAAGGGCTTTGCACTAATTAGGTCAGGAGCTGGAATTGTGGCTGTGGGATGGGAAGGGCCAACAGGGAGGGACTGAGATATTTTAGTCTGGTCAGGATGCAATAACAAAAATGCCACAGACCGGCTGAAATAAACAGCAGAAATTTGTTTCTTATAGTTCTGAAGGCTGGGGAATCTGAGGTCAGGTTGGGTGTCTAGCGAGGCCCCGCTTCCTCGTTTACAAGTGGCCCTCTTCTCACTGTGTCCTCACATAGCAGAGGTCGAGGGAGCTCTCTGGGCTCTCTTTTATAAGGACACTAATTTCACTCATGAGGGCTCTATTGTCATGACCTAATCACCTCCCAAAGGTCTTTCATTCAAAAGCCATCACATCGGGGGTGTCAGTTTCAACATGAATTCTGGGGGGACACAAACATTCAATCTATAAAAGTGAGGCAAGGGAGGTCTCTAGGATGCAAGGTTTAAGGAGGCACCCAATCTCAGGGCCGTCGCTGTGTCTGTGCTACCCTGAGCGTGAGTGTCACCTTAAAGTTTGTGCATTAGTTTCCCAGCTTGCAGACTCTCCCAGGCCTGGCCCCAGGGTGTGCTTGCAGAGTCAGTGCTAGAAGAAGACTCCCAGGGTTTCAGCCACCTGGACATGGAGAAATGAAGGTACTTTGAGAATCCGAGCTTAGGTTGTCAGGAGAATAGCACTGCATAAGAACACATCACAAGAGAATGGCAGGATATCCAAGTGGAAACATGCAACCAGCATTTAAACTACAAGTGGCCCTCAAATTCCGATGTTGACTGGGGAGTCATGAGAATGGATGCTTTGCAGCAATAAAATAATCAGAGGTGCGAGCGGAAAGCTGAGGGTCTCCCACAGGTAGGCTAGGGTTCGTCCGAAGAAAAACAGCTTCCCACGTGGCTCTCTCAAAAGATGAGCAGTAAGGCTCACAGTGAGCACTGAAACCGGGAACACAGATTATTTTACACCTTTTATATTGTTACTAAGTGTTTCCTATCATTAATAAACAATTTCTATATAAACGATTTCCCGTAACTGCTTCTGAACAGTTTACAATTATAAACAATTTTTTAAAGTAGTCTCCCCTGGTGAAAGAAGCCAGCGACATAGAACTAGCTTCAAGACTGCAAGTCATCTGATTATCTAAGCTACACCCAACGTAAATGGGAGATGGAAAGCAAATGTTTATTGAGCCCCAATTACGAGCCGGCACTATTCTAGACATTTACACGGACACCATCTTATTTTGCTTAATGACAACCATGAGTGTTTTCTTTTCCCATCTTTGGGTCTGTGTATAAGATAAAACTCGTCAAGGAGAAACCAATCCCTGCTAAGGTGAGGGCAATCTCAGGCCACCAAGTATCGGAAAGAGGTACTGAGGTTTCAATATCCTGCCTTGGCCTTTCAGGAGTGGAGGTCTGCCCTGGATCTGAGCAGACTCATCAGACAACATGAGGGGTCGAATGGGGCAATCGAGCATGCAGTGCCATCTGGGGAGAAGCAGCCCCCTGGAGCCAGTCTCGGAGCCAGAATGACATCGTTATGCCCACCGGCAGCATGGCAACCCTGGCTCCTTGAAGCTCAGTCGAATGACAGCTGAGGTGGTGGACTCTTGGACAGTACAACGGAGTGATTCCAACATGATACTGGAATCAGTTGGGAGAATCCCTGCCCTCCCATGGTCTCCCGACATCGTGGGCAGGCAGATGGTCTTGAGGGTCAGCTCCCTGGCAATGGCTGGCTTGGAAGTCAGAAATGTGAGGACGGGAAGGCAGCCCCTTCCCATGAGACTTCTCCTCCTTCCTGCTAGGAAAAGGGTCTGTGTCTGAACTGACCCCACACATGTCACTTTTCCAAAAGCTGATATTGCTGTTTGGCTCAGAAGTGCAACTTGCTCTTGAGTTGCTCTTAAAAGTTTGAAGTCATTCAAGAACCAAAGAGTCCTGCTGTGGGAAGGGACCATTTATTTAATTAAAAAAAAATTTCTTTTGATATATATGCTGTCCCGAGAGGAAAATTCCATTAAAAAAATTACATAAACTATTCACATAGGAACCATTGATTCTCCCTATTAAAGCAACATAAAAGCTCAGGCCCACTGGTTCATAGAATAGAGCAGTCTTGATTTGTTTAAAAAAAAAAACTGGAGAGATAAAATTTTTAAAAATGTACAGCTTATTTAAAGCTTTCTCTGACTTCATATTTGCTTAGGAATTTGATTACCTTGACCTATCTAATTATAATAAAAAATAATACAGATTTTTTTGCAAACAATTGCAAAAATATTACTTTCACAATGTAATATAAGGTAGTTTACCTGTATTTTATTCACTTAATTCTCATGCCAACTCTGCGATGGACACTATTACCTCTACAGTACATGCAAGGAGACTGAGACACAGAGAGATTAAGTAACTTGCTTAAGTTTATGCGGCTCGTCAGCGACAGAGCTGACCCTCCAACCAGGTGGCTGGGTCTAGAGTCAGTGTTTCTTTAACCACTATGTCGTACAATCTTAGAGGCACAACAACTTAGAGTAAAATTCCTAGCTATGAGCTGCATGGATCTGCACAAAGAACCCCCTTCCACCGGCTCCCCCTCCTGTGCTGATGTTTTTGGGAAAGACTGCACAGGCAAAGAGGAAAGAGCATCCTCTGAGAGGAAGATGTGCTCAAACCCCAGAGGCACCACCAGCTCTGTGCCCTTAGCTAAGATAGTAAACCTGTTTTCTTTATCCATAAAGATGGGCTAATCATAGCTTCTTCATGGGGCTGTAGTGAAGATTAAAGAAACCACGGCCCTGAGTAGATAGAAACAAACCCAATGTGTTTACAAGACGTTGGGTGGGGGCCCTCGGCTGAATTGGAGCCACTAGTTTATTTGGATTTAGGTTTGAGACTTTACATTTAATGCAAATTCGACTTCATCTAATTGTATCTAGCCAGTTGTTACTGCCTACTCCTGTAGTTCCGAATGGTGATCCAGAGCATTTGATCACCTTCTCTGCTTTGTGATTCTGAAAACATGGTCAGAGCTGGGAGAAAGAGGGGCCTTTAAACCCAGCGCTAGAAACCTCCCTTCATCCCCAGTACATCTACGCTGCCCTCATTTTTTTCTCTCTCTTCTAAGAGGAATAAGACCTTGGTCACATCTTGCTGATGACCCCACAGAATTGAGACAGAGATAGAGGGAGTCCAGGAGGAATATATCTATCCTCCCAGCTGAGTAATCCTGGCAGAAATAGGAAATGAGCTTCTGAAAAATGTGTTTCCCTTTCTTCCTCCTCTGATGCTATCAAAATGAGTCTCAGATGAACCTAAGAATGAAGTCTTGGATCACACTGCCCATCGCTTCCCCACCCCTTCCTTGATTTAGTAATTACAACTGATCTGGGGGCCATTTAGCCTCCTCAGGTGGAACAGACACCCAAGGACCCAGTTAACCGCGAGGACCGAGGCGGAGAAAGGTTGACGCTGAGGCAACACTGTCACCCTGTGGCCACGCGATGTTTTTACAGCTGTCACATGCCTCCACAGGGGACCTTCACAGTGGGATGCACCAGGAATACGCACGATGTTCCTTCCCAAATCCTCTGAGTTTTGTCAACTGTTAAAGTTTTATCTTAAGAATCAAACATGAATCACATATCTAAATCATGGATGTAGAGTCCCTTGTTCATTCCCACAGGTACCTTCAGTCACAGACTCCGGAGAATCGATGCTTTTGTCATTAGATGGTTTATTAGTCCTTCTTGGTTTTTGTTACGTTGTCATCGACCCATTTATACTGTGTCCCAAGCTCTGTAGTGATATTGGGGGGAAAAGCAACATCGAATATAGGGTCCCTGACGTCAACCAGATTACAAGCGGGTCAAGGTGATTAAGTTCATTTTGCCTTCAACTGGCCTGATGTCTCCTCCTTGAAAAATTATGGCACCAAAGTGTGGGTAGACACTAAAATTCAGCCAATGCCAGATACCACCACTCGAACTCCAAAACACTTGTCATTGGCCAAGAACTTGTGCTTAAGAGCTAGCTTAAGCCTGAAGATTTATTTAGCACATATGTAGTCCTTCCCAAACCCAAGGAGAGGTTAGGAAGCTCTACCCAAGAACGCATGTGCCTATCCTACTCTGAAAGGAAAATAACCATCCTACCCTGAGAAGATAGTTGGACTCCTCTGATTAAAACTGGTATTTCTTAGAACCAAGGGCTCTGAATCCCAAGGGACCTGGGAAGTTATCTTGGATCTTATGCTTCCTCACTGCTTCTCTCCCTTAGAATATTTTCTTTTTCTTCCTTCCTTTCCTTCCTTCCTTCCTTCCTTCCTTCCTTCCTTCCTTCCTTCCTTCCCTTCTCTTTTCTTATTTCCTCTCACACTTTCTCCCTCCCTTCCTTCTTTTTTTTCTTTTAATCTTCAGCACTACAAAACTCCAGTGGATATTTGACATTTCCTTGTGAGAAAACTAAAACATATAGTTTTTGAGTGCTGGAATTTGATAACACTGGCTATCTCAGAGTGATCTGAAACGTATGATGCCTGTTTGTGTCTTTTATAAGTAAACATTGGGAACCCAAGTTGGTTATTTTTTAACAAATTTAGTTTGGCAGACAAAACATCCGAAGGTGGTTGGTTAGTCAGTCTTTAGAGAAAAAAGATGAAAATTCCGCTTTAGAAACAGGTAAGTGCTGACCTCTAGTGGATCTATGTAACAACATTACAGTCTAAAAGGAGGCTAATGGAGAAAAGGGAGGTTTGTTGCTTGATAAGTTGTTATTGAATGTTTTCTGTAAAGTGTGCTCTGTTTTCTTCTTCTGAGGATTCCCCAGGACCCTGACAATTTTTCCTTTATCTTCTGAATTACTTTCCACGTCTGAGGAGCCACAGAATATCTGCAATTCTTTGGTTGGTAAGCTATCTAATCCCACCCTCATAACTAGCTCCTTCCCTCTTGCCTACTGTGTGGCCTGATTCAAATTTCCTGTTCACAAAGCAACCAGGTAACCCATTTGCCAGGGCTCCTACCAATTCCAATCAGTGTTCATTTCTTGCTACTGGGGTTGGAGGTGGAGAACAAAGGGAATAAGGGAACGTTGAGCAATTTCTCTTCATTGTGACCTTCAAGGGCCAAGTGTCTTCTACTCATGCAGAATGTTTTCATGACTTCATAACACATACAGGCCATTTATAGAAAACACATTAGTGAACAAAATCCAAGAAGGCATTTTTCCTGCCTTAAACAAGAAGGGAAGTGAGGATGAAGCGAGGGTGGGCCAACAACTCATTTCCATCCTGGCCCTACCTCAGTGGTCATGGGCACTGAGAGAGTCTCAGGCCTTCAGTTTCTCAGGCCTAACATGAGAAAGTTGGTTATATATGATTTAAGAACAAGTTTAGCTCTACTTTCGTATGATCTATATTGTCTGGACTCTTCTTGAAATTTCTATTCATAGATACCTCCTCTGAGGAGTTAGATATTTGTTAGTGTGCAACCACACCCAGGAAGACAGTGTAGCTTCAAGTAGCCCTGTCAAATATCAGATTGCTTCATATTTACAGTGTATATTAGTTCTCTATTCACTAACACATTATCCCAGAGCTTAGTAGCTCAAAACAACAACATCTATTATCTCACAGTTTGCATGGGTCAGGAATCTGGCTGTCACTTAGCTGGGTTTTTTGGTGTAGGATCTCCCATGAAGCTGCATCTGGGGCTGCAATCTCATCTGCTGGCTTGGCTGAGGGGAGGGTCTGCTGCTCTCACACTCACGTGTCTGGTTGTCAGCAGGCCTCAGTTCCTCATGGCCTGTTGGACTGAGGGCCTCAGTTTATTCACATGGGCTGCTCTATAGGGCAGCTCAGGACATGGTTGTTTGCTTCATCAGAACAAGCAAGTGAGAAGAACCAGAAGGAAAGAAAGAGAGCAAGATAAAGTTTAGTCTCTCCTTGGCCCATCTCAAAAGAAAGAAATGACATCAAAATGTGGGGAGGGTACAGGAGTCAGGGGACTTTGAGAGCCATTTCAGAAACTGCCTATCACACTGTGTGACTTCGGGAAAGCGAATATCTTTATATCTCAGTTTATTCAGTTGTGAAGTGGGGGTATTAATGCCTATCTTACAGGTTTAAGGTAAGAAATAAATGTGGAGTATTGGGCACTTGGTATTTAGGAAATCAATGACCATTAGTTTCCTTGTGTTTGCTATAGGACACCTTTCATGTAAATAACTGTAAAATTGAATTACCCAGGCTGTTTCATGTTTTGTCTCCCAAAAGGCTTTGAGCTCTCTGAGGAATAGTAGTATAGGGAAAATAAAGGAAACACGATGACTTATTTTACTCTTAGATTTATAAATCAAAATAATAAAATAATCTTTCAGCCACCAATTATATTCAGGAAAGAAATTACCTAGTCTTCGGAGGACTGGTTTCTGTATTTCTCACTGTTGTATTCCTAGCACCACAGCATCTGGTTCATGGCAGACATTTAATAAATAGGACTTGAATTATATACTGTTTTGTTTTATAAACTCTTTCCCAAGGAAACTGACATAACATGTTGCTTTGACTTAAACTGATGACAAGTTTCTTGATATCATGGGGAATGCTACTAAAAAGGAAGGATCCAGACATCATTGTCTTATCCTTGTTTAAAGCTAAGAATTTATCCACATGGAACACTGTGAGATTTCTGGTACTTTCAGGAGAAAAGGTCTCTGGGAAGGATAGTTTGAATGATGACCCTACTCTGAAACTCAAATGGCTTACTTATCTTTAGGGTGAACTGACCCTCAAAGGGATTCATCCTCCAGGTTTACATCATCTGGGTGGTTTAGGAACCCCCAGACAGTGCCTGGACTGGTAAGTGTCTCCACACCAGGAGGAGCAAATTCTCTCTGGGGAGAAGAAACTTCATCTGAGGCCTCAAATACTTCCTATAACCATTCTCTCTGGTACTGTAGCACATATAAAGATAATAAACACAGAAGGAGAATGGAAATGTGACTGAGAACCAGAAGAAACAACAGAACAAGGCCCACAAAGATACAAGCTGTTGGAATTTTCAGGCACAATTAAACACTGTGCTTATGATGTTTAAATAGATAAAGGATGAGCTCAAATACATTATGGGAAAGAGAAATAAATAGCAACAACAAAATTAATTGAATAGAAAAAGAACAAAGTAGAGCATTTAGATGTAAAACATACAATAACTGAAATTGAAAGCTCAGTGGGTGGGTTTACCCATAAATTAGACATAATTGAAAAGAGAATTAATCATTCTAAAAAGAGGTCTGGAAAATGTTCTAGAAGGTAATACTGAGAAGCAAAAAGATAAAGAATATGAAAAAAAGGGTTGAGACAGAGTGACAATGTTTACCATATATTTAGTTAAAGTTCGATAAGGAGAAGAGAAAAAATGGGGGAGCAATAGCAATATTTGAAGAGAAAAAGAGTACAAATTTTTCAGAAATTCTAGAAATGAGTAGGGGCACCAACCCAAAGATGTAAAAACTCAAGAATCACAATTAAATTTTTAAAAAGACAAGAGTACCAAGACAATTTAATTTTTTAAAATGAAAAGGCCACCTTGAGTTTACAGTGAAGGTTAGAAGACCAGAACAAAGAGAAATATCTTAAAAGCTACCAGAGGAAAGGATGTCTTCAAAGGCTAGGCAGCAAGGCAAATAACAGACTTCCCAATAGCAACAGTGGGAGCCAGAAGACAATGGAATGTAATGTTAAAGAATTAAGAGAAAATAATTACTCCCTTATATGTAGTAAAGATATATTTCAAAAAATGAGGGTGAAATAGAGATTTTTCAAACAAACACAAAAAAAAACAAAAAGAGAACGTTTGGTACTATCATAAAATCAATAAAGCAAATTCCAAAGGATATATTTCAAACAAAAATAATGATACCAAATTAAGAAATAAAGAAAAAAAGTGGTCAATATCCAGATAAAATCCAAATCAACATTGATTTAAAAAAACAATAATAATGTCTTGGGAGGATAAAAATAAAATTAAAATATATAATAATAGTAGCAAACACATAGGAGAGGGTTAAATGGAATTAAAGTGCTTTAAAGATTTTTGATTGTCCAGGGAAAGGATAAATGCTAACTAACTTTAGAATTTGGTAAGCTAATTATGCATGATTTAATTTATGAGTACTCATTAAAATAGTAGAATCAGAATACATAACTTATAAATCAGTGGAGGAAAAAACAATGTTAAACATAATCAAGCGAAAAGAGGCAGGGAAAGGGGACAGAAGTAATAAAAATAGGATCATTTGAAAGCATAAAATAAAATACTAGATTTAAGCCCAAATATATGAGCAATTGCATTAAGTATAAATAGACTATATGTTCTAGTTAACAAATAAATGGCTTCACTGGAAAGTTCATCCCAACATTCAAGAAAAAAAAAATTATGGTCTTACACAAACATTTTAGAAAATAGATAAAGGTGTTACTCTCATTCATTTCTGAAGCTGTCATAAACTTCGTAATAAAATCTGACAAGGATAGTATGTAAAAAAAAAAGTATAGACTAATTTCCCACAAATGCAAAAATTTTAAACAAAGTATTAGCAAATAGAATCTAGCAATACATACAAGGTTAATATATTGTCACCAAGTTGGTTTATTCTGGAAAAATAGTGATGGTTTAATATAAGAAAAAGAATTAATGTAAATAACTGCATTAACAGATTAAAGGAGAAAAGCTTGTGACCATCATTTCAAAAGATGGAGAAAAAGCATTTGATTAAATTTAATGTCCACTCATGATAAAAATTCATAGCCAAATAGAAGTAGGAGACTTTTTAACCTTATAAAAGATATCTACTAAATAAAAAAAAAAAACAATTAAAACAAACAAACAAAAAAGCTTTGGCAACAGCACACAATGAAATTTCAGTGAACAAGCCAAAAATGAAATTAACAATTCCATTTGCATTAGCATCAAGAATACTTAGAAATAAATTAGCAGAAGTAGTAAAGATGTATAAACTAAAAATTACAAAGCATTATTGAAAAAAGTTAAAGAGGACTTAAATAAACGACAAGACCTATGTTCATGATTGGAAAGACAAAATATTGTTAGGATGGCAATATTTCCCAAATTGGTATGCTTCCACAATGCAATCACTATCAAAAATCCCCTCTGACTTTGCAGAAATCAGCAAGCTGGTCCTAAAATTCATATGAAAATGCAAGGGACTCGTGATAGCCAAAACAATCTTGGAAAAGAGGGACAAAATTGGAGGACTTACATTTCCTGATTCCAAACTTATACGAGGCTACAGCAATCACTGTGACGTTGTTATAAATACAGACATATAGATCAATGGAATAGAACTGAAAGTCCAGAAATAAGCTCTCACATTTACAATTAACTGATTTTTCAATAACAGTACCAAGACATTTCAATGGGGGAAAAGGGCTGTCATTTCAAACAGTGGTGTTAGGACAGCTGGATATCGACATGCAAATTGATGTCCACATTGAATAAATTTGGACTCATATCTCACATATACAAAATCTATTCTATATGTACAAACTCATATACAAAAATTAACTCAAAATAGATTTAAAAAACTAAATCTAAGAGCTGAAATTTTAAAACTCTTAGAAGAAAGAATATATATATATATATTTGCATGGCCTCGGATTAGACAATAATTTCTTAAATGTGACACCAAAATCACAAGCAAGAAAAAATATATAGATAAACTGGACAACAAAATTTAAAGCTTTTATTCTCCAAGTCCAAAGGACACCATGAAGAAAGTGAAAAAACAACCCATAGCATGTATCGCTGACAATAGACATATAACACATTTAATTATATATTGGGATGATTTGATATATGAATGCAAAAATGTTCTAAAATTTATTGTGATGATAGCGTTTACCCTCCCTTTATGGGGAAGGGACAAGTAGGAGGTTTGGGGATCCTGACAATGATCTTTCTTGACCTGGCGTGAGTCCATAGCTGTTTCCTTTAATGTTATTCACTAAACTGCATACATTTTTGTCTTTTTCTGTATGTAATACACAATTTACAAAAGTCAAAGAAAAGTTTGAAGAAAGTTTGGAACAAATAAAGAGAACACTGTTAATATTTTCAATCTCTTTTTAATTTACGATTTATAGATTGTTGGAATGAAGAAGGGAGAATTATATGTGCTTACATATAACACTGCCCTCCTGACCCAGAAGTTAATATATTGCTTTATAAACAAAAAAACTCATTACTTGTAGTGCCTGGAGGGGGACCACAGGCTGAGGTTCAGGAAGGGCTTAGATGAATTGATGGAAGAGAGATCTCGAATGGTGATACATAGGATAAATTCCTAACCTTTTGCAGCGGATGTCAAAGAGGGTAATTGGATTCTCTTCAACATGTTTCTTGTTGCTGCTGTCAGATAGAAAGCTGGACTGGATCAATGGTGGGGCTGACCCAGGAAGGCAAATCTCATCTTTTTCGGTAACTACAGAAGACACAATTCTTCCCCAGAGGATCTCAGTCCATGTCAAGTGCCCAGAATGAAGGTTGCAGCTGATCAACCAGAATTTGTCATGCAATTTAGGATTCGCGCAGATTCTCGGGCCCCGTTTTTAAAGAATTTACAATCTGACTGGGGAGACAAAACTGACACCCCTGAGTAGAAACTTTAAGTTTTGAACTGTGTGGTTTTAATTATAAATGTATTAGGAGGGGAAATATTTGCAGATGCTAAGCCAGACACATTTACACATTGGTAAGAAAAATATAACAACTTAGTAGGTAAATGGGAAAAGGACCCTGATAGGCAATTCACAGAAAAAGAAATTTAAACAGAAGCATATGAAACACTGCTCACCTTCACTCATAATTAAAGAACTGTAGATCAAAGCAACAAATTATTTCTTATCACTTATCAGATTGGCAAATATTTACAAGTTTGAAAACAGCCAGTGTTGGTGAGGACATAGGGAAACACATATTGTTTGTTGCTGGTAAGAATATAAGTTGGTATTTACTAAGTCCTATTTAGTGTTACAGTGGACGCTTGAACAATGTGGGAGTTAGAGGTGCCCTTGCACTTGAAAACCTGGGTATGAGTTTTGGCTCCCCCCCAAACTTAAGTTGTCTCTCGATATCTACAGGGAATTGGTTCTAGGACCCCCTCATGGATACCAAAATCCTCAGATATTCAAATGCCCCATGTAAAATGGCATAATCAATGCATACAGTGGCCCTCTGCATTTGTGGATGCCCAACTACGGATGAAAAGCAGTACAGGTGTTTATTGAAAAAAGTCCATGTGTAAGTGGACCCACACAGTTGAAACCCATGTTGTTCAAGGATCAACTATATTAATTATATAAGTAATATTTACTAATTACTAATTACGTCAATACAATCTTTTTGAAGAACAAGTTGGCAGTATCAACTTAATACACACACACACACACACACACACACACACACACACACACACACACACACACTGGCCTAACAATTTGAGTATTTGAAATTTAGCTCTTGGATGTTTTTTTAAAAGTATGGCAAGATAGCCATAGGTAAGGAAGTTGTGATGTTAATTGCCTCTGTGGAGGGGGAACTGGACGGCTGAGGGCTGTGGTGGAAGGTGGAGTCAGAATTATGGGAAAGAGGGAAAATTGTTTTTACCTTCTTTTACATTGGAGTTTTAGTCATGTGAATGTGTTAATAGGAAGAGGACTTCAGCATAAGTTCACTGAAACATTATTACAACAAAAGACTGGAAATTACCCAAATGTCCACCAACAGGGGCTGGTCAAGTAAACATACACGCGGTGGAATACTATGCAGCTGTTTAAAGTGAGACAAATTCCATAGAGAATGTCTCCTAGAGGCGTACAACAAAAGCAAGTCACAGATATGTGCATGGGGTAATTTCATTTTTTATAAGTGAACAAAATATATGCAGATAATCTTTGGGGACAACTAGGATTGGGAGGAAGATTTATCTTTTATTTTGTAATTTTGATATTGTTTGAATATTTTAAATTTTGCTTTTTTTTGCTTATGATTTTTATTTTAAAACATCTTAGTGTAGATCTAAAGGAGATCATTAATTCAGCAAACATTTACGACTTTTGTTATGTCCCCGATTCTGTGCTAGGCAGAAGGGATGAAAATATGAAGAGATATAACACCTTTGCTAGAAGAACTTAGTCTGCTTGTCGCCCACAAAAATATATAGAGATAATTATAATACAATGAAATAAGCCCTTCTGAGAGAGGGAGACTAATGCTCTCTGGAGAGTCGAGGAAGGCTTAATATTTTGGAGCATTTGTAAATGTTTCCTAGACACAGAAGGGATTGTCGCCCTAAGCCAGGCAAGTGATGATTGAGATCCAGCCCAGGGCAAGGGCATTGACAATGGAGAGGAGGTGGTGATTGGAAAACCGTTTCAGTAGTAGAATTGACCCAAGTTAGGTGATTCACAGGATGGGGTGGGTGAGGCTAGGGGATGAGGGAGACGGTTACTCTGTGCGATTGGGCTAAGGGACATCAACTGAATCTGTATTTTCAAAGTAGCAGAAACCACTATGCATACAGACTATGCTAAGTGTTGGGGTGCAAGACATATACTACAGGGTCCCTATCCCCAGAAACGGTTACAATTTCATTGATAAGAAAAATAACATTGGCTTCCACTAGCTGTTGTCTAAGCTGACAGTTCAGTTCCACGGAAACATGGCCTTTTACTAACACAACCTCGGTCAGGCACCGTATGTTAGCAAATACCGTCACACACCGTCTTCCTGCGGCATTGCCGCTGCGGAGTCACACTGAGAAAACAGCTGGGGCAGAGACCTAGGGGTGAGATATCATGCCCGAGGTAAGGGGCTAAGCCGAAAGGACACTAAATGGGAATGGAAGGGGAGGCATTTCTAAAAAAAGAAAGAAATTTCAAGGCTTAAAAAAATATCTAAAAGTAAAAATAAAGGGGATTGAATACAAAAGAGTGAGACTCTTTTTTTTTCTGTTTAATGGGGTGACTATCTATGTATGGGTGCAGGAGGGTCACTGGGAAATCTCTATACCTTCTGCTCAATTTTGCCATGAACCTAAAACCACTGTAAAAAAATAAAGTGTATGGAAATAAAAAAAGGTGAGAAGGGAATGATGGGGCAGGCAGTGACCTTTCCCTCTTCCTAAAATGTCTCTTCAAAGAAAAATTGCATCTATTGATGAGCTGTAATTCATTCCTCCACTTGACATTTGGAGATGGTTTGAGAAATCTTGCCACGATGTATCTGAGGGCTGCAGCCTGAAGCCTGTCTCATCCCAGATGGCTGGAAGGGGGTGGCTTTCTTTCCTCTGGTCTTCTGTGCTGAAGATGACTTTCAGATGAAGATCCCTCGGGCTCATAAGAACACAAGAGAAAAAGTAAGCTTTCCTGGACCCAGAAAGGCTACCTTGGGTGGAATGGAGGCTACCGTGCCCAGGGGCAGGGCTTTTCTGGTGACCTGTGTCTCTATGTCACATCTGCAGAGCCCTGTTGATATGAGTCCATGTAGATATATTAGCATTTCCATCTCAGCAGATGTTCATTCAGCAAGAGCAAGTCCATGTGTCAATGTGTGGACTAACCTACGTAATTCCACCCCCAAAATAGAAAGCAGGTGCTGTGTGAAACCACTCCCGGGGAAGCAATGCACCCAATTCTCCTGGGGACATCCACTGAACCTACAGGTGATCACTGTTCCACTCGCATGCAGAGCAGCAGCAGGAAGAGAGGAGGGGGTCAGAGAGTCAGTTGACAGGTTATCAAGAGCGATAGTGGCCATGTTTTATTTCAAAATCTTTCTAGATTATTGGCAATATTTGCAAAGTCACTTTATCTATTAGGATCTACAATCACACTGCCTGAGGCTTATGAGCTTTTAAAGAGCCTAAAACAAATGTTTGAGACCTAGAAAAAAAATGTATATCTCCAAAATAAAAAGACAAGCAATGAAATGAACAAATGTTGAACTAAATATTCACAAAATATAATTTGGTATCAATTTAATACATTTTTAAATTTATTGTTCCTACAATTTCATTATGTTCAAAAACTCTGTAGGTTTGATTTCCTCTCTTCACAAGAATTCTAGTATATGCTTAATGATTGCTGAGAAGTCAGCCTAATTAAATGTGTTCTTCAGAGCTAGATGTTAAAAGAAGCTTACAAAATTCTTTTGATTTTACTGTAAAACAAAGATATTTAATGTGAGGTGGAGGTACATTTTACCATCTTTGGTAAAATATAGGGCTATAAGAGCAGATAGGGCCTATGAAATCTTAAAATGGCAATATATGCAAACATTTACCTGCAAGGATGTTTATCAAAATGTGGGTTTTTTACAGCCTAAATTGTCACCAACTGGGGACTGGTCTAAGAACTGATGGTACCACACAATGGATACTAGCTGACTGTTAAAAATGAAGGAGAATATTTAAAGATCTAGAAAGATGTTCATAATATATTAAAATATAAAGCAGTTTATACAATACGATTGCTCTTCCTCATAAAGGAAAAAAAATATTCTTAGAGGAAAGACTGGCAGGATACATACAAACACGGTAATGATTAGTGGTAATATCTGCACGGTCGAATTTAAAGTGAATTAAATTTTCTTTTCTTCCATGAAATTCTCTGTATTTTCTATTTTGAACATTTATTGTTTCTGGAAAGCAGACAGATAAGATTTATAAAGATGGTAAACCCTCTATATTTGATGAATTTTTCTTCGATAATTAATATATTCTAACCAAAGAAGCCTATGGGTAGGAATGGATTGAATGGAAACTCCTGATATTGGCCCCTTTCGTGTCTGAGGGTGGACACCATGGAAACATCATTTAGATGTAGATTTTTGACTGAATAATGGCAACAAACACTCACGTCATGACCAGTAATCAGAATAAGCCACTGAAAAAATAAATCGAAAATTTCAGTCCTTCAGTGTCTTCTTCTTATATTTAGGATAAGATCTTAAACCTTTATCTCAGCCAGCTTCTCCTCTCCAGCTCTGTCCATATCTCCAGGGCCATCTTCACCTTACTCACATGCTCCTGTGTATAAATCTGGAGTTGTGAAAAGAAGGCCCCCTAACACACTGGTGAGGAAAACAGCAGGCTACAGAACAGCTTGTATGGCTTATTCCCATTTATGCAGACTTGAATACATATATTTTAGTCTGTATACATGCATAGAACTTTCTGGAAGGATATACTCAAAATGTTATTGGTGGTTATCCTTGAACGGTGTCATTTTGAGTAATTTAAAAAATAGATGGTTTTAAATTCCTACAGAGATAAAGTGTCATTTTTACAAAACCGATCCATGACTCTTACATTGTTCAATGCACTCTTGTTTATGCTAACAGCTCTGCTAGGAAAGAGCAAATTAAATAATATATCAAAAGTTAATTTTTAAAGGAGGAAATGGATGGAAATTGTTCTGGAGTAGTAGGGTGGAGTGGGCTGCTGAAATATTTGATTTCATTCTGTGGTTGTGTGTGTTTGGTCTCGAGGATGAAGTGACCACTGAGAATGCTTCGAGGAGGGCAGAGGTATTTGTTGATTATTGTCCGGGCTAAGGGTTCAGGATATCAACACTCCTGAGGCCACTGTTCTTCCATTGAAGGGCACAGGGTCATCCTCCCTTAGGCAAGAGTCATAAATGCATGCCAGGGGCCCACCACGTTGGAGGATGCAGGCAAAATACGTAAAAGAAGAAAACCACCTGTGTGAGCTGAACAGTCGGCATTCAGTTTAGAGGGTTGTGGGAGGTGCTATAGAAAGGTGGTTAGTTAGAAGGACCTAGGGTATGTTCCAAGCCTGCCCTAACCACTCACGAGTGTGGGACCTTCCTAACATTTTGGACCTGGGGATGTACCACTCAGTTCCTGTGTCAATGAAGGACTTGCTGCTCCAGTTGCTGGAGTGTGGTCTGCAGCTGTCAGCCTCTTTGGGGTCTGCCTTAGCTGCAGAGCAACCTCACCCAAAGTCTACCCTTCTGAGGGATCCCATACCATACCTGATTGAGAGGAAGTATAAAGATCCGGCCATCCTGCCTCAATTTGAGACAACTCTGAAGGGTCGTTCTAGCTCCAGAGTTTCCCCTGGTTTGGCTGAGGCCATTGGTGACTTGCATCCCAGTTCAGCTTTTCCTTCTGCCCACTCCTGTTCCCATCCTTTTCATTCCGAGGGTGTTTATGTCAAGGGTACTCCCTAATAAACATGTTGCATGATAACTCCAGAGTCTGCTTCCAGAAGAGCCTAACGTGGGATAATTAAGTCACTCAATCACTCTGAATCTCCATTTTTTTATCAATAAAAGTCAAGGTGATAACAATAGTGTCTGTTGCATAGGGTAGAGAATTGTATGCGATCACGTATGTAAAATGCTTACCAAAATGTCTGGCATGTGATGATTACTCACTAAATGTGAACTATTATTATTATAATTAGGAGAGAAATAGCCTACCCTTGACCACTCACCATCATCACTAACAGTTTATAAGACAGTTTAACCTCAAAGAGAAGGGTCTTAAAGACATGGACACAAGGACATAGGAGGACATACATTGGTGGAAACAAGAAGGTTTGAGCAAGGGGTGTTACCAAATGAGGGAAGCCTGAAAGAGGTGCATCCTCCTCATTAAAGAGTCAGTCAGGAGACATCCAGTTTACCAAGGCGTCTCTCATAAGCTTGGTTAGCACAAGGCAGTCCCCTGGGGCCTGGTCACTTTTGAGCAAACTGACCAAGCTGAGGTTGTGGCCTGCAATGCTGACAGAAAGAGTTGGATCTGCAGAATCTTTGAAAAGACTGAAGTGTCCTAGGCGGTTCATCTCCTCGATGTGTCATATCTGACACAGGGAATGGCAGCTCACACTACAAGGTGATGCATATAGTAGGGCTGAGGCTAGGCGGGAGGCCAGACCCTCACTCTTTAACAAGAAAGGGAGAGAAAGCAAAATGCGTTGTTAGGGGAGCACACACCCTCCCCGCTGTCAACGCTGCCTCCTGCTGACCTCCACTCACCTCCTACATGTCCTGGGCTTCCACATCTGGCTCCTAGTTGTCCCCCTCCCCCGTACCTGCCTTCACACTGCGCATGTGCTGCTCAATTTTGAGCAGCAGAGTGATGGATGACTTTATAGTGACTGGGACTTTGTGTTCCCTGGGTTGTTTTTGTATCTGCTTTGGCTGCATTTTCCTCTAGAAATCTGTGTCCTGGGTATAGATTTGGCTTTGGGAGAGCTGTCCATCTGGATTTGTTTGACTGTAAAATGCTGTCTTGTATTTAAAGCTATAGCTGTCCACAATGAAGAGCAGACCTGTGGCTGTGGTTTTCTAGTCCAGAGACTGCACCAGCCTCTGGGGCTTGGATGAATACAGGAGGCGAGTGGTCTGTAAGGTCGTCTGGTGTTCTGGGACAACAAATTTGTCCCTTGGCTCTGGCAAGTGAAGCTAGGAGCAGCCTTTGGCTGCCAGTCTCTTTACACGGTGCCTATAAATTTAAAAAGAAAAAAAATCTTACTTTGAAGATATTATGTAGCTAGCACATAATTTTTCTAATTTATTGACACTTAAAAATAATGTTTGTAATACTTCAAGTTTGGACTAGTGTGCATTGATGGTCTACCATCTGGCGTCATTAAGGAATAAAGTATTTTTCTTTTAAAAAATCCAAAAGATAATTCTATAAATAGAAAAATCACTTTCAGTGTAAATCTTTCTACTATATAAAACATACCTTTCCATGTACTCCCCCCCCCAAAAAAATTTTATCATTATGGAATACTAATTATCTGCCAGCCCTTTCTACACATTATTGCATTTCACCCTTAATAGCCCTGCAAAATAGGTATTATCACCATTTAGCCAGTAAGAAAAACATAAGCCCAGAGGACTTATGTAACTTGGCTAAAATCACATTTTGGGTGAGTGCCAGAATGGAAATTTGAATCCTATTTTGTCCAACTGCAAAGCCCATGTTATTGCTACCACACTGTGATAACTCTCCTACTTTTTACAAATTAGAGGTTATCAAGCATGTTTTTAACTTCTTGTTGGGTTAGAGACAAAATTATAAACATCAGTGATAATACAGTGCTGAAGCACTGATTTAGGTGAGGCCCTTGGTTGAAGTAACAGAAATTCAAGGACGCTTGCTTGGCAAAGGAAGAAGGATTCATGGGAAGACACAGGGTGCATTGCAAGATGTGAGGGCAGGTCTCAGGAATACAGTGGAATTCGATGCTCAAACCCATTAGACCTTCTCCATCCCTCATCTCTGCTTTACTCTGTGCATCTATTTTTATTTTCTTCTTTCTCTTCATGCAGACTAGTCTGAAGGTAGGCAGTCCAGGATTGGTCCCACGGTTCTACGGCATCGTCAAAAGCCTGGAGACCTCAAAGCTGCCTGTCCTGCCTTTCTTTTGCTTTTGTTCTCATTATTGGATGATGGCTGCCCTAACTCCAGACACCAGGTTCTTATTCCAAACTAGAATATAGCAAAGATGAAGGGAAATGGGGAATTTGCCTTTTTATTCAGGGGATGCCCCAGTGAACAGTCACAGATCTTATGCTTTGTTCATGGAGCTTATAAGCCTCCAGGGAAGATAAACATTGAAAGTTAATTGCACAATTGAAGACTGCTGTTAAAAAGATACAATACAACCCAAGAAAACTGAGTGCCTACGTCTGAAAGATATTATAAGAATGGTCAAATAGCTTTATTTATAATAATGATTTCCCCCGCTATCCAGAGGTAGAGCATTCCTGTGACATAAAACGAAGAAGCAATTACTGTTAATTTATATGGCAAAAGTTTTGAGTCTTCCTAGACCCCCCAAATAACCTACCAAACCATATTACATAAAACTTAAATAATAAAAATGTGTAGTAAAAACAGGAATGCACAAAATAAGGAAAGTTAAAGCACAGATGCTCAGACACAGTGCAAAGCCATGCAGCTTGACACTGAGATGCTGAGTGTGGCTCTCGTGGAAGGAGGATGGTGGGGCCACTTTTGCAGCTCGACATACATGCTGCCTCTGGAACGGCTCATGCAAAACAAAGGCTGGTGCTGTTTCTGCTTTTTGCTTTTGTTTCATAAAAGTGAAAATCCTCTTTGGATTTTTTTCTCTTAGTAAAAACAGGTACTAATCTAGGCCTGTGAAGTGGCCTAGTATGAACTTTCAAAAAGGGGAGGATACCTGAAGCTCTAAAATGCAAATAACCAGAATGTCCTTCAACAGAAGAATGGATAAGTCAATTGCGGTGTATTCATACAATGGGGTCTACTTAGCAACTGCCACTTTGAAACAAAACAACACCCTGCCAAAGACCCCGCTGCTACATGTGACAACATGGATCAATTACATAGGCAGAAGTTGAATGAAAGAAGCCAGACCTTGAGTACATACGGCATTTCATGTACACGAAGTTCAAAAAGAAGCAATGGAAGTCAAAATTAATAACCCCTGGAGTGGGGTTATTAACTCAGAGGAGCCATGCAGAGCCTTCTGGAGTGCTGGAAATGGTCTGGATCTTGATCTGAATGCAGGTGTTCACATATGCAAATGTATCAAGACATACACTTATTATAAACTTTCCTTTATTTATATCTCAATTTTTAAAAAGGTAAGTGGGTGTGGTAACTAAAAGGGAACTTTCAATCTTTTCAAAAATAAACAAATGAGTAAGTAAATAGTCCAGGAAATGTGTACTTGGACTTGCAGTTTTCACCATCAGCTCATGACCATGTTGCACAGTGGTTCTCAATCTCAGCTGAGGATGGGCGTTGCTTTCCTTTTATTTTAATTTTGTTAATTTTAATTTGATTTTTTAATATAGATAATCTATTTGCCTGGTTTAATGTCTGACAGATTTAAAAAAGCTGTGCAGTGAGGAGTTTCCCTCTGATCCAGATTTCCCACTCCCCACCCCAGAACGCTCCCAGAGGCAATCACTGACCCTAGCATCTTATAGATCTTTCCAGGGACATTTGATGTATCTATAAATAAAGATCTATATATCTTATATATATATATGTACATATATATATAAAATCATCCCCTACACAAATGATACTATACTGATTTATGCTAAATCCATTCCTGTAACATTATCATGAAGATTTTTTTCTTATCAGTATGTAAACAAACTCAGTTTTTTTTTCTTAGTGGTTGCATAGTATTCCCATGTTATGGATTTACTGTAATTTATTCTGAAGATTTAAAAAAAATACTCATGCACTGGGTTTTCCCCAGATTTGATACAGTGAAGATGAGACCTGGGTATGATGATATACAAACAGATGTGGGAACCACCTGTATAGCTTGTTGGTGTCTTTCTTCTTCAGCCTAGATAGAAATGATGCTGGTTTCTTAGAGCTCAGAAAGCTGGTTCGGGGTTTTGGAAAGTCAAATATATTCCTTCCTTCTGGTGAACAGAAAGCTGTTGTGGATAAGACTTTCATTAGCAAGAGACATAGTGACAGGAAATTGAGAAAAGTTGGCCTGAAGCCCTAGACCTAGGTATAAGAATAGGGAGAGGATTGTAAGGTGCAGGCTGCAAATTTGCAGGCCGCAGAGGGCTTATTAGATAGTGAGAACACAAACTCAGAGTCTTCAGATGGAAGAAGCTCTTTCCAGACTCTCTGAACTGTAATAAAGTAGCAGATGAGTTTTAGCATTTGTAAGTGAAAGATGGGATGCTGAGAAAAATAATAATCCAAACTATACTTATAGCTCCTTGGGCTAAATATATGTCTATACACATTATTAGACCATTCTCTGAGCTCAGCTTTCAGTAGCCAAAAAAGTTGACTAAGTGTAGGGCCAAGTGAAGGAAGATATTAGAAACATAAGAGAAAACATTGTTCTGTCATATAAATATACTGCATTCCTGAGTCCAAACTGCTACCATTATAGGAGACTGGGCAAAGGGTACATGGGGTCACTCTGTATTATTTCTTACCACTGCATGTGAATCTACAATTATCTCAAAATCTAATTTTAAAACATTAAATAAGCCCAGAATGTTAGTGCTAGAGAAAAGTAGAACGAGACAAAGCAACACTGACATTGATTTTTATCAAATTCAAAAGGGGACAGCCTATGACCTTTAATAGAAATCGATTTAAAACCAGTGGAACTATGTACCTTTTCACACACTGAGTAATGAACTTACGAAATGTATTTGTTAAGAGATATTAGAAGATAAAGATTTAAATACACCTTTCAAAAGCAACAACGGGTCTCTAAGAAACATTCAGATTTTTTTGCAAGCTTTTCAAAACCTGGAGCTTCACATCACGAGAACCATGTACTTTCACATTAGGGTCACGATGTGAGGTGGAGGAATTTTAACATTAATTCAACAAACATGTGCTGAGCTCCTATTATGTGTCAGGCACTATCTCAGGTGTTTTGCGTTAGAAAGGCAAAAGACACAACCTCATCCTCCAGAAGCTCATTACCTACAGTTCGTCTATAACTTTGTAAGTGTTCCACTGTTCAGGAATTCAATGCTGGTGACATTATTTATGGAACAGAAATGAATGTCATTCTGACAGATATTATTTTTAATGATATCCTGATTAATAGTCACACTTGAGGCTATTTTAAAAATGGAAGCAGTCACCATGAAGTGTGATAGGAATTACCCCAAAATAGACCATTTTATCCTCTGTGAATAATTTAGACCCTGGCACTCTGAATGCAGCGGAGAGTGCGAGGATTGCGAAAGAGCTGATTGGGAGCTTTTCGAAAGCAGGGCCTGTATCTTATTATCTCTGTAGCTCAGGACTAAACTCGGGACTAAACAGTGTGGTATGCACCAGGAGCTCAATAAATGCTGAGTTGACAATCTAGAGGCTTTTAAAACTTTTATTTTATATGAGTCTAGGCCAGAGGGAGCTTATGGAGCTCTGCCATTGGTGATTGGAAATTGATTTTGACTAGTGTCAGGAGGATCTGGGATGGAATACAAAACAAAACAAAACAAAACAAAACAAAACAAAGTCTGGATGGGGATATAAAAAATCATTGGCACAAGACAGTCTTGCAATTACACCTGTGGAATGAGTGCCTTTGGCACTCAGAGGCACTCAGGCATGCAACAGCTTTTTCTTGCAGAGTAGTCACTCTGTTACTATGAACTTGAGTTTCTCCCCTTTGGGTAAAGGAACCGAATCCGACCTACTCATTCCCTTCATACGGGGATGTGACTCGATTGACCATTTAACTTTCAGGTACAAAAATTTGCTGAGCATTGTGAACATTATACAAGTGATACCATGACAATGGCAAATTGTTTATGAATTTTTCTAGGCTGGGAGCTTACCAGAAGACAATTGTTGAAGAGATATGGGACAGAAAGTGAAAATGGACTTTAGTATCCTTGGTCTCCTTGACTGCCTTCAACGGCAGTGTTATCTTTGACCTTTAGGAGAAAACAACACATACCTACCAAAACAGTAGAGACTGTGCCATGATAGGGAAGTTTACCTCTGTGATTTTTTTGGCAGAGGTGGACATTTAGATCGACACAAAACAATTAAAAAACATTATGTGCTTATTCTTTTGTTGAACGTGATGTTTTTGTTGTTGTTGTTGTTGTTGTTGTTGTTCCTGCCCAACTGGAGTCAGAGGAGGCCTGGAGCACTGTAGTGTGGTGTCTGCACTGCACATGTCTCTAACTACGGGGATTGTGACTAATCAAGGGCCCTGCTGCTTTTCTCTGAAACCCATAGTAGTATCTGTGCTGAGTCCCTGCTTCCCACAGGGGCCTTCCAGCTGGTGACAACGTGTGCACCAACCTCCCTCTTCCCCCGCCCCCTGCCCTTCACTTGGGGTCAGACTTGCTTCATGGACTGACACCGCTCTCCAGCCTTTCAACTGTTTGCTCTCCCATGGGCATTACCCCTAATAAAATCCTTGCATACTTAATCCATTCTTGGTATTCCACTTCTCAGGGGACCTGGACTAACCCGAGTGGTACTGAGAGTGGTCTGAGAAAATTGGGGGCAAGCTGGGGATGTGGGACTGGATCACCCACCAAGGATGATCCAGAGGTGGGGCATGAATAGTCTCTGGTTTGATTGCTAAAGATTCACAGGTGGCGACCTGGGGAATGTCATTGTGGAGGGGAATGTTATGGCAGGTGTGGTGAGGCAGAAATTTGAAAATTATGGGGAGAACAATGCCTACAAAGACAATGAAGTTGACTGGTTACTGCACTGATGCCCAGCAAAAGGATAATGAGGGCTATTAGCAAGCCGATAACGACTACATGCAAGCGCCAGAAGGCCTTGGTGGTTGTTCACAAAGAGGCCCTTACCGCCCTGTCAGGAAAGGCAAAGACACTCCAGCAGCAGCTAAACACCTCAGCGTGAATCACAGAGTGGCGGTGATGTTCTAAGGCTCAGCTAAGGCAGGTCAGTTGTGCAAAGGAGAGGCGTTGGGACAGTGTGCTGTGGACTCACTTGTGTTCACCCCCAATTTCGTATGTGAAAGCTTTAATCTCCAATGTGACTGTATTAGGAAACAGGACTTTTAGGGAGTAATTAATGTTAAGTGAGATCATATGAGTGAGGCTCTAATCTGATAAGACCATGGTCTTATAAGAAGAGGAAGAGATTCTCTCTCTCTCTCTCTCTCTCTCTCTCTCTCTCTCTCTCTCTCTCTCTCTCTCTCAGACACAATAAGAAGACAGCCATCTGCAAGCCAGAAAGACGGCTCTCACCAGAAACCAAGAAACCAAATTGCCTGGCTCCTTGATCTTGGACTTCTCAGCCTCCAGAAATGTGAGAAAATAAAATTCTGTCATTTAAGCCATGCAGTCTGTGGTATTTTGTTATGGCAGCCTGAGCCGACTAAGAGGATTTGGGACCCTGAAACCCTGAAATATAGGATAGGGGCATCTGGATGAGCATCGAGGATGTTAACTTTATAGCACCACTGGACTCTCTGGGCTTGCAGAAATGGTCCAGCCTTTCCTAGTAAGATCCAACACTTCCACTGTGCTTGAAGATGCTGTGAAAACTTCTCCCCTACAAGGCACCAGGTGCTTCCATAAGGAGCTGACCTCACCTCCTCTCCTGGGTGCCAGGTTGATAACTAGTTAAATCTCAGCACAGATCTAAATCTGGCTGAAGATGTGCTTAGCCAGATGAGGGAGAAAAGAGACTTTGCATATAAAGAATTGTTAAAAACTTGATAGCATGTACAGGCAGGAGCCAGGGGGACATGTCTGGGATTGAATCAAAGGGGCTAGACTGTGAGGCTGAATTAGCAAGAATATATTGACTTGGGGTACTTTCATGGAACAGGAGATTTAACACCCTATTGAGCACCCCAGGGGATGAGAAAAACTCTTCCACCCACTCCCAAAATGCAGTCCAAAGAAATCTGAGCTATATCATTATACTGATGACATTTCGCTGATTGGTCTGGACAAGCATGAGTATGCTGGAGGCCTGGATAAGACATATGAATTTAGTGGGTGCTAAGAAAGCCCACTAAGATTGGCCACTTTAGTGAAGTTTTTAGAAATCCAGTGGTCAGCACCTCCCCTCCAGCCCCGCCCAGAAACCAAATTGTGTATCTTGTATTCCCTACAACAATGAAGCTAGCCTAGCACCGGTTACCCTCTTCAGGTTTCAGAAGAAATGCATGCCACACCTGTGAATATGGCTTTTGCTCATACACTGGGGGACACTGAAGGCAGCCAGATTTGAGTGGGACTCGGAGCAGGAAAGAGTGATTCAGCAAATCCAGATGGCAGTGTAATTGCTGTGCCACTTGGGCCATACAATCTGGCAGATCCTAGGAGGCTGGAGGTGTCAGTAGTGGGAAAGGATGCACCATAGAGCTCATGGCAAGTACCAGTGAGAGAATCACAGTGCAATTCCTGAGATTTTGGAGCAGAGCCATGCCTTCAGAAATTGATATACCCTGTGAGAATTAGCTTTTGGCATATTACGGGGCTCTGATGGAGATGAAATTGAGTTCTAGAAGTTTGGAACTTGGAAGGTCAGAACTTGACTATGAGGCACCCAACGATTCTACACTTGGAACTGTCATGAGCTGAGTCCTGTCAAACCTGCAGTCATTAATTGAATAGCTACAGTCTATCCTAAAATAGACGTGGTACGTCATAGACTGAACCTGAGCTGGACCACAGGGCATGAGTAAGCTGCAAGAGCAGTGACCAAGACCTTCATGTCACCATCATTTAACGTTGCTCAGTGCCCCTCCTCTGTGGTTATACCTATGGCTGTATGACCAGCTGAAAGAGGGGTAAATCCCAAGCCTGACTTACAAATGAGTTGGTTTGATATGTGGGAGCAAACTAAAAATGGATTCAGGGGTGGTCCAGAAACTCAGTTTGGAGAAAAAATCTTCCCAGTAGCCAGGGCTGTGAGCAATGTACCTGGTCGTCCACTTCATATGGAAGGAAAGATGGCTGCAGGTGAAAATATGTGCAGATCCTGGGTGGCATTTGAGAAGATCAGAAGCAGAGGCATGTGGGCACAAAACATGAAAAATTTTGTGTCACATTTCAATGTCCACCCAGAAGCATCCATCATGGCAGGGGTTCTGAATAATCAATTAGACAAATAACTTGGCCAGTGATATCAGCTGTCATTGTCCACCCAGAACGAGCACAATGAGCACAGGAACAGAATGGCCAAGGTGGCAGACGTAGAGGATATCTTTGGGTCCAATAGCATGGATTTCCACTCAGCAAGGACAACATAGCTATTAGTACCTCTGAATGTCAGCAACAGAATTGCCCTTGATAAGGCACTATTTCTCTAAAATACCAGCCTGAAGGGCCAGTGGTTCATCCTCACATGAGCAGGTACTTATTCTGAGCATGGATTTGTCTTTCTTGCTCTCAGCATCTCATCCAGCATCCCTATCTGAGATTATAAAATACCACATAGCATAACATAACTGAGGGACACACCTCAAGCTAAGGAGTTTCAGAAGCAGGCCCATGACCATAGGAATCATTAGTTGTATCACATCCCTCTTTATCTGAAGACAGCTGGCCTCATAGAAGCCTAGAGTGGCCTTCTAAAGGAGCAACTGAAGTGCCATCTCAGAGGAAATACCCTGAAAGGATAGAGTGCCATCCATCAGTGCCCAAAGACTTGTATTTGTACTGCATCTCTAAAAAGAAGAATATATGAGTCTGGAAACCAAGAGGTAGAAGCAGAATTGACCCCCATTTACCACCACTCTTGGTGACTCACGGGGTGAATTTTTGTATCTCCTGTTCCTACAGTTCTGTGCTCCTCAGGGTTGTAGGCCTTGGCCCCAAAAGAGGGCAAGCCCTTGACAGGAGACACAGCAAGGGTCTCATTAAACTGCAAGTTAAAGCTGCTTCCAGAACACGTTGGAGTCCTTGTGCACAGAAATCAGCAAGTGAAAAAAAAAATCACCATATGGATAGGAGTCATTGACCTTCAACAGTAGGAGGAGGTAAGAGTGTCTTTTACATAATGGGGAGAGGGAGGAACACTGCAGAACCCAGGCAACACATTGAGGTGCCTCTTGGCACTCTTTTGTCCCCCTGTGACCGTAAATAGACATGAGAAGTCACCCCAGACTGAGAGGGTATGATGATTTAGACCCTTCGGCAATGAGGATCAGACCACCAGTAAGCCACCCACATTTGCTAAGCTGAGCACTAAGAATAAGGGGAGTTTAGAATGAGGAATGGAGAAGGGATGAGGATGCTCAGTTGCAGCCCCAAGTTGAACTACAGTGATGGGTACTGCGGCCTATCCTTCAGCAAGAGGCCTGGAACCTACGGCCCCGGCTGCTGGGTTCTGAAATCCATGACTGCATTCGCACTGAGGCCACACTTGCCACAGGCTACTCCTCCCTGTGAATGACTGTGCACTGCAGGAATACTAAGACAGGTTGGAGCCTTGGAGACCTCCACTGCCGGCTGACTGTGGTTTGAGGACTCCCCAACAGCCTTGCAGAATTTTCCTTCCAATACATATGTAGTTCAGGATGCTTCCACCAGCCTCCTTTCCTTTTCTCCTTCCCTCGCTGGGAGTCAGACTTGCTTTTCTGTCTGACTTGGCTGTTGCGGCTTTCTTCTCTCTTTCCATTTTTTTTTCCTCACACAGGTGCTTTCTCTAATAGAATCCTTACACATTTAATCCCTTCTTAGCATCTGCTCAGTGGTGTGCTGCTAAACTGAACCTCCAGAAGCAAAAGCCCTTGATTAGAGCATTGGCTGACTTTTATTTTATAAATACCACCGCCAGCACCGACTTCCACCAACGGTTCTTGCAAAAATTCCTGACTAGCTCTCCTGAGTTGATTTAAGCCACTCCAATGTGTCACTTCATCTACCTGTGGGGGCAAAGGGGGTCTGGACCAACACAGGTGAGCTGGATCTGTAGAGAACTGTGATGTGCTTCATGGTGGATGAGCTAAAATTTGGGGTGGGAAGGATCTGCTCATTATCAGCATTTGACTTCGGTAAGAAGATAGCTTTGTGCTTGAAAAGCCTTTGGTGTTTTTGACACTTTTTCAAACTAGGATCAACCTATGAACTTTCAGAAATCTGACACGTGCCCCGCTCTTTTTTCACAGTATCTCATGGAACTAATGTTCTGTGGGACATACTATGGAAATGCTGGTTGTACTGGCTTAGAAGAAACAATCCTAACTCCTTGGCCTAGCTCTCAAAGCTTCATTGTTTGGGCTTCAGTGATGGTTTAATCTTATTTTCCTTCCTGAACCTTTTGTTCCAGAAAACTTAAACCCCTAACTATGCTGACCTATGGCTACATCACAGCCATGGACATTTCACCTTCTCTCTCTGTCCTTGATGTCCTTCTTCCTCTTCTTTATATATAGACATTCACCTGCCCTTTCAGGCGCAGCTCAGCGCCACCTCTTCTAGGAAGTCTTATCTGAAAAAAACAGGACACACACACACACACACACACACACACACACACACACACACATTTCCCCTATTTAATCCCCCCACCCACTTTTATCCCTGACCTACAGATGTTGCCACCTTTCCTTAAGAGCTGGATCTCGGAAGGCAGGGCGCTCGTGTTGCCCATCTGGGGCCTGGCACCCCCAGCGCACTTGGGGGGTCTGGCACACTCGGGGCCTGGCACACCCGGGGCCTGGTGCACCCAGGGTATGGTCTGTGGCTCCACCTTGGGTTGTGAACCTAGGACCTTCTGTATGTAAAGCAGACATGCTAACCACTACACTATGGAGCCACCTCCAGGTATATTTTTTAATTGTAGTAAAAATACGTATTATATGACATTTACCTTCTTAGCCATGTTTAAGTGCACAATTCAGTATTAAATACATTCATATTATTGTGGGACCATTACCGCCACTCATTCACAGAACTCTTCATCTTGCGAAACTGAAACTCTGTCTCCATCAAATGACACCTCAGGCAGCCACCATTCTCATTTTTGTCTCCTTGAACTTGACTACTCTAAGTACCTCATATAAATGGGATCACACAGGTTTTGTTCTTCTACGACTAGCTCATTTCACTTAGCTTATGTCCTCAAGGTTCATCCACGTTGCAGCATGTTGTCAGAGTATTTTTTCCTTTTTAAGGCCCAGTAATAGTTCTTTGTATGTATATACCACGTTTTGTTAATTCATTCATATGTTGATGGACTCGGGTTACTTTCACTTTTTAGCCATTGGGAATAATGCTGCAATGAAAAATGTCTCCAAAATATGTTGGAGTCCTTCCTTTCAATTATTTTAGATTTATATTCAGAAGTAGAATTGCTGGATTGTGTGGTAATTCTCTTTGTAATTTTCTGAGGCACTTCCATATTGCTTTCCAAAGTGGCTCTACCATTTTACATTCTTGAAACTACATGACCTTTCCAACCTGTGTTAATCACCACTTTTCATTATGTTTTAGCCACTTATACAAGTCTTCTCTTCCCTGAATTATAAGTTCCTAAAGGGTAAGATTCATGTCTAATTTTTTTTTTTGTTTCCTCCCTGATGTCTAGGTTAGTGCCTTGATGTGCCCACTGGAGTTTTGCCCCTTAAAGTTCTGCCTCACTAGTTGTTGAAGGACTGGCATCCTACTGATGGTATTCACAAGTGGTCATGCACACACACTCACATTATAATCTTTCTGCTCTTCATCATGGCAAATGAAGCCTTTATCAAAGGATATCAAGGAAAATCAAGATGCTTATTTGCACCAGGAATATTGTCCCATAGTGCTCCCAAAATGTGGTGTTAGCTAAGTTGCATCAGAACAAATCCAGATTTATATGGATATGCTATAGACTAGATGTTTGCATCCCCCCAAAATCCATATCTTGAAACTTTAGTCCCCAGTGTGATAATATTTGGAGGTGGGGCCTTTGGGAGGTAATTAGGTTTGGATGAGGTTTAAGGTGTGGAGCCCTGTGATGGGATTGGTGCCCTAATAAGGGAATGAAGAGACCGGAGCTCTCTGTGCTATGTGAAGACACGGGGAGAAGGAAGCCATCTGCAAACCAAGAACAGGGTCCTCATCAGAAACCAAATTGGCTGGCACCTTGATCTTGAACTTTTCAGCCTCCAGAGGTGTGAGAAATAAGTGTCTGTCGTTTAAACCGCTAAGTCTGGTTTTTGTTATAGCAGCCTGAGCTACGATAGAATGCAAAACTGGGAAGCTGCTGGTAGCTTTCAACCTGGTCTGTCCAAAGTCATCAAACCTGCTATCTGCCTCTCTGCTCTCACTCTCAATCTGGAACACAGCTTCTCTGTTGAAGGACAATGTTGAAAATCTTCATCTTTCCTACCTGAGAAGGAAACAAGGGGGATTGTTTCACAGCATTCTCAATCCCGACAAGTGTAGGAAGAATACATCCACCCAGCAGGCTGGGCGTTCGGTTTTATTTTTTCCTTTGCATTCCTCTCTCATAGCTACTGTCCCTCTTTCCTCAGGTTAACATTTAACTTAGAAAAAAAAAATCACCTACTTAGATTTTGAGCAAATGTTAATCACCAGCAGCGGTCTCAGTAATCTGCTTTTAACATTTCTCCTGAGGTGGGCAAGGCTAATTTAGCTTGTCAGTGGAAGTTTGGTCTGCTATTAACCTCTTCACCTCTTTGTCTTTCCAGAGACTAGTTGCTTCTGCAGGGTTTAATTGGATTAGGGTTAGGGTCTCAGAGACTTTCAGATCTGGAACCTTTATTAGATGAGACACCGGAAAACAGGGGATGTGAGAAGGGGCAGTAATTCAATGCCTGGCTCACAGGAGAGAATTAAACCCAGAATTAGTGAGACTTGGGAGCAAGGCCTTTTCACAGGGATTTCTTTTAGCTCCTAAATTGTTCTCTGTCCAAAAACCCCTGGGAGAGGAGATCATAGGCATTTCTGGTACTTTCTCTCCTTTTTTCTTTTTTAGGGAGACAAGAAATATTGGTGGCTTGCTGTGGAGAGAGACAGCACAGTAAGACAAGCAATGTGGTGTTATGAAAAGCACCAAATGTTATACAGTTAGGAAAAAAAAAAAAACGAAAGAAAAAAAGCAACAATTTGTGGTCTCCACAACGAGCTTCTGTCATAAACTAAACTCGGATGCAGAAGAATGCACCAGGGTTAGGAGAAATGGTCAGCATTTCAAACCATGGGACTCCAATGGACATAATGGACTCCAGGATAGAGGTCTTCTGAGGAGGGAGGATGAGAGGAAGAAGCCAATCTGATTGGTTAGAGATTTAGAAATAAGATCTTGTACCAGGACCACCATCACATTGTGTGTGTGCTACACAACTCCAGGGGCACCATTCATAGGCCATTGGTATTCTTATGGATGCTTTTGGTATTACTGTGCTAATACCTTTCCCTGAGTCTCTGTTCCTAGCTGTTCTTGAGTTACGACGAGACTCTTGTACAGGGTTCCATGAGACAATAAATTCCCCTTCATGCTTAAGCTGGTTCACACTGGGTTTCTGTCATTTGAAATCATCAGAGTTCTGAATATTATGCTAGAGGGCAGGCAGGGCCAGACATGTGAACGTACTGTTTTAAGTCCTTCATCAGATTTGGAGGAGGACTCCTCCAGAGGTCAAGCCTAAGTCTCAGAAATTGGAGTCAAACAAGATGTTGGAAGGTTTTCAGAGACCCAACCAAGGAGAATGTTTGAGGATTTGATCACAAACAGTCAGGAAACACATGATAATCAGTGGGCATGCAGGTGATCAGGGTATCTACCGGATACTAGACTTAGGATGGCAAGATTTATTCGGTGGGTAAGAGACTGCTCCATTTGTCAAAACTGCCTCAGACTTGCCAAAGTAATGATTGTCAACAACAACAACAACAACAACAAAACAACCCAATTAAAAAACAGACAAAGCACTTGAATAGACATTTCTTCAAAGAAGATGCATGAACGGCCAGCAAGCACATAGAAAAATGCTCAACATTTCCTAATCTTTAGGAAAATGCAAATCAAAACTGCTATGAGATATCACCCCATGTTCATTAGAATTGCTGGTATAAATAAAAAGTTATAATAGAAAATAACAAGTGTTGGTAAGGTTGTGAAGAAATTGGAACCTTCGGCAAGAATGTAAAATGGTGCAGCAGCTATGGAAGAGTATGGTGGTTCCTCAAAAAATTAAAAATACAATTACTATGTGCTATGGAGTGAACTGTGTCTCTCCCACCCCAACTTCATATGTAGGAGCCCCAATCCCCAATGTGATAGTATTTGGAGATGGCAAATGGTATTTGGCTGGTAATGAGTCTTAGATGAGGGGCCAACATGAGTGCCCTTATAAGGAAAGGCCATAGCCCCCTTTCATATTCTCTCTCTCTCTCCTCTCTGTCTGTCTGTCTGTCTCTCTCTGTCTTTCTCTGTCTCTCTCTCCCCCCACCTCTCTATTCCTTTGCCATGTGGGGACATAGCAAGAAGGCACCCATCTGTAAGCCAAGAAGAGAGCTCTCACCAGAACCCGACCAGTCTGGCATCCTGATCTTGGACTTCCAGCCTCCAGAACTGTGAAAAAATAAATTTCTGTTGTTTAAGCCAGCCAGTCTGTGGTATTTTGTTATGGCAGCCTGAGCTGACTAAGACACTATATGATCCAGCAATTCCCACATGCAATCTGGCCCCAAACTTTCTTTCTGATATATTGTCATTATACCTAGGCTTAGTCCTGCCAACCTTCCTTAGCCCTTGGACGGTGCTCATGCTAATCTTACCATTTAGGATGTTCCCCCAACCCCCATATCCCATCTGTCTCTTGAAGCTTTCCTAACCTTCTCATTGGAAAATGCATCTCTTTCATTTGACCTCTCCTAGCATTGTAGCTATCCCTCTTATGGGACACCAATCACATTAGGCTTTGTCATAATTATGTATATACTTTTTTCTACTTTTTTCTACTGAACTATAGAATTATTGTGGGCAGAGATGAAATGAGTCTTATATATCCAGAAATCTCTCCTAGCTGTCATCAATGTTCGACACAATGCAAGCTTTCAATAAAAATTGCTGAAAAAAATGAATATGGGGAAGCTGAGAAGATTTGTAATCAACGGTATGAGAAATTAGTACAGAATTAATTTATGGAACATGTCCACAATCATGTCTACATTTTTCCATCTACAATTTGGTCAGTGAATAGGAACAAATATCAGTCACTGGTGTGACCATGTTAGACCTGTCATTTCGTCTGCACCAAGTTCTTGTTTCTAAGAATAACTCTCTACAAAAGCCTGGCTGTCCCCGCTTGTTACACACATGCAACATAATCCTGAGATTCCAAAAGCTTTCACAGAACTACCGTGGGGAAAATCAGAAAGATGTTCCTGGCAAATGGCTCCATCAATAACTGGAAAAATTGTACCCCAAAGAGGACCTGGAGATACTGGGCCTGGACGCATCCCTCAGGCCATGTGTGGAGCAAAAGACAGCCCTGGCCTCTGATTTGGAATCTGAGGGGAGAGAAGGAGCTGTTTCCCATGTATAAGAAGGGATGGGGTCCTGAGAATAATGACCAGGTATTATGCTAAAGCCTGTACTGCCTGATGCAGTAGCTACTAGCCACAAGTGGCTACTGAGCACTTGAAATGTGGCTATTGCAACTGAAGAATGGGAATCTTTCATTTAAGCTTAAAAACAGATACTCTATTCGGTTATTAGAAAACATTTAAGAATAGTTGGAACTAACTTGAGTATATGAATTGGCTTCTTCAAGTACAAATGTTATGAAATCTAAACATAAAGCAAATATCTCTGGTGAAAATTTAGCATCTGAATTGGGTTGCATGGTAAGTATAAGATACACATTAGATTTTGAAGATTTAATATGAATAAAAGAATGTTAAACATTTCATTAGCAATTTTTACATTGATTACATATTGAAATAATAATATTTTAGGTTATCATTTGGGTTGGGTTAAATAAAATATAAAATTAAAAATTTTGCTTCATGTTATTTTTTGCTTTTTAAAATGTGGCTACTAGAGAATTTAAAATTCCATATATGCTTGCATTATACTTCTGTAGAACAGTGCTATGTGCCATGCTAAACATTTCAACATGCATAGATTAATTTAATCCTGACAATAACTCTCTGAAGTAGATACCATTATGATCATAACCTTTTTTTTCAATTTTTAATTTTCAATTATAGTTGACATACAATGTCATATTAGTTTCAGGTGTACGACATAGTGATTAGACATTTATATAACTTATACAATGATCACCCCAGTAAATCTAGTGCCCATATGACGCAATACGTAGTTATTACAATATTATTGACTATACTTCCCGTGCTGTGCTTTACACTCCTGGAGACTATTTTTGTCTCTGGTAATTTGTACATCTTAATCCCTTCACCTTTTTCACTCATCCCTTTAACTCCCTTGCCATCTGGCAACCTTCAGTTTGTTCTCCGTACTCTATGAGTTTCTGTTCTGTTTGTTCATTTATTGTTTTTTAGATTGCACATACAAGTGAAATCATGGTGTTTGTCTTTCTCTGTCTGAGTTATTTCACTTAGCATAATATCCTCTACGTCCATCCATGTTATTGCAGATGGCAAGATTTCATTCTTTTTTATGGCTCAGTGGTATTCCATTGTATGTATGCACCACTTCATTATTCATTCATCTGCTGAGGGACATTTAGGTTGCTTGCATATCTTGGCTATCGTGAATAATGCTGAAATAAAAATATTGATGAACAAAGACATATAGTCTTTTTGAATTAGTGCTTTGGATTTCTTCAGAGAAACACCCAGAAGTGGAATTACTGGGTCCTTCTTTGTCTCTTGTTATAGTCTTTGTTTTAAAGTCTATTTTGTCTGGTGTAAGTATTGCTACCACAGCTTTTTTTTTTCCATTTCTATTTTTATAAAACATATTTTTTTATTCCTTTACCATCAGTCTCTTTGTGTCTTTGATCTGTAGTGAGCCTCTGGTAAGCAGCGTATGTAAGGGTCTTGTTTTCTTATCCATTCAGCATTTAATCCATTTATCTTTAAAGTAATTGTTGATAGATATGTAGTTATTGCCATTTTATTATTCATAATTTCGACCTTTCTTTTTTTAATCTTTTCTTCTTAAAGAAGTCCCTCCAACATTTCCTATATTATTGGCTAGGTGATGATGAATTCTTTTAGCTTTCTGGGAAGCTTTTTATCTGTCCCTCAATTCTAAATGATAGTTTTGCTGGATAGAGTCACCTTGGTTGTAGGTCCCTGCTTTTCATCAATTTGAATATTTTGTGCCAATCCCTTCTGGCATACAAAGTTTCTGGTGAGAAATATTCTGATAGTCTTATGGAAATTCCCTTGTAAGTAACTAATTTCTTTTCTCTTGCTGCTTTTAAAATTCCCCTTTGTCTTTAAACTTTGGCATTTTAATTATGATGTGTCTTGGTGTGGGCCTCTTAGGGTTCCTCTTGTTTGGGACTCTTTGTGCTTCCTGGGTTTATATGTCTATTTCCTTCACCAGGTTAGGGAAGTTTTTGTCATTAGTTCTTGAAATAAGTTTTCAATTTTTGCTCTCTCTCTCTCTCTCTCTCTCTCTCTCTCTCTCTCTTCCTTCTGGTACTGCTATGATATGAATATCGATAAACTTGATGTTTTCCCAGAGGCCTCTTAAACTATCCTCATTTTTGTGGATTCTTTTTTCTTGTTACTGTTCTGATTGGGTGTTTTCTGCTACCATATCTTCCAAATTACTGATTTGATCCTCTGCTTCATCTGCTCTACTGCTGATTCCCCCTAATGTATTCTTTATTTCAGTTACTTTATTCTTCATTTCTGACTGGTTCTTTTTCATGTTTTCTATATCCATATCCATTTTTACATTTTCTATCTCTGTTGAAGTTCGCACTGAGATCATTGAGCATCCTGATAACCAGTGTTTTCAACTCTGTATCTGGTAAATTACTTGTCTTCATTTTATTCAGTTCTTTTTCTGGAGTTTTGTTCTATTTCATTCGGGACATGTTTCTTTGTCTTCTCATTTTGGCTGCCTCTTTGTGTTTGTTTCTATGTATTAGGTAGAGTTGCTATGTCTCTTTACTTAATAGAGTGACCTTATAAAGCAGGTGTCCTGTGGGGCCCCCTGGCACGTCTCCCTGGTCACCTGAGCCAAGTTCTTCAAGTGTGTCCTTCATGTGTGTGTCCTTCTCTTGTAGTTGACCTTTGGTTGTTTGCATGTCAATGGGAAGAACTGACCCTCAGGCTGATTGGTTGTGAGGACTGGTCAGTGGCTACAGTGGAAGAGCTATTGGGCAGGGGCTGACCATACACAGTAGGATTTGCTTTAGCAGGGCTCTAGTGCCTGCCAAGTCTGACCTTTAGCTGTAGCTTTTGTGGAGGTTGTTGGGTAATGCTTTGGTGTGGTCTGAAGCTGGCCACCAGGTATGTTTGTTCTGGGGCCTCTTAGGAGGGGCTATGTTGCAGGCCAAGGTCAGCAGCTGCCTGTGTCTTTCCCAGGGCCACATGATATGAGCTACAAAGTGACCTGCAGATAGTTGTTACTTGTGCTGGGATTGAAAGTGCCTGGGAGAGGCTAAGCTATAAACTGAGGCCACCGCCACTTGTGTTGACTTAAGACTGCTTAGCAAGAGGTATGGGCATGCTGAGGCCAGATGCTGCTTGTTTTTAGTGTTTGTGACCCTTTGAGAGATTTTAGGGAAGGCTGCAGCATGAGTCAAGATAGGCTGTTTGCATGGCGGTACTGAAAGTGGCTTGCAAGTGGGGTGGGGTGGGGTCTCAGGGAATCTCCAGTTGGGGTGATCATGTTAGCCAGGTTGATGGAGACTAAGATAAGGCTGCCGCTTTTCTCTGAAGGCTGGGAGTGCCGAGGGTTCAACAAAGAAACAATGGCTTCTGCCAGCACTTCTGTCTGGCAGAAAGCTGCCCCTCCAGCACTTGCCAGACAATGTAGTTCATTCTCCTATATCTCTGGTGCCTTTCACATTGCCACCCCAGCGCTGGAGCTCAGAGTGAGTGAGTCCCTCTGCGAGTAAGCCCATTTATGGGCCCTTTAAGAGGAACACCTGGGACTTCAGCTGCCCTCCGTCTCACTCAGTCACAGCCAGAGGTTTTGGGGACCTCTTCCCCTGGCACTGAAGCCCAGGGTTGAGGAGCGTAGGGTGGGGTTAGGATGCCTCACTCATCAGATGGGATGTCTGCAGCTGAGTTATCCCTCCTAATTTTTAACTGCCACACCTGAGTGTGGGATAAGCCTGTTTTGCCTCTGCCTCTTCTATAAATCTTGTCATGGATTCTTCTGTATATCCTGAGTTGTAGAATTTCTGTTCTGCTAGACTTCAGGTGATTCTCAATGATGGTTGTTTTGTAGTTTAGTTGAAATTTTGATGTGGTCATAGGAAGAGGCCAGCACAGCGTTTATCTCCTCCACCATCTTGACAGGAGCTCTAGCATCTTCTTTTTACAGAGAATGTTCAGAGAGGTATAGTAACTTACTCAAAGTCACATAGCTTAGTGGTGGAGCCAAATCAAACAGAAACATTCTGATGCCAGAGCTTGCAGTCATGCACACGTGTTATGCTCCCTCTAATCCTGGGCATACAGACCTTCTGTCTGAGTGCCAGAATCACAAAGGGCTATATAGGTAGACTTTCTGGTAATATATTTGGAAGACACTACACATACAGCATAAATATATGAACAGAGTTGAGAGTAGATTTTACTCATTTTATTTCAAATTCTTAACTATAACCATAAAGCCTAGCATTGCCTTTTCTTAATTTTTTAATATCCTGGAAGCTTCAGAATATGAAAGAGACTGAGTCCCTCTAGACTTCTGAGAGGCCCTGGCATCACACTAAGTAATTTTTCTAGCTGCCCAAAATGCTGTCTTAAATAGTTCTTAGTCAATAGTATGAGTGATTCGGGAATTGAGTAAAACAGGTTTAGTGCAATAGGGGTGCAGTATTATCAGCAGATCACGCTCTTCTCACGCACTGCTGCTGCTATTGATTAATTGTACACATGAATGCGACAAGACGCTGAGGTAGAGGGGAAAGATGGAGGGAGGGGAGAGACATTTGATATTTTTTAGGTTCAAGTTTTCTAAGAAGCTGGTAGTGAGGCAGGTAGGTGGTTACTGTATGTGTTGGCCTCATAATCACTAATAAATATAACCCTTCTGCTTCAGGCCTTACCAAAACTTGCTCTGGGTCCTGGCTTTGCCATTGTTCACAACACAGAAGCAACATGGGAATGAGACATGGTCGGGGTGTCAAGGAGATGAGGGAGCTCTGTTTAAACAAGGAAAAGGCTGATTAGAGAGAGGAGAGTGAACCAAACCAATCCTGGAACATGCCAAAGTCGGGCTCTGCCCAGTTCCCAGTCTGCATGAAAACTGCTTTGATTGCCCTTTGGTTACTGGACTGAAGTGAGCTCACAGTGTCACATAATCCAGTATTTAATCCAATAATGAATTGTGATTCATGAAATAATTAAATCAAAATTTACAATTATGCAAAGTGACATGAAAAGGGCTGGCTTTAAATATGGTGGCCTTTGACCTAGACTGAAATGCAAAACATGATTTGCAAAAATCGCAGGTGTCTCTGTTAAAGGCTCAGGGTACTTCTTGCTGCCTTCAAATGGGAGGAGTAGAATGTCAGAGCTTTTGGAGGAAACCAATAAAGATTCATCCGAGGTTTTTGAACTGTGTTTTTTCATTAACAATGTCATATCTACGTGTTTGAAGCATTGTGTGTCTGAGATGAAGGGGTAATAATGCTATCCTCACCCTAAAACTGGGGAAGTTGATGCTATTCTTTCCTCCTATTTTTTGATGTCTTTACTAAGAAAGTCCTACAGTTAGATTTCACTTGTTATGTAAGTGCCTCTTCTAAAATGTAAATATCTCTGGGAAAGTTAAGAAACTCAGCAATTCAGATGTTAGTGTGAAATGGTTTAACCTCACTGCTTTTTTTCTAACACCTCTTGACCGCTGAGAACACAGACATTTTTCAAGGGGCTGGGAGGAGGAGAGTAGAAGAAAAGAGAAATTGATTATTTATTTATTTAGGGCATTCCCCACTGGAGAAGACCTTGGGCGAGATGTGAATCGGGGTGGTGAAGAGAGAGCTTTGAGTATAAGTGTCGTTAGAAAGTAAAAGAAGTGCTCTACAAGGAAGATAGAAGGGTTTTAAAAAAGGGTTTTTTACTCTTTAAATTTGTCTAGGACTGAGCATGTATGTTGAACTATTTGAAAATCAAAGTCCACACATTTAAATGAGTTAAACAGGACTGAGGCTAGGGGAGGGACCAGAAACATTTTTAAGTTCCTTCCTTTCCTATGAGGCTACTCTATCTTCTTCCCAAGAGGCTTTAATACGTAATTGTAGCGTTTCTGGAGGAAAAGCAGAAGGACAGCTGCTGTTAATTTAATTACATCCAATTTGGGTGGTATTTATTGAGCCTTATGTGTAAGGCACTTTCTCTACAATGTCCCATCCTTACACAACAGTCACCTCCACTTCCCCCTATGAAAAACCTGACCATAGGATTCTCAGGTCAGGTCGAGATGAAAGCTCTGGCCTCCTCTGGTTCATCAGAAGGGGCTGGGGCTCCAGGTGGCAAAGGGGAGGCCTAAGCCAAAGCCAGCTGCTCTGACATTTTGTTTTCTCTCCATTGGATTCTGATGCTGACACTATGCAGGTTGCTATAAAACTGCTAGAGATAAATGTAAGAGTACATTAGGGCATTTACAGCATTATTTCAAAATGGGGAAAGAAAACAGACAAAGAAGGATCTTCCTGCTGTCTTTATAATTTTTACTTTTGTTTTCCTGTTTCCTGAGCACCAGGAAAGGGAAGCTTGCTTCTGCATATCAACGAATTCAGGGCACATGAATAAAATGAGGCAAAAAAAAAAAAAAAAAAAAAACAACCAAAAAAACCCACCAAACCACATTTTAAAGAATAAGGCTATTGCCCCCAGTTGCGTCAGCTCCACATGGTAAGGAAGTAAAGCAGGATGGGTTTCCAGGGCATCTGTAGGAGGAGACAAAAACTCTCTCCTCATCTCCGAAAATGGTGCCTTTTCCCGAATTACTGTTTCAAGTTTCCCTCCTCGAAATGTGAAATGACATCATCTGAGCACTCTGTTGGAACCGACTGTGTTATATATATGTGGTAACTTTCAGCCAGGTTATGGCCAGGCTCCTGGGGAGGTAAAGAGGAGAGAGGGGAGGAGAGAAAATTCGGTGCTTACCTCTGATTGAGAAATGGTACTCCAAAAATGGCTCCAGAAAAAGAAAGCCCAGAGGGGGTGAAGAGAGGGTGGAAACACTTAAATTTTCCTTTTTAAAAAGTGAGAATTATTTACTTCAACTGCAAAGAAGAAATCACCCTCAAAAACAGAAAACAACCTGAAAGTACTCCCAACCCCCCAACTGGGCTAAGTGCTGGACAAACAAAATGACTGATATGTCCAGTAAATCATCTTGGGGTGGGGGAAGGGTTTAAACAGAGTGGAAGGAAGAAAGCAGAAGCCAGGCACAGTGTTAGCTGATTCCAGCAGAGGCAGTAAGCAGCAAGGGGCCTGGGATATGGGATCTATAATTGGCTAACGAATAACAAAGCCCAAAATTGGATATTAACAGCAATTAGTTTCTGTAGAGGCACAAGGGAATAGAGCTGCAGAAAACCCCATTGGGCCTTAAGCTGGAGCAAACTAAAACTGAACCAGTGTGTCAATTAAATAGGAATAAATATTTTCACATCAATCTGAGTAAATATGAGAGGGGGCTGAAGGTAGATGCCTGTGAAGTTCAGATGCACCTTCTTGTAAATCAGACGCTTTTAGTGGCATGACCTTTGTCAGACACCTTTTGGTTCTGACCTTTGGCCTCTGGAGGCCAACCAGTCCCCCCATTCCTGGGGCACATGACCTTGAGACCAGGGCTCTGAAGGTTATTTCAGGGCACTGGCCTGTTAATCCAAATGAGCCTTATATCACTAACTCTACACCCTGATGGGCCCAGCAGATGAGGAAAAGGAAAGAATTTAATTCTTTTTAAAACAGAGACTGTGTCCAATGCAGGGGAATGGCCGCATCCCTTTCTGCCTGGCACAGGGACTGGGGTTGGGAGGTTCACAAACATCGAATGAGCATGTTTGCTCCTCTCTTTCAAAAGACCTCCAGGCGGCTCCATCCCTTCTGGTGTAGGATCTGGGACCAGCTCTGACTAAGGCTGAAGAAAAAAAGGTGTCATTTCCCTGGGGGTTGTTTTTTGGGCTCCTTTAGAGAGTTTTGTGAGGGTGGTGAGGACTTGTCATTGGGGGCGGTGGATTGCTGGGTTCTGGGGGCAGAAGCCTGGTGCCTCGGCCTGTCGCTGTGGGTATGGAGGATACAGGAGGCTGTGAGGCTTAAAGGGGAGTCAGGAGGGTGCACTGAAGCGAAAATCGTCCCTCCCCCACCCCCGCAAAAAAAAAAAACAAAAAAAACCCAACCCACAACACGCCCCTGAAGTGCTTTAACCCCTTCGCTCTGCATTTGGGAAGCCAAGGAAATGGCTAAGAAGCGACATTTCGACATTTCGGTTGATTGCAATCCTTAACCATCCTCCTCCCTCCTTGGCCCCGGGAGCGCCTGCTCTTCTTTCCCGCACATTGAGCCTTTCTGGTGCACAGGCCCAGGTCCTGGTGTGGAGGAGGAGGCGGCCCGGAAGAAGATGAGGGGAGAGGGGATGCACAGCTCTGGGCATCTGGCTGTCCTGCGCAGAGGCCAGGCCTGGTGCGCGGATGGGAGGGCGAGGTGTCCAGGCCAAGGCCTGCTGATCTGAGAGCTCTGGGAGCACTTGTTATTTATTGGGAGGGGGGACGTTTCACTCTGCCAAGGCCTTTGTTTTGGCACCTCCCATTTCTTCGAAGCTCAAGGTGCACCCTGCCCTGACCTCCTCCCCCACTCCCAGTCCATTCTTAACCCCCGACTCCACGATCATCTCTAAGGTTGTTGTGTTCCTTCGGCCCTAGAGTGAAACTGGGGAAACGGAGGGAAGTGTGCGGAAAAAGGAAAAAGTGGGCTCTCGGCGGAGCGTCCTTGCCATTGCCAAAAGCGCCTGCCCTCCGCGTCTACCTGCACATCGGACAGAAGCTTTGGAAAGTGCGGTGTGACCCCGGTTTTTGAGGCCCCAAATTTCTTGAAAAAAAAAAAAGGAGGAAAAAATATATCAAAGCTGGGAAAATAGGCGCCAAAAGAAGGAAAAGGAAAACCAGAGCCTGTTCATTTCATCTTGTTCATTTGAGATGTCTTGGGGTATTGGGAGAAAAAGAAAAGAAAAACCTCATGCGCCTTGGAAAGCGGGTCCCTGGGGAGCCTTGGGCGCGGGGCCGCGGGCCAGGAAACTAGGTGGCGGGCGAGCCCAGTACCCCGGCCGCGGCGGCAGGACCGGCACATTCTCTGATCTCCACCGAGAACCGCTTAAAAATGTGACATAAGCAGCAAATCGAACTTCTAGCGAAAATATTGTCTCCCAAGTCCTAGGTCTTAATATTCATATATGTTTAAGAAATAGATTTGGTTTTAATTTAGAATAAACCTCCCTCACTTTAATATTGAGAGAAAGCCCCCGTTGATCCTGGAAGTTTATTTATCCGTCTTATGCAGAATGAGCCAGGTCTTCGTTTTTTGGGGCAACAGTTCTATTTTAAAACAAAAGGGGAAGGATAAGAAAATGAAAAGGTGAACCTATTGAGAATGCTGATTCTTTCTTTCTGACCTGGAACATTCCTTGCTCTCAACAGGCTTGCTTTATTTCCAGGCCATCTAAATTTGGTACAGATCTTTCCAGGCCTCCTGCAGACCCAAATTCCATGGTACAGAACAGGTCACATTGACTCTGATGAATCCTATTTGAATCCTTTCTCTTGTCTGTTTCTACATGGAGGATGTAATTAGATATAAAATCTATATATTTTTAAATTGAGGTCAAATTGAGTAAGACTTGGCAAAAATACCCAAATGAAAGAATTATAGATGGGATTGGGAAGAAAATATCTTTATTAGGTATCATAATTTTCATAATTGTTATTATTGACATACCCATCACCATGAATCAGCCAGCCAAGCCTCAAACACACAAACTCCAGCACAACCCTCAGCCCATGTTGACTCATGGGGCTCCAAACCACCCACAGAGTAGAGCAGGAAGAGAGGCTCCATCTGTCTAAGAGAGAATGCTTTGCAGCTGCCCCCAGAAGACTCCATTCTCCGGTTGGAACAAGGGGTGGGGGTATTATGTAAGTTCAGTAGATGAAAATAAAAAATTATTTCCCTGTGGAGACACTATAGATGAATGGATTTTGTGTGTGTGTGTGTGTGTGTGTGTGTGTGTGTGTGTGTGTGGTTAAAATGCTTTTCTATAAATATTAGCAATGAATATGGTTATGCGAGAAAATGTACGCATATGTGTGTATATGGGTACATGTCTGCTGAGAAATTACCCCTCCCCCCAAAATATTTACTTCTCTGGCTAAAGCTCTTCAAGCATCCATAAAAACTGTTTCCCCATTTCTACCCCCTTGGTGACAGAAGTGACAGAAGAATTTACCTTTGGCTTTGATAATTTTCTTTCTGCTTAAACAGAGATCTGGGCCTGGGCCGTCTCTGGCAGGGAAAAGAAAAATATTACCAATTTTTTCTTTAATACATTTCTAAATTCATCTTAAAACGTCTGGTACAGTCACCTCTAGAAATCCCATCCTCTAGAAATCCGAGATCCCATCCTCATAAGAACAATCATGATGGTGATGTGTGTGAACTGAAGGGGCCTTCTTAGTATAGTCACAGCAAGCTGCCTCACATATGTCCTACATTTGAAAAAGCATATATTTCCTCCCTCATTTAATCATAGGATGTAATTAGAGGGGCTCAAATAGGTAGGAGTAGAAGATAATGTCAAAAGTTAAAGAAATGCCTTGAAAAGCAGAAATCTTACCTAAATATTGCTGGGCATAAATAGGCCCCAAATATTGAAGAAGGGAAAAAGCCAGGACTGAGCTTCACTCCAATACCTCTATTTGGCGAACACAAAAGAGGCCTTGATATTACACAGAGGGCAGAGTAGTGCAGTCATTTCTGCCATTTTCAGCCATTAAAGCCACATACATAAACACATTTTGTAATGAGACCTGGTGAACACAGGAAAATCCCGCACCAATGCAAACAGACCCAGCATACTCAGAATACTCCCACACACATTAAAGCTTTCTGGAAAGAGTTTAAATAAGTAATAAAATAAAAAATATGCCCGTCCTATTGTGGCTTATGAGCAGCAAGAAGCTGGCTGGCCTTGTCCATGGTGCCTGTGGTTTAAGCTCTTAGGGAGAAGTGCGTTAGATTTCCAACTAAAAGGGGCATTACTTGGGCAGACACATCAGTGAAGGATGCAACCACGTCTGATGGAATTACGGGGAAGCAATTATGGAGACAAGGCTCACTAATGTGGACAACTGGGGGCACGAGGTCATATGCAGAGGCTTAATTCATGCTTCCAAGAACCGTAGGAACAGCCTTTGCAGTGAGGTTGCAAGGGCGAGGCAAGGGGATTACACTCCAAAAAGGTGCCATTTAGAGGGGGGTCTATTTTGAAGGCAGTGGCTGTCAGTGTCTCTTAGGACAAATCTGGCTAAAGCTCAGGGGTCAGAGAAGCTGCTCTGTCTTCTGTCCTACAGCCAAGTTTGCCTTCTGGAACGTGAGGCACTATGCCTGCAGTTTGTATGATGTCAATTGCAGCCTTCTTTGCCGGGGTGAGCAGTTTATGGCACATTTCTACAGACCCAGAGAAGGTTCTGGGAGTGTCTACTGTCTAAATGGGGTATAGCCCACTTAACATTACTTGACTCCAGACACCCGCTTAAGAGGGCAAAGGAAGAACCTAAGATATAATAATTAAAAAATGATTGGCACATAGTAGGTACTCAATAAATATTTGGGAGGAAATGAGGCTAGGATATCCTTGAATACTAATTTATTTAGTGGGCTAGACTGAGGCTTTAGTGAGGAGAGAGCTCCTCAGTAAGACTCATTTAGGCCTTGATTACTGTGTCAGGAATCAGACTAAATGCTTAGCATCACTTATGGCCTTGGCCTTGCAAAGGCAGGCCTCTGCCAAGGGGAGTGTGGGGGCTATTTTGAAGAAAAGGGATGTATCAGTCTTCTTGGGCAGAAAGATCTAGCTCTTGGACTCCTTTTTCTGAGGGGACCTGCCCCTCCTCCATTTTCTCCACCAGGAAATTAATGAGTTAATATTTTGCCACCATCCACTGCAGCTGGGGGGTTAATACAAAGCTGGAGATGGGATAGGGCTGTCACTGCAGTGTGACGGGAGCCTCTAGGACCAGCTGCTGCTCTAGGTCTAGTGATTTCAAGGAAGACGCTGTTTGGGAAAGAGTATCTTTAGGATGAGGGGAGGGTTGACTCTTTCCATTCCCTGACATTCTCTTTCAGAACAGTCTTTCCTCAGACCCTGACTTGTGCACATTCCATTTTCCCTTCTGTTCAAATTTTAAAAGGAATGCACCACCCTAGCCTTGGTACAAGTAGATTATTGCACCTCTCCCTTCCTCTGCATCTCTTGGATCTCTGCCTAAAACTGCAATTACAGCCACAAGGAGGAAGTGAGATGCTCCCGAGAGCCCTGGGCATGCTTTCAGCCCTGATGGAGCCTGTGAACTGGCCAGGAGTTTGTTCCTTCTTTCCCATATACCTCAATGACTTTCTTACGCTGGTCAGGTGCACACAGGTCTAAAGCAAAGGGCGACCAACACCTCCCTCCTCCTTTCCAACTGGCTACATCTCTTTCCCCAAACCTCAAACAGAACATAACATACCCGCAATCAGAGCCCTGGTACAGTCTGCCAGTCTTCCGGATGCCAGATTATTGTTTTAAAGAGCAAACGAAAAGCTAAGCCCAGAACAAAACACAAACACGGAGAAAGCTGTCCACCCGCACACAGTGCACCCCGAGTCTAGAGAAAAATGTGCACAGAGAAGCACTCCGCAATGCACTCACAGCCCCCCCGCCCCCGCCTCCCACCACATCGATGCTAGCGGGCAGAGCTCCGCGGTCCTGTCACCGAACCACTTTCTGTTTCCCCCCCTGAGTCCGTCTGCATCTCTAAGACCCTGTCTGTCGCAGGGCACACCCCTCCCCACCCCAGGGACTCCGGCTCCGGGCAGCCCAGCCGGCGGGAGCCCGCGACCCCTCCCGCCGAAGCCGCCGCGCTGAGCTCTGCGGAGGGCGCCTCGGCTCCGTGGCTCCTTGCGTGGCGGGCCCTCGCGGACCGACGCTGCTCAGCCAGCCTCATTCTTGGCATTCACCGCGTGCCTTAATTGTATGGACATTTAAATCAAGGTCCGCTGTGAACACGGAGAGAGAGGCCTTTCTCCTGAGGAGGGCAAGGAGGAAGAAAGGGAAGGCGGACGAAAGAGCGGGGGGGAGACGGCAGGAGAAAACAAGGAGAAAACAAGTAAAAGGCAGCGCGAGTGCGTGCGCAGTGACAGCAGGGAGAGGGATGGGGGTGGGGGAGTGCAGGGAGAAAAGGACCACAGCATCCTCCCTACCGCAGCTCCCCCAATCACACAGACAATGAGATAACAGCGACGTCTTCCAAAGGCTCTTTGTTCTCCCCCATCCTTTCGGATCCAGGCTTTTTCCTGCAAAGCGAAGGGGGTGGAGGGTTGGGGGTGTGGGTGGACGTGGGAGACGGAGGGGTGCCTCCCCCGTGTTAATTACCCGGACTCTCCTCGCCCCTTTCCAGTGCCTCGCCTCCCCTGCAGCTCCAGACAATGAAAAACAAAAAAACCCCCCAAAACTACAAAACAAAAAGCAACCCCCTCCCCAATAAAAAACAACACCCAGCACAGCAAACCCTACCCACCCGTCTCGTCCTCAGCTTTGCCCTGGAAACTGAGGGGGGCCAGGAGGGGAAGACCACCGCAAGGGACAAGAGGGGCAGCAGGGCAGAGCGACCGCGGCCGCTTGTACCTCGCTGGCCGGGTCCAGGAGCCGCCCGGCCGGGCCGTGCCGCAGGGCGGGCGACTGCGGTCTGCGGCCGGGATCTGGGGAATCAGTCTTCCGGAACTCGCTTGCTGCAGTCCTCTCGCTCAGGTCCCAAGTGGTGGAGGGGAAAAGGAAAAGGAAAAAAAAAAAAAAAGGAAAAAAAAAAAAACCCATAAGAGCGAGGCCCATCTGGCCCCTCGTCAGCTTTGTCAAGTCTTGCATACGCTAAAATGCTAATGACCTAGATAGCTCATGCAAAATGCAGCAGGGAGGGAGGGAGGGAGCGAGGGTGGTGGGAGGGAGGAAGAGAAAGAGTGAAGGGGGAGGGAGAGCGAGGGTGGAGGGGAAGGAAGGGAGGGGAAGGGGGAGAGGGAGGGAGGGAGGGGGAAGAGAGAGAGCAGAATATATAGGTCTTCGAAACACCCCTACCACTCACCCCACCCCACCCCAAACTGTCAACGGGCTTTACCAGGTAAGGCATGGGCATAGATTTAAAAGGTCATTCGTGTCTAATGCAGTTGGCTCTCTGGGTCCAAAAAAGGGAGAGGACCAGAGGATGAGAGTCCCCAAAGCCAAAGGGATAATAAGACATTATTTTAAGCCCTCTCCCTTCCTGCCCTCCCTTCACCTCTCCACTCTGTTTACACACAAATCCAGACGCCTCCTTATGTGTGTACATGGACATATCACATTCCCATAAATTTCTCAGAGCTTCTATGACAGACACCCATATTCTCATCCCCAGCAAAACTCATCCTGTGAAGCTGAGGTGGGTGGGTGCTTCTTTGGGGAGAAAAACCCTTTTTTTCGCAATCCAGTTGGCCCGTCCTCACTCACCTCTCCCTCGCCCCACTATTATTCCCTTGACCCTCCAGACAACACCTCCGGCTTCTACTCTTTTCTAAGCCTTCTGGTCCCCAGTCTCCTCTCCAAAGCCTGGATCTTGACAAGGTGAGGCAGGGGAGCAAGAAAGCCAAGTCTGCCTGATCTCCCACAATTCAACTCCCTTTCTCAGAAAAACAAACCCAACCCTTCCGCAGCAACGACACCGTTTAAGCATCCCCAACAGATAAATAAAATTCAATGTGAATACCCTCAGAGGTCCGAACGCCGGGCTGGCGCCCTTTGGCACCGGAGATGACTCGAGTTCCGGAGCCAGGGCTCCCTCGCATCCCTTCTCGCCGACTCCAAAGTGCTTTGTCCAGGGATCCACTCAAGGTCTTTCCCTTTTTGATCTTTTTTTTAAGAGACTGGTTGCAGTCCGCAGCGTTACAGTCAGTCCAACGAAAGGCAGTCGATCTACTGGAATAAAAGGGATCGAGATAATATACAGACAAATGAATGAGGGAGGGATGCGGAGAGGCAGAGGAAGTCGCATTTAGGGAGCGGCCGCCAGGCCGGGCCCCAACTGCTTCTTTCGTGAGGGAAGGGGCGGGCGGCGAGAAGGCGCTGGTGGTCGTTCTACCTGGCAGGAGGAAATGATAACCACGACAGGGAGCATCACGATGATGATCGCGAACATGATAGAAATTCTGCATCTCCATTTGGTGACCAGAGCTTGCGGGCAGGAGGGACCGCACTGCTGGCGGCGGCGGCCGGGGGGGAAGGAGAGGAGCGCAGGAGGCAAAGGTTGTGGCGGCAGCACCCTCGGATGAATAATAATAACGCGCAGCGCAAGTCGAGGTTCAGCCTGGAAATCCAGCCCTCCGCGTGAACTCGTGTCGAGTGCGGATTGCAGGGGATGGGGAAGAACGGGGGAGGGGAGGTGGAGGAGGGAGGGAGAGGAAGGGAGAGAGGAAGGCAGAGAGGGACGGAGAGAATTTGGAGCCTTTTAATTTATCCTTACCAAGCCCTAATCTCGTCCGCCGTCCTCTTTGGCTGAGGTCGATCTCCTTTTTAAAAATTATTATTCCTTTAACAGATTATTCAGCTAAAAGAAGCCACATCTGCTGACTGTACCGAAAACAAGAGGATTAGGAGCCGGTCCACAGAGCCCGGCCCGCAGCCCCCCCACCCCCTCTCTGCACCAGCACACGTCATTCTCACTGCCCCCGGGTCCCTCCCTCTCCTTCTTGTGCGGGGAGAGCTGTGCCAAGGAAAATGCGGATTTGGGGAAAGTGAGAAGTGGGAGCGCTCGGAAGAGCGGGAAAGCCAAGGCTGGAGGTGGCGATTCGCACCCCCTCACTCACACGCGCTTCCGTTTACCCGATGCTATCCTGGGAGAAGGGGGCTCTCTTCTCTGTGCCCACACGCGCGGCACCTGCGGGGGGCAGTGCCCTGCGCCCCTTGATAACGTACCAGACCGCACCAGACCCAGGCTGCACCAGACCCAGGCTGCACCAGACCCAGGCACACTCCCCTTAAGAGCCCGGGGCGTCAAACGACACCTGGGCCCAGCGCCCCCTCCCCACCCCCTCCTCCGCTCCCGAGGCCGCGGCCCCGCGGCTGGTCCAGTCCCCGTCTTTCCCACTTTCGCAAATGGAGCGGGGGACTCAGGGCGCCGGCCTGCCCTCTGCTTCTCGTCCCTGGCGGGAGGCGCGGAACTAGGGTCTCCACCCGCAGGGCAGCGGCGCGGGCGAGGCCGGGAGTGGGGGTGGTTGGGTGGTTGGGGCGGAGGAAGCTGCAGAGGATGCGGTTGACATCACTGCGGAGAGCGCGCGGCTGTCCGGCCGCGGCCGTCAGGGCGCCCTTGGCACCTCTTCACCCCCCACCTTAGCCCTAAGCTGGTGTCTGGGCGGGACAGCGGCGGGGGATGGGGTGCGAAGGGTTGCTGCTGGTGGTGGTGGGGGGGTAAGGTAGTCCCATCCCCCGTCCGCCGGCAGTCAAGGTGAACGTGAAGGAGAGTGGGCGCGCGTGCCCGCGCCTCTGGATACGTGCGCGCGCCCCTCCCCGCCCCCCCTCCCCGGCCCCCGCGCCCTCCCGCCCGCCTGAGCCACGCGGGCCAGATGGACGCTCGAGATTAGAGACACAAAAGTGCATCTCCAAGTCCGGCCGCCACCAGTTCAGGGTCCATTTAAGACGCCCTTCGAGGAGGCGTCTTTTGTTGTGATGGTCCTGGTCGTGCTGTGTGTGTGTTCCGGGGCCCCGGGTGAGCTGGGCTTGAAGGAATGACTCAGAATACATCTGCCCCTGAGAACAAGACCCTGAGAGGCACTCCAGGCCCCGACCCCCCAATCAAAACCCAACGCCAGCAGGGAGAAAGCTCTGGTCCTTCCGAAGAGTCCGTTCAGCAGCCGCGGGAGGCACACCCCAACCCTGGCGACTTCTGCACGCGCAGGGCCCATCTGCTTCCCCTACTCCGGCTTTTCTTCTTTGATGACTTAAAAAAAAAAAAAAAGTGTTTTTTGGGCAGCGCTGGATTCAGAGCAATGAGAGATGGAGAGGAAGACAAGCCCCTGACAACTAAAAGCAGCTCCTCGAATCAGATGGCTCTTGCGCGGCGGCCGGAGCGGTCGTGCCGGGGTCGCGGCAGATGCGCGCTCGCCAGCAGGGAACCCCCTGAATGAATGGTGACCCTGGACGCTGCCCTGTTCGCTTCAAGGCCGTTTCGGTTCTTGTTCGTTATTAGGTGTTCATCCCAATAAAAGGAGAATAGCAATCTCAAAACCTCTCAGCACTAGCTTTTGCCTCCAACAATGTACCAAGAGAAGCTTAAAAATAAGCAGTTTTTGTAAATTTTAAGAAGCGGAAAGCTTTGGTTTAGATTGAGAGAGACAGACAGACAGGGAGAGGTAGAGAGAGGCAGAAAGGAGAAAAACCCGAATATATAACATCCCTGGAATACATTTTTCATATCTGAAGACTGAGGTTAACTAGAAAGAGCCAGCGTCTGGGATATTTTTCAGGGGAAAAACTTACCATTCTTATAATGCTCCCCTCAAACTAAAATAGTTTTCTGGTGGGAAGACTATACTGGTGGTCGCTTGGCTCAAGACTTCAACCATTTTGACAAGGGTTTTAGATTCAGGACCATTTGCTTTCTATTCACTAAGAATTCCTTAAGCAGCCAGTTTCTGCATCCTTTGGACATAGAAGGATGGGGATGCGACCTGAGTTCCAGGTTGTCTTGACTGAAGGGCGTCAGGACACACCGCTACTGCACTTTACTTGTTTTTTCTTCAAGGCCTGGTTTTGTTTAGCTTGAGGACGGTTTCATTGCAGTTCTCCTGCGCTGTTGCTGCAATGCAGGCTATTTGCTCTCTCATCTTGCGGCATGGGGGGAGGGGAGCCTAGAGATGGTTTTGTAACAGGCTCTGCAGGCCTAAGTGGGAATACCGTAAATGATGAGCCCCGGGTTAAAAAAAAAAAATGCAGCTGATGCTGAATTAATAGTTAGAGCAGACCCCTGAGGCTTTCTCCAACGAGGGGGTCAGGAGTCCTTTCTCCTCCCCCAGTCAGGGGTTTTGTATCTGTTTTTAACCAGTCTCATCAGATGTTGGGACATTTGTGATGGCTTCTTAAAACCTAAACCCTTAGGCTTAAGAGCTGTCTATACTCCTGATCAAACTCACCCCAAATACTAACACGTTAAGAAATTACATCGTAAAACCTCCCCAAATCCGATTGACTGGGCTGTTTGGGGCCCATATGGCTGGACAGCTGTGCTGCTCCACGTGAAAAGACACCATTGCCCCTCGTATGGTATAAAGAGGGGGTTCCCCAGAGAGCTCAGACATGACCTAAGTATTAGCTTAGCCTGGGGTGAAGACTGAGTTAAATCTCTCCCTTCTTGGAGGTTAAAATAAAGACAACAACAAAAATCAAAAGAGGTGCACTTTTGAATTCACTGTAAATTGCATGCCTCCCGCTGGTCCCGCCAGAGGAAGGAAGGAACACCAGAGAAATAAACTCTCTTCAGCTACCACAAGCATGACATGAGGCAAACTGAAGACGCAGGAGATTGGAAAGAAATATATTATTTGCCAAGTGTACCATGTGTCGGTGACATTTGTGGTTCCCTGTTCAGAGAAGCAGGGTTTTGACCTCAGCTGATGCCTCAGTGTTAACCATAAAGAACGCCATCAGAGCACAATTTCCATGGTGAGAAGATGAAACTGTGCTTTAAAAAGGAAAGCCCATTATGAAATGCAGCCGGATTTAATTTTTAATATGATGGTGGATCCTCTAACACGTTCTTTGCTGGTGTTTGCATTCAGGAGGAGTGATTCATTCTATGGCAGAAGTCAAAATAACTTAACACTCTGCAGTACTTTTAAATGGGCTCCTCGTTTTTTAAAGGTGTCCTGAAATAGAATATTCTATAACCTTCAAGTGGTGGAGGCCAAAGAAACTGAATACAAAACTCTGTTTCTACTGAAATGCTCACACTAGATAAGAATCAGGCTTGATCTAATTTACCTATTTGTGCACATGCATACTGCATACTTCCTACCCCTAGTTCTCTTCCGACCTTAACAGATATTTTAAAACAAGGAAGAGGGAGGAAAAAAAAACCCCTCACAAATTAATCTGGAAAGTGAAATGCAGGAAAATATTGATTAGAGGGTTAAATTCACAAGCTCCTAGTCCAAAGTCAGTCAATGTTGTTTTGGGGAATTATTTCAATAATGAAACTAACTATCTCCTTTGAAAGGTTTACATAGCTTTAGCAGATACTGAAGTGTTCCTTTAGTGTCAATTTTCATCTTTGGAAATGGCTACAGATAATTCTGTATTACTGTGACTTTTAAAAAACAAACAGAACAATTTTGAAGATACTGTTTGAATGGCATAACTAATGATAGAAACCCAGAAATCATTTGGTTGCCTTCTCTCTTGTATAGAAGGTGAAAGCAAGGCCTAGAGAGAAGGTAAAATTGCTTCTAGATACGATGTGGATGGTTTATAGCAAACTCAATGGAAAGTTAAGAAGAACAAAACCAGTTCTCTTCATTTCTTGCCTGTATATTTTTCTCATATCATATTTGAACTTTAAGTTGTTGTCATGATTTTGGTTAAGTAAAAGAGATAGCGACTGACCCTAGTGAGTACAATTAGAGTCTAATTGTTTGGATTTAATTTTGAAATGCAAGTTTTTCTATTTAAGTTTCTGTAGTTTTAGTGATATTTCAGAACACACACTTCTGCTCTCTTGCCCAGAGAGATAGTGGGAGAGCCATATGAAAGTTTCAGAGCTTTTGGCTGAGTGAATTAAGTGCTAAACTGTGCCTAAAAAACAACCACATTAAACCTAGCACCAGAGATTTTGAGGAAAGACCCTGCTAAGAGAGAAGTCCGGTAAACAGCATCCTTTCATAATCATTTATGTAGAAGCATGAGGCATGTGACAAGAGTCTCTGACACATGTCTAGTTTATCAGGTGGCAGTTACCAAGTCAATTTGTTTTGTTTCTGCATTATTTAATAAATTATTCATATTTTATAAAAAAAGATTCTTTTGAAAACCCCAAAAGAAAGTTCAACTATGACATGATGAAGGTGGCCTGTGTGACCTTGGGCAAGTAAGTCACTCTCCTTTTCCTTGTTTTATATCTTCTTCAACATGAATTGCTTGGAGTAGATGATTTCTAAAGTTCATTTCAACACAAATTGTATATGATTCTATTGTTTTAAAAAATCCATATGTTTCTGAGTCTGGAAAATAGTGTTTCCCTTTTAAAATCTATCTGGCAGACACTATTTAGGGCCTGAAAAGTTGAACAGAGGAAGCTTAGAGAAAAGTAGTGTGTGTGTGTGTGTGTGTGTGTGTGTGTGTGTGTGTGTGTGTGTGTGTGTTCTTAATTACTCTTTATTCTTGATTACTCTCTGGGTCAGGAGAAGGTCCCTACATCAGGTGAAATCATTTTGTATCCCCTTTAGAATCTCTCACCACAACGTCACTGTCTGCCTCTTGTGCTTTCACATAAGCAGATCCAACCTGAGCCCTGTAGCAGATTTAAAGCCTTCCTATTCAGCTCCATCCTGACCTAGATTGCAGGATAAAGACTAATGAATCATTTGCAATGCTTATGATGGGCATTTAAGGCAGGGTTCTCCCTTCATTCTTGTTCTGAAAGAAACCCTGTTCCCCTTATCATCTGGTATTAACACAAGTAAATATTTTTGTTCATTTGCTGCATAGGGCATGAGGCTATTTCCTAATGATTTACCTGCCCCAGGAAGATCTATAACTCTCCAGTGCTTCAGGCAATTTTTAGCATGTGTCAGATTGCGTTTGAGTTGGAGAACTTGGACTATTTTTTGTTGTTGGTGTTGCAGGCAAACTGTTTTTGTTTTTGTCTTTATGCAGAGACATACAATTCAACATACCTTTACAAAGAGAACAGACTTGTTTGTGTTTAAGGGTCTGATGGAGCACACAAACAATGTTCATTTGCATAAAGGATGAGACTATGGAGAAGATATAATGTTCGTATTCATATGCCAGATACTGTTTTGATGCAAACTGGACAAGGCTTTCTTTGAGTTTCATTTAGAGGCAGCTATCATGTACTATAAATTATGAAATCAGTGCATTACACTTGAAAAAATGGTCCTGACTAATAATGAGATGCCAATTGGCATGTTCATTAAATATACAGATTTGAAGCAGAATTAGTAGAAATTACTAAAATGGAAATCTTGTCAATCAAATGAGACAGCTAACAAGTCAGAGTAAAAAAAAAACCCAAATGTGATTCAGATCTTGTAGGATTGTGTCTGAGGATGATTTAAATAAATTTGGACATTAGGCGGTGACAAGATGAAAATGAAAAATAGCATCCAATTGGGAAAAAGACTGTATAGTAGGCCTGGGGGGAGAGTAAAAAAAAAAAATAAAGGGAAAAAAGGAAGAATGAGGGGGTTGTTTGGAGGACAGCTTGTTTGTAATGAATGAATGAATGAATGAATAGATGAAATCTAGAATATTCATTTCCCAGTAGTTTACACTCAGAAGACATTCACCTATTATTCATTAAAAAAAAAAAAAATCAGTGTCCCTTCTGTATTGAGCAACATCAAACAGATTATCTGCATATATAATTCCTCTGGGAGGCCAAAGAATCATCAGCTCAAACTACAGTGCAGGGAATGTCAGCTTACTTTCCATTTTTAATTTCAAAAATGCTGTGAACAGGCATTTAAAAACAGTGCATGTAAAATAAAGGGGGCCACTGCATGCCAGTCAGCTATATGCCAAGAACAGGGCTATTTAGGTGTTTTTTTTATATGTTATCTACAATCTCAGTCTTGCTAACTCCATTTTACAGAAGAGGCGATTGCTTCCCCGAGTGGTTAACTGACTTTCTCAAGTGCAAAAACTGGAACTGGAATCCAGTTATGACAGCCTCAAAGACTTTGCTTTTCCCATTACAACTCCATGCTGCAGCCTTCCCAGAAGGAACAAGAATCACATTATATAATGTAAAGCTGATATAAAAAAATTGTCAGCGTTTGTCCTGCCTCATGTACCAAGTTGAAGCAAGCACTGTGAGACTGACAGAGCAGATGAGAAACACCACTTAAGATAATTTTTTCTGCTAAACTCTGTTGTACACTATGCAAATATGATTGCAAAAGTGGAACATTATCAACACTTTAATGCTAGTTATCTTTCAAAGATGATACTTAGAGTAATCAACATAAACTTAGTATACTGTATCCTAAATAATAAAAATGTTGGCTTGCATCATTCTGACATCTTAGTAAGACCTAGAAAGCCGATCTGAATGATATATAGTGATAATAACATTCTGCATTTAAACAGCATCTTAACAGTCACAGCGGTTATGTCACCTGGGATTGGTTTGCAGGGGGGAGTCAGAAAATAGAAAAAGACTGAGGGGCTCATTTGGGGGCAGAAGACCCCAGGAAATTCTCAGGATGGAGGACTATAAATCAAGGTGAACATACTTCCATTCTGGGTGATCTCCTGCTTCCTGTCTCCCTCAAGGCAGGGCTAATAAACAGGACCCCTGTGTAGTAGAAATGTTCGCTGTTTTTGATGCATGATCAGATACCCTGAGCTGATACTAAACAACTCCAAAGAAAACAATGGACTGAAGAAAGTGGTAGAAAAAGTAGGGGGAAATAAGAGTAATGATGGGAATTTAGTTTGTAGGGGATTTGTTTCTCGCTTAAGATGCATATTTTTAAATTGTTGAGCTGCTTCAGGACAGGGAAAGATGGCATTTCATTTTGAATTTCTTACTAGTCATATGTCAACAATCACACTAATACCAAGAGAGTTCTGACTTTAATAAAGGAGAGAGCAAGCCAGCAAAATGCTGCCTGGTGTGGGCTACTGGCCTGAGTTTTAGTCCTCGGTTTGCCACAAACAGTGATCTTAGACAAGTCAGTTTACCCTCTGAGCCTAATTCTTCTCTTACTGGTAAATGAAAAATATAGGGTTTTTTCCCCCGGTTACCCAGATCCCCACCTTTCTTAGTTATGTTCTCTGTTTCCCCCTCGTGAAGCTCCCTCCTGATGCTTGCAGGACAAAATCACAACTTAGTATGGGGAACCTCACTACATTTATTCTCTTAAGGGAATTTTTAAAAGACTGTAGCAGCAGGTAACAGCATTTTGGGAATCCTTAAGCTAGTGAGGAATGGTTGTTTGGGGAAGACAGATGATGCTTGCTATTTTTTAAATTGCATTGGTTTTGCCTGGGTCCTTGTCCTCTTCTATCATAGGAGGACAAGCAGGGGTCTTGGAGCCAATACAGACTTGAGACCACATACTTACTGAACCACCTATCAACTCAATAACTTTGGGCCAGTTTTTCATGTGCTGTGTGGGGAGGATGATAAGGCTGACATCACAGGGTTAGTGTTTACTGAGAGAACGCCAGTAAATGCCAGTTCTGTACTTCTCTTTCTGTCTTCTCTCTAAAAGGTGGGCCCTGGGGTGACCCCTGCTCCTGTCATCCCCTCCTCCACCATAGAAAAAGAGAGGGCAGGAAAGCAGGCAGGTGAAATGCAATGCCAGGTGCTGTGTGGTCCATGGTTGGTCTTAATCTGAGCAGAAGGGGAGCCTGGGGAAAGATTATTTCATGATGTATCTTGTAGTTGACCCACCATCTCTCTGAACAGTATTCTAAAAATGGCACATTATGAAAGGCGGAGAAATATAGCTATGGCCTCCTGAATTCTGTGGGAAAGTTTGTAAATTCTGAGGTCTCAGAAGCTCCCACAGAAATGGAGCTCACGCAGGTGAGGGATGTCATCTCCCCCAGCTGACTGCCAGTCTTGGCCCTTGTGTGTGGAGTGGTCAGAGGCAGGAGAGAATCTTAGAGCTAGAAGATGAGGAAATTAAGACCTAGAGGAAGGAAGCACCTTGCCCAAGGTCACTCTGTTATTAGGTGTCTAGAAATTAAAGACGAAAGGGCTGCACAACTGTGTAGAAAACCAGAGGAGAGTACCGAGGAGAAGATGTAGAATTTTGTGCCGGGGGAGCTTGCACCGTCTGTTGACTTGTATTCTTACTGGGCCCGAGTGCAGGTCTGACAGGAGCCTAAGCTTTTCAGGTTCTCTTTTAGAGGATTATTAGTTATAGCGACCTCAGAGAGTTATTGGCAGGATAAAAATATTTAACACAGTGTTTTGTCATAATAAGTACTCAAAGAATATCAGCTAGAAACGGTTTCTTTTTTAACCTCAAAATAAACAAACAAACAAACAAATAAATAAATAGATAAAAAAGGCAGTCATGTTGCTATTGGCAAAGAAAGACCGCTCGTACCGTTAGCTTTGTTCTTGATGAAAACCAGGAGAGTTTCTCCACCCCTTTGTGGTAATGGCATTACCATTCTTCACAGAGGAGGCTGATTATAACATTTTCCAAGGGTCTAAGCAATTTTTTTTTTTTTTGGAGACCTGGCCCTTGAAGTTAAGTTATGTTTTCAAAGAAGTGATAGCCTATAGTATCTAGTTTATCGTAATTTCATTTCTGGTACAATCTATTAGCAGGAACAAGAGGAAACACTGAAGACCTACGCTTTGGATATGAAGTTCCTTGGAGGTGTCTGGGAGAAACAAGATGACATTTAGGACTTGTTTGATGTGATGGAACAGCATAGACTGAGTGAGAGAAAGGGCTAGTTTTTAACATCCTATGGGTGACATTGTAAAAAGCATCCTTAAAAATTTTCTTAAATAACAGGGTCCTAGACCCTTTATTTCTGGCAAAAAGAAAACTGAAAACTTTCTGGAAGTTAATATCTAAAATTTTTAGATGAGATATATAAATATTCTTTTAATTGCATGGTAGAGCTTGCAGGAACTAAATATAGCTGGACCAGAAAAACATGGAGCAAAAAGGCTGAAAGGAAAAGAAATAATAGGTAAATACTATCCTTCCCCCCGCAAAAAACTAGTCTATTAATGTCAGATAAAATAGACTTGAAGATAAAAGATATTATTGGTGATAAAGACAGCCTCCACATAATGAAAAATGTGAAAAGGACAATTAAGAAGAACAATTCTAAACTCGTATGTCCCTCAAAATATAACCTCAAAATATAAAAGCAAAAAAAGCCATTTTAGGGTAATAATGACAAATTTGAAATTATAGTAAGAGATTTTAATGCACCTCTCTAGGTAATTGATAAAAATAGTTGGAAAGGATATAGATTCGAACACTACCCTATCAAATTGCTTTGATGGGTAAGATTGCAAACCCCTTATCAATATTGAGAAAAATCACATTCTTCTTTGGCATGCATGTGACATTTCTAAAACTTGATCATGTACTACCCCACAAATGAAGTCTCAATAAATACTATGATATGATGTAATACATTTTGTCATTTGGCTGCAATATAATTTAGTGAGAAATCATTAGCAAAAAAAAAAAAAAATGAAGAAAATAAATCCACCTGCTTCTCCCCATGCATTTGAAGGGAAAGAAGGCATTCTAAATAATTCACTGGTCTAAGAAGAAACCATATTGTAAATTATTAAATAATTAATTGAAATACTACATAACAAGACTTTGTGTCTTGCAGTCATAGAATTACTAAAGGAAGAACTTATAGTCTTAAAATGTTTATATTAGCAAAGGAGGAAGACCAAAATTGAATGATGGAAGTGTCCAATGGGGGAAGTTAAAAAAAGACAAACAGAGCAAGCCTAAAGAAAGAAGAATAAAATAATCATAAGAAAATAAAAGAGGAGACAGGAGGTAAATTGAGGCTAAAACGTTATCTGGAATAAGTCCATGACTATTTTGTAGATGAGGAGAAACATCCCTTTGCTGCAAATACCTTTCCTTCTCAACATAATATAGCCTCTGTCCTCTGAAGGTTCTTCTCATGCATTCTGGGTCATCTTTGCATCTGTGTCATCCCTGTAACCTTTGCATCTGGCATAGGTGCTCAGCAATTCCACTCAATGACTCTTTCCTGTAACTATTTGTGCATTTACCACTTTTGCTAGATTTTAAAGTCTTTGAGGAAGAAACTACACCTTTCCCACCTCTGCTCCCGCACAGCGAGTAAGCCAGAACCTTGTGCCAAGGAGATACCCGATATTTAAATGTGTTTGAAGTTGAACTGAGTTTGTGGACAAAGTTAATCTTACAGGTGGAAAGAGAAATGGGAGAAGAAAGGTGGACATGATTTCTGACTCTTCCAGACTTGAGAATCTGATCATAATTCAGAATAGGCTACTACTGACCTTCAACACAGACAGGAACTTTCCTGATGCATGGGCATGATTCTGTGGCTTCTTAAGAAAGAAAGAAACAAACAAACAAAAAAAAAGTCTCAGGCTCTCCATGGGAGAGGTAACACATTCCTTTCTGGGTCCTGTCCGTGGCGGGAATGTATGAGGAATGATGAGAGGTAGATGGTTTTGGAGTGGATGCTACTTAGGTTTACGTCCCCCACTACTTTTTTTTTACTATCATGGTAAAATATACATAACATAAAATTTACCATTTTGACCACTTTAAATTATGTTAGTACATTCATAATGTTATGCATCTACAACCACTATGTATTTCCAGAACTTTTTCATCACCCCAGCAGCAGCTCTGTGCTCAATAGTTTTTAGCTGTGCAATTTTGGTCAAGTTGCCAGTTTCTTCATCTGTAAATGAAGACTAATCATACTATCTACTGAAGAAGATTATCATCTGGATTAAATGATGTAGTTCATGAAAATTGCTTAGAATGGTGTCTGGCGCTGTGTTTTACCAAATAAGTAGTTAGATACATGCTACTATAGAAAAGAGCAAGGAGGAAGAAAATTCACATCCTTCAGAGCTGTGGGGGAGACTGGAGGTGAGGATACATAGTTCACGGAAAGCGTGCTGGACAGTCCTGATGCGGGTTGACTAAAACTCTAAATGTTGGCAAATAACCTCTCCAGGCCCGAAAGGTGTGGGGCAAGAGGTTATCTCTAAAATCCCTTCCACTATCAGCCTACATCTGGCATGTCATGGGAACTCTAGGAACTCTCGAATGAGTGAACGAATGGACACATGCATAAACATGCCAGTGGTCAAAGGGAGGATAGAGATCACTAAGTTGTCGGTTTATCAGTGAGAAGAATGAGTGTAAGAAGTAAAGCGACTCATTCCAGATGACACAATTAGGCATAGAGCTGTATGAAAAGCCAAGATTCCTAAGCGTGTTGCGCAATCTTAACTTGAACCAGAACCCAGAAAAATAGGAGAAAACCTGAGAAAACCCGAAAGGCCCATGAAATTTTAAAAAGTCTAATTTTAAAAAGTCTGCAAATGTTCGATGTTGTTGTCCCTTCTCTGGCTACATATTTGATCTGGAATGATGCAAATAATTGCTCTTCATTAAAGAGAGAACATTTTCTTTTTAATTTAAGGGCAATGGTCATTCTGGTAAGGAGGATCATAGACAATAACTATTTTTAAAACCACGATTCTTGGAAAAACTAGGAATTTTTTAAAGACCCAAAAGAGCCCACACAATTTAACGTCACCCAGCCTTATTTTTACTTTTCAGGTGTGGACATTAATAATTCATAAAGCTGTGGTGAGAATTAAGTGAGATAAAGACCACGATGGTGGCTTGCACAGTGCCTGGCATATGGACGGCGTTCAGCAAATATTTGTTCCAAGCAAAGGGGGTTGTTATTGATAAAGCGTAGTCTCCAGCCTTATGAACAGCCCACTTGACCCTGCTGGGAAGATTTGCTGGTCGTGTATGCACTTTGTTTGTAGTGTGACCCAAAGAATAACCTTGGGGGAGGAGGTAGCTAGTAGGACTAGAGCAATTTATAGCCAGCACATGCTGCTGTTCGGCTGCTGTGCCCCAGGTTGCAGTTAGTCAGAAATGGCTTTCCATGTTTACTGGAAACACGGAGAAGTGTCTCAGTAACACTAATGCTGTGGCTGCAGGTTTCAGTCCATTTCCAGACATACAGGTTTCTTGGCAGAGTGGCAGTCCTCTTATCCCCCTGTAGGGAAATGGGAGGAATCCTGACCGGGGACCAGGATCCTGGGTCCTAGACCTGGCCACTTATTAACTCTGTAATCTCCGGCAATGGGCTTCACTTCTCTGAACCTCAGGTTCCTCTTCTGTGAAACAGGGGGCTTGGGATGCATGATTTCTTTGACCCTCTCTAGTGTGACACTACTTCTTTATTCCATTCAGCTTTCCAAGTATTGCTTGCTGCTCAGTGAAAATATGAGTGCCCAGACGTGTGTACAATCACACACACACAGAAACATACAGGCATACAGAGACACACACACACGCATCCTCTTATACCCAGAATCTTCACTTAGGGAAATAGCACAAAAGCCTAAAGCCCCAGCGAATAGCCATTTTACTCACCCCCTTTGGAGTGGTGCACCCCAGCCGCTTCTGGACTAGAACCTCATCTTCCTTGTGACTCGGTGCTTCTGCTGCCAAATGAGGTAGAAATGGTGCAATCTGATTTCCACCCCCTAGAGCAACTGCTGCTGCGGCTGCTGCAGTCGCCCGCCTTTTTGACCATGGATGCTGTATCAGCACAGAAATGCTGAGCACAGCACATTTCTGAGCTTGGGAAGACAGACTGGATTGCTTCGGAGGGAAATGGGTTTCCATTCTTCCAAGGTCTGTTTCCTCCCAGGGAGTTGTAGTGGTGGGAGGAAATTTTACTTCTAAACATTGCAACCTCCAAAAAGATGGATTTGAGAAAACTTGGCTTTTGCTAAAATCAGGTCCCCCTTGGGAAGTCAGATTTAATCATTTGGGATTATGATCTCGCCTCTTGCTTGAGACGTATTAACTAAGGCAACATTTGTGTTTGTTGATGGGGACGGTGACAGGTTCTTAAAAACATCGTAGTGCAAATTCCTATTTTTTTCTTTTTTTTCTTTTTAAGTAGAACACAAATGCTTATTTTATTATTTTTAGTACTATGGAAGGGTACAAACGGTTTTTTTTAAAATAATTTAAAAATTTTTAATTACACGTGGCATACGATATTATTCAGTTTCAGATGTACAACATAGTGAATAGACATTTATGCAGTTTACAAAGTGATCACCTGATAAATCTAGTACCCATTGGACACCACATGTAGTTATTACAGTATTATTGACTATATTCCTCATGCTGTACTTTACATTCCTACAACTCTTTTGTAACTATCAATTTGTACTTAATCTTTTCTCATTTGTCACCACCTCCCTGTGCCCCACAAACTTCCTTCCATCTGGCAATGCTCAAAATGTCCTCTGTATCTATGAGTTCAGTTCTGCTTTGTTCATTTATTTTGCTTTTTAGATTCTACGTGGAAGTAAAATGATATAGCATTTATCTTTCTCTGTCTGACTTACTCCACTCAGCACAATACCCTCTAGGTCCATCCACGTTGCTACAGATGGCAAGATTTCATTCTTTTTTATGGCTGAGTAATATTCCATTGTGTGTGTGTGTGTGTATTTATATATACCACTTCTTTTTTATCCACTCATCTACTGATGAACACCCAGATAGCCTCCATATTTTGACTATTGTAAATAATACTGCAGTGAATATACAAATTCACATGTCCCTTTGAAGTAATGTTTTGAGTTTCTTTGGATAAATACCCAAAAGTAGGATTACTGGGTTCTTCTTATTCTCTTGTTATAGCCTTTGTTTTAAAAATCTATTAAAATCTGGTGTAAGTATTGCTGCCCCAGCTTTTTGTTTATTTGTCTCTATTTTTATGAAACAGTTTTTTCCATCCCTTTACTTTTCGTCTATATGTGTCTTTTGATCTGAAGTGAGTCTCATGTAGGCAGCATATGTAAGGATCTGGTTTTCTTATCCATTCAGGCACCCTATCTTTTGATTGGAGCATTTAATCCATAAACATTTAAATTAATTGTTGATAGATACATAGTTATTTCCATCTTGTTATTCACATTTTTGATCTGTTTTTTTTTCCTCCTTGAAGAGATTCCTCCAACATTTCTGTACTGGGTTGATGGTGATGAACTTCTTTAGTTTTTTTTCTTGTCTGGAAAGCTGTTTATCTGTCCCTCAATTCTAAATAATAGCTTTGCTGGTTAGAGTCATCTTGGTTGCAGGTCCTCACTTTTCATCATTTTGAATATTTTGTGCCAATTTCTTCTGGCCTACAAAGTTTCTGCTGAGAAACCAGCTGACAGTCTTATGGAAATGCCCTCATAGGTAGCTAATTGTTTTTCTCTTGCTCCTTTAAAGATTCTCTTTGTCTTTAACCTTTGGCCTTTATTTATGCTGTGTCATGGTGTGGGCCTCTCAGGGTTCCTTTGGGACTCTGCGCTTTCTCGGTTTATATGTTTACTTCCTTCACCAGGTTAAGGACGTTTTTCATCATTATTTTTTAAAATTGGTTTTCAATTTTTGCTCTCTTTCTTTTTCTGGTTACCCCTATGATGTGAATTCTGGTAAGCTTATTGCATCCCAGAGGCCCCTTAAACTATCCTCATTTTTGTGGTTCTTTTTTCTTGTTGCCATTCTGGTTGGGCATTTTCTGTTACCTTAACTTCTAAATTACTGATTTGATCCTCTGCTTCATCTAACCTACTGATGTTTTCTCTTAAGTTATTCTTCATTTCACTGAATGTATTTTTCAATACAATGGTTCTTTTTCATGTTTGTTTTCTATCTCTATTTTTACGTTTTCTATCTCTTGTGAATGTTCTCACTGAGTTTAACTGCTCTTCCCCTAAGTTCATTGAGCATCCCTAGAACTAGTGTTTTTAACTCTGCATATGGTAGATTGCTTGTCTCCATTTTGTTTAGTTCTTTTTCTAGAGCTTTGTTCTGTTCTCTCATTTGGGACATGTTTCTTTACACTTCCCTCATTTTGGATGCCTATTTGTGTTTGTTTCTATGTATTAGGTAAGACTGCTATGACTCCCAGTCTTAATAGAGTGGTCTTATGTAGTAAGTGTTCTATGGGGCCCAGTGGCCCAGTACCCCTGGACAGTTGATCTGGATGCTCCAGGTATGTTTCTTATATGGGTAGTGTGTGTTCTCCTGTTGTAGTTGAGCCTTCGGTGCTCTTTGCAAATCAATGGGAGGGATTGAGCCTTGGACTGATTGGTTGTGAGAATTGGCTAGTAACTACAGTGGAAGAGTTGTTGTGCAGGAGCTGACTCTGTGGAGCAGGGTTCACGTTAGCAAGGCTGTGATGCCTGCCCTGTCTGCCCTGGGTGTATGGTCTTCAGATGCAGCCCTGGGTGGTGCTCTGACTCAGACTGACTCTGGCTACCAGTTGTACAGGCTGAGGCCTCCTGGGAGGAGCCCCACCACAGGCTAAGTTCAACAGCAGTCTGCCTGGAGCAACATCCAAACAATCCGCAGATGGCCATCACCCATGCTAAGCTTTGATGTGTCTCAAGAGACCAAGCTGCAAACTAAGGCCGGCTGCCACTGGCTTCAGACTGCTCAGCAAGAGGTACGGGGTGCTCCAAGGCCAGATGCTGCTTGTTTAGGTTTGTGAACCTTTGAGAGATTTTAGGAAATTCTGCAGCATGAGCCAAGACAGGCTGTTTGTATGGAAAAGCCACTAGGAGCAGCTAGTGTGGGCCTACAAATTGGGTGGGGCGGGGTCTCGAGGAATCACATGGGCGGAGCAACCAGTGTTAGTTGCGTTGATAGAGAGAGACTCAGGTATGGCTGCTGCCTCCGTCAGGGAGAGCTCAGCACAGGGACAGTGGCTTCTGCCGGCACTTCTGTCTGGGAGAAAACTGCTGTTAGCTCTCTCCCTGAAGCCAGACAACTCGGTTCTTCCCCATGTATCCCTGGCGCCTTTCACAATGTCGCCCCAGCACTGGAGCTCAGAGCAAGTGAGTCTGTTGGTTGGTTGATAAGTCTGTGTGCAGGACCCTTAAGGGGAATGTCTGTGACTCCAGTAGCCCTGTCTCCCTTGGCCACAATGTCTGCTGGTTTTCGCGGCCAGAAATTGTGGGGACTTCTCTTCCCAGGACTGGAACTCTGGGCTGGGGATTCTGGTGTGGTACCTGGGCCCATCGCTCCTCTGGGAGAATCTTCACAGTGAGATATTCCTTCCCCCCGATTCTCAAGCGCCACAAGTGGGAATGGGGACCAAAACAGCCCGCATCCCCACCTCTCCTACAAGTCTTGAGGTGGCCTCTTCTGTGCGTCCCCAGTTGTAGGATTGATTCTCTTCAGCTGACCTCCAATGATGGCTGTTCTGTGGTTGTAATTTTGACGTGGTTGTGAGAGGAGGCCAGCACAGCATTTTCCTACTGCGCCATCTTGGAAGGAGGACTCCCCACCTTTTTTTTTTTTTCCTTGAAGAGTGCTGTTCTTGTGGATTTCCATGGTTCAGGGTGACATCATTCAGCCTGATAGACTGAAATAGTCTTTGTAGTCTCGGCTTTCCTGGTATTTTCTGCTGGGAAGAGAACAGGGCAGAGCCTGATTTCATTAGCTGTGAGGGTGAAGTTTCCTTTTTTATATTTCCACAGATGTCTCCCTGATTTGCTCACTCAGCTTTTGGGGTGCTAGTTTCATTGGTGCCTAGTCTTTGCTTCAACATAAATTTTATAGCTAATGGTCTCTGGGCATTTTTGTCACCCTGGATTCATTTTCTCATCTGCAATTTAACACCACTCACAGCATGATCATGAATTGTTTAGATGATTTATGACGATGGTCTCCAAGTCTCTTTGAGTATGTTCTCCATCCGTAAAAACTTATTGAATGTGCAGGACCAATGTAAGTATATTTATATATCTATAAGTCATATAATACTTATATTATTAGCTAACATCTCAAATCATAATATACACTTATGAGGTTCATTATTAAAGGTAGTAAATATTAAATGATATTTCAAACAATTGTGATAATTTCAAACATTTTGGTCATCTTCTTGGATCTGAATAAGTCATTGTTTCAATCTGTAATATGGTTGCAAATATTGTATATGTAATATGGTTTAGCTGACCAGGAGCAGAAGTGTTGGCTCCACCTTTTCTTCTTGCTTGTGTTATTAGGTGTCACTTCCATTTGAGATTTCTTTGCAGGAATCTTTCTAAGCCAAGTATCCACTTTGGGGAGTAAGGCTTAGTTTAATTAGAATCAGGTCATATAATGTGTAACACCATTTAATTTTCTATAGTGTGGAGGTCTCGCTCTCCCCTCAGGATAACATTTTTCCTGTAAGTGACACCTGGGCTTCTGACACATGGATGAAAAATAAAAATCATTGGTCTCCATGCAAATATTAGATATTAATAAAGATTATTTTTTCCTGATATTTAAGATAAAATAGAGGCTTTGGTATTGTCTTTCCTGCACTTCAATGGATAGTTCTGCATGTTCCCTTTTTGGAAACCCCTGAGTGGATGGATGTAAATGTACTTTGTAAAATGCAAATAACTGACTAATGAAGGAAAGCAATAGTGATGATGCATATTCAAATAAGAATGTCTTCATGGGCAGAACTATCCTCACCTAGAACTCTAAGGACCTCTGAACACATTTTCAAGAGGGACCAATCCCACCGGTGCTAGCAAGAAGAACTGGAGTGGTTATTGCCTTCCTAGGCAAGTTGGTCACACCTTGAGCTTTTTGACTCCAGGTGTGCCCCCTCCATGACTATTGCAAACACCTTGAGCATAGATCCCAATTCTTTGGATTGGAGGCCTAAGAGAATGCTTTATAAGAAGAAAGATTTCTGTAGGTTTAGTGTGGCTGTACTACCATAAATGGGAAGAAAAAAATGCTTTTGCTCTGCAATTTCAGAAGCCTTGGTTGGGTTTCAGAGAACCAGAACTATCAATACAGGTCTAGGATTTCAGATAAAATACTCAGAAATCCTTCCCTGAATCCTGAAAATTTCAGTTGTTTTTTCAAAAGCAGTTAAACTATAGGGTTAAGATATGAAATAAGTGGGGTCAGGTTATATTGGGTGTTGAGCCAGAAGAGATGCTGCTTATTACAAGCCAGACTTTGGGAGAGAGAACAGAATATTCATAAATTATGACTTATGCAAAACATTTACCCAGCAAGTCTCTGTAGCTCACCTTGCAGTTATATATACACAGAGGGCCAAAGACTCTAGGTCATTGTGCCTTCTAGATTTTATTGAGCACAGAGAAACTCTGGAACCTAGGCTTTCTCTAGAACAGAGTGATAGTTCCTGAAAGTCTCTTTGATAATTTTCTGGTCTTTCTGAGGGCAGATGAGAAAAACCCCTTCCCAGAGAACAGTCTGGCTTGGCCACTGTCTTGGAACAAACAATTCTCTTTGGAATAACTTTGGCTTTCAGAAGAATAATAGGGTAGCAGAGGTTAAAGGAACATGTGTGTTCCAGCTCCAAAGAGAGGAATAAAATACCAAGAGATAATTTTAAACATATATTCAGTGAAAAATAAATGGTGGTTTAGGGCCTTCTTTATTAATATATTTTTTTCATAATAACAAAATTGTATCTGAGGCATACTTTAGGCAAGAATACTGTTCCTAGCTTTTCTTGCTGTTAAGCGTGGCCATGTGACTGAGTTCGTGTCAATGGAAATCTGAGCTACTTCCACTTTTGTTGCTTAAGACACTGGTGTGTCTCCAATATGCTTTCTTTCTCATGACACAAATCCAGTTATTATGCCTTGGACATGTGGATCATGATGATTCTTAAGTGGTTTCCAAGTAGTGACTAGATCCCTGAATGATCATGTGAAGTAAGGCTTATGCTCTCCTCCTAAAATCTGAACTACTGTAGTGGATACTGTGATGGGCTGGCTTAATCTCCCTCTTCATACCTAATGGACTCAATCCCTCAGATTTTGGGGACCTTAGCTGCTGATAGTTTACATTTGAATTTTTCAGGAAGTTTCACTCTGTCCCTCAGGGGCAGCCCACATCCAATGATTGGTCAACACTGGGTTGAGAGACCTGGCCCCACACCTCAATTTGGACAACTCTAAAAGGGATTCCAGCTACAGAGCTCTCTGTGGTGTTGGCCAAAGCTTCCGTTGCAATTGCAACAACCCCTCTGCCTACCTGTCATTCCATAAAACACTCCCCAGTAAACCTCTGGCGTGCAAGTTTCCTCATCAGTATATTTCCTTGGGAATCCAGTCCAATATACCACTCACACTGTGACTATTACATGAGTGGAGAAAAATGCCCTCTTTATTCCTTAAGTCTCTGAAGTGTTGGATTTATTTGTTATAACACCTCAAACTTCACCTTCATTCAATTATTGAGTAGTGAGAAACAAACTGACCTGGGAATTAGAAGACCTGAATCCAGTTTTTCTTTAGGGACCTGGTTTTTGACTTTGAACTTCACCTCTCTTGGCCTTAATCTTATCTGTAAAATGATGTTTGATTAGATCATTTTAAAGATTTCTTCCAGCTTTATTAGTCTGTGATTATCTTTTTTTTCTAAAATGTACCTCTTTGTGAAGCTGTAGAGATATCCAGTGGCAGTTGTATTGGTTGAAAATTTCCACCCAAGCAAAAGATTTGGAATGTGACTCTACATCATGACCTCTCTTTTGCTTCTCATCCCATCTCCTTTCCCTTCTGCCTGCACCACCTGTCCTCTATTTCTTTCTGATTCATCTCACCCACTAGCCCGAGAGTAGGTCCAGAAAACCTCAGTCATTTCTTTGAGCTCAGCTGCTGCTGTATGCTTCCAGCTGAAATTCCATCTGGAGCTACTGTTTTAGGCCAACTCCTCCTGTGAGAGCCATTTTTTTTCTATTGCACCTCTCTGCTCTATACCCCAGGGGTGGTTTGGGCAGAACTGGCCACTGAGGACAAACATTGTACATTTTCTTTCCCAAGTTAAAGTTCTTTTGGAATCAGAATGCTCTTGACAACTCTCTCTGGGATGTGATGCTGTATTGGGCACTGTAATTAACCAGAAAGGCTCAGCCCTGCCTTCATGGCACTTACACATAAGCTTAGGCATTGTTACTAAAATAGTCAGAAAATAGTAAGTTTTTTATTTAATAGTGCTTTTTCAGTTTAGAAAATAATGCTTTTATATTATCTCAATTTACCTCTAAAATAACTCAGCAAGTTTGGCATCACTACTGCTGCTGCTGCTGCTGTTGCTGTTATTATTACTATTATTATTATTATTTTATTTTCATTCTTGAGATGAAAGAAGATAAACTAAATGACTTTCCTACGATTACACTATAATTGGCAGATTTAGGACTGGAACCCATATTTTCTAATCACAACACTTGTATTTTTCTCTTGCCCCTCTTTTAACCTAATAAACTTTTCTAGATTTATGTCTAGATCCTCCAGGCAGGTCTTTGGGCTCCGATAATACTTAGTTCATGTCTTGGTACATAAGTGATTAGTTGGCAATGTGCCACCCATCTCCCCAAATAGATTGGGAATGCCTTGAGAACAGAGCCTATGTCTTGGTCCTCCTTATGTTTCAGTTAAATGACTAAACATTTTTGGTTTATAATAAGTTAAATGTGTTTTTTTTCCCTATAATACCAAGACCTTTCATATTATGTAATGATTATAATAATGAAGACTGCTTATATGTAGAGATAATAGGAAGCTGCCTAGGAGTGTGACATTATACGCCTGGAGAAATCTCCCCCTTCCTTATTTCCTCCCAGATATCTTATGTGGAAGTATAACCTCTCATTGCATGTAAGGTTTTAAATGAAGTCCCACACTGACTTAAATTTACTGTGGTTTATAAATGGTTTCTCTCAAACTCTTCCAAGAGTGGGCTTGAGAAGAAGGTTATGGAAGAGCTGCACTTGAGACAGGGGAGGGTCACACCATAGAAAGAAGAAATGGGACATGAAAAGGACACTGGAGGTATTAGTGGCAAATGATTTGACCTGGCTGTTTGACTGGTACAGGTCTTGACACTTCAAAAATCCCTTTCCTGTACCTTCAAGGAGCTGTAGGAGTAAAGATAAAGGTGGAGATTTAAGGCACTTTGGCCCAGTTCTGAAATAAGCAATTCCAGGGCCGAGGGCTTGTGACTCCGAGCTGAATCAGAAGTGGAGCATGGCGCAGCCTGGAATGTCCCTCGCTGCCAGGCTGTGCTACTTCAGCACCGAAGACAGCGCCTCCAGGGCCTCCTCGGAAACCTCGCTGGGGCTCTGCGGCTGTGCACGTCGGGGAGTTCTGCCTATTTGACTCAGTGTCCTTCGCAAGCTGCCCTCAAGGCTCAGCATCTAGGGGTCTAACTCAGATTCCTTTGGGTTTTTCTCCAGGCTAGTAGTCTTTTCCCTTTCAAGTCTATTCTTTGGGATTTAAGGTTCCTTTTCCCCCACCCTGCAGCTGCTTGAGGCATTTATCTAATCCTTTCTGCCCTGTTCTATCAGAAGGAAGATGAAATTCTGTGGCATCTCTTCCCCCTCCGTATAACTAATCTCATTTCTTTTGACTTAAGTGAACTTTTTCTTTCCTTCGACCTCTGGATCTCTGTTTTCCATACAAGAGTTGGCTAAATGGCCCTGGATTTCAGGGAAAGCATGAATAAACACTAAAATCTAATTGACAGAAAATCAAATGCCAGTTTCCTTTCCACTTTTCCAGGCAGCAGTATATGGACCTTTGGAAGGGACCTTTTGAGACATGGTGCCTCAGCTCAATGGGCATGTTCCTGGTAGGAATTTCAGGCCTCAAAGATGCCAGAAATTATGTAATAAAGGACACACTGATATTTTACCTCTACGCAAGGCCACCCTGGGCATAGTTCTAATTCTTCACTGACCATGAAGATTAGAACAGGTCACTTAACTTCCTCAAGTTTCAATTTCCTGAACTGTAAAGGGGGATAACAAATACCTATCTTATGTAAAAAGTACTAGAATCACTTACAAGAAATTGTTCTGTTAACTGCAAGGTACTACCCAATAATTCATAATAACAGTCCCTACAAAACCTTTAATGAAATGATATCAACATTTATTGTTTCCTAATCATTGTGAGCTATGAAAGTGTCAAACCACGCCCATCAGGGAAGTGCAGAGAGCAATGCCAGGACAATTCAAAGGGAAACTTGTCATTCTGCTTTGAGTTGGCTGTTTCCTTTGAACGTTGCTTTGGTCCCTTCTATATCTGAAAAAAAAATTTAGTTTTCTTCCATTAACTTAATAAGCCAGGGACACTCACACTGACACCCTTGATTTATAAGATAGTCACAGTGCTTCTGGAAACAGCAAGTGACACATCCCCTCCTCCACCTTCCCTTCCCACTGGCAGTTAGACATCTCAAAACCTTGCAGAAGCCTGTGGGTTGTTATTAGTCATAGCCCACATGTTCCCATTCATCCCCCAGCTACCTTCATGTCACTTCCACTCATTGCTGTCTTATCTTCTGGATGATTTGACCTTCCTTTAGAGTTTCTAAGAAAGACTGCTTTGTATTTTCTCTAAGGGAGGGTAAGCCCTACATCCCTAAGTTTGGGCCCAGTGTAATTTCTGCCTGTATGCTCATGTTGGTATTTAGCCCTTGCTAGTCATCTCATTATAGCTTAAAATGGTTTGTGTAATAATTATGCTTGGTCAGGCTCCACTCCCCCTTCTTTCCTAATAAAGCTTCAGTTGTGTTCATCTATACTTCATTCCCAAAACAACCATGTGCCTGTGGAAGCTGACCTCACCCCAGCTCTTGAGTAGGCCTGATTGGGAAAGAGTTTTCCTTTTCCCTGTGCCAGTGGTTCCTACTGTGAGGTAGCCATAAAAGTCTTCCTTATCCCAAAGAGATGGTGATGTGTCTGATGAAATGTTGGAGAATTTTTGCTGCCAAGTTGGTAAAGGCCTCCTATTAAAGCCAATACCCTGAATGACAGAGAAGAGAGATGAAAAAACCTGAATTCTTAGTGACATTGCCAAGTCACCAAAATCAATCAGTTCTGAAAACTGCATTCCTCCTGGCCTTCCTGTTACATGCGATGATCAAGTTCTTTGTTAATCAATCAGGGGTTTCTGTTACTTGCAACTAACAGCATTCTAATACACTCAGTTGCTGGTCAGGAGATGAGTCTGGGTCACTGGTCAAAGATACAGTGCACACTTGACCTACTATTGAGCCCCAGAAACAATGCCCCAAATCAACCTGCTGAGCTTCTTAAACCAACAACATTTTCACTCACTCTTGCCATTCTCAGCCATGTGTGTCAGATGATGTAAGGTGGTAGTCGTTAAGAAACATTTTCTGCCAGTTTGTAGATTCTATTATAAGATAGTCATATTCACTTCTTTTTTTATCATTAAAATTTTTAAAATTATAGTTGACATATAATAGTATATTAGTTTCAAGCATGCACTAGTGATTGGACGTTTATAATAACTTATGAAATGATCACCCTGATAAATCCAGTACCAATCTGACACCATACGGTTATTACAATACTACTGACTATATTCCTCATGCTATATTCTACATCCCGTGACTATTTTGTAGCTGCCAATTTGTACCTCTCAGTCCCCTCCCCACTCTTCATCCATTCCCCATCCTCTTGAATCTGGAAACCATCAAAATGCTCTCCGCATCTACGAGCTTGTTTCTGTTTTCTTTGCTTTTATATCCTGTTCTTTAGATTTCACATATAAGTGAACTCATATAACATTTGTCCTCTGTCTGACTCGCTCCATTCAGTGCTATACCCTCTAGGTCTATCCATGTTGCTGCAGATGGAAAGATTCCATTCTTTTTTATAACTGGGTAATATTCCATTGTATATATGTACCACTTCTTCTTTATCCATTTATCTATTGACGGACACCCATCAATATCTTGGTTATTGTAAATAATGCTGGAAAGAATATATGGATGCACATGTCCCTTTGACATAGTGTTTCAGGTTTCTTTGGATAAATACCCAGAAGTGGGATAACTGCCTCTTGTTATAGCCTTTGTTTGAAAGTCCATTTTGCCTGGTATTGCTACCTCAGCTTCTTTTGTTTGTTTGTTTCCATTTTCATGAAACATCTTTTATCATCCCTTTACTTTCAGTCTATGCGTATCTTTTAATCTAAAGTGAGTCTTATGGGTAGTATATGTAAGGGTCTTTTTTTTCTTTATCCATTCAGGCACCCTATCTTTTGATTGGAGCATTTAATCCATAAACATTTAAAGTGATGTTAATAGGTACGTAGTTATTGCCATTTTGTTATTCATATTTTTGATCTTTCTTTTTTCTCCTTTCTTCTTAAAGAAGTCCCTCTGACATTTCCTATAATACTGGCTTGGTGGTGATGAACTCCTTTAGCTTTTTCTTGTCTGGGAAGCTCTTAATCTAATTTTTGATTCCAAATGATAACTTTGTTGGGTAGAGTCATCTTGGTTGTAGGTCCTTGCTTTTCATCACTTTGAATATTTTGTGCCAATCCCTCCAGGTCTACAAAGTTTCTGTTGAGAAATCAGCTGACAGTCTTATGGGAATACCCCTGTTTTTCTCTTGCTGCTTTTAAAATTCTCTTTGTCTTTAACTTTGGCATTTAATTATAATGTGTCTTGGTGTGGGCCTCTCAGGGTTCATCTTGTTTGGGGACTCTCTGGGTTTATATGTCTATATCCTTCACCAAATTAGGGAAATTTTTCATCATTATTTCTTGAAATAGATTTTTAATTTCTTGCTTTCTTTCTTCTCCTTCTGGTATCCCTCTGATGCAACTGTTGTCATAGAGTCCACCTAAACTATCCTCATCTTTTGGAGTTCTTTTATCTTGTAGCTGTTCTGATTAGGTGTTTCTCCTACAGTATCTTCCAAATTGCTTATTTAGTTTTCTGCTTCATCTATTCTAGTATTGGTTCCCGCTAATGTATTCTTTGTTTTAGTTCTTACATTCTTCATTTCTGACAGGTTCTTTTTCATGTTTTCTATATCTATTTTTACATTTCCCATCTCTGTTGAAGTTCTTGCTGAGATCATTGAGCATCCTGATAAGCAGTGTTTTCAACTCGGCATCTGGTAGATTGCTTGCCTCTATTTTGTTCAGTTATTTTTCTGGAGTTTTGTTCTGTTCTTTCATTTGGGACATGTCTCTTTGTTTCCTTATTTTGGCTGCCTCCTTGTGTTTGTTTCTATGTGTTAGGTAGAGTTGCTATGTCTCCTGGTCTTAGTAGAGTGTCTTTATGTAGTAGGTGTCCTGTGGAGCTCAGTGGCACAGTCTCCTTGGTTACCTGAGCTGGATCCTCCAAGTATGTCCCTCATATGGACTGTATGTGCTCTCCTGTTGTAGTTGAGTTTTGGTTGTTGTTTGCACATCAGTGGGAGGAATTAACTCTCAGGCTGATTGGTTGTAAGGACTGGCCAGTGATTATAGTACAGAGGCTGACCCTGCGGAGCAGGATTTGCTTTAGCAGGGCTCTTGTGCCTGCCCAGTCTGCCCTTTGGATCTATGTTTTGTGGAGGTAGTTGGGTGATGCTTTGGTGTCGTCTGAATCTGGACACTTAGTGTGTTGGTTCTGTGGCTTCTTGGGAGGGGCTGTGTTGCAGGCCAAGTTCAGCTGCTGCCTATGCCCTGCCTGGGTTTATGTGGTATGAGCTACGAAAGTGGTCTTCAGCTGACTGTCACTTGTGATAGGCTTGGCAGTTCCTGGGAGAGGCTAAGCTGTGAACTGGGGCTGGATACTGCTAGTGCCAGGCTTGTGGCCACTCAGCAAGAGATATGGGCATTCTGAGGCCAGATGCTGCTTATTTGGGGTTTGTGATTCTTTGAGAGATTTTAGGGAAGTCTGCAGCATGAGCCAAGACAGGGCATTTGTATAGAAAAGACACAAAAGGCTTGGGTGGGCCTGCAAGTTGGCTGGCGCAGGATCTTAAGGAATCACCAGGGCAGGGCCAACAGTGTTAGCTAGCTTGATGAAGACCCAGGTATTGTGTCTGCCTGAGTCTGCACGCTGAGTGAGAGGAGAGCTCACCAAAGAAACAATGGCTTCTGCTAGCACTTCTGTCTGGGAGAAATCTGCCCTGCCAGCCCTCTCCCCAAAGCCAGACAATTTAGTTTCTCTCCGTATGTTTCAGGTACCTTTCGTACTGTTGCCCCAGAGCTGGAGCTCAGAGCAAGTGAGTCCATCTGTGAGTAAGTCCGTTTGTGGGTCCTTTCAGAGGGATGTCTGGAGCTTCAGCTGACCTCTCTCTCACTCAGCTACAATCTTTGCTGCTTTTCACAGCCAAAAGTTGTGGGTATTTCTCTTCTCAGAACTGGAAACCTGTTGTGGGGCTGGGACCCCTCTCTCCTCTCTACAGCCAAGACATTCCTCTGATTTTTAACTTCCACAAGTGGATGTGGGACCAGCCCATTCTGCTTCTATGCCCCTCCTACCGGTCTTCGTGTGGCTTCTTATGCATGTATTTAGTTGTAGGACTTCGGTTCAGCTAGACTTCAGGCCATTCTAAATGATGGTTGTTCTTTCTGTACTTTAGTTGTAATTTTGATGAAGTCATGAGAGGAGGCAAGCACAGCATTTTCCTGCTCTGCCATCTTGACCAGAACCTTCTTAATGTTCAGATTCATTCTTAATCATACCTGGTTCTATTTCCTTTAGGTTCCAAGTCTCATTTGCTAACTTAATTGCTTGATGTATTGAAGTTTTCTTCATTAGGGTGAGAAATATGTCCTTTAGTTACATAGAACAAGGAGCCTACAAGGAGGGAGATATTTATCAAGTAGTAAGACCTTGCTGTTCCTTGGAAGCCAGTTTTGGGGCCCACGATTCTGCATAGAAGGAGTTTCTGGAGGCTACATTGATTAATATTCCTCAGATGAACATATTGAGAGGGCGTCATTTCCACCATTCTGTGCAATACTCTCTGATGCCCTGTGAGCTGGAAGAGTGTGTTCTTCCTCTTAGCTCCGGTATACTGTCTGTCTCACAGGGATGGTAGAAAGTGGAGGAAGCTGTTTTTAAAGGCCGATTCTTCACACTTGCACATAGATGTTGGATATGCCACTAGATGGAAAAAAAGGGCCAGTGGGGGAACTGAGGGATAAAAGAAGCTGTAAGGAGATTAATTTCATACATCCAAAAGGATTCAATGATAAGATCTAGTCATGAAGTCATACTGAGTATCTCCCAAGTGCAAGTTTTGCTGGGAGGGGCACTGAGATATTTTCTCTGTCCTAACTGTTTTATTGCCTAGTTGAAAGATGATATAAATGAGCAAAAAGTTACTTTGAAGTATAATACCAGCTGAATAGAAGATATGAATAATTGCTCTGGACCACATAGAAGTACTATCATGAAAAGATAAGTCATTAATTTTTCAAATTTTCAAATGAAATGTATAGATAACAAACTAGAGAAGAAAGGGCATCCGGGGTTACAATGGACTAAGAAACTATGGAGGACATGGGAATGGTTTTATTACCATCACTGTCATAATTGCTATTACGATTGCTACTCTGGCAGTAACAGCTTCTATTAACTGAGCATCTACTATAAAATCAGTGCTAGGCACTGTACTATAGTCACTAAGTCTTCACAACAGCATTTTCAAGTATTACCCTCATTTTGTGGTAAAAAAACTGAGAATTAGCTGCATACAGATTTTAAAAATAGCTTTATTGAGATGTAATTCAAATAACATATAATCCACCCGTTTAAAGTGTATAGTTCAATGGTTTTTAATACATTCACAATTATGTAACCATCACCACAATTAATTCTTGAACATTTCATCACCCCCAAAAGAAGCCCAGAACTCATTATCCCTTTTTCTACCCAATACCCCAAGATCTTTGCTTAACTTTAGGCTTTGAATTCAGGCCTGTTGGGTACTAAAGAAATTTGTAAAGCTTACAACCGCTGCATTATTAGAACATTGCTGGGACCCAAGCCCTACTTGTTTTGAGACTTATTCTGACAAGATTGGTAAGTGGATGATTTAGTTCAAATATGAGGATGAGTTTCTGGATGAATTCTTACTAAACAGTATCTATTGTGTTCGATTTTCAAATGTACTGATCGGGATAGGAAGTTCTAGAATTGCACTTTTAGTCCATTTTTCTCTTCTATGTTTATGTGCTGCCTAAGGCTGGGACTGTTGAAAACTTCAAATAAAATTTTCTTTGCAGTTTGGGCTGAGAGCTGAGAGCTCTGATTCACAGATGACTAAACAAACAACGCTTAACATCCTTGGTCTCACCTTCAAACAGGGAAATTGCTTACTAAATAGCATGTTTTACAAAAGCAAGGGCTCTGCTCTCCTTTCATCACAGCAGTGTAGCCAAGTTGGAAATTGGTATGTGTCCCTGTTATAGAACTCCCAACAGATCCCTCTGTATTGAGAATTAGTCAACAAGAATTTAACCATGGTGTCTAAATATAAAAACTCAGTGAGTTTGGGATGTGAAATCTAAAACTGGATGTTAACAACATTAAAATGCAAGTACTAGGTTATTAAGGCATAGAGCAAGAACCTGGAATCTTCTGATGCTTTAAGTAAGTTAAGGACAGGAAATCAGAGAGTGTTGAACTTCAAATGGGTCTGTCCAGAGTGTTCTCATCCCTGAGAGTGATAGAATATTAAGAAACTTGTCTAAAATCACACAGCTATTCAGTGGAGAAAGAGCTGAGCTTTAATCTCAAGTCTGCCTGATACCAAAAGGCATTTTCTTTCCACTCTACCAATGCAATGACAGCAAGTAGAGGCATGGAGAAAAGTCAAAAACCCAAGAAAGTGAGTGATAAACAGAACGTATTCTGGGCATCTAAGAGGGAGAGTGGAAATTACTTCTTGGCAGCAGGAAAGGTTGTCCCAATACCTAGAGACCTATTTAGAAGGAAGGTAGCAGAAACTCTTTCCCTTCAGTTTGCTTAATTTCTGGGCTTCTGCTTGCTCTTCTGGAAGATGCCATGTGGGTGCTGGGTCGGGGGAACAGAGCTTGAAACATTAATAAGTCTTTCATCTCTAGTAGTCTACTAACCTTGCAGCATATTTATTTCTTGATCTTTTAAACTTGATGGAGCAAATCATGGCCCTCACATAAATTCTCACTTACATGTAACAGTGCCAGTGGTGTGGCATCTTTATCTTTCATGCCAGGCAGGAGAGACGTGAAGAGAAACAAGTTCAGAGGGTGGGGGCCATGAACCTCCCTCTAGTCTCACCCAACCGGGAATTGTCCTGGTCTCTTCCTTGGCCTCCTGCTAAGAGCCTGTGGAGAAGAATGAGATCATGTCTGAAAAGTGAACTGAACTTCTTGAAGCAAGAAGCTAAATAACTCCAAGGCCTACAAGTGCCATTATCTCTCTCCCATTTCTAATCCTGATTCAAGGACCAGATTGAGTTTACCTTTTCAAAGAACTGGTCAGCTCTTGAATCAAAGAGCTGAGTCCTCTTGTTTTCCTCTTCGGAGTTTTCAAATGATGTCGAGAGCAACTAATGCCATGGCAACGAAAGCTGTGAAAAACCTAACCTAGAAACGTGGGCTGGATAGGACTTCATGGAGATGGCAGCCTCTGAAGGGCAAGAGTCATCCTCCCAGAGGCAGACGGGAAGCTGGTCATTTGCTCCATTGTGATGCTGCCCATTAGGGCTAGAATCTTAGGGAGGTGGCATGCCAGGGAGCAAACGCATGTGCTCTGGTGTCATGTGGTGCTGTCTGAATGCCAGCTCTTACACCCAACAGCTGTGTGACACTTGGCGGGCTGATCAGCTCCCCTGAGCTGATGCCATGGAACAGTTGCATGGATTATATCAGAGGATAAATAATTGGAAGTGCTTGGCACATATTAGATGCTCAACAAATAGAAGTCATTAGGGCCTATTCTAAACATTGACTTTCTTAACTCTTGCTCCAACTTCTCTACTGGCCAGTCTCTGATGATGTGATTTGTCTATTCACAAGGGCACAGGTGAGAACAGACACTCATGTCTCAGACTTACTTAGATGTGGGAGGATCCAGGGGAAAAAATACCTGAAATTGTCCTTGTACTCGAAGCTCTTCCCTGTTCAAGATGCGGTAATAATGGAGAGAAGAGAAAATTTGCAGGCAGAGAGCTAGGGATGGGAAAATCTGGTTTCCTGCATCCGCAGCTCACAGAGACCCTGGGTCATTTTCTCTCACCATCTTTGGACTTTGGCTCAGTCATGTGGGTTTCAAAAAGGCACAAGCTCTTTTGAAAAAACACACAGAGTTTGGACAAGGTTACCCTCTTCTGCAAAATACCTTTTTATTTAGCTCCCTGAAAACTGAAACCTTACTGCCAGTGCTTCCTCCCCTGGAGAAATCTAAATAGAGTTTTGTCAACTGGGCCGAATGTACTCACTGAATAAATCACTGAGTACATCATGGCCCTGGGAAGGTTGGGAAATGACAGACCTGTGCAGGGGTGAGTGGGGACAAGAACATAGAAAACCAAGCTGCGAGGCCCCAGCATATCCTCTACTTTCAGCATTTTTCTAAGCACTTAACCATTGGCCACCTACCAATCAAAGCCCTGGGTATCAGTAGAGAGGATAGAGGGACTCAGGAGCTCATTGCGTACCCTTGGGAAGATCACGCCACCTCCCTGGGTCCAAAGTTCACATCTGTAAAATGGGGGGGGGGCGGGTGTTGGTCTCTTTCAACTCTGGAACTCAGATTATGTGCTCCTGTGGCAGAATGCTGCCCTGAGTTCAGAGGGGTGGGGGGTAGCAGCCAGGAGCTCTGTGATAGCTCTCAGTTTCAGCCTGTCTGCTGCTAGAAGCCTGCTCAGAGGAGAATGTGAGAGCTCATGGCTGAATCGAGTTTCTCTTCCTCTCCCCTGCCAGCCCTCAGTGAGAGAAATGTCTGATTGGAGAGGGAGAGTGGAATTTTACAGGAAGTGGGTGGTGATGCTTTGAAGGAAATCCCTCCCCCTTTCATTTGTAGTATTATTTTATTTTTTCGATAAATATTTGTCGAGCACCTATGGCATGTCAGGTACTCGTTCTCATCAGTATACAAAATACACAAAAATTCATGCCTTTCTAAAGGGTATGCTTTAGTGCAGGGAGATAGACAATAAAAATAAATGTAGAAAATGATTTTTAAAAGTGTTTTGTTGCAATAAAGATTATGGGCGACACAGAATTAGGGTTGTGATTGTGGGGTTATAATGGGGGGGTGGAGGTTATAATTAAAATAGGTGACTTTGAATGAAGATTGGAAGGATATTGGCTGGCCAAGGGGAAAACATTATTTAGAATATAACTACATATAAATATTCACAAAATGCCCTTTAATGATGCTATTCATTAGTGCTTATTTGTTAATAATTAATAAATGAGCTATCATCTGTCCATTTTTTTTTTCCTAAAGGCTTATGCAGCCTTTGTGTCTCCTCCGTTGTCCAACTTTTTTTTCTTTGTTTCTTCCCTTATTTCTTCCACAGTCACCTGGGATTTTTCCACCCTGATTCTTTCTTCTTCCTCAGCCCCGCCCCCACCCCTCTTCTGGCTGGTTTCCCCCACCCTGCTCTGCTCAAGCTCCCCTGCCAGCCTGTCAGTTTCAGTTCAATGCTACGAGCAAATAGAGTGGAACAGCCAGGCTGAGGGAGACCAAGAAGAAGGAAAACCCTTAAGCAGTCAGAGCGCGTTGCGGGGACACCCTCCAGGGCCTTGAGGCACTTTCAGTGGGCTCTCACTTCCAGCATCGGGGACAGTGCAGGATGCAGAGGCAGGAGGCTCCCAACCCCTTTCTGATGAAGCAGGCCACCTCCAGGAAAGGCATCTAGATGCAAGCCTCTGCTTCCTCAAATTGAGAGTAAAGATAATGATAATATTCATTAACATACTCGCTCAGAGTTCCTGTGAAAGATGAATTAAAAAATAATGTGACAGTGCTTTGGTATGTGCCATACTAAAAACGCAAGACATTATGATGCTGGACGCAGGGTTGGAGGCCTTGTGCTGGGTACGGAGGGGCTAGCAATGCACAGACCTCTCCACTGCCCCACCATCCTGCGGGAGTTTGTGTTTCCCTGTGGTGGGGAGAGAAGAATGCGGCTCACAGTAACAGAATGCAGACTCTGACAACGCCGGTCACCCAGCTCGGTCCTGGCCCGAGGACTGGGAACCACCCCTTCTTTGTATTGGCCTAATGTAATCTAAATGTAGCTGTGACCGGAATATGCTGATGTTCCAGTAGGACTGCACTGAAGAGGGGCAGTGTGAGGGCGTGTGCACATGTGGGAGGGGGCTTCCGTTTCACAAGGAATTTGGTGAGCTGACGTGTCAGGTAGCACTGAGGATGCTGAGCCCGGTGGGATAAAGGTAAAAGGGCTGGGGGAGTGGTTAGGGTGCTGGGGGAAAGCCCTTTCACTGCCTGGAGGACCCATCCTCATTGATAGCTATTACAGACATCACAGGTCTTTTAGGCTCCTAGGTGAATAGGGTATATTCTGACATTCTATTTTTTATTGCAGAACAATTTTATGCAGGAATGTTTGTTATTATATTTAATTCTGGATTACCTACTTGTGCTCTGCATCCATTTCCCATTGCTTTATTTGTATTTTACAAAATTTATTGGGGCACTTAATTTATTATGAATAATACCCCTTATTGGCCAGGAGTTTTTTCAGTTTTTATTTTGTTTGTATATAGTATTTTTTGCACCTTTTTAGAGGGTATGGTTTGCATACAATAAACTGCACAATTTAAAGTATTCAGTTTTATGTGTTTTGAAATATTTATACATTGGTGAAATCATCATCACAATCAGGATAAAATGCATTTTTATCACACTCCAAAGCATTCCTGAGTTCCTTGATAATCTTTCCTTTCCCTGCCTTCATCTCTAGACAACCGTTTCTTCTCCTTTCTGCCACTATAAATTAGTTTACATTTTCTAGAATTTTATATAAACTAATTATAAAGTATGTAGTTTTGTTTAATCTGGCTTCTTTCATTCAGCATAATGATTTTAGGGTTCACCCATGTTGTTGCATGTGTCAGTCGTGTGCTCTTTGTTGCTGAGTAGAAGTCCATTGTATGGATATACCCCAATTTGTGTATCCATTCACCTATCGATATACATTTGGGTTGTTTCCAGCTGGTGGCTATTAAAAATTGAGCTTCTGTGAACATTCATGTAGAAGCCTTTGCATGTCAAATAGGATTTTGACAGCTATTTATGAAAACAGGGTACAGACAGAGGGAGCACATGGCCACAGGGAGGTAAATATAGGACATGGACAGGGAACGGTGTTATGACGGTCTGGGGGAGCTCGAATACAGGATGTAGACTTAAAGGGCAGGAGGAGAAGAGAGAGCAGGTTGGAGTCGGAGCCATTCATTTCCTGCCAGGACTCTGACTGATCAAATGTCAAACACAAGTAAAATTCCACTCGGCTCTCCTGACATGCCTGCCAAGTGATTCATTGCACCTGGGTGAACCAACGTGGCGCCTTGAACAGTTGGCCCATTGCACAACCTGTGCTGGCCACTGCAAGCCTTAAGTCTCCCTGTGGGTTGTGCTGGAGCCTCAGAGACTTGTTTCCACTTCTCTCTCCTGCAGCTGATCACTGCTGGGAGCCCTTCATTTCAGCCTGGCTTCTCCCACACCCACCCTGTGCTTCTTCGCGTAGAAATGGGAAACCTCAGTCCCCCTTTACTCCTTGCTTATAGGCTCCTCCAGCCCATTCCAGCACATGCTGTTCAGAGCCGAGATCTTTTCTTGTAAGCCAGGCCATGTTTTAGAGTAAGATTCGTCATCGTATTTTCTCCTGTCAGCATACCGGCTGACAGGAACATAAGCTGCATTAGGGTTATGTTGACTACAGATCATAGAATATGAATAGCAGGTCAGTGGTTTCATCCCTGTTCTAATTTATCTTTTGGCAGTGGCCTCATCTCTAATTCTTGGTCTACTTTTCTTAATTAGGCTGCTAAAATGTTCCTTGCTATGGAATTTTTGCTCTTTTCAGAGTTCACCAGCTTGCTCCCCACACCAGCCCTCTTCACAGGCCAGCATTCTCCCGGTCTACAGCAAACAGCTGTACTGGGGCAATAACAGAAGGAACACAGGGATGGATACAGATGGCTACACAGGACTTCACATTCTGCACATTGGGCAGAAGTTCAGCTTCCTTATGTCACTCAGGTATTATATTCATTTGTTTTCAGGTCATGTTCAGTGCCTGGCATCTACACTTGAAGAAGTTGCTAGTGACTCCTTAGAGTAGATTTGCTTGTGTTCTTTTTTCCCCCCTCCAACCATGCAGACCCACCCAAGCTCTATTAGCCTCCCTTATGCATGTGCAAAGTTCAGAGTTTAAATTATGTTGTGGAACAGAGTTAATTAAACTAAGCAATTGTGTGTCCATGATCTTCTAAGTTCTTGTCAACTCCTCCTCCAGTGTTAGGAGGCCCAGAGCCAATGGTCTAGAACTCCGAAGAAAGGATACTGACCCGAAGCCCAGAGATTTGGCCTTCGACATTATCTGCTTTTCACTGGCCAACGTCCACACACAAGGGGTTCTACCACTCTGAGCTTTACCATCTATTTGTATAATGAAAAGGCCTTTCCCACTTGACCTTTCTGATTTCATGTGATTTCTGTCCTATCTGCTTGACTGTATTCCCCAAACATTTAATTGAGGGTTGACTATGTGCTAAGCATAGCTAAGTATGTGCGAGACATGATTTTTGCCCTTAAGGAAATCGTAGTCTAGTGAACCTGGAGAATTACTATGCTGAGAAGGGGATCATTGGGCATCAGAATAAGCTGAGGTGCCTGCTAACAATGCTGATTTCTGGGTCCCATCTCCAACATATTGAATTAAAATCTCTGGTTCTATGTACAATAAGGTGAAGAGCTCTTGCCATGCTGTATTTGGATGATGGTGCTGATGGACCACAGATGGAATGCCCAGCAAGGGGTGACTGCCCCAGAGAGGATGGCACTCATCCCTGTACCACCTTTGTGTTCTTTGCCATGCTGTGTGCTCACGCTCTATTATTTGTTTTCTTCAAATTTGTTCATTTAAAGATTTGAAATATATTTATTGAAAGTGAAAACTTTATGCCATAAATGTAGATGGTAAGCAAATACTGCTTACTATAATAAATGGCAACCCTAAAAGAAACACGACGGGAAAAAAATAAGATTACCCGATGCCAGGAAGACACTGCTTAGGAAAGAGCCCACATTTTTTTCAGTTGAGTGGGAAATCAGCCAGTGTTAGATGGGAGTTTGTGCTCAGAAAGAGGTACCCCAGTTACTGAAACGGAGTCAGTTTAATGTTGCTGATGCTAAGCACTTGAATGTTGAACAAGAAGAGAAATTTTCAAATTTATTTCCTTGAACTTTCTTTAAAAAACCTTTTACATAAAGACCAATGTATAAAACAGATTAAAACCAACAGCAGCAGCAACAATAAACAAAACAGCTGCTCGGAAAAAAGCCAGACGAGGGAGCCCAGTTAGACCTAAAGCATTTAGACTGCACTTTGAGGGCATTGGCTTTGGGGCACTGGGGGATCCGGCAGACCTGATAAATAAGCAGAATCTGAGGACTTGAGCACAGTGACAGGATCCTGCAGTCTTTGTGCCAGTGGGGACTGTCGGAGAAACGTTAGGGGTACGGGAGGGAGTGTGATTATAAGAGGCTGGCCACATTTGGGGCAGGGGGAGGACTGCGAGATTTTCTGACCTAGTAGTCAGGCTATTATATTTTACTAGTTTCTTTAGATCCAAGGAGACAACAGGGCATTTCTCTTCGTCTAGAGCAAACAGTTGGGTTTGTCGTTTGATTCAGGAGGGGCAAGGAAATCCAGCCATGTCGATTAAGAAAGATGAATCATTCAGAGTATTTGTAAATGAAAGTGTTCCTGGAATTTGGAGTTGCCTGTGGTCTGGCTTCTGTCCCTGTCACTCTGGTGAATCAGGAATCATCCGAGCCTGGAAAAAAAGCATCATGTAATGATGTAAAACCTTTCTTGGGAATCTTTCATGACACCAAATTGGAAGCCTTTCTGACTCTGAGAAAAAGTCTAGGGTGAATCCATGTGATTAATTTTGGAGGAAAACCAGAGTTTGATTAAGTTGTAATTAATCACATGAGAAGTTTAGTCCAGATGGTAGCCAACTGTAGTGGACACCTTGGCGTTCTACCCAGATGCCTTTTTGGACGATACGCCCATCTCCTGGCCACCAAGAATACTGAGCACAGCGAAGGCTCAGAGTTGTGTCCCTTGCTGAGACTTGCTTTTGATGGCAGGGAACTGTCTCATGCAATGTTACGTCCCCCGTGGGGTGGCCGGCTGATGACAAGATATAGGAATACAAAGGCCAGACCCCTTGGCTTCATTGGGGTACAACTCTGAAGGACCACCCCAACTCTAGAGCCCTCTGTAGGACTGATTCAGGTCACAGGTCAATCTCATAAGCTCCCAATTTCTTGTACTCTTGGTGACATTATGATATGAAACCGGACAATGGAATTAAATGCCATTAAGTTTTCAAGAAAGTGGAATTCTTCTGAGGATTAAGGATGCTTCCAGAAAAAAAAAAACTGCTCAGAACTGCAGAACTGTATAGGTTTGCTTACCCTTGCATTTAGGGAACAAATAATAAAGCCTGAGTCCATACAGGTAACACCTGAATGTGTAACTACCCATATACAATTCAAGTATAAAAGTAGCTTCCCAATGAGTAGGTGTTCACCTGTGCGTACATCTGTTCCAGACCCAGTTTATGCTTCTCCCCTATTTGCTCAGCCTCACCTTCCCTCTAGTTCTTGGCTGCTGATCAACAAAGAACCCCAGCTGCTTCCTCTATCATGCCGCCCCCTAACACTGCCATCTGTCTCAGTGAGTGAGGGCCGGTCTTTGGCAAGGCCTCCGTGACGTCTGCTGTGGTGGCAGCCACAGCAGCTCCAGTGCCCACGAGTGACCCAATGCCCCCACAGAGGCTTTAGCCTCCTCATGTGTGATTTCAGGGAATGCACCAGACAATGGGCATCGGGCTTGGTTCCCCGAACGTCAGCCCGAAGGAGCTGGATAACACAACCTGAAAGCATAGGGTGATTTTAACATCCCATTGGATGAAGTTTGACCAAGGAGAGACAGGAGACAGGAAGAAACCAACAGATAAATGGCTTTCTTTTTCTCCCAGTCATGGACTGTGCCAAGTGCTTTGACTCCAATAGTCTTTCTGGAGACTCCCACTGTGACTAAGCAACTGGCTGTGCTGTTTTGTGAAGCTGTAGCCAGCTGGGTAATATGCCACCTTTTATTTGTCTCCATTCTTCCCTGCCTCACTTCCCCTTTCCCCTCACCTTGATGGCCCTGCGATAGTATTGCACATATATTGACTCATCAGATTTACTTGACTGCTTTTTCAGAAACTTGGGGCAAGGGAGCATCTGAGAGCTTTTGTGTACATTTAAATGAATATTTTATATTTAGTACTGTGTTTAGCATCCAAATGTGAATGAACTACCAACATGTGCATAACAACTGAATGTGAATGTATGTGGAACAGTTGAATGTGTATGTTACCACCTGAACAAATGTGGGAAACAGCTAAATTGGTATTCAGAGCTTGTAGGGTCAGTGCATGTTAAAACTGGTGGACTAGTTATCTATTGCTGCATTATAAATCACCCCAAAACATAGTAGTTGGAAACAGCAAACATTTATTATCTGACAGTTTCTAAGTGGGTCAGAAATCTGGGAGCAGCTTAACCAGCAATTCTGGTTCAAGGTCCCTCACTGAAGTTGTCAGCTAAGGCTCAAGGATCAACTGGGGAAGAATCTGCTTTTATACTTACTCATGTGGCTGTTGGCAAGCCTCAGGTCCTCTCCATGTGGGCCTCTCCACAGGGCTGCCTGGTGATAGGGCAGCTGGCTTCTTCTAGGGAGAGCTAGAGAGAGCCCCAAAAAGAAGCCTTAGTCTTTTTATAACTGAATCTCAAAAGGGACATACTATTATTTTCTACCACTTTCTACTTATTAGGAGTGAATCAACAAATCAAGTCCACACTCAAGGGGAAAGGATTACACAAAAGAGTGAATCCCAGAGGGTGGGGATGCTTGCAGTTTATTTCAGAGGCTACCTGCCACAATGGGTAACTGTTCGGTTGTAATTTGGACTGACTGTCTCTGCTTAGACTTGGAGAAATCCCCTAATGTCTTGTCCTAGGACCCTCTTGGATGTATTTTAGAAATTATTCTGATTGAGCTGAGTAATTTCTGCTGTTTTTGTTTCCAGTTGCATGGGATTTGAAAATCTCAGTTCTCCTATCTGTGCTGGAGGTGGTATTTTGGTCAAAGCTGAGACAAGTGGGGCATTCAAGTGGCAGTAAAAGTGGACAGACTCTCTGGGAATGTCACGAGGACAAGTCATCCTGACAGTGAAAACAGTGGGCTTTAGCAATACGTCCTAAACTTTCTAGTTTTTATGACCAATCTCCAATCTCACTTTTGTGTTTAGGAGGCAGAGAATTTAATACAGCACCTCTCACTGAGACCTGCTGTCTCAGTCTTGAACTAAGCACCATGAGGGATGCACTGGTAAAGTGAGACGGAGTCTCTGCCCTCGTAGAATTTATTTACATGTGCCTAGAGCTCAAAGGAGGAGGTCAAGGGTACAAGCATAAAGTTGGGAAACATCGAGCTATAGGAATGTCATAGTGGTGAGTGTAGATAGAGCCCAATGGGGCTAAAGACAGAGCCCTAAGCACTAATATTTAGTGGTTAGGAAGAGGTAAAGTAGCCAGCAAGGAAGACGTGGTAGTCTCATCTTATTTTCCCCCAAGCAGCATTTGACCTAGCCAGGACCAGAGGTGGGCTTGGCTAGTTCCTGGTTATGAGACTGCCTCTGGGTCCTTCTGTAGCCACTTCTAAGTCCCCTGAACCCTACCTGAAATAAGCACAGCCCCAGGGCGCTCTGAGAAGCAGTTTTTTAAAATAATTTTTAAGAACAGTTTTAGTTTCACAGCAAAATTGAATGGAAGGTACAGAGATTTCATATGGACTCCCCACCCCCACATATGCATAGCTTTCCCATTATCAACATTCCATCTCAGACAGGGCTTTTATTTTCACCCAGAATCCAGTGAGTGACATTAGGGTACATTAGGGTTCCCTTTCGGTGTTGTATATTCTATGGATTTGGAAAAATGTATAATGACATGTATTCATCGTCATACAGAGAAATTTCACTACTCTAAAAATTCTCTGTTTAGCTGCAGTTCTTAAAGCCTCTTTTAAAGGACAAAGTGGAGGGATTTGGGGAAGTAAAGGGGACACTCTCAGTGCTGCAGCTTCAAGGATAAACTTGAATATGCGCTTCTTAGTCTCGCAAAGAATGCCGAGTGCTCACGGTCTGCCGAGTGGCGTTCGCAGCTGCTGCTGTCCGTCCCTGGACCCCAGGCCCAACAGCCTTGGCTTCAGTCCTGCTCATTCTCACTCTTTGTTTTTCTGTTCCATTTATAGCACATGAGAATGTTTATCTGGTTTTTGAGTCAAGCTATCCACGTTTAAATGTTTTCTAAAATACATGTTATCTATCAATGCTGCGTGTTGGAGCAGAGAAGTCCACCAAATTTGAACTTACTGCATCATCTTGATTGCAAGTTTCTGTAAGGTCTTTTGGGTATAAATGATCCCCCAAATCTCAGATCCCAAGAGTTGAGCCTGATGACAGGCATAAGAAGGCTGAACTTTACATAGGTTTTACCAGAGGGAGGAGAGAGAATATTGATTCTTGACTATCAAATAAGAAAAAAAATAACTTGTTTTACATTGAGTTCCAGTGAAATATTATAAGTGGAAATACCTTATAAACTGTAAAGTGCCCTGTGAATTACAGTTACTACTAAAGAAGTGTCATCAATAGGAAGGAGACTCTTTCCATAGATTAGATTTGCAGAAATCTAGTGTACTCACTCCAATTTATTTATGCAAAATGCAGTAAGCAGAACCCTCGGTTTAAAAAATGTATATTCACTCCTCATTTATCCCTTCCCTCAGGCTCTACTGCTATAACCAGATATACACCTGAGGCCATGCCAGAATGAATGGAAAAACATCTGGCCAATTTAATCAATCCAATAAAAGCGGTCTTTCAAACGGGTCCAAATATTTGGAGCCCAGATCTCTAGGTAAATGACTGGCTGAATTTTCTGATTCAACTGATAATATGATTTGGGGTTGTGTAGACACTACTTAAGAGGTCAAGGGTCAAGCAGCAAATCAGGAGTCTAACTGGGCTTAAAATTGGGAGTCGTGTTGAACCAGGCTGGGCTCACCACCTGGTTCCTGGGGTGAGTGGGTGGGTGAGTGGGGTTTCTGAGGAGGTAAGGTGGAAGCCAGGGAGTCAGAGATATGAGCACCGGAAGGAGCTCTTTCAGTTTCATTTTTCTGAGCATTAGTCAGGGAGCTGCTTTCTGTTAGTCCCTGTCCTCTGACTTCCCAACTTCATTTTAAATGTCACGAGTGACAGATCACTTCCTAAGGGATGCCCCTTCCTTAATGTACCTCTTCTCTGGGGACCTCTTCTTTCCGGCTCTTCTCCCTGGAAGCTCCATTTGGGTCAAGGCCACCCTGGGGGCTCTCATCTTATTGAGACCAGCCTCTTTTCTTTCCCAGAATCACTTTGTGAACTGAAACCAAAGACAGGCTCAGAGGCCCCACACAGCAGGAAGGAAACTCAGGAAATAGAAGCCACAATGATTAGAGAAAACTAAGAAAGGGAGGGGGAAACTTAAGAGACTTCTTCATAGCACATGATCTTAACAAGCCAATATATGCAAAATGCTTAGAACAGAAACTGGCACATGCACACAGTAAACACAAGATATGTTAGATGTTATGATTGTTGTTATCATCGTTATCATCTGAAGTTTTCGTGGCAGTTTATTTCTTTTCACTTTGTAATAGCGACCTCTGAAATCTAATGAGGTAATGAGTGCAAAGCTCCTATGCAGAGCATTGGGCTTGATAAAAAGTTTGTGCTCATCTAAAGTTTTCTTCTATATACATCTCTCCTTCTAGGCTTCTGCGTATCACCCACAGTGCCTCGTGTAAAGATTAGTCTGAATTCAATCTCTTCATTGAATAAAGAAAATTTATTCTATTTGACATACCAGCCAAAAGGCTGTTCAGAAATGGTTCTCAGTCAAAATCACTTTTTGCCTAGAAAGGGGAACCACGGTCACTTGTATCTCTGCATGGACGAATAGTGCGGGGCTGGGTGTCTGCAAAGACAAGAACTGGCATCTTCTCTTTACTGGGAAATCCAGGGTGAGTGTAGTCTTCCAGGATTTCTCAGTGACTGTTGACAGCTGCTCCCTACATTACAGCTCTATCCGCCTACCTCCACCTCTAATTGGCTGCCCCCAAGATATTGGCCCTGAATTTCATTCAGAGATCTCAAAATACCCAGTGGCTAAGCAAGACCCAGACACCTCTTCACAAAGCTGCCTCTTCAGACCTGCCTTCTGTCTCTCCAGGGCCTGAGATGTAAGAGGCCCTGAAGTTCATGCAGTTGAAAAAGACATACCTAGTCAACCAACGAGTGGAGAAGCAAAGCTGCAGTCAGAACCCAGCGCTCCAGACTCTCTGTCCAGTGCTCTTTCCATTTTACCTAATCTAGCTCCCCACTTCTCTTCAAAATATGTAACCGATGTGAGGTTCCATTTCCTTTTGTCCTTAGTTGACTGTCAATTAAAAAGGAATGAACTAAATTCTTTTCTAATAAACTATGAGCATGAACGATATCTCCAGAGATATGTCCACTTTTCAAGGCTGCCTCAATGTGGTATCTCAGGTGCTACTATAGGTTGGATGTGGGAGTGTTTTTTTGAGGAGAATGATTCTTCCCGATGGGGTTGGAAGAAACTGGTGGGACAGCTGGGAAGTTGGCTAGAAATTGGTAGTGGGTGGATAGACTCTAAAATTGAAAGACTGGCTCATTTGCCTCCAAGATTTTGGGGCAAGGATGTGTCAAAGTTTTTGCCTCATCATAGTTTATGCTGAGCAATCCTCTCTCGTCAGCTGATCTGCAGTAGTTTGACTTGTTTATTGAAAGTGCAGTTCCCAGAACTAACCTCTTTGAACAGACTTTTGGGTCCCATATCTGGATGGGAGAAAGGCCTGGTACATACCACATCTGGGGACAGCAGGAAGAGCTTTGCATTCAGACAGCCCTGGGTTCCCATCCTGGCTCTTCTGCCCTATCTGCTAGATTAGCTTAGTAGGGATAATGGGGCCTGTCTTGCAGGGTTGTCGTGGGATTAAATGTAATGTTTGTACATACCAGGTGTACCACAAACGACAGTTATTATTGTCATGAGTATTGTTAACTATGTAATCTTGGGCAAATTTCTTAACCTCTCTGAGGCCTGGCTTCTCCTATTAGGGATAATTTCAATTCTAATGTAGTCAAATTGGTCAGCCTTTTGAAAAAGAAGCTGTTTTGTGCTCTGAGGTCATGAAGATTCAAGCTTCCTATTGCTTTTATATTGATGAACACTTTCCTTGCCTCAAAAGTTCTTCAGAGACATTAGCATCTCATCGTAACCCACAGTTTTGTTTGCATTCCTCCTGAAATAGCTATGGAATATCCAGTGCTTGTCCCGGGACCTGATGTGCCTTGTGTCCTGTGTCCTATGGGAACCATGCCGTGGAACTTCATATCGCCTCTGTGAAATAAGTGCTAGAATTGTTTAATTTTATAGATGGGAAAGTAGTTTCACAGTGGTTATGGTTTTTACTATGGCAGACATGTTAACTGATCACATTTACACCCCTCTGCCTAGTCCCCTCTAACTACAAAGGGAGGAAGAACGTAAATACTCATTCTCACAGCCTCTTTTGCAGCTAGAAGTGACCATCTTATAGTACCGGTCCATGATGCCTACATGAGAATCTCTGAATGCTTCAGGAAAAACTTTTGTTTTCTTAACCAAATGGATCAATGTTAGGGAGTGACATTTCTTCTCCTGTCTAAGTCTCTTGGATGTGGATGTGATGCCTGGAGCAGGGGCAGCTATCCTGAGATCATTAGATGACAAAAAGCCAACAAGCTAAGAATGGAAGAGTGGAAACACAGAAAGATCCTAATTCCTGGTGGCATCACTGAGGTCTAAACCAGTAGAAATAACCACCCACCCCCAGGTGCCTAACCCTAAAATAAAAAGCAGTATGGACATTCTGGGGGGAGGGGTGAGAGTCCTTTCTTAGAAAAGACAGAGTTACAGACATTTTTGGCTCTTTCTCAGGCTAGAGTGAAAGAGGGGCTGAGTGCACAGCTAGGAAATTTGCTTTCTTCACCTTCCTGAGAGTTTTCAACACATTTCTAGAAGCTCCACGCAAGGCCCTGCTGTGAGCTGTCCACCCCGGTGGTGCTGATATGCACATTATGTCGTGTGCTATTGAGGAAGCTCGGTGCTGTCCCTAACACTGCCACGGCACGGCAGCAGCAAGGCGAGGCCAAGGGGTGTGTGTGTGTGTGTGTGTGTGTGTGTGTGTGTGTGTGTGTGTGTGTGTGTGTGTGTGTGTGTGTGTTCGTGTCTGTGTGTGGGTCTGGTGTACGCATGAGTGTGATTCTCTTTCCCATTCCAGCGAGAGTCATCCCTGACAACTGGGAGAGCTCTCTGGCCATGACATTTCTCAATATTCTTCACTAAGAAGAGAGAGCAGGAGTCTGGTAGGGATGGAGGGCTTGGTTTCTCGTGGGGGCTCTCCAAGTCAACTTTACCAGAGCCTGATTTATTTCCCAGGCCCTTTGGTTCAATGTGAAATACAATAAGGGGGTCTATGAAAATGAATTACCTGGTTTGGTTCTATTGTTTAGGTAGGTGAGGAATACAATCCTAAAGCATCTTTAAAAGATGTCTCATAAGGGGCTTTCTTCTGGCATACACGCTCCTGAGAGCATATCTGAATTCCAGGGATGGCCTACAGGCTTGTATGTATGTATGTATGAATGTATGTATTTATTTTTAGTATCCCATAGGTTGGACCATTTTCTCATCTTTTTTTTCTGTCCTTTCTTGTCACAACCTTGCCAAACAGCACATAGTATATGCTTTTTATTGCTTGCCTCCCATCCCTCAGTAAATGCACAATCCTAAGCATTTTTTTTTTGCTGATAATGACTACAGAAAAACTGACATGGATAAAAACAAAACAAAAAACAAACATAGGTCAGTTGCTAAGTTACATGAAGTCTTAAAAGCTTTTGAGAAATAGCTGGTACTGATCTTGGTCGAAATCTAAATGGAACTTCTCTTGACTCTACTTAACCTCTTTCTGACCCTTTTACTGGCCCATCTCTTGGATTTTTTTATATCGTATGAATTCTTTTTCAATTCACTGGACTGATGACCTCTGTATCTTCCAACCTCTTTCTTATTCAGCCTTGGACAGTAAGAAGGGGGCAATCTACTTTATGGAAAGCGTGAGGTGCGGGGAGGATGTGATGGTCCTAGATAGCTACTGGAAAGTGGAACAGGCCCAGTCCTTCTCACCTCATTCTAAGCTCTTTTTTGGAGCCCCATACCATGCTTACAGCTGGACATACCTTTTTATTTGGGAGCCATGATTTGCACTTGGTAATGTGAAGAGAGTCTTACATAACCATACCTCTAGAATTATTCTGATTGCCTTTACCTACCTCCCTTTCCAACTTACCAAAGTTTCCTCATCTTTCAATTTCCCATTCAATCTCCATCTTTGCTGTGAAGGTACTCCAAGAAGTCCAGCACAGAAGGATGTCTCCTTTTGTCACGCAGAGTCAAGATATACAGGATCACTTGATTGACACTAAATGATTTGTATGTTACATTGTTTCCCACCAGAATGTCTCTTTAGCTAAAAACTTACAGATGCCTCTCAGGTAATTGAATTAACAGGATTTCACAACATTCTGGATGCTAGCACTAGAAATCCAGAGATGTGTAAAGAAGAATTTAATCATGATTTAAATACAACCTTCAGATTTCTTTGTGGTCACTCACCCTTTCTTCTGTCTACCTCCGATGTCCTGTCTACTTATCCATCTGTTCTCTCCTTAGCCATCCTCCAGCTGCTTTTATTGAATCCTAGGTCTTAAATTTTCTTTTAGTCATCAAGTTATATGTTCTTTTATTTAACTACATACCCACTTTCTTCAAAGGAAAGACTGTTTTAAGGGTGAGTTCCCTAACCAACCACTGGACTCTCCTTATAGAGCTCAGTTTTCCGGCACGCAGACAAATTGTATTTTGCCAGATATCTGTGGGGTGATCTTCCAATCACAATTTGTTTGGGAACTTCAGATTTGTAGAACTCTAGATTTAACAAAAGCTTCATTAGTGGGTGATTATCCTCTACAAAGGATTCCTTTAAATAGCAAATTCCCAGAAAGGGCTTAAAATAGGTTTAATTTAACCCCAGTCCAATTTGTACACCCTGTTCAATAATACACTGATTGATAAAGATGGGTACACTTGTGCTTATTTCATTGCTTATTTGTCCTTTTAAACTCCCTACCTTATACCTAGTAGATCACACTTCTTCTTCCAAATTCTTCAAGATTCACTTTTGTGGGAAGGCTATTTTTTTGATGAGAAAAGCTATTCATCAGGGTAACCCCATGAGGGCTGTGGGTAACTCCAGAGTGGTCCTATCATCACTATTGCCTATGATCAAAGAGAGGAAATTGTCTAGACCAAAGACAACCCCAAGGCACACAACCTCTCCCATCTCTCTTTTCAGATCTCTCTCTCCCCTACCTCACCCCATTCTACCCCACCCCACCCCACCTCTCCTCTCCTCTCCTCTCCTCTCCTCTCCTCTCCTCTCCTCTCCTCTCCTCTCCTCTCCTCTCCTCTCCTCTCCTCTCCTCTCCTCTCCTCTCCTCTCCTCTCCTCTCCTCTTCTCTCTCTCTCTCTCTCTCTCTCTCTCTCTCTCTCTCTCTCTCTCTCTCCTTTATGTCTCTCTATCTATTTTTCACCAGACCCAATCAGAATTTGTTGTTTACCATTAATTTTAGTTGAGGCCTCTAAGTCCCCACTACCAAGGTAATGTTCACCCCATACAAAGTCTTTGAGATAACAGAGAGAGAAAGAGACCATGGTCTCGTTGCCTGCACTCATCATCAAAACTAGACAAGGGGGCTTCTCCGCCCTTCTGCTGAAACTGTAGCTGAAATTACACTGTATATATCGCTGCATTTTCCAGTGCACATAACCTGTGGTTCTGTCAGTAGGATTGTGTCTGTAAGATTCTGGCTAATCTAGTGGAAAATAAAGGAAATTTGAGGATAAAACTTGTCTATACATGTGTTGCATGAGTGTTTTTCTTATCAATTGGACGTTTCAGCAAACAGTCTATACATGGATCTATCAATAGGTGGTTGTAAAAAAGCTGTTTAAAGAGATGGTTTAACAAATTGTTGCCATAGCCTTTGAACTGGTCTTCCTAAAGTCTCACTTCTCAAGAAAATCTCTCCTCTTTGATGATGTATCTCAAATTTCAGTGTGTATGTGAATCATCTCGATAAGATGAAGATTCTGATTTAGTATGTTTGGAATGGGGCCTGGACATTTTTTATTTCTAACAAGCTCCCATGTGATGCTGGTCTATGGACTACACTTTGAGTGGCAAGGCTCCATAAACTGCCAGTAATCATTCTAAATGTGAATCTGATCATGTCACTTTCCTATTCAAAATCCATCAATAAGTGTCATCACTTCCACGATTAAATCCAAAATCTTTAGATGGCATGCAAGAGTCTTTATAATCACCTCCCTGACTATCTTTCCAGCTTCTTCTGCCCCTTCTGTTCCCAGAGCTGGTTATGCTCTTCCTCACCTTGGCACAGGTTATAGATCCCGTTGACACAGCAGACTTCCACCTTTCTAGATCCAGTGCATAGTTACCTTCTCTAGGAATCCTCACCCATCCTCTTGAGGCTTCTGTGCTTCCTCCTTGTACCTAGATTACATATCTGGAATATTTTGTCTACATTTCTTTCTCCTCATTAGACTGCCAGTTCCGGTGGGGCCATTGGTCATATTTTCTTAATCTCAGACTCTCCAGACTCTCCACAGTGCTGGCACACTTAATAAATACTTAAGTGAATGTAGAAAGAAACTCATAGTTTTGTCTTTTTGCTCCCAGCACGGTACTTGCTCATCCAAGGTCAACCTATCTCTATTTGCTATCTGCCAAGGCCACCTTCTCAGAAATCCATGTTCAAACTTCTATCTGGGGAGATGAGTCAGATGTCTAGGAGTCATGTCTAATTCCATGGCCTGAACATTAGTAGCAGTTAATTCATTGCTGTTGTTTGGAAAATGTTAATTAATCAACACAATTTGTCCAATACCCAAGGGAAAAAGTCAAAGTGTTTTAAAAGCAGTATTTTTCTCTTCAGGTAACTAAGTTCTATTAACGAAAGCAGTGAGTCTCAACCCAAGGTACTCATTAGAACCTCTTGGGGATCTTTTAAAAAATACTCATACCTGGGCCCAACCCCCAGAAATTTGATTTAATTGGTCTGGAGGTAGGGTCTGGCATCAATATTTAAAAAAGAATTACCACTGACACTGTGCTGTATACCTGAAACTAATATAAAATAATATTGACTGTTAACTCTAATTCAAAAATAAAAATAAAAAATAAATTAAAAAATACCACTGAAAATCACTGTACCAAGTTAAGCATCATAACCAGCAATTGTAGCTCTTTTTAAAAAAGATTTGCCACTTATCTGAGGGTAGATTATCCAACCATTGTTCCTCCTTGCAAACTCTTGGTTTAAATTTCTTCTTGACATAATTAGCAAAGGTGATAAAGTTCTTATTTAACCTTGTTCGCTAGCTCTCATTTATAGTTATGCTTCTGTGCAGTCTCTAATTTTACTAGGAGACCTTTTGAATTAAACCCCTTGCCTGTCAACTTCAATTAGCTTGAATTAGAGAGGAGAAAAATCAGCTTTAGGTTGGTTTACATAAATTCCAAGATGTTCACTGCTTATCTCTAGAATAGATGCAGGTATGAGGAAGGGTTCAGGTGAGAACAGGGGTCCAGCTTTTTAGCTTTCCCTGGGTCAGTTTGGATGAAGTAATATTTTTGGTGCATTGTGCAGTCCCTAAGCCCACAGAAATTATTTCTGAATTAGCTATAATTTTGAAACCAAGCTGCTAAATGATATTCCTCCCTTGGTACAGAGAACTGACAATAGTACTTATGGAACATTATCACGGAACCTTGAAGAATCAGAGATGCTTTCACAGGGAGCCTGTTTTCCCTTCAGAGGGCACGAGTTTTGTAAGGGCCTGGTCTGGGAAGGTCACCCTCATTCCCTATTGTCTCCTCACTTGGCAAATATAGGCCAACAAGGTCCTGGGAGCTACAATTCCATAAAGGGGAACTTGGAGAAGACCCATAGACAGTGGCCAAGAGCACAGTTGCATGTTTTCTAAGACTATAGTACTTCCCAGCATCAAACCTATTGGTACAAGAACTCAGTGGGAGGGACAGAGTGCAAGATAGTAATCTTCTGTCAAAACTTAAACTTTTGGTATGGGTTTAAAGTCACTCAGTGCCTAATCTGGTTCAGAGGAAGGTTAGCTTTTTGGCTCATACTTGTTTCCAGTCGATTTCCCACGTCCAACTTATAAAGATATCTCCTGGATAAGATCAAGGGTTTTATTTTCTTCATCATCATCATCATCATTATTATTATTATTATTATTATTATTATTATTTTAAGATCAAATACTTTAAGGTGGTTTTGACTCAGGGTTGAATGCCTTGATAACCCTAGGAAAAGAGAGAAAATTTTTTTTCCTGGTAAGTTTATAGGACAGCTTTAAATGCTACCCCACCAGATATAATTTCCCTGAAGGCTGGAACTATTTGGTTCATTTTTGTATTCTTCCCTCTACCCCTTCTCCACATTGCCTTGCGTATTCTGGGTACTTATAAATGATAGCAAATAAATACAGCTAAATTTTTTGAGTGCTTGTTTTATGACAAGTACTTCATATACAACCTCTAATTAAATCTTCCCAGTAACTCTGAGAGGTAATATTTTATCATCCAGTTTTATAGATAGGAATTTTGAGGCTCAATGAAGCCAAATAATTAGTGAGTGGCAGAATTAAAGGTACAGCCTATGTTTGTGTGATTAGAAAACATTTGCTTTTCATTAACCTGGTATATCTTAAATGGTCCAGTAGAATCATGAGGTAGGGGATGCGATTTGCAGATTTCTTGATCCTACTCTTACAAGATTCAGTGGGTTTGGTGTGGGATCCAGCATTCTGCAGCCTCTCAGTCACATGCTTGTTGAATCGCCTGGCATGTCAACCCAGTTGTCTTGGCGAGTAGGCATCTATGTCTTCCTGTCATGTAGTTGTCGTTGGGACACCCAACAATGGCTCAAACCTTCCAAGCCCATTCTTTCCTTAGCAGCATTAACCCCCTACACATCAAGAAGAGTTCTCGTGTAGTGCAAACACATGTCACCTCAGTCTCTCATGAGGCAAGTAGCTTCACCTGTTTACTGGAGTGGGCCCATATGACCCACATTATTATTAACGTACAAACCACACACAGTGAAAACTCTTGGAATATATCAAGAAGTTTCTCAGCATCGTCTGTCCCTATAAACTGGGCTCTAGTGTGTTTTCTCAAGTGCGGTATTTCCGTCAGCCTTAAATGTTAATTCTGCATCAATTTATAAAGGTGTTGGTTCCAATTCTTAGGTAATGTGGTGTCTTCCTTCCTGTGAGTTCTGGAATGTGACTCCTACCTAGCAAAGAAAGGAAACTTTTCTGACCTCCCATTTACCTGGCGCCTGAAGGAGGAGAGCGACTGTGCTTGTCACCTCCGTGAGGGGGCGCCCACCCTCTCCAGCGACTGTGGGTGCCATTGGTTGACAGCTTCAGGTACTCCTTAACAAAATTTTTTTTAACATAAAAGAGTATATAAAATGTGTTGTGTATAGTTGAAGAATAATGAAGAATAATAGCAGAGTGACCACTCGTGTACACCTCGCTCCAGGTTAAGGTGTAAGATGTGATCAGATTCTTGTGCTTGGCATGCATACCTCTCAGCTTACATGCCCAGTGTTTCTTCTTCCCTTCTGGGGTTTTGCTGTTAACCATTCCTTGATTTTCTTTACATGTTTCCATTTACATATGAATCAAGTTGCTTCTTATTTCATTGTAGAGTCTCATGACAGGGGTTATTAGCATGGACCCAAGACCAAACTTCCTGAACTCCCATCTCACTTGTCACATTCCAGTGCAATGCTGGAAAAGGAACTAATCTTCTCTCTGCCTCACTTTCCTCATTTGTGAAATGGGAGGAATAATAGTTCCTGCCTAACAGGATTGTGGTGAGAAGTAAATGAGCTTATGTTGCAAGCTTGTAAAGCAGAACCTTATGTGAAATAAATATTATGACAATGTCTACATTAAGCTGATGTCTATCTTCCCTATAGATCATGCTTCTCAGGTATCTGTGGTGGAGGACTTTTTAAAAAACATTTCTAATCCCTGTGGACTGATAATTTTGTAAAATATAATAACATTGAATAACTTGAAAAATGAAATAAAAAAAGAAATATAAATTCAAACTCCAATTTCTTATGGTTAGAGTCAACAGAAATACAATTACTATGTCAAATTGCTGTGTTTTTAAATGAGTACTTTCGATATCTGGACTTACTTGTCATGAACCAGTAGTAAACAGCTTGTGGACAGTCACCAGCTCACAGGCACCCTCCAAGCTGCCCTTCTCCAGATTTAGGCATCTCGTTTTTGCCTCGTCCTGCAAGAGGCCCACTCATTTTGTGGTCATTTGTTGGGTGACCCTTGGGAGGTTTTTTGCTTATAGCTGCTCTTCACCTGCTAGAAACAGTAATGATTTAAAAACAAGCAAACATACTTAATAAGTGGTGATTATCACCTGAAATCAGTTTCCTTTCTTTTTCTTTCTTTCTTTCTCTTTCTTTCTTTCTTTCTTTCTTTCTTTCTTTCTTTCTTTCTTTCTTTCTTTCTTTCTTTCTTTCTTTCTTTCTTTCTCTTTCTTTCTTTCTTTCTTTCTTTCTTTCTTTCTTTCTTCTTTCTTTTCTTTCTTTCTTTCTTTCTTTCTTTCTTTCTTTCTTTCTTTCTTTCTTTCTTCTTTATTTTCTTTCTTTTTTTCTTTTTTCTTCCTTCCTTCCTTCCTTCTTTCCTTCCTTCCTTCCTTCTTTCCTTCCTTCTTTCCTTCCTTCCTTCCTTCCTTCCTTCCTTCCTTCCTTCCTTCCTTCCTTCCTTTTTCTTCTTTCTTCTCTTGTTTTTTCAAATGGAGAAATAATTTCTCATGTTAAACAACCTTCCCCATAAAGACAAGTATCTAAAGGAGAAATACTGATCTGCATCCTGAGTTTTATGACTCAGGAAAAAGACAAGTGCATACTTCTAATTTTCTGAGTCTTGATTTCAGTCGTAAACTCTTTGTCATCTTCTGTCTCCTGCTGCCTTGCCCCTCCCCAACGGTGCCTCGAGTCCTGTGGACACAGTGGGTATTCATAAGACAGCTGAGAGACCCATGAATGTTACAAGATTGAACCTTATGAGCTTGCCAACATTCTACCATTTTTGATGATAGAAAGGCAATTTCATATGGCCCAATCTACTATTTAGGCATCCAAGTTTGGCCCATTTCATTTTGGGCCTCTTCCCACAGAAGAATCCTCTCATATCTGGGAGCTCACGGAAGTCTCAAGGCCTGGATGAGGAGGGACGGCCTGGTCATCTCATCTTGCCTCTGTATCCTAGCTTTTCATAACCCAAGTCCAAGGGGTGATCTTGCCCCCAATCCCAGGTGTCTGTCAAGGAAGAGTCTGTTATCAGCTAGAATGGATAAATTCTGGCTGACATGTTACCTGTTAGAGATGGTAAGAAATGCTTTATTCAGAGGGGCTACTATAATGGGTTTTGTGTAGGAGAGAGAGATTGGGCTCAATTCTAAACACAACAAGGAAGAGTGAGGATTTATAAACAAGGAGCAGGGTGGAGGCCAGTGGGTAGAAACTTACTAAGAGGATAAATCAAGAATAGCTGGATTCTTGCTAAACTGACTCAGTAGGATTCTCGCTGAAGGCAGGCCAGGATGATCCCATATAACTTGGGGGTTTGGGGGGAGGGTGAGGAAATTGATCAGATATTGAGGATGATCATATATTGCGGGTAGAGATTTACTGACTTAGCAGGATTCTTGCTAAAATTGGCCTTTATAAGGACAGAGATGGAAGCTCAAATCAGGCCTAGTGGAGCAGAGGGCTTGAAGGAGCCCCAATTTCATCAAGAAATGAATCTTTCTTTGTCAGAACATAACCGTGTTGATCAAAGTCAGGACTGAGTTCTTTTCCAAGCATCTTTGTGAATTCACAGCCTGGGTCATTCTGTCGCCTAAATACAACACTTTACAGTGACCTAAATACATCCACACTTGACAAAAATCAGGATTTAAATCAAACAGCAGTTCAGAGCTTCTTCTGAGCTAGAAAATCTGTTATTTATTTTAAAACTATTACTGTTCACAGAAGACCAGGGGTTAGAGGCTCTGCCCATCTGATGTGAAAATAACTGTTTTTAATTCTAACAACTGATAAATTCTGTGGGGGGAAAAATCACAAAGGCTGTTTGAGTTTTAGTCAAAATAGTCAATCTATTGACCCTAGATTAACGTGTGTTTTCTGGAAAGCCCCAGGAGATGACTTTTTATGGTCATCCCCTCTGAAAGAAGGAACGCGTCAGTTTCTGCCTGCTGAAATCTGCTTTACAAAATTCATGCCTGCCACTGGCCCTCAAACCGAGGGACAAGCTGCCAGAGGCGGTCACAGGTCCTGTGTTCAGAGGTGTGGGCTTGAGTGAGCAGGAGCATGACCATTCCAGGGTAACCTCAGCCTCCTTCATGAGCCTTCCACATGCACACATGTGCTTAGGCTTGCACATAGCCATGTTCATTGAGACGCACACATGCAGACACGAATACAGAAATCCCTCACAAACCTGCATTGATTCACACCCACACTGTGCACTGTCACACAGCCCTCTGCTAGCACAAAGGGAGTACAAATGGAAGAATGGTTAAACTCGAACTTAGCTTAATTTGTAGACAGTATGGGATAAGACTGAGATGGGATGGTTACTCAAGGGGGTACACATGAGACTAATTCAGTGATTAAGTGTTTTGGTCTGAGTAGTAGTAGGTCTGGGTCTAAAATATCTGTGTGACTTTGGGGCAGTCACTTTACCTCTCTGGGTCTCAGTTTTTCTATCTGTAAAATGTGAGCATTGGAATAGCGTGGCAGTTTTCAAACTTTAGCTTTAGTCAGAAGCACGTAGAAGGCTTATTAAAGCAGATTGCTGGGCCACATGCCCAGAGTTTCTGACTCAGTCTATGTGGGGTGCGGCTCTGTCATTTGCATTTCTAACAAGTTTCTAGGTGATGCTGCTGGTCTTGGGACCACACTTTGAGAGGCACAGGAGTAAGGGAATACTCTGGTCCTTATTAGGTCTGAATTTCTATAACTGTGGGCAGACATCAGGACTAAATATAACTCCAAGTTGTTGCAGTTTTCAACTGAGGGTGACTTTGCCCTGCAGGGGCCATTTGACAATGTCTGGAGACATTTTTGATTGTCTCCAATCAGGGCGTGCTGCTATCGGCATCTAGTAGGTAGAGGCCGGAGATGTTCAACATTCTGCAATGCACAGGACATCACCACAACAAAGAATTATCAGGTTTAAACATCACTATTGCCGGAGGCTGTGAAACCCTGCTCTAAGTGATTCAATTCAGCTAGGTTCAAATTTGTATAAGAATGGTGGTGAGATCAATGCTGAGTTTTCATTTCCTGGAAGGACAAGGCCCGAGGAAACTACCTGACAGTTTGTGAGATGGAGTTCGCTCCCTGCTCCAAGATCTCTCTGGAGGCTGAGCAGGACAATCGGGACTCTCGGGAAGCTTGCAGATCTCAGGTCCTGGGGAAGCTGCCCAGTGAAGCACAGGAGCTGGCTCCCAGCAAGGCACATTCCCAAAGCAGCACCCATTCAGTATCCAGCAGGCCCTGCGCGGGATGAGGACAGCACTGGGTGTTGACTGCATTATGTTTCCTCTCCCTGCTTCCAGTCCATGGCTAGCTAACAAACGAGGGCAACCCTTGTGGGTTCTGATTCGAAGCTTCACATATCAAGTCCCTAAATTTGCAGGATGTTGTAAGCCAGAAAGACTCTGTGTGTCTGTGTGCGCGTGCATGTGTGCATGTGTGTGTGGTGAGAGCCACATATTCAAACCATTCCCTCTTTCTGCACCTCATCCTGCCAATTACAATCTGCTTGGTGGTGTGAAACTGACAGCCGGCAGCAGTGATGGAGACAGGAGAACGATGAACAAGGGCTTTGTGCATTCTCAGCTTTAGAGAGAATGTTCAGTGGGGCGGACAGGCATGTAACTGGCAGGTTTAGGAATCAGTAAAAACCAAGAACTGGAAGTCCTAATTTATTGTCTGTTTCAATACAAGGCTAGACACAGGCTATTTAATATAATGCATTGTTTACAAGTGGAGGAGAGTGGAAGTTATTGATGCATTACAAATGCAGGCAAATGCATCTCATAAGCCAAGGGGTAGGTAATAACAATTGCTGAAGACTAAATTTGACTTTAATACCCTGAAGAATGACATGCACACAGCTTAAAATGATAGAAGCTGGAGGGGGTGGGGGAAAGGGAAAGTAGGGAGGGAGAGAAGGAGACCAAGGGAGACTGAGGGAGACAGAAGGAGACAGGAAAGGGAGAGAAAGAGAGAGAGAGAGAGAGAGAGAAAGGGAGGAAGGGAGAAAGGGAGGGAGCGAGGGAGCGAGGGGAGGGGGGAAGAGAGAGAGAGAGAGAGAGACAGAAGGGCTGATTTTCTTTCTGGGATTATGTATTTCTTGATTGGAAATAGAGTAGAAATTGAAAGAAAAAATATTTTTTAAACCTTGTTTTCATAAACAGTATCACGCTGGATAGGGTATTTTCGGGTGGCAGGTCTGGCGTCCTGGTCAAGCAGCTTGGAGTGATTTAAGGACCTGCCAATCCCTTGGCTAATCCAAAAGCAGAAATAGAAAATACCCTGGTTTGATTAGCGCATAAGGCTGTTCTGTGTCCCGCACCCCCTCGGGGTCATTAGAGCCCCAGTCACAGGAAGTAGCCGGTGTAAACAAGCTTGCCTTATCTTTATGGTTACAATCCCCCACTGCCGACTCAATGCTTTGGACATGGTAGGTGTCCAGTGAGTGTTGGCTGAGTGAACATGGGGTGATGCAGATGCCCATGAAGCAGTGTTGGACTGGACTCCATATTTCAGAGTCTTAGGGACAAAAGTGGCTTCAGAGTAAGCAAATCGAGTCCACTCCTCACTCATACTGAAATCTCTTCTGCAGTATTGACAACAGTGTTCAAATTCTGAGTAAAATGCCGTGTGGTGGGGCACCTCTTACCCCTGAGGCAGCCTGCTCCTTCATGGACTGAGATTTAATTCAATAACAGTCAGCATTTATTGAGTGCTTACTACGTGACAGTCACTATGCTAAAACCTCCATGTGGCTTATTCAGCGAAGGAGCTGGCAAGCATCATTTTCTTTAGAGATGTGGAGCTAAGGCGTAGTTCTCAGAGCCGGCGGCTGGTGGAGGAGGCGGACTCTGTAGGGCACACAGGTCACGGTGGAGGATGTTCTTCCTGCGTCGGCCTGGAGTTTGCCTCCATCCCACCCAGTGGTCTCGCTGCAGTTGTCAGTCCCACGGCGGCTGTGCCCAATGTTGGATTTCCATTATCAACACGGTTCACATTTGCCTGGTTTATGGATGTGTTTGCAGTGCACCATCTGCCTTCTCTGGTGATCCAGTGGCAAACAGAGGGGGGAAGAAGACTGGCATTGAAAGATCTCCCTACGACAGCTTTCTAACTGTCATAGCCAAGTGCATCTGGCCTGGGTCACGGAGCACAGAGAGCCCCTGGTCGTAACTGAAGGAAGCAGTTGTGTGTGGATCACTCTGAGACAAACAAATGAACTTACTCTGGAGAACAAACAGTGGTCTCGGTGACCCCATCTGTGAGCTTAAGCTGGTTGAATCCTGAGGGGAGCCAGAAATTTCACCTCTCTAGGCTAACGCCAATAGGGTAGGCCCTCAGTAAACATTCGTCAGCTCTCTGATCTGACAGCATTCTGGCTGATGGTCATGCTGCCAGCCCTCGTCCTCAGAAAGGCTCAGCCTGGAGAGAGAAACATTTTTTATTTGGGACAGTAATCTTGACCGTTTGTCTATGACTTTGGAGTAAATAGACCTCACAGCTTGGGGTCCTATGCCTTGCAACTGGCTTATAATTTTGTGCTTCATGTTTCATGTGTGTTTGCCCTGAGTCACATGGTTTCCTGTGGGAACCGGTAGACAAGTCACCTTCTTTCTCTGGGATAGGTAAGTCCTCCTGGATGCCTCAAAGAGAGAAACTAAACTCTTCTAAACAAAATATATGGCACGCCCCTACCCATATTATTTCCTTCTCTTTCCGAGAACCATTTTTTTCTAATGACACCTTAATTTTCACAAACAAGCTTGAAAAATCAGAGGTATCTTTGTCCTCTCCCCTGACTCTCACATCCAATCAGTTGCCCACCCTAGTAACTTTATTTCCTAAGTGCCTCCAGGCCAGTTCAGGACTTCATTATCTCTCATTGTTTTGAACAATTGCAGGAATCTCCTAACTGGTTTTCTTGCCTCCAGCTCTCAATCCACTTTGCTCCTGCCCAGGGCCAGGGAGAGCTTCTTAATGCAGCGAGGAGCCCTAGGGTTTCCCAAAGATGTTGTAAGGGCTTTTCAAGGAGTGACAGCCCAGGGCTCAAGTCTGGAGGGGTCTCTGGGCACTCACACTGTAATTCAGCCAGTTCCAATTTAGAAATTTTTTGAGATCGGAAAAAGAAAAAAAAAAACGTAAAAAGCCACAGAGGATTACATCTACTTTTTATATGTGGTAGAACTTTCCTGTGAGATTTCGCTTAGAGAAATCTGTTGCTAAGCTTTTTAAAAACCTTCGTTTAAAACACAGACCTTGTGGAAGAAACGATGAGAAGGAATCTCAGTCTAGCTTTGAAAGTGCTCCAAGGAGGGTTCGAGGAACCATTTTCTCAAGTCACCTCTTTGGTTCCCAAAGGCTAATGGGGCTGGGGACATTTGGGTTTCTTACAAACCAGAGTGGGGGATAGAAAGAAAGGTTGGTTTAGTTGATTCCGTTGCTCTAAGACTTGTTATCAAATCATTGGAAAGGCAACAAGGGAATGGTTTGAGCTGAAGCTGAAACCTAATGGGGGAACCCCTTAGATATTCCGACCATGAGGCAGTGAAAGGCATTTCTTTTTTCTTTTGTTGCTGGCAGGGCAATGCACTTTGAAAGTTGAGAGAGGGAGTTCTTGTCTCATTTGTATTTTACAAGCAAAACCAAAGGTGACAATAGCTCAGTTCAAAGTAGGACACATTTGTTCCCCAACTTTCTTTCTGGTCTCTGATACAGAGCATGTGAGGTTTCCCACGATTGGAGTCGGGTGTGCACTGCCCTAGAAAAGTTGTGATCTTTGTCCAGGAATCTACTGATTCTGGTTGTCATGTACGTGATCAATTCTCATCTGGGATGGATGCTTGGAGTAAATGAGTCAGTGAATGTGAAAGGAAACCTAACCCTTACCAAATGCTTCCTTTACGTAGGGCTTCAAAGCAGCTCGGTCTGACGGCCGTGTCTCTGTTCTTACTTATCGCCACAGCATGCCATCGAGGTAATTTAGAAACTGTAATTACTATTATTATTATTGTTGTCTTAGTTTGAGAGAGCATGAAACTACAGGTCTCAGGGAAGAACGAGGCTGTCTTTTTAAAATGATTTTACTATGTTCTCAGCAAAAGAGATTTAAATTGGTTGAGAATAAAAGACACGGAGCCGTTCAACTTAAACCATTAAAACGAGAGTAAGACAACAAGAACCCAGTCATAAAGCGGAGTCAGAAAGTACAGACAGTCCCTGATTTAACGATGGTTCAAGTTACAATTTCTCAGCTTTAGGATGGCGTGAAACCGGCACTCATTCAGTAGAAACTGTGCTTCGATATCTGAATTTTGATCGTTTCCTGAGCTTCTGATATGCAGCGTGACACTCTCTGTGATGCTGGCCAGTGGCAGCGAGCAACAGCTCCGGGTCAGCCACACCGTCTGGAGGGTAAACGACAACACTCTACAGTGCACTGTGTTGCCAGCGTTTTTGGATCTTGTGTTCTGAGCACATTTAGGGTAGACTAGGCTAAACATGATGGTCAGTTGGTTAGGCGTATTAAATGCATTTTTGACTTATGGTATTTTTACCTTATGATGGGTTTATTGGGGGAGTAAGCCCTCATAAGTCAAGAAGCATTTGTACTCATAAAGCAGAACATAAGACCCAATTGTAAATATCCCTTTCAAACTCCATGTTCGGTGATATCTTGTTGGAAATAGCAATTATGGGTGTATTTATACCACAGAAGTTGGCAAATGCTTCGGACCAGGGATTCTTTTCCCTCAGGAGAGCTGGTTGTTCAATATTTACCCGTGGCCCCATTGAGCGAAGGACTGTACTGTAGCTAGCATGGTGTGCTTCTGATACGTGGATCTGTTCTCCACGGAGTGTTGGCTCTCAACTTCCTGCATTCAGAGCGGGAATGGTTTCCATGTGACTGCTAGTGGCAGTGGTGGTGGCATCATCTAGGTGGGTGAGTGGCTAAGATGCGAAACATTGTCTCAGAGATAGTTTGTTTTCAGGGAACAAATCCTTCAAGCTGGCTTACGCAAAGACAGAAGGTGATCAGAAGGACACATGTGTCTCTCAAAGAACTCAAGGACAGCTGAGTACCACAAAGGGCTGGAATCAGTGAGTGGAACACCCTCATGACGGAAGGCTTCCTTTCTCTCCCTCCCTCCCTCCCTCCCTCCCTCCATCCCTCCCTCTTCTTTTCTTCTATGCATATTCTCTCTCATTCTGCTTTTCTCTGGGTATCTGCTTTACTTTTTTCTCTTTGCAGACCACGTTTCTCAGATCGACTTCCATTTGGATCCAATGTTGTTTACCCAGTCTTAACTACATCCTAATTTAAGTACTCTTCTTGGAAGAGAAAATCTGATTGGCGCAGTTTGAATTGGGTGGTCATCTCTGGTCCAGCTGGCTGTGGTAGAGGGGATGAGGTCACTTGCCATTGCTTACTCAACAGGAACACTGGGACAAAATTCTTTGACAAGAGGCAAGGCAAAGCAGAAAGACAAACTAAGGTGTCTATTATAAGCATGCAGTAATGTCTCTTGGCATTTGTACCAATACTGAGGGGTGAGGATGCCAGTTCTGGACAACAAGACACACCATATTTATTAGATTCCCCTTTGAATGTGCATAGTCATTCCCTCTGACAATAATGAATTGTATTAAGGAAAAAAATGAACTCTGTTCTTTATCTGTAATGTTCCTATTTCAGATAATTCATTTTACATGAAAAGGAAGAGGAGAATAGTGAGGAATGGGTAGGCCAAAAAGAACCATAGCAGTGAGGAATTATGGCCATGAGGAAAAATATCAAGCCGTCCTCTTGCCTGGGCCTTGTCTCTTGAAAGTGAGCAAGTAATTTTCCCAAAACTGATAACTCTGTGTCATATTGAAATCTTGAGTGTGAAAGCCTGATGCTGCATTTTTTGATGAAGAAAGTTTTGCTCTGTGTGTGTCATTTCCCCACTGATAAAATGGGAAATGGTGTATGGAGAAAGGATCCAGTTAGTTTTATATGTGTTGTTTACCTGTGACGATGAACAGAACACCTTTGGCTGAGAAACGGTAGGGGAGGTGCAGGGGATCTGCACGATGGTATTGGTATGTGATATATGCTCCTGTGTTTGGGATGCAGACATCGTGATCACTGCTATAAATTACTGTGTTCCAGACACTGCTTCAAATGCTCTCCATGCATAATTTCTAAGCCTTGCTATAGGCTTGCAGTATAGATGCCTGTGTTATTGTCTCTATTTTGTAAATAGACAGCTGGGGTTCTGGAGAGAGCCAGAGCTACATAGCTGGTACATGGCAGGGCCAGAAACCAGATCCATCTATGGCTTTAAAGCCCACTGCCCCTCCCACCTTTTGTCAAATCATCTCCCTTCCAGAAACAGAGTCACAGGTGGGGAAAGGAATCAAATGCAGAGTCATCTGCAAAGTTACCGAAAACATTAAGAAAAAGGTAAAGACTTATTTTTCTTAGGATTTCATTTCAGATTTATTTTCATCAGCTTCTACATGGTGATGAATATATACCTTATGTGAAGTTGATATTGTTAATAGTTATCACTAAACAGGTAATATGAAGCCTCTAGAAATCTCTTTTTAAAAATGAAAGAAAAAAAACCCATACGTACATATTTTATTCCTTTGGGTAATTGGCTCCTGATGTAATACATTTCCTTACTTCTACTCAGTGAAGTGAGCGGTATATACTCAGACTGGGGGGCAACGGACAGGGTGAGGGAGACCCTGTGTGGACTGAGGTCGAGAAGCAGAACAGTAAACAACACTGCTGCTGGCTTCAACCAAAGAATGGTGTTCCTGGGCGATTTGTCACGGAGAACTATTTGCCATACGTTTGTCTTTTTTTGTTGTGTCTTTTCCCCTTGAGAGCAAACCAACAAGGCATACATTTTTTTTTCTTTTTTAATTTTGAAGAGTTGAAAAGCCTTTTAGGAGGGTTGTCCAAAAAGCCAAGAAAAAGCATTGGGGATTTATTGCTGTAAACTTTTCATCTTTGCAGTTGGATATTGCTACTTTCCTATAATTCTGATGCTTGGTTGTTCGGTATATGTTGTTAAGATCCCAAGGTAACTAATGTAGGTCATTTGGAAATCATTTCAACTACAGAGCCAGGTATTTGGGGAATATTAAAAAAAACTCACTTGGAAATGATTTTTTTCTATATTTTAAAATTATGTTGTTACTCTACATAACACAAAACCCACCATTTTAATCTTTGTTAAATGTATAGTTCAGTGGCGTTATTAGTATTTCATAGTACAACCATTGTCACTGTCGATCTCCAGAATTTTTTCATCTTCCCAAACTGAAACTCTGTCCCCATTAAACAGTAACTCACCATTCACCCTTCCTCCCAAGGCCCTGGCAACCATTATTTTACTTTCAGTCTCTATACATTTGATTCTAGTTACCTCAGATAAGTGGAATCTTACAGTAGTTTTCCTTCTTTTTTAAGGCCAAATGATATTTCACTGTACATAAATGCCACATTTTGTTTATTCATTCATCCCTTGATGGGCACTGGGTTGCTTCCACCTGAAAAAGGACTTTAAACAATGGTTTAGCTGAGAACAAATATTGATTGACTCACAGAGACAAACTATTTTAAGCTTGGTTTATGGGACCTTCAGAGATGTTTTAATAAAAATGCTGTTTTGTAGACACAGGGTCCAAACATTTCATGTAGTATTATAGTCAGATTACTCAGATTTAGACCTAAACCAAGATGGCAAAATAGTCTGGTGGCGTAGATACTATTAATTAAATATATTTAATTGCCAAGTTTAGATTCCGCCTATGGCAACCTACCCTCAATCAATCTTTAGAAAGTAAAAGATATATTAAAATTAAAAAAATGATTAATTTTCTAGGATCATATGTCCTTGAAATTTCTGTAGTCTTAATTTAGTCTTTGATACACTTACAATGTTTTATCAGAATCAGAAATCAAGGAGAACCTTCTTTGGCCTGGGGTGAGTTTGTCCTAACACAGCAGAGAATATGAAGAGGTTAAAAATCAAATCTAGGACTGCTGCAGGCAAGGAGGAGAGTGAGCCAGAAGAAGCAAGCCAGCGATGTTTTCGCAGAGCTAGGGAAGGGAAGCAATTTCTCTTTGGACACGCATGTTATTATTCCCATTAAAAGGAGCGAGCTTATAAATTCCCTATCTTCCTCTAGGATTTTGGGGGAACACAGGTTTCAGGAAGAGGTGCTCAAGGAGAGCTAGAAGGCCACAGTTACATATGAGAAAAAGCTAGGCCTGAGGTGATAAATGACTGGCAAATAGGCATTCAATAGAGAGCACTGACAGAAAGGTAAGCACTCTTCTGTAACTACACCGATGAAGACTCTGTTTAAAATCTGAGGCCAAGAGACAGCTATTTTCTGAAATTAGTAATAATGACACTGATATCAGGAAGTAACCATTCCAGCACAGAATGGCATGGAACAAGAACAGCCTGGGACACAGAGGCTCGGCAGGACCTGGATCACGTGAGCAGAAAATAAATCTGCACAGGACCAGACAAAGGCAATTCCCCGTCATATCTGACTACGGCTTTTCACCAGTTCCCTAAAGAGGGGAGTATGGATGTTCATATCAGAACCCTGATATATATTTCTTATTTTTGTTGCTTGTATAATTAATTATGTTTAAGTTAACTACATACTGTTATTGGCTATTGTTTATGGAAATGACATAGTAGCCTCAGGGTACTGACTGTAGATTTCTCTGTTATACTATCTCTTTTGTTTTTTTCCCAACTCTTTCTTTGATGCTTCTAAGGATTGCAAGAAATGCAATGCAGGTTTGGGGAGACATACATATACCATTTCAAGAACTGAGTTCCCCAAATGGCTTTGCTCTTGAATAGAAAAGAAGAAGAGAGAGAGATTAGTTAGGCTAGTAATCACCAGACGGGTGCTGGGAACTGAGAATAGGCCATTAGCAATGATAACGTAGCAGTAGCCCGAACACAGGGCAGAAAACATCTACAGCTGGTTGTAGGTCGGCAGCAGCTGCTTCTCGAGACATAGCCCTTAAAACTTATTAAAACAATTAGTCTTTTGAGTTGTCTAAATCTTACTTCCCAGTGCCCATTTACACACTCTGGTGTAGAGCTGTTGCTCAGTTAACACATCTTTTTAGCAGGGCTGCTCTGTGTCAGCATGCATTTCTCCGTGCTCACAGCCCTCAATGCCCCAATGCCTGCTGGGCTTCCATGTATGGAGACACTTAAAATTACTTTTCTCCCCAAATTCTCTTTTTTGTGGGGGAGGAGGAAGGAACAGGAAAAGGGAAGATGTCTAAGGGTTGGCTCATTCCCCATGGAATTAGAGCTAACTGCTTTTTATTTTTAGTTGATATCTTAGGGGCCTGGCTTCTTGGATGCAATATGATTTTCGTTCATTGAGTCTGAGTCACCATTGGTTTTCTGGATCACCTCAGATGGAACCTTTCCCTTAGCCTCTGTTTTGACATCTGTGCATTAGAAAATTCTATGTAATTTCTCTGTGTACTTCACAGGGACATAGAACAATGAGCAAGATTGTATTCTATAGAATGAAGCAAGTGGGAAAAGAGTCTATAGAGTCAATTTTCTGTGATGTTTTCATAGATAGAAAAGGCAGCTTGAGAACATTAACTCCTGGGCACCTTCTATCACATCTGACAGAACTATCGTCCAGAGAGAGTATATGACTTGAGAGAGGTCATAGAGAGGTTCCATGGCAGAGCTGGCTCTAGGTCTCAAAGCCTCTGACTCTCAAATCATGTCTCCTCCTGCCCCTATTTTTTGCTCTTTCCCCATTGCCTTTGTTTAATGGACTTTGTCAATTCTGAAATCTCAGACCTTTAGGCTCCTGTGCACAGCACTCAAAAATAATTCTATGTAGATCTGAATGTAATTAAACTTGCTTTTCCTTAACAAGGTGGTAAGATTGACATTTTAGCAGCTTAAGTCCTTTTTTTATTCCCAAACAGATTATTTTCTTTATTCAGATAAAGCCTGTGTTCTATTTTGAATGCTGGGAGAATGTAGTGTTGTTGTTTTTTTCATTTAGAGTTTGAGGCAATTAGAGCCACAAATTAATTTCTCACATTAAAAAGAATGTTTTGTCTTCCAACCTGCACCTGCTCAACCCCATTTCCAGTGATTTGTAGGTTGTAGTACTAAAGAGGAAGGGGAAATACTCAAGCAGGGTCAGGGGGAATCACTAATGGCTAATCAATAACTGTGAAGTATTTCAAAACTCTAAAGAGACATGACATAGTGTTGTGGAAGCAGTGGGACCACTTAGTTGTGGTTTCACTTATGTGGGGTTACCGGAAAGATCCAGAATTGGCCATCAAGCATCAAACATCTCCATCTATATGTCTTTTTTTCCAACCTATGTGTCTTAGTTACTTCAAACTCAACAACAAATTAATGTGTCTCCCCCTCACCTCTCTGGCCCTACCCCAAGACTTTCTTCTTCTCTGGTATTGCTCATCTTTGTTAAGGGTGCAATATCCACAGCCATCTGAGCCCGAAATCGCAGTGCTCTCCTTGGTGCCCTGTCATGAACACAGGTTGGCTTCCTATCCAGTATCCATTTCTTCCCTCTCGCATTGCTCACAGCATCAAGATTTCCTTTGGGGAACCATGGCCTCCAACCTGTTTTTGCCATATGGTTTGGGTAGAATTTACCCTGTCCGTCACCCAAGTGGAGGGCCCTGATTAGTCAGAGCCAGTGAGCATATAGTTCCATCTCTCCTGCCGTAGAGATTGGCTCAGAGATCCAAGGCACTCAGTGTATGCCCAACCCCCCACTGGCTCAGACATTGGTTCAATTTGGACCAAATGGAATAAATGCATGACTTTTGAATAATGACTGAAGGAAGAAAAACCTCTCTTTTGTTTTGAATGAGGTGGTGTGTAAATAGGAGGTCTGGAGAAGCTAAGCCCATTTTGTTACCATAAGGAAAACCACAATAAGGCGATAGCCCATTCACTCAGGAGAGAAAATTCTCAAAACAACACAGAGTCAGAGCCCAGGGTCTCTCTCACTGAAGCATGTATGAAGCCCACACTATTGCTGGATCCTTTCATCACATGAGTGAACCGGTATCCTTTATTGTTTATGCCAGTTAGTGCTGAATGTTCTGATAATCAAAGATATCCTTAGCTAACACACTGTCCTCCAATCATTCACCCTCCCCTGATTATTTTGCTTCTTTAATATATCTCAATTCTAACCTCTCCCTGCAATCTGTAGTGTCATTAGATAATTCACTAGAAAGTCAGTATCTTAGTTATTGGGCCCCGACTTAATTTTTGAAATGACGTTTTTACTTCTGAGAAACTTTCTAATAATGCAGAAGCCCGACAATTCAGAGAAGGAAAAGCTGACCGATGACCCCCAAAGTTATCAAATATGTGGAGCGTTTTATATTCAATGGAAAGGTCTTGTGCGAATAAGGTCCTTCGTGAGTTCGGCTAGTTTCTCAGCCTCACCTTCTGCATACTTTGTCCTCCTGCCTTGTGCTGCAACCACACCAGCATGAGGCCTGTGGAGTTTCTTGAGTTCCATTTTCTTTTATGATTCTGTATTTTCAATTAAAAAATGTTTATTTTCTTACTGTGGTATAAAACATAACATTTACTATCCTAACCATTTTTAAGTGTACAGTTCAGTAGTGTTAAGTACATTCACACTGCTGTAAAACTGCTCTCCAGAACTTTTTCATCCTGCAAATCTGAAACTCTGTATCCATTAAACCGCTTCCTTTACCCTCCTCCTCAATCCCCTGTACCCACCATTCTTCTTTTCTGTTTCTTTGAATTTGAGTGGGATTATATAGTGTTTGTCTCTTTGTGACCAACTTATTTCATTTAGCATAAAACCTTCAAGGGTTATCTATGTCATAGCATGTGATAGAATTATCTTCCTTTTAAAGGCTGAATAACATCCCTCTGTATGCATATGCCACATTTTTTTTAATCCATTTATTTGTCGATGCACATTTGGGTTGCTTCTACCTCTTTACTATTGTGAGTAATGGTGCTATGGGCATTGGTGTGCAAATATCTCTTCAAGATCCTACTTTCAATATTTTGGGTATGTACCCAGAAGTAGAATATGGGATTGACTGTATTAAATCAGAATGCACAAAGCCTTGCCGGAGCATCCTCTCAGCTGATCTCTGCATCTAACCTGAAATTCGATGCTGAAATTCAAAGCTTAACTTAAATACTGTTACCCTGTTTATTGATCCCGTCTGCCCATTGTGAGGTAGACACTGTTTTCCTCAAGATGGAGGACCACGTGAGTGCTGTGAACTGACGTCCAAGCCTAGGGGGAAGGCTGGGGAAAAGTGAAGGCCGCAGTCACAAGCAAAGTCTAGATCCTTGGGGATGGCAGACAGGGCTAGCTGGCCTGGTACAGAATCACAGGATTCTGGGGCAGGAGGAAAGGTTAGAGATTTCACAGTGTGTTGTTTAATGGATAAGCACCCTTACGGATGAGGCCCTGAGAGTTTAGGTGACGTGCCCAAAGTCACTCAGATTAGCAGAGCCTCAATGAGAATGCGGGTGTCACAGCTGGCAGGCTAGTGCTCAGCTCATGATACCACAGGTCAGACATCTGTGTAGACAAAAGGGCTTTGTGGAGATCAGACCAAGGGCAGCCCTCCATCCTCAAGGGCTAAGAGGCCATGGGTAGGTCAGGAGAGAAGCTGGCTTGGACCAAGAAGATACTGAGATGGGACAGAGAATGGGGTGTGACATCTCTCAGTAGCCCTCCACTCCATGACAGATCTTATTTATCTTAGCCAGTGGCATATTACTCAGTTCTGTTACCATGTGCTAGTATCTACTCATGATGAATAAGGCCAATTTCCTCCTTTTCTCTGCCCTGCCCTTCTTTCTCTCTCTCTCCCCTCCTGTCCTTCTCTTTCTTTTCTCCCTCTTCCCTTCCCCCCTCCCTCCCGCCCTCCCTCCCTCCCTCCCTCCCTCCCTCCCTTCCTTCCTTCCTTCCTTCCTTCCTTCCTGTAGGGGTTTAGATCCTATTGGTAATCTTCGGTTAGTCTTTGATTTGAGGGCTCCTTTATATGGAAATAATAAAAAAGAACTGAGATAACTCTGGAAATTAAACACGATGCTCTTAAAAACAGCCCTTAGAATTCACCGTGAGAATCACTTACATATGATTCCTACACATTTATATTTCTGCCGCTTCTCTGATACCTCTTTGAATTTACTTATCATATTTGACTTTCATTGAACTTTCATCTACATCCATGCATTTTTATAATCAACAAGCACACTGAAGGACCATACACATAAATATGAAGAGACATATTTATGGAGTGACGTTCCTCCACAAATATTCATGGGTACAAATATCAGTTTGTGTAGGGACATGTGTACCCAGATATAAGTAAAACTACATAAATATAACTCAAATACATACATGAAAGAAAACTTTACTAGTATTTGATTAACAGTGTTTTGGTTGAGGAAAGACAGTTCAGCGCTTTGTTAAAACAACGACAATGACAGAAACAACAACAAAAATTCTTGAAGAAATGTGGCCAGGTGTCAAGTGATTTACAATTTTGACTCTAATCTCACAGCAGAGTTCATTCAGAGAAAATACTTTGGGAAAAATAGGGATTCCATCACAAGAATCAGTAGAAATTTGGTTTATTCATTCAGAAGAGAGGAAACCAGGATACGCACAGATGCGTCTGGGCACCCTGAACATTTTGTGCGGGTTTCCTTAGGAATAAACCATTTCTTGTCACCGTATTAGTTTGTTTCTTCCAATATACTCTGAGTTTCTTAAGGCACCCAGTGCCATAGTCATGTTGGTGTTCCTGGCCCCTAGCATCGTGCCTGATTCATAGCAGAAGCTCAATAAATATTTGTTGGCTAATCAACATGAATAATATTTCGAATAATTAAGATAATATGTGATATATATATATATGTATGTGTACTACACACACACACACACACACACACACACACACACAATGGATTACTATTCAGCTATAAAAAAGAAGGAAATCCTGCCATAGATACTACATACATGAACCTTGAGGGCATTATGCTAAGTGAAATGAGTCAGACAATGAAAGACAAGTACTGTATGATCTCACTTAGATGAGAAATCTAAGGAAAAAATATACGCCTGTAAATAGAGGTGAGATTTGTGGTTGCCAGAGGTAGGGATGGCGAGGTGGGGTGGGGTGGGGTGGGGTGGGAGGGATGGGGGGAGCAGATGGAAATGATCAAGGTACAAACTTCCAGTTATAATATAAATAAATTATGGGGTGTAATGAACAGCACGGTGACTGCAGTTAACAATACCACATGGCATATTTGAAAGTTGCTAAGAGAATAGATCTTAAAAGTTCTCATCATTTTATAATACATGCATATATCAAATATCCCTGTGTTGTACAACTAAAATGAATGCAATACTACATGTCAATTATATCTCAATGTACCTGGAGAAAAAAATTGGTTGACTAAGAAACTTAATTGCTCTAACTAAAATGGGTAGGAAGGGGGAACCTACAAGATAATCCCATTAATTTTGATGCAATCGCCTTCCTCTTGTGTGGAAGCTAGTGTGGCTGGGATCTCTCAGCCTCTATTTCAGCCTTCTCCTCTCTAGAGTGCCTATCATTATAGAGTTTGGAAAGCCAAGATCCACGTTCCCCAAACTCCTCTGCCATTATATTTCTGGATGTGATTTAGATGATACCAATCAGCTGCACTAGAGGGAGACTAGCTATTGGAGCTGAGAGGGGCAGAGGCCGCATTGCAGCAGATGTGGTGGGGTTTTGGATTCCTTGGTGTGGTGCTGGCTTCCTGATTGGACCAGAAGTTTTCTAACTGTGGCAGGAAACTTGGCATTTTAGTTCTCCAGTGTGACTGTGACAGTTGTTTCTGCAAGCTCAGTGTAGACATGGTCTCTGAAGCTCTCTGTCTCTGATACCATGAGCACAAATATCATTACTGCTGTAAATTCCTTTCTGTTTAAGTTGGTGAGAAGGAATCGTGTCCCTTCTGACTTATCCTGACCAATATACTATGGCAGGGACAGATGGCACTCGTGACTAAATTTTAGGGAAGCTGGAAGAGAGTTCACGTGAAATGATTAGGCTTTTCATTACTGTATCCATGTGACATAGTTCTGAGATACAAAGACTGCCCGTCTTCTAATAAAATCTGACACATTATTTGAGACACAAAGATGAACAATCCCAGCTAGCTTGCAGTTTAGAACTGGAGGGGCAGCAGAAAAGCTGCTAGGAGGCTTTTGGGCTCCAAATCTAGTAAGAATACAACAGAAAGTGGGAGTCAGCTGACACACTGGGAGCCACATAATCAGGCACTGTAGGAGGGTGCTATGGACTCAATGTTTGTGTCGTCCACCCCCAAATCCATATGTTGAGATCATAATTCCCAGTGTGGTGGTGTTTGGGGATAAGGCCTTTGGGAGGTAATTGGATTTGGATGAAATCATAAGTGGAGCCCCCGTGAGAGGCCTGGTACCCTTATAAGGAGATGAAGAGACTAGAGTTTTCTCTCTGCCACGTGAGGGCACAGCGAGAAGGCAGACACCTACAACACAGGAAGAAACCTCTCACAAGACACTAGGTCTACTGGCACTATGATGTGCACTTCCCAGCCTCCAGAGGTATGAGAAAGAAATGTTTGTTGTTTAAGCCACTCAATCTATGAGTTTTTGTTATAGCAGCCCAAGCTGACTAAGACAGAGGGGCAGCTGATGTAGCAGTGAGCAAATGAAGTTTTTGCCTTCATGGGCCTGACCTTCTAATAGGGGAATATAGACAGAAAACAAAATGACAAATATATAATATGTCAGGTCAATTCACTGACAGTTTAATGTATCTTTGCCTCAATTTTTCAGAGCATTTTAAGAAGCTTGTAGGCCAACGATCTACCATGTGATGACCTCGTAATAATGCTCAGCATTAGACTTAAGGAAATAATAGATAAATAAATGCTTGCTGACTTATTACTTGAAGGAGATGAGCCCAATTTGCATGACAAGAGTGGGGGATGTAAAAATTGGGCCTCGCTTACCTAATTCCAAATGCTTTTCACTGGGTTGGAAGTAATATCTCTAAGTTCCTTTCTAGTGCTAAGATCTATGATTCTTTTTCTGATTAACTACCATAATTATTTAAAAAATCAAATGGTACAAATGGTACAAATATAGGTGGAACATGTATTACATTCATTTTATCCTGACTTGGGTAAGGAACAATATAAAAAGGAAAGAGAAGGAATTTTATCAAAATCTTTATAAGCACTATTCTGAGGTACTGCTCATATATGTGCTATTATCCTATACTTTCCCCTTAAAAATGAATTTTTCCCCTACAAACCTGCATAAATTTGTTTTATAGCCATTTGCCTTCTCTCTCTCCATATATGTATCATTAAAACTTTATTGCTTTAATACGAAATTATATGCTCCTTCTGACTACCACCAACCAAAAATTATGAGTGCACATGGACAAAAGCCAGAAAAGAAAAAGCGACAAGGAAGTCAGTTCTTAGGTGAAGGTAGTAAGACGAAGGGTAGTTTTTTTTTTCTCTCTTTTAGATGTTCCTTTAATGCTGTCATCTAACATTTATACAAGAATGTAATTTGCCATTGATTAGGTTAAAAAAGTTTCTCTGACTGAAAAGAGTTTGAAACCTGGCAGAATCACCCTGAGAGCACTGACCCACGTCAGGATGCCAGCCTCCTGACACAGGCTGAGGGTGTCCTTGGACATGTTTTATGCACCTAAAGGATGCAAAAAGGTTTGCCTGTCTAGCCTCCCAGGTCCAGGATCTTAGCTTCAGAAGGGCCTCAGAATTCCCTGCAACTGGCCTCAGGCAGGGAAAGCATTGGGCAGAGAGGTCTCTGGAGAGACCCAGGGGTCAGACATTGCCAACAAAGACACCTCTGGATCCCCGTTTATGTTCCTAATTTGACTCTCCAGACTCGATGTTATCATTTTGCTACTATTTTCCTTCCCCTATCCCATCCCCTCCCCAACAAGTTAACACAAAGAGCAAGGAACCAGAGCCTGGAGAAACTCAGATTCCAGTTCTGGTTCTGCCACTAACTCTTAGCATGTTGCCTGAGAAAACTGCTTAACCTCTGAGATGTAAAAATGGGGACATCAGACTAGGTGATTTCTAAGAAGACCCTTCATTCCTGGTTTTCCATGATTATATAATTCTAAGAATTGATAAATAAAAGACAGTCATGCAATTTGTTAATCAGGCAGAGCTTTGGGGCTCAATCCAAGAATATTCTTGCTGTGGCTACCAGAAAATCCCTAAAGTCAGAAATTCAATTTCGGTGCCTAACCTAGTCTCTTCAAATCAATAGAACCTCCTTATTTTTTAAAGACAGCATTGCTAGCTAAACTGGAATTTATCAATTAAAAATAATCCACATACATCTACAGCCATGCCACCCTGAACATGCCCGATCCTGTCTGATCTTGGAAGCTAAGCAGGGTCGGGCCTGGTTATTACTTAGATGGGAGATCTCCTAGGAAGACGGGGTGCTATAGGTGTAAAAAAATAATAATAATCCACATAGCTAGGAACTTCCAACTTGTTATATAAATACACAACACAATATATCCACAATGCAGATTTATGAAGATGGGAAGACAAAGACCTCAACTGTGGTGAGGGGGCAGCAGGAGAGAGACAATTGGTACACACTGAGCATTTTTAAGGACAAGTTTTAGAAAGCCAACTAAAAACCGAACTTTATTGACTTGTGCTATGATCTGAATGCATACCCCCAAATTCATATGCAGAAATCCTAATCACTATGGTGACGATATTTGGAGATGGGGCCTGTTGGAAGTGATTAAGTGACGAGTGGAGAGTCCTCGGGAAAGGAATCAGTGCCCTTATTGAGAGGCAAAGAGAGCTCCCTTGCCCCTTCCACTGAATCTGCCAGCACCTTGATCTTGGACTTCCCAGCCTCCAGAACTGTGAGAAATAAATTTTCATTGTTTACAAGCCACTGAGTTTATGGTATTCTATCATAGCAGCCTGAATGCCCCAAGATAGCACACATAATTAAAAATCCAGTTCCACACTCAGCTTGACCGAGGGACTATAGCAATATCATCAGATCTAGATTGTTCTCTTTCCTTGTCTCCCAATCTTGGTTCCTTTGTACAGGCAGACCTCCTCTCACGGTGGTCTCAGTAGCTCCAAACATATATTGTCTTCACTCCCATTCTCATTCCGGGGGCAACTGCTTTCTTCAACCAACCCTGGTCCGGGTTTTTCTTTGGTTAGTCGCTGTTACAGTCTCTAAAACAAATGATAATATAATAATATAGACAAGGTTATGGCTTTCTTTCTTTGTTTCTCAATATCAATTTCTTTTCATGATAGAGGAATATCATCGTTTCTACCCTGTCTGGCTCAGCAGTTATATGGATTTTTTTCTTCCTTGGATGACTTCTGTACCTTTAAACGATACACTTACCCTTCATTCACTATTCCAGCCACTGTATCTTGACTCTTCATTTTGTAAGATGAGGAAACCTCTGCTCTCTTCTTTCCTTTCATTGCTCCCAACTTCCTTTCACTTCAAGGTTGATAATAGCTACACTGTATTCTGTAACCATCATGGATTTTCCCAAGATTTCTCCATATGCTGATTCTATAACCTTAAAATCAAGAAGCATTATTTGCATGATTATGACATTTTAAGTGTTCACTGACTTGGAAAACACCACATTTAGGTTTATTCTCTGTGGGTCTAATGTCATTGCCACTTGCCACTCAATGGAGAGTGCGCCTAACGTTTAGTTCAAATAGGTACAGTAGTTCCTCCTTATTAACACCCCCGGTGGATGCCGGAAACTGCAGCTCGTACCGAACCTATATATACTATGTTTTTTCCTATACATACTTACCTATGATAAAATTCAATTTATATATTGGGTGCAAAAAGAGATTAACAACAATAACTAATAATAAATTAAGACAAGTATAACAATATGCTGTGAACGTGGCATCATTAAGTAAAGTGTCACTTGAACACAAGCGCTGTGATTCCTTGATAGTTGATAACGAAGATGGCTAGTAAGTGACTAACTGGAAGGCTGGGGAGTGTCTACAGCATGGAGAAGTTGGGCAAAGGGGTTAGTCACTTCCCCCCTGATTCGGAGTTTCTTCAGTCTCAGTTACCTATGGTTAACCTGGGTCTGGAAATATTAAGTGGAAAGTTCCAGAAACAAACACTTCGTACGTTTTAAATCATGTGCCATTCTGAGTAATGTGATGAAATCGCGTGAGCCCCACCCTGTCTTGCCCAGGATGTGACTCCCTAGTCACTGTGTAGCCATCTTGGTTCCCAGATCAAGGAATCACAGTGCTTGTTTTCAAGTAACGGGAATTTTATTAAATCATGTCTCATTCACCTGACTTTATTTCATGGTGGCATTTTATCATCTCACGTCATCAGAAGAACAGTGAGTACAGTACAATAAGATATTTTGAGAGAGAGAAACCATATTCACATCACTTTTATTCTAGTATATCATCATAAGTGTTCTATTTTCTCATTAGTTATTGTCATTAATCTCTTACTGTGCTTAATTTATAAATTAAACTTTATCATAGGTACGTATGTATAGGAAGAAAGCAGTATACATAGTGTTCAGTACCATGTGCAGACCTCTACCAGAGGTCTTAGGGACATATACCCCATGGTTAAGGGGTGATTGCTGTATTGCACTTTTAAAATCTCAGCAATTGTAAAACCAGATTTTTAAATTCTAAGAGCTCTTTCTTATTCTGTCATGGCTCATCTATTCATAGAATATAGTTTTTAGTTTTATAGACTTTGTTCTGCTTGTGATTTTCTGTTCTCTTCTGTGCCCTGAATTATCTTTTTTTTTTTTTTTTTTGGCAGGGGGTGGACTGAGGGATACATTTTCTGCTTGATTTTTTAAATTCACATTTGCAAAAAAAAAATTGTTTACATTTAATACCAAAGCAACAGAGACTGATTTGGGAGTTCTATGTATAGAACTGGGGTTGTTGATGGTCAGGCTTTTGAATGGTACATGTGAGGAGCAGGCTGTTAGGCTGGGGTACCTCCACATGGAATTAAATAGAGAATCCTACTCTGTGGTGATACTGCTTGATAGGTGACCTACTTTCCCTCGATTGAGTTATCTCAGAGTCTAGAGTTTTTGAGGTCCCACAGATACCATCATTGATGCTGTAGGCTGACGCTTCTTTTGTTTCCCTTTATTGGTCGCCATTCTTCCATCTGCTTTATGTCTTACTGCAATTTATTAAAACTCTTCACCTACTGTTAGCTCTTCTCTTGGTTCTTGTGAGCTCATACCTTTTAAGTTATTTTAAAATTTAAAATAATCTTTTCCAAGAGATTTTGGGAGGAACGGAGATGTGTGTGCTTGGCTTCTTACCCTAAACCATCTAAATTTATGCTGATGATAATTTTGTGTAGAGAAGATGACTCTCTGGATCTTTAGATGATTATGGATATAAAGAGACTGAGTTTATTTTAGAATCCGCCACTGCTGAAAGGAAACTTGGATTTTAATAAACAAATCCCACCCACTTCTTGCTTTCTATATCAGTCATAGTCCAACCAGAGAAGCACGGCCACTAGGTATTCACTTATTTATTAAAGGAATTTGACCTTAGACGATTGTAGGACGTGATTAAAAAGTCTCTCTATGGCTGTCGTCTTTGTGTTTGATCCTGGAATTTGAATTCTGCAGGGTGAGCAGGAAAGATAAATGTAAAGCAGAGGAGAGTCGGGACGAGAGAGAACCCAGAAGCATGAGCTGGAATCCATGACTGTGTCTGTTCTTATTGCCTTTGACTTTGATGGAGTTGATGTCTGAAGAATTTGGTGTCCTTTATCACAAAAGTCAACATGCATATAGTCCAGGACATGGAGAAGTTGAATGAGGATCTGAAGAAAGCCAGAGAAACTTCAGAACTGATAGCTGTCCCATGCCAACTAGCTATGACACATTCTTATTTAAAAAAATCTGATAACATAGAGAAGTTGAAATAAAAGATCACCAATCATTGTTAATATTTTAAGATGTTATTTTATTCTTTTTTCTATGCATACCTACCTATATTTTCATAATTATACTGCATATTTAAATATATTCTTATTTATTAAAATCTTTATCAGCATCATAAATATTTAACCACTTGTCTAAAAATAGACATTAAGGATATTTCCTTTCTCTTGCTACTACAAATAATGCTGAGTAATAAAAATAATGATGAGTATCCTTGTATATACAATTTTATTCCCACTTTATCCTTATAACAGAATCTTAAAATTGGAAGCAGATGCTCTGAAATTGCGTTCATCAAAGATCATACCAATTTGCCAGAAGTGTGTGAGACTGTCCTCCTAAACCTTTGTCTTCATTAGGTATCATCTTTTAAATTTCTTTGTTGTCAAATTTTATCTTATCATTGTTTCAATCTGTATTGCTGTGATTACTTGAGATGGTTAAAATTTCACCAGTTTGTTAATCATTTGTATTTAATTTTGGTGAATTGTTTGTTTATTCCCATATCGATTCTAATTTCTGTATCATCTTTTACTGTATTAAATATTAATTCCTTGTCATTTTTTTACAAACATATTTTTTTCTGAGCAGTTTGGTGCTCTGAGTCACAATCATGCCAGAACAATAGGCCCTTAGAAACAGAAGTGGGGCCATGTGGAGGGCGGGGACAGGCTGACATTTAGAAGCATTCTGGTCAAGAGTTCTGGTTGGTATTTGTTGAGGATGTTGGTGTGAAACTCAGCTGAGTCATTATGTTTAACAGATAATCCCTGAACAGATTAGTAAGGCCAGGTGGAGACAGAAGCTGGTGAAGGGCATATGCCTTGGGTTGTCCTTAGAACTGGGAAAAGTATCTGGGAAGTGGATGTGATGGGAACAGTTGGAGAAAGTGACTTTGACATATTAGAGTTTATAGGCAAGGACTGTCCTCAGACTTTGGGGAAAGCTTGTTTGAAAAAGTTCAGATGACAGATGGATGCAATTACATTCCCTAGGATGAAGGAAGTTGCTCAAAACAAAATTATGGCAAAAGGACATAAGAGAATTTAAAAAAATTTAAACGTAAAAGAGGAGCCAAAATGTTTTGCTTTCCAATGTATGGAGACCGGTGGGAAATATGTTTGGACATGGATTTAATCTTGCGTGACCAGTGAATTTTACATATATTGAATGGAAATTTATAGTCTTACATGTACAACTTATATATATGACATATCTCATATATATTACACATATATATGTTAGGACATAAAACATAAGCGATTAAGGTGAGGGTATCCCCTTCCTCTTCCTGATTGTTTTGGAGGAGGCTGTTGAGGAGGGAGGTTCTGACTGGATTTGGAGTAAGAGAGAAGTATGTAGGCTAAGAAAGGGTTCTTTACTAAATGTTGCTGTAGACGATGTAGATCATTCCCTCTAATGTTCCAAGAGACATGAGTAAATAACTTTATCACTTTTTGTTTTCTGTTGTCTCATTAACTATACCTTTTTATAAAGAGCTCTAAGAGTGAACCCCCTGTGTCTCAGTTCATAAGTTATGTCTTCTGCAAGACACTTTTTGAACTTATTTTTTTTTAAAAAGAAACAAAAGCAAATTCCAAAAGTTTTCATTATGTATGTTAAATAATATTAGGGAGGAAAACCATTCTGTTTTATCTTGAGATAAAAAACAGAGATACGAATCTGAATTTTGCCTTCAGCCTTGGAAAGTTAGATATAATAGAAAAGTAAAACATGACAGCATATAGTTTTGTATTCTCAAAGTACACATAAATGTGCGTTCATTTATTCGTGCCACATTTCCTTCCATAAAAAGCTTGAGCTTTCCTGTCTTTTCCCTACTGTTTCCTTTGCTGGGAATAATTCCCTTCCTTCTCTTCTCCATCTGGTGAACTCCTACACATACTCCACGAGCCAACTCAAATGTCACCTGCTCTATGAAACCTTCCCCAGCTCACCCAGGAAGAATGAACTCTACCCTTCCTAATGTATGACTCTCACAGTGGATTGCTAATAGTTTCTACTGGATTATGAACACTCTGAGGTGTCACTGAGCATCTAGCCCAGAGTCTGCCCAGAACACGTAAGCAACTGAAGCATAAAGCACAGGAAACCCTTTATGGTAAATGGACTTTCTGCTTCTCTTTGTGTTTCTGTGTAGAGAGACTGAGTGACACATCTGGCCACCCCTTGCTGCTCCCTCACTCCTGCTTCCCCAGGGGAGGAGGAATGACTCCTTTGATTAGCTTGGGCTCCTTGGTTAGCCTGTTCTAAGCATGCATGCAATAGGACTTGACTGGGTAGATTCCTTTAATTCTGGGCCGAAATACGAGGAAGTTCATTGCGGCACTGCATTCGAACCAGCTGTTATCAGTAATAAGTCTAATGACGAGTTGATCTCTGTCTGGCTGACTCCCCGTGTCTCTCTCTCAATTGGTTTCTGATTCAGGGATGGAAGAGATGCATTATCTATTACTCCCCTGCTAAACCCCCAACATCTGACATTTGTGTAGTGCTTTTCAGTTTACAAAGCACTTCCACATCCATTATTTCAAGGGCTGTAAATAAGGTAACAAAGTGCCGTGGGAGTATTGGGAGCGAGTGATTAATTTCAGTAGAAGAAATCACAGAAGGCCGCACACGGAGCTGCATGTTTGTGGGCCTCTTTCAGTACAGGTGTCAGGCTGGAAGGTCTGAATTCTGCCCCTTCCAAGACCTTATAAATAAGAAGAGAACCAGCAGATGACATTGGTTTACTGATGCTTGCTTTACTAGCTCGCTTTACTGATACACTGCCTATCTAGCTCATCCTCCTCACTTCTGATGTCTAATGATTTATACATTAGTACTTTCAGTTCTTACCTCAGGAGGCTCTGGTTTTGCCATCCTTTTTGGACATGCTTCTGTGATATGACCTGGTGTCCTCTCTGGGTCAGGACCTGATTATCACTCTCTAGGGTCATACCCTGTGACTACTGACCCTTTCCTAAATTTTGCTGCTATAGAATCCGCTGGCCCAGACAACTTTGAGCTCAAATAGCCTATCATTATTAAACTTAACTTTAGAAGCAGCTAGGTCTCTTCTTTCAGTCACCGAAAAGGCTTCATGACATCAGAGATATTGTCACACCCGAGACACATGCCAGATGACTTTGTAGTCACCATCAGTGTTCCTAGGATGTGGGTCTACCACAGACACTGCATTGATATGAATGTGCTAAAAGGCATTTTGGAACAAACAGCTTCTACAAAAGTGCCAAATTCTAATTGACATTGTTTTTCAAAGTGTTAGAATATAAATTGAATTTCAAGGCAAAGGGAGAAAATTAGAATTAGAAGTAAAGAAGGTGAATTTACAAGCAGAAAGGAAATGAGTCAATCTAATTTCAAAGCCTGTCCTGAACCAAGGGTAAAATAACAAACTGGGTTTGAAAAAAATAAAAAGGAATCTAATATTTATAAGGAGTTCAACATCTAAGAGTTGATAAATTGCACTTGAGAGGAAACGCCGCATTAGATAAATTTTATCTTGACACTGTACCCTTTAACATGCCTGTAGAGCTTGTCTCGTACATCTGTTGTAGCCCACATACCAGTCTGTCCCTGGTAGTAACCGAAGGGTTATTTTACTGAGAAAAATCTGTTTAACTTAGAAGCTGGAAGAAAGGAGAGGGGAGCTCAGAGATTGGAATCTAAATGAGTAATAGAAAAAATGTTAAATGCCACCATGGCAGGGAAAAGATGAACAAGTCTGTGATAATTGACATCTCTTCTTGCATTTGATTTTGTTCTTTATGATCTCCAAACCCATTCTTAGCCTGGTTTAACATCATTTGGGTCTGTTTGGAATCACAATAGAGAAGGTAGCAAAGAAAATCTAATCAATGAAGAGAATTGTTGAGTGCACTTACCTGGAGGTGGGACATTGGACAGCCTGTTTGTGTGGCCTCTGAGCCCCTGTTGTCCTCCTCTGATAACAGGTGCTGGTGGAGCAGGAAGGGTGAAGAGGGAAGGACAGATTCCCAAATTGGGATCATATAGGTTTTTGTGGGTAGGGACTCAGGGAATAAGTGAAATCACATGATGTGTGTGTATTTGTGTTTGCGTGTGTATTGTGTGTGTATACATGTATGCATGTGTGGGTGAGCATGTGCGGAATGAAAATTGGAATCTAAGTGGGGGGTGGTAAGCAGTTGCGGTCGGGACTGGTTCTGGCCAGTTGATTCTGCTGCAACATCTCCCTTCTTTGCTTCATGTCTCAGCTTCTTCAGTTGATTATTCACCTCACTCATCAAAGCTGCAGGCGGGGCATGTGTAAGACAATGCATTTTATCACAAATAATCCAAACTATGCCTTTAGAGTGATCCAGGAAAAGGGAGGACTCTAACCTAAGTTGTTTAATATCACATATATTATGTTTTACATAAATGTATTTTTATTTTACTTACAAATAATAAGATGATGGTGATATATCATACCTTATAAATACTCACTGATGAACGTTTGATTTGACACTACAAATATTCAATAGAATGGGATTCAAATTTAGTTTCCACCACTTACCTTGAGTTTTTTGAGCCTGGTTGCATCATTTGAAATATCTACCTCAAAGGCTTTAAAAAAAAGTTTTTTTAACAATAACCAATTTACATATCTAGTACTTTTTAAGTGCCAGAAGGCCTTCAAGGCTTGTTTTGAGAATAAAATAAGAAAATTTGTAAAGAACCTAGGACATATTAAGTGTTCATTAAATTTCCTTCATCCTACATTCTGTGTAAATTTAATTTAATTTTTTTAAAAGTAAAATGTTATACTAGATTTTTGTTTCAAAGTAATTTCTCTTTAGACCTTAAACATTTATCTAAGGCACTAATTCCCACATTTTAAAAATATAAGTGACCAAAAATGCATATATATTTTTTAGAAATAACTGAAAATTTGAAGAAAAGTTATAAGACTGGAATAGTACAACCTGATTATATTTTATATGGATTTACCTATAGCTAATGGTTTACTCCATTAGCTTTATCATTCTCTCTCTTTGTATAGATATTGATGTAATTTTTCTGAACTGTTTGAGAGCAAGTGGCATATATCCCAGAGCTTACCCTTTAATATTTCAATGTGCATTTCCTAAGAATAAAGATATTCTCTTATCTTACTATAATATAGTAATTCAATTCTGCAAATTTAACATTGATAGACTACTTTAATCTAATCTACCACCCTAATTCCAATTTTGTCAGTCAATCCAATAATGTCCTTTATAACACATTTTTTTCTTGCTCATATAGAATTTAGTATAGGATTGGTTATTCCATTTAGTTGCCATGTCTCCTTTAATCTGGATTAATATATATATAAATAGTGTGTGTGTGTGTGTATATATATATATATATATATACACAAACACACATACACACACACACACTATTTATTTAATCATTGGTGAATGATATACCTATACTTGGCTGGCCAATGCATTCATAATTCAATTAACAGAGCAATGGAGTAACTGGCTACTATTTATTTGGACATTTCCATGGCTTCCAACTGCCCATAGTAACAATTCTAAACCCATCTACTCGGCTTTCCAGTCCTCTGTAATAATCTCTCACTCCTCTAATTATCTATATACTGCTCCGCAGTGGAGGTAGCAACTTGTAGCTGGAAACATAACCTGGTGCAGGCAGTGGAGGGTGTGGATTTTAGCGCTACTGCTTGTTTGGAGGGTTAATGCAGTGATTTGCCTACACGAGCCCACAAGGTTCTTGGCCCATAGCAGGCTCTCCAAAATGTTTACTCCTTTGCTCTTGCCAGAGTCAGGTTATTGTCATGTTCATTCTCACCTCCTCAGCTCTGCTCACATGCCTCACCTCTGCTTTGTCCTTCCTTCCCTTCACCACCGAGCCACATCTCGTATATTCGTTAAGATTCTGTTCTAGCTTTTTTATGTCCCTCATGAAGCCCTCATGAATCTCATTACTCTCTCCACCTTCTAAATTGTGACACTATCTTGAATGAAATCTTAGAACACTGACATGTGTATGTGTGGGGTCTCAGTAAGGCCACAAATACAGAGAAACTTTCATAGAAAGAAGGGATGAACACTGACAATTCCTGAGCAATGTTATGTGCCTGGTGCTTTCTCTGCACAATTACGTTAATCCTCACAACATCTTCCATAGGTAGGTTTTCATTTTGCAAATGAGAAACCTTTTGTATAATGTCACAGAGCTAGAAAACGGCAGAGGTGGAATATGAACCGAGGATAGGTTCTATACTTCCCTTTATTTTGAATTGCCACCTAAGCTGAAATATACAGTAAAAAATATTGGTTTTGACTGATGAGTGACAAGTGTGTTACGTTTTAGAGAAACTAAGAGGCAGTAGAGATGGGTGCATCTAACAACTTGCCCAATGTAAATTAATTTTCATCTTCTTGAGTCAAGGTTGCATTGATGGGCCTGTGATTAATTCAATGTGACTCAAAATGACAGTTCTATGTTCTTTTGAGGAGGAACTGGTAGACTAACAGGTAATTCAAAAAACTTTTACACACAAAGAGCTCAATAATTTTCCATTTTTAATGTGTCACTTGAGTTAATGACTGGCAGTGGTTGCTCGACAAATAGGCATTTACAATGAATGCTTTAATGTGAGAAGTTGGACAAAATGAACTTTTGGGGCCTTCCCAGGGGTTTAATTAATCTAATCACACCTTTAGACTGAGTTTGAGCCCAGAGTGGATTACTTACCTCCTGTTTAGAACCGTTTTTGGAGGAACATATCTTATCTCCCCAACTGGTAGGTGCTGGGAGAGCAGAGACTATTTGTTTTTCATTAGTCTTCCATAGCACTGGGTGTAGAGTTGAGCACATTGTAGGTACTCAGTAAACACTAATTGATCAATTAATTTAATATCTTGTAATTCAAGATGCTTATAATTTAAGGACATTTAAAGTTGGGTCAGATCAACAAAGGACTCTAAATAATGATCCTTAAGAGTCATTATACTCAATACCACAAACATTAAAACATTTTTGTTGAAGGAGATGATTCTGGCAAATTACCTAAACTTGATCTTACATACATCCTCTCAAAGGTGGTGCTATAAATTGAAATATGTCCAGATCTGGAGACAATCTCATTGAGAGGATGTCTTTATACTTTCTATTACTGGGATCGAGGAAAAGGTGAGAGGAAGTGAGCAAGTAAGGCTAACACTGTTAGAAGTGAAGCCTCAATGGCTCTTATATACAGGACCTGAAAAGAGAGACAGGAAGATTCACCTTTAATTAGGCAGGAGGAATACATTCAAGTTTTCCAAGAAAAGACTCTGCTCAGAATCAGTTGAGTCCCGTTTATGCACCATACCTCTCACCCTCAGGTTAGAGCAACATAGGAAGATCATAAAATATGTAGTCTTCAGACTATGGCTGGTAGGGGGAAATAGAAATACATATAGGTTGAGATACTTGGGGAGGGAGTCATGAAAAATGCAATCTAGAGAAAATAGAAAGTTTTGAGGGGTCCATGTTAAACATAAGAAAGATTTTTAAAAAGTGGCATGGACACTATGCAAACACACTAGAAAGAAAAATGTAGTATAAAAAATGCAGTTGAAGAAAATGTAACCCACAAAACACAAGGGACAAAAAAGAATTTGTCAAGAATGCTTCACATTACAGAAGAATTTAAGAATATGATTTCTTTCGCAAAGATAAATAACAACAGAAGGAGATGAAGAGAGAGGTTACATGGACTAAGAAACAAATTGATGGGTTAAAGAGAATTATGACCAAAACAAACAAGCAAATAAAATCAATAAGTAGAATAGAATCGTTAAAAGCTGATATAAGTGATAGAGAGGAAAGTCTGGAGGTAATCACAGTGCACACAGAAGAAAAAGTCAGAAGTTGAGGTAACAGAGAAAAGATGATAGGTTAGAGGGCAAACACTTTTCCAACAAGTATAATCAATGACTCCAACAAATTCAACAAATGGAACAGAAAAAATATTCAAAGATATAATGCAATAACAACAAATATATTCGTTAGTTTTAACTATTTTTGAAAATTAATTTTAGAAGAGAAAACATTCCATTGTATGCTTATACCATAATTTATTGGTCTATGCTTTGTTCATGGGCATTTGAACTTTTTCTAATTTTTGCTGTTCTGAACAGTCCTGGGCAAAGCAATGGGGAAAAATTTCTCTAAGATATATGCCCAGGAGTAAAATTGCTGGGTCATAGGACATGAACATATTCAACTTTATAAGATAAAGCATATTTTTTTCCCAAAATGGTTACAGTTTACATCTTCCTTTGATAATCAACAGGTGTTATTGACTTTCTTAAATTTTGCCATTCTAATAGCTGAAGGTGGTATCTTGTGGTCATAATATGCATAGTCTGATTTTTAATGAAGTTGAGCATCTTTTCATGTTTATTCACCTTTTGTGTTCTTTTCTGTGCATGTGTATATTCTAGGTACTAATTCCTTCTCAATCATATAAGTTGCAAACATTTTCTCCTAGCTCATAGTTTCTTTTTTTCATTTGCTTTATGCTCCTTTTGATTACCAAAAGTTCCTAATTTTAATAAAGTTAAATTATTCAGTCTTTTCTTTTATGGTTGTCATTTTTTAATTTTCTGTAAGAAATACTGCCCTTCCCAAAGTTCATAAAAATAATCTATTCTCAGGTGTTAATTGCCTTTCACATTTTACCCGTACACTATCACGAATTGAACATTGTATGTAGCATGGGAGATGGAGAGCAATTTTTTATTTTTCTGTACTCATAGCCAGTTCTTCTAGAACCATTATTGAAGAGTGCATTATTTTCTTAGTTGATTTGCAATGCCATCTCTATCATATTTTAAATATCAATATATGTAAACCTTTGTTATCAGACTCCTTTAAAAATTCCATTTAAAAATTGTTTACACCCATGCCAATATCACAGTGTTTGAATTACTATAGCTTTGTTATTGATGACAATATTGTTAGGACTAACCATGCAACTTAATCATCTTCAAGTATCTTGGTTATTTTTGAGATTTGCTCTTCTAAATTGATTTTGGAATCAGTCTGACAGCTATATCACAAAGCACTGTTGGAATTCTGATTGGAATTGCATTAACTATACATGTCAGTTTGGGAAAGAATTGACATCTTTTCAGCATTGAGTCTTCTTAACTATAAGTGTGATATGCCTCTATATTTAGTTGGTTGTTTTTATTAATTTTTCCTTTATAAAGTTTTTGCATGTCTTTTTATATTTTCACAGATGCATCTTTGTTATTGTAAATGGCATTTTTCTTAAATTATCTTCTCTGTTGCTGATATGTAAAAATATAATAGATTTTTACAGTACTTATATATTGTACTGCTCTTATTAATTCTAATAATTCATTTGGACAACTTGTACCTTTGAGGGATTTTTTAAATAGATAATCATATCTCAGAATAAAAGGAAATTTGTTTTTCCTGATCCATTTTTAAACTTATTTTTTTCTCATTGGAGTGGCTAGAGCACCACAGTAAATCTTTAATAAATCAAGGATAGGAGGCATCTTTAACTTATTTCTGATAAAATTAGGAAAAGAAAAGTTTCTAACATTTCACCATTAAACATGATGTTTGCCGAGGATTTTGGAGTAGATACATTTTGTGTAGAAAATGTAAACTATTCTATTCCCTTTTTTTCCCCTAAAAAAATTTATTTTTATTTATTTACTCAACAAATATTTGTTGAGAATTTAGGTAGTGTGCTGGTCTAACCACTAGGAATTCATTCATAAACAAAATAGAGAAAAAGTTATTTCCTGATGAAGCTTGTAATATAGTAGAGAATCATACGACAAATAGCAGGTGAGTTGCTATGGAGAAAACCAAAGAAAGGGGTGAGAGTGTTGAGGCTGGGGGATACAGTTTTATATAAGGTGATGAGGGAGGATCTAGATCACTGAGAAGGTGATGTTTGAGCAAAAACTTGAAAGGGGTAAGAAAGCAAGCTATGCAGGTATTTGTAGGGAAAGCATTGCAGGCAGAGGGAATAGCAGAACTAAGATCAAACTGTGAGAATTATAGTGACAGAACATAATGTAAGTATTATATATACTTCTGATTGCAAGAATAATGTAACTAACAAAAAGAAGATGAAAGGAAAATGAGAATACTATTTTCCTCATCTTTCATTACTGTTATCTAATATGTACAGATCTTGAACTAAATGACTCTAACCTCTTTTTTTATAATTTTATAAAATGGTTCTAGTGAAAAATAATTATCTAGACTTCATCAATTCCTACAGTTTTACTTTGTTTCTATTCCTTCCATAAAATTAAATGTAATATATTAAAATATAAATAGAAGCTATGTTATGATTCTATTTTAATGAAATATTTCTTTTATCTAGTTTATCTTTATATATGTGTAAAGAGCTCCCTAAAATAATGTGCACTTTGATATTAATGATGATTTATTTCATATGGTGGTGTTTGGACTAAATGAAACTTTAGTTTTGTATATTCTATGTTACTTGAATTTCTTGTATGTATACGCATTATAAACAAGTTAGCATATTTTTTTAATGTAGTGTCAGCAACTTTCCAGGTCATTGCAAATTGAGACAATTTGCTCCTCCTCACCTGCTCCTGTATTAATGGCCTTAACTAACAACTTCATCTCTTTTCTTATTCTTGAAAGTAGTCAATATATGCCCAGCTCACAGTAGCTGTAGAATTTCTTATTCTCAGAGTTCTGCCCTGCAGAACTACAGATTGTTATAGATAGAATGTTTATGCACGCCACCCCAAATTCATATGTCGAAATTCTAACCCCCATTGTAATGGTGTGAGGAGGGCAGGCCTTTGGGAAGTGATTATTTTAGGTCATGAGAATGGAGCCTTCATAAAGTGGATTTATTGACCTTATAAAAGAGACTCCAGAGAGATCTCTTAGCCCTTTCACCATGTGGGGACACAATGAGAAGATGGCTATTTATGAATCAGGAAATGGGCTCTGAGTACTGAAACTTCCAGCACCTTAATCTTGGATTTCCCAGGCTCTAGAACTGTGAGAAATAAGTAGTGTTTTTAATATAGCAGCCTGAATGAATGAGATAGATAGGTATCCACCTGCCCCAAGGTGGCCTTCTGTCAGACATTTTTTTAATGTCGTAGTTTTAAATTGTTTCTACTAAGCATGGCTGTTTCAACCTGCTATCACTTTTCTCCTATATAAATTTCATAACTTTGATAACTTTTTAGAATAAAAATCTTAGAAGTCAGGTCAAAGTATGACTTTTTTAATTCTCATGATTTTATATAGCCAAATTGATTTTCAAGAAGGCTATACTCATTGATATTTCACTAGAGGTGTTTATAAAAGTGCCTCCTGTATAACTGCCTTGCTGGCGCTAATCATTTCCTGTTTGACATTGGTGCCCATTTGATAAGTAAAAATGATATTTCATGGTGTTTTAATTAGAATTTTTATTATTAGTGAAATTGAATGTTTTTAATAGGAGTATTGAATTTTTAAAAATTTCAGTGGAATTTTATAAGTCGGGAGACAACACGATCATATTTATTTTTTTAGAATGATAATTCAGGTGACAGTGTTGAAAGTGGATGGCTAGAGGAGCCAGATATCAGACACACCAGAAGGGAGACCTTGACGATAATCTTGCTGGTAGATGCTGAGGGCCGGACCAGGGCAGAGGAAGCGGATCTGACAGCATTCTATCTCTGCTTCTGACTTCCTTTCAGGCTTCCTGATACCCTGTTATGTTTTTCACTTTGAAAAATCAGCTTAGCAATATACTTTAAAGTTCCTAATCTATTTAAATTTGGGGAGAGTGTATAATTCTCCTGAGAGGTTCATTTCTACACTTCCCATTTATAGAATCAACAATTCAGAAAAGAATTCGGCTACAAGATGATGAATTTTGTTTCCCTATGAATCCTACACAGGGAAAAGTGGAAATGGATTCTATGGATCCAAATACGCTAAAGAAATACACTGATTTGCTCCTGGCTTGTCTGTTAGCTTTTACCTTAAAGTCCTTATATGTTACATTTTTAAAAGAGACATGAAACCTACCTAGTCAGGTTTTAGCCCAAGCAAACCCTGATGAAAAACGACCGGTCCTCTGTAATTCTGAGCTGAATTGTAATTCTTCATTCCCTGTAGACTTCAGATAAAAGGATTCATATGGGATGGTAGATAGGGCGGTTTTAATTTGGATCAACTGGACTTATTGCTGGATTTTACACCAGCCATGCTGTGAGGCAGGTTCTTTGTTTTCAGCAATTATCAAACTAAGCCTAATTAAACTTGCTTTGCTTTGATGTACTATAATGTTTTCCATAATTTTATATGCTGAACCATTTTCATAAGTCCTTGTTTGAAATCAAGGATAGACAGGCTATGGATTCATTTTATATGTCAGGCCATGTTTTAGTATGTATCTAATCAGATTTTAAGATGCTTACTTTGGGTTATTATTATTCAACATTCTTTTTGCGTTTTTGTAGTTTAGATGCAAGAAATTGTTTTTAAATACAATGCTCCAATGTAATAAATGTGATAGATATATGTGGAAGGAAAGTGCAAAGACTTTCAATCCTACAAATTAAATATAGATCTTAAACTGTATAACACACTTTTCTATTTTGTAAAATTCCATTGATTTCCCTTGTTGAGTTTTTCCTTAAGGGGACTTTTTTTTTAAAAAAAAAATCTCATTTGGTCCAATTGATTTTGTGTATATTTATTTTCTGTAGCTGCATTAAAGGTATATGTTGTCTTTTTTTTTTTTTTTGTATTCACAAGTTGTTAACTTCCTATTTAGTGATGCATCAATTAGATCTCTCTTGCTTTATGGGTGCTAGCCTAGAAGATGTATTTTTTTTTAAAGAGTATTTTTCTTCACCATCAAACAGAAATGATTTAAAAACATTTACTTTATTCAGCTAATATCCTACTTGGAATTCTTTTTATTTGATTTGATTTTTAATTTAATTTAATTTTTTTTAGGTGAGGCAACCCTTGGTTGACCTCACAGAGGTAAAATGCAAGGACCTTGTCAGCTTACAATCCCTTAGTTTTTATTTTTTACACCTATGGCACCTGGTCTTCCTAGGAGTTCTCCCATCCAAGTACTAAACAAGGCCTGACCCTGCTTAGCTTCTGAGATCAGATTGGATCAGGCTTGTTCAGGGTAGCATGGCTGTAGACTGGAATTCTTGTTAGCCTTTTGCTGCCTTTAAAAACAAACTTAAATATTTTTGTTATTTTTGCGTGGCTTTTAGCCTATCTGTTGGGATGGGCAAAAGATACAAACAAGATCAATTTTATGTAAAGATGCTTCTTCAGCCCCCATTTGAAGGGGACTTCAATGAAGGCCCTTTAAACATTTTTAAACGAAATAATGCCTCTTTTTTTTGAGATTTGTCATAAATAAGTATTATTCTTATCTGTTTCTATGAAAACGAAAACTTGTTCCTCAGGAAAACTTGAAGTTGAATTATTATCAATATTAGAAGATCTTTGTATTGCTGGGCACACTTTGATAATATTTTTTAAAACTTTGGGTTGAAGTATAACACATGGAAAAATTGCACATGTTATAAGTGCACAGCTCAATAAATTTTAACAAACTGAACATAACCTGTTTAACCAATACTCTGACCAAGAAAGAGAACATCATCAGCACTCCAGAACACCCCCATGCTCCTAACCAGTCTCTGTTCCACTCAACCCACCTCCAGAGTTAACACTTTTCTGACTCCTAACAGCATAGCTTAGTTCTGCCTGCTCTGTGCACTGTATACATGAATTATACAACATCTGGCTTCTTTCATTCAGTATCATGTGTATAAGATTCATCTGTATTGTTGACTGTAGTTGTAGATGTTCATTCTCATTATTTTGTAGTTTTCTATTGTATGTCTACACCACAACTTATTTATTCATCCTGCTGTTAAGGGGCAGCATTATGTGAAGGTGAGAATGCAAGGAGAGAGGAGTCAAATGACTTCACGTTTAATACCCTGCATCAGCGCTCTCTTAGCAAGCTAAATAGATTTGGTTCTACATTGTAAGCGCCCATTTATTCTAGATGGTAAATACCTCGAGAGTGGGGCTAACTCAGTGCCTCCTACAAAGGCACTCAAACAATGTTGATAGGATTCAAAATAGCTTGCCCGAGTGGAGAAACAATAAAATGTAGTTAAGAGGATGTAAAACGGGAGACTGGGAAAAATAGTGCAGGACCTTCCAAAAGAAGGGACAGCTAAAGAATAGAGAAAGGGGAGAAAGATATAACATAAAACAGCATGGAACAATACTTGTTTATTTTGCGATCACATAAATGAACCTAATGAAATTGAGTTTGCAGGGCACTACTAAATCCTTTGATAAAAGTCTAAATAAAACAGTGCTTTGGTTTGCTGTTTTCTTGTTCACTGCACAGTAACTTCTCTTGGTCTCCCATCTTTGATCAATTTAAATGTTTAATTTCATAATTTTTCATGATCCCCAAAGCAGCAACTGAACTGAATAAATTAACATTTGTATAAAGTTGACATTCATCATAGCCATGTAAATGTTTGAAATCTTAGCCAATTTCTTTTTTTTTTTATACCTACAGCACCTGGTCTTCCTAGGTGGTCTCCCATCCAAGTATTAACGAGGCTTGACCCTGCTTAGCTTCCAGGATTAGTTGGGAGCAGGCTTGTTTAATGTAGCATGGCCATATTCAAATTTTGCTTTTCTAGTTTGTGTTTTATAATAGGCTTCACTGTGGATTCTACAAATTTTAGGGTTTATTATTATTATTTTTTAGAACACATAACGTCTACTATATTTTCATTTCTTTTATTGACTTAAAGTTGCCCTATAATCTCAATAATCTGTATGTTAATATATAAATAATTCCTGCTATATCCAGCAAGTGGTAATAAGATAATTGTAGAGCTAATACTAGTATAATACATAAATTATTCATTAAAACATATAGTGCCTATTTGAACATATTGCTACATTCTACTAACAAAACAACCTGGTGCTTATTGGAGACTCTCATTTTTATTAAAAAATTAAGATGGCCCATTCATTCTGGTAAATTCAGAATGTTAATAATTTGGCCGCTCTAGGAATTGACTTCCAGGGAATACAAATAAGTGACAAATTTGAAAGGAAGTCATGGTGGAATTTAGTTTGATGATTTGATCCATCCCTGTGTATTGATTTCTTAGAGATGCCACAACAAAATAGCACAGACTGAGTAGCTTAAACAACAGAAATTAATTTTCTCCCAGTGCTGGAGGCTGTAAGTTCAATATCAAGGTGTTGACAGGATTGGTTTCTTCTGAGGCCTGTCTCTGGCTTGTAGATTTCATATTCTTCCTGTGTCTTCACATGGTCTTCTTTCTGTGTATGCCTGTGTCCTAATCTTCTCTTCTTATAAGGACATCAGTCCCAATGGATAAGGGCCCACCATAATGACCTAATTTAATCATAATTACCTCTTTGAAGATCCGATCTCTAAATGCAATCACATTCTGAAGGCATCCTGGCAGTTAGAATCTCAACATATGAATTTTTGGGGGGAGATACTTCAGCTTGTGACACCTGTTAAAATCAATGTCTGATATGAAATACTGAGATCAGGAACATTTTATGCTTCTTCTAGGATTCTCTTGATGTAATCATATCCCAGATCCTTACTGCTTTTTCTTCTTCACTTGCTGCTCTGGCCTTCCTCCTCTGTTTGGGACCACATGGCTTCACCACCTGGAGGTGACCAGTCACTGAGGTGTGTTATACAGCCAAACTGACCAGATACCACCCTGTTTCTGGCCTCTTTTCCTCTAGGACTTGGGTAAGATGCTGTATTATGGGGCATGAGACCTTATTTCTAGAGCAGTAACCAAAGAAGCCAGATAATGCAACCCAGAGATGTGGAGGAGTTAAGTCCTCACTGGGGCAAACTTTGGCCAATGTAAATAACAGATGGGAAGGGGCTAGGTAGATTCCTGCACCTTTCTTATTCCCATGAATGGTCCCAAGGCACAGTTTCCCTGTATAGTTTGTCTAGAGACTCTGGCCTACTGGGTATATCTACTGAGTAGTCAGCTATATATCTTCACATCTTGTAAAGTGGTGGGCACTGCTATAACACACAGAATCTTATAATGCTGCCCATTCCTCCCAGTTTCACATCCTTTCTCTCTAAGTCTCACTGCTCTGGGTCTGTACCTGACAAGTGAAACATCAGGACTCAATCCTTACATCAGGCTCTACCTTCTAGGGACTCTGGACTAAGACAATATTTTATCCATTATAGAAGTTTTGCCCTATTAGAGAGGTGGCCACACATTTGAATATAAAGAAATATTATTCAATATTTATTATAAAGCTTTCAATTTCTTGAGTTTGCAATAGCACAGGGGGCAGGGTGCATAATAAAGTCATGACAAATTTTAGTACACATTGACAAATATTGACTCAGTAGTATCCCTAGACTTATGTGGATATATAAAGTAGACCCATCTGCATTGCTAAATAATTTTTCATTTTAGTGTTTATGAGCAAATGTATTTGGAAGTTGAACAAGATTATTTCTTAAACTATGCCTTTATTTGCAACAAAGAATGTACCTCCCATTTTACTAGATTCCATGTTGTTCCCATGAAACCAAGTTATTATAGAAATCCATAAATAAAACTTCTCAAACTATTAAAAAACTCATCAGAAAATTTACATTTTTCAAAATCTCAAATATTGAAATATAACATTTAACTGATTATTTTGTAAAATTACCGAATAGCATTAATATTTGACCACTTCAAAGATTTTTCTGCAAATTCTAGCTTTTGAAAAGTAATTTCTGAATTCCAGTGAATTCCTCGGATATGCAGTATGTAGTAAGACCAAGGTCTGACTGCTTATTCACCCGTATGCAGATTGGCTCACCAGAACTAATTAATGAGTTAGACTTTTGTGCAAGCTTTCTGATGTATTGAGTGGCATTCATAAATGATCAGGGAAAACAATATATCTGATAAAGGGTTAATATATCCAAAATATATAAGAAATTCATACAACTCAATAGTAAAACATCAAACAACCCAATTAAAAAATGGGCAAAGGAACTGAATCGACATTTTCCCAAAGAAGACATACAAATGGCCAACAGGTATATATAAAGGTGCTCAACATCACTAATAATCAGGGCAGTGCAAATCAAAACCACAATAAGATAGGACTTGCACCTGTTAGGATAGCTATTATCAAAAGAAATCACAAGTGTTGGCAAGAATATAGAGAAAAGAGAACCCTTGTGTGCTATTAGTGGGAATGTAAATTGGTACTGCTATTATGAAAAACAATATGGATGGTCCTCAAAAACCTAAAAATAGAATTACCATACAATCCAGCAATCTCTCTTCAGGGTATAAACGCAAAGGAATTGAAATTAGTACCTCGAAGAAATATCTGTGCTTCTGTAATCATTGCAGCATTATTCATAATGGCCAAGATATGGAAACAACGTGTCTGTCAATGGATCAATAAGTAAAGAAATTGTGGTTTATACATAATAGAATATTATTCAGTTTTAAAAAAGTAGATATGCTATGTATGACAATATGGATGAAACGAGAGTACATTATGCTAAGTGAAATAAAGAAAAACTACATGATCTCATTTATATGTGGAATCTAAAAAAGGTATAGAAGCAGAAGGTAGAATGGTAGTTACCAGAGGTGGGGAATTGGGGGAAACAGAGAGATGTTGGTCAAGGGTAAAAAATTGCAGTTATGTAGGAGGAATAAGTTTAGCTATCTAATATACAGCATGGTGACTATAGTTAATAATGCTGTACTGAATACTAAAAATTTGCTAAGAGAATAGATTTCAGGTACTCTCAGCATACACAATAATATGGCAGCTCTGTGAGGAGATACATTAATTAGCTTGAGTATATCAATCATTTCTATACATATTTCTCTATATGTATATCAAGTCATCATGTTGTACACCTTAAATATATTCATTTTTAATTTAAAAATGGGTGGGAAATAGAATCTCCAAATTTCATGACAGATGTTAATATTCAGAATTTAAGGATGAGAAATTGGAATCCTTGGAGATCTCTAGGAATTCCTGTGATAACTTATACTGTAATTTTTATAATACCTTATTTATGAGTTAAAAGTAATGAGTGACCAAAATAATAAATAATCAGTTTTCTATGATGTGTTGTACAAGGTTTTCTATACAAGAAAATATATCCCATGTAATAAATGCTTGTTAATAAATATATTAACAAATATATTATGAAAATATTATAAATTTCAAACATACAAAAGTAATGATTACTTGATATAAACATTCAATAATAGAAAACACTAAAAGAAGGGACTATTAGTACTATGTAAAGGTCAAATAAAAATTATTAAAAATTTTGCAAATATTTAATATTTAAAAGTTATCATTCTCAAATGAAAATTTTAAAGCACACTGAACATTGTCTTGTCCAATAGTTTTGATCTGTTTCATGACAAATATATCAGATGTAGAGAAATTTATTTCATTTCCATTGAAATTGGTGGAATAGTTAATGGTGCCTCCAAAGTATCTTCAAGTTGGATGTCAGGCAGGGTTCAAGTTGCTTCATTTAAACTCATTTCCTTTTTTAATAATAAAAACAATTTGTTTTGCTTTTTCCTATTTTCATTTTGCTATTGAAATCAATAGTGATTTTGCTAGTCCAGATTTGAGTTCAATTTCTAATTTCACATTGAAGCATTTTATGGCCATTTTTATAACTTATTTTCTTTGCATTTTTTTCTCATAAAAATTTTTTTATAAGAAACTATAATCTGTAGAGAATATTCAAACACTAGAAAACATCAGTAAACATTATTGGCTAGTATTCTAATAATATAACATTTGGATATCCAGTAAATTTAACAGTGCCACGCAGAATGTGTTGGCATTGTCAATTTAAATCAAGGACTTCTTTTGCCTTCAAAATGTGTTATTCCCTAGAATATCATTCATAGAATTTATATAATGTATTTCATGTGTTCAAATTTAGTAATATTTATTTTATTTGCAAGAATAATTTGCTATTAGCAGACTGGTTCCATGAACACACACTTATGACAGGGCAGCTATGAGTAAGACTAATGACAATTGTGACTGGTTTTCTCCTGCCATGTTCCTGTCCTGGTTCCCAGAAATGTCAGCTGTGTCATGGACTCCACTTGTCAGCATTTCCTGCTCTTGCTTTAACTTCGTGTCAACAGATTCCTTTGAACCAGTACCATCTGTCTGATGATTGTTAAGTATTAATTCTCACAGGAGAATTTTCATTTTTTTGACTTATTGACTGATTTTTCTTGGGATTCACAAAAAAAAATAAGTTTCCTAAGAATTCTAGAAAGAAATTTCTGTGTTGAAACTCTAGAAAGAGACAACGGGGCTTCAATAAAATAGTTACTTACTGCTAGGGTGGTAGTTAGTCCCACTGTGCATCTAGGAACAATTGGAGATATAACTTGAGTCCAGCCATGTGAAGCAAACACATCTAGGCATATCCAGAGGTCTAGTGGCGTGGGCCTGCCAGGGGTAAATTTTTTTTTGATCTTATCTTATTACATGTTTAATTTTTTATTGTGCTATACAATAACATGAGATTTATGATCTTAACTATCTTTAAGTGTACAGCTCAGTGGCATTAAGGACATTCCCATTGTTGTGTAACCATTATCATCATCCATTTCTAGAACTTTTTCATCATTCCAAACTGAAATTTTGTACCTAAACAACTCCTCGTCCTCTCTTTCCCTTACCTCCTGGCAATCATTTTACTTTCTTTCTCTATGAATTTCACTGTTCTAGGTACCTCATATAAGTGGAATCACACAATATTTATCCTTTTGTGTCTGTCTTATTTCATTTAGCATAATGTCATCATGGTTCATTCATGTGATAGCATGTGTCAGCAGAGGCCAATATTTAAAGAGCCTTACCTTATATACTCTCTGGAAGGAACTTGTCATGAAGAAAGGCTGACACAATGACTGAGCCCTAGTATTCAGAGCAATGGGATGCTTCTGAGTACAGTTGGAATCTGCTCTTGAGAGTGGTTTTTGAGCTTAGCTCCTTTGGACTCTTAAGTTTTGTGACTAGAAGAGGTTGTAGTAAAAACAGAAGGGAATGTCTTTATTGTAAGGTCTGTGACATAGTAAATTCCATAACACTGTAGGACCAGTAGGGCTGGTATTTAATGAGCATCAGGAGGCAGTATACATTGTATTGATGTTCATGTTCTCTTAGTGGACTCCAGCAGGTAGAGAAAGTTAAGGAGACAATAGCTTCATGAGGGCTTGCAAATAGTGAGGGCTGGGTAGCAGATACCTCAGAAAAGCATGAAAAATGATAGATATCTCATTGCTATTGAGAGAATTTGGTCATTACCCTATATGAAACATCTTCTGGAAATTCCTTGAAATAACCGAAGAGGTTTTAAGAGGCACTGGAAGTTTTATAATGGTGGGTAAAAGAAAGAGGAATAAATAATATTACTGTGAATGTGATCACTGATTATCTCCAGGCTGATTTAACTTGAGAAAACAGGCATCAAACAAAATTATGCATATGAATGACTATGACCCTTGGCATACAGGGCTTTCCTCTCCCTTTACCAACAACGGACTTTAGTAAGTAATTGGCTGACTATCCTGATCACATGTGCTAGAAGAGTCCAGTCACACTTATCTGCATGCCAAATTTGAGATCTACTACTCCTCTTAAAGGTTTAAGATGAGACTAACAGTACTTTGAGTCATTATAAAAAATCTATGATCATCTTGAAAGACTTCTAGGATGAGATGAAAACTTGACCTGGGAACATTTGACCAAGATTTTGGTGTAACTTCTCAAGAACGGTTGATGCCCATCAAGGATTATGCTGAACCTTGTCTACCATGTTTTACCTTTTTGTTTATTCCTTTGGCGATAAAGTCTATTTCAGAGAACATGGCATATTTTCTACCTCCTATCTTCATTAGAACTATTACTACATATGCCGCACATACTGTAAGCAAGATAGTGGAGAACTCTTCAGGAATGATGGTGTGATTGCCTCATACGAGGCAATGTATGGATAGTCATGTTAAAATTTTGTGTATAGTTTAATTTTCTTAAGCCGTTTCTCATAAAGCATTCATTAATATATTATACCTCCCCATGAATTCTTTAGGCTTTATCACCCTGAAGAGCAAAATGACCTATGGACACATTATTAGCCAGGGTATTCAATAGCAGATGACTCATGTCATTCATATGCTCATTGCTGTAGACAAGCATATAGGTCTAAGTGCTAAGCAAAAATTCCACCACTGCGTATGTAACCCACTCATGTAAGAAGGCATGAAGAGATAAAGAAGTTAAAACCCATGGGGCAGCAGGTGGCTGCTTTTAACTCTAGCTGCAGTCAGGGAAGAAGGTGGGAGTGATGAGTGAAGGAAGCTTCATGGTGGGAGACAGGGCATAATCATAGGAAAAATGGCTGCTGCATGATGGGGGAGTCGTTTAGGCTGCACTCGGAATTAAAGGCCATTGCACTCTCTGAAGACATTCAGAGGCTGTGCCGAGGGAGGGCCAATAACAGAGTCCTTTGCCATTTGGAAGGGAATTACCTCCTTGGCTTTTTCTATATCTCTTGGTTTTGTGAAAGGCAAATGGGGACAGAAATCACTAGAGCAATGAAAATGCTGTTAATGTTTTTGAGGCACAAAGAAGGTAGAGTGAATTTTGAGCAGTTGCAGATAGCAACTGGAGAACTTTCAGATCAGAAAACAGATGGACCATTGTGGGACCTGCAAAAAAAGTCAGCAGCAAGGCATCACCTCCACCCAGCTGCTTAAGCCCGACCTGGAGAAGACATCCTTGACACCTTCAATTTCTCCTCTCCCTTCCTCTCTCCCTCCCTCCTTTTTTTCCTTCCTTCCTTCCTTCCTTCCTTCCTTCCTTCCTTCCTTCCTTCCTTCCTTCCTTCCTTCCTTCCATTACACACACACACACACACACACACACACACACACACAAACTTTAATGTGGTAAAACACACACACACAACATGAGATTATGAGATTTACCCTCTTAAGTTTTTGCGTGTACAGTACAGAATTGTTAACTATAAACACAGTGTTGCACAGCAGATCTCTACAACTTCTTCTTGCATGACTGAAACTCTGTACCCACTGAATATCAATGCCTCACTTTCCCCCTCCTACAGCCCCTGACAACCACCATCAACTTTTTGTTTTCTGGTTGCTCTTTCTTGTCCTTTGGGCTCCATTTCATCCCAAGGGGCCTATCCTTATCCTGAGAGCCATTGTGTCGCTGCTTGTCCTCTTCTCACTAAACATAGTCTTCCCAGGGTGACCTCATCATAGTATGGTTTCTAATAGCAAAAATATGATTTTGAAATAACTCAAGGGTTCTATAGTACGGGATTGGATAAATATGGGTTGTTTTTTAAATGGGACACTATACACTATTTGATGAAAACTATACTGTATAAGTACATCTCTTGACAGAGAGATGGTCATGGTATTATTTAGTTAATGAACCATGTTATAATATTGCATTTATAATGTGATCCCATTTGTGTAAAAAATAGATAAATATACAGTGACACTTGAATGAATGTTCACCAAAAATATTAAGTTTTTTTTTTTTTAATCTCTCGGTGGTGGGATTATGTGTGATTTAAGTATTATTTTTGCTTGTCAGCAATTTCTAGTTTTTCTACAAGGAATATATATTTCTAGTGTAATGAAAAAGAAATATATGTTGTATGAAAAAAATTCTCTTAGGATATGAATTCCAGTCAGCCAGTTGACTGTGTAAAACTTTGCAATAAATATTTAACCAGTCATTTCAGATGCAGAGTCAGCTTTGTTCAGGGAAGGAGGCTATGCTCAGTTACTTACCAGCCCTGCTTAACGAGAGATTTTTCTTATTTTATTAAAAGCTCACTTTTTTTTTTCTGGAAACTTAGGCAATAAGGCATAAACAGACAAGGAATGACCAGGCCTTGAATAGGGCATTATTTTACTGTTGCAACTATTGTTAAGGGCCAACTTTAGTGCAGAGTGTGGGAATGCGTTTGGCCACAGGAATGCGGAAAATGCCAAAACACCCACACTGAATGGCTTGGCCCGCCCCAGACACGTGTAACAGGCATGAGAACTCAACACCTAGATGAATGTGCTTAAAGCGATATGCTCAGTGGTGTCATATTTTGGAAAGTGTTTTCTAAAGTAATTTTTTATTTTTCAATTACAGCTGACATACATTGTTATATTAGTTTCAGGTGTACGACACAGAGATTAGACGTTTGTGTACCTATGAAGCGATCACCCTGATAAATCTAGTTAGTACCTCTGACACCGCACAGAGTTATTACAATATTATTGACTATAATCCCTATGGTGTACTTTATATCTATTTTGTAAGTATCAATTTATACCTCTTAATCCCTTCACACATCCCTCCAAGCCTCCTCCTATCTGGCAGCCATCAAAATGTTCTCCTTATCTGTGAGTTTGTTTTTGTTTAGTTTGTTTATTTACTTTCTAAGATTTTGCATATAATTGAGATCATATATTTGTCTTTTTCTGTTTGACTTATTTCAATCAGTGTAATACCCTTTAGGTTTCTTGTGTTGTTGCAGATGGCAAAATTTCGTTCTTTTTTATGGCTGAGTAATGTTCTGTTGTATACATGTACTACTCTTCTTTATCCATTCATCTTTTGATGGGCACTTGGGTTTCTTCCATATCTTGGCTATTGTAACTAATGCTGCAATTAACATATCTATCTTTCTGAATTAGCATTTTGTGTTTCTTCAGATAAATACCCAGAATTACTGGGTCCTCCTTTGTCTCTTGTTATAGCTTTTGTTTTAAAGTCTATTTTGTCTGAACAGAGACTCATGGACACAGACTACGGTTTAGAGGGAAGGGTGGTTGGTGGGGGAGGTAGATAAGAGTAAAGGGGGTCAAGTTTCTGGTGATGGAAGGAAATTTAACTTTGGGTGGTGAACACACAATGCAACATACATATGATATGTTATTGAATTTCACACTTGAAACCTATATAATTTTACTAATCAATGTTACTCCAATAAATGTAATAGATTTAATTTTAAAAAGTCTATTTTATCTGGTATAATTAATGTTATGCCAGCTTTTTTAGTTTGTTTCTATTTTCATGAAATATCTTTTTCCATCCCTTTACTTTTAGTCTGTGTGTCCTTCGATCTGAAGTGTCCCTTGTAGGCAGCATATGTAAGGGTTTTGTTTTCTTATCTATTCAGCCACCCTATGTCATTTAATCTATTTACCTTTAAAATAATTGATAGATATGTAGTTGTTGCCATCTTATTATTCATATTTTTTTTAATCTTTTTTTTCTTCTTAAAAGTCTCTTTAACATTTCTTGTAATACTGGTTTGGTGGTGCTGAACTGCTTTAGCATTTTCCTGTCTGGATAGGAGTCTTTTTTGATCAATGATAATGGCCATCACGTGGTAAGCACGGACTCTATGTGACTGTTCTCTATTCATTATCTTATTTTAACCACCCTATGAGACAGGTGATGATCTGATTTCACAAAGGAGGCAGGCTTAGAGAGGTCAAGCCACTTGCTCAAAGTCAGCTAGTAAGTGGCAAAGCAAATTTCAGACTCTTTCTGCCTGGCTCCAAATCCAGTACTGGAACTTGTCCACGCTGTCTCTTGTATCTTTACAGCCAACCATGTTTTTGACACAAAACATTAATGTCCAGTTTAATCACCCACTTTATTCTCCACATTGTGCTCAGAAGGACTTCAGGGTGGAAAATTTGCCACCAGAGATAATACTTAAAAGAACATCCAATCAGGTTTTGGAGACCTGAATCTTTAAAGAACTGTTCCCAAAATAAAACAAGCAATAGCAAATCATCAGAACCATTGTTTAATTGTCCAAGGGATGGCTGTGAAGAACATCACTCATTTGAACAAGTAATTCCAAGTCTTCTTGTGAAAAATAATTAGTTGTTTAGTCTGAATGGAGTTATTTAAAAATTCATGGCTTTGAGTCAGAGACATTGGGCTCTGTCCCTTAACAGCTATGCGATCTTGAGCTTGTCACTTGATCTTTTTGAGTCTCAATTTCACCATCTTAGAAGTGGGTCTTATACCAACTTAATTGTTTTAAGGATTAATGATTGGGCACCCAGTCTCCCTTATCTGGCCTTTAAAGTCATTCTTCATAGAGTATGAGTTCTAAGAGTTCGTCGTCTGTAAAGTAGTTTTGATCTTTCTATGGCTGATTAACTTACAGAGACTCTATCTTTTAATGCGAGTTTTATACACGAAATGAGGTGCCAAGTTAACAGCCCAGGAAAACAGAAAGCTTATGTTTTTCCATGTCATAGACTGTGAAGAAATGAGTCAGGTCAGCTTTCCAACCTCTCTTTGAGTGCGGTGTGCTTGTAAAACACACAATGCATACATTTTTCATTCTTTGAGGCACTGTGTTGCAGAGGAAAGAAACGCTAAGGATTATCAAAAAATTTTCTTGAACCTGTAGCTAAACTTTGAAATAGCAAGGTCTTCAGTTTAGCACTTGCCTGGGAATCCTATTATGTGCCAGGCATTAGGTGTCGGGGGTTCAGAAATAAATAAGGCCACTGTCCCACCAGGGTCCTCAGTCTTGGGGGATGACAGAAGCACAAATAGATCACTTTAATAGCCTGTGGTAGAGACAGGGTTATAGTTTTCCCAGGGTATTCTGGGAACCCAGAGAAGAGATGCTCAGCTTATTTCCACATGTAAGAGTGGGGCTGACAAATACTGATGATATCAGCAGCTATACAAACCCCAGTGAAACTCCCAGTGGGCTTCAAGGATGTAACACAGATGCAGGATGGGGAGCAAAAGACTTCTAATTTCTCTCGAGAGTCAGTCCCATTTTCTAACTCCCACTCATATGACAAAGGAGTTGTATAGCCAATACAGGGCTAGGGTACAGCTCTGGGGGATCTTACGAGTAGAATATGTGCTTCACTCCCTCTGGCCCAGTACCTGCTATGAGACAGACACTGAAGAAAGAAAGTGAGCAAAGTGCTGCTTCTCTTCTAGAAGCTTATAGTCAGTTGGAGGGGATTAGTTCCCTAGGGCTGTCGTGACAAATTACCACAAACTATATGGATTGAAATGACATAAATTTATCCTTTCACTGTTCTGGAGACTAAAAGTCCAAAATCAAGGTGTTGGTAGGGTCATCTTCCCTCTGAGACTTTGGGCAGAAACTTCTTGCCCCTCCTTAGCTTCTGGTGATAGCCCACGATCTTTGGCATTCCTTGGCATACTGCTGCACAACTCCAGTCTGCCTCCACTGTTCTTCCCTCGTGTCTTCACGTGGTCTTCCTATGAGGACCCTAGTCATAATGGATTGAGAGCCCACCCTACTTCAGTGTGACCTTATCTTCATCATTATATCTACAATAACCCTATTTCCAAAGAAGGTCACATTCTCTGGTGCTGGGGGCCAGGACCACAACACATCTTTTGAGGGAACACAGTTTGACCCAAAACAGGAAGATAAGGAGAACGTGCAAACACGAGGGCATGTCGGTGCTCCCTCAGAGCCCACCCCTGCTGGTTCCTTCTTTGGGTCCTATTGACCTTTAACAAATAAAGCGCCAGATATTTCTCTGGCCAAATGGGTTATTGGGGAACAACAGAGAATTGCAATTCAAGACATGTGGTCTCATGGGAACCACATGGAACTCCACACAAGGGAGGGACAGCTCTTTTATGGACTTGGGAGCCGCTGTTACAAAGGAGGAGTTTAATGGAGGAAATGAAGTGTTTGAAGTACAGTGACTTTTCGCTGGCTGAGTGATGGCCGGCTCCCACTGGCTGGGCTCTTGCTGGGCGAGGAGGTAGTAAAGCAGTATCACTCCCTGGCAGAGATGCAAGGCGCGTCTCTTCCTGTTGGGGTCAGCAGTGTGTGTTGAGCGACCTATGAGAGAGTGCTCGCTTCCAGGCCCTCAACTCCATTTTGAATGAGGTTTTTCCTTTCATTAATGTGCACAGCCCCTTCTCCAGCCTCTGCGTGCACACAGGTGCTCTGCCTGGGAGTTCATCTATTAGCTGTTCCAGACATTTGAGAGTCAAACTGCTGACTCAGTGTACCTCCTCTCAAAGGAATTTAAAGCATCCGCAAGCAGGCCGGAACATCCTTTAATTCAGAAGTTTTACCCTTGTTTCTAAATCACACTTGGATGATGACCAGAGAAACCTGAAGTTCCACCTAAGCTTAGCCTCCGGGGATGGCTGGGGTTCGGTGGGGGGGATGCTCTCCATCTAGCCCTACTCCTCTGTATAGAGGCTGTGAGTTGCTGCAGCTTTGGTGATCTGGAGCCCAGACACCTGCTGGTGGGGGAGCAAGTGCTACAGCTCTAGGACCCGGTGCCGTCTTGCTTGGGCTTGAGATGACTGGGCAGCTTTCTCCTGCCCTCTGTCTGAACTCGGGGAGACCGTGTCCTTTCTCGGCATCTCTAGATTCTGATCCTGGGAAAGCAGGCAGAGCCTTTCTGGAGGTGCTCTCTCCCTCTCCACGCCACTGAAGCCGGGTCAGTGCTCTCAAGAGGGAGGCCACCCGCAGTGCTTCCTGGTTCCGTTTCTGCTGTCCCAAGACACACGCCACTCAGGACACCACTAGCAGGAAGCAGAGAGCAGCTGCTTATGGACATCTCAGGTAAGAGGGGGCTCAGGGGAGGTGCGGAAAGAGCTTCAGTTTCTAGGAACCAGGAGTCCACACCATATGGGAGCCAAACCCTATACCTCATATGAGAAATGTTTTCAACATTGATGCTGACTGTAGTTTTGATAAAGTAAGGAGACGGCAATAAAAAAATTTGTGCTGACAGGAAAAATAGTCTTACTCAAGGCCATTTACGTTAGTAGCATTCCAGTTACAACAAAACACCCATGTTTTTAAGTGTTTGGGTTTTACGACTTATACTTAACTCTCTTTCTATATATATTCAGTTTTCCGTTCCTATTCGATTTTACCCTCCGGGTTTACTGAAGTACAATTTACATACAATAACATTCCCCTAAGATATAGAGCATTTCATCACCCCAAAAATGTTTCTTCCTGCCCCTTTACAGTCAGGCCCCTTCCCCAGTCTCTGGTCAAAGGCAGCCATGATCTACTTTCTGTCACAATAGTTTGCTGTCTCCAGAACTTCATATGATTAAGAACATATGAAATTTAGTCTTTGTGTCTCAGTTTATTTAGTTGGAAGTTTTGAGACTCATCCATGGTGTATGATTTAATATTTTATTACTTTTTATTCCTAAGTGGTACTCAATTTTATGAATATATCACAATATATTTAATTTATCAGTTGATGAATATTTGGGTTGTTTCTAGTTTGAGATTACTGTGAGTAATGCAGATATACACAGTTAAGTATAAATCATTGCGTGGGCATATGCTTTCATTTCTGTTGAATAAATACAGGCCTAACTTCACAGGTATGCATGTGCAACTGCACAGAGCCCTGCTTTTAATGTTTTGCTTTGCTGTCTTGAGCAGCTGTACCATTTTGCATGAGAGTTCTAGTTGCTCTGCCTCTTCACCAGTTTCCGTTGCTTTCTACCCTAGTTATTTCTTCAAACCTTTAAAACTAGAGGAGGGATTAGTATGTTATGATGGTTTTAATGCTCATCCATGAATGATCATCTTCCCAACCATACCTCCTGTGGACGTTGGCTTCCACGAGTTAATAAGAGGATAAATAAACCAGTAGGAATAGGAATAGTAGAATTTACAAAATCATGGAAGTTATACAGTCGTGGTCCCTCTTTGCTCTCAAGCTGATGGCACATTGTCTAATATCTGTAGTTGCACATTGGGAATGTAGGCTTTGGAACGTTTTCCAAGAAAATAGACTGAGAATCAAACCACTTTTTATTGATGATGAACAGCGGCTCTGCAAAATACTATTTGACTATTTGACTTCTCATATAAGAAAAATGTGTGTTTGCCATAGTCTGGTTGTCTTTTAATTTAATAAACAGAATTAAAAAGCCCCTTTCAAGTATGTAGCCAGCTTGAAACTGTATTATATTCTTTGTGACAGAATGATATTCATTAGAATAGACTTCCCGAAATTCAGATACTTCATATATAAAGCTTTACCTTTACTTAAAGTCAGCTACCCTGCTCTAGAAAAAAAAAAATTTAATTGATTTGACAGCCTGTGCTCTTCAAAAAGCCACATTTACTGCAGTAACACTGATTTTATAGGTATTTCCATAAAGCAACCAAAATATAATTTATAAGATGAGCTGTTTCTTCTTAGCAAAACACAACTACTATATTTTCCTCTATTTTCTGTGATTCCTTAAAATACCATAATAGAAATATTTCAGTTCTTTAAGTGTCCTTGTAAATACAACACCCTGGCTTGCACTTTTGGACACATTTTAAGTGCAGCAAGCTATTATAAAATAATAATGAATGAACTTAAGGAATAGGTAGACCTACTTAAAGAAAAATGAGGCATAAAAAAACTTGAATAAATGTTGAGACCTATCACTTTCATGGCTAGGAAGACTAAAGATGTCTGTATTCTCCAGTTTGTGACATAGGTAGAAAAATATTCTAGTCAAAAGCTCAAAGAATAATTTTTGGGAAATAGACAAATGCATTAAAAAATCTATCGACAAAAATGAATAGGAAGAAGAAGAAAATAAATTTTGAAAAAGAATATTAACAAAGGAATACTTGTCTCATTACAAGTCAAAATATTTTAGAGAAAGTGCTTGGTTTCATTGAAAAATCTCTATTTTTTGTTTGTCTGACTACCCAGGGTTCGGTAAAGACAATAATGAATATTTGAGCAGAAATGTGGTGAAACAGGTATATACGTTTTACTTTTTAACATTTTAATAAGGGAAAACTGAACCATAGCCTATTCTGGTTGAGTTAAAGTTTTTTTCCCCATAAGGGTCAAATTCATTCCAATATTATCACTATGTGAATTTCATTCTTTCCTTTAAGATGTCCCTACTGATTACCTGAAAGTGAAATGGAGCTTTTAATAGTAACAAAGGGGGCTCAGTATATTCCCATTAGTACATTCTTTATAAGATGTTTTGGTTGGTTCCGAGAGAAGATAGATTCTGAGAGCATTTAAATGACAGAAAAATAAATGTATTATTGATACTTAGATTAAAAGACAAACTTAATGAATCACTAGAATTGGGTCCATAAGCATGCTTCATAATTTCTTCTCATTTTAATATTAACTGGAATGAAATTCTTATATAATAGGGTAGAAGATGAGTGGGGAAAAATTTGACATATTGATGGAAGGAGAAACAATTTCTCTCTCCTGAAGAATTAGGTAGCTTTTTAATATAAAATTTCAGTGGATGAATAATGTTGATATTCTCCCAGAGTGACCTTGATTGGAACTTCCACCCAGTCTGAGAGCTGGGAAAAGACAGTGGCACATTTTTCATAGTCCTGTACTGGCAGGCTCCATCATCCCTCCTTGCTTTCCATCCCACAATTCTCGTTGGGTCCAGGGTTCAGTGCTCAGTCAAGGCTGAAGTTAAAGAGTGACAGCTTGCCCTGGACAAGAATGACTCAGCACTATGACTTTAGTTACAGAATATTAATGCAGCTAGCCACACACTTAGTGGAAACACTTATTTTTGGAACTATTGATAACATCTTTATGAAACAAGATCTCTACCTCCCTCTGGGTCACCCACCCACTCTTCCTCAAACTCATTTTCAGGCTCTAGTCTACAGAAAGTGCTAGGCTGGCTTTTTCCTCTGCAGCCTGCCAGATCTGTATATTCTCAGGTATATAAGAATGCATATTTATTCACATGACATTTATTCAACACGTCTTTTCTGAGTGTGGGTATTGTAATATATGGTGAGGAATAATCTAGTCCTTTCCCACAGCGTCGATACCAATCAGTTGCAAATTTATATCTCTAGCCCTGACGTCCATTCATGTTTCGGAACTGCACGTTCAGCTCCTGGGAAACATCGGTATATAAGCCAGAAATCTGAGAATCATCCTAAACTCCTCTACATATCTAATCTCTTACATCCAAGTCACAAAGATCTGTTTATTCTACCTGCTAACTAGTTTTCAAATCCATTCTCATGTTTCTGTCTTTACTGCCAATAACTTCATCTGGAAACTCTCGTAAGGTCTTGCTTTAAATATGCTAACAGCTACCTAACTGGCCTTATAACTCTTGTTTGTCCTTTCAACCTAATATCAATCTCACTTCCAGGATGGCTTTTCTTAAAATGCAAATGATTATATCATTGCCCTATTTAGAATCCTTCAATGGCACTATTATCTGTGGGGCAAAAGGCCCATCTGAGGCATGCCATATACCACCCCTGGGAGTGGGGACTTACTTGCTTACTTCCCAGCTGAAGCTTTCACCACTCCCTGTTTGCAAAGTCCTTTCTGGCCATACCAAGTTACCTGCAGGTCCCCAAATAAGCTTTGCATTTTTATACTCTGCACTGCTGCCCACGTCCCATCAAATGAAATGGCCTTCCTTGCCCCTGTATCCATCTGGTGAATTCTTGTCCTCTTTCACATTGAGTTCAAACTCCACAGCCTCTCAGGAACATTCTGTGACCTTCCGAGGCAGAATGTCCTGCAATAGCACTTTGCTGTTCAGAGGTAATGAGGTAGAGCTAGAGGGAACACACTTGCAGCCTGGAAAGCAGACTGTGACTCCTCTTTGCTGTCCTACTTCCTCCAAAAGCTGGGGGTGGAGGTGCTATTTGGCTAAGTTAGTTGGGCACTTGGGAGCTTATCCGCTGACCTTGGGGTCCCTGGGTTCCCTGTTGTAATCAACTTGGGCTAACAAAGCTAGGGGGATGCTTTGAGGGTGATGCATTACACAAAGATAAGAATATTCTTGACAGTCCACTTATAACTCTATTGTTTTGTCATCAAAAAATTTTTATTTTATCTTCTGGTATTTTGCATATTTCAGGAGGGAATAACACCCATTCCTTGGTGTTCAGTGTTGGCTAAAAAAGCTCCAGTCCAGGTTTTTCCCATTTCCACCTCAGCTCGTCTATTATAACACTTACCCTCTTACATTTGTTCACATATTGCTTCGCCTGTGTTCCCTGAGGACACGGTCCTCTTGCATTGGTTTTTATAGTTTAGGCACATTGCCTGGTACATAGTAGGTACTTAATAAAGCTTGTCTTAGTGCATAATTATTGTAAAATAATAGAGTTTCTCTTACTCCATCACCTTTACTATGTTGCTCTGGATATTAAAGTCTCCCTGGGTTAGAATCATGAAGATTTCTCTTGGATTTTTAACATCTACACATTTCTTGGGTTACTACTTCATTGTGTTACACATCTTGTAAGAAACAGGAAGAAAATGACATCCGTGTATGTGTTTAGGCATGCAGGACAATTCTGACCATTAGTTGATGTTGTAGTTACAAGTGAAAGCCACCAGATGGCTTAAGAAAATGAATTTATTTCCATTTGAGATTTCAGCTCATAAATCTGTGACCAAAAAGTGCATGATTGGTGGGCGAGCAAAAGGCTCTCTTCAGTGAACTGCAAATGACCAACAAAACCGACTTACTGATATTGCCTGATTTCAAGAATGGGTTTGTAGAGGTTTTGTAACCTTCAAAGTGAACAACTAAACTGTATCATCCTTCTAGAATCTACATGCTTTAATAATTACAGAATAATTACTGAAATTCAATTCAACTCCACAAATATTTATTGAGTATCTAAGTCCCAATTAAACCTTATGAGAGGATTATTGAAGCATATGCCACAGGAAGCACAGCTTACTAAACATGGAAAATGTCCGATAGACTAGAAGTAAAGATGGATTTTACTGTTTGTGTGTACTAGTGCTGGGTACTGTTTCAAGGAGAAATGCGGGTAGAAAAATAAGTGTGACCTAGAATTTTTTTGCATATTATCTACAGGCAGAATAGTTAAATGACAAATCAAAATAAAACAAAGCAAAAATCTAAATTACAATAGTATTTATAAATCAAATGTATTTTACATGGTTTTTATATAAGTAAACCAGAATTAAAATTTTTTATTCGATTAAAGCATTTCAATGAGATAATTTAAAAATAAATCTGTATATAAAAATATCTGAGAGAATATATACCGTTGGTAGACCATTTCAAGTGGCCCTTTTATTTTTTTTCTAGATGCTCTGTACTTTGAGAAGTATTTTGAATGAGCACTTGTTTATTTATAATTTTGGGATGTAAGAATGAAATAAAAACCTCATTAAAGATAATTCCATTTATTTATTTGATAAATATACTATGGATTAGGCACTGTGGGAGAAGTATTGCTAAAAGATAAAATCATGTATTTGAGATTTCGATGTTTATTTATGCTAACATCAAGATAGTAAATTTGCTAACCTTTCTAGACAATTAAAATTATGTCAATCTGCAATGCCTGCTTTTTAATATGTTAAATATACATTAAATAACATTGAAATATAATCTTAAAAATGACTGTTTTTAAAAAAACATGTTAAAAGGGCCCTTCAGAAATATTCAATATCAGATCATTTAAAAACTTTTGAACAAAAGTTGAAGTAGGTATAAAGGAATTCAGCAAAGATTTCTGAAGGCACAACATATAGTTATTGGTTAGCGATTAAAAATATTTATTTGCTAATGACAATTTAATAAACTCAATAAATAGGGAATCATCCCCTTTTCAAACATAACCTAACAAGGGACAGTTAACTTTTAAAAGCACTAGTTTTTTCTGAAGATGCAGAAAGGACATTTTCTTTCTTTAGTGAAGCAGACATTTTATCTTTCTATTCAGGCTATGTATGAATAAACCATATGAGATAAAAATCTAACATAATGAGATAACTTAATATTTGAGATTAAAAGAAAAACGTTGAATTGGTTAAGATAGTTTACTTACATTTTCTTCTTACCAATTGCAATCCATCTTTACACTAGTCATTTTTCGTTGAACTGTTTACTTTCTGATTACAAAAGCAATATGTGTAAACACTAGAAAATTTTAAAATAGAAAAGTTTAAGGGAAAAATAAAAATTATCCACAGTCCCATTACAGAGAGAAAATCACTATTGGCATCTGAGTTATTTTCTTTCATTCTTTTTCCTATGACTATAGATATGACATATCTGCATGTTGATGGAAATCTTAACCAGTTTCCCTGGAGTGGGCAGAAAAGACCCAAAGCTCAGGACAGAGAGCCATTGAATACCCCATGGTTGAGAAAGATCATCAAAAGGGTTGGGGTCTAACTGCTCACCCACAGTTTATTAAGGAGTGCCCAAAGCCCTCCAGTGTATATAAGTAAAAGTCTGATGGAGGTGGAGAAGGAGATGCTTTGGAGTCTAGAATAATCTGTCCTATGGGGTGGACTCCACTGTCTCTCCCTTCAAAACTAAAGGGACTAGTGGCACTTTTCCCCTGGGGAAAGGCTGCTAACACCCTGTATAGATCTGTTCTGTACTTTTGCTAGCAATGTAAAGAAGAATGGAGAGGTCAGGAAGCCTTTCCAGTTCTTACTAAATAAAAATGTCATCTCATATCTGACTTTTTAGGGAGTATGCTTTTCTTCCTTAGTGGGTATTTTTTTTTTTGGTAACCCTGGCACATAGATGGTTTTATAAAAGAAAGTTAATTAAAAAAATAACTTGGCAATGAAGTTTTTAAGTTTACAGAAAGATTTCAATATGTAATTAAGCTAACTTTATCACTCATATATACAGTTTAATATTATGATGGAGCTTAGAAATCAAGTGGTGACACAATTTTATAAATTCGTCTGGAGAGACATCTTTTCTTACCTTCCTGTTTGCTGAGCACTAGTCCCCAAATCCTAGATTCTTCCATAGTCCATGTAGGTATTGCTAAGACCCCATCCCCAGATTCATCCAAAGGTGGGAGAAGGAAAGAGGACATCTGGCTTTCTCTTTCATCCCTGAGTCATTTCCTTCACCTTTCCTAGTATCCCTTGGGAGAGGTGGTTGGGAACAAGGTGTGATTAGGAAAGCTGAGAGGGAGAAGAAGATGGAACCTGTGGGGAAAAAGCAAAAGCCACTTGTTAAGGGCTGATCTCCATGAAACAGGGGCTGTAACAGCTGTCTGAGGGAGAAAGGGAACTTCTGTGCCAAAGGCTATCACATACATCACCTCACTGAGTTCCACACTTGCAATTTCAGGGCCAGTAGAATTGGAGCAAATATTTTGGGAGCTAGCATGGGTCATCCCTTTTTAATTTTGCCAAATAAGAGCCTCAGAGGAACAACTGCTATCTGTCATCACCACATATGAGAAAGATAGTTAGGCACCAAAACAGTCAGAAGGATATTATTTTAGAATAAAGGATAGCTTTTCAAATTGAATATAACTAGCAGTATAAAAACCTTATTACATTATCTTTTCTCTAATTTTGCCATTTTGTTGTAGACTGGTACCATACATTATCTTATTTGTTTACATAATATCCTAGGAAGTAGGTAGAATCCTTGACCCCTAGCGGGGGTAAATACACCTTCTGTATGCTTTAATAGAACACATGTAATGAGGCCAAAATTTAAACAACATGACTCCAGCATACGAAAAATATTAATTGCCCTCGTTTTTATAACTGATTTCATCTTGCTCTCGTCATTCCTAACGGTGGAAGAAGACATTTTACCTTGCCAAATAAAAGTGGGGTTTGGTGGCTTTCAGTTTTATAAGCCTTTTTGGGTAAGTGCTTAGTCTTTTGGGATTCTCTCTATGCTTTTCACGATTCCTATCTCTTTTTCAAGATGGTGTCTGGCTATTGGCAGAGCTTACATGTCCTCTTGGTCTTGTGACCTTCCATTGAGGTATCTCAGCATTGGCCTCTGTCCTCAGTGTATCTGCTTCGGTGTGGCTTGGACTCTTGGCCACAGAGCTCTTGCGCTGCTGAGATGCAGCTCCTCCTTCTCCAACCTTTGGACATCCTGTTGGCTCCTGCTTCTGATGACTGAGGACTTTGTTGTTGTATCTGGTCACAAGGGCTCAGTCCTTGGTAGCCTTGTTCCAGCCCCAGGCTTAATTGGGGTCATTGATTCTGAATCCTTCCACACCCCTACTCTCTGGGGAGACGGGGCAATGTTCTCCTGCATCCTCCACACTCAACATGATTGCGCAGGATACCGTGAAGCTGCCCTCTGGCCCACTGGCCTTTGCCCTGCTCTTAGCTGTTGCCCCTCCTCTGCATACATACCACATTGCATGCCCTGACAAATGTAAGCATATTCTAAGGTGTTTATAGTCTCTCTTTCGAACTCTTTTTGACCAGAAGCCACACTGAGAAATATTTTATGTCTAGACATAGTGCACATATAGTAATTGGTCTATTTAGGTTTTCTGCTTCTTCGTTATTGAGCCTTGGAAAAGTGTATATTTTTAAGAATTTATCCATTTCTTCTAGGTTGTCCAATTTGTTGGCATATAATTGTTTGTAGCATTCTCTTATGATCCTTTGTATTTCTGTGGTATCAGTTATAATGTATCCTCTTTCACTTATGATTTTATTTTTTGAGTTGTCATTTTTTTCTTGGTTAGCCTAGCTAAAGTTTCATCTACTTTGTTTATCTTTTCAAAGAACCAACTTTTATCATTGATCTTTGTAATTGTCTTTTTGGCCTCTGTTTCATTTATTTCTGCTTGATCTTTATTATTTCCTTCCTTCCACTAACTTTGGGCTCCATTTGTTTATTTGAGAGTTTTTGTTTGTTTGTTTCTCAAGGTAGAGCTGTGAAATACAACTGATTTTCATATATAGATCTTGTATCTTGCAATGTTGCGAAACCGACATGTCAGTTCTAGTAGCTTTTCTGTAGACTCCATAGCATTAACCTAAACTGTGTGGTGTTGGTTTAACTGGTAGACAGCAGACAACAAAGACATATCACAGGTTGAAAAGCTGGCGATCCTTTTCATGCCACCACAAAACATTTGATAAAATTGTCAACCTAATTCCTTGGAAGGCAGTCCACATGCTCTTTGAATCGGTAGCTATAGGGAAATGATCAGAAAGATGATTGTCTGACCAATGAGAGAGTATTAGCTGTTTCTTGCCTCCTTTAGCAAAGTCCTTTGAGAAAGATGAACTCAGGTAAAAGCTAGCCATTTTGTTAACAGAGATGGAAGAAAGGAAAGCTCTGCTAAGATTGGAGTTCTCTGCCTGCAGTCTATAATACAAATTGACTGAGAGTGGTTATTTAGGGACTTCTAGTTTTGATAAAGCCAAAAGCTATTCTACTCTCAACAGCAGAAGATAAAACTGTGACCCAAAGCCCCTCTCAAGGGCTATTAGCAAAGTGTTTCTGCCAGATGACATGCAGTAAAAGATCATGTTAAGGGGATTGCCTTCCCAGCCAAAGCTGCTGTTTCTGCTGGTTGCATGGGCACTGACTGCCATTAAGTTAATAGATACAAGATAGATGGGACAAACATAAGAGCCTAGTAAATAAAAACGAAGAGTAGTTAGGCATAAGAAATATGATTAGCTGAGATCTCTTGCTGTGATTATTTGTACAAGAAATTGTAAAAGGAAATAACAGACCAGAAATCTTCTCAGTATCTTTTAAAATTGAATTAACAAGTAACAAGCGTAGCTTGCAAATACCTTTGTCTATTTGATTCTGAAGCAACCCACAGTCCTTCAAAACTGCACCAGTAAAAAACTGGACACACAAAAAAGTGCAGTCTTCCAGCAGTGCATACTCCTCAGTACACCTTTCAGATGGAATCACAGAGAATCATGGATAAGAACCGTCTAGTGGGTAAAGCCAGTACCTTTAGATGTAACAAGCAAGATAGTTCCTTCTAGAGAGCACAACTGGAGTCTAATTAGGAATTACTCCTCCACCTGGACATTCTTTGAAGCTCCCCCCTTGCAACATTTGGTTAGACTGAAGACCATGACTACTCTTTTTTTCCCTGTTCTTTTTCCAACTTGGTTTTCATACTCCTGCTACACCACTGTACACTAGGTATGTGGGGAAGGGAAAGGCACAGGAGAGTGGAACAGATACCTCATCGTTTAATTTGTACATCACTGGATCATGCAGTTACATCCAGACTTATACAAGACTGCACATCATCTCCAGATCATGCACTTTGGTCTGCTTAGAACTTTGGCTTTTCATCCTTTGGAATAGGGTGTGTTCTATGTGTCAGAAGAAGGGTGTATATGGATATGTGGGTGGCCAGAAGAGTAGACTGTGACAGAGTTGTCCACCAAAGCATATTCTCACCTTTTTTCCTTTATTACTAGCACTGCCAAATATTAGCTGGATCTTTGGTTGCCCAGCTATAGAACTCCATTTCTCACCTTCCCAACAGTTAGATGTGGTCATGTCTCTAATCAGGACAATGAAATGGGTAATGATGTGTGTTACTTCTGGGATGCACTCTTAAGAGATGTGCACCCCTTTCTGCCTTTTTGCTGGGCTAATATAGAGGTAATGACAGGTTCTGGGATGGAGGTCATGTTATGAGGATAGCAGTACTGCTCTTCCTGTCCTGGACCACTTATCTCTGGATCGGTATGAGAAAAAAAATAAAACTATTTTGTTTCAGATATAGCAACTTTGGGTCTCTGTTAAAGCAACCTAATCTGTATCCCAACTAAAAGCTAGGTGTAATTATGGAAGAGTATTAGTAGTCTTGCCTCCAAGGGGAAAGGTAGAGCCTTGAACAAATGAAGAAACTTTGCTAATCTAAGTCAGGGTTTTGGCCCAATTAAACCAAATGTGAAACCATTGAATACTTAAGGTGAACCAATCTAGTATGAGATATTATGCAAGACTGGTCCTGCTCAATGCTATTTCTAGATTGGTACATGAGAGAGAAATAAACTTATATTTTGTTTAAACTGCTGCCTTTTAGGTCTTTGATATACCAAAAACGATGCTTAGACTTCATGCTAAAGAATAGTTAGAATTTGTTGAAGAACTAGAACGTAATCATAAAAATGACAAATCACAGTAGTATATGCCCAATAGGGACCAAAAAATAAATAAATAAATAAAGGGCTCTCTCAGCGTGGAGCACCTCAGAAGGGATTAGGAGAGTCTGAGAAAAGGAAGTCCTAGTAGTAAAAACGGCATCGCTGAGAGCAGAAATATTTAATGCTCTCCTTAGAAAACAAACAAAACTCAATGTAACTTTTCTTACAACTATTCTAGTAAATAAAAAAACTTCTGTTTTATGAAAAAGCTTTGAAATAAATTAAGGCATTTTTTGCTTTAAAAATGTTTTTTTATCATAATGAAAGTAACAGCCAAGGAACACTTGAGAACACTATATCAAGGCAGAACATTTTAAAACAGAAGTTTAAAGAAAGTAAAAATCAGTAAATCCCTGAACCAGGAGACTGAACAAACTGCACTGTTTACCATTTTTCTAGTCTTTCTTCAATGGGTGTGTAAGTGGAGATATATGCATTTTTACATATACTTTTTATATATACTGCATAGCATGTGTGTACATGTTAGCTCTGTTGTGCTTTTTCGTTTAACATTACACAAGTACTTCTTGACATGAAGAATTCTTCAGTTTCGTTGCCCAGTATTTCTCATGTTTAATTTCATGCGATTAAAAAAAAAATTCAGAGTATTTACTTTGACAGAAGCATGATCTTATTTTTTTTTCCAAATGCTTAGCAGTGCTGAGGCAGGCACACCTTCGAGTGTTTTCGGGAAAGGCCTGTAGAACCTATTGCATATTATCTCATGGTAAAAACAAAAAAATCAAACGTCAAAACTGAGGCAAACTGCCAAGAGGCAATGTGCATTACAAAATAAACGATCTAAGCTTAATGCTACATCTCCGGCCATATTCTACCACACTGGAGCACTAACCCTCCTGTCCTCCTATGGGGCAGACCGCAGGACAGCAAAGAGGTAGCTGAGCCTGTGGGGGAGGCTGGGTCAAAGCCCTCGCGGGTCCCCGGGCGCTAGGCCGGAGCTCCCTCCCGCACCCCAGACTGCCTGCCCATTCTGGCAGGATTTCACATACGGGACGCCCGAGTCCCCCGTCTGGCGACACCCACGTCGTTTTTGGGGGGTTGGAAGTCTGTCACGGGGACAAAGGTTCTCCCCCGCGACGTGAGAAGCAGGGATGGCCGACGGCGGCGTCCGCCAGCCCCCGCACCGCCCCGGCGGGGTGCTGGCGCCTCGGCCCTCCTCTGCTCCTCTGTGAAACGGGCCCGTCCGCCTGCAGGGTCTGGGCCCCTACGGGACGCGACACCACACGGGGCCGCCCCGGGCCGTGTGGCCGACGCCGTGCTCGGCCCTCGCCCCCCGGACCCGGTGCTGGCCGGGCCCCGGGCACGGCCCGCGGGGCAGGGCGGGGCGGGGCACGAGCGGCCAACTAGGAGGCGACGCTTATTCTGTTTTCCCCTTTAGCGGGGGTTTGGCCGCGGGCGCTTCGTGCACTCGGACGCGCCACGCGCCTGGGCCCGGGCGCCCGGCCCCGCGGGCGAGGACACGCCCTGTTCCGGCCCCCGCCATGCTCGCCGGCGCCCGGCGGGCTCGCCAGCTCGGCCTCAGCCTCGTCGCCGCCGCCGCCGCCACCGCCAGCGCCGCCCTGAGGATGGGCGACGGGCGCCGGGCGCGGGCCGCGCTGCCGGGCCGCTCGGAGCCGGGGCCCGCGGCGGGTAAGGGCGCGGAGGGCGCGGGCGGCGGCGCCGCTGCGCATGCGCGGCCCCGGGGGGGGGGTAAGCGCCGGCGGGGGGGGGGGAGCGCCCGCCGGGGAGGGGATGGGCGAGCGCGCCGGTCTGGCTTCTCCCCCCACACTCGGGGCGCTCGGGCGGGGCCTAGCGAGCCGGTGGGACCCGCCGACAGCGCCCGCGTCCCCCCCCGCCGCGTCCCCGCGCCCCGGGGTCCCCGCCCCCGCCCCACGCGGCCTTGCGCCGGGCTGTGCTGCCGCCGGACGCAGCGCCAGGACCCCGAGGGCCGGATGCCAGGCACCTGCAGGCCCGAAGGGGCGTTGGCCCCGGGGTGCGGGGGCGTCTGTCGTCGAGCTGGGTCCCCCCCCCAAACTTAAAAACTCGTGTCCCATCCTCATGCTCCTAACTTTTGGAAACACACGGTCCAAGGGAAGTGCCCGACGGGCGGCGCGTGCTCGGATGCCGCGGCCTGTGAGCCGACCCGGGGGTCCCCCGGCGGCTCAGTCCGCGCCGTCTGTCGGGGGCCCGCGGCGGTTCGCGGACAGCACGGCCGGCCGAGCCCGGACCGTGCGCGAAGCGAGGCTGCGCCGCGCAGCAGGGTTCCCCAGAGGGGGCCGCCCCGCCAGCTTTCGGCTGAGAACAAGCCTTCTGGGGCTCGCTTCAGCAGCACACATCCTAAAACGGGCACGGTGCCGCGAAGGGCAGCGTGGCCCCTGCACAGGGGCGGCACGCGCACCTGTGGCGTGTCCCAGATTAAAAAACAAAACAACAAAGCCAAACAACTCTCCATAGTTAGTAAACCACGGCCTTAGAGCTGTTGGAGGGTGAAGCTAATCTTTTCCATAGAGCCCAATGCCAAGACCTTGCATTGAAATTTCCCAGGAATAATTTTCCTTAAGGAGTTATTGAATATTTCTTGGAAGAAATCATAGTGAGGGTGTATATGTCACATGCAATACCGAGTCTGATGTTGGAAAAGGTAGAGGATTTTTGGATTTGAGGCAATGTGGAGGTCGTGACTTTTTTGTTCACCTGCAGTAGCAGTTCTATTACCTGCGACTGCTATCACTTCGCCTCCAATTGTGAGCCCTAAAAGTTGATTCTTAACTCAAATTCAGAAAATGAAATTTGAAAAAAATATCCAGATGACCTCTAACCCATATTTAATCCAATTATCTAAACTTCATTATCTTAAAATACATGATCTCGACAAACCAAGATTCATAAACGGTTATATAAAGGCAATGCTTTCTCAATGTTGAACTTCCGCAGCTGGTACTGAACTTCTCCTTTACACATGATAGTGTCTTTGATATGCCCTTCTAGACTGAGGGACAGCCCAAAAACTCTTGATCAGATTTCCAAACTGGTTTAGGATTAAGACTGAACAAAATTTAGTTCTGTTTTATCTTAACCAAAGTCTTCTCAATTTCCCAGTATATATATGACACTTTTGATAAAAGACTAACCACCATGCTAAGGATTTCTTTTTCATATCCACATAATAATCCTACAGATATCAGGACTTGGCTCTCCTCCAGGCTCATCTGTTTTTTCATATAGCTGTGTGTACGTCTCTCTGTATCTGTACCTGTAAAATGCTTTTCTGGTGTAGGGCCAAACCTATAATACATATATGTCTTTATTATTCAGTTGCTAAAAAACTCCACCCTCCTCCATCCCACTAATATTTAAATTTTAGATTGTGATCTCTCCAATCTCCCCTCCTAGTTACTACTCTTGCCTTGACAGGTTGCTGAATGTTCTGACTGGCCCCAGAAATGGGCAGTGTTACTCTTTAGTAGATTTTGGTGGTTGCAGGTTTGAAGCTTAAGGGCTTAATATTACTGTTTTGAAAGATATTCATCTTGACTCCAACCTTCAATCTGTTTAATAGCTCTTCAGTTCTCTATATTGTCTCTATCTATGTCTGTTGTGATTTGCTCTCTGACTCTCTTAAGTTCTGTGACAAAAGCATCCCCTTTTGATTTTAGAAGACAAGGCCCATCTGTTTTTTGTCTTTGGCTCAGCCTACTAGGTGGTGCATACTATTACCAAATACTTTCGGTGTTAAGGGTTATCATCTAGACTTTAATCCAACCTTTTTTTGTATGTTTAGGGAAACATTTCCTTTTATAAACTGGCCTAGTAGTAGATTTCTATTTTGCAAGAAGGTAAGATTCAGTCTTTTAAACTTCTTTAACGTTTACTTCCTCCCAGGCTACCTAAAATGGAACAGCATGAATAGGCCTACTTTGAGTGATTGGTTAACACTAAACCTGGATTAGACTGCCTCATTTGAAGCATACTCTGTTCAGGTTAGCAGTGGGTCCTGGACAGCACTGGTTTGCTGGCTGGCAGGGCACACAGCACTTTGCCTAAACTTATATGTAGAGTGGTTTTGCTCTGTTTCAGTGCCTGGTTGTAAAGTAATACTCAGAACTTTGGAATTGGAGGAAAAGGGGAATTCATGCTTGTTCAACTGAATTGGTGGGCTATTAATTGCTAGAGATACGCAGGAGGTAGAAGCTTATAATTAAAACCTCAGAGTGTCTCCTATGTTGTTCAAATGTAAGTTTATTATAGTTAAAACTGATCTTATTTCCAATGAGTAAATTATAGTAAAAGTATAGCTTTTAATTTAAATGGAACTTTTTTTTTTCATATTGGAAACATTGAATCTGTTTTTTTGCTTATGTATTGAGATTTGGATATAGTCAAGGTAACGTTGGCAGCTCCTATTTAATCTCTGCTTTCTTGCCTTTATATTCTTAGTGTTCACTGCATTTATTCCTCTGATGCCTTTGGGGGGCAAGGAAGAGTTGTAGCACACCTGCTAAAAGTATACTCTTTTAAGAACTTTAAATATAAATAAAACAGTAGAGCAATATGAGTAATCCAAAAGTTGGCTCTTTGAAAAATAATAGAACTACAACAGTCAAATTTATAAACTATTAGTCTAGTAAAGGAAAAAAGGAAGGATATACAAATACACAGATAAGAACTGAGAAGGGGGAATAATGAAAGTAGAAAATTTAAAGAATCATAGGGATGATTTACTTGGCTCTGAAAATAAGTTTGAAAACTATGATGGCATAGATAATTTTTAGGAACATGTAATTGACCCAAACAGTCCAGAAAGAAGTAGAAGGTCTAAAGAGATTGATTTTCTTAGAACAAATAAAGTTGTGAAAGAGTTGCCTCTTTCCAAGGCATTATGTCCAGACAGTTTTATAGGGGACTTCTACTAAATATTTAAAGAGCAGATAATTCTAGTACTTTTTAAACTTAAAGAGTTGTCAGATTGTTTTTAAGAAGCAAGTATAACATTGAAACTAAAATTAATAAAAATTTCACAAAAAGAAAATTTTATATATTGTTGCAAAACTGCAAAATAAATATGAATAAACAGAATACAGAAATAAGATTTAATCCCAGAATGCAAGGAAAAGTCAATATTACAAAATCTATTAATATAATTCATCATTTAACTGAAGTAAGGAAAATGATATAATTATCTCTCCAGATGCTAGAAAGTTGTTTGACCAAATTTCACAACCATTCTTTATAGTAACACTCAGAGATGGCTACTTTCTTAACATGATAAAATACATCTATTTGGTTTTAGACCATCATGGTGCTTAATGAAGAAGCATTAGCGATTCCCACCAAAGTCCTAATCAAGAAAGAATGTGGAGGTGGGCCACTCTTGGTCAGCCTGGTAGCAGGTGTGTACTAGTACTAAATACTTTTGTTCTTAGAGGTTAGCTCTAAGCTTTAATCTTACTTTTTTGTGTGTTCTTAAAAAAATTTTCATTCTTTTATAAACTGTGGCCTAGTAGATTTCTACTTTGCAAGAAGGTAAGATTCAAACCTTCAAACTTTTTTAATGTATAATTTTTCCAAGGATGCCTGAAGTGTATTGAAGCATGACCAGGCCTACTTTGGGTGATTGGTTATTATTTAGCATGTTTTGTAGGTATTTGCCAATGCAGTTAGACAAGAGAAAGTGATTAGAGTAGGTAAAAAAACTAACATCATTTTCAGATGATGAGATTACAAATCTGGAAAATCCAAGAGAATTTAGGAAAGTATTAGGGCATATCCTTGCTAGACAGAAACCAATAGCTCTACTCTATATAAACAACTTGTTAGAAAATATAATGGAAAAAAACACATATATAATAGTAACCAAAATGTTGAAAATTTGGGAATAAAATTAGCCAGAAATATACAAGACATGTGAATAAAACTTTAAAACACTACTGAAGATGCAAAAGAAGACTCAAACAAGGGGCAGGACAGACCAGGTTCTTGGATAGGTGACTGAACAGGGAACATATATATATATGTCAGTTCTCCCTAAGTTTATTTATGAAGGTAATGTGGCTTCAGTAAACTGATGATATTTTTGTTTTGTTCTATAATTGGAGACACTGATTAAAATTTTGTGTAGAAAAATAAATAGTAATAGTTATGGTAACTGTAAAAGAAGAGTAAAGAGAGACAGCTATCCCTACCATACAGTAAAAGTAAAGTTTATGATTTAAGCAGTGTGGTACTAGTCCACAAATACATAGGTCAAGGAAGTAGAATAGAAAGACCAGAAATTCTTGAATGCGTGTGGGAATGTATCATGATAAAGGTGATATCTCAAATCAGTGGGAAAAAGATGGAATATTCAATAAATGGTTATGGGACAACTTGGTGGCCATGTAGAAAAAAAGTTGAATTTGTACCTTCCACCTTAAAGCAGGATAAGTTCCAAAAGCTCATGCACATTAAGTGCTTACTGTATGCCAGGCACTGTAGTAATTACTTGATATTTACTAACACATTTAATCTTCATGATAACCTGACGAAGTAGTAACTATTATTATTCCCCATTCGTAGCTGTAGGAACTGAGGCCCACAGTGGCGAGGCAACTCATCTAAGGTCCTATAGCTAATAAGTGGTGGATTTGGAATGTGAATGTAGGCAGTTTGACTCTAGAGTTTGTGATGTTAACTGTTATACTGTTTTTCCATTTAGTTAAATGTAAAGAATCAAACAATTTAAGTGTGACAAAGGGAGAATTCCTTTATAATCTTGGTGTGAGGAACACCTTTCTAACCATGACTTGAAAATCAGAAGACTTAAAAGATTGATAAGTTAGATCAAATCAAAAGAAGAATCTTCTGAAGGCTGAATCACTATAAAAAAATTCAAAAGACAAACGATATTTGCAACTCATATCATAGATGAAGAACTAGTGTCCCTAATATATAAGAAGCTCCTAGAAATTAATAAGAAAACACCAACATCTATTGGAAAAATAGGCAAAGGTTATGAACAGTTTCCAGAAAAGGAAGTACAGTTGGCTCTTAAACATATAAAAAGATGCTCTACTGCACTCATAATGAGGAGAATACAAATACCATTTTTCATTTTTTGGACTGGCAAAAATCCAAAACTTTGATGATACACTTGGTTGCCTTAAGGAAAAAGGCACTCTGGTACATTGCTGGCGAGAGTGTAAATTGGCTCAACTCTTAGGGAAGGCAATTTGGCAATATCTATCAAAAATTTAATTGCGTATACCTTTTGACCCAGGAATGCAATTTCTGGGAATTTATCCTACAGATACACTTGCACACATGCCAAATGATGACTGTACCAGGTTATTCACTGCAGCTTTGTTTGCAGTAGCTGAAGGTTGGAAACAACCCAAATGCCCATCAATAGGGGCTAGTTAAATAAATTATGGTTCGTCCTCACAATGGAATATGCAGCTGTAGAAAGAACTTGGGAAATCTGTGTGAATGGGTATGGAGAGATTGCCAAGATATCGTGTTAAGTGACAAAAGCAAGGTCAGAACAGTGTTATATAGCGTGCTAACTTTTGTGTGCACAATGTGTATGCACAAAGAAACTTTGTAAGGACGGCTAAGAAACTAATAGCTAGCGAGCGAGCTATGCAGTGAGCTGAGGATGGGTGGGAGACTTTTCTTTCTTTTTTTAAAATAACTTGATTCCTGTTAATGCGACTGCTTTATTGAATCAAATAACTCCACTTTGAAGATGAACTCTCTGTTGTTTTTAGTCTAATTGACCACCTTTCGATCATCTTTTGTCATCCCTTTTTCAAGGCCTTTTTTTTTTTTTTTATTTTGCTCTCTTTTTCTTGTCAAGTAGGTCTTTTTTTCTTCCCTAACTTGCTTTTGTAATCAAAATCTACATTTTGGCATGATTTAAAAATCTAAATTTAGAGGGTGAAATTGGAATAAGTTAACCCAAGTCATTTTACATTTCATAAATATTCATTTTTATTGAAGCAGCAATTGTGGTGGCATCATTTACACAAAGAAAAGATCTTTGGGGACAAATTCCTTCCACTATTATGTACAAGGCATTATGTGTATTTCTTTTATTTTCAGTGATGTACACAGACTTTTAAAAGAAAATGATAGAAAACAATTTTCCTTTTAGAAAAATTTCTCCAATGTGTGATTAGTTTCTAAATTGTAGGACGCAGAACTATTTTTTCCTCCTCTTTGCATTTTGTCTAAAGCTTTTTATTTGCCGTCTGTTTTGGAGCCCTCAGTGTTTCCCTGAGGTCCCTGGAATAAGGGTATTTGTACCTCCCACAATCTTATCCTCTCTTCCCAGCATTTCTTCCCACTGTGGCCCTATAGAACTCTTGTCTTCTGGCTAACGAGTTTCAGTGTTTTGCTTCTGGAATTGCTAAGTGATTCTAACCTGGATTCCACACTCCTGTCTTTTCATTAAATCATTCATTAAATGTCTACTAAATACCTGCTTAGGTAAAATATTATGTTTTCCATATACGCTTATCATACTCCTTCCTCAAAACTTGCCCTGTTTGAATTCCATTTCTCCCATACACCCATCCCTTTATTCTCTCTGACCTAAGTGATCCCTTTCTTTTCTACTGGACAAATAATTATGTACTGTTTATGAATTTTTCTATTGAATCTTGCACTGTAACTTTGATGTTTTGTTGCTAAGTTATTGAATCTATGTCTAATTTCCCTGTGTGAGGGTGAGCTCCGCAGAAAGATGGCTGTTCAGAGAAAGAGCCATGTTTCACTCCTTAAAAGAAGAAGCTGGACTGTGTTTGATACACTATCCTTTAGGGTATTTCACTTCACAAAGGGGCGCTACCTACATTAGGCACTCAATCTGGTTTATGGATATGGGCAGCGCATGATTAATGCCTGAAAACAAAGGCCAAAACCAGTGGTCTTTTTGTGTGAACTTGTGTGACCAGTGTGGCACAGAGAAACTAAAATAGGTGACCTTTTGTCCATGGATACATACTCTTAGTCGGTTTTCCACTAGTGGTGATGGATTTGTGCTGATTTCAAACTTTCTTCTCGATTGCCCTTGTGACCAGTGGTTAACTTTTCTATTGGCCAGGATGAATGATGGAGAGCTGCTCATCTAACCTCTGAGCAGAGCCTGCTAAGAATCTGCAGCAGTGGTGAAGAACAAAGAGGTGTTATGCTCAGCACAATCCATGCGGGGCCTTGGTCTGCTACACTCAGTTCAGGAGTTACAGTGCACCCCTGCCTTGGGTTGGGGAGGGCGTGGAGTGAGGACAGCTGAGATAAGGAGTGGGAGATGGGTTAGATGAGGAGACATCAGCCTGTGTGATGAACTCCAAGAAAGCCAGCAGCCTCGAGGCCCTCAGCTAGGACCAGAGTGGAGGCCTCTTGGCTGAGCTTGGTTTAGCTCCCTTATAGGCCCCAGCAGCCTGCCAGCCATCAGCATGTTGCCTTGGCAGATGTCCAGGCACCTGTCCAATAACACAGCTGGCAGGCCCTGCCATCCTGTGCCAGCCAAAATCATCAAACCCTGGTGATGTACAACAGACTGAATTCTGCAAAAGATGGTTTCCAAGTGTCAATGCATGATAAATAAAAGTTGTGGATCATCTATAGACTAGTCTTTCATCTTCCATCATAAATTCCTAGTTTGTCAGAGCATCCCAATATCTAATGTTTTATGAAAATGTAGTACTAGACTGCAAACTAGTTGAGGGTAGGAATTGTATTATTCTTTGTGCCTGGAATGCAGGCTGTCAATAAATATTTATTGGATGACTCCAGCATATTATGTTGTGAGCTGTTGGTGAGGCAGGCCTCTCTGAGCAGCATCATATGTAATAGACATATACATGTTATGTATTATGGCACATAATAGATAGTCAATACATTACACGTTTTTGAATGAATAATAGAACAGTGGATAGAAGAAGATAGGAAGGGTAGAGGCTTGGGGCCTTGGGATTGCTCTTGTTTGCTGGTTTTCATGTTACTGGTTTTTCTTATATCAGAAAACTTTTTTTAGCTGGACAGAATTTCTGCAGCCGGGTGGAAATGTATGTAATAGAAGTGGGCCATATTTGAAGAATGGAGTGTCATTCCACCTTGTTATGTGATGGCAGTCTCTTTACCTGCTATTTCCTCTTCTTCCTGTAATTCAGAGCATCAGCCCAGGCTTGGCCGAACAGAGCGTTAGTTATATCAGCTTTCTAGTGGGCCATGGGTTTGTAGTCATTGGCAGTTCAATCATCTTTAACTTGTTTCATTCTCCTTACCAGATATTAAGCCAAGAGATGATAAGAGGTTGGGTGTATCTGACAGGCCTTATCTTTGAATAAGTGGAATTGGCATTTGCTGGTTCCGCCCTCTTCTTTGTCCTTATTTTACTGCTTTACTCTTTCTACCCTTCTTCTCATGGCTGGCTAGCTTCTTCCCTTCCACTTTTGTCTATGGGTGGCTCCTAAAATCTATATCTCATCTTGCAAAAGTTCTACTTTTCTATTTCCAAATACTTACAGGATGTGTATGTCCTGTTGTAACCCTGAAGTCATTTCTGAAACCAAACTTGCCATTTCCCTTCAAAACGTTGGATATGTACGTTAATTTCTCATTTCAGCCAGTGACACGAAGATGTCTCCAAGTCCCCTAGAACTTAGATGCATTCACCTTTGTCCTTGCCTCTGTATTTAATCTATCCCTTTTCCAATAGTCTTGATTGTTTCTTGCCTTCTGTATTAATCAGGATTCTCCAGAGAAACAGAACCTATAGGGTATATGTAGATACATAGAAAGAGATTTATTTTGAGGGATTAGCCTAAATGGTAATGGAGGGAGGAGTCCCAGATCTTCCATCTGTAAGCTGGAGGCCCAGGAAAGCTGGTGATATGATTCCAGTGCAGCCCTGAAGACCTGAGAACCTGGGTTGCCAATGGTGTAAGTCCCAGTCCTAGTCCTAAGCCCCCAGAAGCAGGAATGTCCGAGGGCTGGAGAACATGGGTGTCCCAGCTCAAACAGAGAGAATGAATTCACCTTTCATGCACCTTTTTGTTCTAATCTGATTAGTTTGGATGAGGCCCCCCAACATTGGTGGGGCCATCTTCTTTACTCAGTGTACTGACTCAAATTCTAATCCCTTCTGGAAACACCTTCACAGACATACCCAGAAATAGTGTATTGCCAGCTCTCTGGACATCCCTTAGCCCAGTCAAGTTGATACATAAAATTAACCATCACACTTTCCTGGGTCTCTGCCTCTATTCTCCCCAGTCTGGCATGAACAGCACCATCAGACATCTCTTTAAACCTCAGATTTCATTCTGTCACTGCTTAGGAAGTAGTGGCAACACTATGTGATCTGTGTGGTGACACTCCATCCTGGAGTTAGAAACTTTCTGTAACTTGTCGCCGACTCAGTGTTCCAGATCTTTACTTCCACCCCTGAGGCTGACTCTTGCTCTTAGCTCTTTCCTTCCAGAATGTTTGCTTTCTTTCTCACAGCCCATCCAAATCTTCCTGGGTCTTTCAAGGCTAAACTTAGTTCTTTCCCTTCCATGCTGCCTTTCGGGACCATTTCAACTTAGATTGCTTTTGGAATTGGAGGCAGAGCTACAGTTTTGGGTCCCTGTTTTGTGCTTTCATTCCAATGTATTTCCTTAGAGGGTTGATGGTTGAGTTGCTTTAATATATTTAGAGCTCAGTGATTGCTATTTTTCTCCCTTGTGTTTCCTGAACTCGTAGCCTGGTTATGGTGCCCACCTGGCATGGCTGGAGCTCTTGGCTTATAATGGCTAAGTGGCTTGGGGTAACATCTTCCTATCAAAATGTTCTTCCCATTTAGTGAGATACTTGACTGCTTTGACTCATGATGCTGTTAAGAGAAATTGAGGCCTATTAAAAAATTTAAGAGCTTATTTGAGGAGAAATTGATTCGAATGGGGCAGCATCCAGTCTAGCAGACAAAAGGAGCTCTGGGGAGCTGTACAGAAATGAAAGACTTTTATAGGCAGAAGGGAATGGGAACAAAGAAGTTATGCCAGGAATGAAAGCAGGTTGGTTATTGAAAGGTTACTCTCTTCAGGGGATGATAGGGATCTACCAGGGAGATTACCTAACCAGGCTGATCAGGTAATTGCTCACTGACTGGTTTAAGATTTCATTTTTGGGACAGCTAAAACTGTAACAGAGTCAAGTCTTGATTTAGTGATATGGGGATTAGCACATGTGACTCCATTTCGGACCTGTTTTTTTTTTTTTTTTTTTGCTCTGTGTGTGTGTGTGTGTGTGTGTGTGTGTGTGTGTGTGTGTGATAATGCCAAATGCTTGATTTTTCTCTTGACCAGAGATCACCATATCCTCTGGGTCAACTGGGTCCTCTTCTGTAAACTGGGTCTCTTATGAAAGGTTGAATAAGGTTATTACCATTCATAAAGAAAGACATGGTTCCTTATATTTCAATTAGGACTTCTGTATCATTTCGTATGAGCACATCTGCAGTGTTTTTAGCATGGTATATTTCTGATCCACTAGCTTGTTGAGTATTAAATTTACATTATAATACAGCCAAGACTGAAACTAGAAGAAATGCAGAGTTACAATATTATTTCAATGAATATATTATTATTATTTTTTAAATGAATAAAATTTAGAGACCTCAAATGGCTTCCCAGAGTATGTATATAAAATGAATTCTTTTGAAAATGTTACAATGGTATGGTAATAACATTAGTGTTAAATTTTCCTCTGTAACTTTTTTACATTTTACCTCTGATTTTTAAAAATTTGTAGTTTACAGTTTGGTAATTTGTAGTTTGCTCAGGTCAAATACAATGTGAAAAAACTAAAAAGTGTTATTCACATGGGGCCCAAAATGATTTCTTTGGCCAACTGAAAAAGATTTGATATTTTAACAGATTTTACCCAAAAGGCAAGAGTCATGAAAATGAAATATTATGAGGGAATTCATAGCATTCCAGCTGGAGAAAATGAAACCTACAGCGAAAAATCCTGAGTATCCTGTAGTTAGCAGATGAAAAGAAAACCATGTTAGAGTTTGCAGAATGGAGTAGCCAGCTGTCAAATAGAGCCCCCTGAGAAAACACTGCATTGCTGAAAACCTCCCTTTCCTCCTCATCTCTTTTTAAGAACCAATTCCAAAGAGCTACGTCATCCAGCAGTAAGCCCTCTGCAGCAACCCCTGCTGGTCCCTGAAGTTACTAGCTAACCATTTAGCATTCTTCGCACACTGAGATGTGTGCACTGGCATGAAGAAGCGCTACACTGAGCTCCTGCTTCCCCCACCGAGGACTGCAGAAGGCCCAATAACAGTCGAGCTCATGCAGGGTCTCTCCTTGACAACCAGAGGCTGGTTGCTGGGGAACCACATACCTCCAAGAGGGAAAATTGCACCCAACTGCCTCTGAATGTAAAAGAGGTTCGGGTAGCCCCCTTGTAGATCACTTTTAATAAATTAAAAGAATGTTTCTTCAGGATTATGCTCATACTATAGGGCTCGTGGGTTTATTTTTGTAAGTGGAATAAAAGGGAACAATTATTTTCTAGTGAAAATTAGGAGTTGGATGAATAAGATTATGTATGTTTACTGCAGTAGTTTTGGGGAAACACACATTTGATTTAAGGAATAAGCTACCTAAATTTAAATATGACTCTCCAGGGTCAAGATATGAATGAAGGCATTTCAATTAATATAATGATGAAACTTAAGCCTTAACTACTTTGGTTCATTGAAAACCCACAATTATTACTTTTTTTTTTCTTCCCGGAATAAGAGAGGTGAGGCTTCAGTGTATACATTTGCTTTGGAACTTGTAGGATGGTTGATAAACAAAATTGATGTAATTTTAAAAATGAGGATTCTCTATTATTTACACCATATGGTTGTGTTAAACTAATTAGAAAGGAACCAGGTGGTCTTTGCTCTCAGTCTTCAGTTTCTCTACTAAGTCAGTCTGGTTATAGGTTTCCTCTCCGCCTCAGAGTGAGCTGATCCTACCTAGTCTATGCTGAGATGGCTTCTTCTTGTGGTAGGGCCTTTTTTTGGCCTATGGATATCCAATTGCTAAAGCACCATTTGTTGAAATTTTTCCTCCATTGAATTGCTTCTGCCCCTTTGTCAGAAGTCAGTTGGGCATCTTTGTGTGGGTCTATTTCTGGGTTCTTATTTTTTTCCATTGATCACATACGCCCATCTCTCTGTCAGTGCCACACTGTCTTGGTTATTGTATCTACAGAATAAACCTTAATTGGGTCGTTACCCCTCCCATTTTATTCTTGTTTTACAAAATGGTTTTAGCTATTTTAAGGCCTGTACCTTTCCATATACATTTAAGAATTAAGTTGTCTGTAAAACTTTATTATTTCACTTACATAAGGTACTTAGAGTAGTCAAAATCATAAAGAGAGAAAGTAGAATGGTGATGGCCAGAGCCTGGGTCAGGGAGGAGAGAAGGAGAAGTTATCGTTTAATGGGTATAGAGTTTCAGTTTTACAAGATGAACAGAGTTTTGGGTGTATATGGTGCTGATGGTGGCAGAACAATGTGAATGAATATATTATCACTGAATTGCACACTTGAAAATGGTTAAGATGGTAAATTTTATGTTATGTGTATTTTACCACAATAAAAAGAACGTGCACACAAAAAGAATAAACTTGTTCATGTTTACAGAAAAATTCTGTAGGATTTATATAGGAATTGGATTAAAATTATAGAACAATTTGGAGAGAATTGTCTTTACTATGTTGAGTCTTCCAATCCATAAACATTTATTTAAGTTTTCTTTGATTTCCTTTATCAGTGTTTTATGATTTTCAATTTATAGATCTTCTACATGTTTGTTCAGTTTACACCTAAGGTTTTCATTGTTTTGGAGCGATTGTAAATGGTATTGTCTTTAATTTCGATTTCCATACGTTCATTGTTAGCATGTAGAAATGTAGTTGATTTTTGTCTGTTCATCTTGTATCCTCTAACTTTGCTGAACTCACTTATTAGTTCTAGGAGTGTGTGTGTGTGTGTGTGTGTGTGTGTGAGACTTGGGATTTTCTACCTAGACAACCAAGTTATATGGTAATAGACAGTTTTAATCCGTACACCTTTTGTTTCCATTTCTTGCCTATTGCAGTGGTTCGAACTTCCAGTACTCTGTTAAATAAGAAAGTAGAAATCCTTACTTTGTTCCAAATCTTAGGGGAAGCCTTCAGTCTTTCACTGTTAAGTGTGATGTTAGCTGTAGGAGTTTTACAGATGCTCTTTATTGAATGGAGATATTTCTCCTCCATTCCTAATTTGCTGAGAGTTTTGTCATGATTTAGTCTTTCTCCACCTGTTTTTCTAAAGTTTTATTGGGACATAGGCATGCTCATTGGCTTATCTCTTTATTGTCTATGTCTGTTTTTGTGCTGCAACACTAGAACTGAATGGTTGTCACAGAGACCACATGACCCTCAAAGCCTAAAACCTTTATTATCTGGCCTTTTATATAAAAGTTTTTTGGACTGCTGTGCTGCAGTTTCCTGAAGTCTTTCTTTTGGCTTGCCTTTTTTTTTTCTTACATCTTGATACCATAAGATGGTTGCAAACTCTTAATCACTCTACACATGCATCTTTAATTGAACAAGACCTAGAGCCTGAGTCATTGACTGGTGCCCACCTCAACAGAAAGTAGAATATGGATGTGTGTAGGTCTAGATGACTTCCAAAGGCACTTCTGACTCTGGCATGTCTATATTTCTATCAGCAGTAGTGTTTTGGGTAGTGCTTAGCCTTATAAATTCTGTGAACCTCTTAACTTTGACTGTAAACCTGAACAAATTGCTTGCATTGCACTTACTTCATGGCCCGGTCCTTCTCTCCTGCCCAGATTCCTTGACTCCTGCTGTGTTTCAGAATGTTTACGTGATGGAAAGATATATGACTGTAGTGATTTCTAAAAGGTCCAGTGGAATGTTGCAATATTAAACTCAATGACTCCCCATATTTACTTATCATATTATGTTTTTCTAAGGGAGTTTTAAAGTTTTTAACTTTGACAGGTATGTTGCTTTGGCTGAAAATGAGCTGGGTAAATGATGGACTGAGTCCTCAAGTTAGGAAATAAGCGAATATGCTCCTTTGAACACTGAAAGGCAAACCATCGTGGTTTTGTGCTTATTGATTACTAATTGGTAGAGATACTATGTCCTGCATTTCTGCACACACATTTTGTTCCAGCTTGCTTGATCTACTCTCTCTAGAACAAGCCTTTACTGATAAAACTCTTTTTCTTCTCTTTGCCACACATCCTTTACCTAATTAGCCCCTCCCCACTCAATAATGTCTTCCCTTATTCTTCAACCTATTTAAGCCTCCTCTCATATAAACTGCTAGCATTTCTTCTCTTTACTCCTAATTGGATGTGCAATCATATTATTTGAATATATTTATGTTGTTGTCTTATTGTTTAACTTTATAATAGTGAATTAACTTTAACATGTGTATATATTTTCTTTATAACTGCCTTTTAAGTTTCGTAAGGGATTACTATAGAAAGCAGTATGAAGGCTTCTCAAAAAACTAGGAATTGAATTGCCATGTGACCCAGCAACCCCTCTTCTGGGGTGTCTACTCCCAAATTTGAAAACACCAGAAAGATATATGCACCCCAGTGTTCAGTATTGCAGCAGTATTCACAGTGGCCAAGACATGGAAACATCCAAAACACTCCTCAATCGATGATTGAGTAAAGAAGATGTGGAACACAGTGAAGTATTACTCAGCCATAAGAAAAGATGAAATACTGCTGTTTGTGACAGCATGGCTCTTGAGACTGTCATGCTAAGCAAAATCAGTCAGACAGAAAAAGTTGAGAACCATATGATTTCACTCATGTGGGATAGAAAACTAAAAGCAACAAATGAAAAAGACAAACAAATAGAAGCTCATGGACATGGACAACAGTTTAGTGGTTACCAGAGGGAAACAGGAAAGGGGGAGGTAGATAAGGGTAAAGGGGGTCAAATATAAGGTGATGGAAGGAAACTTAGCTTTGAGCAGTGAACACAATACAATACACATATGATGTTATTGAACTGTACACTTGAAACCTATATAATTTTATTAATGTCACCAATAAATTTAATAAAAAATAAGTTTAGTGAGGGCTTATTTGATTACTTATTTGTATCCACCATGCCTATGCATATTTGTGTTATACAATACTTATTAGTTAAATGAGTGAAAGAATGATTGAGCTCATACTCTGTGTAATATTGTGTTTGGAAGTTGTCTGCTCAATAATATCCTTTTAGTATGGTACAGGTCAATAGATATTAATATTAATGAATCTCAATAAATGGATGCTCTGTTTTTAACTTATGTTCCAGCACAAACTATCCATCTTTAGAAATTTGATTATGACTGCTTTTGTGAACCCAATGGCTGACTTTCCAAATAGTTATTAGAGGAGATCTGAGTTCTTAGTTTCTATATTACAATTTGTGTTTAATATTAATGGAAGAGAAGTCTTTCTACAAATATGTAAAAAATATTGGTGAGTGAAGGAAATGGCTTCCAGTGTGACAGAAGAAAATATCTTTAAAAGATCTCTGGTTATCTGCAGTTTCGCCAAGGTTGTGTTTACATAAAAAATACATTGTTTTATGTTCTAGAATCAAGTTGATTTTATGATTTAATAAGTTCCACCCAGAACTTGTGTAAGGTTATCAGTACCAGCATAACTACTACAGAGATCACATAGCAGTGTTAGTCTCTGGATTTATTGAGCTTGCTGTATTCCTTTAGTATCATTCATATTTTCCTCCCTAGGGTACCACTTTCCTCTCTTGACTTAATAACAAGATATGGAAACTCATTTATGCTGCGGTGTATGATGCTGGGAAATGAATGCCTGTTTATTATCTCACTATACAGGACCTTTCATGACCATAGGTAGATGTTTGCTGTCTCAATATAAATAGCATTCAGAATTATATTTTCTAGTGAGGGACAAGTTGGTTTGGTGGAAAGCACAGGCGTTTCGTGTCTGGACGATGACTCTGAACTTCACTTCATATGCTTACCAGCCGTATGACCTTGAAATAAAATGGAAACAGTGGCACCTGCTTCAAATGGATGTTTCTGGGAATAGCCGAGATAATGGAGAAGGCCTAGCATGATACTCGGCTCCTGGCAGAGGCACAGAATGTTTCTTTTGCAGGATGGTGTGTCCAGTGGGAATGTTTAGGGTACAGCTTACCGCTGTGTGTTGCCTAAATTTTTTCACTTTCATGTTTATTTCTTTGATGTCTTGGGGATGTAAGCCCAACCATTTTCTGTCAAGAACAGTAGCATAGGAAATCACAAAATAGGTGTTTAATATAGAACTGATTTACAAAGCCAATGTGGGAAAAATTAGTTAATATTTTCCAATAAATAATCATAATTTTTTTCCCTCATGGAGCAGGAGAGGTGAGTGCAATGAAGATGTCTCTGCAGTTTTGAAACTTCCTTTTTGTTCCTCCCCTACCCATCTCTCTCTTCTTCCTTCTGTCCTTCTTCCTCCCTCCTTCCCTTCCCATCTATCTGTCCCTCCCTTGTCTTCTCAGCCAACTTGATATCTAATGAAATAAGCCACATTGGAGACAAGAATAGAAGCTGAAATATGAGAGATTATGTGTCTGGTAGTTTATGTAGGCTTATACTTATATACAAATCTGGTATCTGTGTCATAGAGATGGGGGTGGGTGCTCTCTACTCACTGGGGATTGTCTACCTGGCACCATTGTCTGGGAGCTGCTTCAGCCCCCTCCACATGGCTCCTGCAAGAGCTAGACTTTCAACAGTGACTGCCCCTGCCACTATGGAGGTGTATGGCCCTCGGGATATAGTCTCCCTTACAGGGCCTGGTGCCTCATTTCTAGAGATGGGAGCTGTAAACTGTACAGTGCTGGAGCTGGTAGGACCCATAGTTTCTCTGGAGTTCCTTCTTCTCTGGACAAGATCTGTTTTCATTAGGAAAGGAAGAAGTTCCATGCTCAAGGAGGCAGAGATGACAGATAGTCCTGGATACATTCAAGGTTCTCATTGTTCGCTTCTTAGGTCTAACTGCCATCCTATCCTTCCTACAGTTTTAGTTTCACTGTTCCTCGTTTCCTTGGAATCCATGACACAAAAACCAAGTTCTATAGACTGATCAGGAGTATGGAAATTGAAACAATCATCAAAAACCTACCAAAAAAGTCCAGGACCAGATGGCATCACCAGTGAATTCTACCAAACATTCAAAGATTTAATACCTATTCTCCTCAAACTGTTCCAAAAAGTCAAAGAGGAGGCAGTACTTTCTAACTCATTTTATGAGGCCAGTATTACCCTGATACCAAAACCTGGTAAAGATAACACAAAAAAAGAGAACTATAGACCAACATCTCTCATGAACACAGATGCAAAAATCCTCAATAAGATACTAGGGAATCGAATACAGCAACATATTAAATATGCAAATTGATTCATGTGATACACCACATAAACAAATTAGAAAATAAGAATCATATGATCATATAATCATATGATCAACAGATGCAGAAAAAGCCTTTGACAAGATACAGCATCCATTTATGATCAAAACAACAAAAATCGATGTAGAAGGAAAGTAGCTAAACATAATAAAGGCCATATATGCAAACCCTCAGCCTATGTTATACTGAATGATGAAAAACTAAAAACCTTCCCTTTAAGATCAGGAACAAGGCTGTCCACTATCACCACTGTTATTCAGTATATCATTGGAGGTCCTAGCGAGTGCAGTCAGGTAAGAGAAAAATCTAAAAGGCATCCAAATAGGAAATGAAGAAGTCAAACTGTCATTATTTGTGGATGACATGATTATATAGAAAACCCTAAAGACTCCACAAGAACAGTAGTAGGAGCAATATGCAAATACAGTAAAGTTTCTGGATATAAAATCAATGTTTAGAAATCCATAGCATTCCTATACTCTAATAATGAAGAAAAAGAAGTGGAAAAAATAATTCCTTTTGCAATTGCAACAGAAAGAATAAAATACCTAGGAATAAATCTAATGAAACATGTGAAGGCTATAATGAAAACCATAAGGCCCTATTAAAAGAAAGAAGATATAAAGAAATGGAAATATATTTTGTCTTCTTGGATTGGAAGAATCAACATAGTTAAAATGACTTTATTACCTAAAGCGTTATACAGATTTAATGCAATCCCAATCAAAATCCCACTGGCATTTTTTTTTAAAGAAATTGAACAAAAAATGCATCAGATTTGAATGGAAGCACAGAAGACCCTGAATTGCCAAAGCCATCCTGAGAAAAAAGAATGAGGCTGGAGACATCACTTTGCCTGACTTCAAATTATGCTATAAAGCAACAGTAATCAAAACGGCTTCACGTTGGCAGAAAAACACACACAGAGCAGTGGAACAGAACTGAGAGACTAGAAATAAACCTGTGTTTATATGGTCAAATAATTTTCTACCAAAAAGCCAAAAATACATAGTGGAAAAGGAAAGCTTCTTCAAAAGTGCTGGGAAAACTGGAAATCCATCTTTAATAAATCTGAAAAGACATGTGCACACTGATGTTCATAGCAGCATATGCACAGTGGCCAGGACATGGAAGCAACGGAGGTGTCCTACGACAGACAATTGACTAAAAAAGCTGTGGTACATACGTACGATGGAATATTACTCAGCCACAAGAAGAGAGAAATACTACCATTTGCGACAACATGGATGGACCTTGAGATGATCATGCTAAGCGAAATAAGCCAGACAGAAAAAGTTGAAAACCACATAATATTGCTTATATGTGGGATATGAACCTAAAAGCAACAAACGTACAGGACAAACATGGACAGTAGACTAGTGGTTACCAGAAATTGGGGAAGGAGGGAGGGAGGTAGATGGGGTAAAAGGGATCAAATATATAGTGACATTAAAGAAAAAAACAAGTTATTTACCTCTCTGCCTCCCTTCTTCTCCCTCTTTCTCCCTTTCTCTTTCTCTCTGCCAGTTCAAGTTGCTTTTTGTCACTTGTAACCAAAGGTGCCTTCCTTACCTGAACTTCGAATTTGGCTTTAATGGGAAATAAATGAGAAACCAGTTTCCATCCAGTGGTCTCTAGCTAGCTTTTCACAAGAGCCACATTTAGAAGGCTGTGATAAATAGGACGACAGCCATGCTAGATGTTTATTTTGTTCCAGTTTTCACTTGCCACTGGTCACTTGCATCACTGGGAACCCCACCTGCAACAGTCCCCTGGAGGCTGTAGATTTGCTTTTTCATGGCCTCACCCACAGGCTTTGAGTTTTTTCCCCAGGCACATGACAGGTACACATTTAGGTTGGACCAGGTAAGTGGTAGAACCTGGCTCAGCAATATGACCTGGTACTTAGGTTTTTTCTAGAAAAATGAAGCTATTAAAGTAGCATCATTAATTACAGCATTCCTCACTAGAAGAGAGAATATTTATACGTCTGAAGCTCCTGATGTACACTAACAGCTTTGTTGTCAAGCCCAGCTATTACCGTGTTGTATCATAAAAGTCTGACTTTTTCCTTCTACTTCAGGGAAAATGTTTACTACTCATGTTGGGCATTTCACAAGTTAATAACCACAGCATCCATGGCCTGTACAGCAACTCCCACGAACCACTTAAAGCTTTTCTCCTACAGCCAGTCTTGTTCTGCTCACCGAAACCAAGGTCAGACGTCGGTGTAGTCCACTGAATGACTGCTGTGGGTGGCCTCGCCAGTTCTGGGCTTTGGCTGTGCTACTAATTCACTGTGCAACTCGGTGCGATTTACTCACCGTCTCTGGCTGTCCATTCACTTATTTACCGCAAGTGCTTGAAAGCAGAGTTCCTGGAGATTCTTTTTCCTTTCCATGCAACGATTTTGTTTCCCACCCCCGCCTCGCTCCCCGCCTCCCAAGGCACAGACAGAGAAAGAGAAAGAAAGGAGAGGCATGCAACAGAGTGGCAAATGGTTATGTCTCTTCCTGATGCTCTCTTTCACAGCCTGGAGGAAGTTACTCTGGCGATCATGAATCCATCTCTGGCTCTGAAGTAACTCTGTCCTTCCTCATTATTGTTCCCTTTAGATGGGATGGTTTCTTACAGATTTTTAAAAAAAAAACTTTTGTTAACATTTCTTAGAGACCCGTCATTTTGGCCTTACATTTTGAATATTTGAAAGTCCAGTTGAAGCAGACCCATGGGCAGTTTAGGAGTAAAAACCATGCCGTAGTATCCTCAATGAGCAAAAGTTCTTCCCACCAGGACTGCACAGGGACCTTGTTCTTTGCAGACTGTTGCTTCTATACCAGTTTTAACTCTGTCTCCTGGAGGTGAAGTCTGTCTACAGCTTTCCCTTCTAAAGACCAGTCTCCCCTAATTACTGCATACAAGGTCCCCCGCAGCAGCCATGTCGCAAGTCATAGACCTCTAAACTGTCAGGCTAGAAAGAAGAATAGTGACTAGAATGCAGAGGCAGGTTGAGCTTGGAGACTGAGGCAATGCTTGGGCAAGGTGTCACAACACAGACTGAAGCAGAAGTAGTGCCGGGGCGGGGTAGGGGCTGACCCAGTCAGGACTACATACAAGATCCAGTCTGAGGGCAAGCCCAGATCACTGGCAGGCAGGGGTTGATCAGGAGGCATCATGTGTCATATGACATATGAGAACTAGTACAAAGCACAGCTAGTCTGGATGAGGCCGTGGGGAAGGGTCCTTGATGCTGCTGCTACCCCTTTGGTGGTCTGAACCTGGCATAGCTGACTGTAACACACTTGCCTTTGGGGCCCCCTGCTCTTGGCAGAAACCCCAGATCCAAACCGTAAAAGTCCAAAGCTATCCTTAAGATTTCTCTGAGAAGTGTGTGTGTGTGTTCTCTTGGTTACCTTTGCTCTAGGTCCTTGCATCCCGAGATACTATATCTTTTCACACTGAATTGATGTCTTTAGCATAATATCTATCATACACAGGTGAGAATGTACTGAACTGTACTGAAGATGGGGGCAGGAGTGACAGAGGAGGGAGGACTAACTACATATGGCACAAAGAGTAGAAAACCCTTCCTCAGAGATACTCCTGGCTCCCAGGCACCTTTAGGCCAGGCTTCCGTTCATGGTGTGTCCCTGGCCCTTCAGTGCATGAGGGGCAAACCAGGCCTTGCTCCTTTGAGGTTGTAGTCACCTACCCTCCTTCCTTTCTTTCACCTTCCTTCTAAGAAAACGTAAATCTTTTCTCACACAGGACAGATCTAGCACTTCTTTTTGACATGGGTTCTAGTTAGTATTTGTGCTCTTAAGGGCCCCACTTTCTATTTCAAGAAGCATTTTAGGTTATTTTCTCAGAGATGATGGACTTTTCCCTCACTGACCTAGGAATAAATTTTACACTAGTGGAGCTTGAACTTGATGCCAGACTAAGTAGGAGAGAGAATGGGAGAGGGGATGGTAACGCGTGGTTGGGTTTGCAGGGCCCTTCTTTCCACTTCGAGGTATTTGTGAACTCCCTTAGTCTTGTCACATGTATACATTTTACCCCCACCCCACATCTCCCCACTAGACCGTAACATTTTTGAAGGCAAGGGCTGTTTTGGCTTCATTATCTTATCCCTGGAGCATCTACCCTTGAACATAATAGGTATTTAGTAAACATTAACTGAACAAATATATGTGCTCAGTGTGATACTAACAGATGACTAAAACAGTTAATAATTTCTTGTTTTAGAAAGACAAAAAACAACAGAGATGAGAATAATTAAACCGTGAACCTTGTGGCCATGAATGAGAGTGAATTTCTCAAGAATTTGGAAATGCCTTACATTCTTTGTTGCATAACATAGCATTTAAATAAAATTTGGGCTCTTATTTAGCTTATCATTAATTTAGAAACATTTTTTTTTGGGATTTAAAACAAAAACACAAAGGCCTATTGCCAGGAATTTTTAAAGGACACCAAATTTCAATTTCATTTTAGCATCAGCAAATGACAATCTAATGTAATAAGTTATTATGAACTTAATATATCTAAAACTCAGGTTAGTTTTGTTTTCTGGCTAATTATTCTAATGGGGAAATATTTCCACTGAAGTATTAAGATAAAGAGTTATTTTTGGATATGTGACACTGTTCCTTGTATTTTAAAAATCTCTTGGGTATTTTAAGGGAAGTGTAACTCATCTGATTTTGATCTAAATATAATTTACTCTCAATAGTGGAGAAATATTTGATATCCATGGAAATCTATTGATGCTCTTAAAGCTTTTCTCCTGGGAAATAAGAAATCACATTTTCCAAGAGTAAATCATAAACCTTCAATGTCTAATTTTTCTGCTTGTGTAAGGGAGCCTGAGTTAAGCATCAAATTGGGCAGTCCATATCAATAATTTTTTTTTTTTGTTTTTTGAGTATTTTTAAAAGCACGCATAGGAAATTTTTTTGAGGAGGTTTTCTTTTTTTCTTATTCTGGCAGTTTTATCTGCTATCCTGTTTTTTTTTTTTTCCCCAATGATTTTGGAAGATTTAAGGTAATAAAACAATTTTGATGTCCGTGCATTAATGGTGTCTGCGTTCAAGATGTTGCTGACCTGTCAGAAGCTTGGAAATGGCATTTAAATGTATTTCTTAATTGTAATTTTAAGCACTTTCTGTGAGAATTAAATACCAGTCCTAAGCGAATATTTTGAATTTTAAAGGTTTAGGCCAAGACATAGCCAAATTTTGTACACTTGAAAGACCTGAAATCCAGTTACAAATGAAAAGAGGTTGTGATGTCAGTACTACGTGTTAGATGTGAAATGTGAGAGACATTGGGCAGTATCAGATTCTAAGAGCATCATGGGTAGCCATCTGGGAATTGAGGGGCAGGGGCTGTTGGTGTAGTTCCTTTGGCACCTCCGACTTCTCTCCAGTCTCCTCATGACTTCCAGGATCTGCCTCTTCTGGCCCTCTAAGGACAGTGTTATTCCCAGCCCTTCTTGGGGGTAAGCTTTGAGGTTTTGCATCTCTGACTTGAGCCTTATTCCTTTAAGTTCGCCTTCTCTACTGGAAGCCAAATGGCCCAAAGTCTGGGCCAGGGCCTCGCTCTTGCTCTACAGCCCTTTGCTGCCCTCTGCTGCCCATAGCAAATGGCAGTTAACCCTCCAGGCCCCGCTGGCCCATGGATCTGATGCCTGGGTCATTGCAGTAGTCTCCCGGCAGCTCCTTCCTTTAGTTCAGCAAATAAGTCACAGCCAGATAAATCTTCCTGAAATATCATTTCACATGAGAATCAGCTCTGTTGTAGTGAGTAGGTGTGCAAACTAGAGACAGACTGCCCGGGTCCAGTTCCAGCTCTGTCACTTATTGACTGTATGACTTTGGGCAAGTTGTATGAACTTAGACAAGTTATTTAAATGGTATGCCTCAGTTTCCTAGCCTCAAAAATGGATTGATTGTGCCCTTATGAGACAGGTATTATTATTATCAGTATTAAATGAAATAAAATGAAAAGTGTTTAGATCAGTGCCTGGCACATAGTAAATGCTAAGTAAATACTAGTTATTATTATATTTATCATCCCCGTCCCCTTTAGGATTTACTATAGAACAACATTCCCTAAAATGTGGGACTGCAAACACAAGATGATATTAGAAGGATCTAGAGTATGGCATTAAATAACATGGACCACAGTGAGAAAATTCTTTTTTCAACCATCTTTCAGATCTTCTGATTATATCAAGGTGAAAGTGTCATTTTGGTGCTAGAATGTTTTTACCTCTTCTTGACCGTTCATTAATCTCTCTTTTTAGTAGAGATAGGCCTCAAGTTTAGAGATGGCTACAGGCTTTGACAACTTAATAACACCCATTTTACAGTATTTTCTATTTCTGGCAAATGATGCTATTTTTATTTTATAGCTGTATTATAAAGTTTCCTTTAAAAATTAATCTAGGTTAAAAGGAAGTGAGTTTAAAGAATGTATAAACAAATCTACTATAATTGCAAATATGGCAAAAATAGCGAATATGGTACGCACTAATGCCTGAGGTTTGGGGAAACTCTGTGAGAGCACACATGCTTTGGGCGCTCATGGTTGGTCTGCAGCTGGTCTGGGACCTTCTCCTCTCCTTGTGGGCTTCTGTTTTAGCTAGGCTGTCCCACTGAATGCTGATATGTCTTGAGCATTCCTGTCTTTGGGATTTTTCCTCAAGATTGCCCTCCATTCATCTGCCAAGGGCTTGAACTAACATCCTCTATAGACCTCTCTGAACACCTTGCTCCAGTCCACTCTCCTTCCTCCTCATCACCTGCTCCATTTATTTAGCAGTCATTTTTTATGATATGTCATGATATGATAATAGATATGTAATATCTATTATTTCCATTTACATGTCCTTTTCCTACAACTGGAAGAAGAGGACTGGAAGCCCCTTTAGGGTGGGTACAGTGCCTCAGTCCTCTCAATATCCCCTTTAGGGCCTAATACAGTGCCTTGGATGCAGTAGATATTGCTAAAAACTTTAATTGTTATGTGTCTGTATTATTTATATACCATAAAATTTACCTGTTCTGAGTGTTCTGTTTGATGATATGGTTGTGAAACCAGTAATACTGCCCAGTTTAAAACACTTTTATCACCCCCCCCCAAAAAAAACTTTCCCTTGTGCCCATTTGTAATCAGTTTCCTCTTCTACCCAGCCCAGGCAATGGTTGTGCTGCTTTCTGTCTCTCTAGTTCTAAAGGTATTTCGTAGACATGGAATCATATAGTATGTAGCTTTTTTCTGTCTTGCTCCTTTCACTCAGCACAATATTTCTGTGATGCGTCCATGTTGTTGTGTGTATGTTGTGCTTTTTATCGCCTAGTAGCAATAGATGGACCACATTTTGTTTGTCATTCACCATGTGGTGGACTTTGGGATTGTTTCCAGTTTTTGGCTATTAAGAATGATTATTTGTTGAGTGTTCATGTGCAAGTCTTTATGTGAACAAATGTTTTGTCACAGGTAGACTTCCAGGTGGAAATTGCTGGTTCCTGTGGTAAATATAAGTTGAACTTTTAAAGAAACTACCAAACCACAGCATCCTTACTAACACTGGTATTACCTTTTTTCCTTTCTAGTGGGTGATGAGGGATAAATCAAGGATGGCTCTTGGATTTTTGGGTTAAGCAATTGAGTGTTTGATATCACCTTTTAATGGAGGCTGAAAAAAGAATGAACTTTTTTGAGAAAAATCAAAAGTTCTGGTTTGGCCCAGTTGAATTCGAGGTGCCTATTAACGGCTATTCAGAGGGACTGTTAAATAGGCAGTGGGATATATGAGGCCACCTGTGTTGATTCCATCTTCCTGAATTCATTACACAATTGCTTCAATTTTCTGTTCTCTAGATATATGTATCTGATGGTCTGGACAAGTCACATAACTTTTTCTGATGTCAGTTTCCTAATCTTTCTCCAAAGGTTGGGTGAGGAGTGAACGAATCAAGAATGTAAAAGTGCTTATTATCATGGTTATCATTATTAATGCACGATTGCCATTCGTTTATTTCATTTTTGTGTTCATTGGGGCTTCTGACCCTGTGTTTTATGCATATGTGGTTTTCAGTAAATACTGACTTAAATGAATGCAGATAATGACTAAATGTGTCATGGTGGAGAAGAGAGAGAGAAGAGAGGAAAGATAGGAAGAGGGAAGAGATGGGAGAGAGACGGAGATGGGGAGGAGAGGGGAGAGGAGAAAGACAGTAGATATAATATGCGTTGGCCTTACAAAGAATGGCCATTACAATTCCACATTCGAGCTTTGTGGAAAGGCAGTTATCTTTTATGCATGACACCAGGAAGAAACATGGAAGAGTCAGGATTTGGGGAGATATTTAAATTTTAACACTTATCATATAAAGCATAGTATTTTGTAAGTTATCTGCATGCTAGACTTTTATGTTTTTTGAGAGCGGGGGGGATTTCTAATGTGGCTCTGGATTTCTCAGAGTCTTAGCTTTGCTGCTTTAAACATAATGTGAACGCAGCAAATAAGTATAAAGTGAATAAGTTCATTTTTTTAAACTTCTCTTTTTATTCTAATTAAAGTGACATGTATTTGACTTTTGATCGGTTGATAGATGACTCTACAGCAGGTTATTTCCTTCCTCTGTCCCAAGGATGTTGTGGACATGCTTCTGTCATGGCTGATGGATGACTATAATTGCAATTACTTGTTTGCATACTTATTCTGTGATGAGAGGTGCTCCATGTCTCTGGCACAAGCCTGCACATAGTAGTTGCTCAGGTGATGCTTGAGAGAATTATTTCTGAGTGGACAGCTGTATTAAAGACAATGAACAGGTGGGGAAGAATACCAGATCTGTTCTCTTTGGGGTTTCAGATCATAGATCTAAAGATCTAAATCTAGGGAGAGAATGAAAGTAGGAAAATGGTCCAGTAACTCTGTTTTCCTGCATTTTCTGTCTTGTGGACAAGGTAGATATATTCTTGATGTAGTTAGGGGGTGCTTCCCCATGACTGTCTTTAATCGCAGTTGATAATATTAGCTCCTGTAAATGTTTTGAGAGGGCCACAATCCCAAAAGTTCTTGTTCGATTAGTTCATCGGGAAGAATTTTCCTTGATTCACTTGAAACAAAGGATTTAAAACTTTTTTTTTTCTGAAAAACTTTTTTGTTGAACAAAATCTTTTGTGAACCCCATACACATAAATCATAAAAACAAAATTACTCTGGTTGATGCAGGGGTGATGTCCTAGGAACCTCACCTGTTTATCTTCTTTGTCTCCCCGGTGAATGCCCTGCAGCATCTGGGGAACTCCAGGGCTCCTTGGAAGAAAGTGTGAAAAAACACAGGTTTAGAGGAAGTCTGTGCATTCGACCTCTTGTTTCTTCTACTACCCTCGATAGATTTCTGCTAAGTCTGTAGAAACACTTAACCATGCTGCCATCTGCAACCGTTAACTTTTAGCCTATGTAAAACTTCTAAGAATCAGCCCTTTCTGATTGTGCTTTCTATGTGAAAGCTTGAATCAAAAGACACTTTTGAGGCTACCAGTAAATCAGATAAACTGTACACCTCAGAAGAAAAATGCCCTGTATTTGTGAATTTATCATTTGAATTTACAGCCCCACGGTCAGTATCCTGTGTAGGAACAGAGTGTCCTATCCAAATGAGGTCCTGGGAGAGGGAACCACAGGGGGTGGAGGAGAGGCAGGGATGGAAGGGTTGAGTCTGATCATGGGTTAGCATTGAGAAGGTCTCGGTAAGTGCTGGGATTGAGGTGCATGTGAAGAGCCAGGTGAGTTATGAGAAGAGAAGATTTGCTAGCATGTAGAGGAGGCTGGCTGTCAAAATTTTGAATTTACTAGAGCTTGGCAGTTGGAGAGAGAAGACAGAGTGACTGGGACTTCAAGGAGGGCCTGGCAGTCCAGGAAAGCAGGAGCTATCTGAGGGGTCAGAGCTGAGGGGATGGGGCAGAGGGGAACTGTGTTTCGATGGGGCCAGGAATGCTGGAGTTGGATGGGATAGAACCAGGAAGTCAAAACAGCGTAAGGCACAAGAATTTGTTGGATAGACCCTGAAGCAGACTCACAAAGTTTTCGCTAATATATAGTATTTCCTCTATGTAAGAGGCTAAAAGAGATTTTGAGGGTTTACCTTGGGGTACAATCATTTATAACCCTCAAAAATACAGGAGAAATGGACCGCAGCTTTATTTTTATTGAGCAATAATTCTCATACCATAAAATTCACCATTTTATAGTATACAATTCAGAGTTTTTTAGTACTAGGTTGTGCAACCATCATCACAAATTCCCGAATATTTTCATCACTTCAAAAAGAAACCCTGTACTCATTAGCCACTCCCCATTTTTGGCATCCACCTGTGTCTATGGATTCATCTATTCTGGCCTGTTCGTAAAAATAGAATCAGACAATATGTAGACTTTGGTTTCTGACTTCTTAGCAGAATTTTTTCAAATGTTCACCCATGTTATAGCATGTATCAGTGCTTAATTCCTTTTTATTGCTGAATGATAGTCCATTGCATTGATAGATCACATTTTGTGTACAACGGTTGATGAGCATTTGAATTGTTTTTACTTTGGGGCTATTAGGAATAATACTGCTATGGACATTTGGGTACAAGTTATTGTGTAGACGTGTTTTGATTCACTCTGACAATCTCTTTTTTTGGTTGGTTCATGTGGATCATTGATGTTCAAAATGATTATTGATACATAATTAGGTAAATATCTACCATATTTGTTACTGTTTTCTATTTATTGTCTTTGTTCCTATTTTTGTCTTCTTTTTCTTCTGTATTTTTTTTTGTGGTTTCAATTGAGCATTTCATATGATTCCACTTTTTTCTCCTTAGTATCAGTTATACTTCTTTCATTTTAATTAAAAAAAGTGATTGCCTTGGAGTTTGCAATATATATTTATAGCTAATTAAAGTCCACTTTCAAATGATACTTACTGTACTATTTCGCAGGTAGTGTGAATACCTTGTATTACCAAAATAATCCCAATTTCTCCCTCCTGTCCCTTTTGTCATTGCTGTCATTTATTTTACTTATATATATATGCATACATAAATATAAATGCATAGATATATGCACAAAGCATATAATTGAGTACATTGTTGCTGTTACTTTGAGCAAACTGTTATCTGTTATACACAGATCCAAGTTTATAGTCATGAAAAGATATTGGTTTTGTCAAATGCTTTTTCTATGCCTATTGAGGTGATAAAGTGGTTTCTGTCCTTTATTCTATTAATATGGTGTATTATATTGATTGATTTTTCTATATTGAACCAACCTGATATTCCTGGGATTAAATCCCACTTAGTCACAGTTTATAATTCTTTTTATATGTTGCTAGGTTCAGTTTGCTAGTATTTTGTTCAGAATTTTTGCATCTATATTGGTAAGGAATATGGGTCTGTAGATTTCTTGAATTATCTTCATCTGGTTTTCTTTATTGTTTTCTTTTCTCTATTTTATTTATTCTCATTCAAGTCTTTATTATTTCTCTCCCTTTTTTTAGGAGTGTTACTTAATTTTTATATATTTGTGATTTTCCTAATCTGTTTATGCTGGTATTGAATTTTACTTTATTTCATCATGGTTGGAGAAATACTTTGTATGATTTCAAAACTTTTGAATTTACTGAGGCTCATTTTATGGCCTAACATATTCTCTATCCTGGAGAATGTTCCATGTGCACTTGAGAATGTGTATTCTGCTGTTGTTAAGTGTAGTATTCCACAGATGTTTGTTACTCTAGTTGCTTTTTAGTGTTGTTCAGGTCTATTTTCTTACTGATATTCTATACAGCTGTTCTATTATTGAAAGTGGAATATGGAGGTCTCTTACTATTACTGAAGAACTATTTATAGAATTGTCTGTTTCTTCATACAGTTATTTCATGTTTTGCTTTATATATTTTGGAACTGTTTTGTTATATCTGTATATATTTATAGTAGTTGTATCTTCTTAATGAATTGACTCTTTTATCTTTATAAAATGTCCTTATTTGTCTTAAGTAACAATTTTTATATATTAAAGTTTTTTGACTGATACTAGTGTAACTATTTCAACTTTCTTTTGGTTGCTGTTTGCATGGTATATATATGTTTTTATCCTTTTGCTTTCAACCTACTTATATCTTTGAATCTAATATATGTCTTTTGTAGACAGCATGTGATTGGATCTTGCATTTTTATTCATTCTGCTGATTGGATTTTAATTGGAATCTTCAGTTCATTTAAGTTTAATATAAATAATGATGAAGTTGAATTTACGTCTTCCATTTTTTTATTTTCTTTCTATCTTTGTTTTTTTTTGTATTTCTTTGTTTTTCTATTACTACCTTTTTTGTGTTAAATAAATACTTAAATATAATTTTTCCTGGTAACATTTTAAACTCCTTGTTATTCTAATGGATTCTCTGTGGATTACTGTTAACATCTTAATTTATAATGATCTAAGGTTAATATCAACTTAATTTCAATGGTATACAAAAACTTTGCTCCTATATGGAGCTTCCCATCTCTCCTTTATCCTTCTGTCCCAAATTACATCTTCATACATTGATGTGCCCATCAATATGGATTTATAATTATTTCTTTATGCTGTTGTCTTTCAAATCAGGTAGGAGAAAAAGTTACAAACAAAAATACATATATACTGTCTTTAATATTTGCTTTTATAGTTACTTTTATTTGTACTCTTCATTTCTTCATGTGAATTCAAGTTACTGTCCAGTCTCCTTTTATTTCAGCCTGAAAGAGAAGTTCCTATAGTATTTTTTGTAGAGCAAATCTGCTGGCAATAAGCTCTGCTTTTGTTTATGTGGGAATGTCTTAATGTCTCTTTGATTTTGGAAGGAAAGTTTTGCTGATATAGAATTCTTGGTGGATTTTTTTCTTTTTGTGCTTTGACTGTGTTATCCCACTGCCTCTGGCCTCCATGGTTTCCAATGAACAGTCAGCTGTTAATCTTATTGAGGCTGCCTTGCACCTGAGGAGTCACTTCTCCTTGTTGCTTTTAAGATTCTCTCTTTTTCTTTACCTTTCAGTAGTTTTATTATAAACTGCAAACCCAGTGTCATCCTGCCCATGTTTCATCAACCATTTTTAAAAAGATAGTGCAGAACACTTTTGTTAGTGCTTTAATTCAACCTTTATATCTCTGTAACATTTCTCTGATCAATCAGTTTTATGATTTATAATCATGGTTTTGTTTTTCATTATCATATTTCACAGTTTTATAAAACTTGAGAATGATACTTATGTATCCATTGCCATAATTAATTAATGTAATAGATTTGTTGAGCACCTGCACATGGAAAGCTCTATGCAAGACTTTCAGTTTTCTCAGATAAGTGACAGATGGTCCTGCCTGTGAGGATGACACATTTGGTTGGTAGAAGACGCATACACAACCAACTACTCTACAATCTATAATTAGAATGAAAGTATACTGAGTATTAACAGTATTTTTGGAACATGGAGGAAAAAGTCACTGATTTTTATATTTGATAGATAAGCAAACTGAGGATTATATAGATTAAGCAATCTGAGACCTTGAGGTTGCATAGATTAGAAAGACAGAGCAAAGGACTAGAACCTACCATTTTGGGTTCTTTCTACGAGACAATGATGATTATAGAGTGTGTTATTCTGTATTTTCAAGCATCAAAGGTAAAAACAATTTCTTAAAATGAAATGTCAGAAAGTGATTTGGCAGAAGTCAGTGTTGGTACCAGGATTTGGGTACCATACCACAGTTTCCTGTTTTCAGATGTATTAATTGATCTTCAAAGGACAAGTAGATATGTGAAGCATAGACTGGCTGGTTCGCTTCAAAAGATGTGCATGCTACAAATAAAATTGGCAGTGTTTATTTATACCTGTTAGATTATATTAGGATGAGTTTAGTAAACAAGTAGCTATGTTGAAACTTTAGGTTTAAATTATTCAAGTATACTTAATTTTACTAAGTCCACCCTAAGTGTTTTTTTTCTTTTAATTGATACTTATGTTTTGAAAAGAATTTTTACTCTTCTTCATCTCCAGTAAAAACTTGGATAGGTACAGTTTATATTAGAGTTTCCTTAATACTAGGAATTGCTGATCCTTCAGAACTATATTCTTTTCCCATAGGATAAAACATGATTTGTTTGGGCATAGAGTTTTAATTTTAATCTGTATCCCTCCTTTTCCATTCTCCCATGATTCTTTGCAGCAGGGCAAGAGAAAGCAAGTCTTATAAAAAGAAATACAGTATGTGGTGCTTATTAAAGTTACATACATCTCTTCTCACAGGAGAATTTTGATTTACTGCAGGTTGTGCATATATCGCATATGGACATTGCTGGGGAGCAGATTCCTTATCGCTGAGCAGTGAATGGCTGCTAGTACTCCATTATTGCTCCGGGAACATGCTAGTAATGATTGTGAAAGGTAGGATACCATGAAATCTGTAAGGTGATTTGGCAGAAGTCGATGCTGTCGGTGCCAGGATTTCGGTACCGTACCACAGTTTCCTGTTTTCAGATGTATTAATTGATCTGCAAAGGACATCTTTTGGAGACAAGAATTCAGACAGACTGGCACAGGCTGGACCTCCGCCAAGACTGCTCGGAAGGTTGCCATACTGGGAGCAAAAGAGTGAGAGAGAGAAAGAGAGAGGGAGAGGGAGAGAGAGAGGCAGAGGGAGAGCTGAGGAAAGAAAAAAAGGCAAGACTTGGCACAGCTCAGTCAAATCAGCTTCTTTTGTCTGCTTTCTCGGCTTGAGCTTCAGGAAAGAAAACCGTCCTGGGGTACAGAAAAACTCAGAACTTTTTGGTTTTCAAACTTAGAAGGCTTTTTAAGTCTCTTGGGCTATTTGAAAGTGTTGTACATACAATGACGTTTAGTCACCAGTATTAAGGGAAATAAAAGCCTTTTTCAAAATGAAGCTTCCACAGTGTCTATGCATTTGGGAAATACTGTACTTGATTTTTTGCATGTATGATCATACCATGAGAGACAGGATTAATATAGAAGATGGCAAGGCAAATTTCTAATTAGAGAGACTATTAATTTTCTACAAAATAAAGTTTGTTCAACAATACAAACCTGCTTTCAAATCAAATCAGACATCCTTCGGAATGTGTTCAGAACGTAAGTTTTTAGATTTTATTTTATTTTTTTTTTCCCATTTGTAGACATTCACTTTTCAAGGAGCCTTTTTAAGATTTTATGCAACCCAGCCAGGAAGTCAGAGTAAAAGTTGTTTTATCCATGTGTTTAAGAAAACGTTTTCTTAAAGCAACAGCTTTTATTTCTGCTGCTTCATGCTGTCCTAAACTACATCCCCCAGCAATGAGTGACAACAGTGAAGACCAGAAAGGCAAGCTGAAGACACCAGACTTCGCTTGAAGGGCAAACAAGAAATGTGAGCTTGGTCATTATTTTTGTGTGTCTTTGCTCTGAACCAGTTTTTGGAGGTGGGTGGGGAGGTGGGTGGGGAGGTGTCTATGTCTAAAAGATGTGTGCGATTAGGGAATTCTCGTTGTGAGAAGGAAATGATAAAAGGTAATTTTTATGATGTTGGCAGAAATGGCTGGGAATGATAGACAATAGAAATTCAAATCTTTTGGATAGGAGGTAGTGAGCTGTGTTTGAAATACTTGGAGAAAAATTCCATTATTTTTAGTTGATTAGATTGTATAATTAAACGATTATTAGAGCTTGGCTCTCTCAAAATATTTTAAGTAGAAGGAAAATCTAGAAAGTTCATCGATTTTCTTTTCAATACTACCCAGTATTTTGCTTACATGTGTACTTTAGATCTAATTTTTTAAAAACAATACTTCCTATTAGGCCTGGTTATGGTTGGATTATGATAGTTCTGCTCTTAAAAATCAGCATTATTGTAGGAGAGGTTAACTGTAAGGCACGTATTTTTGTGGACCACCCTCATTGTCAGTAAGTATTCGATTTCTAAAGAAGAGAGTTTGAGTTGTAGTTGGATATGACTTACTGTAATGTTATGTTTATTTTTTATTTTAAAAACTAAAAGAATACAGGAAAATCGTATGTATTCACATAAGTACTAGTCATTTTAGGGCAGTATAAAATATTGCTCCAGGATCTATGCTTTTGTTTTGAGTATGTAATCATGGATTTGTTAATCCTTTCAGAAAAAAAATTTTTTTTTGTTTGTAGCTTTATATTATTACGCGCCTGAGATAATCAATTGTTTGAAATGGTTTTTGTAGTATTATGACATATCAGCACTTCTGAGAATGTCATTTAATATTCAAATGCTATTTAAAATATATGAAATCTAGTAAGGGTGTTTGCATAGTTAAGATTAAGTATTTCCTTCAACTTTTTTACTAATCAACATCTTGGTCTTCCATAAAATGAAATCACTTAATGTTCATGTGGTTTGTCAAAATGACAACCTTTGTTTTATAAGCTTCTTTATACACCACCTCGCTGATACTCCTAAAATGGACGCCAAGACATAAAAGACATGCTGATAGGCACTAGAAAAGGAGATGTTTACATGGCTACAGTCATCCTTTTTGAACTGATCATAGGATCATTCACGCCTATACTAAGAACCAACAATATATGAAACAAAAAGAAAGTTCAATAAAGAAGTTTAAATTAGAGCTACAATTTAATACTGACCGTCTTATTACCGATTTTTATTTACTTTAATTTAGTTCTTAAACAAGTTTGCTAAATATACAACTTCTTTAGCTTATTTAAGACTATTTGCCCTTAATGTTAAGAGAATTATTTGCTAGCTTATTTCCTAACTTCTTTGCAGCGAATTCAGTGAGAGCAAACTTAGATATCCAGACTATTTTATATCCAATTCTTTTCTAACAATATAATAAAAAATTAAGGGAATTAAAATAAAAAAACAAAAGTATAAGAACATACCTTAAGAAATATTAAATTTTTCAATACTGGTAAAGCTACATTTTATAGTGTTTATTAGACTTAAGATTTGATAATAAATATTAGCTGCAATACCCAGTAAAGTTTCTTACCAGTATATTTTTCCTGGCCTACTTGTTACATATCTTAAAATGAAAAAAGTCTTAAATTAAGATGTTCCTTGTTAACTGGTGTAACAGACACTCCTTTGTACAACCTTTTTTTTTTAACGGTATGTTTAAGACATTGTGTTGATTGCATTTTTAAACATATTTAGGTTTAACATAATGAATTCTTCTTTAGATTTAGAACTTTTATTTTGCAGACACATTGACATTCAGTTTATTAATTATTTACATGTTAGTGTTAATATTTCAAATCTTATTTTGAGGTGTGGAAATACTAGTGGTTGTAAATGAAATCTATCTCAGCATATATTCATTGTAGTTTGAATTATAATATTTTGAAGTAGAATTATTAAGACGGAATAGATTAATATTTAACTGCCACTTGATGCCTACTATTAAGTACCATTTAGATGTACATACCTGAACATACAAGCACATAATTCTATAAACTAAGGCAAACCTCTCAGGGGGGCCTTAATCCAGCATTTTATAATTATTCACTCATTTATTCATTTAAACAAATGTTTATTAAGTACCCACTTAAGTATGCTAATATTTTATTTTGGGTAACAGAGAAGGAAGCCACATACATGGATGGCAAAAGAAATAGATTTAAAATATACGTACAAAAGCATAGGTAGAAAAAAGCATTAATGTAATAAGATTTACTTCAGTAGGTTCAAGTATGTTAACTTTTATTGCTCAACATACCTATTTTAGAGTTCCATAAAAAATCAGGAGATTAGTTGTAGCCCACATAACTGTAAGATTTAGTTTTGCCATTATTTAGGTTGCTGCATCTTATTGGCCAAAAAGCTTCAGTTGTTCAAGCTTCTGACAGATGTGTTAAATAAGCAATTCCAATGGTGTAAGGAAGAAATTAAACAGGGAAGACTAAACTACTGCTCACATTTTAGAATTTACACATGTCAAAGTAGATACCCTTGAACCTTCCAAGATGTGGCTGCTACATAAAAAGCAACGGTCTGTTTATGAGGGATATTTCCCCCCTTTTCTTTCCTTTGTTTTCTTTGCCGAGAAAGAGGAAGAAGAGGAGACCAACCTTAGAAAGTAAGTTTGCTAGGGGCAGTGTGTTTTAAATGGACCAATCGGTTCACTTTCCGTAATCTCTAATGTTTTGTTTTGCTTAGATTTTTTTCTTTAGCTTTGTTCACTAGCATAAAGATTCATGGCATAATATACCTCTTGGCTCTAGATATAAATGAGCATTTAACTTATTTATTCCATACAGTTGTTCTCTAATATAAAAAGAAGGTATAGGTTCAGATTCTGAGGAGGAGGTAAAAGTCAAATGAGCCAGGGAGGTGAGCCTGGAAGCTGTTGTGGCCAAGGCCTGTGTCAGGGGATGGTGGATGATGGAATAAAGATGAAAAACGTTTCGGTCGTAGGTATGGACTGATGAAGTAATTCAACCAGTATTCCCAGAGGACCTGCTCTGTGCCAGGCACTATGCCAGATGTAGGGGATACTAAGATATAATTTCTGCCCGTAAGGAATTTATAGTCTAATTGGGGGTGAGAAGGATAAGAATAACTTATAAGTATATATCTCTTTACAGTTGACCTGTTACCTCTTTAATCCTAGCAGCCATGCCTAACACAGGGACTGGTACATAATGGCCACTCAAGTACTTCTTGAAGGAATAAACCAAGTTGTGAACCAGGTTATTATCTTCTTGGGTCTTATTAAGAGAATTTCCCCCCTCATGGTTGAAAGACAAAAACACTGTGCTTGCTTTTGTCTTGAGTCTGTGTTGCTGGTGTGGGTTAGTTGGGGTGGAGGGTAGGGCCACCTTCTTTGTGACCAAACTAGAATCCTTCCAGGTAGCCACTGGAGAAAATATAAAGACTTCACTGGTCCGCAGTGACCCTGACCATGCATTCCCTCCTACGTGGCCCTCCATTGTCTTGATTCTCCCTCTCCTAATTCCCCCAGAGAATCCCAGAACTGTACTTTAGGCCTTGGTGGTACAGCCTAAGCATGGAGCAGATCAATTGATTGTCTAACAAGGGTAAAGTCTTTCTTAAAGCATGGGAAGAAGGCTAAAGGGATTGAGAGAGAGAGGAAGAGGGAGAAAGAAAGGGAGAGAGGAAGAGAGAGAGAGGTGAAAGAAAATTGTGGAGAGCTGAGGATACCGCTCAATAGCCGACTTTAGTAACTTTTCTAAGAGAGTGAGGGTGGAAGTGGGATCTTGGGGTTAGGCTGGACTATTAGAAGCAGCCAGCATCAAGAGTCTGATAAGCATTGTGAAGGGGTGCTAAGGCCAGTTCATGTTGAACAGCATCATTCTAGGTTTTTCTCCAGGGTTTTGGGAACCAGAAGAGGGAGGGGCCAAGTCAAGACCATTGTGTGTAATTGTACACTGAGGAGGTATAGGGGTTGAAATTCAGTCCCTGTTTTCTTGCCCAAGCCCTGTGCCTTCGTCTGCTAGAGGAAGGTACATGGGCACCAATGGTGGCCCTAGAGAGAGTAAGTACAGGGTGAATCCAGGCTTGGAATTGAAACAGTAGGAGTAGAAGAAGGTCAGAGGGTGTGGGATGGGGAGGAAGGGCAGCATTCCAGTATGTGATGGTGGGGTCCAGGTGGGATTAAGAGACGTTACTGGAAGAGTTCCAGAGAACACAGTGAAGCAGGGAGAGATGAGTGTATAGAAATTTCTGTAGAGCGAAAGAAAAGATTCAGAAAATATCGAAGTTAGGAGTTTGTTTTCAGACTTAACAGATTGTTTAAAATAGCACCACCTGCAAGGCGTGACTTAGTTTGGTCATTGGTTGTATTAAGGTCATTTTATTTCTCTAAAAGCAGGTGTAGAAAAGGAAAATAGTTACCTGTTTGTGTTCTGTATTCCACATATTATAAGAATTAAAATTTTCTCTTATTTCATAGTTAAGAATCTCTTGGTGCTATATAATTAGAATACACCTAATATGTGGATCTTGGGATTTTATGAAAAATATTCAGGTATTACAGTTTAGATTTTGAAGAACCAGTACCTGTGTAGTGATGCCATTCTTTTCATCTCATGTGTCAATGCCGTTTATCTCTTTTTTTTTTTTCCATTAGCCTCTGTAAGTTCTTTTCCCTTACTTGAAAATTGAATTAAATTAGCATCAGAAACTCAGGAGGGCTTTATTCTAGTGTCTTTGAAATAAATTGCCCTTTATTATGGGGTAGAGAATATGGGATTCAGAGTCTTAGCAACCTCAGTTTGAATTTTGACTGCGTTTTTAACTTGTTGAACTTTGTCAAAAAACATAACCCCTGTGTTCTCATCTGTAAAACAGAGATCATGCTCTCTTCCTCAAAGGTTCTTGGGTGGCGAAATAAGGAAATATATGCAAAGCTCTTAGCATCGAGCCTGGTACATAGTAAGTACTCGATAAATGGTAGATGTTGTGAAACTTTAATTAAAAATTGTAAAAAGTATGGTAAAAATACATAACAAAAGTTACCATCTTAACCATTTTTTTTGAGTATACAGTTCAGTGGCATTAAGTATATTAATACTGTGATGTCATCACCACCATCCATTCTTAGCAATCTTTTTCTCTTGTGAAACTGAAACTCTCTACCCATTAAACAACTTCTCTTTCCACCCTTAGTCTCTGGAAACCACCATTCATTCTATATTCTGTCTCTATGAATTCGACTACTCTATGTACCTCACGTAAGTAGAATCACATCCTCAAGTTTCATCCATGATGTAGCGTGCATCAGAATTTCCTTCCTTTTTAAGGCCGAATAATATTCCATTGCATAGATATACTACATTTTGTTTGCCTCTTCGTCTGTCCATGGACACTTGCATTGTTTCCACCTTTTGGCTGTTGTAGATAATGCTGCTTTGAGCATGGGGCTCCACATCTCTGAATGAGTCCTTGCTTTCAGTTCTTTTGGACATATACCCAGAAGTGGAACTGCTGGATCAATAGGTCTTATTAGCACTCATAGCATGTTTCATTTTTGAAAAACTTGTAAGCTGAAATGACGTAAGTCAAATTTCACTTTTCAGCACAGATAGTGGTTTAATAAATAGGAAGTTATAGACTTGACTAAGAGCTCATGATGTCTAGATTTTTGTGGAACTAACCCAACACCATATTTGTCATTTCTAATTTACTTTATATAATATAGTTTTGCATGGTGTGTTAATCAGGGCAGTAATAGAATCACTTATAAAATAGTATTTGTATATTATCATGGAATATAAGTCATTTTTCATTTTTAACACAAAGTGATTTCTTAACACGCTTACCATTTCTGGTTTAGAGAACTTCCTTTAGCCATTCTTTTAGGGTAGGTCTGCTGGCCACAACCCTCTTCTTTTTCATTCATCTGAGGATATCTTGATTTACCCTTTTTCCCGAAGGATATCTTTGCTGGATATAGAATTCCGAGCTAACTGTTCTTCTTTTTTTCTGCATTTGAAAAATGTTGTGCCATTTCCTTCTGTTTCTGTGGTTTCTGATGAGAAACCTGCTGTCATTCCAACTGTTTTTTCCTTCAAAATCTTTCTCTTTGTCTTTAGTCTTTGAAGAGTTTGAGTATGATGTGTCTTAGCATGGATTTCTTTGCATTTATCCTGGAGTACACTCAGCTTCTTGTATATGTAGGTTTATATCTTTTGCCATATTACTGGGAGGTGGGGGTAGAGGTCCAGGCTGCTCACTGGCTTTTATTTGTAGCCTGTGGTGGGAGGGGTGCCTTGTTACTGCTGGGTGGGTGGTGAAGTTCCAGTTCCTTTTAGGGAATACTGTTATTTTTATGGTTAGTTTTGTAATTGGTGAAATAACCTGACTAGTCCCTGAGATGTGTATTTTTTAAATTTAGCTTATATTGTTGGTGTTACTTGTGTTTGATAACTTACATAATGATAGTCAAATTCTCAAATTAGGGACTGAGCCCTCTTTAATCACCAGCTTCCCTAAGATTAATATGTGTTTACCATTAGCATATTGAAGGAAAGATTTTAAGTGAAGAAACAGAAGTATAGTTTCTACTTTATTAACTTTGAAAATTTATTTTTAAAAGGAGAGCAAAGCTTAGCTGTACTAGGTTTCTATTTTTCCCATTAATAACATGCTAGGTTTTATGAGACTTTTGTAACTTATTTTTAGAAGAGACAGTATGTTAGAAATAGTCAGAAGAAATGCATTTGACTGGAGGGAGACTTTAAACATTTCAGTCATAACGTATTTCATTTCATTTGTTAATTCAGACCTGTGGTGTTAGGTCAGTAACACACAGATCTCAAAAACGATGCGTATGTCTTTAGAATAATAGATTCTAAATAGATTCAGGGTTCTTAGTGGTCATCTAAGGTATAGTAGTGACAGCATTGGACCTCAGCACTGGATCACTAACTAACTAGGTGATCTTGGGAAATTCTCATAATCTCTAAAGGTTGACTTTTCCTATCAGAAAACTGGGTGTCACCATACCTGAGTCAAGGTTACTTCAGGCATATGACTATGATGAGTAAAGATGATGTACCTAATTCTGTATGATTTTTTGGCTCTGTGGGTTATACACTTTTATTTTTAAAGTACTTTAAAAAGTTTTAATTGTGAAAAACTTTCAAAAACATAGCAAAGTACTGAATCAAACAGAATGAATACTCATCTACTCATTATCCAGAATTAACAAATGCCATATTTATTCATATTTATTCATTAAGGATTTAGCCTGGCCCTGTTCTCTTATCCCTGAAATTGGTGTGTAATATTTCTATGTCCATTTTTGTACTATTACTACACATATATGTAGCTATAAACAATATAACTATTGTTTTACATAATTAAAAATCTATGTAAAATGACTTTATATTGTTGCTATTCTTTTGCAAATGAGGTTAGACATTTTTGAGATTTATCCATGTTGCTACTGTAGGTCTAATGCTATAGACTATTTCATGTTAGTTTATCTATTCCTCTGCTGATGGACATTTAGTTTTGTGCCTTGAACTACACTAGCCAAGTTGCATGTCTTCTACACATATATTGTGATCTCTGGGAAATTACCTAGAAATGGAGATGAGTTGCCAAATATGTCAACTTTATTCAATAATGCCAAATTCTTCTTCAAAGCATCTGTACCAGTTAACATTCCTGCACTAGGGCATCAAAGTTCTCATATCTCTACATCTTTTAATCTTCACCAATACTTGATAGTATTAGACTTTGAAAATTTTGTCATTCTAATTGACAGGAAATATTTTGCTGTTATTTTTATTTGCATATAGATTACTTAGTATGATTGAGCATCTTTTTATATTGACATTTTGGATTTCCTTTTCTGTACTGTATGTATTCATAATCTTTGCACAATTTTGTTTTGACTTGCTTTAATATTAATTTATATCATATTTTATATGCCGATGCTTTATTATATGGATTGAAAATATCTCAACTTTTGGCTTATTTTTTTTTATTTTCCTTGTAGCAACTTTTGAAATAAATTTATGGTGTATGTTTGAAAAATTGGAAAACTTTCAGTTTTCATTTTCAAAGATGATTTTAGTGATAATACCTAGAATCTGTGCTTATGGATGTGGAAGAGAGGGCTAATGGAACTAATATTTCTTTGAATGCACCAGATTTTTTTCCCCTTTGTTAATGTGTAGGGCATAAAATTTCTTATTTTCCATATGGACTTTCGGTCAACTGAAATCTTTGTCAGGTTCCTGTTTCCTGAGCACCAATTACTGAATTAATGACTACTGCGAAGTTTTATTTTATTTTTTGCAGGACCTCATACAGCACACCGATAACATGGACACATTCCCATTGTGTGGGTAGTGTTACCAAATAGGAGTTCTTGGGCCCTTAGAAAGAATGTTCTGTTGATCTGATTACAGTGATTTCTATACAGTGAATAATCTCAGTGCAATAAGCACTTTCTCCTTTTCCTAACCAGCCTTCTTGCTAACAAAATAACTTAATTGAGAAATTCAGACTGTTGGGGCAAGTGGAATTGAGTTGTGGCTGAGGCTCCTTGTGTATCTTTTGTTGTGCAATCAAGTAGCACTTATTCACCAACTTTCCTCAGCTGTCCCGCCTAAACAAAACCCACCTAATCTCCCAAATCACTTTGCAGAACAAAAGAACACACAAAACATACAGAGACCAGGAAGACTGGTGGCAGATGCTGGATGTTGAACATTGAGCCCCCCCTTTCCTTTTCCTGCTCTGTTTTAATAATTATATATCTATTTTAAAATCTGAGGGAGAAAGCATGCCCTCTTCATTATACCCATAGGAAACTGAATTGTTCAGGCCACTTGGCACCATTGCATTTCAGATGATAGTTTGCTGTAACCAAGGGTAAAGTTATGGGTAGAAAATCATAACCAGTGGAAGACTAGACTTGCAAATCCAAACTTACAGGGCAAGCCTCCTGATCTGGATTTTGCAGACTTCCTTTTCTTTAGGGTTGTCTTCTTATGCTTGTTTGCAATTTAGTGCAGTGAATGAACCTCCCAGCAGCACAGGAGGAAACAGGTTAAATGTCCTCTCATTGGCTCAGCTTTATAATTCTTCCTTCTTCCACTAATATGCATCTTCTTTGGAATCAGCATTTGGCAACAGTCATCATCTCTGTAGCACTCTCCCACTGTTTAAAGTTTTATGGAAAGCTTTAATGATGAATATGTGAAAATAATGACATTCATTTAATTACAAACGCTTCTCTAAGTTATCTAAGTTACTGTAACTCTGTGACAGACACAGAGACACCTTTCAGGTGAGAAAATTCAGGCTCAGGTGAAGTGCCTGACCTAGTTTGTGACAACATTAAGGCTGAAATCAAGTCTTCTGCCTCCAAATCCCTTGTTTGTTCCATTATTTAGCATCCGTTCAGTCTGTGATGGGGTCACTAGGAGAAAAGCAAGTTGGTACCATTATAATAGCCCCCTTTATACACTACCTGGGACTGTGTTCTTAGGTAAATCCTCTGCCTTCCATTAACTCAGTCATTCATTCAAGCAGTCAATCCTTTCCTTCTTTTACTATCTGAATGTCTACTAGAGCTATGTGATGAGGATACAGTGATGAACAAAATATAAACACCCTCTACCCTTGTGGCACTTGAGTGTTGTGGTGAAGTAAGATGGATTAAGTCCAGTCAAGTGTAATGATGAGTATGACAGGAGAAGAAGAGAGTCCTGGTTTAAAAAGCCTCCTTTCCCTCTTTGACAGAGAGGGAGAGTAAAAATTCATGCATTTAGAGCATATGTACCTCTTGGAATGTGAGACTCTTCTGATATTTTTTTTTTAAATATAGAGCCATGATATAAACAAAGACTCTAGAATTTAAAATCTTAGAGGTCATTTAGTTTGCCTCTGTGCAGGCAAACGAATGGGGATCTCCTTCCTTACCCTTTTGAGAAGCAGATCCTAGAATCTCTGGGCAGCAGTTTCCCATGCTAAACAGCACTGAGCAAAGAGGTGCATAATGAATTATTCTGTGTGTCTCTGACTCAGAACATTTTCCACACTTAATCTTCCACTGGGATTCCTTTTAATGCTTTGGAATAACAGATCGGGGGAGATGGGCTTTGTTTGGCTATTTCTGGATGTAAGTGTTGGGAAAAGAAAAAGAAAAAGAAAACCACAAAAATCCAACATGCAGTTTAAATAAAGAAAAATGAGTTTTACTTCCAAGAGAGCTTTTGCCATTTTCTTAATGCTTATTCTCCTTCAGAGAGCTCATTATTGGACAGAGTGTGACAGTAGTTTACTGTGGTGAATGTATCTTGTCTGGGCCAGGGGATGAATTAGAGCACTGATAAAGGCCAGAGGAGCAGGCAGAACTGTACCTAAATTACCCCCAGATACTTGCCAAGCTATTCTACTTTTTTTTCAAAAGACCCCCAGAGAGCATCTCTAATCGCCTCTAGTTTCCCTTTTCAGTGTTTAATAACTTTTGCTGTCAGGAAATTCTTCCTCATATTTAACCCACATTTCCCTCCCCACAGTTCAATCTCATTTCTCTTGTTGTCTTCGGTGGCGAGAGAATAGCAGGTCATTATCTTCTTGACAATATCCTTAATGCTTCTTGAAGGGCATCAGAAAGTTTTCCCTAAGCCTGCATTCCTCCCCCGGTCCCCACCCCAGTGAAATAAACATACTCCTTTTCTCCCTCCCCACGTCCTTCTCAAGGGTCCTATTTGGAAATACAGTCTCTGACATGTTGCTCTTAAGTATCTGATCCAAACATTCACAGTAGGCGTGTCTTGAGATATCCATTGGTTTCATTTTTACTCAGATCCTTTTGTCACTTCCCTTGCTATTGGTTCATTCAACTTGACTGCTGTTGGCTGCACTCCCTCTAGGCATGAGGCGCCACTCTAGAGGCTGAATGGGACGTGAGGAGTTTCTGTCTTTGACTTACACCTTGAGGGAGGGACCTGAATGCCTCTGCCATTCATGGTCTTTCTGATAGTGTATGGATTGGGCCTGCTGGTTTCTCTCTTTTATGAACATCGGATTCAGATTTGCATTTTGGAACATTTAAGATTTCCATTGACCTCGACCTTGAAAGGTGGGCACGTCAGTAAAGTTAGCATTATCATGTTATCAGTGCTCTTGTTACTCTTTATGTAATTTTATAAATGCCACAAGGGAAATTGGAACACATACACTTTGCCACATAAGCGATGGGCGAACTTGTCTTTTTCCCATCAGATGTCTGTATGATCCTCACGGGGGTGTGATTGATGTGTGTATCTCCCCAGCACTCATCAGAAATGCCTGGCACGTTTTAAACAGACTTAATGACTGTTAGTTGTCAAATGAGTTGTTGGGAAATTTACTTCATTCTGGTTTTTTTTTTCTTTTTCTTTTTTCTTTCTTTCTTTTTTTTTTTTTTTTGGTTTCTGTCTCCTCACTCCTTTCACCTGAACATGAAAGCAGCTCAGAGCTTTTGCCTGGCTGCCAGTGTGGGCAGCTCTCCTACCTCGCCTGCCAAGCTTTTAGCAGATGAAATAAAAATCTATTTATAACTGGTCTCCGATGGATTCCCTCCCTACCTGTGGTAGTGCTCCATCAGCAGGTGTACTGAACAGATGGAGAAGGGTTTTAATTTTTTCAGTTCAATTAGACCAACTCTCCAGGTTCAGACTAGTACATTCTCTTTCCCACTTAGTTTCTTCCTCTTGGCATTAAAATTGTTGAGCATGGCAAAACACAAATTAAGACCAGGAGATAAAATGCTTAGAGTTCCTACCTTTAAAATGAATATTTTGGCAAAAGAACCACATTTGACATTAAATGATATATCAGTTTTAACCACTTTCTCCCTAGCACTTCATTTTATGTTATTTAAATTCATATTTTGAGTACTAACATGCTTAAGTGTATAAATGCTTTTTTAAAATGAACTTTTAGCATTTGTATTTATACATTTTAAAACTATATCATGCTGTTTTTGAAAAAGCAGTTGGTCTTTGATGATAATTCAGTGTATATTATGAAGAATTTTAACGAAGAGCTGAAATCATTAATTTCATGAAGCTCATTTGATATCATTTTTTCATTGACACTTGAATTGTCAAGGATAGTTGTTAAATGGTTGCGGTCTGAACATGGCCTTGCCTAGCTCTGGGTTTTACCATTACTAGCCAAAGATAGGGTACTACAATTTCTGACTTCAACATATATATAGGTTCATTCTATTCATCATGTTTGCTCTTTAGTGGACTGTATTATCTATTGTTCCCAAGATCCTAGATTACAGTTAGTCCCTGGCTCTCAGATGCAAGGCCAAACCTGACTGCCTCATTGAGAAATTCATTCCTTCAGCAGACGTTTACTGAGCTCATGCTCAGTTTTATGACATTGCCTTTAATGAGGCCCACATCTAGGCCCCACTTTGTTCCCTCTAGCACCATCAAAATTATTTAGTTAATATCTATTTGAAACAAACAAAAGTTTTTCTATTTTATTATGCTTTTTGTTCAGATGCTAATAGAAGCAGTCCCCTCTCCCCTCCCCCATTTTATTTTACTCAATTCTTAATTATTAGTGGATAATTTTTTTCAAAGATGTGAATTATTCAGATTTGTGGCTTGCTCTTTAGCCTGTCTCCCATTTTATTGTCCACTAAGAGTCATATTGGGGTGTATGGAGCAAAAGAGGTTTGAATACGTCAGTCTCACTTCTGTTTAGAAGTTGGATGAACAGTTTAGTTAGAAGCAATATAAAGAGAGCTACCCTTGTTACTCATGTCGTTGTCTGATGCGTGCATTTGAAAATTCTCTTTAGATGTTTCTGCACATTTTAAAATGGACTCTTATGTTTGGATAATAACAAATATTATCTAGGAAAATCACTTCTCTGATTCTTCATCTTCTTTGCAGAATCTGTGTCAAGTGACAGTTTTGGTTTTTATAATAGGGAGCCTACTTTTTCACAGGCTGGCTGACCCATGCTATCTTTGGTAAGTTATTCTATTGAGCTGTGATGCTGTGATCTTTCTTCCTATTACTTTCATCTGCTGATCCTCCTTTTACCTTTTGGGGTTATATAGAACAAAATCTAATTTCAACATGTGACAGTCTTTCACATATTTGAAAAATGTGCCTTCCGTACTCAACCATGTATATGTGACATGAATTAGCTGCATGCCTTTCTTCTAAGCTGCTCCAGTTTAGCTGCCTCTTTATTATGGAGTGGCATGCAGAGAAGAGTGCAACATTTTATCTAGGTGCAGTCTGACAAATGGCGAGAAAGCAGGACCATCACTGTCCTAGTGAGAGGTCTGCCAAGTCTGACAACTTCCTGTTTGCTTGATGAGACTGAAAGGAACATCATATGTTCCCAGCGCGTCAACAGGATTTTCCTCTATCCAGGGATAGGCAGAGTTTTTCTGGGATGTGATGAATTCACTTTGACCATCTGGATCTGGCTTTCGCCATTCCTTGGTACCCACTACATGGCCATGTGATTGTGGTGCATGAACGGATGACAAACAGTGTCAAATGGGGTGCTGAATGACAAATACGGGGCCATCTGGAATGCTCATGTGGCTTTTCGACATAAATCATTCCACCTTCCCATGGCTCCTTCTTTCATTGCAATGCTACACCACTGCATGTTTTTCTCTCACAGGACCACTTAATCTTGTCTCCTTTTAAATACTTTGTGAAAAGCCCAAACAAGAGAATGCTAGGTGGTCTCTATAAAATAGACCCAGGTTAACTCCACTTTTGATTTCTCCATCTCTTCTGTTGTAAGTGGAATCATCATAGGGAGGGGCTATCAGACAGTTTTTTTTTTTAACATAGCATTAACACATCATACCTTATTTTCTAGGGGAAAGGTATATGATTAGGGTTGGAAATATCTTAATGTGGGGATGTTTAATCTCTCTAGAAGAACCTGGTATGTGGTAGGCACTCAATATATGTTTGTTGAATGAATGAATGAATGGATGAGGCGGAAGCTTTTCTACACTCTGACCACTATCATTCCAAAAGCCATTATGCCACAGAGTGGCAGAGGTTTCTCGACCAGAGCCTCATCATGGGTCCTTACCTAGCTACTACACTTGGGTGGCTGTAGTGTAAGGGTCTCTCAAATCTGTTACTATGTCAAATCCCAAAGCTGCTGAGATTAATATCTCTCTCTTTTTCAAATTGTTGCTTCATATAGATTCAACCCTACTTAACGTACTTTAAACAATAGTCATTCAACAGGTATTTTTTTGAGTATTTACCATGTTCCTGATGCTATGCTGAGAGCTGAGGCTGTAGTAGAGTAAAATATTTAGATTTCTGTCCTCAGTATAGTGGAGGAACAGATCGTGTGTGTGTGTGTGTGTGTGTGTGTGTGTGTGTGTGTACTATATTCCTACAGATTGTAAAGGACAACTGCAGGGTGATATGAGATCATATTATTGAGCTACTATTATGAGCCAGGCATTTTGCTAAGTACTAGGATTAGATATAGCAAGGGTGTTAAAAAGGAAGACAAATTTAATTAGACACAGTCTATCATCAGGGAGTTCAAACTAGCTGCAGAGAAATAGCAGCAATTATGACACGAGATGAGAAATATTATGAGCAAAGGGTTTCCAAACGCGGACGTGGGAGTGACCAATTCTCTTCTGTAATTACATTGACATTTGACTTGGATCTTAAATGATGAGTAGAAGTGCATCAAGTTTAGAAACCAGAAGGAAACATTCCAGGCAGGAGAAAAGCATAAGCAAAGACAGAAACAAAACTACATGTGCTATCTTGGGCCTGACAGAGTTCTAGAAGATAAAATGAGAAAGAGATGTTGTAGTTTGTAGAAGACTTTGCTGTAAAAAGTTAGGATCCTTGCTGGAGGCAACCTCAGATGCAGAGGACATAGCAATGAGAATACTCTGTAAAACTTTATAACTAAAAAATCTTAGTTAAATGTATGATTTTCTAAGAAAATAGAAATTAGCAAAATTACCTTTAAAATAGGTAGAAAAACATAAGTAGATCAAGAATAAAGAAACTGAGAAAGCTGTTAAGAAATGAGAATCTATAGTGTCATTGAAATCATGTGGTTTTAAAAGCAGAGTGTATGAACAGAGCGTGCATACGCTATTTAAAATCATCAAGAACGTACAGAAGGAAGGAAGGTGTCCTGTTCATGTTATCAGACTGGTATAACCCGAACAGGACAGTCAAAATAAAAGCCTAATAAGATAGAAGCAGCTTTTAAAGAGAACTTCTTTTAGTTATTGGTGGACTGACCATTTCTTGGCCATTTTTAGCTCCAAGTCTCTTTTGTTTGTATAAGTGTAGCTACTCCTGCTTTCATTTGATTACCGTTTGCTTGATATATTTTTTTGTACTGTTTAATTGTATTCCTGAAACTTACTGGATTTCATTAATCAATGTCACCATAATAAATTCAATTTAAAAAATAAATGAAAAGAAACTGAAAAAAAAGGTTTTGCATCAGTTTGTATGTCCTTAAAGCTAAAACGAATCTTTTGTAGGCAGCATATCATTGATTCTTGTCCCTTAAAAAAAAAATCCAGCCGTTCTATGTCGTTTGATTGGATAATTTAATCTATAAGTAATTATCGATAGGTAAAGACTTGCTTATTGCCATTTTATTAACTGTTTTCTGAGTGTTTTGTAGAGCCTTTATTCCTTGCTTCCTCTGCTTCTGTGTTTCTTTGTGTTTTGATGACTTCTTGTGGTATGCTCTGGCTCCTTCATTGTGTTCTTTTGTGTATCTACTACAGGTTTTTCCTTTCTTAGTGTCATGTGGCTTACATAAAATACCTTAGACATCCTATTTTAAATTGATCACAACTTTGACAGCATACAGAAACATTATACTTTGACTTCTACCCCCTCACATTTTAGGTTGTTGATGTTACAACTTACATATTTTATATTATGTATCCAATAACAAGTTAACGGTTATTTTTTTAATATGTCTGTTTTTAACTTTTAAACTAGAGCTGTGAGTGAGTTATGTACCAACATTACAATATCAGGAAATCTGACTTTGACTGTATATTTACCAATATCAATGAATTTTACCAATTCCTATGTTTTTACAATGTCAATTAGCATGTTTTGTTTCTACTTAATGCCATTTAGCATTTCTAGTAAAGCAGGTCTTGTGGTGATGAACTCTCTGCCTTTCTTTCTTTGGGAAAGTATCCCCTTTATTTCTGAAGGACAGCTTTGCCAGTTATAGCGAGAGCCACGGCCTGCCCCAGTGCTGCCAAAATAGTAGCCTTCCTGTCAGCTGTCATGGCCCATAGCTTCAAGCTGAGTGTCAAAGAAGGAAGAAATCATAATAATAGTAAAACTTAGGTTATAGTAGTAATGCACCAAATAATAGTTCATTAATTTTACATATTGAGTAAAAATTTATTTATTTGATAAGAAGTTATTGGTCACTTACTGTATGCTGAGTACTGTGCTAGGCCCTAGGGTACAGAGATCAAAGATGTAGTCCCTACCCTTAAAACACCTACAGGTTGTTGGGGGCAAGAGGCTAGATAAGTAAATAGATAACTTTGATACGGTGTGATAACATGCCATTATGGTAAGCCTAGATGTCACAGGAACCTAGAGCAGGTTTGTCTAAGGTGGAATTAGGCGTCATAAAGTTTAAAAAAGATTAAGTTCTATTTAGGCTGCATATAAGGTAGAGGCTTGGAAATTGGCTAAATAGTTGGTTTACCTCATGAAATACTACACAGAATGCTGGAACTGAATACTGCACAATAATTTTGACTGAATAATACCTGAAATTCTACCTTGGACAATTATTTCTTTGCCTTATGCTGTCCAGGAGTCTTCTTTGGAACACAGATTCCCTCTGTAGGACTTCATGAACCATTCTAACTAGACATTCTTACTTTTTTGAGGGATTGATTTCCCGAGTTGGTTTCCAAGCAAAGAGCCATTGACAAAGGATGGGACGTGGGAAAGGTTGGCTAAGAGGGCTCCCTGGGCCCAGAGAGAGCAATGGGCATTTAAGGAGAAAATTGCTAAGAAAGTGAGGAGAGAGGCCCTTGAAGGGGCACCGAAGATAGTGTGGAAAATCCCCAGCTTTCGCTTGGGTTGGGTCTGCCCAACGTTCTTTCCCAGCACTCTGCATGGCTACGGTGTGCAGGCCTGGGGAAGTGTGGGTGGTTCTTTCCCGTGTAAGTGTGAACTCATGGCTTTCTCACTGGGAGTGGAGAAAGAAACTGGATTTCTGTAAATTAAGTTTCTATACTCTGGGTCTTAGCACAGATCTTAGTTGTGAGGATCATGTCTTTTATTAATCCAATAAAGTGTCTTATATATTTGGATAGTCAGTAATTTGATGGTGCTGATGTGAATAAAATCAATACATATACTTGCCCAGTTACCTCAAGATCAAGCAAATACATTTTAGGCTTTTTGATGATAGCTGTGAATGTTACTTGCTAGTTTTAAAATATTTTAATTTTCAATAACTCCAACTCCACTTGCTTTGATGATCCAGTTAGAAATGTCAGAGAAAACCTAAACTTACCCTCATTTTCAGTCGTGAATGAATCTCTGATTGCTGTGATAAAGAGAAATCCTGGGTTGCTACTTTCTTGCTTGAATTAAAACAAATGTAACATTCCATCTTGATCAGAGGATACCAAAGTTTGAACATAAACAAAACCAGACGAAGCACTTCATCGCTCTGAGGAGATGTTTAATTTTCATCAGTTGGTAAGGATACAGACACTAAATCAAAGGTGTTTACCAGATTTAGCGAAAGCTTCTGGTTATTTTATTTTCACTGGGTTTTAACTATCCTGATGGACTAATGTTGGTTGGCACACCTTGAGGATTGGGTGTAGTTTTCTTATTTCCTCACTTCTGCACTGGGAACTGTTTTTGCTTCATTGCTATGTAGCCTCGGCAGGTGTAATGAGTCACTGGTGTACATCCTTGATTATAGGAAAGACTTTATAAATGGCTCTTGTAATCATTTATTCACCAAACTTCAACTGAACATTAGCTATGTGCATTGAACTATAGGAAATGCTAAGGGAAAACAAAAATTTGTAAATTATGGTTCCAACTATGTGTAAAGGCCCCTGGATGACATAAATGATAGAAGACGTATCTTTACTTCAACTGATTTGTAATCTCACTGAGGAAAAACTATAGGCCCAGTCATCTCTAATCTTTTCAGAGACCTCGAGTGGCTCTCTTTCTTCCCCACCATAGAGTCCATACTCTTCAGCCAAGTACTCAAAGTTCTTTACACCTAACTGCAAACCACCTTGATAGCCTCATCCCCACCCACTCCTCCCCATATCTTATGCTTGGTCATGTTGCCCTTTCGGTCAGATGCTGTGCTTTTTCCTGTTGCTGTGCCTTTGTACCTTCTGTTTTCTTTGCTTAGACTTTCCTTCCCTATTGCCACTGGCTGGTAAACTTTATTACACCCTTTAAAACCAGCTCTTTTGTTCTCTCTTTTGTGAAACTCTTATTTAATATCCTTTATCTTCACCCCCTCCCCCCAATCCAATGGCAGAGTTGGCCTCATCCTAGAGTATCTGGAATGTAGGATCACTTTGGGTAGAAGTCGGTGGTGCCTAGAATATCGGAAGCAACAATCTTTACCTTTCCCGGCTCAGCCCAGGGTGGTTTGGCCCTCTGCAGGAGGGTCTCAGTATTCATGATGACAGGGTCTAGCAACCCTTGCCTTCTAGCTCTCATACATCTGTGCAGGCTCTTGTTCTGCTTTCTTATGGTTCGTAGCTTGTGTCTACACAGATACTCTCTATGAGCATTATAGTGAATTATAGCTATTAACTCCATAGAGATCCATTATCTTGCATATTATTTCTAGTATGTTTTAATATTGCTATATAATTTGTCCATAAAATGCATGTCTTCATAATAAAATGTGAATGGGTGTCTGTTGAAGGAAAAAGATTTTTGATGAACAAGATGATGACAGGACACTGTAAGAGCCTGTTATTTAAATCTTCATTGGGTCACATTCCTTAGCATCAAGACAAGGTAATAATGAAGGCCATTTGGTTAATGTGCTTTTCACTGCAACCTCAGAGAACTGGTGATTAAGTCCTACACTTGGGAGTGGTTTGCAGTGGGCTGAGTGATTGAAGTGCGGAGTTACTCTAGCATGGGAAAGCAATCATGGTAAGGTTTCTCTACATGTATTTGGTTCTCTGATAATCACTAGGGTTACTGAGATGATTAATATACAGCCTTGCCTTTTAGGAGAGAAAAACATTTAAAGAAACACATGTCAAAGAAAAGGGTGTTGAGTGCTCCAGTAGAGGCATGTGTTTGCTTATTGGAAAATACCAGGTTGTCAGTGGGGAGCAGCCTTAGCGTAGGAATTGAGGAGAAGACTTCCCAGAATTTGGGCCTTTAGTAGAATACTGAGAACAGTAAAGTCCTGAAATTATCTCTCTGCTAAGTAGGGTCAGGGTTCTGGCAGAAATACACTCAAGAGAGAGAATTAGAGAAAGTTGAATAAAGGCACAATTGACAAAGGTATGGGTAAGATTAAAAGAAACCGAAAGGAAAGGTAGAACACCCAGGAGCCAGCGACGGTTTTACCGCTCCTAGACCCAAGGGGGCCAGAGGCAGGAGCAGGTGTGAGAGTAGAACCTGGGCTGTAGGACAGGATCACGCTTGGGGAATTGTGCCCTTCAGTAGAGGAACACAACTGCTGCCCAGCTACGGTCCTGCAGGGAAGGACAGTCAGGGGAATACATTCCCAGCCAGTCTCTCTGCCGTCCAGTCTCCCACCAGCACCTCTCACTGGCCGAAAACAACTAGAAGCCAGAATGCAAGGGAGTCCCTTGATACATAGTCCACACAGGAAACAAACAGAATGGAGAGTAGTTCTAGAAGAGCAAACAATATCCCGCAGAGGAACGTCTTAGGTACAAGGTGAAGGTAATATTCAGCAACATGAGCAGCTCTACTGAGGTTGGAAACCATGAGTTCATAACTTTACCGTATAAGAAGGATGTGGATTTTTATTGGGTGATCAAGGAGGACTTTCTCAGTTAATTGGAAGAGCTGCCACACTGTCTTAAGACTTGCAGTGTGCTCGTTGGAGTCTATTTTCTGACACTGGTACCATGGAATGTGTAGAAAGGGTTAGTGACATCGCTGGTCAAAGACCTGCCTCTCCATGTATGTCTCAGTCACAAGAAATGCATCTAAAACTGTTTGGATTTTTATGCTTTAGTCAGTGTTACTTCAGTGTAGTTCAACGTAGTTCAATTCCGTTCAAAACATTTGCTGAACATTATGATTTCCTTGTAAATGTGCTAGATACGCTAGGAACACCAAAATGAGCAGGCATCAAACCTTTCTTCAGGGAGTTAGAATATAATGAGAAAGGTGATTATGTCAAGGATTGTATAATTAAAGTAAAGCATGATAAGTGCAAAATGGGACAGCAGAAGCTTTCTTGACCAATTTCTACCTAACAGACTCACTATCTTAATTAATAAACCTCATTCTCTTTCAAAACCGTTGTGGTTGATGTGGTTGACACGCTTGCTACTCTGAATGCTAGTAGGCCATGTCTTCGTACACCTGTGCACTTCTGTAACTTGTGTGCTTTACCAAGAGTCTGTTGTGTTTTTACCCAGATCCTTTTATGTCAGTTGTGCTTGTTACTAAGCTCACACAATTTAATGATATATTAGGCAAACCAGTGGAATAAGTGTGTTAAAAACAGCTTTTGTTTGCCGTAAAATTAAGTGAAACATTTTGGAAAATCTTAATATAAGACTAGTCACTTTAAAAAATGCCATTGAAATAGTTATGGGTAAGGTAGCCTCTGCTTCCTTCAACCTGGTGGTGAAGATGATGTTGACACAGATTTGTTGATAGTGGGCAAGATTAAGACAGTACCTTCTTGATGATTTCTAGATTTTTCTGTGAGTTAGGAGTGGGCAGTGAATTGAGGGGATAGGGGCTTGAGGAGGTAAAAGAAGGTTTGAAGTAGATGATGTGGAAATGGGAGAGGAAGCTCCTTGGAGGCATATGGAAGGACTTCTTGGTGGTGCTGATGGTTGGCCTGAGGCTGGATACCATGACTTTGTCATGGCACCAACTTAACCGACTGTGCATTCCTTTAGCAGTGCTTAGTAGGCTGGTGTAGAAGTAGAAAAATAGGCGCTTGTAGTGATGGATTGCGAACTTGTGGGCAGGCGTGGCAGAAGTTTAAAGGGAAAAGAAAGTGGGAGGTTGGGGCAAAGAGTGATTTAAGCCTTTCATTTGGAATTTTTTGTAATTCACTAAGGATGAACACAAAGGGAAAGAGGAAAGACACCCACTATATGTTGTGGTTCTCAACTTTTCTGGCACCAGGGACCTGAGAATCGAATGTCTGATGATCTGAGGTAGAGCTGAGGTGACGATGCTAGCTAGGATTGCTTCCTGAAACTCATAAAAGAAATAAAATAATCAGAAAAAGAAGGAAGCCCAAGAGATAGGTACTTGGTTTCTAATGAAACACTAACCTCTCTCCCCAAAGTGAAAAACAAGGAAAAAGAGACTGAGTTGCTGAAATTTATTGCTTACAAATGCCGGCATAATAGGTGTTTAAAAAAGACTTCCAATTGTTTTTAACAAAGTGATTTAAATGATGAATTGTGGTGTATAGTCTTATTGGAGTGTAAGTGGATCCAGAGAACATAATGGGACCAAGGGGTTAGAAGTCTTGATGAAATTAGAGAGCATGTATGGTACGAGGGAAAATTCTCTGAGGTTGCAGTCAGAGAATGGGTCGTTGGCTTTTGGGATTGCAGGGATGGAGGGAATGGCTGTGGATATGGGTGCTGTAAGTGAAGTGGTGTGAAGGTCAATGGAACTGAAGACATACAGGAACTTAGAGGCAAGGGAGTTCTAATGCCTTCTTTGGGAACACTGAGACCATCCCCAAATGATGCCAGAATTTGAGATGGAGAGGTAGATAGGGAGACAATTGACCAAAATGGGAAGGATTCCAAGGAGGTCCGTAGGTAAGAGGCATGATTCTCAAAGGGCTTTTTGCTAAGGAGGGGAATGATAATTTCCCCTGTATATCTTTGTGAAAAATCAGATCTCTTCTTCTGTAAGCACAAAATTTATGCTTTTAATTGGGCGAAGTATCTGCTCCTATTTGAAGGGGCATCTGCTTGCTATATGTGTGATCCTGTAGAAAATTTGAAAGTGCCTTTGGTGCCATAATTGGAACTAAGACTCACTTTTGCTCCTGTGATTCTACTTTGATATTAAATAAATTTTCCTTTATGAGACATCAGTCAGTAAATAGAACAGAATGTATGGTTAAATAATTAAAATTATTTTCATCATTATAATTATAATGTGCCTTGCCATTTCAACCCAAATATCCACTTATCTTTCCTGAAATTTTGCAAGAAATCTATTATTCAAGGATGCAGAGATGATTTTTTTGTTGAGTTAAACATTTTTATGGATTAGATATGAATTCAGTAAAAATAATTGAATTAAATTGGATGGCATGAATAATTCATGACATGTAATTTCACATCAATTCTAGCATAAAAATAAAGCCATTGGTTTATGTGCTAGGAAAATGTATTTTATTATTTAGAAAGGTAGTGAACATTTATTATTTTGGAAGATAATTCACTTTAAGATTAAATAGAGATATTAAATTATAAGATGGAAAGAAAGTATAAAATTTGAACGAAGAGGCTTTGATGCAGGTTGCCCCTTCTAGCTACATGACAACCCACTAGTTGTGATATGTTGGTCATTGGTGATTTCAGAAGGTCGATCACAGTAGCCTTTCAGATCTTGAGGATAAGTCCAGCAATTATGCCAGACCATTCTAGGCAGAGGGTAACTTTCTGGTGAGGTCCTTCCTCTGGGTATGGACTCTCAGGCCCTTGAATATGTGGAAGTCTTCCTCACTCCTTTGTCCTACTTCCCTAGGTACAGGCCAAGCACCTCTTCTTTTATGGCTAAACTTCAAGTCCTTGCTAGGGGAGAGAGCGTGCAGTTGGGCCACTGGGCTGACTCTTGGTGTGGGTGGAAAGTTGGCTTTTTTGCCTATTTCATTGTGATCTGAATCAGGTACTGCTTGGGATAGATTGTTAGAAAACCTGACTTTCTTTGGGAGCTGTCATTCCCCTTAACGTGGAAAGTTATTAGTTCAATGACAAGACAAGACTCGTTTTTTCAAGAACATTTATTGTGTATGGTCCAGGGTACTGGAACATGTGAGCGAATAAGGCTTAGTGAGTTCCTCACAGCGTCTAGGAGCTGAGAGGAATAGATACAAGTTTTAATAGAAAAGGGAACCTAGATAGTCAAACCCTTGGCCTGAGCCTTGAAGAAGGAGTTGGAATTAGCGAAGCAGAAGGAGAGGGGAGAGAAGTGGAGACATTTCAGGGGGGAGAATAACCTGTGCAGTGGTACTAAGGTGAAAGGGAATCAGTGCGAACTTTCTGGCTGTTGTTGGAGGTAAGTAACATGGGAGTGTGGTGGGAGGTAAGGCTGGAGAACATTCTGGGCCAGGTTATGAAGCATGTCAGCTACCAGGCGATGAGCTTAAATTTGATCCTGAAGGCAAAGGAAGAGCCACTGAATGTTAGGTGCATTCTGGGGCCTTCAAAGCCATCTGAAAATGTCTAACGAAAGTTATTATGTGTACAGTGGACTATCACTCAGCTGTAAGAAAAGGCAAAATACTGCCATTTGTGAAAACATGAATGGATCTTGAGAATATCGTGCTAAGCGAAACGAGTCAAATGGAAAAAGTCAAGAACCGAATGATTTCATTCATGTATGGATCTAAAACTGAGCACAACAAACAAGCAAGACACACAAAAACTCATTGATAGGGACAGTATTGAAACGGAACCCTTTGTGATTATCCTTGATTTTGATAACCTACTTTTTATTGTGGTAAAATGTACACACTATTTTAATGGTGAATTTTAACCATTTTAACCAATTCTGTGGCATTAAGTACATTCACAGTGTTGTTCAGCTATCACCACTATCCAGTTCTAGAACTTTTCTCATCCCCAATAGAAACTGTATCCATTACACAACAGCCCCTCCTTCCCCTCCGCGGAGCCACTAGTAACCTCTGTTTTGCTCTCTGTCTCTTTGAATTTGCCTGTTTTAGGTACATCATGTCAGTAGAATCATTTGTCCTTCTTGGTATGACTTATCTATTTCATTTAGCATAATATTCTCGAGGTTCATCCATTTTGTAGGATGTATCACAGTTATTCTTTTTTAGGGCTGAATAATATTCTTTTATTTACATGTCACATGTTTTTGGATAACCCACTTTTTGAGTTTGGTTTGGAGTTTATAATTGAGTTTAGTGGTCATTTTTATTAGAGTAGACATCACTAGATGTCACCCAGAAGGAAGGAACACAGGTGATATATTAAACGATATTCTCTAGCAAGCCTTCCTGAAGCTTACTATTTAGCATTAAAACAATCAATGAATATTTGATACTGGAATTAAGGATGCTTGTTATATTTATTGATAAAAGAGAATTGAGTAAATTAGCAAGTACTTTAGCTAACTTGATTAAAATTCAAAAGGTTGCCGTTAAGTAGAAGAAATACATAATTAAAAATGTCAGAGTCTGAATAAGTACAAGTAGAGAAATTCAGATATGAAAACCATATATTATTATCTTCATGGGGTTGTAGAAATTTAAATATTACTTAATTTCAGGCATGCAGGAAGATCGGATTTTTTTTATTACCCATAATAAAATTGTGGAATGATTTCTCTTCGCATGTGGGCATGCTGCCAGCTCAGTCTTTTCATCTAGGGCAGGGACCCTCCTGCGGACTGAGATGCACTGGAGGGAGAAGAGGAAAGCGGACACATTCTCCCTCTTGATGTGTTCTTCAGGAGATATTTAAGAAGTTTCCATATTAATTCCAGTGATGATAAAACATCAACATAAACATTCAGGATCATGTGACATTACTGGATTTGCCATTTCTTATCTTGACTATCTTTTAGTATATAATCCTTTCAAGGCATCGTTGTTGATGCTGGCATGGCTCCCTTAGTTATTAGTGGAGCCTGGACACTGAGGTGCTCAGCATTTACCTCTCAGTCTGGCTTTATTATCTGTATGAGCACATTTTGGGAGAGAAGTTCTGCCCATGGTAATATTCCAAATTTAGGCCACTCTCCAGAATGGCAAGGGGCTACTGCATTGTATCTTTTTCCTTCAGGCAGTACTAAAGACCCACTGAAAAGCTGTTTATTATGCAACTTTTACTTTTCATCAGAGGTACTAGTCATTACCCCCTTTATTCATTCATCTAACAAATATTTACTAAATGTTTACTACGCAGTGGACATGTTATAATGAATCGTATCAAAAGCCTATTATGTTAATTTAAATTGATTTTTTTTCCAGGACAGGAAATGAGGAAGACTTTCAGGTCTCTGTAATAACCTTCCCAACGCCTCTACTGTCAGCCCTATGTAGGCAGCAACACTGTATAGTATGTGCTCTCCTTAAGTCTTAGTTTTTCTCAGTGGTTTGCAAGCCCCTTGAGGGGGAGAAGACTGTATGGTAATACTGTCCCACTTCCATTCTGCACAAACAGAGGTGCTTGGTGGCTCATTGATAGAGTACATCGATCAGAACATCCTATTCTTCCTGCTTCTGGCTGCCTTTAGACTGTTTTTAGATGGACGCGAGCTTCCTGCAGGCTCTTTCTGGTCGTGGGCACTCTGTGGCATTGTTGTTATTCTTGTCGTTAGTAGTAGTAGTGCTGGTGGTAGGGAGAGATTGCAGAGGCAGAGACTGAAAGAGAAGCGAGCACAGCTTTAGAGTGATCAGAGTCACCCCCTACTTGGAAAATTTATTTGTCCTTGAAAATGAGAATTAAGATAAACATCTTTCAGGGTTGTTGAGAAAATTAAATGAATATATGTCCAATGATGAGGTGAAGAAATAGCCACAACAATAAACTGAAACAGCGGTTTACTTCTGTTTTTCTCAAGCAGATGTCCATTTCCCCAGAGCCTTGGGCCCAGGTGAATCATGAGCACCAAGGAGCAGGACTTTGAGGAGAAGGAGAAAGACTAGTTTAGAGTAGGAAGTCTAACTCTACTTCTCTTCTATTTCCATAATATAATTACAATACAAAATTTACTGGATAGGACTGTACGCATCGAAAAGTGTAGACATGCTGTTAATTGTGAATTTGGGTTTTCATTCTGCATTCCCCCATCACTGAGTCCCAGCAAGCTCAAAAGAGCACAGATACCAGTATTAGTAAAAATAAAGACATTCTCTGTTTGTAAATGGCTGAGTTAAATCTGTGTCTAAATCTCCTTATCCTGTGAAAGCAGTTCACATCTGGCGTGCCCGCACTTGGCATGTGAGAAAATGTTTGTTCCACTCTCCACATTTCCCTTTTATTTTCTCTCTCTCTCTAGTGACACATGTATATAACCCATCATAGAGAGTACGTAGTAGCAAGATCAGTTTGTAAGTGTGTGTGTGTGCATGTCCCCTCAGTTCCTGCACCAGCAATACTCACCTCCCTTAGGAGTTTGGGTAACTGGAAATCATGGAGTGTGCATTTCTGGTGCACACGGTGACGAAGATGGCTATTGGGGTCATCAGGGGTGCAAAACTCTCAGCAGAGTGCAGAATAGCCCAAGATGCCAGCGGCATTCCCATTGAAAAACACTGTCATTTTACAGTATGAAGAACCCTCAACAACTTTGTGAATTAGAGGCTGTGTATAATTCTCTCATAAAGGGTGGCAGCTTTTCAGGTGAATTAAGAGAGCCTCTACCTTGACTAATGGTATTACATGGTAAGAATATCGACTGCTTCTTGATCCCTGCTGTGAAATTCTAGATAGGTTAAATTCTTACCTATAGGTGAATATGATTTCAGATTTCAAGGCATTGTCATCATTTTTCTCTTAACATAGGTCTGGGTGAAATAGGGTTGTTACTGTTTGGATTTCCCACCCCCCCGACATTCTTTCATTGGGAAGCTGTTAGATAAAAATTGGGTAGGCTTTGTGGAGAAAGCATTTCGCCAGAAAAATAATCTCAGCGTCACTGTGAACACACAGAGACTGCACACACAAAGAAACTTTGGAGGGCTCTTTTGATATGACACAGGGAGACCGACAGTGCCAATAATAGCACGAGGCTATATCTCTCACAGTGCTTTTGAAGACATAGAAAGCAAATGACAATTCTGGCGGAAGCTAAGATATATTGCCGTGGCTGGAAAGAACCCGGCATTCTTATAGGAGTCCAGGAAATTGTCTTTGAGCCTTTGAAGGCACACAGAAAGCTAATGACACCTCAGAGGAATAGCGTTCTCAGGTTTTAGATGCCACAGATGCCAGCGATGTTAAAGCCGGGATATAAAACCTTTCTTATAGGGCCTTTAAGAATCCTCAGTGTGCTTTTATTAGCAGGCTGAGTGTGTATATAGAAATGTTAATGGTCTGTGGAGCAAGCTCAGCTTGTTTTTGCGAACTACAGAACTATAAAAGTTATCCGAAGGACACGCATTCTCCTTCTTTCCTTTGTTCTTTTGTTTCTTATTTGTTTCCTTCTCTCTATAGGAACAGAGCACCTATCATGTACTGGGTTCTGTGAATACAAAGGTGCATCCGATGTGGATTGTTCTCTCCAGCAGCTTGCTGTCTAATATGGGGGAAGTGTGTGCGTTAATATCTGCAATGCAAGGGAGAAGGCGATAATGATACAAATAAAGCACAAATTAAATGGAAATTTAGCTGAAGAAGAAATTACTTCTGGCTGATAGGATCAAAGAAAGCGACATAGAGGAAAGAATGGAAATGGTATTTAATTGTTTTCAAGAATATGTAGGATTTGGGCAGGTAGCAATTAGCTTGCAGGGAGAAAGAGGAGGGTGTTGTAAGGGCGGGCACTCCAAGCTGGCAGAGCGGCATTGCAAAGGCTAGGATGGGAGCGGCGTGAAATGGGGGACAACTAAGGGATAGGAGGTTCCTGGTATGTATTTCTGATCATTCAGAGGATGAACCTATATTTATTGGTCATTAATTAATGATGTAGAATTCTGGGCCTCACTTGTGATGTGCCACAGAAATGCCGACTAGAGCGTGTTTAAAATTCCAGTGCCTGGAAGCCCCTCCACGCGCCATCATTTAGAAGATTCCAGAGATCGTGCTGTCCCTCACTGCTGTGGGCAGTGTCAGCCCAGCAGCCAGCCACTGGAGACTCTTGCTGTGTGTGTCACCAGGCTGAGACACAACACCGGGATGCCGGGAATAGGAGGAAAATGGAAATTACTTTTCTAAGAAGTGTAATCCCCAAATCTCCTCTTAAGCAACTACAATAACATCTCATATTTTATTTAATTTTCTTTTAATGGAAAAACCAGTTATACTAAATGAAAGCAAATGACTGGTAAAGAAGATTTGAATGATGTTCATAAGCCTTTTATATGATTTTTTATTGAGTTTTTTGATCTCCTAATTTATTAATAAAGGGAAGAAGGAGGGAAGACTGACATGTGTTCTGTTCTATCATGGTTCAGACCAAGTGAAATTATTCCCACTTTGCCAGTAAAATTCTCAAGTTTGATTGCTATTTTTAATTTACCTGAGCAGTGCTTTTCAACGAAGACACATTAGTCCTGATCGTCCTATAAATAGGAAATTTTACCCGAGGAAGCGAAGTTTCCTTTTTCACAAACAAATGTAGGCTTTCCGATTGCTGATCTGACATTAGTGATGTCAGATCCATAGCCAGGCCGCTGGCTGATGTTTTGGCCCTTGCTGGGCTTCCCATCCCCCAGCCCAGGGTCTGGCTGTGATGGTGTCGGTTGCATAACCCACCTGAGTATGAAGAGCATTATGCCAGCCAATGAGCCCTACGGTTGTGTCTGAAACATAAAGGGCTGCTGTTCAGTATCTTGACTTAACAATTCCCTGCTGCCCTGTTTGCTCCGGCCCCCCTCATCCTATCCTGACTTTCCTATACAAAGCCCCCGTCCATTTCTGAAGCTCTACCACAATCCTGCGAAATATCTAATAGTAATAACCATACTAATTACTATTTACCCAGTGCCTACTGTATGTCAGATACTGTGATAGAGTCAGAAAGGTTAAATGATTTACCCAAAGTCATAAAGTAACTGGGTGGCAGAGTTAGCACACTCAGACATGGCTTTTGACTTTCAGTCTGGGTGGATCCCACACTTTAGAGGGACAAGGCCTTGGCCATTTACAAACTGCCACTTGGGCTAGGAGGCCAGAAGTCTCCATAGCAGGCCTGGCCTCACATAAATTGTCCTTTACTCGTAACAGGTGTGACATGGGATCCTTGGAGCTGAGTCCCTGTGCCTTTCCAACTCTCAGGGAAGCCAAACTGTATTGGGTGTGGATGCTTTGGGAGGAGGCCCGTGGTTTCTGGATCCATTGTCAGCAAGACTTAGATTTTGAATTTTGTTTTTCATGGACTGTGTGGGGAGATGGCGAGAGTGGTCAGGAGGGAAGGGATTACTGCTGGCTGAGCATTAGCTACGTGGTGCTAAGTGCAGTGCATTGTGTTCTAGCCCATTGTGTCCTCATGACCGCGCCATGAGATTTGTATTGTGGACGTGTGTTAGAAGTGAGGATGGTCTGGGCAACCCTCTCAGTCAGACGAGGCGCATGGTCTACAGCCAGGTGCTGCTTTGCTCTCGCCTCAGTGCTTCACTGCTTCAGTGACAAGGTCCTGGCCATGGGGAGGACTATATCTTAGGATTCTCCTTTCTGACTCTCCAGAAAAGATGTTTTAGAGTCTGGGCTAGGGTCAACTAGCTGAGGTTCAGATCTGGGCTTCACTGCCTATTGACTGTATATCCCTGCAAGCCTGAACCTATCCAAACCTCAGTTTTATCATCCCTAAAGGTGGAAAAAATACCCAAGTCATAGGGTTATCGTAACGTTTAAATGAGAAGTTGCATGTGGCCTGGCCCATGTTCAAAAAAGCGAGTGACTCAAAACAGTGTGCGACTCAAGAAATGGTAGTGACTGTTATTATGGTGTTTCTTTGAGGCTGAATTTTAACTAGATGCATATACTGACCCATAAATCTACCTCTTTAGATCTTGTCTTAAAAGAACTTAAGTCACGACAAAATGTCTTTTCCATGCCATCTGCTTTTCTGTTTTCACTCTTCCCCTCTTTCTACCTTTCTATTGTTCCGTTATAGATGAGTTTCACAGACTTCCAGGTGCAAGTCAGTAGCTATTACCATATAAGAAAACAAGAATAGCTTACCGTTTCCTGATGTTCGCCAGTTAGAAAACAATATAACACTTCACATTTGTTGGTATTAAAATCCTATGGAGTCAGCATTCACACTGGAGATAAATCCTCTTCATGCCCAACTAGTGGGTACAAAATGGAAATTCTAATTGATACCTGTGTCAGTGTTGCTCTCCAACACAGGTGACGGTGTGACATGTCTATGCTGGTGTCATACACACCAAGTTACTGTCAGGGCTTTCTCTGGCTTGAGGACCCTTTGCTTAAGAGGTCTATTTTTCTGCACAATCTCTTGTCTAAATTTACCCGTGGCCCATTGTCATTTCCTGGAAGCAGTCCAGACAAGACTGCATGTGCCGTGTTAGAGCCCTGACAGGAACTGCCTTCCTGCTTTAGGGGGGTATTGATGAAATGTTTAGGAGAGAAGTCTTTCTCTATGGCAGACCACAGCAGCTAAACCAAATGTTCGGTTGAAATATGTCTGGGTTGAACCCAGTTTAATATTTGTTTTAAAATGCTATGTATTTTCTATTCAAATATTGTTTTACAAGCTGTATTCTGACTGCAGTGTAAGCTTTCTAAGAAATCAGTCCCAAAGAACCCTTGCTAGAGTGTTCTGTATCCAGGGTAGTCTATAAAAGTTAGAGCTGTTGCTAGGGAATGAACTGAGGAATTTAAATGTATAAATATTGCTGTTATATTTAAATTTCATGTGACATCTGACCTAAGCTCTATTTTAAGAGGAAGAGGAAAAAGGAGTAGGAATTATAATGGGTAAAGACTAATGAGACAGGCAACCCTCATTTTAGAACTCTTTACCATTAGTATTTATATTTCACTCTTTTAATGAATAATTCTGTTTTTCTTTTTAAAAAGATCCTGGAGAAGCTGTACCTGCAGAGATACCTTGCCTTTCAGGCTCGTCCTCAATGCAGGCAGTTTCCATCTCTGGGGTTGTTGCTTATTTCAGAGAGAGAGAGGTGAAATGATGAGAAAGAAACAGTTCTCTAGTGTTTTAACCCTTGAAACGTAAATCTCTGGAGTGACAAAAGAAATTGCACAATTTACTTGTGTGACTTTCTTTCTTTCTTTTCTTCTTTTTTTTTTTTTTTTTACCAGTTTCGTTCTGTCTAAATTTTGCCAGTTTCAGTTCTATCCCATCTAAAATAGTTTTTTTTTGCTCTATTATATTCTAGATAGAAAGAAGAAATTTTCTTGTGCTGAAAAATTGTCAAAACAATTTTAATGAGTAATATCAGAATTTCATTAGTAATATTGGGATACAACTAATGTGCTGGGTATTATACTGGGAATTTGTTATACATTATCACACTTAAATGTATACTATAGTACAAAAGTATGCTTCATGATCTCAAGCATGTAAAATACACAGCAGCTGAATGCAAGATGACAGCAATGTTCTCTGTATTTATGTGTCCGTAGGCCAAATATATTTAGGTTGAACCACATGAAATTGCCATTTTTTGAGTCAAATATTGGCAATTTCATGTGGTTCAACCCAAAACACATTTGTGTATACCCAAATTGGCAGACTTAGTTCTAGAATTTCCTTGAGACATCCCCGACATGTTTCATAGGCATAAAAACAAGTGGCATTTTCCACAAATATATGACTGACTGTGCAGGAAAGTGAAACTCTTAAATATTTGAACTAATAATCACAGAACTGAAAAGCCAGAGGCTCCTCAGCGTTTATATGGTAGCCATATATGGTAGCGAGGTCCTGAGAGGTGAGGGGACTTGCCTGTGGTCATGGGGTCAGTGAGTACCTTGTGAGGCAGGGACTTAGGCCTCTGCAGCTCCTATAACACTGTGTTCAATCTTCCCCTATTGATTATCAATTACAGGCAATCAAAGCTGATACTGCATGTGATGTCTCTAACTTGGAAGTGAACTAACTGGTGTGGTCCTGCAGTTATGCCAGGCACAGGGATTCGAGGCAGTAGGAAGTTCTAGGGTGCAGAGAAAAGGGATGAGGAAGGGAGTTAGACATTCTGTGTAAAGGTGAGGATGGACGTCTGGTGGTCAGGCAAGGAGGGCTGGGCCAGCACAGATCAGGGGCCTCCGTGTACACCCCTGGGAGTGCCAGCAGGAGAGACTACAGATGAGGCCTGGACCTGGTTGGGTCAAGTGACCACCTTGGGGCACTTGGTGCTCCCTTCCTGCTGTCCTGTCAGATATACTTCAGGTTCCGCCATGGCCACTTGGCCAGGACGTAGGCCTGTTCCATATTACTGGTTGGGAGTAGTCATGCAGTTCACCTCTTTCTCTCTTCTTGATGGTTTTACCTCAGGGGCCTATGGCTGTTACCTGCCCCTGGCACCATCTTTGTGCATCTCCACAGCCTTCAGTAATTTTGAGTTTTGGGGAGAAGGGGTTTAGTGCTCAAGGCCTAACAGTTCCTTTTCTCTCAAGAGGACCTCTACTTCTGCAAAGTTGCTCATGCCGTGTCCAGCAACCCCAAGGCTCTTCCTATCTGTCCTTACTCTCTCACATGCACAAGAATTAGCCCACTAAAATAAAACATGTAGGTAACAAGTATCCATATGCAACATATACATCTTGGCAGAGACTATGGGCTTGTGAATTTTGAAAGTGCAATAAGTTAAAAAATTTGGACAAATACAAACCAGTATTAATAGGAGCATATTTCTTTTTACATAGTGGAAACCAGTGTTTACCCCATCAAGGGGCTCAGAAAGCTGTGGGCACACGTCTTTCTGGAATTCTGTGGCTGGGGAAGGAATCTATGCACAGAGCATAAGGAGTTTGTTATCGGATCACCTACCTCTCCCGGGCATCCCTTGCATTGCCTCTGGGAGGTTAATGTGTGACTATGTCTTTGGCCCTCTCCTTCACCAGTCTCTGTTTGTCTTTCTCAGAAGTAGAAATTGTGTCTCCTTTTCTCCCCCACTTAATTCCACCCTGCTAACTGTTCACTGTGGGTGGCACATGGTCATATCAAGAACACCTCTAGTCGTTGTTTCTATGTGCCTGAAAAAGTGTCTGCCCCTTTACTCAGAGGGCTCAAATAAATATTTCTCTTGAATTCCCTAGTAACCTGTGACGTGTGTTGGCCTGAGAGAAAATCTGCTTTCATCTAAAATCCTTGTATACTGAAGAGGGTGTACATTTAACAAAATAAAATCCGTCCCCTTTGCCAGGATTATAGGCTGCTCAGCAAGTGATCATTGGTGTCTTCTTCATTTTGATACCAACTTTAGAAAATAGTATTTCTAATTTATTTGCCAACTGTAATTGACAGTATAGCTTTCGAAATTGCTTTTCCATAGTTGTGCGTAAAGAAATAGTTTTATGGTTTTGTTTAATTTAGGAACGTTGAGAAGGCCACCATTTTTGCACAGGCAATCATTTGAAAGATCCTTTTGACATTCAGAAGTTCTTCACTGCCTTCTCTGGGAGTGAAAAAGCTCGCCTCAAATACACTCTTGGAATCAGCATTTAATTTTTTTTTTTTTTTATTTCGTGCCTGTTTCATTGTAAGTGGGTTGTGGTATACTGGGAAATAAAGGGATGCAGTGAGAACTCATTTCATAGAAAATGAGCTAAGCCATTAGAAAGAATTGACCATAAACTTAATAGGAACCAGCCATGAGATATTGGAGCTAAAATAGTTAATGCAGTGGGTTTCAATCTTTTATAAAGTGGGAGGATACTTTTCTCGGTGAACATTTTTGAACCCTGTGCTTGAAACACGTGGAAGCCCAGAGTGGTGACCGGGAAGGTGTGAGGAGCTCAGGGTTCAGACAGCGCGGCCTGCTCTCCCCCTCTCTTCCTTGGGAAATCTCAGAAACACGAAAACCATTGTGCTAATGCATTCGTTATGTCGGTACAGTCATATCTTAAGTAAAGATGAAGTATTATAATTTTAGAGGCACGTTTTTACACATTAGGTTATTTGACCCTGGGGAACAGGCAGCAAAGCCATTTTTATTCTCATTGTCTCCATTTTTCAAAAAAGGAAACCAAGGATCAGAGAGGTTAGTCACAGGTCCAGGGCCACAGAGCTAATACGGAAGGCAGCAGGGATTGGAATGTAGCTCTTCTGATTCTGAATTCAGGGCTCATTTCGCTGAATAATAGGGTTGTCTATGGGTGAAATAAAAGCCTAGGATTCTTTGAACTGATGACACTGTTTCTGGAATGTTTCGATGGGTAAACCATGGTAAACTGGTGGATTCCAGAGTGGGGTGACTGGGATACAGCCCTTCGTGTCATAGATAAAAGTAGATTTACTTTGAGATGCCTTTGAGAGCTAATTTGTTGGTGTGAACTGGTTTCACTAAATGCAGGAGAGGCTATGTAAGGAGGGGCGACAGGCTCTGAAGGCTTGGGAGCCCTAGGACAGGGAGTGGACGTCACAGTGAAGGGAGAGCGAGAAGACAGGCGTAAAGTTCCTGCAACTTCAGAAGTTAGCATTCTGTGACCCAGGGGACATGTACAGCCCACCAGTTATCAAAATACAGCCCTTGTTCCATTTTTAGCATAAAAATTCGAAGGCTGCTTTCATGTTTCCACTTCTCCAGTATGTCAGTTTTTCAGTGACAGTCTTTTATTCAATGTAACAGATAATCTGAATTGTAAAAATATTGTATATTTCCCCATGGGACTAAATTAAGCTATTTGCATTTTGAATGGAATAAAAGGCTCTAAAGACATTTTTTTTTTCTCCTTTCTGAATCATCCTTGGAAAAAGAGGTTGCTCACTACATACTGATTTTATAATATTATCTGGGTAAAAGCCACTTGTAGAAAAAACACCTACCTGCGTACAATAATTCTAACACAGAACTAATCTCAAAGGGTGGAAGATTCAGTGAGAGAGATCTGGGTTCAGCCTGACAGCAGCAGCAGTTCTGGGTACAAGGACCAGACCCCCACATCTGTGGCACAGTAGACCTCTCTGTTTTTTCTGTGTCCAATATTCGATTATTTTAAAGTTTTTCCTGGAGCTATCACAGCACAATGACTAATTTGACTTTCTGGCATTTGAGCAGATAATGTCAAACAATACTAAGGTTTGAGTTTCTTGTGTTTTATGAATCCCTCACTGTCGAAATTTTCTCAGAAAGATCTGAGAACATTATGATGTTAATCAGGTCAGATTTGCTAACATATTTGAAGAGCGTGTAATCTGTGAATAAAAAAAAATCTGAATATTATATGGTAAAACAATAGTCTGCATACTTTTTATTTTAAGTCTTAGAATGACAGTCCCGATAAATCTGTCTTTAGTGTAGAAGCAGACAGGGCTGTGTTCCTGAACATTGTGTATGAAGTGCCCATAGTTTCCATTTTTTTGCATAGGGTTTTTTAGAGATTTTTTATTCTTATTTTTGATTCATTTTCAGATTTCAGGTAGTTTTTCCTAAATGGTTAGCTTTACCTTTCTCCATCAGCTTGAGTACTTAAGGTCTGTAATAAATTCAGGTTTTAGTATACTAAGGGTTTGATATTACAAACTTAAAAAATGAACAAACAAAAACCCCCTAAGTGAACTGTTTTGTAATATGCATAATTTCCTAATTTATATATTTTATAATTTGGATTTTTTGCAGCAAAGGTGCAGAGCATTTTTTTTCCTAATCATAAGTCACAGGAAAAAGGAATCAAGGTCTATAAGTAAAGAGCATCTTAATTTCGCTAGGAAATATGTTCTGCTCCTTTGCCTTAACAAATAGAACAGGGGACATAAAACTCTATTTAATAAATTCTAGAGATAAAAATTGAGATATTGAAGATGAAAATAAAAGGAAAGAGAGATCATATAGAGAAAGACACACACACACACACACACACACACACACACACACACACACACACACACACGCACACAGAAACAAAGGAAAAAATTGAGACTAGAGGGAGAGACACACACAAAATGAAACACACCCCAAAGTGAATGTGTAGGAAATATGCAGAACTCAAAACGTGAAATGTTTCTTTTTGGATCAGGCAGGTAATGATGTAACATAATGAGAGGTGGGGGCAAGTGTGGTGAATTTGTGGATTGCCTGTCTCCCGTAAAGGCACTTAAATCCAACATAACAAAACAACCCTGTGCTAACCAAAGGAAATCCATCTGTCGCCTACTGGCCCCCAGGTTAGATTCCTGGCCCCCCCAGGTTATGAACACCCGCAGAATTAAGAGCTGACATTTACTGAGAGCTTACTGTATGCAGGGCCTTGCTTTCTGCGCCTTCCTTCTAAAGACTGTAATCCTCCCAATGTCCCTGGAGGCAGGTGTGACTGTCATTGTCCCCCCATTTCGGAGGTGAGGAAACTGAAGCACAAAGAGGTTACTGGACCTGCATACCTGGTGAGTGGTGGAACTGAGATTTGAACCCAAGGAGTCTGGCTCCAGAGAGAGTTGGGTCCGTAAAGGAAAATCTGCAGAGATGTAGGAGACATATAATGGCATTCACAATAGGTCCTGCCATCTCCATGCCCCTTCAAGCAACCAAATAGACGTGCAAACTTGGATATGGCGGAGACAAAGAGAACGCTGCAGAGAGAACACAGGAACCTTTGAGCCAGTCTTTCATGGAATAACACCCCGAGCTTCTAACTTTGGCTATGCACATAATTTGTGTCATGATTTTAAAATGTCGACACTGTTTTCTACCTCGTAAAGGTATACAAGTAAATGGGGCCAGAGTGCAGGAATTCACTCCCTGGCAAGTGCTTGCTGTTTAATTAATCGTTATCATTTGTTTGCTTGTTTTGGCGTCCAAGTGAACTTAAAGTGACAGTATGACTTTGTTTGAGACAATTTGCTGCAGTTTTTTTGCCAGGCATCCTGGAAGGATTAGCATGGTTGTGCTTTGCCTAGCTGATTGTAAGCATTCAGTAAGTGTTGAATGACTGGATCACAATTATCCCAGAAACTTCTTGAGGTAAGCAAAGTAGATGTTGTTATTCCCATTTTACAGATGAGGAAATGAAGACCCGAGGGCTAACTACTGTGACTGAGGGCTTATGGCTGGCAAGTGATGGAGCTGGTACCCAAGGCTTCTGCCTCCAAATCCAGGTTCTCTTAACTGGGAAACACTGCCCTTCAGTGATTTAAACTGAAAGCCACAGATAAATCTTGAGGGAAGTGTGTTTTCTTCTAGACTTGCAGTGTTTCTGAACAATGTGAAGCTCTGATTTTTTTTTCTATTTTGGAAGGAGGAATGGGAAATATCTGCAAGTGCTCAAATTTTTATAACCCCATTTCGGATCTTTAACCCCTTTAAGAAGATGATTAGGACTATGATGTTTCTGTTTCTTTTTAACGCCTCACTTTTTATTCCTCTGTAATTGAAAGAGGACATTGAGTATGACGTTTTAATGCAGTAGATTTCCCCCTATTTGATAAGATCTGTTTGATAAAGGTTCACTGTCAGAGTCAGTTCAGATAATAGCCATAAGAGTTGTAAAGTGATATTTTCCAGTGCAAATTTTCCTATCATGTAGTTTTTGAAATTATTTTGATTAGATACTAGAAAATAGCACTAATTTAAAGACATGTTTTTTTTTTTTTTAATCTTAGTTGAAAATTAAACATCCTTAGGAACAAAGGAAATGCCTTGTCTTTCTGGACCTCTACTTTGCTCTATCATTTTCCTCCTCTCCTGCAAATTCAGAGAACTTTGTTGTATTGAGTTAGAGGTGGAATATTTTACTGGGATATGCTTTGACATCCCCTCTCCCCCCCCACCCTACAATCAAGAAATTAAGCATGAATTTATCAAAAGAATGATATGAAAGGAAGATTCCCTTTGCTATGGTTTTGTTTTGTCTTTTCAGGGGGAGAGGGGCTGAAATGTGCTTAATTGTTCGCTACATTTCTTGAGTGTACATGTTTATCCCTCATGTTATCTGTGACCAGCTGAAGAGGGAGTATTTAGAAAAAAGAGAGGAAAACTAATAGAAGTTGAAAGTAAGATGCTTGCATCTTAATTTTAAGAGAACACAGAAAGCCAAATGCTTTCAGAAAAGGGCCTCTTCATGGAGTAATTTGCCTGGTATGGCATCACAGTTTGTTGTATAATTTCAGCCCTGTTACTATGGAAACCTGCTTTAGTGTAGCAGTGATTGTTAATCAGGATTTGTCGTTATTTCCCTTTCATCATGAGGCTCTATATCCTTATGGATTAAATCACAGTTCTCATTGACAATGGCATAGATCAAACATTATTGCCACACATAAAACCCCGGGCCGCTCCCTGTCATTTCCCCCCATTACCAGAAGCAGAGAACGCCAGCTGAAGTCTAACTTACACAAGGAAATCAGGGCTCCTCTTGGCTCCTCTGCTGTCCCACCCTCATGACAGAATGCCAAGTAGGGGAGGAAGAGGACGGCTTTCATTTAAAGTCACCGGTGCCTGTGGGACAGGCAAGCTTCCCTGTATATCACTGCAGACCTGAGTCTGTTGACATAAACTCAGGGAGAAAGCTGTGTCAGCGTGACCTCTGACTTCTTCAATTCTCTATCTGTGTGTGCACGTTAAGCATCTAACCGAACTCTTGTTCTTGGAGCAACTCGCTTTCTCTCTCTTTCCCATCGATTTTCTGGATTCCTGGCTGCGGCTTTTCTCTAGGAAGACTGTGTCGAGCCCGGGAGGCCAGGCTGCCACCCCAGCTGCTGTGGCTGTTCTGTCCTAAACCGGAGAGCGCTGTGGGGCAAATGGGGTCACTCTCTGCTCTTCTCAGTCGCAGAGCAGGGTGATGGCATTATCTGGACCCAGAAGTGAACAGCCCTGAAATCTAGTGTCAGATGCAATGGCACCGTCTTTAGGAAAACCAGCTTGGAGGAAAATGGGAATGACAAAGCTCTAGCTACACACACTGTGTTATGGGGTAAGGGTCCCTTGCCCGTCGGTGTGCCTTCTGATTGCTGATCATTTTGTCTGGGAACAAGAACATGTAAACTGAGCTGGTTAATACATAGCCACTGGAGCCAGTCTCCGCGGGTTCTATTTCTGGCCCTCTCACTTACGAGCTGTGTAACCTTGGCGAGATTTTTAACCTGAGTTTCCATATGTACAACAAGGGCAATAATAGTACCTGCTTCACGGTCACGAGGATTAAATGAGCTGATTTTTGAAAGGTGCTCTGCCTAGGGTTGGCACCTTGGGAGTGCGGTATAGGTGTTTGTAAATAAATGAAAAAGAAACAACATTCCGCTCACATGTATTCAAAATATAGTCCAGATCGGATTATCCAAATATTAATAAGGTGTTGAAAACAGTGCTGCCCTCCCCCTCCCACCCCGTCTCGTCTCATCCCTCTCTTCCCACTCCCTGCTTTCTCTTCTTCATTTCTGCAGTGTGCCCAGCCCCCAAGTATAATTCTGATTGGCTAAATTAATTCTGCAGCATCCTGCTGTGAATAATTATGTTGATCCAGTGTGTATTCTGATGCCTTTTTTTTTTCTCCCTTTGCCTAAATTATAATGTGACAATTGCGGCTCACAGCTGGCTCATCAGAGGTGGGCAGTTTGGGAATTGGCGCATCTGAATGTGCTTCTCTGTTAACCCTCTGCCTTGATTGCTTAAGACAAGACATATGTAAACCCCATGATTATTGCCATTTGTTTGGACTTTGCAAAGACTCTGCCTTCAAACATAAAGCTGCTGGGTTTGTTTTGGGGGAGGGGGCATATAGAAGTCCCCTCCCCGCTTTTCCCTTTCAGACAATAAATAGCTGTCAGGCTTATGTCAAGGATGAAATTATAGGTGCACATGAGGCCTTGATTACATTGTTTTGGAGAGATTGCTATTAGCATACTGAAATGAAGTCTATTTTTTCACTGACAGAGCTGAGTCAAAACTCAAGTGACAGAGGCAGGACATACAGTGCGAGGAAAGAAAGGTCCAATAGGGGTTCCTGTTCTGTATCGTATGGGCTTTTTAAAATTTAAACAATAAAAACAAAATAATTAATGCAAAGAAGATATCTCGTTGGAGAAGAAAGACCAGCTGATCAAGGATAAGGTTCTCTGTGAAATTACCGAGTGTGATTTTCAAGTGTATATTTAATCCGTTTTAAGGCAACGTCTAGATTATTGAGTCAGCCTGCGTTTTTGCTGAAGAATGCGCCGTCTTGATTTTTTATTTTGCTTGCTGTCTGCATAATTTGTTTCCTACTGCCACATTCCCCACGCATGCATCCTCTGAAGAGGCGTGCTTGTGATCACCCGATCCGCAGGGTGAGTGCCCTGGTTGTACTTTTGCTGTTTCTACATTCTGATGATGTGAACATGTGACTTGTTCATTTTCAAAATCCTTCATTTAAAAGGGGCTCTTTGCATGTGGCTTTCCTGGACTGTTTGAAGGAGTGATGCCTCATGTGATGGTAGATCAATAATTATATGTTTTATTATAAACATAATGCTCATTGTAGTGGAAATTTTAAAATTATACACACATACATACATTAGTATAGGCATATGGATTTTATATTTCTAAGTATGTATTTTGGCACTGTAAGTGGCTTAGAAGGTTATTCCATACTATTGTTTCATTACTGTTGTTGCAGCGAAAAAATGGAGATTTAGTGTGGATGGGAGAGAGCAGAGGCTGTCCATCAATTTGAAATCTTATAACAGTAGAGATCATTTGTAGACAGACCATATTTTTATTTATTTGAAATATGCATTTTCAGTCTCTACTAAGTGCAAGACACTGAGCTGTAGTTGTGGGATTCAGAGGTAGATTAGAGATAGTTTTTCCAGTTTAGGAATGTGTGGCCTAGACCGGAGGAGAACACACATGCCCACATAGTTCTTGTAGAGCGAAGGGTAGTGGGATTAGAGAGGAAGAGCTGACGTGCGCTTTGCTATTCAGCTGTTCAGGTGCATAATGGTAAATTGAGGAAGAGGAGAGCTCAAAGGAGGCGTAATGGAGGAGGTTGTATTGGAAGTGGGGGGAAATTTTTAAACTTAGACGTGGAAGAAAACTATTTCAAATAGAGTGAAGCACATTAGAAAAAAACTAGTGAGAGGTCTGGTTTGGCTGAAGGTTCTCACCCCGGGCGATGCTTTTGCATCCCTGGAGAACGAGTAGTAAAAATGACTGAAAGTAGATCAATGGCTGCCTGGGGTGGAGGGAGCTGGGAAAACGGGGAGTAATGGCTAAAGGGTATGGGTTCCCTTTCTGGGGGTGATAAAAATGTTTTAAGATGGAGTGTGGTGATGGTCGTACAACTCTGTGGATATACTAAAATCAGGTACTAAGAAATCATATGCTAAAGTTGTGTACTTTAAATGGGTCAATTGTATGGTTTGTGAACTTTATCTCATTAAAGCTGTTATAAAAAATTACCGTGGCCTGTTCCCACACCAGACCCGTGAAATCAGGCCTAACCCTACCTGTCTGTGACAGGCCTTCAGGTGACTGGCTGTGCTGTGTCAAGTACCCTTGGGCTGCAGCATAGGATGGATAGAGGAGTGGAGGCTGAAAGGATGGGTGGGCTTTATCTTAGAGAGCCTCAAAGGTCATGCTGAGAGGTTTGTGCTTCTACCAGCCAAAAGGAACCATGGAAAGTTTAAAAGTAGGGGCTTGGCATGTTTTGACTGTTCTTTAAAAAGCTATTCACAGACATATGGAGGATGGCTTCTGGATGCTAGGACGTGAGCTGAGGCTATTTCAGGTTACCAGAAGAGAGGCCAAGTGGCCCTCAACTGTGGCATGGTTGCAATGAAAATGGAAAGGAGGGAACAGTAGAAGAGACACTGAGAAAACAGAACCTGAGCAGGGCCTGGTGACTGCCTGGACGTGGGGCAGGTGGGAGAGAGGCTCTGAGGGGTGCTAAGTTGTTCAAGCTGCGTTCCCGGAAGGACTGAGGAGCCAGACCAGATGAGGAGGTGGAGACGGAGAGAAGGGGCAGGCTTGTAAAAGGTGGTGTCTGGTTTTCTATATGCTGAACTCACGGGACAGGGAGTGTGTCCACAAGCAAATGTCCAGCAAAGAAATGGAAACGTGAGAGTAGAAAAGAGGCTGGTCACAGAGACTCGGGAGTCTGTGCACAGGAGATTCGGGTGAGCTGCTTCTCCCGTGGCTCCCGCACCTGGCGGACAGCAGGAGGGCCTAGGCCCTCACCGTCAGTTGCCTGAGCGTGTTCACGACATGGCAGCAAGACTGAGCAAGTGAGAGAGTGAAGCAGAAGTCACGGTGTCCTCTGTGACCTAGCCTCGAAAGCGATACCTCACCACTTCTGCAGGATGCTTTTGGTCGCACAGATACAGGTGATACAGAGTTAGAGGGGACTGTATAAGGATGCGAGAATCAGGGACCACTGGGGACTGGCTACCATTCCCCAATTTTTGATACTTTACTGAAAATAGTAAAAAGAACAGTGTGGTCACCAACACTGAAAAGTCTGAAGAGAAGGGCCCTCAGCTGCCAGGCACATGTGAGCTCGAGTTGAAGGAAGCCTGTGCCGCTTGCTGCTCAGGAGATTTGTTCACTCACTCAGCATTCGAGGGTAACCCTGTGTGTGAGAGGCAGGGAAACAAAATGAACAGGGCCCTGTCCCTCTGGACTGTCATTCCTGGGAGTTCGCTGTCCTCGACTCTGAGCGGCCAGAGGGACAGAGCAGAGATTCCTGAACCAGCAGTTGTCCCCAAAGCCAGTCTGTGGCACAGAGCTCCAAAGGGAGGAGAAAGAACTTTGGAGGGATTTGAAACGGAAGTAAGTTTTTCATCATCCGAAGTTTTGCTGCCAGTACCTATCCGTTTTGCAACATTACAAAGTGACTTTAAGGGCACTGGCGTAGAAGCTGCAGGAAGGGCTGTGTGAGTGATCCCAGATCTAAGCCAGTTCAGCTGAGATCTAGGGTGGGAGTGGACAGAAATGAATCTTTTTAGCTCTGCAGTGTTTTTGATTTTATCCCATGAAACTGGAAAGGGGAAGTCTTTATAGAATAGGGTTACAGATAATCTCCTGTTTCTGGGAACACAAGGTTGAGATGAACCTTCGTAAATGGTGTGGCCACCAATCCATTAAAAAAAAGGATATTAAAATTTCTCCCTTAATGAACTTCACCCTATTTTAATTTTGGGGTTGGGGCTGAGGAGTTTTTCTTCAGAAACAGAAAATGTTGCTTTTAAAATTAAGAATAGGAATTTAATTGTATTTAAAAAGCAGTGTGTTCTAGGTAGCTTAATTATACTTTGTCAGATGAAGAGAGTAATTAGAAGCTGACGTGGAGAGGCAGAAAGACTAAGAGTGAGTCTCAGAGACAGCGAAGTCGACATTGTGGGGAGTGAGGGGACAGGTGAACCACACGTGCATCTGGTGGTGGCAAGTTGCTGTTTTCACTGACTTCTGTCCTGCCTGCTCTCCTGGCCCCCCAGGCCTCCGTTAGTCCCTCTGCTTAATGAGAGGGCGGCTCATGTTAACCTACCGTAGCGACACCTCTCGCATTTATTTCCCTTTGCTCAACCCGGAGAGAGGAAGCCTCGGAAACCTGGGGCAGGCTAACACGCAATGTCTGATTTTCATCGTCTTTATTCTGTCGCTACCTCCTGTTAGTGATACCGGTTTCCACTTATGACAGCGGTGTGACGTTCTTTTTGGAAAATAAAGGCATGTGTGCCTAAAAAGTAGTTTGCACGAATGATATTACGCACATAATAGTACAGCTGGTTGCGGTCATGAAGGAGGGAGCGAAGTGACTAACACTGAAGAAACACTACCTTAGGGCGCGTCAGTTTGGACGTCATTCATTTAGTCAGGGACAGGTCGTCTCAGTCGTGTAGGACTGTCGTAACTAAACATCACAGACTTGGTGGCTCCAACAGCAGACGTTGGTTTCGCACAGTTCTGGAGGCTGGGAAATCCAGGGTGCCGGCATGGTCTGGTGTTTGGTGAGGTCCCTCTTCTGGTTTGCAGGTGACCGCCGCCTTGCCGTGTCCTCACCTGGTGGAGAGAGAGAGAGCTCTGATCTCTTCTTCTTCTTCTTGTAAGGACACTAATACGATCACGGGGACCCCACCCCCATGACCTCATCTCAATCTAGTCAACCTCCCCCCCGGTATCCCTCAGAGGAATACACTGGGGATCAGGGCTTCAACATCAGAATCTGGGCAGGGGACGCAGACATTCAGCGCATAGCATGGGTGTAGTGATCCCTTTGTGTCATGGGAAGTGGCATTCTGTCCTGCTGGGGTTGGCATCACATCTCGAGTATTTGGCTTCTGGCAGATCATTCAGCCTCAGTTTCCACATCTCTAAAATAGGATCACAACACCTGTCCCCCTTCCTTCACAGGACTGTTGTGAGGCCCAGATGGGATTATATTTGTGCAGTCTGCGTCACTTAAGGCTGCTAAAATACTCCTGTAATAACTGAGTTTTCACGTATGCAAAATAGCTGTTAGAATAAGCTCATACGTTTTTATAGAAGTTTGGAAGATATTAAAAAAATACATTTTAAAATAAGATCAAACAAACCATATTTTAGTTTTGTCTTCTTAATTTTCAGATGATATAATTGATCTCCAGGCCTAACTCTATCATGTAAATTAAGAGTGGGGGCTTCTCTCCTCACTCCTGGCTTATTCTGTGGTACACTTTGCATTCTGGCCAACCGTTTCCCCTTCCCTCCCAGCTTTAAATGTACTGACCTGAGGATTGCCTCATACTTGCTCATTAAAAAAACAAATCTGGTGAAAGCAGTGCGTTGTAGATGCATGTTGTGTATAACCTGGGCGCTGGGCTGGGGAGGCAGGACACCCCTTCCTCTCCTCCCCAGGGCTGTGACAACTGCAGACAGGTAGGCACCAGCTGATGGAGTCACTTCTTTCTCCTGCTGCAGCTGCCTTTGAGCTGCTACTCTATGCTGAGAGGGGGCGGGGGAATAAAGGCAGAGGGAAGGTCAGAAAGGCAAGCATGAGGGCAGTTTCCCTGGTAGGATTTGGTGGCTGCCTCTTGAGGTACAGGAACATCCACAGTGCCCACAAGACTGGAGAAGGCCTAGGCCACATGTTCACTGGGATGTACCGTGTGTTCGTGGGACACACTGGGTGACAGGAACGGGCCTGAGTCTTGCAGGAGACCCTGGTCTGTAATAGCAAATTTGCTGATGGACAGACAGGTAGGACTTCAAAACTGAGCCTTTAATATTCATAATTATTTATCATGAATTGGGGATTTTTTTTTTTTTTGGTAAGGAGAGCAGTTTTAAAAAAAAAACAGGTTTTTGCTACCTTTATCTGTCAATTTACAAATGGTGACTCAACCCTTTGGCATCATGTTAAACCGCTGTGGGAGGCTCTACCTACCACTCTCGGGTTGTGATTCCAGTAGTGCCCCCTCATCTGCAGTTTGGCTTTCCGTGGTTTCCGTTACCCACAGTCAACTGTGATTCCAAAGTATCAAATAGAAAATTCCAGAAGTAAACAGTATGTAAGTTAAATTGTGCTCCATTCTGAGTAGCATGTTGAAAAGTCACGCAGTCCTGCTTCATCTCACCTGGGACGCGAATCGTCCCCACGCTGTGGGCTCCCTCCCGTTAGTTACTTGGTAGCCATCTCAGTCATCAGATCGACTGTCAAGGTATCACAGTGCTTGTGTTCGGGGAACCCTTATTTGACTTAATAATGACCCCAAAGTGCAAGAGTAGTGATGCTGGCGATTCATATGTGCCAAAGAGAAGCCGCATCAATAAACATAAAGATGAGTTCAGTACAATGCGACACTTTGAGAGAGAGACTACTTGTAACTTTTATCACAGCATATTGTTCTAACTGTTCTATTTTATTATTATTGTTAATCTTTTACTGTGCCACATTTATAAATTAAATTTTATCATTTGTTTGAATGTTTAGGAAAAAAACATAGTGTATATAGGGTTCAGTGCAATTTGTAGTTTCAGGCTGGGGGTCTTGGAACGTATCCCCTATGGATAAAGGGGGAGTACTGAACTCTGTTGGGCTGGCAAAAAAAAAAAAAAAAAAAAAGGTGCCCTGATGACACAGGAATGCTGAGAGCCGGCTGAAAATACAGAAAAGCTTCAGGAGTAAAAATAATCTGCAAAGAGGGAAAAATGGGGCTCCATATGGCCTTTAGGATGTCCTTTGTCTTTACAGCTTCTCAAAGCTCTTTTCAAATCAAAGCAAGTGGATGACATAGAGATGTTGCTAATTACATCTGTGAAGAAGTAAAATGGTGCAACCAGCTCAGAGCAAAGACCAAAGCGACTTCAGAGAGAAAAATCAGTCTGTCATATTCGTACGAAAACGTGCACTTCAATGATAATTATCATAGTCATTGTTTACTACTGCTACACTATATTAATTACCTATTCAATGATAATTAAATACATAATTCTAAGCATCATCCCCAAACAAATTACCTTTTATCAATTGAAACAAACCAATTAAAAATTTCAAAATGCAACCATGTAATCAACAGCTTAATACATGTTAATTATGACCAAAATTTCAATTAATGTGTTAATATATGACCTCAAATCTCTAGAAACAAATAGCAAAAACGCAGCTTCACATAGCAATTATGGCCTAGTTTGACTGACAGGTATCTGTGAGTTTGTTTTTGTATCTGACTTGGTAATTTGACTTATATCAAAAAACCCAGCCTATTCTCTCCTCTGTCCTGAAGCCACTGCATGACAAGCACCCAGGGGTTTAAAACACAACCGTCTCCTCTTAGCTCCTGCATCACCGCTTTCCTGCACTGTACAGTTGCTTGTGTCTGTTTAGAGCATCATTTCAACTGCCCCATGGACTTGCACTGTGATCTCTTCTTTATATAGATAAGTAAGGTCGTGACTAGATGGATTCATGCAGCAGCCTGAACACAAGTGGTGCAGGTGATTTCAAGGAGCCGAAGTTACCGCGTGCATGTGTGTGTGTGTGGAGGGCGGGGGAAGGGAAGACATGGTGGCAATTCATCACATTCCCTTTGTTCTAACTGGGAGCTATCATGGAAAGGACTAAAAGAGGGAGGAACCTTGTACGCTTGCTTGTGGAGTGTCAAGAAGGGCAGCATGGAAGAAAAGTAGCTGGATTTAGACAGGAAGAGATTGGGTCTGGAGAACATTCTAGAAGAAGGAAGGGATAGAATGTTTGAATTGAGTCAGGACACAAGTTTGGCTAGAATTTAAAGTCATTGGGGTAAAGAAATGATGAGATATGATGGGCTGGGAAGATGAATCTATCAGTCATCTTGTTCTGCATGTGTCACTTGATGAGAAGGCTGTATTTCAATCCTGAAGTCAAGGATGAGGCAATTTAAAAGGTTACCTGGCCTGTATTATCTGACTTAAAATGTGTCGCACAACTGTATAGCGTCGATGTCCCACTGTTTGACCCTTATTTCCTTGATTTCTTATGATCAATTTATTGCGAGACTTTAATTCAGAAAAAAGTGGGGTGCTTCTGTAAGTTTTTTATTTTAATGTGTGCATACCTCCACTCGGAAACATGGTTCACTTAAGTGCACTGGCAATTGTATTATGTGCAGTTAAGTTGTGAGCATATTTTTTTGTGTATTGAAGTGGAAAATCCCCTGGAAATTCAGTAAATTGGACTTCAGCTCGAAAAGGATGGATGGAGAATGGAACTCTCTATGTGTAAACAAATATGTGTGTGTGTGTGTGTGTGTGTGTAAAAATATATACACCCACACACACATACACATATATAAACATATGCATAAGTATGCATATAAATAAATAAATAAACAAACAAACAAATAAATAAATAAAGGGATTGACTCAGAAATGGACATATGTCAAATATAAAATCTATTAGAGAAGGGCTTAGTGTTTATGACTCAGATGAGAGGTGTAATAAAGAGGTATTTTTAAGACCAAGAACTAGTTGTGTCTATTTCTTTTGCCCAGTTCGTCATCTTCTTGACAAGATGAGTCACTGGATTTGAATCATAAAGCAGTAAACAATCCTGGGGCAAACTTATCTCAGGCTGGATATTTAGAAACTGGCTACATCAGTGATTGCGTATCTGGGCAGACTGGGGAATCATCAAAACAAATATTTTTCTTAAATTTTTTAGGTTCTATGTATCTCCTGCTGACTACAGAGATATCCTTTAAAAAATGTTAATAAAGAGGTAATGTCTGTATACTCTGAAGGAGGTTGTTAAAAATGGTGGAGGATCACAGACACCCATGTTGCTAGAAGCATTATTCACAATAGCCAAAAGGTGGAAACAATTCATCCAAAAAGATGGAAACGTTCATCGATGGATGACTGGATAAACCATATTTACATACATAGAATATTATTCAACCTTAAAAAGGGAGGAAATTCTGCTACATGTTGCAATGTGGATGGATCTTGAAGACATTATGCTAAGTGAAATAAGCCCGTCCCAAAAGGACAGCTACTGTATAATTCCACTTACATGAGGTACCAAGAGCTGTCAGACTCATAGAGCCAAAGTAGAATGGTGGTTGCCAATGGATGGCGGGAGAAGGGAGAATAGGGAGTTACTTAACAGGCAGAGAGTTTCAGTTTGAGAAGATGAAAAGAGTCTGGAGGTGGACAGTGGTGATGATGGCACAACTGTGTGAAAGCACTTTATGCCACATAACTGTATGCTTAAAACTGGTTAAGATGGTAAATTGTGCGTTATATGTATTTTAGCACAATTTAAAAAATGAGTGGAGCATTTTATTGAGGACATAAGAGAGAAGAAGTCTAAGAAGTTGGCATGGCCAGGCTGTTGTCTGGTATGGACACACTGATGAGCCATGGGTGACGAAGGGTGGCACCTTGTCGTTCTTCCAGCTGAATCCTTCTCACCATGTCCTCTGCCCTCATTTCCCTCCTAATAACTTATCCTGTCTCTTTCTCACTTACCCACTACATAAATGTTCCTTTTCCTCTTTTTTGTTCACCCAATCTGTTTTTACCCCCTCATGTTTAGTCTTCTTTATCCTTGTATAACACTCATACAGGCACCTTTCTTCTGCTGCAGCCTTCTTGTCTCTTTTTCTATTTTTAAGGCATAAGATCAACAGTTGGGATACAGATCTAGTGACAATTTTTTGGATGAAATTTAGGATTTGTTGTTGGTCATTTCCCAAAGTGACAGCAGCCAGTAGCACAAGCGGTGATATTAATAGCCCACAGCCAGAGAAACACATTCAGTGCATTGGCTGCTTTTCCATAAGGAAGAGTGTGCTGTTGTGTTACTAAGTGTGCTTCTTGAAGAAGCAAGGGAAAGATATTTAGAAAAAAAATTGAGAAAAAGGACATGAAATTGGTTTTTGAATCTTATATTCTCAATTCATTTTCTTGTATTCTAAAGTTCATTTTATTTAGAATCAATGTTATAGGATGCTTGTTCATAGCACTAATTACAGATTATTGAGATGTTTAAGATTATACAGGAGGAAACATGACATTGTTGTTTTGATTGTTTTCATGTGTATATTCAATGCCTTGTGGTCCAGGTTTACATCAAAACTACTATGGTGTTCGGCTAAGAAATCTCTATTTTCAGAGGTAGTCACCGAGGAGAGGAAATCATAGTCCGGGATCCTAAACATGTAATATAGGTTGTATTTGCTGAATGTAGAAAGCAAGGAAGGGTAAGACCCGATCTTCTCAAGGGATAAGAAATGATCAAACACACTCACTAAATGAATCTGCGCTTTGGGATCTTGCAGGGGAGTAGTTGTCTTACCAAGGTTATAGTAGATGTGAGCACCCAATTAAAAGCACTCGCTAACAAGATACTACCAAAATCTGCTTCCATGAAATGAAAGCCTGTAGGCCATTTTCATGTTTGTAGGAACAATCAATTTCCCTTTTAAATAGGACAGTTTCACTTATTTCTTGCGAAATAATGTTAAAGCATGGGTCAGACCTATTAATGGAAGGTCATCTTAAGAAAATTACCTATGTATTGGAAAAGGTTTTAATTTTTTTTTTATTTTGAGAATAGTGATCTATTGTTTCTATGGAAATTGGAACCATGTTCTTTGAATGTAATCCTGACTCACAAAAGCTTAACATTACCTATTTAAATTCCACAGGTATTAGGGGTCTGTAATGCATCTCATGGAGTTCCATGAGATGCATTATAGTTCATAAGGACAAATGAAAGTTCTTGTAGGGCTGTAGGATTTTTTTTTTCACTCCCAAATTTAATAGTCATTCTTTACTATCAAATTTTAGAGTCAGATCCAAATTTCCTTCATTTATACTTTGCTCAAATCAGCATCTAGAGAAGGTCCATGCATTGAAATTGAGTGATGATTTCTCTCCTCTCTCCCCTCTCTCTTCCCTCCCCTTTCCCTTTCTCCCCTTTCTTTTTCCCTTTCTTTCTTTTACGAACAGCTTTGTTGGTATATAATTCACACACCATATAATTCACCTATTTGTTGAAAGTAGAAAGCAAGGGACAACTTAATGATTTTAGTATAGTCACAGAGCTGTACAGCCATTACTGCAGTCAACTTTAGAACATTTTCGTTTCCCCAAAAAGAAACCCTGTACGTGTTAAGTCACTTCTCATTTCCTTTCAACTTTTCCCAAGTCCTAGGAAAATATTAATCTACTCTCTGTCTCTTTGGATTTGCCTGCTGTGGACATTTCATATAAATGAAATCATACAATATGTGGTCTTTTGGCTTCTTTCGTGTAGCATAATTTTTCAGGGCTCATCCATGTTGTAGAATATATTAGTACTTCACTTTTTTATTGCTGAATAATATTTCATTATACAGATATACTACATTTTACTTGTTCATTCATCAGTTGATGGACACTTGGGTTCTTTCTATTTTTTTGTGTCTATTATGAATAATGCTGCTATGATCTTTGTGTACAAGTTTTTGTGTGGACATTTGTTTTGCTTTCTCTTGTGTACATGTCTAGGAATGGAATTGCTGGGTTATATGGCATCTCTATGTTTAACACTTTGAGGAACTGCCAGACTACCTACCTGCCAGCATTGTATTCCACCAGCAGAGGGGTCCAATTCTTCCATATCCTCCCTAACATTTCTTATTATCTGTCTTTTATATTATAACCATCCTAGTCGGTGTAAAGTGGTACCTCACTGTAATTTTGATTTTCATTTCCCTGATGACCCTTGGAGGGTTTTAAGCACTGGAGTAGCATTATCTGATACAGATTTTAGAATTATCACTCTTACTATATTGTAGAAGATGGATTAGAGGGGTACAGAGGGGTAAGAGGGGAATTTGTGATTGGTTGGATGTAGGGATTGAGGAACGCTTGCAACTGGATTTGCTGCATGGGCAACTATGCCATTTATTGACATAAGGGGCAGAGTAGGGTGGAGAGGGGCAAGTGATGCGTTTACATTTGAATGGGGTGAATTTGAGGTAATAGTGATTACTGTCAAGAGAGGAGATTAGAAAAGCTCTCTGGGCTGGTCATATATATGTGGGAATTGAATATGGGAAGTAACTGAAGCCTTGAGAGTGGATGAGACTGTGTGAGAGTGAGAAGAGACCAGGATTTGGACAAAATATGTTGTTCTAGAAATACAGAAGGGAAGGGAAAGAACACTTCAAGAAGGAGTGAGTGGTCATTAAATGGCTGAATAAAAGGTATGACCATCAAGCATTCACTGGATTTAGTGTCAAGAGAGTTGGTTGATGTTATTTGAATGCTTAAGGAGAGGTGAGGCTGGGGGTGGCCTGGGGCGTAAATGTGAGTGAAGCAGTGAGTGTAGTGAGACAGACCCTTTTGAGAACTTGCCTTTGAATGAAGGCAAACAGCAGTGGCTGGAAGGAGATGGGTTAATTTCTTCTTAAATCGGGGATTCGTTGGAACATTAGTTTATAGGCCGATGGGAAGAACCTAGCTAGGGAACCACCGAAGGTACAGGAGAGAGAAGGCACCATCCATTGTGTTGGGTTCGTGGGAAGGGAAAGAGGTTGGGTGACATCTAGTACCTAGGTGTTCTTAGTCAGGAGGAAGGTGCCTTCCATTATCACATCCTCAAATGTTTTGCTTTGAGTCATGAAGATGAACTGTTAATATAAACTGCTAAGTGTTTCATATGGTGGGCTTGGAACGTATGCTGAAAGACTTGATGATTCCGATTAGCTGACTTAATTTGGCAAAACAGGTGACTCTCCTATACAACTAGCCAGCTTTATAGTTTCCGTGCATCAGTATTTAACTGTAGGCTTTTATAAAAATAGAAGATGAACAGAGACTCTTCATTAGATGTCAAAGTGAAATCTAAAATACGAACTCAAATAAAAGTCTTTCGATGCAAAAATATTTGTTCTGCCTGGAGAATTTCACATTTATTTGACAAAATTTGTGGTGTGTCTGCTATATAGTTAAGGAAGTGCAAGGGAAACTAGGGGTATGAGACCCTTTTTTTACACTCAAGGAGGGGAGATGTGGAAAACAAGGCAAGGTGTTCTCCATCCCATACTTGGTGCCAGAACACAGAGATGACAAGGACAGGATGCCTGCCTTCAGGAGTCTGTAGTATTCGAATGAGAGGGAGGGAGAGTGGAAGGGAGGGAAGAGGGAGATGTGTCAGTCTCTTCAACCCACATGAAATGTGCTCCCTATAGGAAAAAGCATTAGAAAGACAACAAGGCCAGTTCCTCTGTCCTTTTCCTACTGCCCTGTCACCAGAGACAGTACAGGCTGGCATGGGGTCAGGCCGCATTAGAGGACCTCTAAGTCCTTTCCAGGTCTCAGATACAAGAATCAGAGGGGCTCTAGCCCCACTCTACTGGGGTGTGTGTGGAAGGAATTTAACTTTCATTTCTGGAGCCTTGTGATACCCTTTCCTTTTTAAAAAATTCATGAAAATACTTTTCTCACTCCATGAAGACTATGGTGAAAGAACCCAATTTTCTTCAGTTTATTTGCTCACGGATAATATGTCTGTCAAAGCTTTCTAGTAAAGTAGCTTTGTGAGTGTGTGTGTGGCGGGGCGTGATGTGGAAAGGGGGTTGCCTATTGGAAGGCAGAATTTGCTTGGCATTATCTCTTAAAATCGTTATTTCAAACAAAAATCATTTTTGACATGCTCTTTGGAGTTAAGTGATGGGTGGACATATTTCATAAAGAGATACACTGTAAAAAACTGCCCCTAAGTACAAAACTAATTTTTTTTTAGGAGATATAGTTTTAATTTTGGAATATTGATTCTAAATGGACATTTCGCTGTTAAATTTGGAGGAAAATGCTTATAGGGTTTCCCTTGGTTTTCTTCAGGAAGATGCATTTATAACTTGAATTCTTTAAAAACCCTTTAGAAACACTAGTCATTATAGTGCTTAGCAGGGTGTTGAAATCAAGTGCTTATTTTCTTTTCATTCTTTGCATTTTGTCAGTTGAAAGTGTACAAAGAAGTTCATCTGATATTCTCTTTGGGCCACTTAATTCAGCTTCATTACAGTGGAAGTGGGGTAAAAGTAATATCAAACAAACCCAACAGGTGATTAGAAATATAGTTGGGGTGAATCAATGACTATGAAAATGATTTCAAAAATGACTTTATTTTCCACTTCATGAATTTAGCTAGAGGATCCTTTTTTTAGCTAAAGCTCTAGACGACTTCTTAGATTTTAGCTTTAAAAAAATAGATCCAAGAAGTTTCTTGAATTCCAGATAAATAAATTTGTAAATTTATTTACGTTCTAGAATAAATGGAAGTAATTAGGACTGCATTAGTGCAGCATTAATTAACATCGCTAATTCTTTATAATTATGTCAAATAATAACACTAATAAAATGTAAATATCAAATGAATATGAGAGGAGCCTCCTTTCTCTCTTTAACACCACCACATTATAGCATCAGATTATGAACAAGCAATATCATCAAGCTTCCAGACACTCACTTTCTAAATACAGGCCACATGAATTCTAATGAAAACGTGAACTCCGCTGTGTAAATCTCCTGTGCCGCCTGATTCAGTGAGGGGCTGCCTAGCAAGCCAATAATTCCATTCCTCAGAGCATTGCTGAGAATATTTATATAATTAAATATCATCTGTTTCCCCATTTAATTCCTGGTGGCTTTTTTCCCTGCCTGTTTTTGCTGTTTCCTTGGGCAGGAATGGCCCAATAACGTTGCCGCAGCTCTGATGGATTATCTTCATTAGCTACTTGGGGTGATGAGTCCCTGAGTAATGCTGAATTTGATTTACCACGTAGAAAAGCTGAACCTTTTGCGGAAGCTCTAAGTAGGCCAGGTGTTATGCAGAGTGAAACGGGTTTGTTTCAAGAAGGGGGAAAAAAATGAAGTGTTTTTTTAGGAAACAATTTTGGGACATACTTGGTTCTCCTAGGAGAGCTTCCTTTCACATGATATCAACAAATGGGTGATATTGAAAATCCTTTCTGATAAAGAAAAGGTGAATTAAGAACATGAACACAGAACTGATTTCTGAATCTTGGGGTACTGATGACACTAGGCACATATTCTTTTGGTCTCAATTTCCATGTCTGAGAAGCAAGGGAACTGGATTGGTGGCTCTCCAGGGCCCCTTCCAGCAAGAACCAGGCTTTGGAGTTGACAGGTGTCTGTGTGTGAATCCTGCCCCTGGCCCTGCTACTGTAGCTCCTGGGCAAGTCACCTAATCTTTCTAAGCCTAAGACCCTGCATCTTTAAAATGAGGATGCACTGCGGTGTTTACTCTCTCATTACAGGGTGGTTTTGCTGAAGGCAACTGCGCAGAGCCCACCTTCCAGCCGGGTTCACAGAATGCTGGTTCCAGCTCTTCCCTCATGTCCTAGAATCTGTGGGGCACAGAGTGCAACTTTGAAGCAGGGTCTTAGGAATTCCACCGTGAGGTGATTAAATAATAAAATGAGAGTTTGGCCCGAGACAGAGATGTGGTCTGTAGTGGAACAATGCCTGCATTATTCCTGTATCTCTGAGCCAAAGCTCTTATTTATTTATGTTTTTGGAAAGAGTGCTGGCAGATTTGAGGCTTCGGGGCTGTGGTGTGTGGTCCTGAGTGTGTCCTGCTCTCTTTATGGGTATTTAACACACATTGAGTGCTGACAGTGCTGCTTCTTTAATTCACAAGTATTCCCTTTCAGTGAGTGCCCAGGTTCTGGAGGTGCTATGAGGCACTTCCTGCTGAGCTGGATATGTGATAAAGGAAAGGACCCGGTCAGCTACTGTAAAGGGGGCAGGCAGAGGGCTTTTATTGCAGGCTTTTATAACTGGCAAAGGGGAAATCTGTAGCCATGATGGTTGGCCTAAAGAATCAAGTACAAGATAAGACAGACTAAGAGAATGATTTTCTTTTATATTCCTGGGCATGGATCCAGGAGTATTAATCTCCCTGTGGGTTCAGAATACAAAGGAATATTCTAGTGTGCGAATATATCTGTTCCTAACCAAGAAGAGCTTCATTGCTCCAGGAAGAGTCACTTTCTTGATACTGTTGCCATGTCATTGGCTCCATAATGATCCCATTATTTACAAGCTTATGCTTTGTCCTTCTCTCCTCAGAAGCCTTGGAGAAGGGTTGGGTTGGGGGGATGGAAGGCAATGACTTGGAGGTGGGATTTGGGTGGTAGTGGTGTAGGGGCTTCTGAAGAACAAAAAGAAGGAACGCAGAATTGAGTAGCCACCTCAGTCAAGGCCATTTGTAAATGGCAGTACTGCGAGAGGCAAGAAAGATCTTCAGAGAGCCTGATTGAGTACTTATACACACGGCTACATCCATAAAATAAAGGTAATAACAGTAAGAGTTGTTTATATTTATCGACCAGTTTCTATGTTTGGGGCATTGTGCTAATTACTTTATATGCACTATCTTGTTTAATGCTCACAACTCCCAATGAGGTATCACCCCCATGTGTAGATGGAGAAACTAAGGTTTAGGGAGGTTAAAAGTGGCTTTCCCAAGGTCATACGGGTAGGAGAACTAGGATTCAAATGCAGTCAGGCTCATATCCTGAACCATGACCCAATCCTGTGCCGAGGGAGTTCGCATAGTATCCTGGCACCTCAGAATGTGGGGACTGTTGTGCTGAGAATCTAGGGTGGATCCTTAGCTATGATAATGACCTTCTACAATGCCATCTCCGTTTTCACTTCAGGAAAACAGGACCTGCCTTCCAGGGCTGCTGGGAGAAGGAAGTGAGGCCAAGTGAAATAGCTGTGGATTCTGTTAAGCAACTGCAAACACTCGTTCCATTCAAATGTCATGAGGCTGATGATCACTGAACCACAGCTGGTTATTCTGCCACTTACCTTAGAGGCGGGGCTTTATGCTGTATGGAGGAGCAGAGAAAAATTTCCGTTTTGTTGCCACACTAGAAAATCAGATAAAGCCAGTAGATATCTGGAAGTTGGAAGAATAAATATGAAATCAGGATGGCACTGGGTACAAAACAGAATTCTGCCACATGCTAGTGCAATCTGGATCAAAGGACCATCTATCTATTGATAAAAGCAAGGTACTGGTTGGGTAAATTGGGAGCCAGAGTCATCATCAAGAGGGAAGGTGGGTCTAGGTAAAAACCTCAGCAGGGGCCACAGACTCAACAGGGATGGACATTGGATGCCCGTGTGGCTGCAGAGGCCCATGGGGACAGGAGGCAGGTGGGAGTTTTGCCACAACCAACACTGCATCCTCTGCCATTCAGTATGGTCAGCTGCCACTTGTTTAAATCTCAGAACTCAAATTATTTTATAAAACTAGCCTTTCTGCTTTTCGTGTTCTGAATACACCAGGGAGACTAATGCTGTAGATCCTCCCCAGGAAATATAAAAGGAAGTCATTCTCTCAGTCTGTCTTATCTTGTACTTGATTCTTGAGGTCCTTCTCTTAAGTTTTTCTTCTTTTTCATGAAAACCATATGCTTACCACAGCTAAACATATCACAGGGTAATACTTTCAACTGGTCATAAAGAGAAAATGAGTCTAAGGTCTAAGTAGAGATCTTTCTCACTAGTCCTGAGCTATGGTCAGTCGGTTTCCTGACCTCTTTTCTCAATTAAAATGTTCCTATTAAAGTTCCTGTAAATCCTCTAGGTGGAAGATTCCTCCGTGGGCTGTTTACAGCCTTGGGGCTTCAGTGTATTTGGTACCAGACCCCTTCTTTTAGCTGTATATTTGGCTCATGTCCCCCATCTCACTGCTGTTTAGGGAAGTCACAGAGGTGGCCCTGTTTGGCTTCTCCAGCTTCATAGAAGTTTTAGGCTGTGCTGGTTCTGATCTCTCTCCTCTTCTCCAGGAGTAGAGGTCCAAAGGAAAAATAAAATATTTAATAAGCAACCCCATTTCACAGAGAATGGAAAACCTCGAGGTTACATATTTGTACCCAAATCATAACAGAATTTTTATTTTTAAAGTTGACAGTATGTTTAAAAGTAGAACACAATACCTGGAACATAGGAAGCCTTTAAAAAATGATGGTTTTTTTTTTTTGTTTCTCCTTTAGAACAATGGTCCTCAGCCCTTGAGGCACATGAAAATCACCTGAGGAACTAAAAAAAAATACTGATGCCTGGGATCCATTCTCGACCACAATCTCGAGGGGTGAGGTGTAGGTGTTAATATTTGTAGAAAGCTTCTCAGGTGATTCTAGTGTGCAGCCTAGGCTGAGAAACACAGCGTTTGGAAGAATGTAGTATATTGTTTTATACTTCTCAAGCTGATGGCTTCTAATTAGGGCTAACATCATTACAATATAACGCATTTATTTATTTTGTGTTAAACAATGAAAACTAACACTTTTCTCTTCAAAAATGGCTTTAGCACTCATTTTTTTTTTTTAAAAAAAGGTTTTCTTTTGAAAACCTAAGCTCACCTCAGAGAAGAACCTTTGAACTTCACTGAAACAAGATTTTAGAGTATGGATTTCAAATGGTTTCCTTGCAAATTCACCCTGAAGACAGGCCAGGGTTGGGCAGGAGGGGACAGCAGCGAGTTCACACCTGGATTATTCACGAGGAAATGAGGGGCAGTTTGTGCCTAGGTGGCTTCAGTTTCCTAATAATGACACTTTACGAAGCTCCTTAGGTTTTTGTAGGCTGAGTCTACGTTCTAAGCCCCAAACAGGACACGCAGTCTTATAAATGAGCAAGTATAAAGGATGTTGGCATTGGAACTGGAACCTCTGTTTCCTCATCTGTAAATTGGAGGCATTGAGGAGTCCTTCATGGGATTGCAGGGAAGATTGAATAATTGATAACATTGGCTGAGTGCTTACTATTTGCCAAACACTCTTCTAAGTGAAGAAAAAGTGCAAAGTTAATTCTCAAAACAGCCCTGTGAATTGACATTATCTCCTTTTATAGATGAAGAAACCAAAGCACAGAAAGATAAATAACTTGCCCGAGATTCCAGGGCTGGTCCATGGGGTACTGGCATTTGAACTTGCACAGTGTGGTTCTGGAGTTTGCACACACAAAAAAACCCTCTGTGCTTTAATATCCCACACGTGAGTGAAATCATAGGGTTCTTGTCCTTTTCCATCTGACCTATTTCATTTAGCATGATAGAATTTTTATTTTTATTCTCAAGATCCATCCATGTCTCAAATGGCAACATTTCATCTTTTTGTGTGTGTGTGGCTGAGTAGTGTTCTATGGTATATATATGTGCCGCACCTTCATTATCCAGTCCTCCATCAAAAGAGCAACAAAAGAGCCAACCAACCAATCAGACTCGTAGATACAGAGAACAGAATGATGATTACCAGATGGAAAGGGGGTGCATAGGGGACAAATTAGGTAAGGAGGGTCAAATATGATGATGGAAGGAAACTAGACTGAGGGTGGTGAGCACACCATGGAGTATAGAGATGTCGTGTTATAAAGTTAGACACCTGAAACTTACGGAGTGTTACTCCAATTCATTTTACTTAAAAAATCAAAACAAAACCCTCTGTGCTGCATTGCGTAGGGCTAATGAAGGTGCCTGGGGGTAAGGCGTGGCACAGGATAGTCCCTCAGGAAAGGAATGAACCGGGGGATGCCAAAATTGGAGGGAGCAGAGGTGATACTGTACTCAAAAGAGCCGAGACTCAATTGGCATGGGGTAGGGGTGGTGCGCAGGCAGGTAGAGGTAGCAGTTCACTTTTTTAAAGAAGTTTTAGAGGGTTTGGTTACCTAAATTGCAGGGGACTTGCACAGTGGTGTGTGTGCGTGCATGTGAACATGTTTATGTCTGTGTCTGTGCGTATGTTTAAGGCCATTGGTGCATGTGTGCATGTGTGTTTGTACAAACGCGTGTTGGTGTTTTGGAGAGTTACCTGACAAGGGAACTGACCTTATCCTTAAACTTTGCATCCTCTGAGCTGGGGATCTACATTTCATCTTCTGGAATCTTGTATGCCCCAGCCCCATCACTCACTTGATTATCCTTTGAGAGCTGGATGCTATTTTCATTGTCTCAGCCTGAGCCCTCACTAAATAATGGGTTCAGCCTATTTCCTGGAGCCTGTGAACAGCCTTGCTTGCCAGCTTCCTGGCCTGCCTGGATCTCAGATGTCTACAGAGCCCGTGGACTTACCCCCAAATCGCAATCCTGGATGTATGTTACCATCAGCTGCGACTGATGTCCAGGTTGCTCCCACTCCTCTCCCCCATTCCGTACCCTCTGACCCCTTTAATTAAATCAGGCCCTCTGCAGGAGGGTCCTCCATAAATCTAGTGTGCTCGTAGGGTTGACAAACCCAGCTGCGTACACTTAACCTACACGACGAAGATGGGGTTCCGTGGAGAGGTTAGTCTTGCAATAGCTGCAGAAAAGCGGCGGAGCCAAATACCTTAACTCTGGGTTATTATGTCTTTTCCGTTCTCTCCTTTATCCTCCTCCTCGCCTCTCCATCCTCTTCCAACATTGCTCTTGCCCCTAAGCCCCCTCTCCCACGAAAAGAATTAAAATGTTTTGTCTGGAAATAAGCAGACTTAACAAACATGGCCCGGGCTCCCGCTGCAGCTGTGTTCGGCGTGTTTGGATGCTGGCGACGCGAGCTTTAACATGGAGATTGGTGTCCAAAGGCACCCGATATCACTGTGTCCATTTCCATTGTGCTGAACATCACGTGGAAACCAATCAAATAATGATCTTGGGAATGAAATATTCAACGAACAATGTTATTAACATATAAAAGACTTATGGGCAAATCACTTTTAAGTATGACAAGGCTTCAAAATGTGTTTCATTTCAGCGTAGGGAGAAAGATTTTTGGGGGGTTGTTTATCAGCAGTGCCATGAGGGAGGCTTATTTCTTCCCTTTAAATCTGGATGAATATGCATGTGTGCGCTGCATGATAATAGCAATCACGCCAGCCAGGAGATTAGCTGAGCTTGTGCTCCAGTAATTCCAGCATGCAAATTCGAAATGCGCAAAGCAGGCACAGAAGGCGCGTGCAGCATCTTGCTCTTGCGCTTGACTATCTCCCAACCTTTGTGCTGTGTCCTAGGTGTGTCAGGGACAGCTGAACGTGGAATCTTTGCCGAGATAAAGCCTACGTAGGTGGATGCGGATCCGCTTTGTTTTATTGTGATCTTGTGAAACACACAAGCAGAAGAGTGCATGAAATGTAATGAATGATTATAGATCCCGTGTAGCTCCCTCCTTCCCTTAGGAAAGGAATATTGCTAGAAGACCATTCTCGCCCCTGCCCCTGCCCCGAGTCCCCTGATGTCTAAGAAAATCGGACATGTAGAGCAGGCACGGGGCGGGCCAGGAATGGAAACGCTCAGTTAGGTCTCTTGGCAATGCCACTTCTTGACCAGAAGATAGTTCCTTTCCTTTCTGATCTTTAGGAGAAAGTAGGGGTTCTGGAACCTGACTTCGGCTTTCACATCTTTGCTCCTTCTGCCTTAGTTTCTCTGTCTGTAAAATAAGGATAATGAACGTACCTAACTCAGGGTTGTTGTGAGGATCAAGCATGTTCGTGTAGGATGCTCAAAACTGCGTCAGGCACATATCTGTTTACAGTTACCGCTGCTACCACTTTTCCTATTACTGACGCTCTTGGTTCTATACAGTTGTATGATTTTTTTTTGTGTGTGGAATTCTCAGCCTGGCAAATAATATCAACATATATAGATTTCTGTATTATTTTGGTCCATCTACATCACTGGGGTGTTGTCATCCTAGGCCAGCTCCGACATTGCGAGCATAAGCATTGTTTCTCCCTCCACTCTGATGAAGAACATTGCAACTTGGTACAGAAAGACTTTTTTAAGAGAATTCTGGAGTGTGAATGTTATTGTCGGGAGGTAGAGAGAAAAGAACCAGCATTGATGGAAAATCTAAACAGTGCCGTTTAACCCTTGAGGAAAAAAGTCCCGCATAATAAGGCGATTTTAGTTCAGTTTACAGATGAGTAAAAGGAAGCTCAGAGACCCGAAGCAACTTGCTGATGTCACATACCTCGTAAATGGTTCCGCTGCGATTCAAATCAGGTATTTTAAGAGACTTGAGGGGCTTCAAGCTCACTTAGTCCAACCCCCTACCCATGAAGAAATACTTCTTCTTCTTCACACCTGCAAAGTGATAACCCAGACTGGGCTTGAATAAATCATGAATTTTGGATAACGTGACTTCTTGCTTGAATATGCTAAGTATGTATCAGTGTACCTGATTTATTGTTTCCAGTCACAGGGAATGCTGATTGACTTCAGGGCAGGTATAGATATTCATGACTGAAAGATGTACAAATGGCTATTAATCCCCGTGTGTTACGTGCAGGATTTGAGGTGGAACCTAATAAAGGAAATGGTATAAGCACTTGTGAATTTGTATAATTTTTCTCATCATGTTCTCTCATGGTGGCAGAAGACAACCCTCTTATCCCGATGCTCAAATTGGGACATCAGTTATAACAACCTGCTAGGGCTGCAGAGTGCTGATGTAGCAGAGATAGTGGTGGAATCCTGTGTCTGTCTGTGGCTGTTGTTAGGGAAGGATTGTCAACTGAAGAATATACGATAGGAAAACTGGAAATAACCTTAGCATATTCATCAACCTGCATTACTATGTAAATAGAGCACAGCTCTTTGCCTCAGCCAAGGTAGTAAGTTAACAGATGAGATTATTTAGCTCTTTGTGTATACTGTTATTTTTATCCATTTCTCAGTTAACTGTTTTAGTGCCACTTCAGTTTATTAGTGTTTACTTATTTCAGAACTATTCTTTATGAAATTAACTCAGAAGGGATCATGAACCATAGACATAAACATAAAACCATCAAATTTCCTGAAGAACACTGGAGAAAACATTGGAGAAAATCTTTGTGGCCTTGAGCTAGGCAAATTATTCCTACATAGGACACAAAAAATACAAACCAAAAAGAAGAAAAGAAACCTGATAAACTGGACTTAAAAAACAGTGTTCTTCAAGAGACCTTAAGAAAATGAAAAGGCAAATCTTGCACATATTTATTTCTAACTATTTCATTTTCATTTGAAGCCATTATAAATAACACCTTAAAAACTTTCGATTTCTAACTGCTCGTTGTTAGTACGGGAAAATTATTTTGATTTTTGTGTGTTAACCTATCCTGAGGTTTGTTAAATCACTTATTAGTTCTAGTAACTTTTTTTCCTATTCCTTAGAATTTTCTCTACATTCTGTGCTGTTTTCTTTGAATAATGATAGTTTGATTTTTTCCCTTGCCAATCTAATTGCATTTCAGTTCATTTTCTTATCTCATTGGGCTGGCGAGGACCTCTAGCATAGTGTTGAATAGGAATAGAGTAGATAAAAAAGTGCAGTGGCTAGGCCTCACCTGGGTCTAGATCTAAGGGGGAAAGTTCTTCATCCGTCACCACTGAGAATGATGCTGGCTCGTTGCTAGCAAGCATCTAGCTAGGTTTTCTGCCATTTACTTTTATTTTAGGCATATTGATGGGAAAGATGCAGCCTCCCACCAGATTTTTTCCCTATAGCTTTAACATTCTGCTAAGGGTAGAGGAAGGGAAAGGCTGGACCAGATGTAGTCTACTTTGAAAAGCTGCTATTTGGGAGTCGGTTTTAATTTGTTTTAGAATTATTTCATCTTGCTCTCCTGCGGGCCAGTGCAGGCATATTCCCGACAGTGTGTCCTTGTTCTTTTTCTCCATTTATTCCCCTGCCTTGAAAAAAGTGTCAGAGCTAACATTTTATGAGCATTATTCCAATTTATGTCTTACTTTTTGAAAATAGAACTTTAAGAAAATGAATTGCTCTCTACATTTTTTTTTTTTTGTATTTGTAGCAAGAATTCTTATCAACTTTTCGCCCTCTGGTTTCTGTGAGAGAAAACAAGGTCCTTTTATCTTTGTTGATAAGACATCAAGTAACGGTTATTAATGAATAAAACTGTAAGAAGAAATATATTTTTTAATTTGTCAGTGTTGTTCTTCCCCCAGTGACTAAATTGCTGCACATTTGATAGCACTGCCAGCAACAGCAAACTACTGATATGGAATCACCCATTTAATTAAATAAAGATTATATTACTGGAAAAAGCTAAATCATCAACTCAACCACATGAAAACATTTTAAAAATCATCTTAAAAATGTCTTGGCAATTTGTTTAGCTGGTAGTAGAATTTGTACAGAGTATCAATCATTATAATAGCATTATAATCCCGTTAACAACTGAAATCGGAAAGCATTATATTTATTGTTTAGATTTGCCAAAGCATTTCGTTTATAATGTTAGAAGATCTTGATATGTTTCTTACTAGAAGAGGTAACACAATGGAATCAGAAGAATTCAGATTATGGGACAGGGGTATATAGGTAATGTTTCTTATATGATGATCATGATCATGATCATGATCATAATAATAATAATAATAAAGCCAAACTCCCTCCCAGATTTACACCTAGAATAGGGAGTATCTTCTGAGGTGGGTGGGACCGGAAGGATGGAAATGCAGCAGGGCTGTATCCACTTCTTCCGTGCCAGTGTGTGAAAAGGAAATGACAAGGACAAAAGCAGTGGGATCTGAGGAGGAGGAATGGCTGGAGTGATGGTCATCCTGCGTAGGAGATGATGCTGGGCTACCAAAGGAGCTCATGGGTTTCCTAAGAGCAGATGAATGACATTTTAGGAGAACTCAGAAAGTGCTGATTGAGGTTGGAGAGACAGAATAGGTAAGAAGTGTGGCTCATTGGAAGGTCTTGATTTCTGGGGCTGACTGTGAAGCAAGAGCAGAAGAGTTCAGCTGTGGTCGGTTGAGGGGGCAGGTGAGTTGAGAGGGGATAGACAATAATGGCACACTTTTCTAGCTTGCAAAAGTGCTGGATGGCAAAATATTAACTGAGAAGCAGAGGCTAGGGGATGTACCAATTAAGGAACCAGGTGATGGAAGGAATATTATCTTTGACCTGAAATAGAGGAGGAACTAAAACTCAGGTCAAGGAGGCAAAAGAAATAGCCCAACTTGGTATTGGGATGTGAGGATAAACGTGGAAGGGAGAAGCCAGGACCCAAGTGTTACTTTGTAGGAAGAACTGGCTCACCAGAGAGGGGAACCGAGGAGCCTTGGGGGAATAGAGGAGGCAGGAAACTGGATGCCTGCAGCTCACCTTCTCCTTACCTGGAAACTTCTGTTCACCAATCAGGCCATATATATCAAGCACCTGTTGCGTGGCTGGCATAGCTGCTGTGTTGCGAAGATGAGTAAAAGAGTCTTGAGGTTGTGTGTGTGAGAAGGGGGCAGACTGAACAGGTAATCATAAATATAATACTGAGTGGCAATCGCCAACACAAGGTAGGAGTAAAGAGAGCTGACATTTGAGTTGAGTCTCTAAAGAGTTTGGAAGGTGAAGGGGGGAGAGGAAGGGGGAAGGGAGAAAGCCTGTAGAAAGGCCTTTTAAAATCGCACGCGGCTTATGCAAATAGACGAGCATGGAAGGAGCGTTGCTTTTTGCTTTTTCTCATCGCAGTCTCTGTCCTTTATGAGCCCTTCTTCTGTTCAAAGTCTTTCCTGCTCCAAACCTTTATTTAAAATCTTACTACCTTTGATTTATATGTATGCTTTTTAGCCTTTCATCGAGAAGGCCATTGAATGCCAGGGCACCTCCGAGCTGCAGGCCGTCTGTATTTGATTGTATGTAGTCTCTGCTCTCTGCCATGTGAGGGTTTAAAAATGGTATCAGCCATGTCACACCCAGTTATTTTGAAATCAAGAAATCACTCTGGTGAAGAATCTGAGGGCGTAGAGTAGACACATTGAAATGGACTACTGTCATGGTTTAACTTTCTCCTGCCAAAGAGAGGGGTCATGTTTCAGTCGTCAGTGTCGTTTTGCTTCTACGCTGGACCAAGTAGTCACTCTCCATCCATGAACTTGAAGGAATTAGCCCTTCTGGCTGGTTCCAAGTGTTGCCCACACAAATTGAGGCTACAACTGCTCTCCAGGCATCTCCCTGACACCTCAAACTGAGCCCTCCTTGGGCCCCATGCCCAGGAATCTTTCCGCTTGTCTCTTTTCTGGGCTAGCAGCCAGGCTCAACTTTTCAAGATGTTGACTTCCAAATCCTGCCTTGATTAACTCAATCTGCAGCCCCTTCTTTGTCACTGTTTTCTTGTCACTCTTTAAGTTTTTCCTGCAGTCATCTGTGTTCATAGTCTGTCCCATCCTAGGCAATTGCATTTGCAAAAGATTACATTTGCATTTAACTTGCAGGAGGCAGCTTTTGTCTACTGCAGAAAGAATGACACCTGAACTGCACGTAAAACTGAGGAACTGGGCTAGGCGTCCCAGGGTGCTGTGGGCTTGAGCAGCTGGGCTCAGTGTCCAAACCAAAGAGGATTAGCTTGGGCAGATTTCCAAAACAAGCGCTAAGATGGAGGACTCCTGGCTGCAAACCTAATCTACAAAAGGTTTCATGAAAGGGAGTTTGGAGCAGCTTTAGCTCTCTGCACATCACACAAAGGGATTTGAATGCTCGTTAATGAATATACCGGTAAGGGCTGCACCCCACCCTGTCAAAGGGGAGAAGGCATGAGGGAACACAAAGGGAAGACCTTACAATGGCAGCTAGAAAAGAGATAATGGGCCAAGTAGTCCCAAGGTGTGCACGGGGCATGTAGGTGAGTGAAGGGATGACTAGGAGTGGATGGAGGAAACCCAGATTGACCAGGAGCGATCCACTGTGTCTGGCATCATGCGACCATTCCTCCCCACAGCTCTTCCTTCTTGGATCCTATGACAGGCTGGCCCTCTTCCTACCCCCATGGATTGCTCCTTTCCCAGAAGACTTCAGCTCACCTTCCCCTCTTCCTCCCTTTCTTGAACTCGGAGGCCAGCCCGAATGTCCTGCATTCTTCTCTCTCACCTTTCCCTCTGAAGCTTATACATGCTCCCAGCTGCAGAATGCCAATTTGTGTCTGTACCCTTGACCTCTCATGTAACCCTGCTCCTATTTTTCATTGTTTATTGGGCATCTCCCCTGGATGCCCCAGTGTCAACTCAGGCTCAGTGTGGTGTATACTCTGATATTCAATGAGGGGAGTCTAAATCAGTGTGACCTCTAAGAGTTCTTCCAGTTCTGAATTTCCATGGCTTATGTCAGAAGACAAAGTCTTTATCATCTTTACCTCTTTAAATCACATTTCCTCCTGGCTTCTTGTTTCAGTAGAGTTAGCATCCCCAGACTGGTAGACTTCAGCGGTCACTGACGTTTCCTCTCCCTTCACTGCCTTGTCGATTTTGAATCGAGCTCTTCCCCTTGGTCCACACAGTCATCGCCAACTGAGCTTTCTTTCTGAACATCGGATCTTCTCTGACTCACCTGATCCGTGATTCACCCTGTCAGCTTAAGTGCCCTTCGACACTGCTTTCACCATCTGTGTAACTGGGTCTTACCTACCTATGTAGCCATTTTCCCTACAACTTTTCTATACCTACACTTCTCTGTGCTCTAACCATACCAGAGTGCCTTCAGCACTCTAGGATCAGGCCCTTCTCCCCTGCACTATGAGATGCCACGATGGTCACACCTTACTTCCGCCAGCCTAGATCGATCATTCCATTGGAAGGTTTTTTTCCTTCGTTCCTTCAGAACTAATCATTTTTGCTATACAATTTAACATGTAACCATATATGTTCAGTGTTTTCTGTTTCAAGTATATTAGTCTTATTTTCCCCACTTGGATACAACACTGTTATTAAGTCACAATGATCATTATTTTTGTATTCCCTCAAATGCCAAGAACGTGAAATAGGCTCCATAAATGTTGGTCAATTGACAACTGAGATTCTGAATTAAATGAAGATTTTATTCTAATGAGCTTAAAACTCTGGGTGGGAAATGCCCTCGGTGTGAGTATGGTTAAAATGACTACCTTCAATATCTCTTCCCTTCTCTCTCTTTACATCCCTCCCATATTACTGCCGATGCGTCAGTCTCTTTGTCATCAGTCTCGTGTCATTTGACTCAAATTAATAGATGTTCCTACTAATTATGTTACTTCTCTGCTTAAAAACTCAGTGTTGACTGGATACAGTCTAAACCTCGTTACAGTATTTAAAGCCTTCTATGATCTGGTTTCTGCCTCCCTAGAATCACATTTTCTAGACACCTCACTCCCTCCAACCCAACCTCATCTTTTTTGCCCAGCTATACTTAACAATGACCCACCCTCCATGCTCTATCTTATCATTGTGCACGTGTCGCACCCTCTGCCTGGAACGTTGATAGCCCCTTTCTTTACCTGGCTTAATGCTTTTCCCTTTCAAGACTCATTTCTGGCAGGCATCCTTCCAGAATCCTTTATCTTTTCTCTTCTTTTCTCTTCTTTTCTCTTTTCTTTTCTTTTCTTTTCTTTTCTTTTCTTTTCTTTTCCTTTCCTTTCTTTTCCTTTCCTTTCCTCTTTCCTTTCCTTTCCTTTCCTTTCCTTTTCTTTCTCCTTTTTCCTTCCTTCCTTCCTTCCTTCCTTCCTTCCTTCCTTCCTTCCTTCCTTCCTTCTTTCCTTCCTTCCTTCCTTCCATTTTATTTTAATTAGTTTCAGGTATACAGTACACTGGTTAGACATCTACATAGTTCATAAAAGGATACTCCCAATTGCTCCTTCCCTCCCCTGACCCACCACCTAGCTAACACATTAATGCTGACTGCATTCCCTATGCCGTGCTCCCCATCCCTGTGACCAATCATCAGCTACTAATTTGTACTTCTTTAATCCTTCACCCGATTCTCCCAGCCCCCAAACTCCCCTCCCCTTAGTCCATCACCAAATTGTACACTGTATTTGTGAGTCCATTTTTGATTCGTTTGTTCTGCATTAAGTGAAATCATGTAGTGTTTACTTTTCTCTGACTTAAATACCTTCTAGGTCCATCAAAGCAATATCTTTTTCCATCCCCTTTTAGTCTGTGTGTGTCTTTTAATCTGAAGTTAGTCTTTTGTTATCCTTTCAGCCCCTCTTTTTTTTTTTTCAACACCTACAGCACCTGGTATTCCTAGGTGGTCTCCTATACAAATACTAACTAGGCCCAACCATGCTTAGCTTCCAAGATCAGACGAGATCAGGCACGTTCAGGAGGGCATGGCTGTCTTTTGGTTGGAGCATTTCATTGTTTTCTGTTTAATGTGCTTTTTATAGGAATGTAGTTGTTACCATTCTCTTTTTCTTTTCTTTCTTTTCTTTTCTTTTCTTTTCTTTTCTTTTCTTTTCTTTTCTTTTCTTTTCTTTTTTTTCTTTCTTCTGTTTTACAGCAGGAAAGAAAAGCTTTATTAAAAGAAGGGAAAGTACACTTCCAAATGTGGAAGCAGGCCTGAGCAAGAGAAGCGTGGCTTAAAAGGCCTTGTTACCATTCTTTATTCCTGTTCTTGATACATGTTTTTTCTTCTTAAAGAAGTTTTTCCAACATTTCCTGTAATACTGGCTTGGTGGAGATAAATTCCTTTAGCTTATTTTTGTGTGGGAAGCTCTTTATCTGTCTTTCAAATCTAAATGATAGCTTTACTGGATAAAGTATCCTTGATTACTTTATCCTGGGTCTTCATCTTGTCAAATATTTTTTGCCAAACCCTTCTATCCTGCATAGTTTCTCTTGAGAAATCAGCTGCCAGTCTTATGGGTGTTCCCTTATAGATAACTATCTGTTTTTCTCTTGCTGCTCTTAATATTCTTTATTTGTATTTATTTAACCTTTGGCATCTTAATTATGACATGTCTTGGTTTGGGCCTCTTTGGATCCCTGATTTTTGGGATTCTCTGAGCTTCCTGGGCTTTTATGTTCATTTCCTTCACCAGGTTAGGGACATTTTCATATTTCTTCAAACAGCTGTTCAACATCTTGATTTTCTTGAGTTACGCTGATCAGATGGATATTTGGACCCTTAATAGTGTCCCGTATGCTCCTTAAATTATTTTTATAGTCTTGGCATCTTATCTCTTGCCATTCTGATCGCATGTCCTTGGTTTTCCTGTCCTCTAGACAGGGCATTTGATCACTTTCTTTAGTCACTTTGTTTATTCCTTTGTTTATTCTATTTAATATACTCCTCATCTCAGATAATGTGTTCTCCATTTCAGACTGGTTCCCTTTAATAATTTCCATTTCCATTTTTATGCTTTTTATCTCTTTGTTGAAGTTCTCACTTACACTTCCCAAAAGTTCATTGAGCATCTTTATAACTGGTGTTTTGAACTCGGCATCTGTTAGATTACTTGACTCCATTATATCTGGATCTCTGTTCTGTTCTCTCATATGGTTTCTCTCCTTTGTCTTTCCATTATGGCTGCCTTTCCATGTCTGTTTCTATGTACTAAGCAAAGCTCTTAAATCTCCTGGTCTAATTAGTGTAGATTTGTGAAGTAGGTGTCCAGTGGCAGAGTCCTGGGAAGCATTCACCTGCAGGCCCAATTTAGCCCAAGCCTCTGTCCCTCTGGGGCCACCTGATAAGATTCAGCAAGCAGTCCACAGATGCTATGCTCATAGTTGCCTCAGAAGGCCACACCAGAAACCGAGGCCAGCTGGCTCTAGCGTGAGTGTGGGTGCTGCTCAGCAAGGAGCACCTGACTCGCTGAGGATATACCTGGCTGTGGCTTGGGTACAAGTTGGGGGAGGCAGAGTTTCAGGGAATCCTCTGGGCTGAGCGAACTCTGTCATTCGGTTCGATGATGTCACAACTATGGTGGCGCTGTGTCCGGCACACTGGTAGCGGGGAGGGCTCAACAGAGAGTGATGGATACCACCGGCACTTCTGTACAGAGTGAATCTTACCTCAGCCCTCATTCCGACAATGTCTCCCTGTAAGTCCCTGGTGCTCCCTGCGCCCAGCTCAATCGGCACTGGTGCTCAGAGCGAGCAGGTCCGTCACCGTGAAAATCCGCTCGCGGAGGCGGCCCCTTTAAGAGGCTTCTGCACCCTGCCGTTCAGGACCCGGCAGCCTTGCATCCTCGCACCGTCCTACCTTCTGCCATTGCAGGGTGATTTCTTGTATTTTCCCCTAATTGTATGGCTTGTTCATCTAGATCCCAGGCAGTTTTTCCTTGTTGCTGCTCCTTGTTTCCACACAACTTTGATTTGGTCACCAGAGGAATGAGCAGAACCTCTATCATCTATGCCATTTTTCCTCCTCCAGCATCCTCCTCTGACTCCATCTGCTCTGAGTTAGATGCTGCAGTAATATTCTGATGTGGTTTAGTTTAACCCTGAGCATATTTTTATCAGACATGCATCATTCACATTGTTGGTATATTCTTTTATCTTCCTAACAATCCTGAAACTCCTTGTTGTTAGTGTCTCATTAACATTTGTATCCCCAGTACCTAGCACGGAGCCTGATTTATTGACAAACGTTTGTTGAATGAATACCTAACTTATTTTAGCTTTTCTTGTTGAAGACATCTGATACCATTTGGATCTAGTCCTGACTTAGGTAAGCATTGTGACTGATGACTGAAATCCACTCCAAGTCATCCCTTCACTCACCTACATGCCCCATGTACTACTTGGGACTACTCGGCCCACTATCTTTTTTCTAGCTGTCACTGTAAGTTCTTCCCTTTATGTTCCCTCACGTCCTCTCCCCAATGTGTTTGGCATCATGCAACCATTCTTTCCCACAACTCTTTCTTCTTGGATCTTATGATGTTATCCTGATTCTCTTCTGGCTCCTGCTGATTGCTTCTTTTTTAGACAACTTCAGCTCACCTCTTCTTCTTACTCCCTTTCTTGGTCTCAGACGCTAGCCCGAATGTCTTGCATGCTTCTCTCTCAGCTTTCAAGGAGGTATTTTGCTTTTTCCTTTTATCTAAGTAGATACAACTCTGTTTTATATTTTTAATATTTACGACTGGACTTATCACTCTATCAAGTTTATTTATATTTGATTCATTCCTTAAAACTGATGTAGCAGAATGGGATAAGCAGCAGCATTTTCTTCCATTCCATTTCATCTTTTATCCGCATTTTGTTCTTCATGTATAGCTTTGCCTGAGTCATCAGTATTGGGGTAATGGACTGGAACGGCCCAAGTTGAATGGTAATTACTTACTCTGTTGCTGATTACCCAGATGAGAATAGGACTTATTAGATCTGTAATAATGGAAATCTGTGTTTAATGCAGATCTTTTAAGCAGTTTGAAACGATCTCAAATTCATCTCTCTTTGCCATATGTTAAAATGTCACATTATGGTTTTAAAATTCAGGATGAGAACTGAAGTTTCAGAAGAAGCCTGCCTGTGGAAAAGTTCTCAAATCTGTCCTTTCTAAAATCAGAAGCATTTGTTCGTCTCAAATCAAGCCTCCTCAGAGAAGCAAGCCATGTCTGAGTAGTCCCTTAGAGTGGGGTGGTGCCAGAAAGAAGAGGGCCTCAGTTCACCTGGCCCCAGGACAGACAGGATGGAGAGGAAGCAGGTGTGGAGGCCCTGGGTGGTGCCTGGAGGCCTTCCCAGAAGCTTAAGGCTGTGTCCAAGAATGTACCCAAGTCATGAGTCCTTTTGCCTCATTTGTCAAGGTGGGCCCCAGAACCGAATGCTCTTACTTGTGTATCATTAGCCCATCCCTTGGTTCAGCCATGAAGTACTTCAGTTTTTCCACAAATACTGAGTTCTTTCTCTTTTTCATGTGAAGAATAAAGATAATTCTGGCTCAAGAAACTTCTGTGAAAAGGTGCTTGGTAATCATGGTCCATCCTCTTCATTTTGCAGACCTGAAAACCAGCTCGGTGAAGATAAATGGCTCAGCTGAGGCCTTGTCATTACCGCTGCAACAGAGGCTGCAGGCAGAATCTAGCTCCTACCCAGGGCTCCCACCATCACTTTTAGAAGTTATGTTCTGTGTGGCCACAACAGAGCCTTGCGCCCAGCCCAGCAGCTGTGTTTCCAGGTTATTTCCACTAACCTGTGTCCTTCTTGACTGGGAAATAGCCCTAAACAATTTAACTTCTTCTCTTAGAATAGAGTTTTGTCTGGAGACTTATTAATAGAGGCTATAACCTCACCATATTTCATAAATGAAGGAGGGCCACGATAGAGCTCTTATTTTCAATAGAGACCTTAGACTGAGACATGATTTTGCAGACTCATCCAGTTTATTATGTGCTGTTCTTCTCTCTGGTTCAGTGAGTCTCATGCATCTTTGCAAATGGTAGATATCCCAAGTGGTGTCATTACGGTGTTGAAGGACTTTGCTGGTGAAATGCGTCAAGCACGTATCTCTTCTGGTTTTGAAAACTCTTCATGGCATTCACAGACAAAGATGGATTGATGCTGATTCACTGGTGAGGGGTTGGTTTGCATCCCATGATTCTGACTTATTATGTACTTCAGAAACTCAAAAGATTTGCTATAACTTGCAAGGCACTCTCATGGATAGAAGGGACAAATAAGATGATTCTCTGAATTCAAGGTGCTTATGCTATATTTACTTGTGTGCTGCTTTTTAAAAAAGATTCCTGAGCTTTGGTACTTTTCGTTGATAAATTTAAGTTCAGTGAACTTGAACTTGCATTGTGCTTCGCAAGTGGACTTTTAGTGACCCCTACGTGGTATGTTAGCATTGACTTAAAAGTTGCTTATAGGTATTTGCCATTTGTTTTAGCAATGCAATGTGCACCGTTAGGGATATTTAAGATCTTTTTTGGTAAGTTCTCAGTTTATATCGGGTATTTGTTGATGTTCTATAAATTGATGAGTTTTTTTTTCCAGCAGGAATCGGTGTGAATAGCCCTGAAATTTCTTAAAACCAGTCTTGGAAAGAAGAAAAGCTTTGGATGCCATGGATGCTTACTTGAAGGTCATGTTACCTGTATAATATCTTATTCAGCTGAGGTAGATGATGCTTTTAAGAAGTGGAGGGAATCACTGAGAAAACAGAAATAAAGAGGCAAAGTAACTTCTCCAGAATCATTTAGGACCAGCTGTAGAACATGGGTTTCCTCACCTCTAGGCCTGCCTCCTTTCTACCACGTCACCCATTTCTTTTATTCCAGAAACATAAGTAAATATTTTATATCTGATCACTTCCTAAATGAGTACATCTATTGCCGAGACTGGCAAACTTTGTGATTCTACCAGAGCAAGCAATCTTATTTGCAAAGAGGCTGACTAATTATCCATGACATTTTAAATGTCTGCATTGTCCTTGAGCTAAGAGTGTGAAAATCAGAAGGCTCAGGGGTGTATACATTTCCTGATAGATTTCACTTAGTTTAACACACTCTGACAGTAAAAACAAAATGAATCTTAGCTTTTCAACAACAATAACATTCCAAGTAGGAAAGTAATTAAAAAAAAAAAACATGTTAACTGTGGCATTGTTAATTCTGTATCACAGAAGTTACCACAGAGTTTTAAGTATCATAATGAAACTATAATAGACATGTTTTATCTGAGAAAAATGAAAAAAGCACGTATTCACTTTACATGGCCATCAGGGACAATAATGGTCATTTTAGTAACTCAGCTTTTGTTTCTTCAGTTGAAATTTGAAGTGACTTAGGTAGATGAGATGGCTATGATGCTGAAGGATTGATTTTATCCAGGATTGGAACTAAACTGAGATGTTTTACTGGATAAAGAAGCAGGGAAGGTAACTGTTGCTGAAGAATGGAATGGTACCAGTATCTGGACTTACTGCTCAGAACTGCTACCCAATAAAGAGATTCTGTCATTAAGCCTTTTGTTTCATGGTAATTCTGTTGTTTTCTGTTTTTACTAGAGGGACATGACTCTCAGAACTTATATCTGGTTGCAAATCTCCAGATGTCCTTTTGATTCAAGGGCATTAGAAAGTTAAAACGCCCTCTTCATCTCAAGCTCCCCTTTGGCGATACCTTTCACTTTGATAACTGTGGTGAGTCCATGCCTTATGCTCTGTCATGGCTGCCCCGCTGGTCAGCAGCATCTTTTAATAATTGAAAATTATTATTATTTTATTATTATCTTTGCCTCTATACTATTTTATTTTAAGAGAATTAGTATTGCTTCTATAGTGATGTGGTAAGATAGGATAATCATCTATTTTTAAAAATATAGGGACATTTTCAAATTTGAACCAGTCAACTTTTTGCAGAAACTGCACATATTTGCATTTTGTATGCTAAATAGACATCAGTGATGTAAGACAAGGAATTCGGCTTCTCTCTCTGATTGTGGGACTTTGGGCTCTGGGAGTTGGTCTCTTCATCTTTCTGCTGCAGGGTGGAACGGAGTGATCTCTACGGTTACTTGCAGCTCTAACAGTCTATCATTTATAATTATAATGCATGCTGCATCTGTGCATTTCAGTCATGCTGAAAAGAAAGAAGGTTTTGTCTTGGCATGATTTTGTCTTGGAATGACACATGTATTTTTGTTGCCTGGATACTTCCTGCCTGGTGCTGGCTCGGTTCTGTCTTGTTTCCTTCTGTGTTGATATTCTTGGTTTCTAGTCCAGGCCCGAATATGCCACCAACTGATAGGGAATATTAATTAGAAGTATGCTTTGGAGTTAAACATACCTGGGTTCAATTCTTACTTGTAAATCTCAGATGAGCTAGTTTTCTCATATGTGAAATGGACATGATGCATGGTGATCCCAGGCCTGGATCTGTATGGGATATAAATGGCTTATCTTAGGCTTTGTTTGAGACCTAAGATAGAGACTCTGCCTAAGCCTATTCAGCTTATGCCTGTGTTTTCTATGCTTTTTCTCCTCCTTGTATCAACATATCTTTAAAGCATAAAACAATACACTCCATGATCCGATTTATCTCACCTGTTTTTAACATTTCTTTATAGTCTTACCTTATGCTATAGACTATCATGTTATGAACTCTCAATTCCATAGTTTATCTTAAACCTTTACTCCATATTAGCTTAGCTCTGAGGCCTTCTTGTTCCTCTGGATTTGGCACTACATTGGCCCCTTCAGATCTGGCCAGGAGTGTGTCCGTTTAGGCCTAGGATGTAGGAGATGACAAAGACATGGTAGTTAGGCTCAGAACTGGAATGCGTGAGACCTAACAGCAGACAGACCTGCAGTATGCATTATAGGGCCAAATGTGAGTAACGGGTCAGGAAGTGGGCAGTTTAGAAAACAGTTGTGGTACTTCCCTGAAATCTGCAATTGAGAGACAGGGAAGGATCCTACAATTTTACAAAATGAAGAAGTCAGAGCATTGCTCGAGAATCTATTGAAGCCTCAGTTAACGGCAGACCAAAAATCTGGGAACTTGAAGTGGTGGCAGTCAAGGCAGAAGTGGTTTAACATGTAGAAGTTCAGACTGGGTAAAACCACAATACTGATGAGCAGAGAGCAGGAGGCAAGTCGATCCATGGCAAGAATATTTGTCCCCAGACTTTTTCTTTTCTTTTAAAAAATTCTTCAGTGCAAGCCCAGGCCTAGATATAGAAGTCTTGTGTTCTTTCTGCTAAATGAGAGGAAGAAGGTGTGGCATTAGAGGATGCAAAGCTGAAGCTGGCGCTGTTGGAACTGGTAATGTGATCGCCGGTGGTGGTGTTGGTGTTATTGGTGGTAGTGGTGGTGTTGGTGGTGGAGTCTCAGTTCCCTCACTGCTCTTCTACGTTGTCGGCCTCTGAAATAATTCTCCACCTCTAAGTATCTCCCCTCTCCCAAACCTCTTTCCATTGCAGTAGAAAATCCCTCTTCTCTTGCTAGGCTGGGATTAAATGACTTTGTTTAACATTGGATTCTAGGTTGCTTTTTAAATTTTAAAAAACACTTCCCTGATCAGTTCTTTGTGAAACTGGCAAGAAATCTTTAAAAATGAAGATGTATTTAAAACAATATTAAGGATCTCTTAAATCTATCTGGTGCTTAAGTTTACTTTGTCCATTTTCCCATGTTTTCACCTGATGTACTTAATAACCTTGGCAGGCAGGCAGAGCAGGTATGACCCAAATTTGATGTATACAGCGATCTAGATTCAAAAGAGTTGGGTGACGTGTCAAAGGACAAACAGCTCTAGGTCATATAACTTATAATTGTACGCAACCAAGATTCTTACCCACTCCAAATCCAGTGCTTGAATTGAACAGAAAATAGCCAGAGTTTATCACCCAGCCTGTGAAAGAAGAGAAAGCAAGAGTGAGTGAGAGGAAAGACAGTAAATGATGCTGAATAAATCATGAGAATAAGTAGTTTGCATACATAGCCTTATGATTTTTATTATAGGGCTAAGGGCTGGTTCTTAACTGTTCTTTCTTTGTGCCTTCTGCTTTTTGTAAATATTTCCAAGATCTACCATGAAATCATCTATCTGAAAGCTAAAGGGCTACTGCTGTCTTCTGCAGACCCCTGCTGCTCTCTCATCTCTGGAGAATGGCTGTGCCCTCAGTGAATAGGAATCCCCCTGTGGACAGTTGGTGATAGAGGGACAGCTGGCTGCAAGGGGCAGTTCATTAGTGTGCATCACCACCGGAGCCTGGCAGTCATTAGGATTTACTCTAAATTACTGAGTCTCGAGAATCTCATTTAGTTCTCACCCAGCAGCTGGAAGACGCTACCCGCTGTGGATCTAGGGTTTCCCCTGAAGACTTTACCTAAGTGTGTGGGGGGGGGGCAAATAGGTCAAGTGATCTGATGAATAGGTGGGGGTGACACAGAAAAGCTTGTTTCTACCTCAGAATACTCTGAAGATGCTACTGGGGAATTTAGAGCTGTGGGTACAGTTTAGCCCCTGATGCTTCTCATGGTCCAGGGAACAGTCAAGCGCATCTTTGGAAGTCATTGGGAAGAGGGACGAGAAGGGAGAGAAATAACCGAAGAGAAAGTGAAGGAGAAGAATTGTACGTGGTACTTTATGACCTCAAGATCTGGCCCTTTGCTTGCCTTTTCTGCTTCAGCAGCTGACCATTCACTCAATCCTTGGGATCTTTGAGCCCCGTGTTCACTCCCTCTCAGATGTCTTCCTTTCTTCCCCAGTTTTCCACCTTCGGAAACCTACTCATCTTCCAAGGCTGAGCTTAACATGTGGATCAGGTACTTTCAGGTGGATCATCCTTGCTCAATTCTTACAGTAGCTCTATAAGATAGATATTATTGCCATTCATTTTTTTTTCAGATAAGGAAATTGAAGCTCAGAGAGATAATGTGATTGCAAAAAAGGCACAGGACTAGTGGGGAGTGGAGCCCTCCAGCCACGGCTCTTTCCATACCATATTGTACTGTGCCTGGTATCTTACTGGTGCTCCCCTACCCTGTATTGTGTTCCTGTACTGGCCCTGACACAGTGGCAAAGTAGCAATGTCTGACTTCTGTGCCCCTGGCCCTTCATCATGTAGCTCCTTTCCTGTCCTGTATCTTCCTGTTTACTAATTGTTGATCTTGTAAATTGATGACCTCACATTCATTCTCATCCTCTTAAGCTCTGCCTCTCAGAGCTTTGTTCTGGGACAGTGGGCAGGTGGCAAATATTCTTGTCTCTGCAGGCCATACAGTCTCTGTCATGCTATTGTGCCATTGTAGAGTGAAAAAAGCCATAGACAATAAATAACTGAGTGTGTCTGTGCGTTCCAGTAAAACTATTTAATGACGCTCAAATTAGAATTTCATATAATTTTCATGTGTCACAAAATATGTTTCTTCTGATTAAAAAATGTGAAAACTACTCTTAGCTCATGTTATACAAAACCAAGTTGCAGTCTTTGGCTACTGGGCTGTGGTTTGGCAATCTTGGTTCTAAAACTAATTGGGTCATAACCATTTACCTTTTGGTAAAATTGTCACTGTGCTGGTTCCCTTAGAAGCCCTGACAATTTAAGCCTTTAACTACAGGTGAAAGGCTGTGTCACCTCTTAAAGGGCTTTTGGTCAGCTGTTGCTGTGACGGTGGTGGGGTGGGAGAGGAGATGCCAGGGTAATAGCTGCTCCTGTGTAAAATAAGGTCAGTCCTGTGGGGCTCCTATTGTTTCTTCAGTAAAAATGTTAGATTTAAATCCCGTGTGTCATTTATCTTTGTGCTCTGTATAGAGAGAAAGGTCTTGCTTTGGTTTTTGTTAAAATACCAGACTTAGATTTTTGTGTGTGTGTGTGTGAGCTGTCATCAGCCAATCTGATCGTTGATCTTGTAAATTCATGCTTTTTCGTGCTGGCAGAGGGATTGCTTTTGTTTCTGAAAAATCTCATGAAGTGTTCCTTTCAGTAGGGGCTCACATTAAATTCCAGCTTTAGCTGTATTTTCTGTGTCAACTAGATTTTAAAGACATGGGCAACTGCACTGCACTACAGAGGACTGCTTCGGAATCCTTCAACGTGAGGACTTCAGGGAAGGGTATGATTTGGCTGCTGCTTGTCTCCTTTTGGCCATGAAGACCACAGACCACATGGCTGAGCCTGTGTTTGGTCTCCAGATGGTTCACAGTGACCATGCATTGCCTGAAGTTTGGCCAGTGATCTCAAAGGGTTCGCTTTTTACCAACTCGTGGGTGCATCCTGCAGGAAAACCTTTCAAACAATCTTGTGCCTGCTTGTGGAATTTGGAAAGAAGCATAGGCAAGGCAGTAGAGACTTAATAAGACGTTTGATTCTCACTAGTACTCAAGCCACCTTCCACCCCCACACCCTGCCGGGTGTTGTATGTCAGGCAGCAGACTAGCAGTGCTGCACCTGGGATGCTAGGTAGGTGCTTGACTTACACATTCCCCCCTCGAAATGACCATTCCACAACCCGTTTGTTTAGTAGATTTCTACTGTGATTATACTAAATATTGCTAGTCAGTGGTAGTCACTTGCTATTATTTTTTAAATTAAGTTTAGAAAATCCTTCAAGTGTGTTAGATACACATCAGATTACCTACCAGTATGGAGCTTATACTCTGGCTGTTTCTCTTCAGAGGCAGTAATATTGTACTAAAGAAATGGACCTGTCAATTAATCAATCCTTTGAAATGATTATACATGTAGACCGCAAACACATGGAATTTAATTTAAATGAATGAGTTAGTACTCTGGAACTTTGAAAAGTATGTTCTGGAAGGCAAATCTTTTCAATTTGCTATATAAGCTTTCAGTATTTCTAAATTCTTTTTTCAGACAATTAGGGAATATTGATATGTTTAGAATTTCTCGCAAGATTAACATACTTTAACATGGTTTAAGACTCAACAAGAAGTTGCAAACCTAGTACAGAGTTCTAATGTGCCTTTCAGCTAGCTTTTCCCAGTGATCACCTCTTATGTATCATAGAACATTGTCAAAGTCAGGAAATTGGCATTGGTATGATACATTAACTCAAATACAGGCCTTATTTGGATTTCACCGGTTATTGCACATACTATTTTTTGGTGTGTAGTTTTATGATATTTTGTTATTTGTTTAGGTTTTGGTAACCACTACAATCAGCATGCAGAACTGTTCCATCACTGCTGAGGAACTCCCTTAAGTTACTTTTTAGTAGTCACGTTTCCTTTAGCAGTCACAAGATTTTGTTCAGACTTTTTTTTTTTTATGATGAGATACTAGCAATAAGGCGCAGGGTTGTATTTTGGGAAAGTGTTTAGTTTTCAGTTGATTCCCACAGTGGTCCATTTCAATTGAATGAGAAAAAAAGAATGGAGAACCACATTCAGGTTTTGAGCGCTCCTGTGCTTACATCTGCTATCCATTTCCCGCTAAACGTTTGTGTAAGCTGTGAGGTAAGGGTTGTGTTTGTCCCATATGGCTATCAAGTTGTTCCAGCACCATTTGTTGAAAAGACTATCCTTTCCTTATTGAATGACCTCATCACCTTTATCAGAATTCAATTCCATACTCTCTGTTCTGCCTCACTCATTTATAAAACTATCCTATAACAACACCACACTGCATGTTATCATAACGTTAGAATAAGTCTTGAGATCGGGCAGTGAATTCCTCCAACTTATATTTCAAAATTGTTCTGGCTATTTTATTTATTTTTCCAACTTTATTGAGATGTAATTGACAATAACATTGTATTGGTTTAAGGTTTACAACACAAGGATTTGATATATGTATATATAGCAAAGTGATTGCCACAGTAAGTTTACTTAACATCTATTACCTCACATAGTTATAATTTTTTCTTGTGATGAGAACTTCTAAGATCTCCTCTTTTAGCAACTTTCAAATATATAGTACAGCATTGTAAACTATAGTCACCATGCTGTACATCACACCTCCAGAAATTACTTATTTTATAAATGGAAGTTTATACCTTTTTACTACCTTCACTCATTTCCCCATATCTCTTACCCCTGCTTCTGACAACCTTCAATCTGTTCTCTGTTTCTGAGTGTTTTTTTTTAAGATCCACAAATGAGATCATACAGTATTTGTTTTTATCTGACTGATTTAACTTAGCATAATACCCTCGAGGTCCATGGCAGGATTTCCTTCTTTATGGCTGAGTAATATTCCATTGCATATACATACCACAACTTTTTTGTTCATTTATCTATTGATAAACACAAAATATTTCCACAGCTTAGCTATTGTAGATAATGCTATATGAGGGTACAGATATCTCTTTGAATAGTGATTTTACTTCCTTTGGATAAGACCTCAGAAGTTGAATTGATAGATCACTAATTTTAATTTTTTTTTGAGAAATTTCCATACTGTTTTCCATAGTGATAAACTAACTTACAGCCCTATCAGCAATGCACCAGGGTTCCCTTTTCTCCGTATCCTCATCAGCACTTGTTATTTCTTGTCTTTTTGATGACAGTCATTCTAACAGGTGCAAAGTGATATCTCATTGTGGTTTTCATGTTCATTTCTCTGATGATTAGGGATGTTGAGCACCTTTTCATGTACCTGTTGGCTGTATATATCTCTTCTTTGGAAAAATGTCTATTCAGGTCCTCTGCCCATTTTAAAAAATTGAATTTTTTTTTCCTGGCTGTTGAATTGTATGAGGACCCGAATTGTAATCTCTAAAAATTAAAAAAAAATTAATTTAAAAAACGTTTGGAGTGACATTAGTTAATAAGATTATCTAAGTTCCAAGTGTACAATTCTGTCAACTGTATACAACTGTGTGGTTTTTGTCTTCTGATTGGACCCAGACTACTACACAGGAGCTTCCTCAAGTACTATATGAGTTGAGACTTTTGTGACCTGTAGATTTTGTCCCTATTTTCAAGGAAGGTAGGAGACATTGCTATGTATTCGATTGGTATCTTTTTCTCCTCTCCTCACTTACCCCACTCCTTATGTGTTTTAACCTGGGATTGAACTTAAGTGAGGGAGGAGAAGACCAGAGTGTGGTGAGTGATATTTCTGCAAGAACTGAAGTTCAGTGAACAATGAGCCGGGAATGCACTTTCTTAGATCATTGAACTGATCAGCTCCAGCTTGACCCTTCCAGTGTTTCACAGTCGTTAGCAGAAGAGATATTTTGAGTTTCTTGAACAAGATATAATAAGATTTCACTATTTTTGCTGCTTAGAATAAAGGTACCATGACCTTAAGATGTTATAGATGAAGCATCCAGGCTAATAAAATAATTCAATAACAGCAACAATTTTATTTTTAGATTTGATTTTAATTCTCACAGAAAAGGGGAAAAACTGTATTTCTTAAAGATAGGCTATGAATAGAAATAATCCCACCCTCTTTTTTATTTCCATCTAGTCAAAGAAAAAAGCCCTCAAAGTCAACCCACCTAGGAGTCGATGAAACAAAATCCCATCAAAATTCCAAAATTTTTCTCCCCTGTGGTTAAGACCTTTAGCATGAATTTAAATTTAGCTTCCCTGGGAATTTTGGAAAAAATATCTTTCTTCATTGTTTTTGTAAGTCCTATGAGGCAGAGATATAACTTCCCCAAACAAAACAGCAGGAAACGTAACTAACCATCCTCTGGATAATGCAAATGAATAGAAATTGTCAGAATCATTGCAGAAGTGCCTAAAGCCTTACTCGAATACTTTATACACTGTTCCTACCTAGATTTTAATGGTTCAGGAATGCCTGTTTTAGCAATCTTGGCATACTAGAGAACAAAGTTTGTGGAGAAAATAAATTACTTAGAGATAGTCTCCAACTTAGAAATGGATCATATTCCAGGGTTAAATTTTAAATCAGACTGGAAATGTCTTTTTTTTTTTTTTTTTAGTGGAAAACAGTTTGATAAAAGATGATTTTTTTTGGCTTAGTCATCAGTTTTCCTTTGCTAAAAATTACATTATTTTTTCTTTATTAGAACATGTTAGTGTATTAGTTATCCACTGCTATATAATCAACTATCCCAAAGTTTAGCAGCTTAAAAGAACAATTATTTTATTATCTCACAGTTTTTTGGGGGTCAGGAATCTGGATGTGGCTTAGCTGGGTGCCCCTGGATTAGGATCTTTGGGAGTCTGAAGCCTGCCATCACATGAACTTAAGAGTCACCTTCTCCCAGCTGAGCCTTCAGATGAGACTGCAGCCCTTGCCAGTCTCATTTGAATTCCAGTATGGGAGACCCTGAGGCAGAACTACCAAGCTTCCCATTCTCATTTGAAATGAGACCACTGAATTTAGAATGTACCTTGCACTTGAATAGTGGTTATTGTACAGCAAGGGATTTCCTTCTCTCCTTGGGAGGGCACCTTTCTACAGTGAGGAATAAAGTGATTACTTTCTCTGGTTGAGTTAGTAGCTTGGAAAAGCAGGGAAGTGACAACAGGATCTGAGTAAAAGTTAAACCAATGGATATCCCAAGACACGCCTTTTTTCTCTACTTGTAACTTGCAACCACCTTGACTAGTATGAAAGGGAGTGTTCTTGATGTTGTAGGGTAGAACTTAAAGTATGTTTTTCACATGGAGACAGTATCCCATAAATGGTGGCTAGAATCCTATGAGTTGTGTTTGAGACGTATTATAGCTTGACTAGGCCCTTGTGGATTAGCTCACCACCATTTATAACGGCATGTTCATGAGAAAATGGATTCTATATCTCAGATGTCCATCTTATAAACATGCTTTTGAAAAGTGACTCATTTTTAAGTTGGGGACTTGCCTGTATTTCATTAGGTCCTCTCTAGCTACCTTCCCCACGGTAGTTTACATTTTGAGCTATCAGCCTTTGGGGAAGTTAAAATGACAGAAAATAGAGATTACTGTAATTTACTCTTAGCACTAAGAGCCTGGCAGACCTATCAAGACATAATTTTACTTAAAATCAGATTTTCTTCAGGGCTTACACTGAAGTCCCTTTATAGTTGCATTATGCCAGTTCACAGTCATCTTCAACTTTTGTAGAATTCTAGGATCTTAATCAGGTACTTCCAAAAACACTTGATGAGATTTAGTCCATAAGAACCATTTGGGTCTGCCTCACACCCCGCTTCAGCCCGTATCTACATGGAAGCCGATGGCTGTCTAGCTGAGAGATTACAATTCGGGTCCTGAGTGGGTTCAGTGTAAGACTGCTTGCCTTGGCCTCCCACACGCCTGACATTTTCAGATGTGACTCTCATTTTATTCAGCAATGCTTCAGTCAGCCGGTCATTAGAGATTTATCCAGGATCAACCCCTTGCTTTGAACACCCAGGGGTCTGTTTGAGCATATATTCACGGCAGATAACAAAACAGGCTTTGCACTGTCACCTCTAATCTCTGTCTCTTCATTAAGTCAGATGGCCAAAAGCATGTTTTAACAGCCACTTAATGTTCCAGAGTTAAAATGATCAGTTTTGCATTACTCTTTCATGGAACACAGTATAAAAAACATCATAAAATGCCTTTCTGTGTCATTCGTAGAACATGGTTGAAGATTTTGTCCTTGATGTTTCTTTATATGAATATGTTCTAGGTTGTTTAACTTCTCTTACTCAGCCATGTGACCAAGTCTACTCTCTCAGAATGACAGGTCCTTAGGGGAAATTTTCAGAGTGGATGATTTACATGTGTTGATTTTCTTGTGAGTTGAATTTTTTTTTTTTTTTAACAATTCACTAATTTGTGGAGAATCAGTTTCAGACTTCAGAGTAAAAACTTGATTTATCTTTTTTATTTTGGGGGAAATATAAAAATTTTGGCTGCTTTTAAAATTAGAAATGGTGAGTATAATTTCAGTTCAGTAAATCTAAAATAGATTTGAAAATACCTTTATCTTCTGTTATGGGGGAAAAAATTATAAGGGAGAGCAAAACAAAGAATGAAAGGCAGGAGAGACAGAAATAGTTAAAATATATACCAAATTCCAGTATGGCGGAATACTTGCTGGTGTTCTAGCCTATCTTCCTTCCTCTTCTTCTCTCACTTCCTCCCTCCCTCTCTTCTTTCCTTCTCCCTCTCTTCCCCCACCTCTTTCTCTTTCCCTCCCTCTCTTTCCTTCTTCTCTCCCTCCTTCTCTCTTCTTCTAAAATAAGAAAACGTAAACCAGAAACATCTTTTATTTTTAAGTAAATAATGTTTTAAATTCCATCTAAAATTTGGAATCCTCTATCCTCTTAAAGAGAACAGTTACCATGTTGCTTTGGAGAATGCAGAAATGGAGTGATATCCCTATCTTGAGGCCTTTTAGGATACTATAGACTACCCAGAATTTTAGAGCTGGGTTGCAGTTCTGCCACTATGAGATACAGGTGGGATCATCTTTGGCATTTGACTTAGGCCTGGATTAAATGGAAGCATCAGGCTGATTTGAGCTCAGGCCTGCTTGCCTGCTCCTGGCCACTCCTGTGTCTCAGCATGGCCCTCAGCCCTGGGACGAGGCTTTAGGACTGCAGGGGTAATTATGGGGTAGCAAAGACTGGGGACATTAAATTTTTTTTTAATTTCTATTTTTAAAAAAGTAATACATAAATCCCATGGAACAAAGTTTAAAAAGTAAAAACCAAATATTAAAAAAATAGTATACACATTGTAGTATACACATTATACTGCCTGTTGATTTTTCCCCCAGTGAACAGTGTATCTTGCAGATAGTTCCATGTCTATACCTATAGAGTTACCTCATTCTTTATTATGAGTACATATGATTCCACAGTGTATGTTATTTTATGCAAAAGATTGATGCCATTTTTTTTTTGTTTTTTTTGTTTTTTTTTTTTTTACAAATAACCCTGAAATGACTATCTTTGCAGATGAGCAAAATGTATTGTAGGAACTGATCTCTGATGAATTTTGTTAATCTTCAATGTTAACGTTCCATCTCTTTGTCACTATTTTGTGCCCCTTAGAATCTTTTGTCTCCATATTCCCAACAACAGATAATAATTTAATGAATTGAAAGCTTATTAATTCTAACAAAAGCCATATTAACATCTGTGTTTGCATCTATCACTATTCCTCTTCTTAAAGGCTCATATTTCGCTATATCTCCTTCATTTCTAATGTAAAAAGAGAATCGAGACGAGTTTCCTGTCAGGTTTGCAACAGCATAGTCCATTTCAATTAGGAGCTTCCATTTAGAAATAAGTAAAGTCATAATTCCTTTTCATGAGTGAACAGCAACAAGAAAGCGAATAGATCTGACCTTATACTGAGCCAGGCCTGCTTTGTGGTGCTGATGGGGGATGTTAGGGGGGTGAGGGGGGCAGGTTGGTGCTGGTCTGGAACAGATTGCAAGGAGAGGTCTGGGCCAGTCAGGCTCAGCTGAGCACAGGGCCTCATCATTTATCACTGTCAGAGGGGGTGAGGGTGGAGGCAAGGAGTTACTGGACCATTCCTGCCTATCGCCTGACTGACAGCTGATGGTGCCTCGTACATCCATCAGGATGCAGTGTGCTTCCTACTGAAGGCCACTGACATGTTCAAAAGGAAGAAGAAAGAAGGCCTGCTGCATGTTACGGTGCTTCTTAAGAATCATGTGCTGCCACCTTTCTGTGTGGTGTATAGAACTGTTAGTAGAAGCAAATTTAGTGTTATTAGAGGCATACAGTTAGGCTCCACAGTGATAACAGAATTCTGGTGATAGGATGAGAAAATACCTCTGTGGGGCTCATGCCTTAATTATATCCACAGGACTGGGAAACTGCACAGCACTGATTATTTTAATGTGGCAGAACTGACATCGACAAATGCTGGCGAGAAAGTAGATAACTTTGCTTCATCCTTGTGTAAGAGACTAAAGCAATGCAAGCCAGAGAAGCCAGGGTCCCCGACGAGTATTTAAAGGGCAAAACTTTGAAAAACAATACTAGAAAGTATGATTTCCATATGATCTTTTATAGATATGTTTAACAGTCATTTTAAAAATCTAAAACATGGTTTCAGATCAATGGGAAACATGTATCAGAATAAAAGAAAATCATTTTGGTTTACAACCACGTTTTCAATACAACTCTTTTCAACACTGTTATCCATAAGGATGTCACATTTATCAGACTGACATAAAGATTTTAATCCTTAAAATAACCTTATTTTTAATGGAATTTCTAGTCTCAAGAATCTCTAATTTTGGTAGTCATTAGGAATTACATGTGTTAAGAGAGGGTAGGGAGATTTCATAAAGGTCAGGTGGAAATTTTCCATCACAGATGCCTAAGTTAGACATGGTTCTTAAACGTGGCAATTAATAATGGTATTACGAAAGTGAATATGGAATTCTTCCCAAGTAAAGTGAACAGTGATGGAATACTCTAATTGGGATAATGACTTATGAATTGGGAACTCATGCTAGTCTGGTAATAGTGGGGTAACAGGATGCTGTAAGAGCTGTAGGCAGTGCGACTAACACAGAAGCCTTGTGTAGGTATAGCTGGTTAGCAGCCCCAGAAAGTGGAGAAGGGTCATTGCTGGTCAAAGGACGAAGAGAAGGCAGGCACTGTCTCCCTGTCTTTGTATCTCTGACAGTAAGTCCAGTGCCTGGCATGTAATTGATGTTCAAGAATTGTTTTTTGAACTGTAGTGTCGTTTGGACAGAATGTGGATCCCTGTGTGTTGACTTACTGGGGTGGATATCCCCTCTACCCTCTACCCATCTGTCAGCCTCCATTCTCTTTTCCTTCACTTGCCTTCCTATGACTTCATACATAAACTCATGAGCCCTACCCAAGTCAAGAACGATGTCTGAGATGGCCCTCAGGATGTAGGAGGCCGGTGATACAGTTGGTCTGAATTTGTTGGAAGCCCCTGAAAGCTCCCACACTGTCCCCAGGGGGCAGTGTCTTAAGGAGCAAGCAGTAGAGTTCCAGGTCCCCCCGGCCCTGGAAAGAAAAGGGCCCTCTGCGGAGTCCTATGTGATCAAGCAGGAAATCTGTTCATTGGCTATTTTCATTTAAGAGTTTTTGTGCTTTCTCTCGCCTTTTTTACTGAAAGAAAACAGAGGAATGGAACTCAAAGGAAAACGTTTAGATTCTTTACAATTTGAAATGTACATGGTAGGATCTAGATTTCTTTTCTGAGTCTGCTTAAGTTTTTTCTTTTTTTATATAATTTATAGGTTACCAAAGAAATATTTGCTTTAAAATTTGGAAGTACATAAAATTATGAGGGAAGAAAAATCTACCATAACTCAGCATATAGAAGCAGCCACTGTGACATCTTTACCCTGTTTCCTTCTAGTCATTTTTCTGTACATTTGTCCTTAATTGGGTAGGATGCTTTTTTTTTTTATCTTGCTTTTCCTCACTTAACTCTATGATATTACTATTTCTTGATGCCATGAAAAAAAAAAAAAACTTTTTGTGATCGTACTTTTAAAATTACTATGTAATATTCCACCTTAGGGGCATGTCACAGTTTACTTCATTATCCTCCTTTCGTTAGGTCATTCAAGTGGTTTATAGCTTTTCACTATTGTAAACAATTCTATTGTAAACATCTTTGGATAGCTTTGCCTCAGTTCTGATTATTTCCTAAGGTAGACACCTGTACTTGGATTACTAGCTCAAGGGCTTAAATGCTTTACACATTCCTCGTGCATGTTGTGAGGTTGCTTTCCAAGCAGGTTGTAGCTGTTCCCACAAACACAAGCAGTGTGTGAGGAAGCCCATCTCCCTACGCCCTCCTTGGTATCTGGCATTAATTTTGTAAGTTTTGCCATTTTCATGAATTAAAAACAGTTTCTCATTGTGTGGTTGAGCATCTATTCCTGTATTTACTTGTTGTTTATATATTTAGGTATAATGTGTGTTCCTGTCATTCTATGCTTTCTTTACATCAGTGGATTTGCTGTCTTTTCCAGAATGGTGGAAGCCTGCCTGGGGAGCATACAGTAATTCCTGGGCTGGTTTTTAGAGGGCTGCTGTCTTACTGCCTGCGTTCTAATTGTGGATCCCCTGTGGTCCTTTTTTTCACTCTCCAGGGCCTCAGGAAATACAGAATCACAATAGGATCATTCTAAGCCAGTTTTTCTTGGGAACAGAAAAAGGGCTTGTGTCTGAGGGTGTGTGCATTTGGTGTCGCATAGTCACATTCATGGTCTTGTGCATTGAGCAGAGCTCAGAAAATATTTATTATCAAAAATAAATCGGCCCTATGCTTACATAATGCTTTACTGTTAAAACATATCCTCACCCTCATTGCCTTACTCTTTTAGTTGGAAACCTTCCCTTAGGTTTCTCCCAATAAGTTTGTTGATTAAATGAATCTCCGTGAGTGCAGGGTCCATGACATTTATCTTTGCTCCCACAACTCAAAATATAATTACCAGTGGATATGAAACAAAGACCCTGCCCATAAATATGAGCTTCTGCCTCGCCAAAACCCCAGCACAGGCTGGGATTTAGGTACGGCCTTGTTCTGCCTCGTTGTGCTCTGACTTTACATTGTGCACTTTACTTTGTGAAGGTTCACGTTCTTCTGCAGAGAGATGCTGCGTGGCGCAGGTGCTGTTTGAGCTGGGGTGTTGGCTCCTTTACTGGCCCAGAGATGCATCTTGGGTTTGCTGCACCTGGAGCAAAGGGAGAAAGGAGAGTGGAGGTGGTGGATGGGTGGAGAACTGAGGCTGGCCCTCAGGCTGAGCAATGCCCTTCCAGTAAACCGGCCACCGCCATTTGATTTCTTCCCTTCCTCATATACAAATCACACTATTAGGAGCAAAATCCATTCTGGGTTGACTTTCACCTTAAAACACCATAGGCAAAAATTATAGGAATTGTAAGGGACAAAAACAACATAGAACCTAGGTGTCTCTGGGCCTGCATGACTAGAAGCATCATTACCTATCCTTCCCCAGTGCACCCTTCCCATGTTTGCGTGACTGGGTTACAAGCGCATCTTCAGGACTCCTGCTACCCTTTCTTTACAAATCAACACTTAATTGTCATCAGATCATCCTTAAAATGCTGTGGAGGGCATCTTGGCAGTGCCAGGGATGAGAATGCTTGGTCAGTGTGGTCAGAGGCTTCTCTCCTAGAGACAGGAAAGGCTAGGCCAAAGCTAGGGGTGGTGGGCCACATGTGAACCCTGCTTAGTTGCAGTCCAACTTGTAACCTTGAGATGCCAGAAATGTGTGACCTGGAGAAAGAACCAGAAAGAAGCAGATAATAGAAGAGACTGTGAGACCAGACCATGTTTTGATTTGGGGCTTGACAGGTTTTTATTGCCATGTTAGTGAATTCATAGCAACATGGATGGTAGGTAGTAGCACATGACGAGTACGAGCTGGGTTTTTACTGGGTTAATAACATGCCTAGGAAGGGTTTGCGCTGCTAGCTGACCTACAGCTCTGAGGCTTTCGTCTGCTACAAGGCTGTTCCAGTCCTGGGGTGATTCTGGGTCCAGCAGCTGACTAGGGCTCCCAGGACAATAGCGACAGTTCCTGGAATCTCCAGTTAGGTAGTGTCACCATGATCACCCCGACTGGGCAAGATTGGACCTGGAGGAGAACACTGAGGGTTCCCTGCTTCTCTGCCGTTTAACTATCTGATCCCCTCACTTCCCCCTCGTCCAGAAGATATAAATTTTAGCTTTCTCCGTTTGAGTACAGGACATGAAGATAATCACTGGTTGATTTATGTCTGAATTTGCATTATTGCAGCTTCATTATCACGTAGTTTTACTGTATTTTTTCCAAGGAAGAAAGCAGTCAGAAAGTTTGAAGTGCATTAGACATTCACAAAAGAAAAAAGAGTCAGTATCATCTTCTAAAGCTTTCGAACGTGCCCTCCAAAACCCCCTTCAAAATCTCTCCAAGAGTTGACTTTGACCCAGTTTTGCTCTAATTAACCTTGCTGCTCTTTAAGCACTGGGCTTTCAAGATAAATGAAAATCTATTCCTTGTCCTCATATACCCTTGAATGAGGACACGTCGTGGCCATCAGCAGAGGTTGTCCTCCTGAAGCATGTGGCTTTCGAATGTGTCCGCACAGAGCAGAGGCAGGGACAGCTGTCCAACCGGCCAGATTGGAGGCATCCACCCTGCTGTGACTGGGCAGCAGATGTCCCGATCAGACACCCCCTCCTGTCTTCATTTCATGCTCTACTGGTAATCAATAGTTAGTACCCAATCAATGAGTGACTTTTCAGTGTAGAGAGTTCGATTGTTTCTATGATGAAATGTGCCACCAGTGTTGAAAAAAAGAATTTTAAATGCTCATGAAGGTCCCACGTTAGTCCCCTCTAAATCTTATTTGACTGATGTAATGTGTTTCAAGGATCTCTGCCTTCTTGGCTCCCAAATACTAGCCTTAGCAGAGTTTCAATGGGAAAGTGCCCTTAGAAGTTCAGCCTTGATTTCCAGGAATAGAATTGCCACTGCTTGGTTCTTGAGAACTTGCCGTTCTCCCATCATGGAATGGAAAGTAGCACTCATATTTCTCCCCATTCTTTTATCCCTAAAGCTATCTATAGAGTTTTGGAGATTTTCAAAGCATCTTTCTTTTTATTGCAATTCATTATGTGAAAATGAGAAGGGAAATGGCTTCTTTCTGTGTGCCATCTTTCTGTTTTATTCACTTAGACCAGGAATTACAAAGTGATTTCATCACACATGTTTTCTCTAAATAACAAAAGACTCTATGTGGTGCTAAGTTGAGAAAGGATTTTGTGGTCATATTAGGAGATTAAGAAAGTATACTGTGGTCTGTGGCCATGCTTCCCAGGAAATGCCCAATCCCGTCTGATCTCAGAAGCTAAGCAGGGTCAGGCCTGGTCAGTAATTGGACAGGAGACCACCTAGGAAGACCAGGTGCTGTAGGCATAAAAAACAAAAATAAAAATTGAGGGTTTGTAAGCTGAAAAGGTCCTTGAAATCTGTGAGGTCAACCAAGGGTTGCCTTGCTTAAAAAAAAAAAATGCTGTGATTGATTAGCGATGTCTGCCAAGGGCATGGAATCAGAGGACAGGTCAATATGTGCCATGTATTTTCCATTCCCGATTCAGATCTTGTCGTGAAAAATGAAGTTCACACATAGATGATAATACTAGCCTAACAGTTAAGTAGTGTTTTCTATGGGCTAGACACTGTTCTAAGTATATATATGTATACTTATATATATATATATACACTTAGATATATGTATATACTTAGATATATATATGTATGTGTGTGTATATATATATATACACACACACACACACACACACACACACACACAGTCATTTAATTCTCAAAGCAACCTACAAGGTAGGTACAAATGAGGAAACTTGCAATGAAAAAGCTCTTACAATGAGGAAACTGAGGCACAAAGAGGGTAAATGACAAAGCCAAGTTTATAAAGCTAAGAAGTGGGATAGCTGAGATTCAGCCAGGCAGTCCTGTTCCAGAGCCCACGTCCTTAGCTACGGTTAGTACTACTTCTGTTGGCTAATGCTGTTTCTTTGCAGTCCAGGGACGAATGTAAGACTCGGCTGCAGTTCAGAAGAAAATGAAAAACTGAGTTTGTAGACCCTGTTATCTTTGGGCCTCAGGCCCCAGAATAAAAGACAAGACAGGGTCCAGGGGCGTGTTAGCAGTGAGTAGAGAGTTGCATTAGAACTTCCTCTTTTCTCTCAAGTTCAGATGGCATTTCTAGTCTTTTCACCTCTGCTTTCTCAGGTGAGAGTAGGTGAATGGGAAGGGAAGAGGGGTGGGCATTTAAAGAGTGGAACATAGGAGTTCCTTGGTCTCCAGGACCCCTGGCTCAGGAAACTATTTCTGAATCAGGAATATTTAAAAATTCAAGTTTTAATGATCATTTTTTTTACAAGGGACACATATATGTACATATAAAGGGCGATATATTTTTAGTATATCAAATAATATATCTTTTGTAATGGCTAAAGATAAACCTTTCAGAACCTTTCCCTTTTTAGTTAACAGGTATTTATTTAATACCTATCCTGTGTCCCATACTGTGCTAGGATCGTGGACATCATGAGCCAAAAGAGAGATGAGTCCTTCCCTCCCTGAGCTTAAAGTCTACTCATCCGAATAAGGACTAGGTGTAAGGTGCAGCTCTGGTGAGTGCTGCAGAAGAGGGTTGTGGGTCTCGAGAGAGCAGTGTAGCTATTATAAAAGGAATGAGGGACCCAGGTGGCCAGACCACGTGGGTCTTTGAAGGCCACATTGTATCATATGATCAGAGTTATTCTTTCTTTTCACAAGGTAATTGTGGCTACACTGGGAAGAACAAATTGGAGAGGGGAGTCTGGAAGAGCTAGAAGCACTTGGAAGAGTCCAGGCAAAGAGGCTGTAACAGTTGGGACTGGAGTGGTTTCCGTGGTGAAGGGAAGAAGCGGAAGGATTCTTAAGCTGTCTGAAAGGCAAAAGCAGCTAGATTTGGTGATAGATTAGATGTGGGTGGTGAGGGAGAGGGAGTGGGCAAGAAAACCAGTAGGAGGATGGCAGTCCTGTTCCCAGAGGTCAAGATGCTGGAAGAGGGTCAGGTTCTGTGTGGAAGGTCATCTTGTGCTGGAGGTGCTTTTTGCGCTTTCCCAGAAGAGATGTCAAATAGGGCCCACTTTTTGTTGTAAATGCATAGCATTTTGGCTGGGCTATAAATGAGCCTTGATGGACTTTTCTGGGAAACCAAGTACTGGGGAAAATGTTTTTTAATCTACAATTTTGTTGATTTTTTAAAAATTCAAGTAACATATTTGTATCTAGAAAATAAAAGTCTAACCATGTCAAAGGAAATTAATAAAGGTAAATATCTTGCGTAATCTCCCTGGTTATTTTAATTTTTCCCTGTTTCTCTGGCAGTTTTTCCCTATAAGCATTCATCTTTTTAATTAGTTGTCATTATAATCTATATCCAACGTGTAATTGGATTGTTTTCACTTACCAGTACCCCAAATAGTTTTCCACATTCCTATATATCTCCCAAATGTTGTATTTAAAATACGTTGCATAATATTCCATGCTTTCGATAAACCACGGATTATAATTTTCTACTTTTGGATATTTAGTTAATTTTAAGATTTCATTATTAGAATGTATTATTATGTGTATTGCTTTTTTTCCTCTTGCATTTTTCCTTAGATTGAGATCTTTTGAGTGGGATTAGTGGGTCAGAGTTCAAATGGGCTTGCAACGCTTGATGTGTGTAAAGGCAGATGGTTTTAGAACCACTGCCGAGGCTGTGGAGTGCTCACCACAGAACAGAACTGTGGCTTCCACTTGGGGCCTTATTGTGGTTCTGTGGACTCGTAACCTGCGGTCCTCACCACGTTACTGAGAGCTTGGCAAGGTCCCATGCCACCTGGAACCTTTCACCTCGCATCTGCTAACTGTGTCAGTTCGTGCCTAGAGATCACTGTAAGGCTTGCCCTCCTGTTCATCCTGGCCTGGCTCCTTCCATCCTCCCAGGTGTTTCTTCTTAGGATAGCATCACAAGTACTTTAGAACCAGTGGAATCCCTCGAAGTGATAGTATCCTGAAGGGATCGCATAACTGGACTGAGCCCCGGAGGCCCTCAGGTCCTGAGAGACTGCATGGCGCTGTGGAGGCTGCCCAGGGTCCCGTGGGTTTGGCCACAGCTCTCAGGACCTTCCATGACCTGGTTCCTGCCTACCAGGCTCTCCTTCATTCCCACTGCTTCCCAGCTTATCGCCCCTGCCACGCCCAGCCTACACTCTGTTCTGCACAGGACAGCGGCTTGGCAATCACTCAAGTCGCTTCCTCACCCTTTGCCTCTTCAAATGCTGCCTCTCCTCTAAGCCTCTGTGTTAGTTGCAGTTCATCCAGGTTGTGAGCTCTGACTTCCCCACTTACTGTCCTTCTGCAGTGAACTCCTACAGTACCTTCAGTCCCCACTCCAGGACTTAGCACATTAATTGTAAGCTTTCTGGTCAAGTTTGCCTTGGAAGCTTTGACCTTTGGAAGATGACCGTACCCGAGGGCAGGAACCGTGTCATACTTCCCCAAGACCCTTCAGAGCCTAGCTTAGTGCTGAGCCCTTTGCCAGAGTTCAGTAAATCCAACGAGACCCATTACATGAAAATATACGTGCTACATGATGCAGCGTCAAAACATTTTAACTCTTCTTCTGTCACGTGTTTTCAACATAAATGCCCATAGTTAAAAATTGGTGAGGCTATTATTAAAGTACTTACAGATGGACCTTACTCAGATATTTTATATCTGGTTACTGTTTGGGGATTATGAGAACAAGTTAATATCGGAAAACCAAAACCAGGGCACTTTTGTTGCTGAGTCCTTGATATGCCCTAGGGTGGGAAGGATGAGTGGTAGAGGGGATGAAGAGTCGTAACAAGCCCTAGAGTGTCTGTCTTGTCGGTAAGAACAAGTGTGTGTTTAGATCCTGGGAACAGTGCTTGAATTATGTTGAAATGATATGTTCTGCTCTTCTGCTTCTTGAAAAATCGATCCCAATGTGACCCCGTTGTCTTTATGCCTCACTTTACTGATGGGGTCAATGTTCGGACCATCCGGAGTCTTTAGGGGAAGCCACCCGTGGAACCTGGAGCTCCCCTTGTTCTCCAGGGTACAGCCTGGCACAGTGGGGACCCTCTGGCTAGGAGTCAGGAGCTTTCAGGCTGGGCTGGCTCTGCCACCACCAGCTCTACAGCTCTGCATAAGGTTGGGCTCAGCACAGTCATTTATAAACTGACATGCTGAACCAGGCCATCTCGAGGCTCTTCTGTAACTGAGATTAAAAACAAAATAATTGAAACTCTGTTAAGAGGGCAAGCTTTGGTGCCATTTCTAACTAAAAATGAGAAATAGGCTCTTTGACACATTTAATGACATGTGTTAGTATGTGTGTAGAACTTTACACTTAACTTGCATTTCTTTCTTTCTTTCTCTTTTTTTTTCTAGCCAAACATCATGTCAATGGCAACCGCACAGTTGAACCTTTCCCAGAGGGAACACAGATGGCTATATTTGGTAAGATATCAACTCTGAAAGAAAACCCAAACTGCGTGCAAAAACTAGTGCCAAATTTCTGAGTTTTAGCAAGTGTCCTCAGGGCTTCAAAATCTGGGCTCTTCTAGATATTTACCAATCACTGGAGCCAAAAAACTATTGAGTTCTTAGTACTTCTGGGATCAGAAAAGCTCATTCTATAGAATTTAATATGCTTTCTTTTCTCACTTTGCAAATCAAATATCAAACTGTGTATTTGCTATTTCTAATGTCCACACTGTGAATGACCTGATAATTTGGGGTTTGAGTTTTTCTTTCGTAGGAGGGATTTTTTTTTCTCTTACGTTGATGCATAACTTTGTTAAAGGCTGGGATTCAAGTAGTTTTCAGTTGTTATTCCACAAAAATCAGTCTGAGTGAATGATTTCTTTCTTCTTCATTATGAATTGAACGTATTTCTTAGGAGAAAGCATCAATTAAAGTGTTTTAAGCAGAATAAAATCTAATCCTTGAGTATATATTTACAATGTACAATTATGTGGCTGAGCAGAACTTCTCTGTAGAGAGGTCCTTTGTAATTCGTAGTTTGTCATCTCCATATTTAATGTCACCTAAACTGTCTTCCCAATGTCTCTGCATCTGGCACTTGCTCCCTTCCTCCCTCCCTCTCCTCTTCTTTCTTCCTATTCTTCCTTATAGCCCCTTCTTTTCTGCCCCTTCTCCTCCCCTTCTCCTCTCTTTAGCAATGCCCTGGGACTCATTCCCAGTCACCCTCTCGGGGATTTCCACCTCTGTTCTCTGGATTTTCAACTTTTCATCAGTTTTGGTTTCTTCCCCTCTGCCTTTAGACAGGTACTGTGATCGCTCCCATCCTAAAAACCTGACGACCCCTGACGTTTCCCTTCCCCTGGCTTCCATTCTACCCTAGTTTTGAGGTTAGTCTCCTGCAAGGGCTTTTAATGTAAAACTGCTTTAAGCATTGATGATGTCTCTTTGTGCTGGAAATTAGTCTCAGGACAACCCATCTGTAAATTAGCCTTTCAGCGTAAAACGCTGTTGTAATCCCAGAGATAGAACTATAATTAATAATCAATGATGATTAACAGTTGGAGAATTATGAAACAAGGAGCTCATTCTGCCTAGCAAGGTGTTTGTAAATCTTGTTTTATATGGGCTGTCACCTTTTAAAATACAGTGTTTGGTGGTTAGAAATTATTATGCTCAGGAATTTAAATGGAAAATTTGATTTTCATAGAAAGATAGCATAATAGACACTCCAAAAATGTGTGCTAAATATTTGATTTGTCAACGTTCCTCTGAGAAATTGGGTTCAGATGCTGACATTTTACTAAGTTGTAGGCCTAGCACAGTATCTGTTACCAGGGGACAGCAAATGTCACATCAGTGTTCAAAGCATTCTTTGATGATTATTTTTGTCTTTGAGATTTTTCAGCCTCTGAGACATGTTAGAAAGTAGGTTCCATGTCATGTTGGGAAATGTAAAATGTGACTGACCTATCTTAGCAGGTTTCTCTCTGTTGTGGTATTGGAGGAAAACTTACTTCCCAAAGGACAAACCTGACACCAGGCAGGTCAGTGACATTGTTCGGCCACAGAAATTGGAAATATCCGTGAATAAAGCCCTGCGATGAGATTATTCTTATTTATTTATTTACTTATTTTTGTCACAGGTTTGTTTTTCAGTGGCTTCCCCAAAAATCCAAACCAAGGCTTTTATTGTTTGACTTTGGGCAAGCAACTTCCTATCTCCAAGCCTCAGTGTTTTCTCTGTACAACAAGAAGGGCGATAAGATACTCTGAGACCCTTCCCTTTGCTTCTACGTCTTACGTGTTCAGGACCGGAGGCAGCCCCTGAGAAGCCCACTGTGAGTGGCCAGGGTGTGCGGTTTTAAAAGGGATGAATCATGTGCATAATTCTACAAGTACAGAATTATGTACATTGTAAAATAGAACATCTTTTAACATCTAAGAATTTTTACGTTATTAGAACTGCAGTCTGACTCTTCCAGACACTTAAATTAAAGCCCCTATTTTGGTGAAATGTATGCAAGCATTTTACATTAGTGTTTTAAAAACTGTTCTCTCTTCTATTCCTTGCCCATCTGGTCTGAGGTTGGTGATGAGAGGGAGCTGTTAGTTTTTGGGGTGGGCTTCTTTCATCCTGGGTTGTTTATAGCTATCCGGAATAGGTTAAGCTAAGTATAGCTCTTGGCTCTTTGACATATATTGGGCATTTAATTCTCCCAGCACCTTGCAAGGTTGGCAGGGTTATATAATCTATTTCTCAGGGAAGGTCATCTGACGTATCCCAAGTCACTCAGCCAATGAGATGACGGAGCTAGAATCTGAGCACAAGTCTAACTGACCCTGAAGTATATGCTCTTTTTACAAAGTCCCCTGACTCTTGGCACAGGTCGAGAAAGACTTGGGAGAGTCTGGTAGCTGAGATCCATGCACAAAAGTGGTTTCTAGCCAAGCCAATTTGGTAAATTGTTTAGTGAAATTGCATGGATTGCAGGGTGCTCTGGAGGACTTATGAGACATAGCTTTTGCCAGGAAATTACTGCTTGTACCATCCGACCCTACCATTTATCGTTTTTGTTTTCCCGTTTGATTTGAGTAACACATATCAATGTCCAGGAGAATGTCTTGCACCTACTTGACTGTGAGTTCACCAAAACAGCAATGGCTCTTTTCTGCTTGTTCAAACTCATTCTTCACTCTCAGAAGTCTTACTATTTTATGCCTAAATAGTATCACCAGTTTCAATTTCATTATCTATTGATTAATCATTTGAATGTACCTTGCTGTCTAACTAGGAGCTTTTAAATTTAATCCACTCTGAAAAGTGACCATTGAACTGCCATTAAGTGTGTAGACTGGAGTGGATAATGTAAGAAAGGGTAGAGCGAGGCATGGGGGCACAAAAATACGTGAGTGTGTTACTATCTCAAACGACCAGAATATATAAGTGGTTCCCTAGTTTCTGGAGTATAATCTTTACAGATTAATTTGTAACTAAAACGTTCATATTTTCAGATTTTCTTCTGTGGCCCATTGGTTAGTTCTTGTCTTGTTTTTCTGTGACCATAGTTCTTGAGCTTCTTTGCTGCTGTCTCTCTCCTCTGTACTTGAGGACAACGATAATGAAGGTAATAGGCCCTGCTCTCCCGTTGGTTTCTCCTTGTCTATGTGTGATGCTTTCTTTCAAGTCAGTGGGAGCCTCTTTTCACAAGCTGGAGAAGCAGAACTGAACATTGTGCAATTACTTAATGTCTTTGTTCCTGGTAGCTGAGAGGGACCCATGGCAGTCGTCCCTTTAATCCTCCAACAGCTCTGTGAAGTGGGCATTATTTAGAGACAGAGAAACTGAGGCACCCAAAGATGAAAGAAATATGGTCGAGTAGAGGGAGTGCTTTCTCAGGCATGAGGACATCCACATTGTACTTGCCACCATGCTGTACCTGACTTAGAAGGGTTTCTCCGGCTCCCAGTAACTTAATGAAAGTGACATCCCATTGGCACTGGGTCACTCCATCCACACAGAGAGCACAGCCTCCATCTAGCCTCTTCATGGTGGTCATTCTTAAACCTGGAGCAGCTATTCATTTTATTAAAAACACTCAGTAGTCAAGAAGGTTTATTGTTTCAAAATAAAATAAAGCTTATCAATTGAGAAGAATGCAAAGAAGTAGGGCATTGGGATTCCAACCTTAATTTGTGAGATTTTGTAATACTGTTTTAAAAAAGAAATACGGTTTTTAAAAACTTTCAAGTATATACTTGACCATAAAATTTATCATCCAAACTAGGATACTTTTGAGAATGAAAAGGGTGCTGTTTAAAATTATGTTAAAATAGTGAGGTATAAACCTGAAGGATTTTAGACAACTGGGATATGATGTCCCCTGTAAAGAGAGATTATATTATAAAATGTTGTGCAAGAGTAATAAATACACATTGAGTAAAGGTGAAATTGAAAAATAATGAAATCAGGTATATAAATGAAGTAAACAAGTGAAGAAGTATAATGCAATAGACTTAACATATAATATAGCATCAACACCAGTACTATTAATTTCCAAGATTTTACTTATATATATTGTTATATTCTTTCTGAGCTACTTGAAATCAAAAGTTTTTCATATTTATAAGACCTGGCTCATAGCACTTTAAGAAGAGATGGGGAATCGATCTGATTATATGCTTGCAATTCTAATGTTGTGCTAATACTGTCCAGTGATGTTGGGTAATGAACTCCTCATCATTGGAAGTATGCAAATGATAGAGAGGTCATTCCCAGCTAACTGGGAAATGGCACTAAATAGCCTTTAAGATTCTTTCTTCTCAATAATTGAGAATTTGCTTTGTTTCAGAGTGTTAACCTTTTCGAAAAAATTACTTCTAACTTGAAATTCTTTAGTCTTATCATTTAGAAACCCATATCCAGGCTGCTTGGTGAGAGGTAAGATTCTGTAGTGAGAGAGTGTAACGTTTAGGAATTGATACTCAGGGACAACAGCAGAAGTACCTCAGTGAATTCTTAGGGTGGCATGGTTTTTTGGCTCCCAGTGGCCTGACAGCAATGGCTCTGTGAACTCCAACCCCTGCAAAACATGTGCTCTTAGGGCTATTGAAGGGGGAGCAAAAAGCAATTCAAGACATCATGAAAATGTGCTGACGATCTCATTACATACCTCTGTTAATAGCCAAGGTGCCAGCAATTCACTAGACTAGACTCTTTCATGAAGCTATTTGGAAGGACTGATTGCAGAGCAAGGGGCCAGTGGCTGTCGAAGCCCGCAGATGCTCCTCACTCTGGAAGACTTGCCTTCAGCACCCCAAAGGGGAATGAGCTCAGTTTCTGTAAGACGAACCAATCACAAGACAACGCCTCCCCACCACGTGAATTGGAGGTGATTTTTGAAACAGCTACAGTTATTTTGTCTGCCAGCCAAGAAAGCAGCATTGAAAGCAGCAGGCAATATGTCAGACTTCAAAGGAAAGTATATTGGTGTCTCATTGGCTTGAATCCAACATTATGTTGGTAAATAATCAAATCCCGGTGTGGCATATTTCTCCCTGAACCTTGACTGAGAACTACGGAAGACCATTCTGTGAACTGAGGAGTGGCAGTCACTCATTCTAGGAAAAAGGCCAGAAAGAATGACTTTGAAATGTGTTTATAATTAACCAAACAATCTAAATTCACAAGACTGTGAGAACAGCAGGCTGCTAACTTGTGCAAACTTCTTAAGTGATGAGGCACTTGGGGAAACAAAAACAGGCCCTCCTCCCATGGTAAGCTGAAGCACCTTTAAGGGACAGTAATTAGGTACTTGGAGCCAGGTTTTAAGACACATTTTATTTTATATATCTTTTCCACGTGTGATAATTTCAATTTTAATTTTCTTTTTGAGTGTGGAGAGGTCAGACAATGTAGGGAAGGGGGGATGAGACCTTTTGAAGCCCGTGTTGAAAATCCCTTTTGGTCTGTATGGCATTGCCTAAGTGGTTTAGCTGGTCCTGGAGAGCACAGTTGGAGTCAGAGAGGGTCTCCTGGTGTGGGGAGGGAGAAGGGGAAGTATATTTAGAGGATGAAAGCTGGAAGGCCAGTGGGGATCTCTGTGCTAAGAAAATGGAACTGAGCCCATTGTGGAAAGCCGTAAATCCCATGTTTGATAGTCATACTTCACTTGTTTAGAGACCATATACACATCAGCCTCAAACATTTGGAATGCATTTAAGACCCAGAAAATAACCTCCCAGCCCGGAAATAGTTAGAGAGAAGTGGTAAAGAATTCAGAATTTGTGAAGTCTTGTTGTGTGATTCTAGCCCCCTTCCACGTCTGTAAAGTGAGGGGAAGAATATTTACCTTATAGGGTTGTTGAATGACTTGAAATTGGAAGTTATTTATGTTTATAAAACCTGGTTCATAGCACTTAATAAGAGATGGGGAATTGTTCTCAGAATGTCATGAGATCATCGAGGTATTTAGGATTGGGTGATAGAGAGTGCTGTCAGAGCTCAGGTGCTGTTGCTCACTCAGCCAACCTGTGAGGGTGAGGTGCTCCCTGGGGGGCCATCCTCTCTTCCCAGCCAGAGCTAGCTGTGATCAAGGCCCCAAGCAGGTGACCCCAACATTAGTCAGTTCCATTTGGTCCACAGTCTCTCCTGCCTAAGACCTAATGAGTCCTTTAACTCAGGGATTTTGAAGCACAATACACAGCATTAGTTGAGAACTGACCGAATATTGGCCGGGTAATGGCCGGCCCTTGCTAAACTTTCTATTAGGCCCACTCTCATCACTGGTCTAAATTAAATTATCGGCTGCTTCCTTTTGAATCAGTACAGAGCTCTCAGAAAATACCATTATTTCCCTTTTGGCCTCAACTATAGAGTTGATTACTTTTGGCTAATTTTTTCACTATCATCAGCAGTAAACAGTGACTGTCCAAGTGACCCACTTTTTTTATTCAGTTTTGAAAATGAGAAAGATTTATTTAATTCATTTGACAAATATGGAAGAAATTTCTTAAACTCCTGCAGAGAAAATATGCTTAATAGTATGTGTAGGAGAAACAATCATATTTCTACTGTTTCTTTGTTAATTAGTGTTTTTTTAAAAGAGAAACGTAGACATGGAGAAAAACAAAAACTAAAAAAGATAATTGTTACTCAATTTAACTCAACTAGCATTTTTAACAAAAATACTGAGCCCCATGTTGCAGATAACATAAAACAGAATATTCTCTCTCTTGCTCTCATTCTTCCCAACCATTTATTTTGGACCTTGTTATAAAATGAAATAAAGGAAAATTAAAATATATGTAAGACATGGCAAAATAACATATGTTAAAATTAGGTAAATATTAGATCATAGAAAAACATGAGAAATGAAATATACAAAGAATGTATGCCATAATACAATGTAATTTATAAAAGTTGGCTCTCTATTTTCTGGCAGTAATGCAAAGACCAGTTATTTGTATGATCAGTTTCAGTTTTTTTAAATTTAGTAAAACATATAATATAAAATCTACCATTCTAACCATTTTTGAGTGTGTAGTTCTTTGGAATTACATACATTCGCGTGGTTGTGCAACCATCACCACCGTCCTGAACTTTTTAAATCTTTCCCAACTGAAATCCTGTGTTCGTTAAATAATAACTCTCCATTTCCCCTTCCCACAGCCCAGGCAACCACCATTTCACTTTCTGCCACTATGAGTTTTATTACTCTAGGTATCTCCTGTAAGTAGAATTATTCTCTCTCTCTCTCTCTCTCTCTCTCTATATATATATATATATATATATATATATATATATACACACACACACACACACACACACACACACACACACACACATATATATTTTTTTTTAATCTATTTGTGACTGGCTTATTTCGTTTAGCATGAAGTCCTCAAGGTTCATCCTTGTTATAATATGTGTCAGAATTCCCTTCCTGTTTTAAGGCCAAGTAATGTTCCATTGAAAGTCTATACCACATTTTGTTTATGCATTCATCTTTCAGGGGACACTCGGTTGCTTCTACCTTTTGGCTATTGTGAATAATACTGCTATAAACACGTGTGTTCAGATATATCTTCGAGACCCTGCTTTTAGTTCTTTTGGCTATGTATTCAGTAGTGGAATCACTGGATAATATAGTAATTCCGTATTTCATTTTTTTGAGGAACTGCTGTACCATTTTCCACAATGGCTGAACCGTTTTGTTTTCCCATGAGTAAAGCACAAGAGTTCCAATTTCTCCACATCCTTGCCAACATTTGTTGTTTTGTCAATAGCCATCCTAATTGTTATGAAGTGGTGGTTGATTTTAGTTTTATTTAATGATACTGAAAATCTACATTCTTGGGGGAATTTTAAGACTTCTAATTATAGAACCAGGAAGGATTTTCTTTCAAGGATACGTGTAAGGAGAACACTGTATAATGTAAGACAGTCAATAGTACTGCCAATAATAACCTTAGAGTAACCACTGTGAGGACATTCGTGAGCTCTTGATCACACTGCTTTGCCCTTTGGGCGCCTGACATTCATCAGGGGGACAGCTTGGTTCACGTGCCCCATGGGTGCCATACTGTGCCTAACCCAGAAGTTATTTGTATTGTATCAAACAGTCAGTTGACTAGTTATCTTTTAGAGAATTTTCTGTCAATGTTATTTCTCTAAGTAGGCTTTAAAATATATTAATTTTTAGTTATTATAAAAATATTTCAAACATATGTAAAAACAGAGAGACTAATATAATGAAGCCGCACTTTCTCGACTTTAGCAGTTATCAGTTAGGGCCAAATGTGTTTCATCTAATTCCCATTATCTTTCTCTTCTCTACCCCAGGTTATTTCAGAGCAAATCTGAAATATCATATAATTTCAATCATGAATATTTTGGCATATATCTCAAAAAGAGCAATTCTTTTGAAAACATACCACAATGTCATTACTGTATCTAAAAAAAAGAAAGAGTTTCTTGATATTATCAAATATTATGTGAGTCCATATTTTCATTATTGTCTCATAAATGGGTTTTCAAACTATTTGAGTCAAGATCCAAATGAGTCCATACATTACAATTTGTTGATATAAATATTTAGTCTCTTTACAAATTCATTTCTCTCTCTTTCCTTGCAATTTATTTGTTCAAGAAATTAAATAATTTATTCTGCATTATTTCTTTCAGTCTGGATTGAATGATCATGTTTGTTGGGCCTCTATATTTTCTACAAATTGGGAGTTAGAGGCCTGATCAGGATCCATAGGTGGGGTGTGTAAGCCATTCACGGGGCATTTAATAACCAGTTCTTTCTCTTTTGATGAAGTGAGCAGCCTGTGATGATCACCACCTAGATTCATTATTTTATTAGAGGCTGCAAGATAGAGACATTTTAATTCTAGCATTTCCCTGTATTTATGAACAGGAATATTTCTATAAAAAGAAATTCACCTTTTATCAACTATATGTTTACCTTGACATCTAAATTAGGAAAGCCATTTCATTTTTTCCCCACGTTTGCCAGTTTTTGCTCTATGTATCTGAACATGGGTTAAATGTATATTCATGATGCAGAAGCGTATATAAGCATAGTTGCTTAAGTCAAAAATGTTTGAAAAAGTGATGGAAACCTGTTTAATTTGACTGAATGACCATTTTCACTTGGGCATTTAACAAAATTATTGAAATTTGTAACTATTTGGCCACATGCTTGAAAATATAATCACAGTAGACAGATGGCCTCAACAGATTTGGGTAAAACAAGGAAGCCTGCACATCGTCAGGTGGCAGAAGGTCATGTCTCTTGCAAAGCTGGATCTAGGGAGCAGCCATTTTCCCTCCTGTTCTTGCCCCAGATCTTCTAACTGGGGAGCACGCTACCTTGCATGTCCCAGTTGTGAACCTCAGGATCAAAAAGCTAGTTCCAGAGAGGGCCTGAGAGCTGGGAGTTGTCTCGCTTCTAGATTTGGAAAGCTTCCAAAATATTAAAATAATGGAAATGGATAAGCAGCCAAGAAATGACAGAACCTCCCCAGGAAAGCTGCCTACCTTCACGATGAATAGCTGGGCTGTTCTACCTGGAGCACTGTTTCATGCTTTGGCTTCATATCATGAATGAATTTGAGGGAAGCTGGAGACATATTCATCAGAGTGTATTTTCCATTCTGTCTGCCTTCCAGTTTTCACAAAGTAGGTAAAACTATCTGTAGTTCTCATTGTCAAGCATTTTGGGATTCAAGAAGGAGAGCTTATATTTTTTAAATCACATTTTATTTTTATTCTTATCTCAGATAGGTTTTCTTGTAAGTTGTCTCAAAATTTTTTTTTGAAATGATGCTGTGTATAAATAAACAAAAGTAAAGTAATTCCCAAGAATGAAATTTCTTAGGTCCAGTACAATGTACAGTTATTTTTAAAGGCAATAAAAATCCAGCAGTGCAAATTCTGTTTTTTTTCCAGGAATAACTGGAGATATTGTCACTGAAACCCTAAGAAGGTGAGATTCAAAGCAACATATTTGATTCATGCTGGGAAATAGTTGTTTAGCTCAGCATACCTTTTACCAAAATAGCATGAACAAGGATGAAAGACCCTGTGAACTTTTCCTAAATTCTATAGAATTTAGTGTCCACAAAACTCCAGGTGTCCACGTAAACCAGGAGCCCTTACACGGGACACCTTTTATCTTCCTCTTGTGTCACCAGTGCCCCAGGACTTCGAAAAAAGATTAGTTGACTAGGACGGAGTTTCCTCATTGATCTCAGTGATGTTGGGGTCAACAGTGGTGTTTGTCAGGTGTATGTCTTTCTGCTGTAGGTCCCAGCATATATCCTTCCAAGTCTCAGCTGCGATCCCAAGGCCCATGGTAATATGGAAAGAACTCATGATGGTTTATGGTAGACCTTATCATGAACAAACTCAAAAAGATATTTTAGAAATATGCTTACCAGAAGATGAGTGAAAAAAATTTTACATGTGACTTTCCAGAATCAAGTTTACTCAGGAATCAGTGCTCCTGCTTTTGTGGGAAAATAAATTTCATTCTTTTAGCCATGTGTCTGGTCGCTCCTAAAAACCTCTGTGCAATCCTTTGAAACTCAAATATCTTTCTATGTGATGACCCTTTTCCAGTCTCTTAATTTCTGCAGTATTGTCACTTGTCAGGTCACGATGAAGATGTCTCTAGTGGAGGCCTGGATCCATCTTGCCTATAACACCCATGTATCAGTTTAGTATTTGGTAGAATTTATTGTCACCCTCTTCCACCACACTTCTTCTTCCTTGGTACATTTCCTCCGATCAGGTGGCAGTGACATTTGCACTGGGAAGAGTAAAAGAGTTTGTATTTACCTCATAGGGAACATTAAAGGGGGAAGGTTTGGGGAGGGTCATCTGGGAAATTTCAGGACTTTGATGACACTAGGAGCTTAGAGTAAAAACTACCTGAGGAGCAAGTGAACTGTCGGAAAGGCATGAGCACTGCTTTTCAGCATTCTTTTCTTTTGGCTGAATAAATTATGATTGGCAAGTATGTCCCTTGGCCAGGCCTTACCTTAATAGCTTTGTAGTAGACATGTGCATCAGGGTGACCACAAGATGGAGAAACTCCTGTAGGCATGGATTCAGCATCTGGCCTTGCTTTCCCACATGGGAAAAAATAAGAGCTGGATACCCAAGCAAATAGTCTTTTTTTACTCCTGGTGCCAGTACACAGGGCTTCAGTGACACATAACAAACATCTGGGTAGGCGCACCAACTGAATGACAAATAGTTTTTTCATTGCTGTTAATGCATTGGTAACTGGTCTAAAAATTGTGTCCATTTTTTTTTTTCTATGTAGGACATTTTTAATCTACCTAACAATGAAGGGGCTATAAAAACTCCACCAGTAACAACAACCAACTTTTATATTTGGGGAGTAATATTCACATTATATTTTCATATATACCATTTTATTCATTATTTGCATTTAACTCTGAGATGAGAAAACTGAGGCTCAGAAGGGTTAAGCAACCTTCGCAAGGTCAGGCTACTAGTTACAGGTAGAACTGGGTCTAGCACTCAGATAATTTATTCACTTATTCATCACACTGTTCACTTATTGCAGCAGGAGACAAACAGAAAAAACGCCTCCCTTCACGGAGCTTACACTCTAGTAGGATGGGACAGTAAATAAGATAAACGGGTCAAGTATATGGTATGAGATTTCGGAGTGTGATAACTGCTGTTGACTAAAACAGGAAGGAGAATAGGAAACACCAGGTTGGGGTTGGGATGGAGGTTGAAATTCAAAATAAGATAGTTGGGGAGAGTGTCAATAAAATGGTATTTAAGCAAAGACCCAAAAGAGGTGAGGGAAGTTGTCATGCAGAGATCTGTGGATAAAGCATGTTAGGCAGAAGGAATACAAGTGCAAAAGCCCTGAGGCAGGAAAGGGCCTGGCATGAGGCCTGTATGCTGGGATGTAATAAGCAAGGGGGGAGGAATAGTAGCTGAGGTCAGAGATTAAGAGGGACTTTGACCTTTATTTGTACACTATGGGAAGCTCTCAGAGGATTTTGGGCAGAGGACTGACATAATATGAATCGTTTTTTAAAAAAATTGCTTTGGCTGCTATGTTGAAGATAGAATGTTGAGGATGGTGAGTAAAAAGGCAGAAATACCATTTAGGAAGCTGTTGTGTCCTGGTCTAGTACTTCTGGCTTGAATACACACTGCCTCAATTAATAATAATAAATAATAAATATAAAAAATATAACAAAAAATAATGAAAATAATAATCTTTAATTACATCCTTGTGTATTCTTTCTCAAATACGGTATTTTTATAGTTTTTAGTTAACTTTTGACCCCAAAACTTAACTACTAATAGCCTACTGTTGATCAGGAGCCTTATTGATCACATAAATAGTTGATTAACATATATTTTCTATGTATATTATTATATACTGTAATTTTACAATAAACTAAGTTAGAGAAAGTAAAATGTTATTAGGGACATCATAAGGAGGAGAAAATACATTCAGTGCTGTGCATATTTATTGAAAAAAAGTCCATGTACAAATGGACCTGTGCAGTTCAAATGTGTTGTTCAAGGGCCAACTGTATTTCCTGTCTCTGTGTATTAAGAATTTGAATGACCCTTTAAGTGACACATTAGCTGAAAACAGGTACAAATTCTTGTGGAGAGTATTTAGGTGTTATTATTGCTACTCTACTTACAGATCAATACTGCTTGCATCTATAGATGGAATGGATTGAGTTAAATTACTCAGAGTCATGTTGAATGTGTGCATTGACTCCGTTCAAGATAGGTTTTTCCAGAATACACTGAGCAGTTTAGAAGTGCTCCAGTTGTACTTCTGGTATACACAAAGTGAGGAATGGAGCACAGATCAAAGGAATGTGGTGATGTGATTTAAAATATGAAATTAACATTTAAAATAAGACTTAAATTTATTAGTGAAATAAATCAGAATTGTTTACATAAATCTCTTAACCCTTCCAGCTTCAAAAACTGATGGAATGGAATTTCAGGTATTTGTTATCAGCCAAATTTGGGTTTAAATTTTAAGTCAACTCATTTCTGTGCTTGAATAAGTTTCTGCACCTCCAGCTGATGATAAGTTTATCTCTGAAGAAAATATTTTTAAAAATTCAGTTGTCTGAAGGGGCTGGAGAGCAACCAAATGTTGGTCTTTGGGCAGAACTTGGAAAGAACAGTCTTGATATAAGGAAAAGAAACATGATAAGCACCACATTTAGCCAGATTTCTCCTTGAGGTCACTTTCCAGTTCACAGTTGCTTTTAAGAAAGAGAGTGAACAGATAGAAAGTAGCTACCACATTAGGTTGAAGAGAAGACGTTGAATCTAGGGGCTGCTGGAGTAGCTAGAAATCAGTGGGAAACATTCTGGGAGGTAGAAGCAATAGAGGGGAGTCTGAACATTTTGGTACCAAACCCTCTCAAATCCATGGCTCCCTCTATCTGTGCATGTGCAATGTGAGACTCCAAGGAAGCCACCGGAAAGCAGCTGCTAGAAGGCTGAGATTTCAGCAGCTGCTTGGTTTTGGGAGAGAGTTGGAATTGAAATCCTGCTAAATTAGAGAGACTTGTGAAAAGTTTTGAATTTTCTTTGAAACTCTGGGAGGGCCTGAGCCCTCTCAATGCTGGTATGTCCAATCGTCATCCTTTCCAGGAGAATCCACTGCATCATCAGCCCGTACCGGGGGAGTAGTTGTGGCTCCACTGTCCTTTAAGAGATAAATACTGGTGCACATTCTGAGGAGGAGATAGTGAATAGAGTAAAAAATATATCTACTGAGAAGCAGATGAAGGAACTCATTCAGCTTGAACAAGAGGGGCTCCATAGAGTTACCAGAGCTGTTTTGAAATAATCAGAGGGTTGACAGGTTGTCATGAGGCAGAGGGGCTAAATTTGTTCTTTATGATCTCAAGGGAGGGGATCAGAGCAAAGGAGGGAACATTCCAGGGTTTCAGCTCAATGTAGGGACAAGCTTTCTCATTGTCAGATCTGCGGAGGGGGACTAGACTGTTTTAAGAGGTTGAAGGCAGCAGAAGCTTCAATTGGACTACTTTTTGCTGTGAGGCTTAGGGATTTTTTCATATGAGCAAGGAGTTTGAGCTAGGTTGGAGGTAAGGTTTCTTCGAGCCTTGGACTGGTTCTTGAACCTTCTTGATGAATAAAGACCTATACTCTTCAGAGACTTCCCAGCATAAAGGCTGGAATATAGTCATGTACATAAAGAACCTGGAACCACATTAACCACAGTACAAAGGTACAGTGGAACTAATTTGTGTCTGTATGGCCATGTTTTAAATTAGGAAAAAGATTGCTAAGAATAATTAATCAAATTAAAGCAGCATGAAGATTTGATGTGGACAGAAGGCAATTAATTGTCATAAATACTGAAAATGTCAGACTCTGACTGCTATGTGGTTCTTTTTTAGCAGAAGGTATTTAAAAAAATTTGCAGTTTTCAAGTAAGAGTAGTGATAAAAAGAAAAAAGCATCCTGTCTAATTATTTAACATGATATAGATTTTCTAAAAAGTAAAGTTAGTAAAAAAAATACACTGAGTGAGACCTCATTTCTGTTTCTGCCACCTGTATTCACCTTCTTTGGGAGAGAGTCAGCATTTATGAGCTGAAAACTGTTTGCATATCCCCCTTATCCTTCCCCTTCCTCTGCTGGACAGCTAAGAAGCAGTGATTTGTCCCAGGCCAAACATAGCCAAGGTCTGCGAATGTGTTTCTGTGACCAAGGCCTGGCCACATCTTGTCTCACGTCCACTGAGTTGTGTTTTTAGAATTTAACCCAGGACATCCCTCATCACTGACCAGGTTCTCCTTCTGATAAAATGTTCATGCCTGTCAGATTGTGGCTGGCATTTGGATTCCAGGTTCTTGCCCTGGACTAGATGTGGCATCACAGGAGTGACATCATCTGGATTTCCACAAAGACTAGCTTCTAAGGCTGTTGGTAGGGAGGCAGCGTGGCCTAGTGGGAAGAACATCAGCTCTGAATTCCAGGCATCCCTGGGTTGGAATCCTGAGTCTCCCTTCATTCTGAGTCTTTTGGCAGGTTTCCTAACCTCTTGTAATCTCCATTTATCGTACCCTTAAAGTGGGTCTAACACTGTCTTCCTTGATGGGTAGCAGGGGATTCAATATATTCAGAGATGCTAGTACAGTGTGTCTCCTTTTTCTTCTTGTCACATAAGGAGGAAGATAACGAGGTTATGTACTGTTTGTTGGAGAAATTTTACTTGCTTACTGATCACAGTCAAAAAGTCATGGTTAAAGTTGAGAAGAGGAAAACAGATTTAAATTCTCCTTATTATCCTCTCCAGGGAGACATCAGATCATTTAACGATGGAGCTGGATGTTAGGAATAATTGACTTCTACTCATTTTTCAGATGACAAATTGAAGCTTAAAACATCCTAGTAAGTGACCCAGAGGTGTACACCTTGCGGTGTCCCTGGCTGGTGATATTGGGCAGGAAGGAGGCAGTGAAAAGGTAGAAATGTGAAAAGTCTTTAGGCTTCTTTTTTTTTTTTTAAAGTAATGGGTTCAGAAGTAGTTGTTAGAGAAGAGACATCTGAGTTGAGTTACATGCTTAGGAAATGGAGATACTGGCTCAGAGTAATTCTACAGGCAGAATCCAGATAGGCTGCTTCCAAGGCCATGATGTGGTCTGTTTTATTTGAAGATTGAGGAAATGCCTCTCAGGTTCCACTACAGGATGAATGAGATGTGTCAGCGATGAAGGGTGACAGGGGAAGCAGCTCTGACCTTGGGGGGGACTGAAAGAGGGAGTTTTGAGGATGTGCAGGTGCATGTTGGGAGGGAGAAAGTGGAGCAAGCAGGGAAAATGAGAGAAGAAAATGGAAACAAACACTGACTTTCAGTGACTCTATGACTAGTATAATTTGTATTCCTAGTTTATAGATGAAGAAACTAAGGCTTAGAGAGTATAAGGAGCTTCCCTGAGACCACAGGTTTTCAGCAGTCTAGGCCTGGTTAAAATATACAACATTCAGTGCTTCTGAATCCACGTCGACAGCAACCCAGGAATTTGTTGGAGGAAAGAGAAATGAGGATTTTTACCTTTCTGCGTTCAGCACTATATTTTTTCTTTCATAAAATCACCTAGATTCCACTTTAGCCTCAAAGGAAGATCTGCGCTCTCTATAAACTGGCACTATGGTTTCTAGGAATACCTCCGTTAAAAAGCCCATCATCATTATAAAAGATGGTTCATTAAATTTTCAAAGAACTTCAGTTCAGCAGACTTTCCCCCCTTAAGAGCCTAATACATAAAAGGTGCCATGCCAAATGAGAGAGAAAACCAGCGAGGTGGGTTTTATGTTCTTAGCCCATGGTGTAGGGAGGAGGTTATAACACAGAAGCCAAGCAGTCATGCCACAGGGTAGACTATTGTAAAGGCCCGAGTTAAGAGGGCCTGGGTATGCTTTGGGGTTCCAAGAAGAGAAACTTTGTATTTGAATGGCATTTTGGAAAGACCTAAGGGAGATAGATGGTGATATCTGTAATTATTCTGGGTGGTAGGCAGGATTTCCAAAGGCAGATGTGGGCGTGGAGCATGCAAGGCAAGGCCAGAGAACATGACAGAACCTGACCAGGGAGGGTGGTGATGGGATGGAGTGTTAGGTGTGGCCGAAGGTGGAGAACAGATATTGAAACTTTCAAAACTATCTTAATTTTGTTGGTTATATAAGTGACACGTGCATTAGAGAAAATTTGGAAAATATGTAAAAACACAAAAGAGAACAACCACCAGAGGCAACTATCATTCCAACATTTTATTGCATTTCCTTCCAAACTGTCGATCAATAAATCTATCTATACAAACATTAAGAAAAACTTTTGATTATGACAGTTGGAATATCTACTTCTTGTAGAAATTTGGAAAATATTGAAGAGTATAAAGAAGAAAATAAAAATCGCTGATAATCTTACTCAGAAATAATAGCCACTATTAACATTTCAGTTTATTTTCCTTGAGTCTGGTTTTCAAAGTATATACATGAAACCAAATATGAACACATTCTTCATATAGTTTAATATCCAGCTTTTTCCCCCTTAGCATAGTATTTTGAATATTTTTCTATGCAATTAAATGATCTTGGAAAAATGGATATGTAATACTTTATTACAAATTATATATGAATAAACCATTTATCAAATGCTTTCTCTAAGATTGAATATTTAGTTTCAGAACTTTTTATTATAAATAATGCTCTAAAAATCAGTATTTATCAATTAAAATATTTTCTTCAAACTTTCTTAGCAGTAGAATCATTGGATAAAAAGATTATTATTATTATTATTATTATTATCATTTTTACATTACATTAAATTCTCAACTTTTAACTATTTTAATTTCACAATGATCTTTGGAGTATGTAGGGGAGGTATTATTATATTAGTTTTATAGACTAGAAAAGTCACACATGTCAGTACATGACTAGACTGAGATCTGAAACCTAGTTTATTACCCAGAGCGCTCAATATATTTGCATTCTCTAAACTCGATCACACTACCTTATACCTTTTTAAAATTAAATGTATTTATCTTAATTAGTTTCAAATATACAGTGCATTGGTTAGACATCTATATAGTTCCTAAAAGGATTCCCCCAGTTGCTCCCTCCCTCCCCTGGGCCTCTCCCTAGCCATTATATTAATGCTAAGGATGTTATTATTTTTAAGATTCTTGTATATTATCTCTTCACGGTTTTAAAGAAGACAAATGACATGTTTGAAAGTATATGTGATAAAGATCAACCTGAAAGTAATGTGAAAGATGGTTCCAGTGAGGCAGCTAGCTGAGGCGGGACGACAGTCGAAGAGGCAGTAACTAGCTGATGGGTTGCTACTGAATTAGGGTGATGGTGATGGGAAGGGAGCAAGAATATGAACCAGAAAACTGCTTGGGCCGAGACAAGTAAAAAGTGACTCCCAGCTTTCCTATTAAGGGTCTAGGGAAATTCTGCTGCAGTGAAAACAACTAGAGACATTAGAAGATGCTGGCTCAGTCGGTTGTTAGATTTATTGAATTCGGGGTGTCAGAGAGAGCCTTACAGGTGGGGATAACCATCAGGGAGTTGGAAAAGCATGTCTTTCTCTAAAGTTTTCTTAGGTAGATGGTCAAGGGTTAGGCCTCTCAATTAAGAGTCATTTTCAAATAGATTATATGTAGTTTGAACTAGATGGAAAAGGTTGCTATAAAAAATGTAAAAAAAAAAAAAAAAAAAAGGAAGTGTGATTGTGAACCATACAGCAAGCAACACAGGCAAAGTGATTTTGTGACCTCGAACTGTTAGAAACCGTAAAGGAGTTGGAGAAGTGTGCATTCTCAGAAGTGGGATGGCTGTGTCCCTCTTGCTCTCCTGTCTACCTTTCTGGCATCCTGGTAGTGGGGGTAGCCCTACAAATGACTGTGAACATGGCTGTGTTCTTTGTGAAGTCCAAAAGTGGGGAAAAGAGCTGGCAGAGAGGGAATGTTTGGATAAAATGGTAAAGGAACATGTGGTGACTACATGTGTTCTTTTGAAAGCTCGGCCTCCCTGTTGGTTTCCGCTCTGATGGGACAGACCGCTCTTCCTCCCCCACCTGTTGTCTGAGGGCTTGTTATTCAGTGGCACCCCTAGTAGGCAGAGATGGAGAGTGGGGCATGCTAGTTAACAGGGTTTGGGGTGTGCCAGTGAGCCGAGCATGGACCATACTAGGGAGCAGAACTTGCCCTAGCCAGTCTGTGCAGGGTACCGAGGCAGGCGAGGAAGACTTCCTTTCAAGAATGCAGAAGTTGTGATGGTCAGTCTCTTACTTAAGTAGTTTTAGAAAAATTGCAGTGTGAATGCACAGGGCTTTATGGAATTTTGACGTTTTCCTAAAGTTCTTTCTGAAGGTTTCAGCTGTGTATTATAAATCTTAAAGGAAAATAATATCCACAGATAGAAAAAAAAAAATGCCATGGCCACAGATAATATTCATGACAAATGATAGATAAAAAGTTTGACTAGAAATGCATGCATCTAAAAGTAATTCTAAATAAAAAACATACAGCAGGACTTTTGGAAAATTCTTATCAAGTAATCATTAATGATTGTACCAAAAATATAAATCTGATACAATGATACAGTTGCAATTTTGGTATGTTCTGTAAATCTCCTAGGTGCTTCAATTATGATGTAAGTTTGAATCTTTTTTTCCCTCCAATTCAAAACTTTATTTCTATGAATATCTTTCAGAAGTTCTGGAGTGGTGGTAGTGACAGGTAAATTCATTGAATTGATGACTTCCAAAGGCCAGTCTGCAGACCACTGGCATCATTATCACCTTGGGATAAAATATTCTTCAAAGAGCTATTTGGTTATATTCTATAAAAGACACTACTTCTGTTCCAGGACTCCAGGGGTCACCTGCTTCTTATAGTAGGTCAGAAAAAAAAATCTCAACAAATTTCAAAAGAACATAATAAAGACCATATTCTCTAAGCAGGGTACAATAAAACTACGTCAAAATGAAAAGGTAGTATTAATAAAACAGGCCATACATTTGAAAACTAAAATGTATACCCTTAAATAATCCATGGGTTGAAAAGAGAATAACATGGAAACTATAAAATACTCAGAAAAGAATGACAAGAAAAGTATATATCTAAATATATGGGATCTATCAAAAGCAAAACTTAGGGGTAAATGTATAATCTTAAATACATTTACTAAGAAACAACACTTGAGAATAAATAAGCTTAAGTTATTCATATTAAGAAGGTATGAAAGGAACAGACTGAAAGTAAATTGCACAAGATAATAGTAAAGAAAGAGCAGAAACAGAAATTAAAAAAAGAGCATCAATGAAAACCATTTATTCCGTGATGAAAACCTCTAAATAGAAATAGAAATAGGAAAACCTGAATTAATGAAAAACAATGAAACAATTAAAGTCCCCCTAATTCCTCTCTTCTTCTCTCAAAAGACACAAGGTGGTTCAGAAAGCTTTATTCTTACCTTAAGGAATGAATAATTCTTTTTGAATGCAGTGGTACATGAGAGGGAAGAAAAGCTAAACTATTTATGAGGCCAATATAGCCTTGATACTAATTTGGACAAGAGCAAGGAAATAAAATTATGACAAATCTTCCATATGCACGTAAGTGAAATTTGAAATAAAATATTAGCAAAAGAAATTCTTTGGATCTGGAGATTATCGTGCTAAGCAAAATACGTCAGAAGAAGTTGAGAATCATATGATTTCACTCATATGTGGGATAGAAAACTAAAAGCAACAAATGAGAAGACAGACAAATAGAGGCTCATGGACATGGACAACAGTTTAGTGGTTACCAGAGGGAAGTGGAGGGAAGGAGGAGGAAGATGTGGGTAAAGGGGGTCAAATATATGGTGACAGAAGGAAATTTAACTTGAGGTGGTGAACACACAATGCACTATACATATGACATGTTGAATTGTACGTGTGAAACCTACAGAATTTTATTAATAAGTGCCACCCAATAAATTTAATAAAAAAATGGTCTGAAAATAATTCTTCAATATTAAAATGCATTATGAGTAGGTCAAGGTTTACTGAAGGATGGTTCAGAAAAACCTATAAATGTAATATACTACTCGAAGAGATTAAATGAGAGGCGCCGTATGATCATCTTAAAAGAATGTAAGCATTGTTAAAAGTCAAAAGTTATGCATGGTAAAAAGTTCTTTATAAACTAGAAATGGGAGAAATTTTTCTTAGCCTGAAAAAGGGTATCTACCAAAACCCTGCAGCATACCTTATACTTATTGGAATGGTCTCACTAATGCTAGGATGAGACAAGGATTCCCTCCATCACCCTTATTATTCAGCATTGTGCAGGAGGTCCTAGCCAACACGATAAAATGAGATAAAGAAGGGAGAATAATAATTGGACAGGGAAACATAAAACTGTCTTTTGTACAAAATATGATTCTCTATATAGGAAATTAAAGAATATGAAGACAAATCATTAGGATGAAAATTAAAATTCTCTAATTTTTCTGACTATCGGGAAAGCATACTATAATCAATGGTGCTTTATATCCCAGCTATAAGCAGTAAAAAGTGTTATAGAAAAAAATAGTGTTTTGAGCAGCAACACAAATCATAGGATACATAGAACTATGTGTAATAAAAATGTATAAGACCTTTATAGAGAAAATGATAACATGGCATTGAAGGACATTCAGTAAGATCTGAAAAAGTGCACAACTATATATTATATTCATTGATGGAAAGACTCAATATTATTAACATGACAAAATATTTTCAAATTAATCTATAAGTTCAGTGTAATTACAATAAAAAGCTTAACAGGACATTTTACGGAACTTGACAAGCTAGTATTAAACTAAATTTGGAATAGTAATGGGCCAAGAATAGCAAAGAAATTTTTGAAGCAGTATAAGAAGATTCGCTCTGCGGGATACTATGACTCATTAAAACGGGAGTGATTACATCCCCTGATCTTTCCCTGTAAACCTGCTTCACCCTCTCTGTTCTCCAGGCAAGCAAATAATTTTAAAAATAATCCTCGTCGCTCTTCCTCTCAAACCCTGTTTCTCATCTGTCAGGAACCTCCTTTTGGCTTTGTCTTTAAAATATGCAGAATCTGATCATGACTCGTGACCTCTTGTGCTACCACCTGGTCTTACCACTCCCTGCTTCTATGCTTGGTCCCCTCCCGTCTATTCAAAGCAGAGGAAAGCCAGAGTGATCCCTGTAAGAGTAACATAGATTATGTCATCCCTCTTCTGCTCAAAACTCGGTGGTGGTTATCTGTTTCGCTCAGAATAAAACCCGAAGTCTTTAAAGCAGTTCCTAAGGTTCTTCATGGTCTGGCTTACTGTCCAATTATTTTCCCATGCCCACTCCACTGAAGCCACCCTGGCTTCTTTCCTACCCCTTAAACATAGCAGGCCATATTTCTGGTGCCTTTGTAGTGACTGTTTCCTCTGCCTGGAACACGCTGTACCTCTGGTATCTCACTCAGAATGGGCGACTGCCTCACTGCATTCAACTTTTTGTTTGAAGTCACCATCTCTTTGAGGCCCACCTTGAACACCTTATTTAACATTGTACTCTCTGCGGCACTCCTGGTCCCACTGACCTTGCTCTACATTGAAAAAAAAAATAGATCTTTACATCTCCTAACTTGCTACATCACATACTTATTGTTTTAAGTGTTTGTTACTGTCTTTTACCACTAAAGTGTAAGCCCTATAAGAGAGTAGGATCTTTGGTTTATGCACTCACATATTCTAAGTCTTGCCACATAGTTGGCAATGAATAAATATTTATTGAATAAATGAATGAAGAACAGTATGTTATTGGTGCAGGACTAGACAAATGAATGGAATAAAGTAGGTAGCCCAGAAGTAGGACCACTCATAATGACATAAAATAGAGATAACATTGAGATAAATAGGGAAACGAATGGATTATTTAATAACTAATAATTTATTTTGATACTTGGTTAGATCTATGGAAAAAAATTAAAATTTTATCTTATATCTTACACAAAAAATTATTTCCGTATTAATTAGCAACCTAAAATGAAGATCAAACTTTAAAACGTTTGAAAATATAGGAGCTCCTCTGTGTTGCTCATGGGTCAGTTTCCCCTTAAAGCTCTTTTTGCCATTTGTCCATGGCCTCAAGGACCCCAGAGTGCTTAGGTGTCAGCTGCAGCATATAACTCATGAACTCTTGCTTTGTTCTTCGATGAATGTGTACTCTTTTGGGGACCAGGACCTTTAACTCTGCAGAGCAAATAGTTGTGGGACAGAAGTACAGGCCTCCAATATGTCATTGGGAATGATGGTGAGTGGAGCCAAGCCAGCTTCTATTCCTTGTTTTCCTAATACATGTATTCTTCTTTTGGGAGACATGGTGCCCCAATATCTTTTGGGGTCGTGGGATCTTTGATTCAATGCATATTCAGTGTTCTAAAGATATCACCCCACCCTCACGGAGTAATGTCTCTGACTGGTGCAATAGCTGTACTTCTGGGCTGTTCCAGTGCTTTCCCAGGATGGCAGCTTCTGGGTGGCATGGCGAATAAGAAGATAGGTGACAACTGTAGTCATGGGTTTTTTGCTGTATCTTCTGTGCTGTAAACTGGGTCTCCTGGTTTGACACAATATTATTTGGAATAGTATCTGGCTGATACTGTGAAGGCAGGAAATTGAAACTTGAGGATACTCAATTTTTATAAATAGTCAATAAATATTTAGTTATATTTACGAGCAGTAAACAATTTTCTTGCAAACAGGAAAAATGGTATTAGCAGTGAGTAACTCAAATAATGCTTGTGCTTATGTTTTTATTTGAATTTTTTGATTTTTCTTTTAAAAAAGTATGCATATTTTATTTGTAAAATTATATGAATCTATTATAAGAAAGCTTGGAAAATGAAAAAAAATTTTCTATATTCTTACCACTGTAATACAGTCGTGGTTATAACTTTGTAAATTTCCTTCTGGTCTATTTCGGTATGAATATTTTTCAAAGTTGTAATAAAAACATGCACATAGTTGTTTTTTTTTGTAAATTTAGCTTTAGGTAATAATGATGTGGTCATATACATATTTCTATGTTGCATTATTATCGCAATAGTAATTTTTTTACTGCATTAAATTTTATCATTTGGCTCCATTATGTTTTTTTAACTTAACCTAGTTTTGGTTAGTATATTTCCCCTCACATTTGAGCAAATATATTTTTGTATAATGTATAACATTATGCATATTGATTTTGGGTTATTGTTACTCTGAATTTTTAAAGCAGGATATTAACAAGTGTCAAGAATTTCAGTAAACTTCTACTTTTTCTTTCAGCTCTGTCATCGAATCTAACAAATCTAATGATTGTAGGAGTAGGAGGCATATATTAATTTGCCAACTGTTGTTCTATCTAAGATCTTAATTACATATGACTTAATAATGTCATGTAAAACTTGAGTGAGGCAGTAATCTTGTTTACATCTAGGCATTGGCCACAGAATAGCAGTCGTGGACAGTTTAGAAACTCATGGTAGAAAATGAAGGTTTTTTTTTTATTTGGACCCAAGGGAAATGTAAGTCACCATTTTTGATGTGTGTAAGCATGTGCACACTTGGGAGATGGGTCTTAGCTTCCGCAGCGTGTTGGAAGGCATGCTGGAACTACTGGTATGAGGGCCAGGTTTGCTAACTGAATGGAATGCTATTTCTGTGAGCCTCTTTCTTTGTTGTTGTTTCCTCCTTCCCCACCTTTGTCCTTTTCTCTCTCCTCATTCATTATATTTAGTAACAGAGCTCAGAAAAATGTTCTTTTTGGGGGGAGCAGTGATTTATCACATGAAAGTTTATAATGACAACATTTAAAAAAAAAACAGCACTTAAGTGAAATTGTTAATCAAATACTATGTCATTCTGTGTTGATTTTAGGAAGCTTTCCCATTCGAATCAGTAATTTAGTGTTACCTTTCTTCCTTAGTCATTTTTTTTTCACGCATGACTAGGATGCTGATCATTAAATAAGTTTCTACTATTAATACGAGTTCTTATGTTTTGACGAGTTCATAATGAATTGAGTATGGAAATCATTCATCAAATGCAATTATTCTTTTGCTATGTTATTTGAAAAGTGTAGCTTTACTAAGTCCATTAAAAGGTGAGGTTTTCTGTTTTTGCACAACTAAAGCAGAGGGGCATTCTGTGCAAATAATCTTAAATAAAATTATTTTAAAATGTTAACTCTTTTAAAAGATAAAATGTTGGTCATGTTTGATCACCAAATGACAAGAACAACTTCTCTTTTCTAGTGTAACGGAGCTTCTGATATGCAATGACCATATTATTTTTGAGAAAGGACTAATGATCAGTATCTTGCTTTTTCCTTAGGAATGGGCTGTTTCTGGGGAGCTGAGAGGAAATTCTGGACCCTGAAAGGAGTATATTCAACTCAAGTTGGTTATGCAGGAGGCTGCACTTCTAATCCTACTTACAAAGAAGTCTGCTCAGGTAGGAAGAATTTGCTCCATCAGATAACTTGGAGGAACAAGGAAGGCCTTCTCTCTGCTGGCAGATGATAAGATCTTTAAAATTAACATACAGTTTTTTGTGTGTTTACCAAGTCCTCTCTTTCCTATTTCTGTAAATAGAATTGTTGGCCTCTATTTTTTAGAAGATCATAAACCTTTGTGGAATGTATCATTTAACTGCAGAACAGTTGCTCACAGACTTACTAAATCAGTCATTAGCTTATGATTCTGTGGGTCAGCAATTTTAGGCTGAGCTCAGTTTGGCAGTTCTGCTGGTCTTATCTAGACTCATTCCTGTGACTCCAGTCAACTGGTGGGTTTCTTGGGGTTGGGGAGCTTGTTTGGTTCAGGATGGCTTCAATCGTGTCTGGCAACTGGTGCTAGCTGTCGGTTAATACTTGCTGTTAGCTGGGATAATGGGGATGACGGAATTGTGTCTTCAGTGGGCTGGCCTGGGCTAATTCACATGGTGTTAGGTGCAGAGATCCCAAGAGAGCAAAGAGGACAAGGCCTGTTCTTCTAGCACTTCTCAAGTCTTTTTTGGTGTCACAGTTATTATTATTCCATTGCTCAGAGTAAGTCACATGGTCCAGCCCATAGGCCATAGGGGAGGGACTCCCCTATGTGTTTAAGGAGGTATGGAGATATCGGGACTGTTACTGCAAAAGTCTACTACGCAGGACAAACATATCACATACCAGACATGTTGCTTGAGGTAAAAATATTAAAAGGCAGGCTATAACGAAGGGATTGGCAAACTGTATCTTTCAGGCTAAATCTTACCTGCTGCTTGTTCGTAGAAATAAAGTTTCATTGAAATATGGCCACATCCATTTATTTATATATTATCTATGGTTGCTTTCATGCCACAGTGCCAGAGGTGAGTCAATGCAACAGTTTATATGCCCTGAAAAACCTAAAATATTTATGATCTGGACCTTTATAGAAAAAATAATTGCCCACCAGGATAGGCATATGCCCTCATGGCAAATTCTAGCTCGAATACCAGATAACCTTCTCTGGATTTTAGTATTTGTCAAGAATTTCCTTTAATTTTTTGTCAGCTGAGATACCATTTTAAACACATTTTCTCTTGATCTTTATTATTTTTAAAATAAAAGCTGTATATATTTAAGGTGTACAACATGGGGTTTTATAAAGTCAAATGATTACTACAGTCAAGCTAATTAACATATCCATCTCCATATATACATATATACATATATACATATATACATATATATATATGTATGTATGTATATGTGTGTGTATGTGTGTGTGTGTGTGTGTGTGTGTGTGTGTGTGTGGTGAGAGCAACTGGGATCTACCCTCTAAGCAAATTTCAAATAATCAATACACTATTATTAATTACAGTCAGCATGGTGTACATGAAATCTCTGGAACTAATTCATCTTACATAACTCAAAGTTTATACCCTTTGACCAACATCTCCCCATTTCCCTGACTCCCACTCCTGGTAACCACCTTGCTCTTTCTGCTTCTATGAATTGGCGTTTTCTAGATTTCACATGTAAGTGAGATCATGCAGTATTTTTTTTTCTGTGTCTGCCTATTTCACTGAGCATTAACAGCCTCTGGACTCATCCATGTGGTTGAAAATGTCAGGATTTCCTTCATTTTTAAGGCTGAATAATATCCCGTTGTATATATGCCACAATTTCTTTATCCATGCACCTGTCAGTGGACACTTAAGTTGTTTCCACATCTTGGCTGCTGTGGACAGTGCTGTGGTGGATGTGGGAGTGCAGATCTCACGTCAAGGTACTGATTTTATTTCCTTTTGCTATGTACCCAGGAGAAGGATTGCTGGATCATGTGGTAATTCTATTTTTCATTTTTTGAGAAATGTCTATACTATAAAACACATTTTTAAAGAATATTTTATTCACCATCTTAAGAGTTTTTAAATAGGGAGGATTTATCTAGATATATGGTCTACCATGTTGACAGAAATGGGATTTAAAAAATGTAAAAACTGTTTTATCTTTTAAAATAAGGTTTGAATTGCCTTTCTTTGTGAGGGCCATCTAAGTCCTCTGAAGGCACTGTGAATGAAGGTGAGAAGGAGTTGGGATATGGAAGTTTGTTCAATAATGAGCATATTAAACATTTTCTACAATATGAATTCTGATTTTGAAATAAAATTTGAGCTGTACAACAATGAAAATATTATAAAATATACGTTTGTGTTTTTCTTGCTGCTAGAGATGAATTGAGGTATTGTGATTGGTATTGAGAATGTGGAATGTTGAACAAATGCTTTAATGGTTAATCCTTTTTTTTTTTTTTTTTGCTTTTGTTTCAAGATTAAACAAATGCTTATGCAGAGCTGTAAACAGAGATTTAGATGAACCCTAGAGATTGGCCAAGCATAACCTCCTCTCTCAGGAATGGCAATGAATAGATTCCGTCCTGTAACTGCAGAGGAACTCAAAAGCCTAAGAGGAAAAGGTTGCTAAGAAAATTTTCAAATATCTACTGTTTTGCTATTATTCTCTACCAGCAATATGTTAATAATCAGTTAGAATATTGTGATTGCTCATTTGCTCAGACTCGTTCCAGTTCAGCTCTTCAACTTCACGATAACACGATAATGCCCCTCTGTTGAACTCCTACTATGTGCCAGACACTGTAATAAGCACTCATGTATCTTTGCTTTTTTAACCATGTAATTTTTCAAACAGTCCCATGAAGTGTCTCAGTTTTTGTCTTTTACAGAGGGAGTGCTGTGGCTCAGGGAAGAAAAGTGACTTATCCAAGGTCCTACATAGCAGAAATCCCATCCTCATTTACTCCTCTTAGCTCAAAGTTTATGCCATTGCTCATGGTATAAGTCACCCAATTGTCATCATCGTGTCTATACTTTTTAATGTATTGGTGTGCCTTTTAGTGATTACTGTGAGGAAAATGCTAAGCACTTTTTGTCTTTCTGTTGTTTAGAAGGGAAAAGGAAAAAACCCTTTTAAGACTTAGTTCACGGGAATAGCTGTTGTGCTTAGAGGACTGTAGCAATGGTGAAGTACAGAAACCACGGAGCTTGGTAAAGAACTGTCTATTTGATGTGAACACTACCTGCTAAGTTCGAGGAGGCATCAGGAAGCATGGTTGTCATGGAAACTTGTTCCTGATTGGGAAAAGATAGTTATAGGGTCTTACCCAGACACAGAAGGAGAGATTATCTTTCCCCAGGCCTTTTTTTGTTCAGATCATGAAAGGGAAAAACAAAAAGGCAGAGAGAAGCTGTGATAGAAAGATCCCTCTGGCACAAAAGTGGTGGAGCCTTCAGATCCCCGGGAATAGCAGGGAAGGAGAACAAACAAGGTCCCTAGCTGGAGTGATTATGGTAACCAGCTAATTAAAGATTTTGGCTAAGAAAAGGATGAGAGGAGACGGAAAACGAGTTATACTGGCTGGACCTCACTGCTGAAGCCTTGGGTGCTCAAAGCCTTGATGAACAAATCAGCCCTGGAGGGTCTGTCTTATAAGGAAGGAAAACCGAGTCTCCACTAAAATGCTTAGTAATTGCCATGGTTTCATGTGAGAAAAATACTGGTCTAGGCTCCAATATTTGTGTTTGTTTCAAAATTACTTACTCTTGTGTTTGTAATTACATTTGTAAAACTTTGATTATAACCTAGGAGTCTTTTGTAAAGGGGTGTGTGTGTGTGTGTGTGTGTGTGTGTGAGTGTGAGTGCGCTCGCGCGCTGCGTAGGTATTCATTCATTCATTCATTCATTCATTCAAGAAGCCTAAGGACCTGAATTGCTGGACAAATTCCTCCCCTCATATAGCAGTACACTTGAGCCTGAGGTACCATTTGATTTCTTGGGGCATGTGCTAGGAATATAGGGGTAGCACTCAGGAGGGAGTTCTCAAAATCCATAAGGCTAGCTTTACTACTCCACCCTACCCCATCACCAACCTCTCACATGATGACGAATGTCAGAGCTTCTATAAGCATTGTTTCGGCACACAGAACAGGGGTCAGAAGCATGGCTGTAGTTTGTGATGCCCGCTTGCTCGTAGCTATGCACAGCCTCCGGGGATGAATGAGCGAGCCAGGGTGTGCACAAGTGTAAGAACAGCTGTGTACTGAGACAGGATACATATTAATGTTTGAATGGAATTTCTGCATGGTTATTGATGGGTCTGTGATTCTGAAAGCTGAGTTGGAGTAGCCATTAGGCACATAGAAAAGATATAGGCCTCTAACAGATGAAAGGAGACGAGCCCCAGGGTGACACATGGATAGATCCACTCTGACATGTAAGCAGAACATTAACTGAAGGCTCACCAATGGGTTTGTTCCATGCTGGGTGATCTGCCTGAGACTTGAGCCTGATCTATGTAGAAGATACAAGGGGACAACAGTTTCTCAAGACTTTGCAATAAAGTTGCCCTTTGGGAATGAAAGGATAAAAAAAGCCTATAATGCATCAGAGCCTAGATAGGCAGTGGCTTAGGGGAGAGCTTGGCTTCTGGGTCTGTAGAACATCCTGGTAACCAGATGGAATGCCCTGCTGTATGTCAAAGAAAACAAGGACCTCATCAGGGAGACTGGTCAGCCAGGCCAGGGGGGAAAAAGGGAGTCCTGCTGGTTCCCTGTGGGTTGCTCTGTAAAATTTGGTTGCTGGACAGACGCCCAGAGCCTGACACCTTGACACTTCTTAAGTTCTATCCCTAACTGCTTTTGTTCTGGTCCACATTCTTGAGAAACTTCTCATGTTTTTCCCTTCAGTGGATATTGTTTATTGAAAGAAAATAAAGAGACCAGGCCAGTCAGCCAGATAGTTTGAATTATCCTTTCAAATTCAATGAAATGTTATGCCGGGATGTGTATCTCAGTCTATTAGGAGTTTGGTCTACACAGGACATTCTCTTCATACTGGATTAATCTCAGGTGGAACTAAAAGATACACGTGGAATTTTGGCCTTTGAAGCTGAGATTCAGACGCCAGGCCACCATGATTTTCTAAGAGCTGTGATTTCCTCCTTGCATATTGCTGGAGACGCCTTGTTCTTCACATGTATTCATCATTTTATTTAAACCTGTCTTAAAAATGACCATTCTTCTATAAAAGGCCTTTAAATTTCCCTTCCTTGGATTTATCAATTAGCACCAAACCCAGAGCTCTCAGGCTGAGAGACTTGCATCTCCGAGATGTTTCAGGCCTGAATTCCGCACTCCCTGAGAGCCACCAGCTCCTGTGTTAGGAACCCAGTCTCTGCTCTAATGCCACTGCTTGGCTACTCTTTCTTGTTGATTTTTAGATTTGTCTCTAAGAGATGTGCTGAAAAGTAATTTAAGTCTTAGTGGCCACCATTCTGTTCCTAAAATGAGTGTCAAGCATTCATTCATTCATGTGGTGCTTTCCAAAAGCTCAGTGTAAGCCTGGCACTAGGGAACCCATAGAAACCTGGACTGGAATGACCACGAGGAGCCCTGATTTCACATAGCCTTAGGTGCGCCATTTATTGGGAAGGTGCCACATACACCGTGCTAGGTCTTAGGGATGGTTGTTTATGATACCTGTTTCCCAGAATTCTTTCTCTGTAGTCAAATGAGAGCTTGAGCATTTACATTTATTTTAAGCGTGCTTGCTCTCTCTCTCTGTCTGTCTCTTTCTCCCCTTTTCCCTCCCTCTTTCTCTCTCTCTTCTCCTCCCTTCCTCCTTTTCATTCTCTCTCTCCCTCTCACTCCCCCTTCCTCCCTCTCTCCCTCCTTTCCTTTCTCCCTCCTTCTATTTCTCTCTCCTCCTCTCACTCCCTACGTCCCTCCTTCTCTCTCTCCCTTTCCCTTTTCCTCCCTCCCTCATTTTTCTCTCTCCCTCTCCCTCCCTCCTTCCCTCCCTCCATCTCTCATTCTCTCTCTCTCTCTCCCTCTCCTCTACCCTCCCCTCAAACGTTTGTTATGCAAACCAACTGATTAACTGGTATGCTGTTGCTTTACTACATTGATTTTAGAAGTAATTGAGCTATTCACATTCCTGAATACGCTGATAGAGAATTATTCTTACATTTTATAATAACAACTGTACAGATGAAAATATGAAAAGACATTCTGCGATGGATAAGCATTCTGGGTTAATTTCAGTGCATTAGCCTAATACACAAATAACCTCACTTCTGGCAAGAAAACCCAGGATGTTCATTCACTGGGTAATATCTTTTCGTATCTTGCTTACAGATGTTCAGAACAATCCCATGTTTGCTAGTCTATTCAAAAGCTTTTAGAACTCTGCACAGAGAAGTGACACTGAAACCAGAAGTTTAAAAGGGTCTGTACAACTTTTTTCTCATAAGTCAGATTTATATAATCACCACAGATAATCCAAGGCCCAGATACTTTTCAGCAGTATACTCCGGTAGATTTTCAGGCAACATGTTCCACAGGAGTCCTGAGCAGGAGCCTAGGCCTGGGAGGAGCAGTGTGGGAGTCTTCCTGTCACCTTCCAGTGGTATTGATGCCCAGGTCGTTTCATTTCCTGGACTCCGTTTCCTCTCGTAAAATGGGGGCAGTGCTGCTTAATGAAGCCAGTAGAATTGTGGTGAACAGAAAATACATTTTCCATTGTAAATATTCTAGAAAATGGAGGACATACATTTTTTGTCACTCTAGCTCTTGGGCATCTTAAAGATAAAAGCGATGGGTCACCTAGCATCACTTGGCAAGGGATCAGCCTGCAGAACTTGCGCAGGGCTCAATAAATGGAAGCCATTTTTTTTCTTTTCCTCATCTTTGTTCTTAGTAGGTCATTACCACACCCCTTTCCAAATGCATATCTTTATTTCCTCGATGCTTAAGAGCTCTAACAAAGCATCGAATAATTTCCTCACTAAATAGAGCAACTCAGTTTGACTTCATTTCTGAAGTGTTTGGGTGGATGTACAAGTCTATGTATCTTACATGAATTAATGATCCCATTCTTCTTCGAAGTAGTGATGAGTTGTTATTAGCAGATTTTACCAACCAATGTAAAACTCTTTATAAATTCCTTGCAGACTCTATTAAATCTCTTTTTAGTGCATCGTAAGTCTTATTGTACTCACTTCAATGTCAGTCAAGGTAAATTACTGAGTTATTGACATAGCCTTGAAAATGCAAGAAATCTGGTGTTCAGTTCTTGCTATAAGCAATTTGATCATTTTTTTGTTCCTCTTATATTAGACATAAAATTGACCTTGAACTTGTAACAGGCAGAGTGAAAGTGCTCCTCTCTCAAACCACTGAGCAGAAAGCAAGCCCAGAGGTCAGGGGTCTTATGATTCTCATACTTGTAACTTCTAGGACCAAATTCAGCTCTTTTACCCAACCCATCCATGTGGATGTTTAAGACAGATTAGTTCAGCGAATGGAACCATGGCCTTAAAGGACAGTATATAGGTTATGCGAAAACTGCTCATTTTATTTGCTAAGCCTCAATCACCAGAAAAGACAAGCTTGACTTCTTGATAAAGGGGCACCCTCTCTGGAACTGATATCAGGAGTCCTGGGCCATGGGGGGCTCAAGGCATTTCAGACCGGGAAGGAACTTAGCCATTTTCCTGTCCAGTGGCTTTCAAAGTGGGTAACCATAGAACCCTTGGGCTCCTGGAAGGTACCTCAGGGCGTCTCCCAACAGTGAACTGCTTTAGCAAAGATTTAAGCTCCTTAGAGAACTCATTCACCCTTTTAGCTACATTATGCATTGTAGTCTTGACTAATATTTCATTTTAGATAGTTCTTTAAAATGTTTGATGCTGAAGAAAGAAACTGAAGCCTAGGGAAAGTGATTAGGGAGATATATTTGAGAAGAAGGGTTGAAAACGTGCCTTCTCAGATTGCACTGTTGCTAGAATCCTAAAAGGAAGTTGAAATCTGTGTCTATGATGCCCTTTTAAGTGAGGATAGGGATCAAGGATTTAGAGTGGAAGTGACTTTCGAGTTTGCAATGTTAAGATTTTAATATTAAATTGAAATCTATATTTTTGTCATTTAGGTCTTGGTTATCATTTCAGTTAGGCTGGACTTTCCACCCCCAAAATTGTGTACTGGAGTTTTCTCAGAGACCGTTTTTATGTCTACTAGATAGTATGAGTGCTATCTGCTAAAACCAGGAGCAGAGCAGAGAGCATGACAGCGGAGCCTGCAGGGGCTTCGCTTGTTAACCAATGCGTTGGCATCTCTTCTTTCTCCCAGACCTAGGAATGAGAAAGGAAATCACTGAACATAGTGTTGTTGAATCACTCTCTTTCAAAGCTTCCATAGATCTGATTTTCAGGCTGGGCTTCAGACCCCCAGGGTCTGCAGACTCAGGACAAACAGTCTGCAACTTGATTTATCCACCGAGCACGGGCTGGAGATCTTAAATTATCTCGCTCACATCTTTTCTCTGGCTTTCAATCTGTAAGAGAAATGACACTGATAACTATTCATTCGGTGTTACTAAACTCAGAGCAGCTTTTTGTCATCCTATGTGTCCTTCATCTCCAGATTCTAAAATTAGAGTGACTGTGCTGGGGGCTCTTAGCAGTGTCCTGACAGAACCACGTGGTTTCTCATTCTCGTATGGGGATGAAACTACCACACTAAAGGGTCCTTCAAAGTCCCCAAAGTTGCAATGAAGTATGCATGAGCATGCTTTGCTAGAGAGAGATAGTACAAGTTTGCTCAAATGTTCTATCCGGCATTAAACATCACAGAGCTATGAGGATCTTTTACATCTTCAAAGGATGGAAAGCTGACAAACACCAAAACACCAGGCTGCACAAAACCTACGTCCTCAGGTGGTAAAGGAAACATCCATGCCTTTCCTTCGTTGTTGGGTCAGTTGGCCAAAGCCTCAAGTTATGTCAGTGTCTCTTCGTTGTCATTTGAGCAGAGGGTGGTGGTGAATGAATTTTCATGGTTATGGATTCTCTGAAGACTATTGCATGTTCAGTGTATTCCTCATCTGACCTTGATATTTTCATATCCTCTAGCTTGTTTGGCTATTCAGTTCACCCCTCTCTGTGAGCAGCTTAAATCACTGCTGGGCACAGGTGTGGTGGTCAAAGGGCAACAAGCTAACAGACTTTAAGTAGTTAAATGTGTCACTATTTCAGCACATCTGATGGTGGAATTCTAATTGGCCCTTTAAAAGGGAAAATAAATTCAATGAATAGGAACAATATTTAAAACATTCTTTATACTCATTCAGCACTAGAAATAGGTTATTCTTTCATTGTTTCAGGATTATGTTTTCAAAGATTTCGAAGGAAGATTAAGAGGAATTTGCTATAGCAAGCAGTTCTTAAAACATAATTTCAAAAGCAACTGATGAATGTGTCTACACTGATTTTTTTTTAAATCAAATATAATGGAGCCATAATGGACTATGAGAAAATAACCTTATAGAGGGTTGAACTTCTCTAGGAATTTTATGTGATACTGTGGGTCTTAATTACTTCATAATGACTGACAATTTTGAGAGCCTTAGAATAAGGTTTTTTCCTTTTCTTTTTCTATGTTACATTAAAAATAAATATCTGGGTCAATTACTATCCCATCTACCAAATTAAAATTGCAGCAGAGGGATTCATATGAAAACATAGTGACCCTTGGTGTGAGCGAATTACCCAGTGGCAATGGAGCAGCTCCGAAGAGGCCGCTGCTGATGGCCCGGCTGCCTCCTGTTCACCTGGGCCTCGTCAGCATGGGAATCAGTCACCAACCACTTGAGTCCCTCAGCCGTGGGCTAGGCTAGGCCTTGCTTGATAAATCCTGGCCCCTGATGCGTGGAATTGCAGGGTCTGTCAGGAAACACTGAGGGACAGAACGGATCTCAGTGTCTCCAGTCTTTGCAAATGAGAGCTTGTGCAGTCTCTGTGGCAGAAGCTATCCGAGGACTGCTTGGTCACAACGGGGTCAGGACATTTCAAGTTATCTCCTTCCTCTTCTTTTTCATTTCCTCTTCCTCCTCCTCCAATTCCCTCTTTTTCTCCTTCTTTCCTCCAGTTAAGGATATGTTGCTTTTCTACTCCAGTACCATTATTATTATTATTATTATTATTATTATTATTATTATTATTATTATTGCTGTTGTTGTTATTACTATTAAAAAAAGTCACAAGAACTGGTTACTTGATACATAATGCCCATTTTAGGTTTGGAACAGTTTTTTTTTTGAAAGACATGAAATTAAGCTCTGAAGTTTTTATAGGAATAAAGTAGAATTTTGAAAATGGTTTATTAAAAATGTCTGGTGGTCTGGACATTTTAATGTATTTAAATGAACTTACTTGATCTGTAGAGACATAGATTTCTTTTTCTTTTATTTGATGGATCTTAGATATCATCTGTTCTAGTGATTTTTTGAAATGTTTATTAAGCATTAGAATCTTTTTCTTTAGTTAAAAATTTTGCATAAAGGTCTAACATAAAAAGTCTCCAAAAATCTCTAAGTAGAAGGAGGGGCTTCTTCCTACACTGTCCTCATTCTTTTAGGTCAGGGAGGTGCCTCCTTGGTGCTAAGTGTAGAAAACAGTTGAGGACCAGGGACCATTTCACTCTGGGCTGAAATATATGGTGAAGAGAAGGGCTCCTCCACCTCCCTAAACCTAAGGCTGGCACTGGAAGTTATGGAAATCTCCAGTCATCTGGGACGCCATCCAGAGAAAAAGAACTGGCAGGCATGAGAAAGGGGCCTTTTCATTCTCTGCCTTAGAGATGCACTCAGGCACCTCGGTGTCCCTAGGAGCCCTCAGCAGAGGCGGTTTTGCTCGAGTTCCAGGTCTCACAGCAAAGGCGCCGAGACCATTCAGTTTTTCCCAGTCACTTGTGTTCCTTTCATTTTCAGTTTCAGCTCTGGCTCCTTGAGTGTATTTATTTTTAAGCTCCCGTCCCCCATCCCCCCAATCACAGAAGTAAAGAACCGTTAGTTACTGTAACACCCATGCCCCTGTCAGCAGACCTGCTTTGTTCCTGAAGGGTGGGTTGACAAAAAGTCATAGGTGACTGAACTTGTGTATCTTTGTGCGCAAGAAAAAAAAATCTGTCACCTTGTTTAAGGCTTTTTAGGTTGTATTTGATAGTTTAAAATGCTCCAGGGAAAAACCATCTGTCTGTTTTTGAAAGTCAGGTTGTAAGATGGCAAAGCCACATACTGGAGGTGGGGGTGCGGTGGTCATTTGAGAAGAAGCTATTTTTTTTTATCTTCAATAATTTTTTTTAAATTAATAAATTTTATGTTTCAGAGCAGTTTTAGGTTTACAGTGAAATTAAGAGGAAGGTGCAGTGATTTCCTATACACCTCCTGCTCCTCCACACAGATAGCTTCTCTCACTATCAACATCAACATCCCCCACCAGAGTGCTACATTTGGCACAGTTATTGAACCTACACTGATACATCGTTGTCACCCAAAGTCCATAGTTTACACTAGGGTTCACTCTTGATGTTGTCATTCTGGGTTTGGACAAACGTATGATGACACGTATCCATCACTGTAGCATACAGAGGAGTTTCACTGCCCTAAAAATCTTCTCTGCTCCGCCTATTCCTCCACCACCCAAAACCCCTGGTGACCGCACATCCTTTTGCTGTCTTCGTAGTTTTGCCTTTTCCAGATGTCATATAATTAGAATCATACAGTGTGTAGCCTTTTCATACTGGCTTTTTCCACTTAGCAATATGCATTTAAGTTTCCTCCATGTCTTTTCGGGGCTTGATATCTCATTTCTTTTTAGCACTGAGTAATAGGCCACTGTCTGGATGCCCACAGTTTAGTTATCCATTCACCTACTGACATCTTGGTTGCTTCTAAATTTGGGCCATTATGAATAATGCTGCTGTAAACCTAGGAAATTGGTTTTTAACCACAGAGCAGAGAAATCAATAAAGGAATTCTGGGCGAGGACACCCAAAAGCCTGGGTTTAAGGGACATCCCACCAGAGAAGATTCCTACTAGCGAATGCTGGGAATTTGGAGGCTTTATCCACCAGGAGCACTTTAAGTTAGATTCTCTACTTGGATTTGTTTTGTGGGTGGGCCACTAGGCAACAAGATTGGGACAGCATGCCTATGCATGGGTGGCTGGTGGTTATAAGATCTTAGGGGAAGGTAGCTTTCTTCTCTCCTTAGAGTACCTGTGTTCAGGCTGGCAGATGTCCATGCTGCCCTTTCAGGGGCCAGCTGTCTTTTTCTGGTTGGTGTAGCTCTTAGAAGTTAGCGACACCTCTGTGGGGGGTGTTTCCTATTATGCTCCTCACTTTGGGGGACTTTGGCCTCATCTCCTACCTTCTTTACCCCACTCCCAGCAGCTACCAAGCTCGGTTCAAAAGAAACCTTCAGAGCTTTGGAACTGGGATCCCTTCTGAGCTTCTTATTTTCACCTTGTTTTTGGCATCTGTGTGTTTCTTTCATATTAGTTCAGCAAAGAATTTTTAAAGGATGAAAAAATATATTTTATCCAACATTTTAATTTTACCAGAGAGGAGAGGGGGAAGGGGGTGAGGAAGAATGAATGGATAAGGGGGTCAATGTATGGTAATGGATGGAAATTAGACTTTTGGTAGTGAACATGCAGTAGAGTATACAGAAATCAAATTATAATGTACACCTGAAATTTATTTGTGCACTTGAAACTTATTAACCAGTGTAATCTCAATAGTTAATGAATTAAAAATATATTGATCTGCCATATTCTTGGCCAGAGCTTTTCTGAGGAGCGGTTAGTGCCCCAAGACAGACAAGGGGTGTGGGAGGTGGGAACACCATTGCCCTCAGGCGTGGCTCTGCACCTGCCTGAACAGATGGAAGGAGTGACTTGGAAGGCTCCTTGTGCAACCTGGAGATAAAGAGAAGATAACAGGCCTTTTCCAGCTCTAAGCAAGACAGTGCAATTAAATGTAGAATACCCTTAAACCAGTAAAATTCGATCTCAGAGACCTTGAGTCTCAATACATCTGGCCACTTAGATTTTCCATCAGCCTGTGTGTTCTGTTTATTTCTGAGTGTTTTTCTCATTTATTTAAAATTACTGTACCCTAATTACTCACCATTTGTGTATAGGTGTTAAATACATATAATTTTATCTCAGTCTCTGGGCTAATTTATTAAGGCTTTGATGAGAAGCAGTGTTCCATTTGGAAACGGACTTGCTTTGGTCCAAAAATTACTCTCTTCCCTAGGACCTAATTTTATTTTTCTTTGTGTAAGAAAGAAACGCTCGTGTGTATCTCTCCTCCTCTCAATACTCTATTCAACACTCCTTCCCTCTTGACACCAGAAATGTGGGTTTTCCACACATCAAGCCATTCTGTGACACCAGCTGGGCGTCCTCGGTTCAGTTCAGTCCTGACGCTATCTGGAGTAGCATCAGATCTCACAGGTTTATTGGTTCAGTCCCACAAGACTGTTCCCACTTCAGATGCCAGTCTCAAGTTCTCAGTTGTCACCTGTACTATAAACCGGGGTGCCCATGACCCCCTCTCCGAGTCCAGTAATTTGCTAGAATGGATCACAGAACTCAAGGAGGCACTTTCTGATGTTTACTGGTTTCTTATAAAGAATCTGAGTGGATAGCCGGGTGAAGAGATCTACAGGGTGAGACATAGACGGTGTTGAGCACAAGAACTTCTGTCCCCACGGAGTGCAGAGTGTGCCATTCTCCTGGCATAGAGATGTGTTTGCCAACCCAGAAACTCTCCAAACCCTGTACTTTTGGGATTTTTGTGGTGGCTTCATCATGAAGGCGTGATTGATTATCAACTCAATCTCTGGCCTCTCTCTTCTTCCTGGTGGATGGTGGTTGGGGCTGAAAGCTCCAAATTTCTACTCATGACTTTGTCTTTCTGGTAACCAATCCCCATCCTGAAGCTATCCAGGAGCCTACCAAGCATCACCTCAAAGACACTCCTACCACCTAAGAAATTCCAAGGGATTTAGGAGCTCCGTGTTAAGAACCAGGACCAAGAACCAATCATTGGAACAAAAGATGTACCTAGTGCTCTTATTACTTAGAAAATTGCAAGGGTTTTGGGACCTCTATGCCAACACACACACACACACACACACACACACACGTATACACACACACACACACACACATACATATATTTCACACTTCGACTGGACACTCTTGATGTCACTGATCTCCCTAGCCAGATGAATACAGCAGAGAGGTAAGCATAAGCATTTTTTGTTTAGATGTCGGAGGTGAGATTATGCAATTACCCCCTTCACGTTTTGGTAATCCTTAAATGTGACATTGGAGAAAGAAAAGTAATAATGGCTGATATTTTGGAGTACTGATTACATACCAGGGATAATTCTAATTTCTTTACATGTAACAACTTATTCAGTTCTCACAACAGCTCTACAGTGCGGATGCTAGAACGTCTATTTTAAAGACGAGCAATTTGAGGCACAGGGAGATTATCTGATTTGTCTAAACCCACATAACCAATAAATGGCAGGGCCAGAACTGACACCTTGAAGGTCTGCATCCTGAAAAAAGGGACCCAGCTCCATGGACACTTACTGGTACTGAGAGTGAATTTTAAAAGGATCCCTATATCGGTGTCTGTCGTAGTATAGCAAGGTGGCACGATTTATCACAGATAGTTTCTGGAGTCCTGCAGAAGCTAAATGAACTCAGCTTTATAGCTTCTGGAGTCCATGTTAAATATCGAACCTATAGAATGGAATCTGAGGACATGAAGAAGAGTTAATCCACAAGTTGGCGAAAGAAATCTGTAACAATTTCCAGGAATGTGGTTCATAGTCATGCAGGTGGTAAAGGGTAGGCTTCATGCTGAAACCTGTGTTTGGGATAGAGTGAATGGCGAACCTGTGCCATTCTCCAGTCTGCAGTCACCTTCTTCTCTTTCCTTCGCCCTCTGTGTGGGATTCGTAAGTCACTGTTTTCCCCTCTTTCCCTTTCTATGGAGCACCCACTGTGTAGAAGTGTTCTTCTGGGCATTTGGGAAAGTGAAGAAAAGAATGTGTTGAACATTCTACTCCAGGAATATATGCTCTAGCGTGGAATATAGGATTAAAGGAAAATGACCTGGCTATGCTGAGGAACCACGATATGCATCTTTTCTGGAGCTTATCATCCATATTTGTGTGTGTGTGTGTGTGTGTGTGTGTGTGTGTGTGTGTGTGTGTGTGAGAGAGAGAGAGAGAGAGAGAGAGAGAGAGAGAGAGAGAGAGAGAGAGAGAGCGAGGAGAAACGAGAAACCCCACAACTCCCGCATCATGCGTGTAAGCGAGGAAGCCCGTAATGTCAACAAGCACAGATGGGCCAGTCATGTAGCCTGGAGTTAGGGCAGCAGATGGACGATTCATCGCATAAATTGGATATCCAGGGACTATAATGCCTGCAAGGAAATCCAAGGACGCATCACATTGACCCAATGACAACATACCTGGGCAAAGGTAGAACCAGGGTGCCGATGATCTGAAAGAGCTCATGCAGTGGTGGGGTGAAAATCAAATGAACTTCAGTAAGGGAGTGAAGGAAATCCCATAGTCCGTGCTTGTGTGTGTTTAAAATGTTTTTGTGAGAGAACGCCGTCTTTCATTCATCTTTGTAAGACCTGATGTTATTACGTCACTTCTGAATGTTGTGATCATGGCATTCCGAGCTCTGGAAGAAGAAAAAGCATTTGGACATTTGATATGTATGCAAAATATATTTGAAATAAATTTTCTGAAAGCTGAAATTTTACTCTAAGCACAAACTTCAAAATAATAACTTTCTTGGAAATAACTAATTATAAAATGGGATTCACTTTTCACAATACAATAATAATAAACAAGATGAAGACTTCATTTAAAAACCAAATAATATTAAACTGAGCAAAACTCTTTCTATTTGGTTATATTTAGGATGCTTTAGTAGTGTACCACAAAAACTATAGTCTGACTGTTGGTGCTGATAACCTTTCAATGGATGATCAAATGAATGAATTGACATGTTTTCAGTTGTTACGCACTCAGCACTTTGTATACAGCCAGCACATGCACACATTCATGTTAGGAGCTTTCCATCGAAAGCTTTTTAAAACTCTGTACCTATTCTGTGGAAGTCACTGTGCTAGGTACCAAATATGGGGGCGAGCATGGCAGATTTGTTTTCATAAAGGTCTACATCCATTACTTTTTAAAATATAGATTTTTAGAGCAGTTTTAGGTTGATAGACAAATTGAGCAGGAAGTACAGAGCTCCCATACTTCCCACCTACTCCCAATTCATTTTGCCTTTTATTAACATTTCACATTCATGTGGTTCATTTGTTACAACTGACGAGCTACTGTTGACACACTACTATTCACTAAAGTTCATAGTTTCCTTTAGGTTTCACTCTTTCTGTTGTACGTTACATGGGTTTAAACAAATATATAATGACATGTATCCACCATAAACTACCATACAGAATAGTGTCACGGCCTTAAAATTTTCTCATATTCCACTTTTTCTTCCCTCCCCTCTTGCCTCCAAATCTTTCGCAACTACTAACCTCTTACTATCTACAGTATTGCTTCTTTCCGAATGCCACATAGCTGGAATGAGGTAGTCGATAGCCTTTTCAGACCGACTTCTTTCACTTAGCAATATACATTTGAGGTCATTCCACGTGTTTCTGTAGCTTCATCGCTCATTTCTTTCTATCACTGAATAATATTCTGTTCTGTGAATGTACCATAATGTATATTCATCCACTCTGCCAAAGTGTCTCCCAAAGGGACTGCACACTTTTGCTTTCCCACCAGGAATAAGTGAGAGTTCCTGTAGCTCCACATTCTCACCAGCATTTGATGTTGTCAGTGTGTTGAATTTGGCCATGCTAATAGATGCATAGCGGTATCACATTGTTGTTTTAGTTTGCAATTCCCTAATGACATACAATGTTGAACATCTTCTCATGTGCTTTTTTTTTTTGCCATTTGTATATTGTCTTTGGCGAAGCGTCTATTCAGAGATTTTGCCTATTTTTTAAAAATCTGGGTTACTTGTTTTCTTATTAAGTTTTAAGAGTGTTTTATCTTTTATCAGATATGTGACTTGAAAATATGTCCTCCCACTTCGTGGCTTGTTTTTTCATTCTCTTAGCAGTTTCTTTCACAGAACACCTTTTACTTTTTAACTCCTTGAGGTGGACCAGAGTGGTTCTGGGAAGGTTGGTCGTGAGCCTTCAAATCAGGCTCTGTTGCTTCAAGTATTCCCTGAGAAAGTGAACTTGGCCTGTACCATCCGGTCACGCGTACCTTTCCTTTTCACTTTTGTCTTTTGACATTGACACTAGGTTGCACCCATGAGTTTTCTCTCTCGTTTCTTTTTGCTCTGTTAGTCATTTTATGCTCCTGCAGACTGTAATAACTGACTCCGTCTATGCTTACTGAGTTATTCTCATTCTGTTACCTGCCTGTGGCTGCCCACCCACCCTTGGCTGGTGCTGACCTTCTTGCCTGCCTACTGGTTTTGGCTTTGTTGATGACAGCTCATCTTGCTCTACCCTGATGCCAAGCATCTAGAAAAGTTATAGTATTTTCAGTGGTTAGTTATAAAACCACTTTTAAGTTAGGCATTTATTGCTTTACATGGCCAATCCCAAACTCTTTATCACTCTCAATTCCAAGTTTAGTCTTTTTGATTTCTCATTTTTTTTTTCCATTAATGGCCTCACCTTCCTAGCACTAACTCAAACTGTAAATCACAGGGTCATCTTTGATTTATCCTTTGCTTTCATTATATGCAATCAATTAGTGGCCTTGTTCTCCAACCTGAGTCTTTTAATGCCCGCCATTCACTCTATCAAATGACCTGAGTTCTATCATGATAGGAAAAAAAATAAAGGTCACATTATCTCAGGAAGATATTTATGTATGTTCAGGCATCTGTTAATGCTGCGTAAATTTTTTTTTTGAAAACTCTTTTTTCTTTCTATCTGTGACAACCTCCAAGATTCTTTTCAGTGCTCAAATCTAGAAAGATTCTTTGAAATTTTTTATAAACACTGAAATGCTTCTCAAGTCTATTCTCCTCTTTTTTAGTCCAGCTGCCACAGGTGTAGACCTGACTCTGGCTTTAAGGCTGGCCCACTGAGGGGAGCCTTTCCTGGGGCAGGATTAAAAAAAGAAGCTGAGGAGAATAAGAGAGAGAAGACCAAATATCTGTTAGACCCATCTTATAGTCAGATCTTCACAGTGTGATTTTGTTATTCTGTTTGAAGTGAATTCTTAGAATAGCTAATGCTTTTAGAAACCAAATGTAGATACAAAACATATCACAAAACTAAGCTCTAGTAAGTTTTAAAGCTTTGTCACTTGCTTATTGAAACCATCACTTCTTCCTCTTGACACAAATAAATAATAACTTGACCATATTTTTCTTTACTTTAAAAAATATTTCTTTACAAACCTCAGGTTTGTGTGTCTGCTTGTCATGAAAAGTATATTGTCCTTTAACTAAAGGTTTATTACAAAAGAGGGGGAAAAAGGCTCTTCAAAGTTATACTGAGTGATAACTTCAAGGTTTGTCTAGAGAGCTACTCTTCTAAAAGCCAATCTTTTGTTAAAATTCACCCTCAAATTGTACCTACAATATAATAATTTACCCTCAGACTATATCCGTGTCATTAGGTGGCTGCTAAGATGGTCTTCCCCTCATCTCCACTAGCTTGTGAGAGCTCCAGCTATTAGCAAGTAGCATTTCACCCATGTAATATTATGCCATTTCCTTCATTGTCCAGGACAACCTTATTATTGAACAAAACGTTATAGATGACATGCACGTAGTTTAAAATAATTATAATTAAAATTATATATATATATATATATTTCCCTAGAAATTCAGCATTGAATGTTTTTCAAAGTTTTCTATTCTGCTGTTTTTCCAGATACATTTTAAGTTGTTAGAACTATGGCTGCCTGGGCCAAAGCTGGAGTTGCTGGGCAAAGTTGCTCCAGCTTGGGCCCAGGAGGGTGCAACAGGGAGCTTGCTGTTAGTTGGGCCTGAGATGCTGGATTAAACAGGAATGAACAGGTGGGCATGACCAAGGGTGCTGCTAGAGGGTCCAAGGTGGAGAAGGAGAAAAGCAGGTGGGATGAAGGATACCTTCTGGAGTGCATGGTTATTAAGTTCAGATGACTAATTAGTGAGAAACTTTTAGCCTTGATGAATGGGACCCAGAGTATAATCTCGTATATCAGCTCCAAGGAAGTAACCTGGAAACAAAGAAAGAGGCCAATGTAGAGGGTCCTGGGAAGTCAGTTCAATAGATAGATGGGCCAGGGTGTTGAAGAGATGGAAGTGAGAGACAAATGGGGGAAGTGGGGATCAGGTCTGCCCTTAAAGGGGTATGTGCTGCCACTGCAGCTGAGGTGAGGCTGGGGTTTTGCAGAGACACAGGTCGTCACTAGAATCAGGTCATGACAGACTGAGGTTTTTCTTTGATTCAGGAAAGCCATAGCAGTGAGAGATATTGCTTTTTACCTGCAGTTGATTTTATACCTTGTCTGGATGTCCTGGTGGTATTTACACTGGCAAACCAATCCATATTCCAGAATCAGACCAGTTGCTAAGCTGTCAAGTGTCTGGCTGGAGTAGAGGCTGGCCAAACACCAAGTTGTAGTGAGAGGAGAGAGAGGCAGAGGGTACTGGCCGGTCAAGAACAGCCACATGGAGTCCAGGTTGATTCTTGGCTCCTGGCAATTGAGTGGTGCACATAAAACGCCAAACACTGGATGATTCATGCAGGAGAGGTCCTCACTGGGGCCTTCTAAAGTAGCAGTCAGCTTGGGGCAGTCTCTTTAAGCCAGGTCTTTAGGCTGACTGAAAGCTCCTAGGGTCATCACGAACTGTGATGTTTGTGATGACTGCTCAAGCAAGTGACCTGTGTCTATTCTAAATTAATAGAGCTGGAAGGGCCTTTGGAATTATCTTTGCTCTTAGTAGGAAATGGAGACTCAAGGTTAGTGACTTATTATCATCAAATAGCTAACCTATAGGAAGGATTAAATCAGAACCCTGGCCTTTTTTTTTTTTAATGTTAATTTTTTTTAGAAACAGCTCCAATGAGGTATAAATAACATATAGCAAAGTATGCAAATTTAAAATATACAATTTGGTAAGTTTTAACATATGTAGATACTTTAAAATCATTACCACAATCAATATATTGAACATATCTATCACCTCTAAAGTTTTCTCATGTGCCTTTGTAATGCCTCCCTCTTGTTTTCCTCACTCTCCTCATCTCCTGTCACCTCTACTACTAGTTCCCCCAACTCTCACGCCCAGGGAACCGCTGATCTGCTTTCTGTCACTATGATAAATCTGTATTCTGTAGAATTTTACATGGAATCATATAGTCTGTACCCTGTTATGTCTGGCTTCTTTCATTCAGCACAATTGTTTTGAGAGTCATCCCTGTTCTTGAATTTATCAATAGTTTGTTTCTTTCATTGCTGAATAATATTCCATCGTATAGTTATACTATCCATTCATTGCTTGGTAACCATTTGGATTGTTTTCAGTTTTTGTTGATTTCAAATAACGGTGTCATAAATATTCATGTACAAGTCTTTGTGTGGACATGCCTTAATTTCTTTTTGAGAAATACCTAGAAATGGAATGACTCGGTCATATGGTAGGTGCATGCTTAAGTTTTTAAGAAATTACCCAGCTGTTTTCTAAAATGCTGCATACCATTTTACATTCCAGCAGTGTATAAAAGTTCTAGTTACTCCACATTTTTATCAACACTTGGTATAATTAGTCTTTTTAATTAAAGCCATTCTAATAGATGTTTTGTGATATCCCTCTGTGCTTTTACTTGCTTTGTTCTAATGACTAAATGATATGGAGTATTTTTTCATGTGCTTGCTTGCCATCTTAGTGACATTTCTTTTGTAAAAATGTTCATATCTTTTGTACGTTTTTATTGGGTTATTTTCTTATTTTAGATTTTTATATACTATGACTGCAAGTCCTTTATCAGATATATTATTTGCAGATATTTTCTCCGAGTCTGTGGCTTGTCTTTGCATTCTCTTAACAGTACGTTTGGAAGAGCCGAAGTTTTAAATTTCGATAAAGTCCTATCAAATATTCTTTAATGGATTGTCCTCCTAGATATGGCGTCTAAGAAGTCTTTGTCTAACCCACACTCACAAAGATTTTCTCCTATTTTTTTTCTAGATGTTCTATAGTTTACCATGTATGTTTAGGTCTCTGATCCATTTTAAATTAATTTTTGTTTATGGTACCCCACAGTCTTTTGACATAGGTGGACTGTAGTGAAAGGCATGTGGTCTCTTTATATACATATGGTTATAGATCTCTCTTACCAATAATATCATATTTAAATGTGAAGGTCAACCATACATTACATATGTACATTACTAAAAAAAAAAAAACCCACTAAAATACATTGCCCAGTTTTTATAATACATTTAATGAAAGAATAATAAGGTCATTAAGGGCAATCAGTGTTTTGTTATATTCTTGATTATATTCTTGATTATAGCTTGTTATATTTCTTGATATGAACATAGTTGAAGTAAGAAGTAGGGGCCTCTTCCCTTTAATGGGGACCAGCATAGTTCTGGACTCAAGTTTAAAACCTTGTCAACAGCGATGATTGCATATTGTTTACTCCCCACCCCTTCCTGTTGTGGTAATTATGGCACTTTAGAATTCCTGGAGAGGATTCAGTGCATAATCATGTAATTATGTCCCAAACAATGTGGGGCCCTCTCTCTGCCATTCACTGGAACAGCCAAAGGAGAAGTTTGTTTGGGTTCTCATTGTGAAGACCCAGTGGGAGAGGAGGCTGCAGTGCTTGAAAAGTACTCATGGACAGGAAAGGAGCTGATTTAGAGAGACTGAATAGGGCGAGTAGGTACATCTGGGGTTTTGTCACTGTAATTATGAGAAGTGGAATTTTTAGCATCATCCCATTGACCATAGTATATAAGTGTATATGTATGAGTCAGGTTCCATGACATAGTCATTCGGGATTGGAGCTAGTCATTTCATCCCCAAGAATTCTTTCTGGGCCCTAGTATTTAGCCTTCCACTGCACCCTTGACCCCAGGGGTGTGCTTGCCTTCTGAAAAGCAGTAAAAATAACAGAAAGGGAAACTGGAATAGGGCTCAGCAGATGGAAGTGTTTGTGTTCTGATAGTCCTGTAACATCTACTGGGAGACCAGGAGTACATCATTTAACTCTCTCCAGCACCAGTTTCCTTATCTACCACAGGAGAAGAGTATCCTTTGAGCGTACACATGGGCATGCTGGAGAATGTGCTCTATGCATGTACAGTATTACTATTAAAGAGTGGGGCCATGCCTTCTTTAATCCTTTCATACAGGAAAAAGAAAAAAAACTTGCTTGCCCTTATTTTGTGAGACATCGTGAGACCTGGCCTTACCTCCTTCAGGATCTTCCCCAGCTTCATCCCCAGACTCTGAGACTGGGTTAGCTCTTCCTCCAACTCCTAATTTCCCTCATCGCACTTACTACATCCAATGATTGTTTTTCTCCCTGCCTGGAGCAGGAGTTTCTTCGAGGCCAAGACTTCTATCTTATCTTTATAACCCTCGTGCTACTTAACAACTGTTTGATGAATAAACAGCGAAGTTAATAATAAATATGAAGGTGAGCAGGACATTCACTGTGCTAAAGGAGTTCATAGCCTTATGGAGGAGATGGACATGTATATAAACCCTTGTAGCCCACTGTTCTAACTACAACAAGCAATTTGTTTATTCATTTTAAACAAAATGGAACACTTCATTCTCATCTAACAAAATAGCTTTTATTTGTACTTTAATACACTTAGGTAGAAGTATGTTGCTGAAAAAAATGATTTCTAAAAAGAATGGAAAGAGATAAGGAGAGAGATTATTTCTCTGTCCCAGTTATTGTCATCAGTAAGCCTTTGCCTTCCATGGCATCTCCCACTCTGCTTCCTGGTTAGGTTAGGCCCCCCTATGTGCATGCTCACAGTGCCGTGTCCTTCTTTTTCTGACAAATTATTTAATATCTACCTCGGTAACTGTCTTATTCAGTGCACTATTGTCATCAGCTAGAACAGTACCTGATATATAGTAAGATCTCTGTAAATTGCTGTTAAATAATTAAGTATATGTGCAAATAAATTCTGCACCATAAAATATTTTTTAAAAAAATAACCCGGACTTCATAAATTTTAAGGCCATAAATTCTTTTCCCATCATGGGATTTTAATATGGCTCTGTGACCCAGTATTCCTTTTGAGCAAGACTGCTAGCTGATTTTCTCAGTAGGCCACACTCTGCCATTAAATGGATCTCCATATACCTAGCTGAGCAAACCTATCAAAGAGAATTATTTCATGTTATCCTCCTGGAATTTCAGGTACAATTTAACTTCTTGTTATCATACAACTTTATAGTAGTAACCTTTTCCCACCTCTTGGGACCCTTATTTTTAGTTTTCTGGAAAAGATGCAGATTTGAACACAATTGCTACAAATAGATAAGGCACACCCCACGAACCCATTTGCAGGTGCTCTCTGTATTTCCTCACAGAGTCATTTGTCTCCAGGTTTGAATGCTTCTCTTGTGCCTTTATTGGCAGTTGAAAATAGAGTTCTAGCCAATGTAGGTGTATTGTTACTACCAAATGCAATTTGCTGCCACACGTTGTGTTCAGATAATGGAAAAGAGTAGAATTTATCTAAACAATTGTGCTCAAACAATTGCGCTCAAAGAAATGATACCACAGAGTGAGCCTTTCTCAGTTTTTCTGAATCATTTAAATGGTTTCATTGTAACATATCCCTTTGCCAACTATTTTTTAGTGGGAAAATAAAGGCTTAAAGGAATTTCTTAAAGAAACAGAACTTAGAGCAGAATCAGAAATATGTCATAATGTATACCCATTTATGAAAAAAGAACATGTTACCAATGATTATAGGATCACTTTTGTAAGGGTGGGGCAACGTTTTAATTTGAGTTCCCTGGATGCATAAGACATAGACTAGTGTGGACACCAGTGAAGTGTTGCTAATGGGAATTGTGGGGCACAGAGATGGAAGCATGAAGTTCGGAGGCAGAAAACTTGGCTATCAGCCTGTTACTCTTACTTGCTCTCTGTGTGATCATGGAAAAATTACTCTTTTAGCTGCGAGTGTAAGAGATGACAATGCAGATATATACAGTATTGTTGAAACAATGAAGGAGAAAATAATTTTTGCTGCTATAGAAGTTATGTACTCGGTGTGAACTGAAAAACTCTTCCAAGTTTCACATCAGAGGTTTGGTCTTGTCTTAATGCAGTACTGTTAGAAAAATTGTCTTGTTATGTGTCTATCTCTGGAAATTATACTTTTATGCCAGATTCTATTGTAAGTAATAAAAAAAGGTCTCCCTCTCAGTGGCTGTTTTTGTTTCAAGACAATACACTGAGCTGCAAAGGTCTGCATAAAAAGCAACACGATATTCTTTAGTAGAGGGCCACATTTCTCTTGTCTTTCATAGAAATTATCTTTTTTTTAAGAAAACAAAAAAGTATGATCTACTAGCTGACTTATTCATGTGATTAGAAATTTTAATCCATTTAATTATAAAAAGAAATAGAGTTTTGCAAATAAAGGCCGGCAGCCTGATGTCAATCACACACAAGATTCTTATATGGACTGCTAGAGGACAGAAGGGGATGGTCACCAAGAGGTGTCTTAGGATCACTAAAACCATGTCAGACCCTTTTTAGTTGCAAACGTTTGTAAAGGATGCTGTACAGTTGAATCAGGTACCGTATGGGTAGGTGTATATGAAATTCTCTGATTTTATGAGCACTTATATGGAGTTTTGACACACTGTATATTGTTAGCTCATTCATAAGTGACCCTATGAAGAATTTAGGAAAGGCTGATTCTGGGATCTTTGGGGTTTTTATTCAAAAGAGAATTATTTAGTCAGGCTGAGGGTACCAGTGTGAGAATCTGTGCAGCAGAAGATAGTCATTCAAACATGATAGAAAGCCAGGCATCTTTCCCCATGCCTTGGCTTCACCACCAAGAAGCACTGAGTTGGCAGAGATCTCATTTCATCCCTGGAAGAGGGCTTTATTTTATTTCAAACCCTTAGCTACTTGGTGCATATTTTTGTACAGGCAGTAAATAGCTTTAAGCTCATTTATGAGCTCTCTCTTTTTTTATAGTCCATAGAAGAATAAAAGTTTTTATATAAAAAAACTCTCAAAACACCATAATAAAGATATAAACAAATTAAAAAAAAAAACTAGGCAAAAGATTTGAATAGATATATCAACAAAGAAGACATATAAAAACATTTAAAGATTCTCAACATTGTTAGTCATCCGGGAAATGCCAATTAAAACCACACTGAACTATTGCTATGATCTGTTAGAATGATTAAGTTAAAATACTGACAATAGCAAGTAGTGAGGATGCAGAGCAACTAAAACTCATATGTTGCTGGCGGAAGTGCACAATGGCATGGCCACTTTGGAAAGCCATTTGGAAATTTCTCGTAGAGTCTAATTTATATTTACCATATGAACCATCAGTCTTACCCCTGGATATTCACCCAGGAAAAATGAAAACTTATATTTATACAAAAACCAACACAGGAATGTTTATAGCAGCTTTATTCATAATAGCCCCAATTGAGAAGCAAACCAAATGTCCATGACAGGTGAATGTGTAAACAAATGGTATATCCATTCAGTGGAATACTATTCAGCAATAAAAAGGAATAAACAAAGGAAACACGCAACAATTGTTTTGGATGAATTTCAAAACAATTATATTGAGTGATAGAAGCCAGATAAAAAAAGAGTACGTGCTGTATGATTCTTTTAGAAAATACAAACTATAGTAACAGAAATGGTTGCATGGGGATGAGGAATGGGAGGGAAGAATTGCACAGGTGATGGAGAAACATCAGGGAGTGATGGTGGCTCGTGTTCATTATCTATATTGTGGTAATGGTTTTAGGAGTAGAAGCATATGTTAAAAGTTCTCATGTACATTTTAAATATGCGCAATTTATTGTATGTCAATTGTAGTGACTTTCATTTCATACATTTTTAATTCCCCTGGTTTATGACTGAACATCATCTCTATAGAAGGATCTTAGCTTTTAATGTCAAAGTATTTGTAGAACTAGGAAATTCCATTTTGCAGCCTCTAATGAAATAGTTTCTTTAGGCAATGTTCAACCTGCTAAAATTATTAGGATAAATGTTTCTTGGAACAGGTTAGATGGCTGAATCTACTCATCAGTCGCTAAAAGTGGAACAGCCACACATTATATACATCTACTGATATGATGCAAGATGAAACACACAGTGCCATATATGAAGAATTCTTGCTAACATAGTTAAACCTAAATAAAGTCAGAATCTTCTATCCCACATTCAGTTAACGGGAAATAGAGAAACACTTTATATAGGTACACACCATGTCGAAGCAATAAGGCAAATCTAGATAGGATGTACTAAGGACAACTGACCTGGTTTCTTAAATATGTCAGTAAGGTAAAAAAGCATTATTGATTACATAACATTTAAGAGACATAATCATCGTATATGATGTATAGACCATGGGATGGAAGTTGATTTGAAAAAAAAACCAATCTAAAAAGACATATTTTGGTAATAGGGAAATTTAAATATGGACTTGGAATTAGATAATGCTAAGGAGTGACTGCTAATGTTGGTGGATGAGAGAATGGTATTACAGATATGAATGAAAATATCCTAATTTTTAGCAATTATATATGGAAGTATTTAAATGTGAAATAGTGGGGAAAATGCCTTAATATACCACAAAATACAGGAAAAAGGAAGGAAGGAAGGAAGGAAGGAAGGAAGGAAGGAAGGAAGGAAGGAAGGAAGGAAGGAAGGAAGAAAGAAGGGATTAATTAGTTAAGTATGTTACAATGCTCCTAATTTTTACATGTGGAGGATAGGTGGGTAAATCGGGTTTATTTTGCTATTATTTCTGCTTTTGTGTATGTTTGAAAACTTTCATAATATTCTTTAAAATCATCTTTCTAGGAATTATGCAGACTATAAAATATAAGTAAATAGACATAATTTTAGGAATAGATTACTGTGCACTTTACATGCAAGAAACACCTGCCCATAAATTCAATTAAAAATGGTTTTATCTCTATTAAAAAATTCAGATTTATCAACTGTCTATTTGCATTACAAAAGGAATTGTCTCTTTTATAAAAACGGTTTATCATGTAATTCCATTAAATGATTTATTTAATTTACATGAGTGTTCTTTTTCTGAATCCTCATAAATTAACCTTTTTCTTTCCTCAGTCACTTCTGTTCTCCAGCCAAGCATGCTGAGTCCTTTCATGCCTCCAAACTTTTATGAAAGCTTGTTTCCTATATCTGAAGTTATTTTCTTTACTCTGTATGGTACAAAAGCTTATTGTATAATAAGGATTCACTACAGAAACAGAATCAATAGGATTGTGATCTGTCTGTCTGTCTGTCTATCCATCCATCTACCTAAGAAATTTATTATTAGGAATGGGCTCACAGGATTATGGAGGCTGACAAGTACCAAGATCTGCAGTTAGCAAACTGGAGACCCAGGATGCTGACCTTGTGAGTTCCAGTATGAAACCTGGTAGGCTTGAGATATAGGAAACGCTGATATTTCAGTTTGATATGAAGGGAGGAAAAAAGTTGATGTTCCAGCTCCAAGGTAGTCAGGCAGGGGTAGTTCCCTATTAAGCAGCCTTTTTGTTCTACCCAGGTCCTCAACTGATTGGGTGAGGCCCACCCACATTAGGGAGAACAATCCGCCCTACTTAGTCTACTGATTCAAATGTGATGTAATCATCCAAAAACACCCTTGTAGCTACTTCCAGCATCATGTTTGACCACACATCTGGGCACCTGTGGCCCATTCAAGTTGACACATAAATGAACCATCACACTTATTCATACTTTAAGACCCAGCTCAAACACAGATTCTGTAGAAAAGCCTCCAGTTGTCTGGACTATATAGATTTATATGTCTGTGTTTTATTCTAGGCTGTAAATTCCTTAATGCAGAGATTGTGTCTTATTTATCTTCCAATCACCAGAGACTAGACGAGGGGCTGACATAGAACACGGATCAAATAAATGCCTGTTGAATGAATGAATGGATGGATGGATGGATAATTGCATCTGCAATAGATTTAGGAGAAACTCTACAAGTTAGAAAGTATCAAATTTTAATGTTCTAAATTTATAACTCTAGTAAGAGTACGAGTTTCAGGGTCAATATAAGTAACCATGAAGGATGATGGTCTATTCAAAAGTAGAGCAAATAAAAGCAAAATAAAGTTATTAAGTTTATTTTTAAAATAAAAATAATGCACATACAGATTTGACATTACAGATATGATCAAGTTATCACTCAATAGAATCTGTTTGAAATTTTTGTCTAAATCCTAATGAATTATTTTATCAAATTTTATATGCACATAGTTGAAAATAAATTACTATTTAAATAAAAACAGTATTCCTCTTTCTTATTCTACTTTACTATAAATCCTGCTCCCTGGAAGTCCACACTTTATTTTAGCTGTTTCTTCTGCTTAGTGACCTCCATACCATAAGAGAGTACATTTTTACTGCTATTTCTTAATGTACCCACTTTTGACATTAATTCTACCCCCTAGTAGTTGTACAACTTAGGGCAAGTTAGTTGACTTTGCTGTGCCTCACTTTCAAGTTTTTTAAAAGGGAGGAAATAATATTATTGTATCTCACAACATTCTGGTGTGGACTAAATGAGTTACTCTATGCAAAGTGCTTGGTATGTAGTAAGAGTGATGTAAATCTTAACTCTAATAATGATGATAAGTATGATCATAATCATGAATAATGGATGGAATCTTATACCACCTCCCACTTCTCACCATCTTGTCTCCCCATTTTTTCTATATAGCTATATAAAAATCAATGTTTCAATAAATCAGCAAACAGTGTGATATTATTATGACTCTGTAAACATGTTCTCAACTGAAGTAGATGATATATTGTATATGTGAAGGTTCATTTGCAGATAACACAGCCTCTTCAAATTACCTCAAGCACAACTTGATGCTTAGACTTGGGGGCTGACAGCCGACAGCTGGATTTAGCAGCATCCTCTCCAGAGATGAGGTGGCAGTTACCCTAATATGCCCATGTGAGCCTTGTGCAAGGAAACCGCTTCATAGGAGGTGAAAAGGCTGGAGACAGCTGTGCCCTAAGGAGCCTGCTGAGGGAAGCACAGGGAAACCCAGAAGGGAAAAGCTCTTTCCTCCTGGTGTCCCTCCAGCTCCCTCTAGTGAGGAGGCTTTGGCATCTGGCAAAGGAGAATATTTACAAAGCCCACCTTAATTATCACGGCGCAGGCAGGAAGGGTGGATTTGGAGCTCAGAGTCAATGACTTAATTAACTGTCGTGTCTATTAAATTCAGAAGCCTTCTGGCATGCAATTATGGTTAAATTCCAAATGTTAAATCAGAGGCTTTGGTACGTATAGTGGAAGACGGGGAGCGTGTTCGTTGTTTTTAAATATTTGAATAACTGCCACGTGAGAGAGAAAATCATTATTGCATGTTGTTCGGAGAGAACAAGACTAGTGAAAGGTAAAGAAAGGCAGATTTGGGGAAATTCCCCAAGGAATTTGGACGCTTGTCTCCAAATATTGCAATTACCCTGACACGAAGAATGATGGAAACAGACGCTAGAGTGCTTCTTTGTCAAGTTGTGGGAGTTCAACCAGGATAGAAGATTGGACTGCGTGATTTCCAAGGTTCGTTCCAATTCGGAGACGCTATGGACTTTTGATGAATGCCTCTGTTACCGAAAGTGAAGGTGCCTGTATATCTGTCCAGCAATTCCCCCGTTTATCTGTCTATGCTTTATCCATCCACCTGTCGTCCGTCCATCCCTCCATCCATCCATTCATCCATTCACTCATCCATCTTCGGAGTTGCTTTAAAATTCAATGAAGTTATTTCACTAAATTAAAACTCATATTTTGGGGGCCAGTGTCTATTGCTTGGTTTCCTGGAACTAATTGCCATTACATACAAATGCATTATTTTTATTTGGTTTAAATATTAGAATAATTTTATTTGTTATGTTTTATGTTTCAGGTGTCTTTTTTTTTTTTCTAAAAATTTCTCAGAATATTCCTAAAAGACAGGAGTAATATCAGCAAAGAGACTGAATAAAACCACACACAACCAAAATACTAAAATGAAAAAAAAAACACAACATGTTATACAATAAACTCAGTGACTCCAAGGTAATTACACACTGAAGTTTCAGAAATGTAGCCTACAGTTGTGTAAACAGAAGAGCTGGGACTAGGATCTAGGTCTTTTTTTTTTTTCTTTTTCTTTTGTCTTCCACGGGTTATTTCCTTAGTTCAAGCCTTGTCTGAGAGTTTGTGGTTTGATTTTACTGTTCGAAACGGAGTGTGGTTTTTTTTCCTGACATTTAGGAATTTTAAAGAATTGGAGTGCTGAAACGAAGGAAATCGCGAAAAGCGTTTCCTAGGTAGGGCCTCCTCCTTGTTCAGTGATGAAATAAGTCCTAGTGATGGCTTGCTGTTCACCCCTGTGTGGTGGTGGCTCCCAAAACACTGGGAATGTGTCGGTGGAAGGGGATGCTGAGGGAAATGTGGAGTTGATCGGCTCTGCTGTTTATAAACTGGGTGACACGAAGCTGGCACCTTGGTTTGATTCCCAAGGAAAGTAGGGCGCAGAGAATGAGGTGAGTTGCCCAGCATCACACAGCCGGAGTTGCACATCTGGGGTTAGAAATTAGGTGTGATTCGCAACCCAGAACTTTTTTCATCTACTTTTTAGCTTTGTTGCCTAGAAAAATTATTAAGATAATAGCTCAGAAAAATAACCCACCACCCCCCTCCTACACACACACACACACACACACTGAAAACCTGTTCTCTGGTACTCAGGGTTTTTAGTCCCTCCTGTCCCTCTAACGCCTCGGCAGCGTTTTCCTGTTGGTGCCCCTCCATCCCCTCCGTCTGTGTCTGGGTCAGTACAGCCATTGTCTCTGTGGAGGAGACAGGCAGCACGAGTAAGGTGGCCTCCACACAGGTTCTTACTCTGTTTCTTTATGGCCAGGCCTTTTTCTACTTGCTAGCCCACAGTAGTGGCTCCATGGCTATGTTTCCTACAACAGCTGTTTGGGGGCTCAGTGCCTGGGGGCACACTCGAAGTAAGTGTGTGCCACCCCATGTGACAGAGAGAGATGGGTAATCATATACAACCCACCAACAGTGGGCCGCCTTGTCATTGTTACAGGGCCCTTTCAATTTCTTGCAGTTTCCTTTGTCTCAGCAGTTTTGGTTGCATCCTGAAAACTGTCAGGCTTCCTTGTTTCTGTAAGGACCTGACAATTCCGGCCTCACAATGCGGCTTAAATTGGACCAGCTGCTGCCTCAATGGAGCAGTCTGCCCATCTCCAAGGCATTAAGCCCAAAATTATTTCGAAAATTGAAGCCTTTGACTTGCTCTGGATTAATGTGATTAAGCAGGGCTTGCTTTAATTTGTAGCCATCTCTTCCTTTATTAATAACATCTCAGCAATTGGAGCAGCATGTATGTATGGGAGACAACAGAAAGTTAGGTTGATTGCAATTTGTAAGAAAAGTCTTTAATGTTTCAGTAGCAACTGATACAGGCTTCAGTTGTGGGCAGATTTAGATCTGCTTGTTATTCTTAATTTTTTTATGGAAACCTAATAAGCAAATGAATCCTCCCTCCTTCTCTCCCTTTGTCCCCATGCCCCTGAGGTCTGCACTGGATTTACAGCTCCCTTTAAGTAATAAAGAAAGGATCTTTTTTTCATCTGAATTATATCAGCTGGTGAAATCTGGACGAAATATCCTTCAGGGTTAAGAAAGGTAGAATTAAAAGGGATTTGATTTTTTTTCTCTCAGTATAATTGAAAGTGTATAGCCATAATGATGATTAAAAATAATCCGTTAGCTTTTCTAAATAAGAAAGTATATATCTCATTACTTGAGACCTAGATTTTTACAATAACTGTGGTGGGTGGTAGTGGAAGAAGTAAGGGCAATATTTGTTAAATGTCTTTAATAATGATGTTTGAAGCTCATTGAAATTTTTCTTATATAATATATCCTGGCCAATTTAAGATGGTGTGAATTCTAGGTTACATCTCTTTCCCACTTAGTATGACATAGCTAACTGAAAGCAAAGTTCAAGTATTTTTCTTAGGTTAAGTCTGACTTCCTTCTACACCAGCAAAGCCAAAGAACCCGGGCCTGAGAGTCAGCAAACCTAGAGTATTTCTACTTTTTTCTCACCAGCAAGGCTGTGTTATCTTGGTAAAGTGACTCAGTTTCTCTGTGCCTAAGTTTCCTCATCTATAAAGCTAGGAAATTGAGGAGAAAGCTTTGTAAAAGCTCATCTGGTCCTATTATTCTATAGATCCAACTCCTATGGTTTCTCACCCCATTAAAAAAATATGATTCACTGGGTCTAATTTCAGTGTTGTCACCTTGCTTTTCTCCTTTACAAAGTGATGAGAATAAATCACCAAATTTACTGATATCTGGGTCAAATCTGGTTATTTCTGTAAATCAGGGGGCCTCAAATAACTCAATATTATTGCGTGTACTTTTATTTGTATCTAAAACCCCAGATGTGTTCCTTCCCAATTGTTTTATTTCATACACACATAAATCAAGATTCCTTAGTCCTGTTTCATTTGAAGGTATATGTCTAAAAATAATCATTAAAAAACCCTTAAAGATGTGGCAGGATTTAATAGTTAGAGACATATTTCATATAAATAAATGGTGATATTATTTATAGTTCCCTGGCTACTTGACAGAAATTTTGTTTGCATCAAGAACTCTTCAGATGGGCAACAAAAACCCATATCAAGGAGTAATACATATTATGCCATATTAGAAAACCTTTTCCCATTTCCTCCCGCCATTTTGCCCAATATTTTGATATAACTCTGATGTCCCCTGTCTTGTTAAATACGTTGTTATCAGTTGAATCTTTCATTTATTTATTCCCTAGATCTCACTTTCAAAAATGCTTTGTAGTGGTATCTATGGACTGAAGGAGGCTGAGCCTGAGACCCAGGTACAGCAGAGGCTAGCCCCTTGGTGGAAGTCAGAGGATGTGCTGCATTCTTCCCTCGGGGCCCTGTCTGAGCCATCTGTTCCATGAATAACTTTACTGCAGAAGAGGCAACACACATCTGCTTCTTGACCTGGTTATGCCACTATCTATGGGGTTGGATGACATGCTATAACAAAGAAACCCCCAAAATGTGCAGTGGCTCCAGCACAACACACATTTTCTTGTTCATGTAATAGCCCAAGAGCGAGCCTTCCTGGCCTGTGGACAGCTTTCCTCACGTGGCGATTTAGGGAGCCAGACAGCTTCCATTTCGTGGCTCTGCTATCCCCCAAGTCCTGTCGTCATCTGCATCTAGCCCGTCAGATGGACACAGAGAGCATGGAGAGAGTAGACCTACTACTTAAAGGCCTCGACTCCGAACACACGTCACTTCTGCTCTCATTGTTGGTAGAACTCAGTCACATGGCCTCCCTATCCGTCAGGAAGTCAGGAGGTGCAGTGAACGTGAGGAAGTCGCTTTCTGGTGACGAGCTTGCAGAACCTGCTACCATCCATCAGTCATTTTCAGCTCTGTCTTCCTGTAATTCCATGGTAACTCCTGGAAGAAAGTGCTGAAATGGTTATCATTTGTGAGTGCAGTGCTTTATGGAACTTTGGACGTTTTAGATTTTTTTTATGTTGATTCCAAGGACCTAGGCATCTCCAAACCCCGCTTTGACTAATTTGACTTCTGGCTTGTACCTTCGAAGTTCACCGGAGCTCTTAAGTGTTATTGACACCATTTGGATGGTCGTCAGACAGGGCGTTGTGGTGGTCTTGTGAGCATGCTCACTAACCAGGATAGATTTTTGCCTTACATTTAAAATATTTGTTTTCCTTTGGTGATTTAGTTGGTTTATTTCTGTGTTTGTTCATTTGTTTTTAAGGGCATTTAGGTCATTGATTATGTGGGGATCATGCTGTTGTTTTGTTTTTCTTATTTCCTGCCATAATTCTTTCCAGGCTCTGCTAGTCAGTGGCTACATGATCTTGGGTATCTGTTTGAGCTTCTGTGTCTTCATGAGTAGAAGTAGGAATACTTACTCTCACCTTGATGGATGGAGTGATTTTGATTAAAGTATAGTAAGGGTCTTGTATGTCAGCTACTCAACATAACTCTGTTAAAATAATTAATTAATGTAAGACAGCTGGCTCTCCAGACACAAGGGTGAAAATAGGGAGAGAGTATAAACATTTATTTTGAAATAAATATTGCTAGAGGTTAAGAAATCAGTCATATCAAAGCTAATGCTTACTTAGAACTCAGCTTAGGCATCTCCTATTTTGGGGTTACTGTCCCTGACCCCACAAGTTTGGGTTCAACGTCTCCCCACGTGCTCTAACCCCACCCTGTATCCACACTTCCACTCGGCTCTCATCTACTCTATTGTTATTGCTGATTTCTGCCTATGACTCTCTCGCTACATTAAATGTTTCTTGTTTTCTGCTATATTTCTGGGCCTGATAAGGTAGAAACATACAAAATTGCCATCTTTGTAGTAAAATATGGTTGGATATTAATAATTTCAGAAGGTTGAACCTAATCCATAGGAGGCACAAGATATTGTGTTGGTTATAGAGTGATGTTTGACACCTGAATGTGGGCTCCACATTACTTTTGAGTTTCGTGCTATGTTAGCATCCATTATGCCATTATTGACGTCATAATATAAAATGTAATACGTAGTGTGTATCTTTAGCTATTTCCAGTGTCTGTGACTCAGATTCTCAGGTGAACACATGCCTTAAGGGCAGGCTATCATCTGCTTCATCATGCATCTTCCACAATGCCAAGTGGTTGTGTACTAATGGTTGGTACTTAATATTTTGGGACTTGTCTTGAATTTGCTTATTTTAAGTTGTAGTTGAAGAATATGAGTCTCCTAATTAAGAAATATTAAGTGATTCAACCATAATCCTGGGGTCTTTAACAAAATTAATATTTGCCCTCAGTGGTTCGTCTTTATTCCCGGGATGGCGCAGTTGCTTTAGATGTGTTAAGGATGTCAGGGCGATTTGACAGTATGTTTTCTTGCTCTAGGCTTTTTCTGTGTTTTGTGTCATCAAGTTTCATGGGAAGAAACACCAAATTTGGAATCAGACCTGGTTTGAGATCCAGTTATGTCATTTATAGACATATGACCTTGGCACAGCCATTTAACTTTTGGCTATTTCATTTGCTTCATTTGTAGCATGTCTGCTTTACACCATTGTTGGGAGGATTTAATGAGATCCAATATGTAGATTAAGTAGGATACTTTTGGCAGCAAGTAACAGAAATCTCAACTAAAATTGGCTTAAAAATAGGAATGTGTACTTTTTTTACATAGCTAAAAATCAAGGAGTTCCAGGATAGTTAATTCAGTGGCTTGAAAAAAAATCATCAAGAATTCAGGTTCCTCCCATCTTACTACTCTGTCATTCTCAGCTTTGGCAGTGTTCCTCATTGGCCCTGGATGGCTGCCACAATTTCAGGCATCCAAGTCCTCAACTTCAATATCCACTGTCAAGGAAAAGAAGTTAACACTCCATTTCTGTGTCCTTTTGTAAGGAGATGAGTTTCCTAGAAATCTCTCAGAATACATCTATGCCTGTGCCCAGACCAGTCACCGGAAAGAGGAATGCAATGGCCGTGAAGAGTTAGAACGGTTAAAACTTACCCTGGTCCATCAGAGGGGCCCAGCCTATCCACAATTGCCTGACCACCTGACTCTTAAACCAAATTGGTATTCTATAAGCAAGAACACTAGGGGTGGTGCACAGCTATTGGGTAGATGGTAAAATGATCAAGTTTATCTCATTATTATAGACTCGATATAAGATATGATTTGCTGATGGATAAATAGCATATATAAAAGTTGTTTCTAAGCATATTTTTACTTTCTAAAAAAATCAACAGACATGACTGCTTTACTGCAAAATAACTGTAAAATCAAACCTATAAATCAAATGTATGAGTTAACCTTTTTTGTTGAAGAATAAATTGTGTACAGTGTTAAAACACATGGATACAAAAGTTCTTTCAACACTTGTTGGGTGCCATTCTATGTATTTGTCAGCGTGGGTGCTATGAGGGATACAAAGTCCACAAGACATAACTATTATCATTTAAGTAGCTCATCATCTGGTGGAAGAGATAAGAATTCAGAAAGCTCTGAGGACCACATGACAGATCCAGGAGGAAAGCTCTGCGAACTCAGAGGTGTGAGAGGGGATTTCTGTCTGAGAATCAGAAAGGTGTCATGTGAGAGCTGATACTGGGCAGATTGAGGCCTTTACTTGGCTTGTAGATGGCCATTTTCTCACTGTGTCCTCACATGGTCTTCCCTCCACGTGTGTCTGTGTCCTAATTTCTTCGTTTTGTAAGGACAGCAGTCATATTGACTTAGGGACCACCTCAATGACCTCATTTTAACTTAATTATTTTTAAAGACCTTATCTCAAATATAGTCATATTCTGAGGTATTAGGGGTTCACAATACACAGTGCTTCAACACATGACACAATTCAGCCCGTAAGGCAGATTACAAATGTCATCTGCCATGTAAGGCAGAGCTTTCTCTTCCCTATCTTCTCACTCTGGTCCCAACTATGGAGGGGTCAGAATGACAGAACAGGAGGATAAAATGACACGTGAAGAAGACAACTACTTCCGCTTCTCTCACTCCAAGCTTTCTCTCCCTACTTAAGAAGAGGAGCTATAATGTTCTCAGACAGCCATCAGTGGGAGAGCTTCAGACCTCACCAGCTGTGAGCAATACAACTCCCATCTGAAGGTCTGAGTTTTTAATTAATCCAGTCCTTCCACAGGCACCATCTGTAGTAGGAAAATACATGGTTCATTTTAAGGTTTACTGCAAAAGGCAATCATATTTAACTTCCTAGCAGACACCCTCCAAGAGTCATTGAACAACCTCTAAGCCAGCTCTTGGGTTTTATGATTTACAAAACTTTTTGAAGAGTAGCTTTTAATAGAAGAGAGAAAAAGAGGTTTGAATCATGGCCCCTATAATGAAAACGATTATTTTCAGTTCTAGATTGATACAGTATAACATAAAAAATTAGTAGACTTATAACTAACTGTGTGCTTGTATGTATACTTAAAGTTAAATGCTTGGGTGAGGTGTTTGGAATAACTTGTTCTTACAATGAAAAGTAAAGGTTAATATCCATAGTTTCTTTTAATAAGAGCAGATGTAAGGCTGATATTCCAGGGACATTAGGTGTTTCTTTTTAAATAAGATTAAATATTTGCTCCATGAAAGGGATTATATAAAGTGAATTAAATTGAATTAATGAAAGGAACCCATCACTCAGGTTAATGTCAAAGCCCTGGGCTTTGCCCTTCCCGTTGGATCCCCAGGCCTTCTTCCCAGCGCTGCCCACCCTCTGAATGTGATGTGTATTGTTCTTTTGGTTTTCTTTGTAGTCTTTCCACATGCTTGTGTGTCCCAAAACAATGTATTATTTAGTTTTGCCCGTTTGGACCATTCTATCAGTGGTACCATACCGTACAGATTCATGTATGAATTATCTTTTGTAGTCAACATTTAGTTCCTGTGGTTCACCCGTATTGAGCTGCGTAGCTATAGTTTATTACTGCTTTCGTGTTGAGGGTATATCATTGGATGTCTATGCTGCAGTTTATTTTTCAATTTCCTACAGATGGGTGGATATTGGGTTGTTTCCATTTTAAAAAATTATACACAGGGCTGCTCTGTACATCCTTACACACATCCTGGTACATATGTGTAAGTATCTTTAGACTCCGTATGGAATTTTGAGTTGCAGAGTATCTGCAGTTTTTGATTTCCAAGTGAGGATGGACGTCTTTTAGGGTTCATTTAAATTTTTTTTTTTATCCTACTAAGATTTCTGTCTTTTTCCATCTTGATTTTAAGGAGTTCTTTATATATACTGGATGCTAATCCTTTGACAGTTGTATATATAGCAAATATTTTTATCTCTGATGGCTTTCTTTTTAAAAATTCTTTATTGAGTCTTTTGATTACGTGTTCTTAATTTTAATGTGGTTGAATTTGTTAATCTTTTTTTTTACGGTCTGTGCATTTTGTATCTTGCCTCTCCCTTTTTTTCCTGTTATTTTAAGAGCTTGTATAAGATTTGGATAATCTGTCTTGATTCTTCTATAGAATTTACCTGTAAAGCCCTTGAGGCCTCATATCTTCTTTTGGGAAGGTATTTTTTTTTAAAGGTCCAGTTTTTTAAATGGTTATTAAATTATTTAGCCTTTCTCTTTCTTTGTGGGCCAATTTTGGAAAGTTATATTTCTCTACAAAATGTATTGACATGAAGTTATAGTTTTTTCTTGCCTTTTTAATCTTTGATGCATCTGTAGTTATGGCCTCATTTTATTTGTAATATAATGTATTTGTACTCTCTTTTCTTGATCAACTTTTGGCCTCATGATCCTGTTCTGTTGAACGTTTATTTTATGTTTCATTAGTTTATGCTTTCTTCTTTTAGTTTCTTCAAATATATTTGCATTATTTTACTATTCTCTTTCTGACTTATTATTTTGTTCGTTGATCTTTTTTCTTTTTGCTCCTTACTCATAATCGAATTAAAGTTGTGAATTTCCATCAAAGAATCACTTTTGCTGCCTCTCAATAGTTTTGATAGTAGTGTTTTCATTATAATTCATTTTTAAGTATTCAAAATGTTAAACATATAGTTACTATATGACCCAGCAATTCTACTCTTAGATATATACCCAAGAAAAATGATAACCTGTGTCCACACAAAAGCTTAATCATGGATTTTTATAGTTGCATTATTTGGCTGTTCATAATAGCGAAAAAGTGGAAACAGCTCTAATGTCCATCAACTGATGAATGGATAAATAAAATGTGATATATACATACAATGGAATATTATTTGGCAATAAAAAGGAATAAAATACTGATACAGGCAACAACATGATGACCTTGAAAACATTATCTTAAACAAAATAAACCAGTCACAAAAGACCACATATAGTGTATGTATTTGACATGCCCAGAACACAGAAATCTATAGAGATGGAAATGAGACAGATTAGTGGCTGTCCAGGACAGGTGGGATTGTAGACTTTGGAAGATAAGAGCTAAAGGGTATGGAGATTCTTTCTGAAGTAATGAATATGTTTTGAAATTGATTGTGGTGATGGTTGCCCAACTCTGTGAATAACCTAAAGCCATTGAATTATATATTTTAAATGAGTGAATTGTATAGTGTGTGAATTTTATCTCGATAAAGCTGTTACCAAAGAAGAAAGCATTTTTTTGCTGAAATTGCCAGTGAATTATAATAGCTCTAAACTAGTTGAAATTTGTATCTAACAATTTTTATTCTCCGCTCCTCCTCTACCTCTCCCATCTCCATCTCCTCCTTTTTCTCCTCCTCCTCTTTCTCTCTCTCTTGTCATTGGCAGTGTTGAATAATAAAGTTTAACTTATTAAAAGAATCTGATTAATGAAAATGAATGGAAAACATCGACGTGAACATAATTTTTCAGTTTCCACTCTCATAGATAATTGTGTACAAACAGACTGAGACGACACAACCTTGAGAATGTGTCAGTACTTGCTAACTAGCACACAAGGCTTAGACTATAATTTTGAGAAAGCGGGATTCTGAAGCAATTAAATACAGTGAATGTAGGAGGAGGTAGACTATATATAACATACCTTAGAAAATGCTATAGATAAGAAATGGTCTTTAAGAGGTGATTTCTGGCATGTGCCACAGGGGAAAATGGTATCAAATCTACACAATGACTGGGTTCTATGGAGTGGCTCCTCCGGAAAATTTCGCTTTCTTCCCTGTGCCAGAGACCTTGACCCCACCCTGCCTGTGAAGTAGGAGACTGCTTTGTAAAGGGGCGCTGATCAAGACGATGGCCATTATCGAGCTGGGATCCAAACATCTGAAGCTTATAACCTAGCACAATGGCAAAGGCTTCTTATCCACATTTCTAATTATATATTTTTTTCTGCTTTTTAGATAAAGGGACAAAGGAATATGGGACTGACTTTTCAGGTTTTTCAGGCTGCTCTGAAGTGTTCTTTTTAAGATGGAGGGATGTAGTTTTGTTTAATAGCAGTGCTGTGAGCAGGGTGTGTTCTCCAAGACCATCCTGCTGTGTACAATAGCATGCAGATGTCAGAGATGCATTAGGAGCCGAAATAATTCATTTGTTATTTCTAATGAATAGTAATAATTTATAATTTATACTAATCAAAAACCTTTCATCCACAAAAACCAACAAGCTTTACACACATTATCTTCTCACCAACCTCTGATGTAAGTGTCTGGCAAGTACAATTATCCCTAATTCGCAGAAGGGCCAAGACAGAGAACATAGTACAGAAATAGTTATCGAGGTATCTGCAGCTTCAAATTTATATTTTGAAAGTTACTTTGAACTTATTTTTATTAGTTATTTTGGTGGTTAAGGAATATAATTGATACTGACCTATATAATGTATATCTACCAAGTTAAAATGATGAGATCCATTTTCCAGATTTTTTTTATATTAACAAATATGGAGAACCTCGTATTGGCCAGTGCCATTTAGGGGATAGATGTCCATTCTATGCCCCACTGGTGTCCAGCCCAATGGTTTCCACAGTCCCAGGTGTTAGAAGCAGCCGTGGTGGCACTGTGCTTCTTGCAAAGCTTTTAGCACATTCTAGTTTGTTCTCTGATCAATGAGCGATGGGGATGCAGATGAGGGTACACCCAAAATAGCGGGGATGCAGTTTTAATTACTACCTCTGCCTCCAGACCCCATCACCACCAAAACAGTTCACACAGGGCTGCTAAGTTAATCTTGAAATAACACAGCTCTTATCAACTCGCTTTCTTGCCACCAAGTCCTTATTTTTGATCCTTGAAATTCAGCGTTCTCCATCAAAAGCATAGAAAAGCAGATTGCTTCCAACTCCTCTTTACAACTGGTTGAGGAAAGGACTTGGGCTTAACTTAACTAACTTCCTCCTGCTCCCACCCTTGCCTGGAAAAAAAAAATGAGGTCAGTGCTGACCCTTAAAAATGCACTGAGCTTGCAGACTACTTTTGGAGACAAAGGGAGAGAGAATCCCATTTTTAGTTGCAGGAACTTCCTTAAACCTAGCCCAGAAGGCCTCCCCGAGAGCCTGGCCAGTTCCAATAATACACAAAGACATATTATATGTTCAAAGACATACCTGGTGTATTGTGTGAGTGTGGGCACACACACACAGACACAGACACACATGCACACAGCTTACTCTCTGCTTAGAAAAGTTTCTTCCAGAAGTTTCTGTTCCGATAAACCAGTGAGATGCATCCACCCGTTCTCTTTGGTTCCAGTGACACACAGTGAATCCTACATTTTGTCATATGAAACCTGCACGTCATCATCAGCTGACTTCAGAGCTGTCTCCATGTTTGGCGGAGGACCCTGTGTCCCTGTGAGTCTGGCGGCCAGAGTCGTTCTTTCCTGGGGGTGACCAGTGTGGCTGACTGCCTCCCAGCTGGAGTAGGACCCTTGGCTTTAGTTAGAATGACTAGAGTAGAAACGCTTTATCCACTGCTTTTCTTGGATGATAATTTGTTTATTCGGGAAATTGATTAAAGGGTGGGTAAATCATTAAAAAGAAAAAGTTTGCAGAAATCTTAATTTTTAAAAACTTGAATAAACATACCTGTTGGTGCTAACCTTTAGATTCGGGTCAATGTCTTTCTCTTGATGCTGGTTCCTCCCCCTGGAGAGCCTCCTTGTTCCCTTCCTAGTGCGGTGGGGGAAGAGTGCCCAGCCTAGAGCTAGACGCTTCTTCCCCCTGAATTCTGACTCCCCCCACCACTGGCGCTGTGATCTTGCTCATGCCTTTCACCCTCTCTGTGCCTAATTGTCCTCATCTTTAAAATGGGTATAGTAGTATCTCCCTTATTGGCTCTTTAAGGAGATTAAATAAATTAATATATGTAAACTGCTTAGAATTGTGCATAGTACAGAGTAAGCATGAAGTGTTTACCGTTATTATTATCATCAGTTTTTAGTTTTACTTTCTTTAAAGTCAAGTGAGAATTTAAAGGTGTGTGGAGCAATCTGAGCACAGAAGTTATCTAGATTTTTATGATTTCTTCCTCGGTGATTTTTTTTTCTTTTTATTTGGGGTAAAATATGGATAATATAAAATTTACCAACTTAACCACTTTTAAGTGTACAAGTGAGTAGGATTAAGTTCATTCACATTGCTGTGTAACCGTCACCACCATCCATCTCCATAACTCTCTTCACCTTGCAGACCTGAAACTCCACACTCATTCTACAGCAGCTCCCCGTGGTCCCCTCCCCCAGCCCCTGACGATTGCCCTTTCTAAATGTCTGTGGTGGTCTTGCCCACACTTATTTTGATAGCATTTTTGAACAGCTTCCATTTATTGTGTTTTTCTAAAGCATTCAACTTAACTCTTAATAGAAACAAAACCCTATTTCTTTTCTCCTTGTAATTTCATTGTAAAACAAAATAGGTCGAAACAGGCTTTGGAGCAAATATAGCTAATTTGGTGAGTGTACTCTTTAGCTGGTGCGAGCAGAAGGGTAGTTAGTGGGTGTTGTGGTACTGTGAGCATCAGAACCATGTTTGCCAGAAGGAGTGCTGGGGTCAATTAGTCTGGACCATTGTATCCATCCTCGAGTTTCCCTTCTCTGCACCATGGTACTTGTCATTTTCATCATCTGGAACATCCCTATTCTCAGCTCTGGATGTTGAAATAGCACCCAGTTTTTGGTGTCCAGGTCAATGCACCTCCTCTAGGAAACCTTCCCTGTTTTCTTTCTTTTCAGGCATTTACCTGCACCTCTCCAATGGCCCCTAACACTTTCTGTCTTGCACTGTTAGTTGAGTTCCGTAAGAGCAGGCTCTGCACCATACCTCTTTGGATTTTTCATATCATTGGCTTAGTGCTGTGCAGGTAGCCATGACCCAGGCTCATGTCATTGAATTACTCCCTTGCCAGGATTGGACAGAGAGACAAAAAGAGGAAACTAAGTATTGAAGCATTTTATAGTTATCGAAGCCTGCATGTATGCGCATGCATGCGTGTGTGTGTGTGTGTGTGTGTGTGTGTGTGTGTGTAATACTTACAGTGCACCTTTTTGACATTTTTACTGTACTTGCCCTGCACATGAGAAACTTCAGACTCAGAGAAATTAATTAACTTATTCAAATGAAACACTCTCACTGCACTGTCAATGCTCTTGGCCCAGTGTCGCAGCATCTCATTGTCGAAACCGTTTGGTTTAGTTCTTCGGGGCATGTCTTCAGGCTCCTGAGTTAATTACTGGCTGTCATCAAAGATCTGCTAGTCAATGCCAAAAGATTTCCAATATCAATCAAATTATAGGTGAATATCAATCTATAATTGGCCATAGGCGACAATCATTTAATGGTTACCCTTTGCCCCAATGTGTATGGGGAGAGAGCATGAAGTTATAGAGTCAATAGACTGGGCCGGAGCCTTGACTCAAACCTCCTATGCTCTGCCACCTACTCAGTAATCTTGAGCAAATAAATTGACCTCATTGAGTCTAGTTTTCTCATTTGTAAAATGGATGTAATGATACATGCAGTTACGATGAAGTCTTAATAGATAATTAATGCACGTGAAAGAATTTTGCGATCTATAATTGCACAAATCTAAAATGCTGTCATAATCATTACATGCTTACTGAATACAGTTCATCTTGAGGCACGGAAAAGCCCAGTGCAGAGTTAGGTTAATATGGAATGACCTACCTTAAGTCCAAAATTGGGATGCTGGTGTTAGTTCCTATAGGAGCCTCTTTGGAACATACACCCTTCTGATGTGACGTGCTCAGGACTGGCATCCTGATGAATTTTTGCTCAGGGCCGGTTTCCCTCCATAGGTTAAAATGACTATAGGCAAAGGCATGTTGTCTAGGTAAATGCTCCCCGTTTTTGTTCTGGACCGCCTGGATTTCTGACAAGTGTGAAGTTGCCATGAGAGAGGTGTAGGGGTCAAGGAGGCTAAGATAGAGCTCAGTGTTAAGAGGACTGGAGTCGTCCTCTCCTCCGAGAAGTTTCCCCTGACTCTTCAAGGCTGGCCTTGTACTCCTCCCGCGTGCTCCCACAGAACTGTGAGCTCACCCCTCTCTGAGCGGTAATTACTTTATTCTGTGTGTTCCTACTTATGTGTTCTTTGCCCTCCTGGACTCAGAGCTCCTTGAGACCAGGAACTGTCTCATTCATCACTGTATTAGTTGCACCCAAAAGAGTGCCCAGAGCTCATGCTGACTGCTCAATAAGTACTTGTTGAATGAATCCCTCTTCTGATGGTTACGTTCTGTGATAAGCCACATTCAGAAATGAAAGTGAAGCAGGAGTTGTGGTAAGCTTTTTCACCATTTTGATTATACTGAGGTATTAACTGAGTTAATCAGACCAGTGTTTCTTAGTATTTTCACACTAGTGGAAATCCTTGCATTCAACTGTTTGACTAAATTTGTAGAATCAGCTGGTTTGACTGTACAGAAATTTTAAAGTTTTTAAAAATATTTACATGGTTGTAAAGTTAAAATTGAGCCTGTTGCTCGTCTTGTTGATACTTTCAAGATAAGGCTGTCAGATTTATTTATTTTTATTTTTTAATTTTTGATACAAAATGACTGATGCTTTTGGTACTGAATAGATAGATGAAGGCAAGACTTTTCCCAGACAATATTTTGGCATGGTACTCAGTTATGTACAAATCTAAAGCCTTGGTTCACAGTTCCATTCTTCTCAAAAATATTTAAGCATAGAATTATATTTATTGTTAATACATTTAGATATAAATAAGTCTGAGCCATGCTTTTGGGATGATCATTCCTGTTTGGGGTATTTATAAATAACGTACCATGTAACCAGGGAGAATATGCTACTACCATGTACGCTTAAAAAGCAACCACAATGTGGTTTATGTGCCAAATGAATGGGCAGTTATTGTCTTTGGATGACTTAAAGTGACATCACACCACTGAGAATACCTGAATTAGACTCTATTTGACTAAATTTATAGAATCAGGCTTTTCTGGAAATTCCATATAAGCAGCGACAGTGTTAACAATGATGAGCTTTAACAGAGGGCCTTTCCTCACCCCTGTTATCATGAGTGGAGAGTAGTTTTTGAAGAATGTGAAAACCACATTACTTGGTTTTAAAGACCCTTTTTGTTATCATGATTTCAGGGGTTCTCTAGCTATCTTGTCACTCTGTTTCGGAACACATACACTTTTACGGAAACCTGCCCTTGGCAGCTTACCCAAAGAGACTCATCTTTGCTTGGAGAGCAGGCCATATAGTTCTGTTTGTTTTAACCTAGATCCTAAATGTTTGATGGCTTTTGGCTTTTCAGAGTAAAGTTCCATTGTGACACGCTCATTGTTAATGGTGTATAGATATGGAAAGACTCGTACTTCTACATCTGTTATTTAATGCTCTCAGCCATACTCTAAGATCGAGAGAACAGTATTACTAGTATTTCTATTTTACACATGAGCACTGTGACTGAGGGAAGTGAAGTGCCTTATCTGGCAGATTATGCCCTCGAGTATAGATCTTCTGACTCCAAAGTCAGTAGCCACTTATCTGCCCCATGATGTCCTACACCTTCAGCTGTTTCGATAGTCATTGTGAAGTGAGTAGATGCCAAAAGGCACAGCCTGGATTAGTACAAAGAGGTAGACTTGACTCGGTAAAGATGAAACTTGCCAGCAGTTAGGACATGCCAACAAGGACATGGCTACTTTCGAAGTAGTATGTGCCCTCTCACTTGAAATGGTCATCTGGAGGTTGCAGTGGGGTAAAACAGTGTGACATTGGCTATGTGACCTTCTGAGTCCCTTCCAGTCCGGAGACTGTTCAAAACAAAACAAAACAAAAACTCAGTCTGGTTTCTCTCTCTCGCTATAGTCACATATGTCAAATGCCTAATTGCACAGTTTCCTTTCCCAACTTTGCATCAAAAGCCCATGTCAAGTTTTACGAGGATGCATATACCCGAGGCTGACCCCAGACCATCTGTATCAGAATTCCAGTGTGGAGGAAGTGGGAGGTACGAGTGTTTTTCAGAATGTTTCACAAATGATTCTAAGACACAGGGCTGGGAACCATTCTTCTTGTGTTGCCACTGATAACAGGGTACAAGCAGGACTCGTTTTGGACTTGGTGGTATAATTTAGTAGCATTCCAGAGTCATAGTTTCTTAGTACGCAATACCCTTTTTAATTTTAATCAGGCCATTTAATAAAACTGCAGCTGCAAGGGTACAGTGATTCTCTGCTTGGCAGGTTAGTTTCGCTAATCTTTGCTAGTGCCTGTCTATCTTGTGGTAGGGTGGGAGCTGGTGCTGGTCGAGGAAATGGTCATTGATCAGTCCAGACACATAGACCTTTTCATATACTTCATGTTCTGGGGGGAAAAAAAAAACAGCTCAAAGAATGTAAAGGCCAGCCTCTGTAATCAGCAGGTTGAAGGTAGAAACTCATGAGCTGCTGACTTCTAGACTAGTTACCTACCAGTTAGCTTTGTAGCCGTAAGAAATCCCTATTAGCATGAAGAATTCATGGTTGTAGTTTATTGTTTACTTGAGGAATTTTCTCGATCAAATTCTCAACTGTGTTTATAGCACTCCTCTGAGAGAATCATCTCTGAAGGATGTGTCCGTATTAAAGACACACCAGAGGATTAAAATTCTCCACCATGTCTCCCCATGGTGGACCAAAAAAAAAAAAAAATTACAATTGCTCTAACAGTATTTGTTCTACTTTTCAATCAATAGGATGCTTTTTAAAGCTTACGTTTCTCTTTGGACATTTTAAGTGACTGATGAGACAAAAGAAAAAAAGCCAAGATAAAATGACAGTATAGACACTCCTCAAATCCTATAATGAACTCCACAGGGCATCCAATTTTGATGTATTAGGATTTTTTTTTTTTATAATGAGTACATTGTTGGAAATCACATTTTCTATCTGCAGGAGCTGGAGATGAAACTGAGCTGACATCTTACCTCTTTGTAGTTAATTAGCAAGGGGAAAGTAGTGTTTTGAATCTTGTATAGGAAGGGAGGTATTAGTCATCCACCGCTCCCCTTTTCCCTTCGAACACCTGGATCTTTTTGTGTGCTGTTTGATTTGGTTTAACAGTCTGGATGAGTCTTGTTGGCTGGGAAAGATGAGGGGAATTGAAGAATGACTATTATTTAATGGAAAAAAAAAATGAAACGAACTATACCTCACCTTCACCCACCATCTTGCTTGTAGGATAAATAAAATAGATCAGGTCTTTTTTTTTTTTTTTTAAAGAACAATTTCTTACCTGGACCCAGACTATAGGAAATATCCATGCTACAAGAGTCTTTTGATGTCACCACGTTAACATTTGTCACCATTGAATCCCCAGCACTTAACGCAGTGCCTGGAACTTCGTAGGTATTCAGTAAATATATATTAATCAATGAGTAAATTAAATGAGTGTTGATCCATATAGTAAAGTGTTAAAGTGGCATTGATTGTATCTAATACCTTTCCCCGAGTGGTCACTGTGCCCATCGTAAGACACGTGGTGAGGTTTTCATAGAATTCAGTAGTTAGGGACAGAGAGGCAGAGCAGAGCATGTACGTGATTCCACTTCGGGGACTGGTCCTCAGGCCAGTGAGCAGTGCTGGGGTCAGTATGGACACGCATCTAGGGCTAAGTAAGTGGTAGAGAAATTCAGCACAAAGATTCTTCTGACCTGTAGGTATTTATTAACGTCAGATTACGTGCCCGGTCCTACTGAGTAGGCTACTTCCCTGCTCTCCTCTTCTCACCAACTCGATGTAGCAAAAACTAATCATGTGAACCTGGAAGAGCTGCAGATAACATTTCCCGCATGGGATGGAAAGCTGTGACACAGGCTGATTTATCTTAGGGTTCTCTTTAAAAACACCTGGTTCTGTGAAGCTGCGAGGCTGCAGATGACTATAGAATGCCTGATTTTTCTGCCCCCAGAACACTCCTTTATGTCTCTCCTGGGATGTTTTGTCTTGTAAGGAATGACTGCCAATAATCTACCCCTCTGCATTCATTCACCTTTCTTTGTTGTCACTGGGTGAGGCAACACTGGGAAATGCTTAGGGAGGACACTCATTCTTTTCATTTTTCCTTTCAAGATATTTTTGAACAACAATGTGAAACCACTTATAATGCTGCTGTGAATTGTTAACAAGCACGTTTGCACATCACATCTATTATGCTATTTGCACGAAGTTCTGTGAAGAAACAGCTCGAAGTATTTTTAAGACACAGCCTTTCATCTCTGGAAGCACCAGAAAGTATTTGCAGATTGGTCTCTAGTCAAATTAGCCTAGCACATTGGTGAGTTCCTGGAGGCATGAGCATTTCTAAAAGTGGCTCCTAGCCCCCTTAATCCTTTTGATCATTTGCACTGTGTGTTTTTACACGGGGTCTTGTACTTTGGAGAAATAAAATAAGGAAACTTAAAGGTGAGTTTGATGAGGGCTTTTCTACATTGTTTGTCAATGCAGATGGATCTTGAATTTTAATGGTAATAGTTTCTTTTAAAACAACCAAGCTTTTTTAAACCTCTCCACAAATAATGTCAGTTCTCAGATTATGTCTGCAAGTGTTTGCTGGTGAGTGGAAATTTTTCCTGACCCCTTATCGCTGCCATAAAAGAAGAACCTAATCCTGGAAAACTATCCTGACAGCCTGGATGTCAATTACCCTACAGCTGGTTTTTGTTGTTTTTTTTTTTAATTTGGGCCAGTGCCCATGTGACATTTGCTGTCATTTGGTGGCTTCAGGCATCTACGTTCAGAAGCCTGGATCAGGGTCATAGACTGAGCCCAAGCTTCATCTCTGGTTAAAACCTGGTTGGCTCTTCACTGGATCCTGCCACTTACTGGCTGTGAGACACTGTGTGAGAAAACTTGTGGAGAGCCTCAGTTTCTTCATCCTTAAAATGGGGACCACATCTCATAAAATTATTGTGGGCAATATCTGTATGCCCATGTTCATAGCAGCATTATTCACCGTAGCCAAAGGTGGAAGCAAATCAAGTGTCCATTGCTAGATGAATGGATAAACCAAGTATGGAGTATATATATAGTGGAATATTATTCAGTCTTTAAAAAGGCAAAAATTCTGATAGTTGTTTCAACATGGATGAACCTTGAGGACATCATGCTAAGTGAGATAAGCCAGTCACACACACACACACACACACACACACACACACACACACACACACACTGTATAATTTCACTCAAATGCGATACCTAAAGTAGTCAGATTCAAGGGACAGAATTAGACTGGCAGTTAGTTGCCTGGGGCCAGGAGGAGGAGGGAAATGAGGAGTTAGTGTTTAATGGATACAGTTTCAGTTTTGCAAGATGAAAAAAGTTCTGGTGGTGATGGTAGCACAACGATGTGAATGTACTTAATGCCACTGAGCTGTATACTTAGAGACGGGTAAGATAGAAAATTTATGTTATGTATATTTTCCCCAACAGAAAAAAAAATTGTTGTGAGCATTAGAACACATTAAATAGGTAAAGTGCCCACCATTTTGTCAATATTCAGTAAAGAGTAACAGCTTTTACTAGGGTTAGGAGTTGTATTTTAACGGTTACATATATTTCACCAGGTGATTATACCCAAAATTTTTTTTTTTCATTTGACTTTTGGCTTTCTTATAGTACTCTATCATTATAATAATAATGGAGTGAATTTTTTAGTGTATTTATATATGTTTTCCCTTATTTGGAGTTCTATCTTTTAGATAAATTTCCTGATCACTTAGGGGGAATTATTTTAATCTTTGTGGCTCTTGATACATAAACCAATGGGATTTGAGGGTAGTCATTTACCCTGTTACCAGCCATGTAAGGAAGCCAGTTTTATAGCACTAGGTATACTTTTAAGCTATTTTACAAAATGTAATAAGTAAGAGATGGTATATTAATGTTTCAATATGTGCTTATTTCCTTTTATCCCTGAAAATGTTGAGGATTTTTTTGTCTTGATTTACGTTTATTTTTTCTTATGTGTATTGCCTGTTTACATCTTTTACCTATATTTCTAGTGTGGTTTCTGTGCCTTTCTTGCCAAATATATTTGTCACGTTTGTAACATATTGTTGCTATTTTTAATATTTAGAAGATTTAATTCTTATGTAGTTAAATAATTTCTTTAAACATTTCAGAGTACAAAATGATAATATTTTAAAGTAGATAAAAAATTGTTTTATAATAATCACAGTTATTAATATAGTTTCTTCCTATAATTCCCCATTGTTTTCTTCATGTTAGTATAAAATTTGTTGCAATGCTTAACTTAGATGACTAAAGTATTTGAATTAAAATTATGTAGACTGATTAATAATAAAATATTAATAATCCAATATAAAAAGGACATTATGAAAATTAGAGCAAATAAGAAATTAGAGTTATTAATAAACATGACTTTTTTCTCACTAATAATTAAATTCATTGAAAATAAAATGATAATATTGCAGCTATAAATTGCTACTGATTAAAAACATTGTAAGAGTGACTGAGACTAGCCCTCACTTATGCTGCCAGTGAGGAGAGGAAATTGGGTCAACTTTACTGAATAGCAGTTTGGCACGAGGTATCAAGAAATTTAAAGATGTTTATAAACATTGATTTAGAAATGCTGCTTATATAGCTATGGCTTTGAGGCAGCCTCAGAAATGTGAAAAAATATTTACATTCACTAAATCACTAAAAATAGATTTAGTCTAAATGCCCAATGACCAGGAATGATTGGATAAATAATAGTACAACCTTATTTGGAATGTTATATGAGCATTATAAATGGCATTTAAAAAGAATTTTTTTAGTGATATGGGGACATACAATATGCTGGTAAGTAGAAAAAGCATGATGCAATGATTACAATAAAACAGATTTGATGTGGTGATACACAAGAGTGTGTGAATGTATCCTGTACATATTCAGGAAGAGATGTGTAAAAAAACATTGACACTACTTATGTGGTAGGAGTATAGGTGATTTTGATTTTCTTTTTTATACTTTCACACATTTTCTAAGCTTCATATTGCTTGTAAATTATTGTTTCTTCAATCAGAAATAAATTTAAATATTAAAAAAGATTAAAGGTGGTGAACAGATTTATTTCCTGTTCTGAATTCATGTTCACTTTGCTCTCTTTGCTGTGATGTATTGGATAGAATCCTGGACAGTAAGTCAGAAGGTACTTTTTCAGTTTATGGTCCAGAAATTCATTAGCTATGCAACCTTGGGCAAATTGAACCTATTTATATCTCAGTTTTCCCATTTGAAAAATAGAGATCTCTGCCTTCCCTATCTATAACATTGGATAGTTTTGAGAATTAAGGTGAGATTACCAACAAATGGGAAAACACTTTTGCAAACTAAGGTTCAAAGGCATTGCCGAAACAACTGTGAGTTTTGATAATTTGCTGGAAGAACTTGCAGAACTCAACTGAGAGCTGTTATCCTCATTTATTCATCAGGGAAAAGAAAGAGAAGGAAGAAAAAATTCAGTTGAAGGAAGAGATGCATAGGGCAGAGTCTGGAAGTGTTACAATACTTACTTCTGTGTCATCTCCTGTGCAATCAGGGAGTTACTCTCCTAGCATCCACGTGTGACAATATGCAAGTATTGTCAACCAGGACATTCGCCCATGCCTTGATGTGGAGTTTTTACTGCAGCTTCATTACATGCATGTAATTGATTGATTGTCCACATGGCTGAACTTGGTTTCTAGGTCAACTGTGTTACCCAAAGCCCCCATCTTTCATCACGTGGTTGGTTATCTCAGCATAGCCAACTCTGACCCTAACACTGTTGGCTCTGGCCAACTCTGCCATAAGATTCAGCATGGCCAGCCCTGACCTTAAGACTATTGGTGTGTCCAGCCTCACCCTAAAGAAGGATACTCCAATCGGGTATGACATAGATTACCTTCCCGAGGTCAAGGCAAAAGTCAGATATCTCTTTGCATAAGGCCAAATTCTTAACTACACACAAGGTGACCAAAAAGAGATGGAAAACAAATTTAAATGTAGAGATGATGTTAGTATGGAGGGGTCTGTTATTTACTATGTTCTAACACTCTAAAATAAGGAAGGACGTGAATTCCATAGGTACAAGTGGTACTGTGAATACCTGCTTCACTGATTCACAGAACCTTGGGGACCACCTTTGGGAATGGGTGTGGATACTGGAGAGAGACATTTGATACACAGTCGTCTACCACAGAGACAAATTAGACTGAGAAAGCACTTACCACCCCATTGGGGGGTCTGAACCTGCCCCTTGCATCAGTGTTGGCAGCATAGTGAATTGTCCCTCTATTAGTGAATTTATCTAAAGGGAACAAGTTACAAACCTGCTTTTTACAGGTGTCTCTATCTGGCATCATCTTACTCTGTATTGCCGCTGAGCTCACTACATAGAGCGTGGGGTGAAGATAAAAATAAATTGTCACACTCCCCTTTGCAGAGTTTCAGATCTTGAGCACTATATCAGAGTAGATCCAAAAGATTTTGTAGGGTGAGATTGGAAAAATGAAAACCCGAGTTTGTTTTCTCATGACATTAAAAAGAAATTAGAGTACAATGGAGCAGTCATCATCCTCAGGAAGCTTGCTAGAGGATAGCTGTACTACGCTTTTATGGAAAAAGAACCAGCAACAGAGACTTAGAATGGAACCATTAGCAAGAGGACAATTATGCTCCCACCGTTCTTTCAGCATGAAGAATTTTAGCCTTGGTCTGGTGGATTTTTTGTGAAACAAATAACTTGTAATAAATTGATGTTGTCAGTAAATTTTGGTTGTATGTTCTGTTTCTTTCAAGGAAAAACTGGCCATGCAGAAGTAGTTCGAGTGGTGTACCAGCCAGAACGCATCAGCTTTGAGGAACTGCTCAAGGTCTTCTGGGAGAATCATGACCCGACCCAAGGTAGATGAGCGAGCCAGTATTTAATTATCTTACTAATTACAGCTGGGATAATTAGTGTTTGAGCTGCATGGAAGAGATGAACCTTGAAATCACACAGGAGCTCAAGAATATGATTGCAGACATTTATTGACGGAGAAGAGGAGGGGCGGGGGGAGAAAAAGGGTGAGAGAATAAAGGCACAGCCACAGTCTGCACCCCTCCCCCCTTTACAGCTGTCAGGGGTGGGAAAATTCCCACAGAGAAAGAGCTAGACAATAGAGATTCGTTCACCTTTGATTATTGCATTATTCCTCCTTAATGCAGTCCTTTGTCTACAAAATTAAAGTGTCTTTCTAGCAGCTCCAAAGTTTTCCTGATTTATGGTTCCTTTATTTCACTGAATTTAGCCTTTCTCATCTTTTGACGTTATCAGGTTTTTAAAAAAAAAAAGTCTGTAGGTGATAAAAAAGAACATAAAGGTAAAATGCAGTATTCAGTGGGTCCACAATGCTTGCATTATGTTTTTTCATTAACTCTTTAGTATAACTCATGCTCTTATAGAAGTATATGTGGACTTAGGTAAATTTGCTTATGTTATTTAAATATTTCATTTGTCTTCTTTGGAATTCATTATATGGAAATATTAATATATTTGAGCTATAAACAATGGTGGCCAGAAATTTTATTGAAGGCACATACAAGCAGAAACTCTCTGTTGGCAGATATCATTGTAATATTTGATAATGGAGCAATTTCCAGATTTCATCCTAACAGCCTTATAAGTACTGTTTTGCCAACAGTCTGATCAGATATTATGAAGCTTATGAACTGAAAAGTCCTGTATAGTAGATGTGATTTTTACAAACCCTGTTCTTTTAGTAATCAACCTATTTATCAAAATATTTCCCTTTGGTGTCAGGTTTCTGTGTGGAGAGTATGCCGTGTTGGCTGTTTCCTGATGCACAGATGTGTTTTCTAAATTTTCATTGTGTTTTGTGGTGGAACCTTAATATGATCCAAGCAGCACAGGTTGGTGGGTCCTGAGTTCTGGTTCTGAGAACCACCCAATGACAGGGTGATTTGCCAGAGGGCAAATGTCAGAGCCAAGTCAAGAGTTACAAAATCATAAAGCGGCCAGGGTCAGGCAGGCCCAGGACCCAGGCATGTCCACCAGGGATGGGGAAGGTCTCGCGGGGAGGCCAGGAGCAGACTTTTCGTTATTGTAAAGTTTGGTTTGATGTGGGGGGACGAGTTACAGGCGTGTGACCCAAGCAGGAACAATTAGTCCTTCCCTGGGACTGTGGTATGAGAGATAACAATGTTCTCACTTTGTGGGGGGAAGCCGAAGTGATGGTGCCTGTGTATGTGGAAAGAGCCTGGCCATGGGGGAAGCAAGGAAGGAGGACAAGCAGAGACACTGAGAGGTGAGAGATGGGAAGAGAGAAACTTCAGGACACACTGAGGCCCTGAGACTTCTCATTCCTATGGCCCTTCCTTCAGTTTTGAGAACTCTCCTTGTGGCTTTCCGAGCAATGAGAGCTACTAGATCTCCTCCTTTTTTTTATATATTATTTATTTTATTTTTTATTTTCATTTAAGCCAGTTTTTTGGGTTTTTACAATTTGCAACCACAAAAATCCTGACTAATCCACTTATTCAACTTAAGTAATCATTCATTGTGCTCATTTTATTGAGTAGCTGTTTATTAATCATGTGCATTTGGCTCTACAAATCAGAGGTCTTAAGCCATTTGATTAATAGTTTTACCATTGACTCAGACATGGAGTGGAAAACACTAAAAATTGTTTTAAGACCTGTTGGTGATTTGATTAGGGGGTTTCTTGATAATTCAGAATTAAGAATTGGGGTTTAAAATTTGGGATATATGGCCTGAGAATATTCCAAAAAGGTTTCAAATGACTTGCCTGATGCTGATGGCAGTTTCTGGATCTAGCCCTGCCTGAAGCTCAAGTTTAATATCTCTCCCCTACACCTGCAGGGCCCAAGCTTCCTGACCAGGAAGACTACTTCTAAAGATAAATGTTTTCATGCATCCCCTGTGTGATATAGTTGGGCCTTTAGTATCTTTTCTAAAGCAAATACATTAAAATGCTGCTATGAATTTAATCATACTTTGAATTAGATGCCAATTTTATTAGCCAACAAAATGTCACATACCTCTGGAAAATGGAAATGCGTATGTGCATAATGCAGCCTACAGCTTCTAGGACATGTCTCCTGCACTGTCAGATTTGTGGACCTCTTGCAGTAGCCCCAGGCCTTCCCAGGGGACTGTGGTCACAGATGGGAACCGCTCCAATGCACTCCTGAGGGAGCAGTGGCCTTCTGGCTGAGGCTGCTAGTTGACCCCATATTAGTCTCCCTATTTCTATAGTATTAGAATTTTAGCAGGATATGCAGCTACCAATCAAGACTAAATTTGACCAGACTGCTTATGGCTAAGTATGGTCGTGTGTCAAAATGAGTACAATGGATTGTGTGCAACTTCTGGGTCGTGTGTACTTAGAAGAAGAGGTGTTCTCTTCCTCGACCTGCCTTCACCCAAGTGGCATGTAGTTGTGGTGGTGAACCATCTGGTCCACAGGGATGGGGACCTCACCCTTGTGATTGAGGAGCCACAAGATAGAAGGTTCTAAAGTCAACATCCAAGCTGGACTCTTTATGCAGGAGAGAGAAATACTTTGTTTTGTGTTTTTAACAGGTCATCATGGAGAATGAGTTGGGAAATGGCGAGATAGGTCAGTTAGGAAGCTGCTGTAGCAGCGAGATGAGAGATAATGATAGCTAGGACCGACATGGTCAAGTGAAGACAGAACTGTCTTCTTTAGGCTACTGTTATTTTGGTTCATTTTAGGCCTTTTATTATTATTATTATTATTATTATTATTATTATTATTATTATTATTATTTCACAATAGCTGAACCTATGTCTTTATTAAAACAGCCTTAAACTATAAGCCTTTGATGAACTCCCAGTCATTCCTCTGAAGATCTTAATTAAAATGTTCCCCTAATTAAAACGTCTTTAATGAAATCTGTTAAGAGTGTGGACTGCCGGGTTAGAGATGTGGCCTTAATCAGGTCTGCCACACACCAGCTGCGTGGCCTGGGAAAGGTACCTCACCTCGCGAGGTCTGATTTCTGTCTTCACTTGACCACATAGGTCCTAGCTCTCATTATCTCTCTGGCAGAAGCTTCCTAAGCTTCCTAACCTATATCGCCCTTTCCCAATTCACTCTCCATAATGGCCTGTTAAAAACACAAAGCAAAGTATTTCCCTCTCCTGCATAAAGCACTTTTTTGGTTGTCCATCTTTAAGGGGATAATGTACAGGCTTTTTACAAGGAGCAGCGTGGCCAAGGACTGTGGCTGATTGGTACCTACTTCTCCAACTTCAGTTCCTGACTCTTTTTTTCCCCTCCCCAACCCTGTTCACTCCATGCCTAGAAGACTCAAGTGTTTCCTTGTCCACAGCTCTTGGTGTGACTGGCTCCTCCCTTTCCTTTAGCTTAAAGTATCCTGTCCTCTGAGATCCCCTGACCTATCCTAACTAAAGTAGGACTCCCCAGCCGTCACTCCCAGGTATCTCTATTACTGCATTTTCCTTCCTTCCTACCACTTATCATAAGGTGGAATGATCTATGTATTTGTTAATTAACTGTCCCCTCTTCTGGAAATAAAGCTTCATATTAAATATTTTCTCATTGAACAAGTGAACCTCAGTTTTCTCATCGGTAAAACACTTCCTGTCCCATCAGTGTGTGTCCGGATGTATGAGTGGATGTAGTCTGTTGGGCAGAGCCCAGTGCCAGGCAGAGAGTAAGGATGCCATATTTAACAGCTTCTGCACTCATCCTGTCTATGTAAGAGCTGAATCACAAGCCCCTGTTTGTTTGCTTTGCTTCTTGAACCCCAGTTTTCTCTACTTTTTCTCTATCATTTTTCTCCAGCAAATGTTCTGAATATTCCCAATCATTTCTTATACTTGGTTCATACTCTTTATCCTCTGTTGGCTCCTCAACACCATTCCCTTCCACACCACCCTCCACCCTCCCGCAGTGAGCTCCCAGTTGTCCTCAAAAAGCCACATGTAGCTTGCCCCAGTAGGCCACACTATCTATGGTGTTCGGTCTCATGGGGCCCCAGGACCACACACGTGGCCTGCTGCCTTAGCCCTTAGAGACGTGAATAGGGGATTAATGCAGCTCCTCAGCCCTGGTTAGAACTAGATCCCCAAAGGACTCTTCTGCATTCAGTGCCCTTTGATCCCACACCCCTTGCTCCCCACTCATCATGAAGCGTCCCACTCGGTAGGTTGTTCTCAGGAGGCCCCCAGAGAATCTGGAGTGGGATGGTTCATTCCATCTTGAGCAGGTTGTTTCATAACCTCTTTCCAGGTGCACAGTAGAGGAGTGAGCCCCCGATGCTGTCTACTGGGAAACATTAATAGGAGAGAGAAAAATCCTATTTTCCTTTTGTTTCTCATCAAGTTGGCAATTAAGTGTGGTGTTCATATATTTGAACTTGCCAAATTAATATCTGAACTTCATTGTGCTGACCCTTTTAAGTTAGTGTTTTAAATAAGTCACCAGTTTTGAAGGACTACTTTTTTTTTAGATCATGCACAAGGAATCATCTGCAAATAATTAGACAGTGGAAATTATATTGTATTGCTAATGAGCAGATGTGCATACTTATAGTGGAGGAACAGCTGCACACATATAAAATGCAAAAACGACCCAAACCCAGCATTATGAATTCTGAAAGGGACTTCATTCTTTTAAGAATTTCAGAAAAGAAAAAAATGAAACAAAGAATTTAACTGATTTTTTTTATTAATTGTTCTTTCAGTTGCACTTTTTCTCGTATAACATTATCATACATGAACATAGTATCTTTGCTATTTGCAAATGTGCTATTTGCACTTTCAAATCCCTCTCTCATATAATACTTTAAAGCTTATATTTAACATTTTTCCTTTTGCCTTTTTAGTGCTGTCAGGGTTTAAGGATTTGGTGCCTACAAACAGAATGAAAGGCCCCTACTGGGTGTTTTCTCTGTGCTGGGCATGGTGCTAGGTGCTTACATGCATGTGAGCCCATTTGATTCTTAAAATAACCTGTGAGTAAATGGTCTTAGACCCATTTTACAGATGAACAAATAGGCTCAGAGAAGTGAAGCGAATTGCCATGAGCCAGTTTGTGTATTATGGGATAGAGCTGGGCATTGCACCTAAGAGTATAATTCCAAACCTTGTGTTCTTTCCATCTATGGTATGTTGTCCCAAATTATTACATGATGCTATCAACCAACAGAAAACACAGCACCCCATGACTGAAACAGCAGCACATTCTCCAGTGAAGATGAAATATCTTGAGCTCCTTGAAATATCCATGATGATTTTAAAATTCTGTTAAGGATTTGCAAGATGAGAAAGTTCAAATAGGCTTTTGAAAACTTTCAACCAGGAAGAACTCTACATGTTTTAGATGAAAATGGTTAGGTCACTTAAATTTTGAAGACATTGCTGAAATGATATAAAATCAATAAAAAGAATTAGAGTCAGAAGAACTGCATCACTTCACAAAAAAGGGAACTAAATCAGCTAAGAGCAAAATCAGAGCTGATAACACTAGCAGGAATTAGCATTTCCAGGTGCTGGAAATGGCAGTCTAGGTTATTCAGATCAACTTTTAAAAGCAACTCAAAATGGAGGATAAGATATAAAAACATATTAAAAGTATCTCATCAAAAAGCTGACAAAATGACTAGGAATTACCAGGTAAAATTTGCCAGACACATGAACAGAGGACTGAAACACCTTTGTTCTAGGGATTTGCCAATCCTAGAAAAGCTGAATTTCAGGGGTCGTATTAAGGATATAGCAGGTATGACCAACACAATTAAAACACTTGACCTAATGGACAAATATTAAACACTGTACCCTATACCTTCTTATTTACATGTGGAGCACATACTAGGTCATAATGTCTCAATGTGTTGCAAAGGGACTAAATCATGAAGATTATGTTTCTCTTACCAGAATGTAATTATGCTAATATTGCATATAGTATCTTTGCTATTTGCAAATGTGCTATTTGCACTTTCAAATCCCTCTCTTGTATAATTCTATAGAGCTTATATTTAACATTTTTCCTTTGCCTTTCTAGTGCTGTAAGGGCTTAAAAGTTTGGTGCCACATAAATTTCCAATTATGCATAATAATGCAATTATGCTAGCAAAAAGACATGCAGAAAATCCTCACGTTAGAAAATGAGAAACTTTCTAAATATGTTATGGATTGAAAATAAGGCAATATGGAAATTAAAATATTTTGAGCTGATTGGTAATGAAAATACTACACATCAAAACTTATAGGACATAGCTAAAGCAGTTCTTAGAGGGAAATATAGAGCCTTAAATTTATACATTAGAAGAGGAGAAGACTGAGCCAAGGATCTATCTCAAGAACTTAGAAAATCAACAAAATAAACCAAACAATGAAGAAGAAAAATAATATAGATCAGAAATAAATGAAATGGAAAGTTAATGCATAGTAGAGAGTATCAATAAAGCCAAAAGTTGATATTTCAAAATGGCTAATAAAATAGATAAAATTTTGGTAAGTTGATTAAGGAAAAAATGAGAAGGCACAAATACCCAGTATCAGGAATAAAAAATGGGATATCACTACAGATAGACAACTTTATGTCAGTAAATTTGAAAAGTTAGATTAAAACAAATCCCTTAAAAATATAACTTTAACAAAACTGAATAGGCCTATAAGAAATTGAATCAATCTTTTAAAAGCCTCTCATAGAAAACCCCACTAATTTTTAAATTCATCAGTGAGTTCTACCAACATTTGAGGAAAAAATAATTGTTGTCTTCCACAAATCTTCTAGTGATTAAAGAAAGATGTACCCAGGAAAGACAAACAAACAAAAAAAAAAACAGATTTAAAAAAGATTTCCAGTAGATTTTTTTTAAAAAAGACAGATCACTCAGAAAAATGGACGAAGGACTTGAATAGTGGTGAGAAAATATATGAGATGATAGTCAATGTCATTATTAATCAGAGAAATGCAAATTAAACATCAAGCATAGTGACACAAAGTAGAAAGTCTGACATTAGCAGACTTTAATGAATTGGCAACCATTTAGCATTCTAGGAACTCTTGTTCATTGATGTGGATGTGTAAATTGGTATAACTACTCTGGAAAATGGTTCAGCATCTAGTTAAGTTGAATATTTGCAAACTCTCTAAGCCCAGTCTATGTATGTACTCAAGAGAAACTAAGACATATGTAAAAGAGAGTACATGTCAAAAGTGTTCTTAGCAGCCCTAAGCTGGTATTATTCATCACCTGTGGTGTATTCATACAAAGTGGTCTATTCATAAAATAAATATAATTTTGTTTATATAAATTTCAGACAGGGAAGACTAAACTGTGTTTTGTTTTGTTTTGTTTTGTTTTTTCTCTGGGTGTGTCTATGTACCAAGGAAATTCTTGTCACAAAAATCAGACATGGTTACAAGGAGAGAGAGGGAGTGTATTGCCATTATTAGGGACACATGGAAGGCTGTCTTACTTCACATAAGTCATAGTTATGAGTGCTCACTTTATGATAAATAATATAATATATATAGCAACATATAAAACACTAATGTTAATGGGAATACTTCAATAAACAGTGATTTGTTTTATGTACTTTTGAATATTTATGTACCTGTCTGTGATCAGATCTAGAAATTATAAAGGTGAAATGTTGGTTGCTATACCTGCTAATAGTGTGAACAATGTCCATGGTGAAGGCCTAGCGTCATGAATATATGTGCACATGTGTGATTATAAATATCATTTACATGCCTAGTGTTTTGTGGTGGCGTGCTTTGGCTGACTCATTGCTATAAATGGTGACTTAGAAGTTTTAATATTTTGAAAGTGTTATACATTTTAATGGTAATTTGAACATTTCAAAACTGATTATTTGGTAAAACTTGGAAGTTTGTAGAAAAAAATGGATGTGGAGTCCCAGACATTCTAAGAAAGATATAATAATAAAATATTTCCTTTAGCTAGCCATAAATAAAATTTTCCTTTTATAGAGCAAAATCCATACTAAGATAACTTTTTACCTTTTAGAAAGAAATAATCACGTCTTTTCAAAATTATTTATGATTATAGAAGTAAGGTTTTCTCAATACTAAAAATCAAACTTTTTTTTTAGGTATAGAGTGATTTTTTGGTACCTGTAATATAGCAATGTTTCTTTATCTCTCTTGAGATGCATTGCATTAAAGAATAGAAAGAACATTGCGAAAATGATAGAGAACATGGAGTATTTCTTTTCAGATGAGAGCCACATAATGTCTTTTATAGCTTACTACATTCTACTTTATTTTTTCCCTTAAATAATGTGTTATTTACAAATTCGGATAGTAGTGATGAAGAGCATGGGCTTTGGAGTTAGCTAGTGTCAGATCCAGCACTGGCTTTGGGCAGATATTTCAACCTCTCTCAAAGTATTAGTCTTATCTTCAAAAACATGAGTTTGATAATGATACTCCACGTAGTTGGAGAATTGGATGAGTAACAAGAAAATACAGTGGCACATAGTAAAGGCTGGAATCATTAGTTATTTTATTAATCAAACAGTAATTACATTTGTCATCAAGGTATGTTTAGTTTAACAGGCACATAGTATGTGTGTAACTGGGAAAACTGGAAGTATTATGTGGAATGATCAGATTTGAGAAGTGAAAAGATCAATTAGTTTTTCTTAACTAGTACAGATTACATTCTTTTTAGGCAGAAGATGAAACATCCGAATTCTATTAAATCTGGACTGGCCAGTTTCGTAGTTTCTCCGCCCCATTTTTCCTTCTGAGAGTTATTTTCACACTCCATAGGAAGAAAAGGAAAGAGGCAGTTGAAGAAGTAGATAAAGTACATTTTCTTTCTTCCTTCCTTCCTTCCTTCCTTCCTTCCTTCCTTCCTTCCTTCCTTCCCTCCTATGAAACAAGGGCTATTCATTTATTTGCTCTGTCTTTTAAATTTAAAATGAGATGTCAGTTAAAATTGACAGGATTAATTTTTCAGTCAGGTAAAGTGAGACTGTTCCATATTAATAAGGCTGTCTTTAACACCTGACTTAAAGGCCAGGTGTGCCTGGAAAGGTCACATGAGCAATGATAAGACATCCTATCTATCACTGTGAAGGATGCAGGCTCATCTACCTACTGGAGGACGTCAGTGCCTTCTATTGTTTTTCCCATGGAGGCCCTATTTTCCAACAGAAGGTAGGAGGCCATCCTTGAAGCAGCACTTGTATAAGCTGTTCCACTAATGCCAGTCATCTGTGGTGGCCTTCTTGTGCCACTATAGCACACGTGTGGCCTTTTTGTGCCAGCTCTACTGAGGCAGAGTCAGTTTAAGAAGCAAGGAGGAGAGAGACTAACTCTGTTTATATGCTTAGAATGTTTAAAATTATGAGTCACTCATTAGTTGTTTCATTTTCATTGAGATAAATTTTGAAGAAGCAAGTGGGAGCATTCAAAATCTAATAAATAGAGTTACAGCAGCCAAGCCTCTCCTTATGCTGATCTCACAAAGAGAATCAAGAAATATAACGTAGACATACCATGCTGAGTGTGCCCAGTGCAGTATGTAGGCCGGTGGTCTTTGTCTGCGAATGATGTCCCTCAAGTGTATGTAAGCCATATGCTCTGCACAGAAGTTCTGTCTCTTAATTTGTACCAATTTAATAAACTTGTACAAGAATACTTTAATAAACATATCTAATAAGAGTTTATCCAGAAACCTAAACAGTGAAAATGATAGAGTAGAGGAAACAGCATAGCGCTAGAGGGTGGCAGTAAGGTGGCTTGAATGAGAGCAAAACTGGTTGAATAGCTTGAAGTCTTAGATTAGTTTCTCTAGACTCAGAGTCTGAGACAGGGATTCAGTACATGTAACTTACTGAAGAAAAAGAAAAGAACCTATAAGGGCGTGAGGGAAGTAGGATAGGAAAGGAGAAGAAGCCGAGCAAGGATGTGGCCTCGGGTAGTCTGTCCTTGGCCTGCGCCACAGTGGGGACAGGGAAGTTCTGGATGTGTGGCCATGCGCCTGGGTTCTGGCCCATGAGAAATGAGTGAATGTGTGGCCTGGAACACCTGGGAAGGCTCTTTAAAGATAGAGGAAGTGTCCTATTTTTTTCTATTTCTAGTCTGTAAATTGGATGTGGTTGGCTTTAGCACCAGAATACATCTTATCCTTGAAAATAAGAGCCATAGCTAAGGATAATTGAGTAGAAAGAAGTCCCTGGTGATGACAGAGCCACCCTACCACGCCTAGACCACCTATCTCAATAGGTTTCACTTAAAGTGAAAAAGAAATATAATTCTGTCTTGTTAAAGTCGCTTTTCATTTTGTTCTCTGTTAAACTGATTGAAATTCCTAATTCGTATAGTGAGGTTGGACTGGACCCATTTTTGAGAGATATAAAACATTCTGAGAGAGATGTTGAGATTCTGTAGCCACCATGCTATGATGACAGCATCAATGCTGCTTTTTATTTTTCTGCCCAAACTACGAAATCATAAGAAAAAAAAAAAAAAGACTTTTTTCTTGCTTTCTTCATACAATTGAGAACCTTACCTCTTTCACACGGTGCACATGTTAATTTCAGTTTAGGCTCATTCGTGTAGTCTTGTAATAATAGCTCCTCTTCTTTTTAGACGTTCAGCGTGTAACTTAAAGTGCTGTTTTACCAAAAAAGAAAAAGAAAAAGTCTTGAGTTCTCTAATGTAGCGATCCCCAACCCCTGGTCTGTGGCCTGTTAGGAACTGGCTGCACAGCAGGAGGTGAGTGGCAGGCAAACTAGAGAAGCTTCATCTGTGTTTGCAGCTGCTCCCCAGCGCCTGCATCACCGCCTCAGCTCCACTTCAGGTCATCAGGCATTAGATTCTCATAGCAGCACCAGTCCCTGGTGCCAAAAAAAATGTTGGGGACCACTGCTCTAATGCAAGTCTCTATTCCCTTGAATGTGGGGATTTAAAAAAATGAAGCCACAGTTAACCACTGAAATTATTTGATTCAAGTGCAAATACGAATACCAAAGACCTCTGATAGTCTTTAGTAACTGTCGGTTTCTACCCATTGCAGAGCGGTCACTTCTTACGTGCTGTCTCATTTAGCTGCCTGCGTATGTAGGCTTTACAAGCAATGCTATCAAAAGGTGCGGCTCATTAACATATAGCAGTGGGTCTCACCTGGGGACAATTCTGACGCAAGGGGAGGAGGAATATGTTTACCAAGTTCCTAGGTAAGATACCTACCAACCCTGGAAGGTACAGATCATCATCCCCATTTTTTCAAAGGAGGAAACTGAAACTCACATAGGTCAAGTAACTTGGCGGAGGTCACACAGTTAGTAAACAGCAGAGATGGAATTAGATTCCAGAACTGTCTCATGATAAAACGCATGGCTATTTCTCTGCTCCATGCAGCAGTCTGTGGGGTAGGATCTATTTCTTCCTAGCACCAGTTTATAGAAGAGAAGAATATGTATTCGTTCTGGTGGGAGCCACCCTGTCTATGCAGCCAGCATGGATAGTCCTCAGTGAGAGTGTTCCTTTCCGGTTCCCTAACAGAGAGTGATTTCAGTTACTTCGGAATATGTCCTTCCTTGCCTTTGTTCACTATCACCTGGTGGCGCCTGGAATTTCTTAATGTAATCACCTCACAGGACCTCGTAGTGTGAAATTCCCTTTCAAATTCCCATGTTCAAGCATATTTCTCATCTCTCCAGGCAGAATGTTTAAAACAAGGCGGTACACAAAGGTGAGCTAGAGTGTAGAAGGAGCAGATGAGAACTCGGCCACCTTTTTACTTCCTTATAGATTAAACATTCTTCCATTTTCTTGTGCTTTCTCTCACTGTGCTGAGAGAGAGATCTTAAAACAGTCTCAAAATGGTTTGTCCCCTTTAAATCTTATTTAGGAAAGGTGGACGGAGAAATCACAAACAGTTGGTAGGTGTCAAGAGGTCAATTCTTTTCAAGAATACTCCAAATCCCCAGGCCTCGTTAATCAACATGGAGAGTGTTATGGAAGAATTTTAAGCACAAAGTGCTGTTTCTAAGCCAGTTTTTCTCTTTTCACAAACTATAGCAAGCCCGTTACTTGCTTTCCTGGTACATGAAGACAGCTGAATAATGTCAATAATGTATCCTCTTAGAGTTTTCTAACGCTGAATAGAGGGCACGATGAACTTTGCAACACTTGTTGAATCTGTGTGAAAGAGTTCTGGATTTTTGATGATTATGCGCACCCAGCCTTCCACAGAATTCTGTGGCTACCTTGAAACTGATCTTTCCATGCATCTCTGGTCCCCAGTGTATCCTGTCAAGATCCCTATGTGGCCTCATGCTCAAATGACCAGTTTCCTTTCCTTCCAGGCCCTTTGGCAGAAACTAGTTTTGTCTCTCCAAAGTGTTCAGCATACACCAAGCTTGTTCTCACTTCTGGGCCTGTGCCTGTGATGCTCCTCTCCCCGCCAGAAATGCCAGCCAGATACAGGGCACTTTGTTACCTTGTCTTTGACTGTTTTGCTCTAACTTCTTGCGTATCAATTTTGAAAGGAGAAAGAGCTTTGGTGTCAGATCTAGGTTTAAATCGTGGGCTGGCTGTTTGCTATGTGACATCAGGCAGGTCACCTAAAGTCTCTGATCCATAGCTTCCTTTCGTGTCAAAGAAGGTTAAGAATACCTGCTATTTTTGTAACTTAGTGGGTTAGCAGGACCCCTTCTTATATTTCCAGCAGCTCTCATCCCAGCTTCATGCTTGCTGGAGAAAATAAACCCCAGGGCTTTGATAAAGACGCTAACCATGCTATTGCTGCGTTTGCAAACAGTACCAGTTCCTATCATGTCCCTGAAGGCACCATGCCGTTCTACAACTCTTACCTTTGGCCTCTTGGAGAATGACTTTCACCCCTCATACCATCATTTGCTCTTTCAAGATAAGACTTACTTCTTCGATACAGCTCTGAAGGATGTAGACCCGCCTCTTGCACTGATTAGGTGAACTTACCCACTCCTTCCTTTGAATTCCTGTATTTTTCTAATCCTCACAGATTTTTTTCCCCATAACATCTTGTTAATGGACTTGTATTTGTATCTCCCCCAAATACGTATGTTAAAATATAATTTCCAAGGTCATGCTGTTTGGAAGTGGGGCCTTTGGGAAGTGATAAGGTCATGGGGGCTCTGTTTTTGTGAATGGGATCAGTAGCCTTGTAAGAAGAGACCAAAGAGCCAGCTCACTTTCTTTCGGCTATATGAGGACACAGCAAGAAGACTGCTGTGAAATTTCTCATCAGACCCCGAATTGGCTGGTCTCCTGACTTCCAGCCTCTAGAACTGTGAGAAATAAGTTTCTGATGTTAATCCACTGGTTTATATTTCCAATACTTGATTATGCTTATTGGTTTCCATATATTTCCTCTTACTGTATTAGGAAGGTGACCTAGTTGAAAATGAGACCGTGTCTTATTTCTGATCTTTGCCTAAGAAAGGGAAGGATAGATGAATGGGTGGAAGGAAGGAGAGAAGAAAGGCAGTGAGGGGAGAAAAAAAGAGCTTTAAAAACTATTTTTCCAATGAATTTAATTGTTTTTGTTCCAACATTTTGTACATCTTTCGGTTCCCCTTTCTAGCACCCCAGTGGGTATGAGCTCAGGAGATACAAGATAATGCCAACAGGCCTGATTTTTGCAAGCTGCACATCAGAGATCAAGAGTGAGAACATTGCATTGAAAAGGTCTTTATGGGTAGGGGCAGGAGCAGGAGAATTTACTCAAATTTTTTACTTTCCTTAGATTTGTTTTCCATTGAAACGAAGACTGGGTTAGAGATTAGCAGAGTTAAAATTTAGCTAGAAAGGTAATTCTGCTAAAAAATGATGTAATAAAATAGTTTAAAATTAGATAGTACATTTTACACACATAAAATGAATTTCGATCCTCTCTTTGTATTTATCTGTGTGACCTTAGCTGTGTGCATATCGGAGAGATTAATATAAATAATTCTTTTTAGGGGAATAAATGGCTCCTTCTAGAGTATCTTGCATGAGATCATGTGTTTTTTAATTTCAAATTAATGATTTTGAAATATTCTAAGATGCATTGTACAAATAAAAGTATTTAACACCTACATAATTTTTTATAGTCAACAAAATGCTTTAAAGGTTTTATCTTATTTACTCCTCACAAGAAACAGGTAGGCTAGGCCTTTACAGTCCCTGTTTTACAAATGAAGTTTAAGACTCAGGAAGGTAAGGTAATTTGTACAAAGCATGTCAGTGGCCAAGTCAGACTTAAAAACAAGATCTTATAGCTCTACATCCTAGGCTTCTTAGAAGAGATTTAGTAAACAGGTTTTCCTCACTGTTTTGCATTTTTAACATAGACCAATGGAGGTTGAAAGAAATGGTGAAAAGTTTAATGATGCTAAACATCTGTAAATGCAATGTATTAAAAATAACAAGAACAGAAAATCCATATCTATGAGTTTTTCAGTCTGTTGAGCATCAAATCATATTTCCCAGTGAACCATCTGCTTCCAAATTTCCAGCTCCTATCCATTTAATAAGCCCCTTCATCAGTGAAATGAAAAGTACATGCATCGAAATTAACCAAACACACACAGAATTATGTGACTATGTGTGTGCGGTTTTGTGTAAAGATATTATACCTTCTCCTCAGGATGAACTTTGATGGAAAGAAATCAATCAAATTAGCATTATTACTCATGAATAGACCAGAGAGGGTTAATGTCGTGTCCAGTATCACTTAAGATTCAAGTGAATCTGAATAAAGGCTTTGATGTTTCCTCTTCATCCCCTACTGGATCTCTTTAGCACTTTCAAATCTTCCTTCACAGCTAGGCAGGGTTTAGCCAGAGTGACCAGTAAGAGAGAGTATTGTTTCTTGCACGGGAAGGTTTTAGTTTCACTAAGACATCAAAAAGGGTCGGGATCAGAAGATCAGGGCTATAAGTTCAAATCTGTAAGACTTCTGCCACAGATAGGGGCTGTAACTGTGTGAATAACTCCCATCTTTCCAATGGATGGGTAGTCAGTTTGGGTTTGTGCGAAGGGAAAGGTGCGGGGAATCTGGGGCCGAGCTGTAGATAATGCCCACGACGTTTCTCTTCATTAAAACAGCCCAGAGTGAGTCGGGAACAGCCCAAATCTGCATCAAGAAGACAGGGTCAGCAGTGACAGGAGTCATATCAGTATCATTGTATTACAATTAACAGATGGTCAGGTTAGAATTTAAAGGTATCATGGCTTAAGGGAAGAACCTGTAAATCTCTACCCAGGTCACAGTAGAAATGTAACCTCTAATTACATGAATGACCCATGGATTGGTTTTTGCGGTTATGCATTGCCTTGGGGAAATGCCATCGTTATTCTGATAGGGATTGCATTGGATCTGTAGGTTGCTTCGGATAGTATGGGCATTTTAATGAATTCTTCCAATCCATGAATGCGGTATACCTTTCCATTTATTTGTGCCTTCTTCAGTTTTTTTCTTTAGTGTCTCATAGTTTTCTGAGTACAGGTCTTTTACCTCCTTGTTTAAATTTATTCCTAAGTATTTTATTCAGTAGACAAAGAGAATGTGCCACGTATATGCAATAGAATATTACTCAGTTATAGAAAGAATGAAATGTTTCCATTTGTGACAGCATGGATGATAGAAGGTATCATGCTAAATAAAATAAGTCAGACAGAGAAGGGCAAATACCATATGATTTCACTTATGTGAGGAATCTAAAATGAATGAATGAATGAATGAATGAACAATCAAAACAGAAACAAACTCATAGATACAGAGAATAGTTACATGAATGAGTTACATGAATCTTTTCTGCCCAACCACACAATTCTGTGAAATCTTCCAGATGTTTCTACCCCTTAGGTTGTCATGTCACTACAAGAAAAGCTCTAACTATGGATGTAAGCTTAAGGGTTTTGTTGTGCACTTCATCTCTTGGATAATTTGTGAAAATGTGATCAGTGGGAGAGCCCATTATTATACCATTTCTTTGGAATAATTATTCATTTTTCCATTTTGTTTGATTAAAAAATCAATTTTATCTATCAGCAACAATTTCCCACAATCCTGTGATAATTCAGAGACTTTCAACCAAACACACAGATATTTATTGTCTTCGGTGTACAAGAATCTCATCAAAACTTGCTGAAAATGTAAATAAGTCACACCTGCAGGTTCTCTTTTACTCATATATTAATTTCTCTTTCAAAAGAAGGAAATGTTAAATAGATTTAAACAACTTCACACAGATGCCTGCTTTTCCACATCCTGTGCTGAATGGGGAGGGGTCAAATTTTACCCTAGATCCATTGTCCAGCCATTTTTTTTCTTCGTGGAGAATATTTCAGAAGGAGCAATAATGCTTTTACCATCATGTCTTTATACACAAAAGGGTGGGAGTGCTCATGCAAGAAAAGCCCTACTTGTAAGTGAAGGAGGGAAATTTGAAGAAGGCAAGGTAAAAATATTGCCAAAGTGCATTTTGGGATGTCTACTTATCCAGTCTTTCAGATTCCACAGGAATGTGAGCTTTACGAAGGGAGAGTTTGCTTTTATTCTTTGTTGTATCCTCAGCCTCTGAAAGAGTACTCGGTACATGTTAGGTGCTTAATGAGTAATACTTATACTCTAACAATACTTGGATAGTGTATATTATATGTGACATTTATGCTGTAATACTTAGAGATTTTATACTATAAAATGTGAAAATATGAAACTGTTCTTTTTGGAAGATTGAATCTTCTAGGCGAGGAGTTTGGGGTCACTTTTTAAAACTGAAACTGATACTTGAATGTTGTAGTCAACATGTGTGACGTTTGTCTTGACAACAGTATGGAGAACTATAGGGGATCTATATTAAACCTGGGGCTGTTTAACTTTGGAGACTAAATTATTCACTTAGAAATTGGCCACCATCTACGCTTTAGCTTCTGCGGCAGGGTGGGAAGTGTGTTGGCCTAACTTTAAGTCCCAGGTTTTCCTTGGATTAGGTATATGACCTTAAGCCAAATGATTCCATATCAGCGGGGTGTGTGTGCATGTGTGTGTGTGTGTGGTGTGTGTGTGTGTGTGTGTGTGTGTGTGTCATTTATAAGCACCCCCTGTGTGCCAGTACGTTACCCCATTCCTTATCTGCCAAGTGAGGGACAATACTGCCACACAAGGTGTCTCATTAGGATTCAAAGAAACAATGTATGTCATGATGCTTTGCAAGTAATAAATGGAGTAGGTTATGATTTAAATATCTGCATAGAAAAATACATATTTATAGAACATCTACTATGATTCAAGACCTGTGACAAATTTACCTAAGTTCAGAGATATTTGTTATAATTAAAATAAGCCAAGCAAAACAGATATATTTTATGCTCATTTAAGGTGAGAGGTGTCAAGATGAAATTAAAAGAAGCACTTAGCACACAAGTCGTAGAAAACATGTGAACCGCCTTGTTGTTCAGTCCACCCCAGTAACCCTTTCTGCTTTCCGCTTTCCCAGGAATGCGCCAAGGCAATGACCACGGCTCTCAGTACCGCTCGGCCATCTATCCGCTCTCCACCGCGGATATGGAGGCAGCCCTGAGGTCCAAAGATGACTACCAGAAGGTAGGGTCTCCTTCCACTCCTGGCTTCTGCCATTGGCCCCTGCTGTCAGCCCTGCCAGGTCGGCCCCACCTCTGGATCATTTCACCTGGCACTGTGTTCCATTTGCACATTTTTGGGTAATTTCTGTCAGCCTCTTGGAATAGAGCCACTCTGCTTCATAAATGTGCTCAGTGAGATTTTAAGAACAGACCATTATGCATTTCTCTTTAAAATCAGCTAATCCAGATGCATCGGCTTAGCCTATAGTCTTTCTCCCTCTCTTTGTCTCTCTCTGACTGTCTCCCTGCATCACCCTCTTTTTATTTCTTCTCTCTGTATTAATTTGCTCAGGTTCGTAACAAAGTACCACAGACTGGATGGCTTGAACAACGGAAATGTATTTCCTCACAGTTCTGGAGGCTGGAAGTCTCCTTCAGAGGGCTGTGAGAGAAGGATCTGCTCCAGGCCTTTTTGCTTGGCTTATAGATGGTCCTCTTCTCCCTGGTGTGTCTTCACATCATCTTCCCTCTATGCATGTCCATTTCTGTGTCTAAATTTCCTCTTTTTAGAACAACTGCAGTCATACTGGACTAAGGCCCAACCTAATGACCACATTTTAACTTGATGACCTCCGTAAAGACCCCGTCTCCAAAGACGGTCGCACCTGTAATGCTGTTTCTTGCTCATAACAGTAGATGGAATAATAATAAAAATACTTTTTAGAAATGTAGACATCACATCATAAAATAATTATTTTCACTATTGCATTATATCTTTAAAATCTCCTCTGATAGAGATTTGACTCCTTTTAAAATAACTTGAGTTGCTTTGATATTGAGAACTTTGAGATAATGTTGAAATTTTAATTATTGTTATATTTTGATTTGGATTCACATTTAACAATAGAGCCAACAGCTACTCTCATGCTGATCTATTTTAGAATTATGGAAATAGTGTGATATGCAACAGTTCCCAGGAATGTGTGGATTCTCCACCTATTCCCCATGGTGGCAGAGGTGGCAATAAGAAAGAGACAGGGATAAGAGTGGATCTACTAATGAAAAAGTGACAGGACATGCAACTCATGGTCACTTCAAGTCCAAAAAGCAGAGAGGGCTAAAGGAGGTGCTGACAGGGCGCGTTCCCTCCCTCCCTCCATCTAAGGCTGTGCTGTCTGCCTGGGTGATAATAGTAGGAAGCCTCTAGGGTGGTCCTCACCAGTCTCTGCCCATGTGTAATCTCCTCTCCTTGAGAATGGGCTGGATTTAATGACTCATCTCTACTGAATGACAGAAGTGATGAGCTGTTACTTCTGAGATATGTTTATAAAAGACTGTGGCTGAAGGAAACTGGACTTTGGCTGGTAAACACACAACAGAATATACAGATATTAAATTATAATGCACACCTGAAAATTATATAATTGTCTTAACCAATGTTACCCCACTAAACTTAATTTTTAAAAAGTTAAAAAAAATAAATAAAGATTGTAGCTTCCATCTTGGGAGCCTTTTCCTCTCACTGTCTTGGGTCACTTGCGTAGGGCAAGCCAGCTGCCGTGTTGAGAGGCAGCCCTGTGTAAGGCTCATGTGGCAAGGGACAAAGGCCTTCAAGACCCCCCTGAGAAAGCTTGGAAGCCCCCCAACCTCAGTCAAACCTTCAAGTGAGAAAGTGGCCCCAGCTGACGGTTGGACTGCAGCCTCAAGAAAGTCCTCGTGCCAGAGGTATCTAACTAAGCCGTGCTATAAAAACAATGAGATGACAAATGTTTGTTTTCTGAAGCTGCTAAGTGTGGGAATAATTTGGGTATGAATCTATATATTTCTATTCTAAAAGACTTTTAACTGTAAATTATCTTTCTGATATTCCTTTTCATCGTGACTTTTCTGATACTGGTGAGCTTACTTGGACAGATGTGGTGGCAGTTAAGCATGTAACCTCTAGCATCAGATTGTCTCAATTTGTATTTCAGTTGTGTAACTTTTATCAAGCACCGAACACTTAGAAAGCCATATATCTTTTTTATTCAAGCAAACCCATAAGGATGAGAGAAATGTCCTTATTATCTCCATATTTTAGATTCCCAGAGTCATAGGTGAAGTTAGTAGAGTAACTGGAATTAGAGATATAAGACTAGATGCAGAGAGATGAATTAGGCAGCTGTTGCAGGACCCCAGGTCAGAAACGATGCGAGCTTCTTCTAGGATGGTCACAAAGTATGAATGAAATGAAGCAGTATCTAGGAAGTAGAACCCATCGAACTTGGAACTTGCTTGGAAATGGAAAATAAATGAGGAGGAGGAGTCCAGGGTGACTTACAGGTTTCCGGCTAGTGATGATTTATATGAAGGTATGGAGGAGCCAAGGCAGCTTTGTGGAGAAGGTAAGTGAAGTTTGGAAATGTGGAGTTTAAGGTACCCATGATCTGGACATCCACATGACTGCTAGGAGGCGACATGGACTGGTCCTACCTTGCGGGGAGGGTGGTTGTCGATGTTTACTGTGTTGATGATTCTAAAGGACAGGGTCTGGCGCATAGTAAGTACTCAACAAATGACAATCCTTATTCTTTGGGGGAGTTAACTTATACTTGGTAAATGCAGCCCAGGGTACTGATGCAATCACTGGGAAGAGTGATGAGATGAGAGGAGAAGGCTTAGGACCTGAGGGACACCAGCATTTGAGAGGTAGTAGGTAGGGGAGACACTGCTCTGGGCTTGGTAGAGAATCAGCCCCAAGCAAGAACTTAAAAATCAGTTCTATTTGGTTTAATCTCACTCTGTTTAATTATGAAGGCAATGTTAGTAGTGAATACCTAAAGTTGCCTATGATAAATGCTAATATAAATTACACAGGCCCTTAAGGTACCAACGGTAATGCTAAGAGACTCTGGAAGACTATTAATTTCCCTCCAGAATATTTCAGAATGGTGTTCACAATGAAGATTTTAAGTTCAAAAGGTCAGTGCCTTCCACGGGTGATAAAAGGCTAACGTATACCTAATATCCTGGTTTCTACCCGTACCTCTGAGTAGAACCCACTTTGGTTTTAGATAACTTGTACACATATGAAATGAAATTTAGTTGTTAAATATGAACTGTTTTCATATTTTTCCCGTTGTTTTTATAGATTTGAGGAAATGTTACTCTCTCATTCCAGTCAGTTGTTCGAACCAAATGCTTTCTGAGTATTCTGTACCTCTGCCTGTGGGAATTGAATACATACGTCCATATTCCTATATAATTTTTTCTTAGTTTTTAAAAGTAGGGTCTTTTTTTTTTTCTGCATAAACATTGAGCTTGCATGTGCCCCAGCATTCAGATAGCCACTGCGATTAACATAATCACGAACAACTGCTTTGTCACCAACTCAGAGAACAGATACTGTCACGTCTCTTTTATTTTACACGTAAATAAATCCGGCGCTGGATTCCACTGAAGGCAGGCACACCAGTCTGGCTCCCTGTCCGGGAGACTCACAATTTCAAGCCTCTTATTCTTGTGTTGGCTCATTGCCAGGGCACGACTGCCAAGGGGCATGGGGCCTCCTGGTCCTCAGAGGAGCTGCTCTTCCCTTTTCCTTTCAGGAGATACACAGCATGAGGGTCAAGTAGTCTTCCTTTCAGCCACCACTGGAAGAGCTGATTACTGAAAACCACAGCCCCGGGGACCCTCGGCTGAACTCAGTCAAGTGCAAGCTCTTGTCATTCCCAGCAGCCACTGCCCAAGGGCCCCCACCCGGAAGCCCTGGGTCAGGATTTATTTCTCTGTCCCTTGAGCACCCAGAACGACCCTCCCCTCGCCACTTTTTGAGATCTACATCATGAGGGATCAAACATTTTCCTGTTCAGGAACCAAAGAACAAAGTGTCATTGTGTCACCTACCCTGGTGAATGGGAGGGCTAAACTGTGCCCCTGTACGTAGGTGACCTTTGTGGTTTTTATTTTAGTCTGGGTGCCATGGGAAGGAGAGCCCGTGACAGTCTTGTGTGTGAGGACTTCCTGGGGCATGTGTGGCCATGGGGCAGGAATAAAGGGAAGGGGGTTGGAAAACGAAAGGAGGGAGAACCCATTGAAGTTGGCCCCAGCTCTCAGCAACCGGTTGTTTGGACCAGTCATTCTGGAGGGTGGTTTACACTCTGTCTAAGTTGCATGTGTGTAGGCTCAGGCTACAGTGTCCCTGGGGCAGGATCCAGGAGGCAAGAGGCAAGAGGCATGTGGCATGGATGTGAGGTGAGGTGCTGAAGGACTGCACCTGCGTAAGGTTAGTTAGAGTCCATGCGGAGCTGAGCACTGCAGCAGGCAAGAAGGGAAAGGTGAGGCCAAGAGGATCTGAGCTGGTGCGCGAGAGGTGGCCAATACGACGACCTATAAGGGGTCTTTCCCCCAACCCCACCCCATCCAGGCTGGCAGCTGACTAGAATGTCTCAAGGTTTACCACGGTTCCATGACTTTCTGGCACCTCTGTGAGAACAGAGAAAGAAAAACACAAGTCAATTTTCAGCAGGAATCCTGCTGCAGTCATATCGGTGTACAATATACAGCTATATATGCGCTTTATGTGATTTATTTGTTTTATATAGCTAAATAGTAATAATAATAATAATAATAATAATAATAATAATAATAGAACAGCAACAACAGTACCAGCTGAGTCCTTACTACATGCTAATCACTGTTTAAACACTTTATTTAAATGAAGTCTCAATGAAGTCTTTGATATATTTCTGACTCTATCTATGTACCTAGATGAAGTGGATATGTTTAGATGTAGATATGTGTGCATCTTTCTTATCCTTATGTAAAATTGTATGCGTTCACGTATCTCTTGTTTCTAATTTTGAAACTTGTATAGATTTCTAAACATCCATTCAATTGTTATAATTGATAACACAAGAAAAAAAATCAGTAATTTGCAGGACCTATTAGGTGGTATTATTAGCTTTTACAAAATATAGAAGTTGATTTATGCTTTTACATTTGCCTTAAAAAGTAGTGTGGTCTCTCATAGATCCCACAGAATAGGGAGAAAGTCTCAGATAGCACTAGTTGCCTTTTAATAGTTGAATGAAGGAGAGGAGGAAGCTGAAAGGTGACCTCTGGACTTGGCCTTCCTGTGTTTTCTATCTAGGGTAACCTTGGACAAATTCCTGAAACCACAGAGGTCTTTAATCTAGGACGAGTCATTTCTTAACAATAATACTAGATTAGGGTCTGGGACTCTGTAATCTCATCATAAACATTTAGGTTTTTTCTAAGGTCAGGGAGGTCCTGAGGTGACTCCTTTTATGCATTTTATATCTACGTCCTATTTTCCCCTTTAAGAGTTGGCATTTCTGGACCTCTTACTACATTCTGGGAATTCATCTTTTTGAGCCCTGGTGCGACCCCTGTGCCCTAACTGTAACATTGACCCAGGTTGCTAATGTAATAGTCTTCACGCGCTTGCCCCCAGTGACCTCCTAGTAACCAGCTTCTCAGCAACTTCTTTACTCGTGAAGTTGAGAGTGACAGTATTGCTTACCCCGGAGCAGCCATTTGAACATAAAACTAGCTGATTTTATCACAGGGACCAATTGTTGAACTAATTAGATGTGCAGCACTGCTGATGAGCTAGAAACCCAAAGTGATTTCTCATCTAGACTGTGGTTTTGTGCAAAGATCTCTGGGTTGTAGGCTCACCAGCACGCGTGGGAAAGGACAAATGGCTGAAGAAGTTTGCTCATTTCTACTCGGTTAGAGGAGAATGGAGAATTTTACAAAAGGCCGTCAGGGTGAAATGGACTTCAGACTGGGTCCACTGACCTTGGAAGTGCTGGATTCTGCTCACAGAATCCGCCAGCTCCTTCATGTCTTTGGTGATCAGAAGACCCTGTGAGGGCGTGTGTGCTTGTGGACGAAGGCTTCGTCTTTTCTTAACTGTATTTTCATATTTTTTTTCAGAGTTTCACGGTGGAATTATTTGCTTATAGTATTAGTTGGAGGAGATGGTCTGATGTACTAATTGCTTTGGGATTTTCAAGTGTAGCACTTTCTCCCAAGTGAACCTGTCATGACAGACATTTTCTGATTTTCTAAACTGAACGGTGGCCTCTGGCAGGGCTGAGGGGTCTGTGTGTGTGATTCTTAAATCCTGAAAAGGCAACTCTTCCCCATGTAAGAATTAAATCCTTTGATCACTGATAGATTACGTTTCTTGCAATCTGACAGAGAAGGAATAAATGAGAGATTGTTCTCCTGGCCACATGAGCGCCCTCCTTCCCAGCGCCTCAAAAACAGCTTCACCAGCAGCACAATCTTTTTCTTTTTCTGAATAATATTTTTTGGGTGAATGTTAAATTACATACCATGTGGCAAATATAAAACAGTATTTAAAATTTGTCTTTATCATTCTCTCAGTCTGTTTGTTCATTCATTCATCCACCTACCCACTCACCCCTCCATTCATCCATCTATCCATTGCCTTCCTCGTAGCTATAATCTCTAAATATTTACTATATTTTATCTTAAATCTCAATTACCTGACAGTCCATCATCTATCCTCTATATAGTGTTATTTTAAAGAAATGCATCTGAAATAGATGACAAAAACAGTATGCGTTGATTGGATTATAACAAGCATTTTTTAGACTTGCTTCAGCTTTGAGTATTTAATTTTTTTTTTCACAAATTTTGGATTTATTTTATAATTTTGTTCAGCTTTGGTTATTTAATTTTCTTCCCAAAGAACTCAGATTGCAGCCAAATATTCAGTGACTCCCCATGATCTCCAGTTAAACCCTGAGAAGTTAGTGTTTGGCTGCTGAGTGTATGTGTGTATGTCTGTGGGGGTAGGGGCAGAAGGAGGAGGAAGGGAGGGGAAGAGGGAGAAAAGGAGAGAGAGAGAGAAACAGAGAAACAGCATTCATTTCCAAATAACCTACCTGCTGGAGCTACAATTTAGTTTTTGCTTCTCTTTTCTAGCTTAGCTCAAATGTCATCTCTGCACCGATGCAGCTCAAAATTTCTGGTCCAGAACTACCCTCTGGGCTCCAGATTCACATACTCCACTGCCTGCTTGTTATTTCTGTTTACTTGTCAACATAATATTTCCTAAACTGGAGGCTTGGTTCCCACGCTGCCCCCATTAAACAAACCCCACAGCTCCTTGTCCCACCCCAGCCATGGACAGCCTTCCCAGTCATCATCGTGCAACTTGCTTAAGCAAGATCCCTAGGAGTCATGCCTAAGTGACCCCTTTCCCTCATTCCTCACCTCTAATTAATCAGACTAGCATAGATTCTACTTCTAAATACATCTCCAGCGTGCCTGCTTCTCTTTCATTTTCATGTTGACTATCATAGTTCAGGCCATTATTATCTGTTCCTGGACCACTTACCTCTCTGCACACCACGTACCCACACAGGGCAGCCTGAGCCTCTTTCTAAATCGAATTCCAGTCATTTCCTTTTCCTTGTCAGATGTCCATGGCTTTCCCATGACATTCCGAATAAAATCCAAACTCCGTAGCCTACAAGGTCCCGCACAGTCATTTTGCTGCCTTCCCATAAGGCATAGGTAGCTCCTAGTCAGAGTGCCTGATTGCCATTACATATCGAAGAATCAACATATAATTCTTGTTCAGAGCTTAGAACCTTTAAATCATGCTCAAGAACTTCTAGAAGTCTAGAGACTTAGGATGAGAACCACGATCTCCCATAGACAAATTTACAGCTGTGCAGCGAACGTCGTAAGGAATGGTTTCATGTTTCTCTATGTTTCAAAATGAGCTTCTGTGTAGACTCACTGTTGCCACCAAGAGACCAGATTCAGAGGTTTGAGGAATTGCTGCTTTGTTTAGTAGGTGTTGTGTACCCTCAGGGATTAACTACTGTGTCAACCACAGTGGTTTTTACTCCAAAGCCTCTCTTGCCAACTTCCTTCATACAAGAAATTACTGAAGATCATAATCATAAAACACTATTTAGTAAGGCGGGGTCACTGGTTGGTATGTGAAACTGTCTCCTTTCTCTAATTTCCAAGTTTCTGACTTTTAGTCATAGTTACCTATAGCTACTGTAACAAATTTCCAAACATTTAGAGGCTTAACACTACAGAAACTCATTCTCTCACAGTTTTGGTGGCCAGAGGTCCAGACTCAGTTTCACTGAGCCAAAATCAAGGTTTCAGACGATCTCATGAAGTTCGTTGTGATAAACTACGCTGCACACAGCCACAAAAGCCCGCATGTCACAAATGCTCTTTCCTGTAGACCATTTACTAGCAACTGTGCTGACAATATGTGAGCTCTTTTATCCATCCTTGTTCTCCACGAGTACTGGCACCGTGCTTGGCAGGTTGTCAGAGGCATTCGTTGACCTAAACTGAAAGATGTAGCTGGATAAAGACCATGGTCACCCCTTGCTATGGATTGAATGTCTGTGTTTATGTTGAAGCCCTGACCCCCAGGTAATGATGCTTGGAGGTGAGGCCTTTGGGAGGTGATTAGGGTTAGATGAGATCATGAGGGTGAGGCTCTCATAATGAGATTTGTGCCCTTATAAGACACCAGAGAACTCCCTTGCTCTCTCTCTCTCCACATGCACGTAAAGAAAAGGTCATGTGAGCACACAGTGAGATGACGACCATCTATAGGCCATGCTAAGAGTCCTCACAATGAAACCTACCCTGCTGGCACCTTGATCTGAGACTTCCTAGACTCCAGAACTGTGAGAAATGAATGTCTTTTGTTTCAAGCCATCCGGACTTCGCTACTTTGTTGTGGCAGCCCATGCTGACCAAGATACCATGGAGGGGTGGGGAGATCCATGGTCTTGGATGAGAACAAATGGCTAGAGTTCTGCTCTGCCTTTACTGACCGTGACCTTGGACGGATCTTTAAAGCTCTAGTTCCTTGTCTATACAAAGAAAATAAGAACAAAACTTTTTCTAAATGTTAACGGTTTTCAGTGCGTTGTCCCATATTACACGAGGGACTCCCACCCCCCACTTTGGGAGATAGCTCTGTTCTCCTGCCTGCCTCAGGAGGAAGCAGACACTCAGAGGGCTTCATGCACTGTCCCAAGATGACCTAGATAGGACATTTAGAGAGTTTAAGTCATTTGACTCTGAATTCCATATGCTTTTATTACACGCTGAGTGGAACTACATGGTAATCTATCAAGCGTTTTACAAATATCAGAGTTTAATGGAACGACTGCGGAGACAAGGCTGTCTGTCTCCTGCTTTTCCCGAGGCCCTCAAATTTCAGACCACTGTGAAAATACAGGATCAGGGAATCTTCCTTTCTGTCATGAATTGAGGAAATGGCAGGGTTATTTCTGTTTCTTTGTTCGCAGGGACACGGGTAGGTTGCATACTAAAAGTATTTCCTAGAAATTTATTGTATTCTCTATGTTGTGGTGTTAAAACCAGTTTCAGCACTAAAAACTCTGCTTTCACCAACACCAAAAATCATTTATTTGCATCGAAGGACCCTGGTCAATGTCATAAATAAATATCAGTTGATATCTTGTGGCTTGGGGATTAGCCAGTTCTTCTTTGCAATATTTTTTGTTTGTTTGTGCTGTTGTTTAAAGCATGGAGTTATGATTTTTAAATGCCCATGGAAAGCCCCCAAATAATTCATTCACTTACCTTAGTAAAAAAGAAAAATCCCCCTTTGTATGTCGAGCCCTAAAGATGAAGTTCCTCTCACACCCCTCCTGTAGCTTTGCGTTTATCATTACAGCTATTATTATGGACTCTAAATAAGAACTTGTGCAATAAATGTTCTAAAAATGCCCATTCCTGGGAGTCAGGCATCTCTGTTTCTATGTATGCAGCCATATAGCTGGCCGCATCTCCAGCCTTAATGGTTTAGTTGCACCCGGGTGGTTATTTTCCTTCCCACTTATTACTGTGTGTGAGACTCTCTGTGTATGAGTGCAGATTGCCCTTTCTTGCCCTGTATTTAGAAATATCTGCATTACCCCTGGGCATTTGTTCATTAATAAGGGGTGGGGAGAGGAAAAGCTTGTAATAATGGCCTTTCCATATTATTAAACTGTGTGCATCCACATCTAGGTCCAAAGGAGAAATCTGGCTTCTGTCACTGCCCTCTGGCGGGCGCCGCCTGTCGCTGCGGCGGCAGGGAAGTGCGTCGCTGGCACGGAGGGTGACCTGCTCTGGCAGCTTCCAGAAGCAGTGCAGACGTAGGCACCGCAGGGTCATCAGTCCTTATTCACCTGCGTCGCTTTTCATTCCAGCGCTGTGCAAGCACCCGAGGATTCCTCTTACTGGCCAAAATAATGATGGGAGAAAGCATTCTTGTGAGGACCAAGGAGGCACGTTCATTTTAGGGGAGGCACGTATACAAAATAAGCATGACCAACATAGGGTGACATTTGAGGGAATTCACATTCTCCACAGGCCGCACTCCTCCTCATTTTTCAAGGCCAGCGTGGGAAAATGCGGTGGCTCCCAAAGGGTGCATACTCGTGGTCCACAAGATGACTTCAGGGTGTATGTATCCAGAGGAACCTTTTCATGTTTATAGCTACGTGTTTGTTTCGCATGGATTAGGAAGTGTGCAGTGTCTGAAGTCCATGATATCATGGACACTATTGCTTAGGTGAAGAGGAGGAGATGGTGCCTATACACGCAGCTGCATTGTTTGGAGCAATGCATCACGGTTGATGGAGCAACACCCCGCACTCCCCCCCATAGAGGTGAGTAGATGACGCGAGACAGCAGTGGCACCGCTACTTGCTTATAGTTTGATGATGGCCTGTTAACCCCTCTAAGCCTGGAGTTGTTCAATAGGATAATAACGGTTACTTCTTAGGCTTCTAAGCATTCTGTGATAGTGGTATACGTGTCAAGTGCCTGTCACAGAGCAGGCATTCTCATCTCCCCGCATCCCAGGACTCTTCTCAAAGCCTGCCTTCCTCCACATTTGCCGTGTGTAGCTGGCCACGTTCCTCCGACCTATGACAAGAGCTTCCGTGTTTCTTTCCCCTCTCGCTTGTGAGTGGGGCCTTCCCTTGCTTTGCGTCCTTTGCAACACTCCATGTGGCACTTTGCACAAAGCAGGCACTCCATCAGTGTTCGTCAGGGGAGAGTTAAGAACAAGTGCAAAATAATTCTGAGCAACATTTTCCCGTCCTGTGACGCATTCACTGCATTTTATCCTTCGGCTTAGGACAGGACCTGTGCGCTGTCCCCCCTGTCTCCCCTGATTCATGTGTCTGATAATGGCAGCAGGATTAGCTGTTTGCCCGTTGGCTACAAGCAGGGAGGAAAATGGCCTGTCGTGTCTAGCGCCTGGCTGCCACTAATACCACTGGCATCTTACCAGCTAATGTATATATAGGCACCCTCTACTTGTTAATTTCAGTGGAAGGTAAAAGGAAGCCAGTAGAAACATTTTAAATACAGCATTTCAGCGAGGATAGGATCTTATTTTAGAGACAACAAAAGAGCCTTTGTTGCTCAGGCAGGTAGATTAATAAGCCTTGCCCTGGCTTAGTCTGTATAAAATGGCCTTAAGAGCGGTACCCCGGGCGGAGGGAAGTCGGAGCCCTTCCATTTTGGTGGCAACAAGATTGAAACAGCGTTCGTCGTTCGCCTACAGAGGTAGTGTGTTTGCCTTTAAAATTCCCATAGATTTTGTCTCAATCCCATGTGGTCCCAAGTTTCTCCGGTTCACCTCAGCAGAGGTCCCTATCCTGTTCCTAAATGCCTACGTGCATTTTTGCAGTGGAGGTGATGTTCATTTAAGGCTTCGAGAAATCAGAGCTTTCACATTTGCCATGAAAGCCAGAGAGCTGCAGCACCTGAGTAGCAAAGATGAAAGGACATTTGTGTGTGTGCATGTGTGTTCAGAACCTGAAGGACAGGGAAAAGAAAGAAAATAGATGTTTGCTGCTTTGCACTTACTTCCAAATATGCCTTACTCCCTCTGGTGGGACCATTTAACTCCAAATGCGTCCCCTCATCCCCCTCCACCCCCACCACAGGCTCCCCATCCCCACCCCCACCCCATTCGTCTCAGCTCATGTGACATCTGTTCTGGGCACTGCAGAGCAGTCTTCGCGTTGCCATGGCAGCCGGTGGAGAGAGCCCACCCATTGGCTGCTGCAGGAAAGGAGGAAAAAAAGGCCCGCAGTGTCAGGGGTCGTGCGCCTAGTGCCTGCCTGCCACTGTTTTCAGTCAGCTGCTGGCTTGGGCACATTAACAGAGCCTGCTGCAGGGGGCAGAGGCCCGCAGGGACCGCCCGCCACAGCTGTGTACACCACCGGGTGGAATGGGGGCCCCAAGGTCAATGTCATTAGTTTCTCCCTCAAGTGTGAAGAGTGTGAAGGACAAAAGCGGAGCACATAATGAAAAGTGGGCTGCCTTTTCCTTCACCTTGAACTCCTCTGAGCTCTCTTTTCCTTTGTAATGTTTGGATTTGAAATTCACAGAATGACCCTTTCCACTCCCAGCCATCCCCATAGTGAGAGGGCCTGGGCCCCAGTTAAGCTGTCGGAATAAAAACCTCTATCAGATCCCACTCACCTTGACCGTGAGCCCGCCACTCTAAAACGAGAAGAGGACGGGATTCCATTTTGAAAGCTGCACCCGAATCTGATTGTTTTTTTAAAATCCTTTTCCTCTTGTTGGAGTCACCTCTGAATTTAACAACACGATTGGAATCACGGTTCTGACCTCATAGCTGTAGGTTACTTGTATCCTTACCCCATGGCAAACTGAATTGATATCCCCAAGGCCTGATCTTGCACCCGACAATCAGACAGATTAGAGAAATACAGCCGTGAGAGCCTCGCTGGCCAAACCCCAGCTGCCTCTTTGGGCTCCTTCTCCAGGCAGGGTCTGAGGTCCCTGCTTAGGCGCAAGGGAGGGCATGTGTACACCAGCCACACCCAGGGCCTTTACCCTCAGAGCCGGGTACCGGTTGGGACTTGGCTGTGGCTGGTGACCTTGCCCCCAGGCCCACGCTGACAGCACCAGTCAGCATAGTTGAAGGTAGAGAAGCAACTTCCATGAATGTTCTCACCTCTGCACCTCCCAGCGAGCATGGTTCCTCAAATCCCTGTTCTCCAGGAGACAGAAAGAAGCTGGTCATCTCCAAGGTCACACCGCTTGTAGATGGGTGAGCCCGGGACACACACTTGTTCTTTGCTTCTAAACTCTCTGCACACTTTTCCATTCTGTCACATGGCCGTGGTAGATTCCTGGACAGATTTATGCCTAGGGAAGGTGGGCTATGATGAGATCGTGCCTCCCATTTCTACTCATGCTTTGTAGTGCCTCTTTTATGCTTAATAAAAACGTTTCCTCAGTGTTTAATTTGTCAGGATCAGGGCTAATGGCCTGGGGAAATCTCACTGTTGCTTCCGGTGGTACTTGTGGTTGTGGTCCGACTGGAAAGGGTGCACTTGGCATTGAGCAAAGGCTCCTGGCTAAGGACAGGAAGGGTTTGTGCCAGAGCCGGTGAGACACATTTTCAAAAAAGTTATCGTCCCCTTTGCTTCCCTCTCTCAGACTTATTTTGGTCGCTTATTTATCCGGGCATGGTTTGGTCATCGTCAAAATAGAAACGTACCACAAAACTTGGACAGAGAAGATCTGGACTCAACTTACCTTGCAGAGTTGTAAGGATTAGTGCGGTCACATTTCAGCTCAGTTCAGAAGTAGTTATGAAGTACCCACACACTGTGTGGGAAGGACGTTGTGGAAACCCAAGTGCAGGATCAAAGTCTAAAAGTGTATGCATGACCACTCAGAGCTTGGAAGCGCATCTGCATCAGCTCCTCTGGTGGCTTAGTCGCCACTTAGCTCCGCGTGAAGGACAATGCTCAAGGTATAGTAAAACTCCTGTTTCTTTGAGGGAAAAAAATAAAATGGGCCTGAAAAGAAAGCCAACCAGTAGCTGGAAAGCCAACTGGTGTGGAAAAGGCTTTCAAATGTGAAACGACTTACCCAAGTGATCCGATAGCTATTTACAGCTGAGCTAGAAGCTCACCGTTTAGAGAGTTCTGTGAGTTCCAGGGCCCCCCTGACACCTGCTGAGTCAGAATCTTTAGGGTGGGGCCAGGAAATGTGGAAATTTTCAAACTCCCCAAGTGATTTTGATGCACAGCTAGGTTTGGGAACCTCAGTGCAGTGACTGAGTCCTCAGTCTTGGATGTTAATCCTTGGTCCCTAGTCTTAGCACTTAGTCTTGGGTGTTTGGGGCTGGTAACTAACTAACTTAACCACTCAGCTACAGTTCCTGATCTCCAAAACAGATCTGGTCCTATGTACCTCGGAAGCTTATTCTGTGGAATAGATGAGATGCCATGTACCAAGCCCTGGTTTGCAGGAAGGCTCGATCAGCATTAGTTGTCTTGCCTTTTCTTCATGCTCTTTCCATCCTGGCATGTCGTAGTCACTTTATGGTAGAGTTTTCAGTTACATCAGCAGCTAGCACAGAGAGACCTGCTCAACCTTGACCTCTCAAGGTGTTGATGAGGAAGGCATGGGTCAGCGTAGTTGCCGTCTAAGGTATGCTACCAGCACCTTCCTTCCCCTGTCATAAGCTATTCCTACTCAGCGGGGGCTTTAGGGCAAAGTGAACCCCAGAGGTCCTCATCAGGAGCCCCTTTCCCACTCTAGCCCTATTGTGCCGTAGGAGTCAGCAGGATCTGCCCAATTCAAGGAATTCAAATGCCTCGGTAGCGATTGGTTGTGTCAAAGCAAACTGAAAGCACCAGCCTTTTGTTCTTAAATTCTGTTCTCCGCTGTTTGAGATTTTTAAACTATTTTGTTTTCATTGATCTTTATAGGCGTGACCTTGAGCTGTGGTTCTCAGCCCTTTTGGCCTCACAGCCTCTGTAAATGCTTAGAAATGATTGAGGACCCCAACGAACTGTTGTTTTTGAGGGTAATCTTTATTGACATTTCCCGTATTAGAAATTAAAACTGAGATTTTTAAAACACAAGCACACATTCCATTAGCCATCAGAGTGATGATGTCATCACACTTCATGTCGCTTTTGGAAAATTCCACCCACACTCTTGAGAGAACGAGAGTGAAAAAAGGCAGCATACCTTGGTATTATTATGAAAATAGTTTTAACCTTGTGAACCCTGGAAAAAAATCTTGGGAATGCTCAGAGGCCCCTGAGCCACCCTGCGCTGTTCACCTTGAGTACACAGGCTGTGTCCTGCCAGGTCGATCTGTCTCACAGAGAAGCACAGAAATCAAAGCAGAGATCATCGACTCACTCACCAACACAGCCAAAAAGGGGTCTTAGGGAAGGATTCAGAGCCCAGTTGCCAAAATGTGTTTGTAACCTATGGCTTCTGACCACCGGGCTTGCCTTATGTCTCAGTGTCGTGGCGTTGGGCACAGGCCCAGATGAAAGAACCTGATAGCGGGGGCTCCAGCCTCAGCTATGCCGTGTATATACCCTCAGGCAAGTTTCTTAACTTCTCTGGCCTCAGTGTCCTCATAAGTAAAATGTAGATAATAAAAATGTCTACTTCATAAGCTTGCTGAGAAAATTAAGTGAGACGATATGCGGAAAGGGAATGGTACCTTATATAAGTGTTCAATCAACGGTGGCCGTCGTGACACTCTGACAGGTCCCTGACTTGTTCATGATGCTTATATTCCTCTTTCAGCTTCAAATCAAGGAACTCTTGGAGTTGTACACGTGTAACGTTACGGCAGTCACCACTCCTAGGAATTATACTAAAATCTCCCCATAAATGGTCCCAGTGGTTCCTTTTTTCTGACAACATTCGGGCTTGTTGAGCATCTAAGCAAAGCAGGGGGATTCCAGGCTTCATGGTAAACGCCATATCTCTCTGCCTTCCCAACAGGCTGAGAGTAGAGCAAAATCGGATGTAATTAGTTTACATGTCAGGCCCAACAGTCCATGCTGTACGTCATGCAGGCGTGATCAGTGTTTTCAAGGTGGTATGAAATCTCATAATGAGCCAACAAATAGCATTATTACAGTTGAATAAGCTGAAGCATGATTTATGATGATTAAAATTTGTTTGTAGCATATGTTTTTCTTTTTCTTTTTTTTTTCCCCCAAAAGTAGAATGCATGCTTCTGAACACTATCCGTTTGCAAATTGTATTCTTAAGCCACTTTTTAATTGTTCGTGGGAGAGCTGAGTGATGGTAGGTGACCCAGTTCTCCCTACTTGACACATGTCAATCTAACACTTTCTTACTTGTGGGAAGGGGGTTCCTGGTGGCCCTCACATACAAGCCAACAGATTTATACTGCCGAACTTATAATTCTGTTTTTAGACGTTTTATGTGAAATTGAAGGCTTCACTAGCAAAAGAACAACAAAAGACAGAAATTTTTTTTTAAAAAAGTGTCCTAAAAATGACTAGTTTTATGTATCCAGTCAAATGAGATAATCTATAATCCATGGCCCTGCTCTCTCAGGCCCTTCCAGATATGTGTGGGTGTCAGTAATGAATGAATGAATTCATCCTCAGTCTTGATGAGTGTCTTGCTGAGTGGGACACCTCTTGTGGCTCTGTTGGTCACCTTTGGTTAATAGAATGCTCTGTGGTCCCAGATGGCAGCATCATGCCTCGAACGGATGTGTGACCCTTGTCTCTAAGCTGTGGGATTGGAGCTTCTCCCTCTGGCTAAGGAAGTGGCACGTGTCACCTAAAAGATGCTGGCTTCAGAGTGAGAAGGCCTGGTTTCTTCTCCTGTCCCTTGTACTAACAGCTGTGGGATTAAGCAAATACCTTTGTTTCTCCGGTCATTTTTCACCCCATCTGTACAAAGGTGTCTCACCAGCCCTCACCTCTAACGTTAGTCTAGAGTTGTAGCCGGTTCCCTGCACCCTCAGGCGTGCAGAGCCAGCTATATCCACTGGCTTTGAGGGGAGACACGTGTTGTATAAAATGAGATGACCTAACCACAGTGATTTTGAGTGAATCTAGATCTTGGAGCCTTAGTTCTAAGTCAGATTGTTCATTCAGCAAGACAGTCTCCTTTCCTGTGAGGTGGTGGACTTTGAAGACTTGAAGTTCACTTGTGGGCCTGTGAATGATAATCATGAACACATTTTTTCCCCCTTAGCATATTGGTTAGGTGTCACTGCACAACAAACTATCCCAAAACTTAGTGTTTTAAAACAAAAACCATATTTTCTATTTCTCATGATGCAGTAGGTTGGCTGGGGCAGTCTCTTGATTTTGCCTGGGCTTATTTATGTGGAGACTGGGCTCTGCTGGGGCAGCTGGGGCGTCTGGACCTTTTTCTCTTCACGTGGTCTTTCCTCCTCAAGGAGGGTAATCCAGGTTTGGCTGCCTCACAAGGTGCTGGCAGCATGCTCCACCCCAAGGTGCAGGTACTTAGCAAGCTTCTGCTTACTTTCCTCATGTTCCACTGGCTAAATCAAGTCGCGTGTTCAAGCCCACAGTAGATGTGGGAGGTGACTGCACAGGAGTGTGGGCATCAGCTGACGTGATTCGTTGAGGCTGTTTGTGTCGCGGTCTGCCCGCTACTCTTTTAGCTTCAATCTTCTGGTCGGTAAGGTGGGAACAGGTTACCAAGAATGCATAGAGGGCCAGCCTGAGAGTCAAGAGGTGTGGTTTTTTATGTCTCATCTATTTCTAAATAGGTATGGTCACAGGCTCCATTTCCGCAGGAGTAAAGGGAAAGTCTTAGACCGAGTGATCTAGGGGCCTACCTATCAACACACACACACACATGCTCTCTCTCTCCCGCTCCCTTTTCCATCTCGCGCACAGTGTGAAAATCTAATATGCTTGGAAGTGGTAAAGAACCATACAAATGTGCTTTATTATTGCAAATACTATTTATGAAGATATCTGATAAGTATTTTTTAAAAACACTTGCAATGAGATCATAAACGTATCAGGATATAGCATAATTAAAAGATGCGCCTTATCCAGGGTTCCGTTTCTTTTCTGGTGTTTTGGGTTCACCCTAAAGAAGTCTGGCAAATCAAGGTGGGTTGGTATAGAGTTCAACATGCTAGGAGGGAACTGAAAGGTCAAATCCACCATCTGGTTGTAGCCTTCCTTCAAAATGGAGGTGTTTTAGGAAATTCAAGTTTTAATTTTCTCCAGCCACTTAACAGCCTGCCCCGATACCAAATCACAAGTCAGCCATTCTCTCCTGTCTTCCTTGTGCTTTATTCATTTGCTTGGTTTGTTGCGATGTGTTGGTGTCTCCGTGTGTTAGGGCAGCTCGAGCATCAGCTCTTGCTCAGGGTTCCAAATTTGCCAAGTCTTCTAAGGGTACCAGGGCATTCATGGACCCCTTATTTTTTTTAATGATGTGTAAAAATGAGTGACTTTCAGTCCTTGCCTCAGTAAATGTAGTCTCATCCCCCACCCATTCCTCTGCTCATTCTCTGAAAACTAGTTATTCCTGAAAAGATGGGACTAAAGATTCAGAATCTGCTCTCACCTCTGTATGCATGGGTGACTCCACACTCAGCTTGAACTTCATGCTCCTTTATCCTGGTATAAATGTCATTCCTAATGTGGCGGCTGGTTCTCCACTCCCCTTAACCCAAACTCCCTTCTCAATTCTGCTGACTCTGCACCCAAAATGTTGCAAAATAAATGAAGACCCCTCCCCCAAATGTGAATGAGCAATGGCTGTTCATTCGGAGCTCACAGGGTAGTCAGCCACCATCACCTGCAGAGACTCAAGGTGAGCAGGAGGGGGAAAGCTTTATAATGGGGGCGGGGGAGGAAGGCTTCAGGTGTACCCTGATTGAAGGCTGTTGGCATGGGGAAGTTGCAGATGGGCTAACTAGAAGTGGGATAACCCGAGTGATTGGTTAGGGGTACACATTCGGCTTTCTATGGTTGTTCCTAAGTTGGCAGCAAACCAAGTTAGTAACCAAGCCCTGGCTGTTGGGGCCAGTTGGCTTCCTTGGCTGGTTATTGTAAATAGTAGGTTGGATTCCTGGGCTGGTTGCTGCAGCTTGTGGATCAGAATTCTGGTTTTATAGATAGTCTGGCCATTGTCTATATATTCAGTCTCTAACCATTTGCTCAACTGAAGGCACAAGTCTTCCTTGTTCTCTTTCCTCACACACCCCCTTTCCTGGCTCCATTATTCTGGCTTAAGTCCCCCTGAGTGTTTTTATGGCACTTGCATTTCAATCATAACACTTATGCCCTTTATTATAATTATTACTGGCTTGTTTCCTCTTTCAGTCCAAAAACTCCCGTAGGTCAGGGATCCTGTTTTGTTCGTCATCGTATCTCCATTCCCTAGCAGTGTCTGGTGCCCATTCGCCTTATAGTAAATATAAATGTTAATTAAACCAATGCTTGGTGAATATTGAATGCAGCCCAATTTGTCTTTTACTTTCCATCTTATGGTCTACTTTTCCCACTACTTTATGGATATTTTTAACTGGATACCCCACTTTCATCTCAAAATTAACATGCCGAACTTTTGATCTTTCTCCCAAGCTAATTCCTCCTTGGGATGCCCCCATTTCTTTATCTCTTCCACTTCTGTCCATCCATTTTCATTCCCATCTCAGCCCTTGTTACAGTTTGTACCATTACACGAGCCTCCTACCTGATCACTGGGTTCCACGCTCACCCTCTCTGATTTGTCCACGTCGCTCCAGAGCTCCACTTTGGTTATGCTTCTCTCTAGTGGAAAGCCTTTCTGTGGACTCAAGCTTGATAGCTCATCATTCAGACTTCTGTACAATATGATCTTAAATGATTATATCCAGTGCTCACTACTCCTTGACACATACCCGATTTTCTGACCACATTGTCCTAGTTATCATTTCTAGTACGTGTTTTTCCCTTCCCCGCTCTATGCTGCCTCTGTCATCACTCCAGCCTAACGGAATGATGAAACATTCTCCTGTGTCATTGCGATGGCAGTTATATATGTTGTCTTCTATTGTAATCCTCAAAGCAGATACCTTCTCTCTTACTTGGCTAAGTTCACTGAAACACCCACTCTAACTGGTCTTTGCATTGTATATAAAGGAAGCAAAAATAAATATTTGTTGAATGATGAATGAATGTTGAAGCGGGTCTGTGCATCTAGAATAACCGTCACATAAAATGGGTTTATATTTAGATTGATTCTGGTTGATTAATTCAGCGTACAGTTGAGAGTTTGCTTTTTAAATCGTGGGATTATATAGAGAATCAGAATAATTTTGTGTCTGAACGATCAGCATTTATTTAGTCCTTCCTTTTTTTAGTGCTAGTGAGTTGCTTTGTACTCGAGTAAGTGCGAGGGACCTCTCCCCAGGAGGTTTCTTTTTTCAAGGTCTATACCAGCAGCATGGCCAAATGCCTGTTTCTCAGCTCACATCCAGAGATAATTGGCTTTACTTTAGGAGAAGTTCAGTTCACACTACCGAAGCATCTAAAATATTGATTTCCTTACTCGTTAACACTTCGCAGTCCCATGTTGTACTGGAAAGAGGGATAGGTTCACAGAGTCTGGGACCAACAGGTAGCTGGGATCTGAGAAGTACGGAGGGAGCGAAGGCTTGCTGAAGAAGAGGCATGTGAAGCGAGTCTTGGAGACCAGCATGATGGAAAAGGAGGAAATGGCTGCTCTGTGGCTTGCACTGTTTGAAAAGCTCGCCAACTTGGTATTTTCGTTCTTGGAATTTTGAATCTGATGAAGAGGATGCCAGCGCAGTGTCGAATGCCAGCCTGAGAAAATGGAATAAAAAGAATGCCTATGAAATCTGAATAATCACATGTAGCACATCTATTAGTTTTAAAACGCGATTAGCGAATGCAGATTACACCTGCTGATCATAAATTAAACAGTTACAAATAAAGCAGAGTACATTTATTGTTTAAATTCCTGAAGCTTATATTTAGAAATTGCTTTTGGTAGCATCAGCATTCACACTGCCGCATTCACCTTCGCTGTCACGAGTTGCAAGGCGGCCATTTCAAATGGTTTTAATAACATGCACAGTATGTGCTTTTGATGCAATGAAACGTTTCTCTGATCGACTTTCTTCCCTACTCCATTTCATTATCATATGCCTTCACACTATTCTCTTTGCCTAGAGTATCTTTACCAATGCTCCATTTTTTTAAATTCTTCAAGATTTCACTAAAGCCCCAACTTGTTAACAACATCACATCTCCCTCCCTTTGGCATTGCTTTCTCTTCCGCAACCACATGGCACCCTACCCATTTGCTAACGTGTGTACCCATGACTCTGGTAATGTACCTTGAGCATGTGTCTCTCTTCCCCTCAGACTTCTCAAAGACGAGGAAGCTTTGCCTGAGTTACTTTTGTAAACTCCATCCACACCATGCCTAGCACAGGACCTGACACTTGCTGGAAATCAGTAAATATTTGTTTAATGAAATTGGACTAACAGAGGATAGGGCTTCCAACAGTTGAGTTTGCAGAGAGCCGCTGTCTCCCCCCATTGCTGCTCATCTGGCCCTCCAGCCCCACTGTCCTTCATGCCTGTGACAGGGCACTCCTAAGTCCTCTCTGTGACTGCTGGGTTGTTAGAGCCCAAGGGGGCCAAGGGGCCTTTTATCGCCCCCTTGTCTTAGTCTGTTAAGGCAACTATAATAAAATAGCACAGACCGGGTGGCTTATAAACCACGGAAATTTATTTCTCACAGCCCTGGAGGCTGGAAGCTCAAAATCAGGGTGCAGACATGATCAGTTGTGGGCCCTCTTCCAGGGGGCAGACTTCTCGTTGTGCATTCACAGGGCAGAGGGCAAAGGAAGCCCTGTCAGCTGCTTTTACCAGTGCACTGATCCTATTCGTGAGGGCCCCACCCTCATGGCCTCATCACCCCCCCAGAGGCCCCACTTTCTAGCACCATCACCTTGGAGGTTAGATTTCAATGTGGGAATTTTGCAAAGGATCCAAACATAGACCAGAGCACCCCTCATCTTACAGGTATAAATTCCAGACAGGAAAAGGGACATGAAAGTCACAAGTTCCCTTTGGGTTGCCGTTGAAGTTTTTGACTTAGTTAAGCAATCCTACACAAGAAAAACTGTTGGACTCTCTGAAGAGTCAGGAGACCTAGGTTTTCATTTTAGGCTTTATGGTAATGAGCTGTACAATTGGGGAACCCGCCCTATTCTAAAAGAGTCATTAGTCACAAACTAGGAACTTATGAGTGGAATTTGGTCTGTAGTCTTTTATTTTTAAGCTTGAGTTTTAATACCTTTCCAAAAGGAACCTATATTGCAGTTAACTGTAGTCACCATCCTTCCCCATTCTTCCAGACTAGCACTGTCTCAGAAATATAATACAGGTCACAAATCTGAGTCACATAGGTAATTAAAAATGTCCTAGTATCCACAGGAAAAACACATAAAAGCATTAAATTAGTTTTAATAATTTAACTCAGTATGTCCAAATTATTTTATTTCAACATGTAATTAATATAAAATATTAAGAGGTATTTTATATTTTCTCTCCTTCTAAACCTTTGGAAAACCTTGTATTTTACACTTGTAGCACAGCTCAGTTTGAACTAGCCACATATTAAGTATTCAATCGCCAGAAGTTACAGTATTATACAAGACAGTTCTAGATCTTTCTCAACCCATGTACTGCGTTTACTGCTTCTGAAGGCATTTGAATCTGAAACCCCTGGATGTGAAGGTCATGTAAAGTCCCTCCTGCTCTGACATCCTGTGAATCTATTGTTAAGGTGAATTTCCGAGTTAAATTAATCCAGAACCACCATCGCTGTTCTACCAAATTAGCACTTGCTTATCAGCAGCGGCAGTGTTTGAACTAGAACCAGAAAGTGGCTCTTAGATGTGCAGGGTCACATTCGCTGGCCTTCGGGCTGAGTGGGCTTGTAGCCAGTTCACCCTTTGTCCCTGGCCCTGGCACGATGGCCTGTTACCATGGCCGGCAGCCTGTCTGTGCTCAGCAGCACCAAGACCAAGGCCCCAGCCACTCACCCCGGTACATAGCAGCACCCACAGAGGCCTCTGCCTCCACCTCCAGAGCCACAGACCTTGCCTCCCATGTCCCCTCTCCAGATCTCTTCTGGTTCCAAGGACCATTTCAGACTTTCTTAGTTGTTTGCTGCAGTCAGCCAGGCAGGGGGCGTTCAGTGGGGGCACCCTGAGTGGCCAGAGGCCTGCTCACTGTCCCCTCCTGCCTGTGGCTTCCCTTAAGATGACAAAGAGTATGTTTTTTAAACCACCACATGAAGCTATTATTTCCTGTTAGTTCTATGCAGCTGCTCCAGAATTGGCTGGAAAGAGAACGAACCTCATTTAAGCTCCCTGATCAGAAGAAGGCTGTGAGTCAGAAGACATCTTGCCAGAGGCAACTGGAGATGCTTCACTGGAATCTTTTTCTCTTAGTAGTGTCACCTTGTTTCCTCGCTGATCCGTTCAAGTGAAAAACAGCCTACTTTGCTTCCCTTGTGCTAATCTGTACAAAGAAGGACATTTTCTTTTTCTCTTAAACAACAGGGTGACTTTTATTTGTAAAGATGATCACTATGAAAAAAAAATCAAAGTTTTCTGTTAAAACCTGGTGCTTATAAAATATCTTTATAGGGAAGAGTTCTAGATGATTAAATGACTTCCATGTTAAGATAGTACAACCCGTAAGAGCACTTATGATCTGGATTCACGTGTCGTGATATATAGATGACTGGAAGGCAATGCTCCCAAACTTGCATTGACCTATGGTTCTCCTGGCGATCTCGTTTAAAAGCAGACTTGAATTGAGTCGGTTTGGGGTGGGGCTTGAGATTTAGCATTTCTAACAGGCTCCCAGATGACACCCAGGTTTCAGGGTTAAAAGGAACTTTGTCTGGACCCTCGATCTCGATCTCCCATGATCACAGTTATGAGAAAAGAAACCAATTGTGTGGTCGTTGGCTTTGTTGGGGGAGAGATGAGAGCTGAGCTCGCTTGTGGCTTTAACGTTCGTGAGCTAAATCGCTAAGATTTAGTAAAACAGCAGGAAATGTGGGAGTTTAGGGGGAAAGTAAGCTATATGAAACAGCTTCCTGTTTCTTAATTCATTATTAGGAGTTAACTATTTTGTTAGCTGGTACTGATGACTGGGAAAGCATTCAGCTGAACAAAGTTCTGTACAGTTGGAAAGGATGGAGATCTTATACGGTTAATTTAGTGAAATTTTTTGAACCCTAAAATTGTTGTCATACATGAGAACATGTAGATAAGAATACATGAAAGGAATATAAATGACTGCATGTGGGCCCTAATGAAAAATATTTATGCTGGTCTGTACATGCGAACATCTAGTGTTGGGAATGAGTGCCCTGTTGTGCTTTGGGCCTGCAGGCTCAGCTTGGGGCGGGGGAGAAGGGTTGGAGAAGAGGAAAGGGGTGGAGGGCAGAACGGGGCCACTGTTCCTGAACAGTTCTCAGGAGATTACTTTAAATTTGGTCACAGAATGACCTGAGGGCTGACTTATCGATGTGTGGAAGACTGCAGTTGCAGTTTGCTGGTTAGTCTCTGTTCTTTTAATGCTTTCCTGAAGTGCCATTTTGTCTCAGTAAAATGCTCCCTAAAAATACTCAAATATTTTTAGTTGTAGAGTACAAATCAGATTGAGCTGCACATTTCCCTGGTGAGCAAAAGTGATGAGTTTGTGTTCATTAACTCGAGGCCATCTGGTGTAGACACGCAGCAGTCTGTGAATCAAACGTGCATCAAACTCCAGGGATCAGAACCCGTGCCAGACCCAGTGTTTTGGAGAGTCAACAACAACCAGGGGGAGAAAAGGGCCTCAACTATCTCTTTCTTTTATTTTTAAAATCAGTTCTGCCTTGCAGTATATCAGAGCATTTCGCACTGCTCAGCTGGCGAGCCACATTGCTTTCTCTTGATGGCCCATCTGAGCTGTCTTTGGGGTGTGCTTCTGCAGATGAAGTCGTTTTCTCTGTCACCATCTCCGTTTGGGTGTGGGGAGGAGAATGAGAACATTAGCGTCCCTTTCCTGGCACTTTTCTGTAGCCGTAGGCCAGGGCCAACCCCATGCGTGTGCACTCGCACACATGCTCACCCTACGACAAAAGCAAAGCAATAACCCAGGTAGCAGACCCGCTGCAGGATGTTCTCAGAACTGTCTTTTGCAAACAGAAATGAGAGAGTGAGTGCTCCTTCTAGCCTTTCTAGTAAAAAGCCACTCGGCAGTGGCCAGCTTCCTGTGGCAGCGTGCTGACCAGAATATGAAGAAAATAAATTGCTAGGCTGCTTTGTTACCGACTGCCACCAGACACCGTACTGGCACGTATAGAGAAGGATGTGGGAGGGACTGTCAGTGTCCATTGCAGAGGAGCATGGCTGACCTTTCTGTGGGTAGATGCAATTCTCTGGGCAGCCTCTGTTTTTTAATGCTTTCCTAGGTGCCATCTTCCTGGCTATGCAGTTCTCTTTAAGGCACCCATGCATGTTTCATCGAAGAAGGTTAAACAGACTGGGCTGCCCATTGAGGAAGATGTGACTAGCGACGAGTCTCTGCACCTCCCCAGTGCCCACCCTTCTGTGTTCCAAGGTGCCAAGCAGATGACAGAGTTCCATTCGGAAAATCCTTCTGAATCACACACAATGCAACAATAAGCAAAAATAAACTTTGCGTTTCAAAAGTTATGAAGAAAAAAGCTGCAGCAAATGACCTGAAAGATGGATGCAAACAACTTCAGTATTAACAGAAAGCAGGGTAACTAACATGCAAGAAAATTTGCTCATGTGCCGGGAAGAAAGCTAAAAAGTAATTCTTTTTTCAATGGGTTAACTTTTTAAAGTATGAGTTAGTTATTCAGCGCCCTGCATTGAAATGTGCCTTATAACAACCTCACCAGCCCCGGGTGCTATCATTGTTTTTAATGTTTGCCGATATGATCAGCATAAAATAACTCTTTAATTGGTTTTGCATATCTTTGGTTAGCACTAGAGTTTAAATTTATTGGGTTTTTGAAAGCCCTGATTTTCTTGTACTTAGGAAAGCTCATCTTCTAATACGCAGAGAAACCAGCTCACTGAAGGTCTTGTTAAGTGAGACATTAGTTGAATTATAATGTGTTTGCTTTGGACGTTACCTCTAAGTCGGTGGAATCCATGTTGTTTGCAAGATCCAGCTGTCGTCGGTCACAAATTCGAGAACACACAGTGAGAATGAGTGGGAGAATCAGATGAGTTTTTAAGAAGTTTTCTGGAGGAAGAGGTTTTGTTTTAATTTTTATTATACAACTCATATCTGTTAAATGTAGAAAACAGATAAGCAAAGAGAAGAGAATAAAAATTACCTTTAATAATCATATTTTGAAATATTTTAGTATATATACTTCTGTTCCATCCTCTGTGGGGATCAATACCTTAAACACTAGAATCTTAGCATACATTCTGTTTTGTAATATACATTTTTGCTATTCAATAATTATCTTTTTGGTATGGAGTGTTCATTGAATGGATATACCATAATTTATTTAACCAATTCAGTATTTTTTGATATTTGGATCATTTCTGACTATTTACGACCATAAACACCACTGCGATGAGCATATCTGTGGCAAAAACTTATTATGTATCCATGACCATTTCCCAGAATAAGTTCTCAAAAGGGGAATCGATGCATAGATGGGCGTGCAGACATTTACAGCATTGACACGTGTGTGTCGATAGCATCATGTCATTTTTGTACTATAGTGTTTTTCTAGAAAAAAGTATGACACTTTTTGAAGATGGTAAGGCAGGTTTTATTCAAAGGGGCCAGGGTGATAGGTGTAGGGACCACTGCAATGAGGTCTTATAGTGGGGGAGAGAAATTGGACTCAACTCCAAATACAGCATGGACAAGTGAGAATTTACAGCCAGGGATTAGGCTTGGGAGTTCCGCGTATAGAAAATTACTAAGAGGTAACATCACGGCCAAACCAACCTAACAGGATTCTGCTAAAGACCATTCAGGGTTATCACTGGGCATGGTGGGGGACAAGGAACCTTATCAGATATCAAGATGATCAGATATTGAGGAAGAGTGTCTGGTTAAACTGCCCTAGTAGGATTCTTGCTAAAATTAGATAATGCAGAGACAAACACGGAAGCCCCCAAATCAGGCCTGGTTGAAAAGAGTTCAGGGAAGGCTGAGTAGAGTTTGGTCAATAAGGGAGTCTGTGTCAGCATTTAGCATGCTCTGTGCTAACTTCTTATTTCTGGTCCTCTCATACATCTCTATTCGTGTCAGGGCAGGACTGTGTGTACCATGTTCACCAATCTGCAGCACCAGGGTGTCCAGCCAGCACCCTCCAGCACCAGCCCGCCCTACCCAGCATCATTCCTGGCACAAAGCTAATGGCACCTTGCATGGAAGTGCTGGTTATTAATTCATGTTTGAAAAGAGACAGTGGCTGAAGATGGATGGAGAGGAAGGGGGGAGAGTCCTTGTCGGAGGTGCCCAGGTTCTGGGACAAGGTTTATCACTGATAGATGTGGCATCTTTTCAAACCCGCCATCACTTCTTTGATGCTCAATTTTCTAACAAAAGCAAATGAACTAATTTAAAAAGGTGATTGAGAGCATTTCGGAGGGCTTTTCCAAATCTGCAAACTTATGAGTCTTTAATTGTGAGTCATGCATAAGGGATGGAAAGAGCTGGCTCGGCTGGTGTCCTGTGTTGAAGAGGAAGCAACTGCAATGCAGTTGGAGGAGTTTGCCTAATGGATAAATTCCTCCAGAACATAAATGACAGCAGAGGGACCTGGGCTGCCACAGGACAGTGACTCTGGGACGTCAGGCTGTCAGCATGGCTCTTGGAAGTAGGCAGCGTCTGAAAGTCCTGACTGGCTGAAGGGCAGCTTCAGACTCCTGATGAGAGATGACGGACGGGTGGTGGTCCTGGTGGGGCGGGGGGAGTTCCAGAAGCAGGTAATGGTCGGAGGTCTAACCAGGCAGATGCCCCGCATCAGGGGGACCCAGCAGTCTTGGGACTAGGGTTCACAGCGGAAAGCCAATTTCTTAGAGATCTGAAGATGACAAAACGAGGCCTTGTTCCACAGGAACTGGGGTCTGGATTCTCAGCAACAGGAAAACTGGCATTCCATGCTGGAACCGGGGCCTGAAGGCCGGACCTGTTCACAGTGGTCAGGATGGGGCTGGCAGCCCGGACTGTTGAGCTGTGGACCTGAAGCTCCTTGACTTATCTGGGGAACTGAGCTGAAGCGGTGCCAGCTGAGAAGGGTGGGTGGTTGGAGTCAGGAAGTCTGGACATTTGCTACCGTCAACTCTTCAGCTGGCAGCCTCATCTCTCGGCCTTAATCGAGATAGAACCTAGAGCCCTCTGGATATCCTTTAAAACTGGTCTCTTCTGTAATTTCGAAAAATTCTGTTTTCATTTTTCTATTGTAAAATGAGACAGATAGAAAGCAATACTAAACAAATGTATAGCTTAGTGAATTTTTATAAGAAAAAAACACTCTTGCTACCATAGAACTTTGCCAGCCATTCTGAAAGCCCCTCCAATTGCCCCCCACCCAGTCACCGCCCCCCACCCTTCTCAAGCTTATAGTAATCACGCTCTCACACTTCCTTGTAGGTTTGTCACCCAAGTATGCAATCTTCACTGACATTTTTTAGTCTTGCCCATTAAAAAAACAAGATATGTCTTTGAAGTCTCTTTTAAAAGCTGCAGCATCCCCTCCATTCTTTTTTTTTTTTATACTTTTTTTTTTTTTTTGTGGAAAGACCCAGGCATTTTTAACTTGTAGAGTCCCACAAGCCTATATACATGGGGTGCCATTCAACGTGTTCTTTCATCTTTCTATTTCCTGTGCATTGGCAGCTTGACCACACTCAGGGTCCATCTCTTTGGCAAAGTAATGGTGTTTTTCATCAGGAAGCACATAATGTGTGATTTTTTATGTATTCACGTTAACACTCAGTGGTGCTCAAAGTCTAGATCCCTCACTTCACTGAGGGCTGCAAAAAGTTTAATTCTAATTCTATAATTTAATTGTCATTTATTGTCTGGGATACTTTTTCAAGGAGAGGCTTCTACTTATCTACCATTTGGTTACCCCCTGGTACAGTTCCCACAGGAAAGGTGGGATAAGTGTCCAATTTATTTATTTTCATGACAATAAATTGACTTCCTATCAGATTTAAAATGTGATCGATCAGTTCTTTTTAAATAGTATTATGAACTCATAGATTCACACATATCTGATGGTTTTCAATCCATTGCCTGTTGGAGATTTTTCAGTTGATACTGGGTCCTTTTGACGTGACCTGAGGAGCTTTCTGATTTTCCTTCCTATCTGGTATGTGAAGACACTCCAGGCTCACATTGTGCATTTCCGGCTCCAGACCTGGAATCAGCCATTCCTCTAAGAAGTCTGGTTTCTTTTAATGGGAAAAGGTATCTCAAGACCACAATCTGGATACTCTGGAGGCTTATTCCTACTGGGTTGGTCGTTGTTTCTAGCTTTCTCAGCAGACATAGCATACACGTGTATAATATATGTGGGGGAGGTGAGATGCATGTGGTCAAATACTTTGTTGGTTTAAACAATTTCAGACTAAGGTCCAAAACTGTGGAGTTTTTACTTAACCACTTTTATATTGCATTTCTATCTCCTTTATTCTAACCCAAGAATTCTGGTTCTTAAAAACACCAAATTATAATTATTACAAAAGTCCC